>JAQSUU010000743.1:3962733-5283644 GCA_038087645.1 Saccharum hybrid cultivar R570 | reverse complement strand
GGCTCCGTGACTCCACCAAAATTCACTAGTTGTTTCTCTCAAGTCTCAGGTCTTCTTTGCTGATCGATCAAAAAGAAAGAAAAAAGTCTTCTTTACTTATGACCGGCACTTTTAAGTTTGTGAAAAATCTAGCTTTTTTTGAAACAGAGAAATCTAGCTTAAAATAGAATGATTTGATTTGTCAAGCAAGACAATGCAACAAATGTACTAGTAGTACGTACAGTACTAAGTACTATTTACAGAAACAAAGGATGTCATCGTCACGTGTTTCTCTGGGCCGTCAACGGTCAACGGAGCCGGCCGTCCTTCAAAATCAGAGCTCACAAGCTCCCATTCAGTTTCAGGCTCCCACGCGCGACCTCACCTCACCGCCGTCGTCCTCCCCGCTCTCCAGTCTCCACGACTCCCAGGCCAGGCGGCACCCGTCCGGAGCTCGCTTAGAGGGCAGCGGGCACGCGATGGGGTGGGCGGCGCGGTTCCTGACGGCGGTGTCGTTCCTGGCCGCGGGGGTCCTCTTCGCGCCCGACGCGCTGGGCGCCGGCGGCGGCTCCGGCTCCGGCGCCGGCGCCGCGGAGGCCGCGAGGCTGGTCCACGTCCTCGCCTTTGCCACCGCCTGGGGCGCCGGGCTGTGGGTTACCTTCATCGGCGGCATCGTCATGTTCAAGTAAGCAAGCACTAAGCATAAGCAAACGCCGCCGCGTCGATTCGCTGTCGTTGGGACTCGGGTCGGGGAGTCGGGGTTTATTGGCTGCTAGCTTCATTCGAGGAGGAAGCGAAGCATCACTCCCGCGCTGAGCCCTCCTCTGCCTCGCCGTCGGCGTGCGCCAGCATTCGCTCAGCCGCCGCCAGGCGCCGGGATCCGGCGACGGCGAGAGGTTAAATACAAAATACTAGGGGCTTTTCTGTAAATCAGGGGATTATCTGCAAAACCACCGCGGTGACGGCGAGTCGGCGATGGCTGCCGCCGGACTGGGACGTCTTCTTCCCCTCCACGGTCGCCACTCCGTGTCGTCCCTCCCTCTCCGGCATCGGCTTGACCGTGCTCGGAGCGCCGAGTCTTCACCACCCACCGGCCACAGCACACGCACGGGCCGTCCCCAAGTCAGAGGAAAGGTTGGGAGACGGGGAGAGATGCGATCCACCTGTCTTCCTTGCCGATGCCACTTCAGTACTTCACCCAAACCCAAGATAAACCCCTGATTTTGATGTGCTGCTGCTGTCAGCAGCGATTCAAAATCAATTTCATATTTTCAGTGCACAGCACCCGTTCTTGGAAGAACCTTGAGGAAAACTCAGTACTTCACATGGTGATTTTGAATTATGGTTGTAAGATGAGAAGCAGCAGGAATCTTTCTTTAGAATTATGTGACTTGTAGTTGCATGGGTCTTTGCTCCTCACGAATTCACTGGATCTGCATCTTAATTTGGTAACTATTAGTCCTGAAAAATTACACTGCAAAAATAGGACTTGCAGCTTGAAGATATGCTGGGAAGGAGAATTGGGATGTCTGGAGTACTCTTATGTCGTATCGAGACACCTCTTACTATTAGGTGCTAGAACAATAGATGTAAGCTTCTGGACACTATGATGACTTTGTTCACCGTTTTCTCATTAAACATTCTGAAAATTCTGCCACCACCACTGCCATTTTCCAGTAAGTGGGGTGGTTTTTTTGTTTGTTGGTTACATATTAGGATTTTTGAGTAATATTCAGTGTAGTCTTAGAGTCTAGAAGCTATTCCTTTTGCTCAGCTGTTAAAATATACCTTCAATAATTTTTTACACAGTGCTAGTGTAACACCTTGTTATAGTGAGAACTAAGAAGCCCAGCGGAAAAGTAAAGCTTAGCATATATGTCCTTGTTGCAATAACACCCTTTTTTTGTGACAGTTGCAATAGCACCCTGTGCGGGTCAGTTATTCCCTTATTAGAAGTGTAAACCTTGATGATGTGTTGATAAATCCTTTTTGAATTTGGAAGGTACTTGCCGAGACACCAATTTGGGAGTCTGCAGGGGAAAATGTTCCCGGCGTACTTCATGTTGATATCAGCATGTTCAGCGATATCCGTGGCAGCATTTGCGTACCTTCACCCCTGGAAGACAGCATCAACCATTGAGCGCTACCAGCTTGGGTTCCTTATTTCAGCCCTTGGCTGTAACCTGTCCAACCTTTTGGTCTTCACGCCCATGACTGTTGAGGTGATATACTTTGTTCATGCTCTTTATCTTTTTATGTACCTCTCTTTGCATTTGCCAAACGACACACGGTATTATAGTTTTGGTACACTGTACACGATAAACTCAGGACTAATGGGTACATATTTTTTACTGTTTATTTCCAATTTCGAGATTAACTGCCCTGGTATTTGAGGTATGTAAGGCAAAGGGAAGACACTTTGATGAAGATTTATATTGTTATATAGGTCATGACTATGACTGCTGTTTCTGAGTACTAAATCGTTGTGGTGCATACAGGAACCTATAGATTTGTTTTTGGGAATCAGGAGTAGAAAACTTGTCTAATCATAGAAACTTGGATATTTGCCATTTCCAATAAATGGCTTCGCAAACTTGGCACCGCCAAGATGGGTTTTGCCAAATTGCAATCAGCTTGTTGACACTTTGATTTCCCTGTCATTTTCTTTTCCTTTTTCTTTTTCTTTTTCTTTTTCTTTTTCAAACAGGATCCGCTATGTTTTGATTTTTAGTGAGCCATCTAGTGTTGGGATTTGCGAGGCAAGAATCTAGCTTTTGACCAGAAGCATAGAGGTATGTCTGGCCATCGGGCCATGCATGTGTATGAACCTTCAGATATCTGATTGTCACGAATTTACAATGCATTTTAAAGGGCACCTTTTTCTGTGCTTTTATTTAGATAACAAACTTGACAAATGAGATATCTTGATAGCTGAAATCTACACTGAGCACAACTCTTTCTACTATTTAAGTAGACAAGTAAGGGGGGAAAAAAGACAGAGAATATACCTTTGGTTGGTTAAGCACTAATCTTTTTCTACCTGTCATTATCGCTTATTGTTCTTATAGAGTGCTCTGCTTGCGCAGATGATGATGAAGAGGCACAAGATGGAGAAGGACCTCGGCATCGGCACGGAGGTTGGGTACTCGAAGAACGCGGAGACGGCAAAGAGGAGCCCCGCACTGGCAGTGATGAACCGGAAGTTTGGGATGATCCACGGGCTGTCGTCGCTGGCCAACATCATGGCCTTCGGCAGCCTGGCCATGCACTCCTGGTATCTCTCCAGCAAGCTCGACCTGTGACTGATGAGGGGCGTAGCGTAGCTGGTGGCCACAAACTCTGAGCTGAACTTAGGTCTATGTATGGAGGGAGACACACGGATGTCTGTCTTGTGACGAGTAATTTGAGACGAGATGTGTCGTGAATTTGAATAATGTACAGAATGTAGGCAAGTGATTTGGTGTTTGAAATTGTTTATATGTAAATAGGAAAACCCATGCTCTGGTTGTACCAAAGATGGCTTGCAGTAGCTGTGGATGTGCAAACTTGCAATTGTGCACACTTTAGAGTTGAGAAGAATAGTCCCCGCAGGCCGCGGGTTGATTAATCTATAATGGGCCTGCATGTTAGGGTCAGTCTACCGCGGTGCTTTCACGAGGGACCGACGCAATATGTAGCCCAACAACAGAGTCAAGTAGGCATCCGCACCGGTTCCGTTAGTACCACGCCATGAGGAGTTCATTTTTAATTACCCGCGGTGCGTGCAGGACACTCACGCGGACTTGTGGGGCCAACCAAGGGCGGCAGGCGCTTGGCGGTAATACGTATATAAGTGGGAAATGAAAAATAACCTCCTTCAGTCTTCACTCCCTCGTCGCCGAAGTCGATCCGGCCGTACTGTAACACCCGAATTTTAGGAGTAGTAAATTTTTAAATAATTTAGAGAAGGGGAATTAAAATTTTTAAGAAAATATTTGGTGTTGCATTCATGCTGTTGCATTTAATTTATTTTGTGTGGATTTATTTTAGTTTGTTTGGTTGAGAAAATTTCATTTGAAAAGATTTTGGAAAATAGATTAATAAAGAAAGAAAGAAAAAAATAACTTACCTAACTGTTGGCCGGCGGCCCAGCTGCTGAGCCACTCCCGCGCTCGCGCCATGACAGGCCGCATCGGTGGGCCAGCCCAACATCACTGCGGCCCAGCTCGGCTGAGCCCAGCAGCAGCCCTCTATCTTCTTGTATCGCTGACGGGTGGGGTCACGTTGTCAGTCATCTCCTACCTTCGTGTTGGAGCCGGACTACGAGTTGGAGAACGACCGCCGCCCCTTCCACTTGATTTCTGGGATTTTCTAACCGAATACGGCATCTTGGGGCTACAAATAGGAAGAGGAGACCCTCTATTTTCCGTTTTCCATCTAAAACTCGAGCTACATCACGTGAGATTGAGCGTAGGAGGCCGGAACCCTAGGTTCTCTCGGCCGGTTCGTCGGTGGAGCTTGTGGGAAGGTTCGAGCTCTTTTTCTTAGCTTTGGTGAGTTCGCTATCTCCTCCTCTTTCTTCCCGTGCTCTTCTTTGGTGTTGAGATGCTTTGAATCGTGGTTTTGGTGAGCTCGGGTGCACCGGCAATGGCGCCGCCGCTCCCTTGTTGCCGCACGCCGTGTTCGGTCTACCATAGTGGGTTTTTATCGTTTAGTTGAGTTCGCACGGAGCTTCTCCACCGTTTGGATCAAATCTCGAGTCGAACGGTGGTCTAGAGGGGGTGATCCGCCATCTCCGGCGAGAAGGAGCCCGCCGGCCATGGGGGGCCGCCGGACGGACTTGAGGATGAAGGCCGGTCTTTTTACTGTAGCGCTGCAGATGATTGCGAGCCGTCCAATTCGAGATCAACGGCCCAGATTAGAACTTACCCCTTCGCGGGTAAATTTGTTAAAGAGACCCTCAGCTTTTTAGTTATCAACCCGCGGTCCGTAGCGTAAAAATGAAAGCACGTTTTCGTGTTTGGAAAGCGTATTCTCTCCCGGTTAAGTCAAAAGTACGTTTTCAGGTATTTACAGTTTTGCCACTAGAACTGTTTTGGTCATAAAATCTTCGTTTTAACTCCGATTTGATCCGTTCAAGTTGCGTTAGGTTCGTATTTGCGAGCTCTACATGTTAGTATAGTTGTACAGTCAGTTGAGATAATTTAATTTTCGAGTTTATAATTAAGTATTTATTTATCTATAGGAAATCTTAGAAAATTCATAACTTATACGTTTTAAATCCGAATTTCGTGATCTTTACATCTGTGTGATCGTAGTAACGTGTAGAAGAGTTTTACAAACTTTTTATATTGATTTGCTACTGTTGGTGTACTGTTCTAATTTTATCTCTTTGTTTGCTTCGTGTATGTTTGATTGGATGCATGTGTGTTGTTGATTGATGATCGAGTATAGAAGGTGAGCAGTATCTGAACGATCAAGAGTATTATTTTGAGCCAGACCAGCAGTATCAACAGGAAAGCTTTGATCAAGGCAAGTATAACATGGGACCATCCTTGTTGTCCTATTCACTGAAATTATCATACATATGCATGTGTCTTCCTTGACAACCATAGAGATTATAACTTAGCTATTGATATCTTGTTTCCTTGTCACCTATGGATTGTGCATTTTGGTAGCTACTGCTAGTGCTTAATTATGAACAATGATCTTGTAATTTGACTAATGGATTATGCAATCAACCATTAAGATGATTTTATTACTGTTGAAAGGGGGCTAGAGCAAGGGGTTATATTGTTGCTCTGGTTTCTCTCCGTAAGGACTTACCTGTAAGTGATAACCGGGATTGACAGTACAGCTGTGAGGGCTATATGGCTCTGGCTTTAGTTGTTCAAGAGACCTTTTCTAGCTTGTTAGAGGTTACCTTAAATGGCGTAAGAAAGGCTTGCCACTTTGGGTGTAGTGCGAGCCCCTGGCCTAGTGTGTATAGGCTGCGGTTGTTGTGCCACAGGGAAGGGGGGTTCTACATCTGCCTGCCGAGTGAATCTAATGGCCCTAACCTGTTAGACGAACTTTTGAATGGCTTTATATGGTCTCTGATGTTTTGGGCCTTGCAAACCCATGCATTTGGAAATCATGACTCACAGTGAAAGTGTACACCTCTGCGCAGAGTTAAAAACTGGTATACTAGCCGTGCTCACGGATACGAGCGGCCTTGGGGATTCTTACAGAATAGTTGATCACTATTGTTATATCATGCTTAATTATTGTTGATTATTATTATGCTCATGTTAATGCTATTCATTATCCTTATTACAATTGATTATTGATTCATTAATGGGAATTGGAATACCTTGATGCTACTCAATTGCTAATTATATGATGATTAAAAGCTAAACGCAGTTAAACAGTGTCTAGCCTTTTTGAGCCTCATGAACCCTGTGTTATACTTGTTGAGTTCGACATGGACTCACTCTTGCTATTTCCCCAACACTCCAGTGTGTAGTAAGATGCTACTCGGAAAAAGGACAAAGGTGTAGTGGAGTTTCCAGAAGACTAGTAGAAGTGCTAGGCATATGTTACCCCCAGTCAGCCGTCCCTGAGAAGAATGGAGCCCGAAGTTTAGTCACCGTTCCGCGATACTCTGATGTAAGTGTTAATATAGCTATGTATACGTTATATAATAACATTGTTTCTGATATTTTTTCATTCTGGCATATGTGTGGACTTTCTGGGCACACATATGATTAGCCTGGTTTTGTTCTTTAGAAAACCGGGTGTGACAGAGTGGTATCAGAGCGGTGTTGACAGTAGGACGTATGCCAAGTAGCACTGGACGTATTCTAAAACTTATTTTACGATAAAACTGTTTTGGTCATCCCTTGACTCATTGATTTTGACTATTTCTCTTCCTTGTCTTGTTGTATCCCCTCCTTGATATAGCTTCCTTTGAGCTAATATTTCTTACTCCCTTGGAATTTGTTTTATGTTGTTTTTACTAAAAGTTTTTTTGATCTTACCTGGTTCAAAGATTCGATGGCTTTTCATCATCCATACTTTTTCTTAGGATGACCACCATTATTGAAGAAGCACATGTAGTACCGATGATGTGATGTGTGCTTGTTTTGCTGGATGTGTTGCTCGTGTGTTGTTCTTGTTCTCGTGTTTCAAAGGTAGGCCCGGAAGGTATAAGTCTTGAGAAGTAGCTCCATCTATGTTAAGTGGGGTAGTGACATCATGTATCTTACTTATCTTTCAATCGATCCTAATTCATGCCATTTTCTCTTACACCGTTCCTGTCTACCCTTGGTTGTCATGCTACCTTATTAATCTCATCTTAATGGATGATCAACACATGAAGGACTTATCATTAGCAGCAAGTTTTAGAGAAAGTGTTGCCTTCAATGACATCGTCAGGTGAAACAAGGTCTTTGTTAAGTGGGGTAGCATCTGCTATCAACAACAGCAAGTCCTGAATATCTCAAGCGACGAGGCATGAGGAGGCATGAAGAACTAAAGATCAAACCTTATCTTTCTTGTCATCTTTTGGCTATCCTCGATTCATGTCTTATATCTCATCAACACAAAGCAAAGAAGCATGAAGACTTGAAGGTTAGTGTTATCTATCTCTCTAGTGTCTTTGAAACTCGTTTCTGCCTTATCCTGTTTTTTAGAACAGTCTGTCTTTCTTAGCTTATATCTCTATTTTTGGATGCCCAAAAATCATGGATAAATTCTGGACAATAGTAGACTTCAATATCTTTCTCCGACCGTAAGAACCACCCTGATATCTATTATGGTTTGGGATTTATGAAAATCACAAGGTGACGCATCTGTGCTGTCAGTAATCTGGAATAGTTTCTGTTGTGCACAGTTTTCGACTACCTTAACTGCAGAATTTGGAGAAGAATTCTATAAGGAAGTTGTAGTAAATTTGATAAGCTTTCCAACGGTATAAGCTACAATATCATTGGATTCGTAGAACTCGAGATATAACTGTATTTCTGTACTGCTATTTTTCTGCTCGCGAGGAAGTGCAGGTTACTTGTTCTTGCATATGCTCATGAGTCTCTTTGACATGATAGAAGGACACGATAGTAGTTATCACTCAGAAACAAATGCAAGCTATCCTTTGATGTACTCTAGTTGATCTCTTCTTAAGAGGGTTTGTCGAACTAAAAGACGATACAAGATGGAGGTTTATATGTTATATTTCGTCACCTGGAAGCATCAGCTAGCTACATGGTTGTAAAGTCACTATCGAGCGTTAGTATCTTATCTCAGAGTGGTAATCTGTTAGAACATCTACAAGAATCATAAGGGTCTAAAGGAGACATTTATAAAGTTGGTTATGAGCTTATGGCATCATCATTGCATAAGAGTTGCTGAAGGAAAAAGAACTTAAGGAGCAAGCTTATAAGGAGATTGACCAATTAAGGGCGGAGTTAGGTCGTCTCAAGATTTATTAGAAGCTTAACTAGGAAATAGGAAAAATCCCTATGTAATAGGAACGATAGTAGTTGCGAGTCAATTTTAAGTTGGATTGTTTTGAGAGTCAGTTTGTGGTGTGAACAATTGTGTGATTGATGGATTGTTAATGTGATAATGTGTGATTTGGATCTTTGTAATGTGTGCTGGAGTTTTGTATACATGCCTACAAGTTCCATGGTTAAGAATATTAAGTTTGATCAAAATATATTAGTTGGTTATGAGGTGAACATAGTTCTGTCCTTTGCTGATTTTTAGGTCATTCTGGAATGTTTAAGAAATAACTTAAAATCCATTAATGGGAAATTTAAGAAATTATACTGGGAATAATTAGACTTCTATATCTTTCCAACCCCGTAAGAATTATTTTAATATCTATTAAGAGCTAAGAGATATATCTATTTCAAGTTGGGGTTACTGCACAGTCTGAAATTCTAAAACAGTTTCAGTTAAGTTCAGTTTTTGGCCAATTATTTGACAGATTCAGAAAAAGTGTTGTGAATAAAAGTTGTAGATAATTTTGTAAGCTTTCCAACCATGTAAAGATCATCTGAATTGGACGTCTGTAGCTCGAGATATGACAGTTTTACTGAGTTACTGAAATTGGAATTTGCCCAGAGAAATCAGATTTTTCTTATCTATTGAATTGGAAACCACCTACTGATGCTAGCGAGATTCGTAGTTTCTTGGGTTTGGCTGGATATTACAGACGGTTCATTGAAGGGTTTTCTAAACTTGCTAAACCTATGACATCTCTATTAGAGAAGAATGCCAAGTTTGTGTGGTCAGATAAATGTCAAGCTAGTTTTGAGGAATTGAAGAAGAGGTTGACTGCAGTGCCTATTTTGGTTTTGCCAGATTTGAGTAAGAAGTTTTCTATTTATTGTGATGCTTCTTGTCAAGGTTTGGGATGTGTTCTTATGCAAGAAGGCGGAGTTGTGGCTTATGCATCTAGGCAGTTGAGAAAGCATGAGTTGAATTATCCTACACATGATTTGAAATTAGCAGCTGTGGTTCATGCTTTAAAGATTGGGAGACATTATTTGATTGGACATAAGAGTGATATATACGCTGATCATAAGAGTTTGAAGTATATTTTCACTCAGTCAGATCTGAATTTGAGGCAACGCAGATGGTTAGAGTTGATTAAGGATTATGATATTGAGATACACTATCATCCTGGTAAGGCTAATAAAGTAGCTGATGCTCTTAGTAGGAAAAGTTATGCCAATGAGATACGGACGTTGTCTATGACTAGTGAGTTATGTGCTGAATTTGAATATTTGAATTTAGGAATTGTTACTAATACAATGGAATTAGTGATAGAGCCTACTTTAGAGTAAGAAATTTACAAGGGTCAGTTGAAGGATGAGAAACTGAAGAAGATAGCGGAAGATATAGTGATTGGTAAGTCACCAGGGTTTTCAAATGGATGATAATGGAATTTTGTGGTTTGGAAAGAGGCTGTGTGTACCTGAGGATCAAACTGTTAGACAGGCAATTCTTCGCGAAGCTCATGAGTCAGCTTATTCCATTCATCCTGGTAGTACTAAGATGTATTTGGATCTTAAACAGAAATATTGGTGGGTTAGATTGAAGCGAGATGTGGCTAGGTATGTGGCATTGTGTGACACTTGTCAGAGGGAGAAAGTAGAGCATCAGAGACCTGCTGGATTGTTGCAACCAATGAAGATTTTTGAATGGAAGTGGGAGGAAGTTGGTATGGACTTTATAGTGGGGTTACCTTGTACTCAGAAAGGTTATGACTCTATTTGGGTGATAGTAGATCGGTTAACTAAAGTTGCTCATTTTATACCAGTTAAGACTACTTACCATGGACCAAAATTAGCGGAGTTGTATATGGAAAGAATAGTATGTTTGCATGGAGTTTCAAAGAAGATTGTATCTGATCATGGATCGCAGTTTACGCCGCACTTTTGAAAAGCTGTACATGAATCATTGGGAACAAAATTGAATTTTAGTACAACATATCATCCACAGACAGATGGACAGACTGAAAGGACCAACCAGGTATTAGAGGATATGTTGAGAGCTTGTGCATTGCAATATGGAACTAGTTGGGATAAGAGTTTGCCTTATGCAGAATTTTCTTACAATAATAGTTATCAACAGAGTCTTAAGATGGCACCGTTTGAAGCTTTGTATGGACGTAAGCGTAGAACTCCATTGTTTTGGGATCAGACAGGTGAATCTCAGGTGTTTGGTACAGATGTTCCTAGAAACGCAGAAGATCAAGTGCGAGTGATTCGTGAGAATTTGAGAGTAGCACAATCTCGTCAGAAGAGTTATGCTGATAATAGGAGAAGAGATTTAGTTTTTGAGGTAGATGATTATGTCTATTTGAAGGTGTCACCTATGAGAAGTGTGAAGAGGTTTAACATGAAAGGTAAACTAGCACCAAGGTATGTTGGACCATTTAAAGTTATTGATAGACGTGGGCAAGTTGCTTATCAATTAGAATTGCCTGAGAATTTATCTGGAGTACATGATGTGTTTCATGTTTTGCAACTTAAGAAGTGTTTACGGGTGCCTGAGGAACAGATACCTTTAGAAGAGTTGACTGTTAAGGAGGATCTTACATATGAAGAGTTTCCGATCAAGATTTTAGAAACTGCTGAGAGAGTTACTCGAAGTCGGATTATTAAAATGTGCAAGGTACAGTGGAATCGATATTCAGAGGCAGAGGCAACTTGGAAAAGAGAGGATGAATTGAGGAAATCATATCCGCAATTGTTTGAGTAAGCAGTCCAATCTCGAGGACGAGATTCTTTTAAGGGGGGTAGAATTTGTAACACCTGAATTTTAGGAGTAGTAAATTTTTAAATAATTTAGAGAAGGGGAATTAAAATTTTTAAGAAAATATTTGGTGTTGCATTCATGCTGTTGCATTTAATTTATTTTGTGTGGATTTATTTTAGTTTGTTTGGTTGAGAAAATTTCATTTGAAAAGATTTTAGAAAATAGATTAATAAAGAAAGAAAGAAAAAAAATAACTTACCTAACTGTTGGCCGGCGGCCCAGCTGCTGAGCCGCTCCCGCGCTCGCGCCATGACAGGCCGCATCGGTGGGCCAGCCCAACATCACTGCGGCCCAGCTCGGCTGAGCCCAGCAGCAGCCCTCTATCTTCTTGTATCGCTGACGGGTGGGGTCACGTTGTCAGTCATCTCCTACCTTCGTGTTGGAGCCGGACTACGAGTTGGAGAACGACCGCCGCCCCTTCCACTTGATTTCCGGGATTTTCTAACCGAATACGGCATCTTGGGGCTACAAATAGGAAGAGGAGACCCTCTATTTTCCGTTTTCCATCTAAAACTCGAGCTACATCACGTGAGATTGAGCGTAGGAGGCCGGAACCCTAGGTTCTCTCGGCCGGTTCGTCGGTGGAGCTTGTGGGAAGGTTCGAGCTCTTTTTCTTAGCTTTGGTGAGTTCGCTATCTCCTCCTCTTTCTTCCCGTGCTCTTCTTTGGTGTTGAGATGCTTTGAATCGTGGTTTTGATGAGCTCGGGTGCACCGGCAATGGCGCCGCGCGCTCCCTTGTTGCCGCACGCCGTGTTCGGTCTACCATAGCGGGTTTTTATCGTTTAGTTGAGTTCGCACGGAGCTTCTCCACCGTTTGGATCAAATCTCGAGTCGAACGGTGGTCTAGAGGGGGTGATCCGCCATCTCCGGCGAGAAGGAGCCCGCCGGCCATGGGGGGCCACCGGACGGACTTGAGGATGAAGGCCGGTCTTTTTACTGTAGCGCTGCAGATGATTGCGAGCCGTCCAATTCGAGATCAACGGCCCAGATTAGAACTTACCCCTTCGCGGGTAAATTTGTTAAAGAGACCCTCAGCTTTTTAGTTATCAACCCGCGGTCCGTAGCGTAAAACTGAAAGCACGTTTTCGTGTTTGGAAAGCGTATTCTCTCCCGGTTAAGTCAAAAGTACGTTTTCAGGTATTTACAGTTTTGCCACTAGAACTGTTTTGGTCATAAAATCTTCGTTTTAACTCCGATTTGATCCGTTCAAGTTGCGTTAGGTTCGTATTTGCGAGCTCTACATGTTAGTATAGTTGTACAGTCAGTTGAGATAATTTAATTTTCGAGTTTATAATTAAGTATTTATTTATCTATAGGAAATCTTAGAAAATTCATAACTTATACGTTTTAAATCTGAATTTCATGATCTTTACATCTGTGTGATCGTAGTAACGTGTAGAAGAGTTTTACAAACTTTTTATATTGATTTGCTACTATTGGTGTACTGTTCTAATTTTATCTCTTTGTTTGCTTCGTGTATGTTTGATTGGATGCATGTGTGTTGTTGATTGATGATCGAGTATAGAAGGTGAGCAGTATCTGAACGATCAAGAGCATTATTTTGAGCCAGACCAGCAGTATCAACAGGAAAGCTTTGATCAAGGCAAGTATAACATGGGACCATCCTTGTTGTCCTATTCACTGAAATTATCATACATATGCATGTGTCTTCCTTGACAACCATAGAGATTATAACTTAGCTATTGATATCTTGTTTCCTTGTCACCTATGGGTTGTGCATTTGGGTAGCTACTGCTAGTGCTTAATTATGAACAATGATCTTGTAATTTGACTAATGGATTATGCAATCAACCATTAAGATGATTTTATTACTGTTGAAAGGGGGCTAGAGCAAGGGGTTATATTGTTGCTCTGGTTTCTCTCCGTAAGGACTTACCTGTAAGTGATAACCGGGATTGACAGTACAGCTGTGAGGGCTATATGGCTCTGGCTTTAGTTGTTCAAGAGACCTTTTCTAGCTTGTTAGAGGTTACCTTAAATGGCGTAAGAAAGGCTTGCCACTTTGGGTGTAGTGCGAGCCCCTGGCCTAGTGTGTATAGGCTGCAGTTGTTGTGCCACAGGGAAGGGGGGTTCTACATCTGCCTGCCGAGTGAATCTAATGGCCCTAACATGTTAGACGAACTTTTGAATGGCTTTATATGGTCTCTGATGTTTTGGGCCTTGCAAACCCATGCATTTGGAAATCATGACTCACAGTGAAAGTGTACACCTCTGCGCAGAGTTAAAAACTGGTATACTAGCCGTGCTCACGGATACGAGCGGCCTTGGTGATTCTTACAGAATAGTTGATCACCATTGTTATATCATGCTTAATTATTGTTGATTATTATTATGCTCATGTTAATGCTATTCATTATCCTTATTACAATTGATTATTGATTCATTAATGGGAATTGGAATACCTTGATGCTACTCAATTGCTAATTATATGATGATTAAAAGCTAAACGCAGTTAAACAGTGTCTAGCCTTTTTGAGCCTCATGAACCCTGTGTTATACTTGTTGAGTTCGACATGGACTCACTCTTGCTATTTCCCCAACACTCCAGTGTGTAGTAAGATGCTACTCGGAAAAAGGACAAAGGTGTAGTG
Organism: Saccharum hybrid cultivar R570; assembly: GCA_038087645.1. Classification (NCBI taxonomy): domain Eukaryota; kingdom Viridiplantae; phylum Streptophyta; class Magnoliopsida; order Poales; family Poaceae; genus Saccharum; species Saccharum hybrid cultivar. Next base: position 5,269,767 of record JAQSUU010000743.1, on the reverse strand, counting down.
GAGTTTCCAGAAGACTAGTAGAAGTGCTAGGCATATGTTACCCCCAGTCAGCCGTCCCTGAGAAGAATGGAGCCCGAAGTTTAGTCACCGTTCCGCGATACTCTGATGTAAGTGTTAATATAGCTATGTATACGTTATATAATAACATTGTTTCTGATATTTTTTCATTCTGGCATATGTGTGGACTTCCTGGGCACACATATGATTAGCCTGGTTTTGTTCTTTAGAAAACCGGGTGTGACACGTACTTCGGTTTGGTCGTCGTCTGTCGGCTGTTCTCTCTCTTGGTGAGTTACTACTACCCCGATAGTTGTAGCACTCGCTCGTTGTATGCTTGATCCGCTTGGTGAGTTGGTAGTGGCTGTTGTTGGCCCATGGCCGCCGCCACTTATGTGGTGACCCGCGCTTTGAAGTTTCATCAGAGTTTTATGGGTATTCAATGTGCTGTATTAATGAAGTGAGAGATGATAAAAGTTTTATGGGAGTAGAAAGAGTTTTATGGGAATGAAACTCTTCTGCACTGTTTCTAAAATATGGATGTGTTGGAAACTGGATCATGAAACCTCCATTGAGACTGGCCTTAGTACTAGGGAGTGCATGTCAAGAAGTTTCAGAGCTTGTTGCCAGGTTTTACACCTTTGTTTAGTCGAGTTTCATAGAAAGTTGAGGAGAGTGTTCACCGACTAATTGCATGTTGGGTCGTTTCAGTTGAGATGTTAGGTCGTTTCCACCAAGTTGGCTCCAAGCAGTACTGCGTAGTTGTTAGTGTGTTTAGTACTTATGTTGCAGTTGAGTTGTATGGGAGGAGTGCCGCACTCTCTAACTGTGTCTGTATGGTTTTATTTTTTTTCTGGCTTGGTTTCCACCAAAAACTAGGCCACCTATTTGTTTTTTTTATTTTGTTCTTCTAACAAAATTGCCATCCTTTCAAAAAAAACACATGGCATACGTAGTCAGTGCCAGAGCTTCAGTAGAAGAAGAGGGGGTGCCAGTATGACATTAATTAAATGAAATAGAGGGAGCAAGATTAGTAGTATTCTGTTAGCACTTAAAGCAATGAAATTAAGTGCTCCATTAATAATTTTTCAAGCTTAGGGCACTCCCAATACAGAAACCATGATAGTTTCTATCACTATTAATTGCACTGCCAGGTAAGCAAAGAGAGAGAGGGGGGAAAAGAAGAAGCCGTTTCTTAGGTCAGTCTTAGTGGAAGTTTCATAAGAGTTTCATTTACATTTAATAGCCTGCCACATATGCATTTTTGATGATATGACAATGTTTTAATAAAGAGAGAGAAGAAATGAGTTTCATGGAGATGAAACTCTCTTGGCATGATTACCAACTCTCTACGAGTCTTAGAATTAAATGCCTATAAAACTTTGCATTGAGAGTGGAAACGATGTTTCATTCAAGTTTTATTTTATTCTATATGACTTGGCAGTCTTGGAAACAGTGCAATAAAACTCTCCACGGAGACTGGCCTTATTAGGAAACGACGTCTACATTCGTATCGAGGCCGAAGAAACTATATCGCGACTGAGTTGAGAAGGCCAGCGTCGTTTCTATCATCTTGCTCCAGATCCTGTGCGCCCGAGAGGCCATGACCTCTTCCCACCGCCAAAACCCTTCTCTGGCGCACGCTCGTCCCACCCTGCCCTTTCCCCGCGTGCTCTTGTCTCCGCCCCTTCACGTGTGTGCTCGTGCGACGGAGTCCCCCTTGCCAAGCACGGCCGCAGAATCAAGTGCTTTCCTGCTCTCAACGCCCGATAGTTTCTTCTGATCGGAGAATTTAGGAGCAGAAATCCAACATTCTAAGGGGGTATTTGGATTCAGGGACTAAAGTTTAGGAGGTGTCATATGGGGGTGTCGCATGGGGTGTTTGAATACTAATAAAAAAATAAATTATAGAATCTGTCAGTAATCCGCGAGACGAATTTATTAAGCCTAATTAATCCATCGTTAGCACATGTTTATTGTAGCACCACATTGTCAAATCGTGGGCTAATTAGGCTTAAAAATTCATCTCGCAAAATAGTCTTAATCTGTGCATTTAGTTTCGTAAATAGTCTATATTTAATACTCTATGCATGTGTCTAAACATCCGATGAAACAGCGACTAGTTTAGGAGGTGTAACCAAACACCCCCTAAATCTCTTTTGTTTTCACGTATGCAATGCTTCGAGTGAATCACCTATGCATCGAATCTGCGCCAGAGAGAGGAAGAAGGAAGATGACGCCGGCGATAGAGGATCTCAAACACACGACACAGTTATGTGCCACAGCTGATCTTGTGTGTTTGTGTTGTATATTAAATTTGCTTCTCTGTAGAAACTACTCTTTTAAACTATGTATGTATTGGAAACAACAGTTTCTAGTTGTGGTGTCTTATTCGAGTTATAGAAACTATAAGTAGTTTCTGCATTAATATAATTGTGAATGTGGGAGACTGAGTGTGGGAGGGAGAAAGAGAGAGATAGAGTCGCGAGAGAGACCGAGTGTGGGAGGGGGCGTCGGTGTGAGCGGCTGAGGGAGAGGAGGAGAGGATGAGTGAGAGAGGGTGAAACCCTAGCTGCTGTATATATACTTGGAGTCATATATCGGGCCGATATGGGCTTTTCAAATTGGAGTGGGCTTGACCTTTTAACCGAGGCGGGCTCCTTACAAATAACCGTCTCAGAAAATAGCTCTATTTTCCGAGGCAAGCCTCTTATGTATAACCGCCTCCATAAATTGATTTTACGAGGCGGTTAATTGTAACCGCCTCGGTTAATGAAAAGTGACCGCCTTGGTTAATCGAGGCATTAACCGAGGCGGTTTTCAGTGTTGCCCACCTCCGAAAAAAATTCCAAAACACCTCGCGAAAGATTTTTTGTAGTAGTGATCCAAACAAGGCTAAAATCTTGTCAATAGCATCACGACATCATAGCAGCATTAGGTCCGCCACAATTTGATAGGAAGCTAAGAAGGGGATCCATTTTGAACCTAATGCGAGGCAGTGAAGCAACTCGCGAGGGTGGTGTTCCTCGATGATGTCCCTGTAGCTGCAGCGCTCCTAGAAGGGGTCCCTACAACATCTCGTCATCAAACCCACAACCACAAAGTTCTCGATACGTAGGGTACGTGGGACGTGGATCGACAAGTTGAAGTTTCTGGTTCGTAGGGGATATACCTCTTCAGGACGGTTGGTTCGAGGAGGGGATCATGATTCCTAGATAATTGGGAGTATGTATTCGGAACGTAGCTATGGTATGGAACGAGGATCGTGATCTCAGGATATTTGACGTTAGGCTGTTTGTAACATCTTTTGAGACTCTATAAAATAATTCATAGGTCTTTTTTTGAGAAAAAATAATTCATAGATCTCTAATCTAATGATAAAGAAATGAAATATTTCAACTTCAGTATTTGGGCTGGAGGCCCATTTACGTTCTCAAATCTCAACTCTCCAAGTCTCCATTGCTTGCACAGTCGACACCAAGCGCCGCCGCCAGCGCCCGACCGACCCCAGGCCCCAACGCCGCGCAGCCGTGCCACCTACGGCTTCTGTGTTGCGCCACTCCAGCTCTAGTTCCACGCCCCCAGCCGCTGCCGTGCTGCGTCGCCAGTTGCACACGGCCGCCGGGCGCCGGTGTCATAAGTTTGTTTCTTTGCTGAGAATATCGATTTAGAATTTGCATGCTTCCTCCTCCTCAATGATCCAGTTTATTTTGGGATATCGTCCCAACTCACGTCCCCGATCCACACCGTCCCAGTTTCTTCCGGTGTTCGTACCATGTCGTCCCCGAACCGTGATCCGGAACGTGGATCTCCGCTATGTACCGTGATCCCTCCCGGTGACTGTACGTGGTCAGGCCGTCGGTGCTGTGCGGCGCATGCGCAGGTAATCAAGGGTGGCTTGGTTTGGGGAATGAGGTGATCCATCATCTACTAATTCTCCATCTCTTTTTTTTTAGTTTATGGAATGGAATAGGTTGGTGCATCATCACCTCATTCTTAACAAAGTAATAATTAGTGCTAATACGAGGAATGGGGTCATCCTACCAAATTGGAGGAATGAACCCATGATGCATCACCTCATCTGGGATTGTTTGACTCCTTAAACCAAACAGTCTATAAGTAATCGTTCCCGCCTATATTTCCCAGGGGAAAAGCTGAACGATCTGCTGCAAAATCGTGAGATTCTCTTTGGACGGTAGATAGAGGTCTGAAAGGTACGTCGTGATGCATGACTTGCTAGAGGCGAGTCACCGAATCCGAGTTCGTCACATGGAGAGAAGCTTTCGAGGACGACGGTGGGATACATTAATTCGAGAAGAAGAAGAAGAAGACGGGCCGGCGTCGGAAAGCCAACCGCCGCCCGCGCGTTGATCGAAGAAGCTAGAGTCGCGCGTCACCGTGATCACGATCCACAGGCAGACTCGGTCCGGACAAGACTACGGCGACGAGGACGTGACCTGAGACGACTCAGGGTAAAGCCACGTCGTCTGGGATATTCTTGCATATGCATAGTCCACAAAAGAAGTCCTCCGAGGACCGTCTTTTTCTATGCATGTCAGGATCCAGCAAATAAATGCATCCAAGCTAATGTGTGGTGTTCAAGAGTATAGTATTCCAAACAGGCGGCCCGGCACGGCACGGCATGGGCACGGCCCAGGCACGGCACGGTTAGGCACGGCACGATCTGGCCCGCGTGCCTACCGTGCCGTGCCTGATAGTGCCGCTGTGCCATCAGCCAGGCACGGGCACGGCACTATAGACTCTGGAGCGTGCCGTGCCGGACCATTTGGCACGGCAGCACGCTCGTGCTCGTGCCGGCCCAGGCACGGTTCCAGCATATGCAAGTTACATCTCTTTCAATAGAGAAAAATGCATCTAACTTCAATTTTGAAGAGCTTCTCGAAGTCCTCCCAACATGCAGAGGTGGACTGCCGGTTTGATGGCTTGACGGAGCCCTCACCGGTTGCAGCGGCCTCACCGTTGGCAGCCTCCTCACCGGTGGTAGCGGCCTCAACGGCCGCACCAGGAGCAGCTACATCACCGTCGGACGCGGAAGCAGCGCCAGTGCCACCGCCACCGCGAGAATGGGCGGCGACGGCGGCGGCCTCTCGTCGAAGCCGCGCATGAGTCCGGTTGAAGAGCTCCTCAGCAGCACGAGGGCCTAAGAGCGTCTCGGCATCACCAATCACGTCGTCCTCGTCATCTCCGGCCATCCCACAGAGCCGTAGCTCGTCGTTGATGGTCATGGAGTGACCAATCTCCTCCGCCTCCGATTCCGACATCGCGCTGCTGCCGGCCTCCGGTCCCTCAATGGCTACAAAAGAAAAACAAAAAGAAAGAAATTTGTTAGTCCAGATCCATAGATCTAACCGAAAAGATGAAGAAAAGAGAAGACAGAAGATCAACGGGGACTCGGGGAGCACCGGATCTGGATGTACGTCTTAGGCCGGAGCACCGGATGTGCCAGCGGCAACGGCGACGGCGGGTTCGGCTAGATCCGTCACCCTGGTGCCTCAACGCATCCTCACGGACACAGAGCCCCAAGATGACTGGAGTCCGGCGACGGCGACGAGGCCGACGAGGCGGAAGAAACAGAGAAGACCAGGGGACGAGGCTACATTTATGGTCAGGGAGGAAGAAGATTGGAGTGTAGGGCCAATCCGTCTCACCGTGCCGGCCGCGGGCTGCCGGAGTCGAGCTCGAGGTCGAGGAGAAGGGGATCTAGGGTTTCGACGGAGGGGAGCGGGCGAGAGAGACGAGAGAGGAGAGAGATGAGCGAGAGACGAAATGAACTAGGGTTTCACCGGTGGGGGGCCGCGGCCACCGCTCGGCGTTATATAGCAGCCCCCCCCCCCCCACGCGGTGATCCAACGGTCGGGAGGCGAGGGGGCAGGGCATCGGACGGCTCAATCGTGCCAGCCCCGTGCCGCCAGTTGGAGCGGGCCGTGCTCGGGCCATGCCGCCGTGTCGCCAATGCGGCCCAGGCACGGGCACGGCCTCGGGCCGTGCTTGGCACGGGCACAGTGCTAGCGGGCCGGGCCGTTTTCGGGCCGTGCCAAATCCGTGCCGTGCCCGGGCCGGCCCAACGGGCTTAGCCCGTTTGGAAAACTATATTCAAGAGTGCGAGTAGCGGAGTAGACAAGAGAGGATAATGTGCACCACTACCACGCAGATGTCGGCCTCTGGCCTTTTTCTAACTTTTAGAGAAGCAATTTTTTAGACAAGCGGCTGCATACGCAAGCTCGATATGTAAATTCATTTTCAGAATTATCTCAAGTCAAACTGTTTTAAATTAATCTAACTCTATAGATAATAATATTAATATTTATGACATAAGAATACTATGTAATTATATTTCATGATACATTAAATTAATTACATGATATATTTTCATAATAAATTTGTTTAAAGACATAAATATTAATATTATTTATTATAAATTCGATCAAATTTAAGCTTTAATTGGCACAAATCTCATAACTATATTTTTTTTAGGACTGATTGAGTACGTGCATGAGAGGACACTGGACAAAAGGGAGGGAGAAAAAGGGGTAGGCGGCCGGGCAATATAAGACTGAGTGTGGTGCAGCTAGCTAGCCACGTAGGCATATGCATTCAGTTAATTCTATAAATTTGGTTCAGACATATCGGATATAAAGAATTTGGATTTTAGAAAAATATATGAACCATGGTTTCGGTTAGTTGGTTAACTATAATAATATTATATTTGTACAAGATATAATGTAACAAAACATTCGCATAGGAAATAACCCAACAATAAATGCATCAAGCAATAAAACAAAAGAAAAAGCAAAAAGAATGCTTCTAACAAATGACGAATAGTTTCGTGCTCTTGCTTTGCTCGAGGATGACGAATAGTGCCTTTGCCACCGAGAGCTTGAGATCGGGATAGATCTTTGGTGAAAAAAAGAATTGGAATCAACATATCAAGATCGAAATCGAAGAGAGGAAGAGAGTAGAATAGACTCAGAGAAATGTATACATTATAGATAATAATATTAATATTTATGACATAAAAATACTATGTAATTGTATTTCATGATACATTAATTAATTATAGGATATATTTTATTTAAAGATATAAATATTAATACTATTAATACTATTTATTATAAATTCAATCAAATTTAAGCTAGTTTAACTGGCACGAATCTTGTAACAATATTTTTTTTACTGAGAGAGTACGTGCATGGGAGGACCCTGGACAAAAGGGAGGGAGAAAAAGGGGTGGGCGGCTGGGCAAGCGTGCAGGAGTGCAATAGGTTAGAGAAACGATGAATGGACAATACAAGACTGAAGGCCTATTTGGCACAGCTTACAACAATTTCATAAGCTGTTTTTTTTTTGTTAAACACCTGTTTTCAAAACTAATGGGTGAAGTTATTTTTCTTCTTCTCTCACAAAGGGATGAGTTGGAATGAAGCTGAAAAAAGTAGCTTATCATAGCTTCATCTCACATATTATAGTCATTTTATTAATTGTTCCATCATGTGAAGCTGTTTAGTCAAACACTTGTTCCAAAACAGCTTAGCTTCAACAAAAAAGCTGCTCATGAAGCTATTTTGCAAAAAAAAACAGCTTAAATGGTGAAGCTGAGCTGTGCCAAACGGAGCTGGTGCAACTAGCTAGCCACGTAAGCATAGGCATTCAGTTAATTCTATAAATTTGGTTCGGATATATCGGATATAAAGAATTTAGATTTTACAAAAATATGTGAACCATGATTTCGGTTAGTTGGTTAACTATAATAATATAATATTTCTACAAGATATAACGTAACAACACATTCGCATAGGAAATAACCCAACAATAAATGCATCAAGCAATAAAACAAAAGAAAAATAAAAAAAGAATGCTTCTAACAAATGACGAATAATTTCGTGCTCTTGCTTTGCTCGAGGATGACGAATAGTTCCTTTGCCACCGAGAGCTTGAGATCTGGATAGATCTTTGGTGAAAAAAAGATTGGAATCAACATATCAAGAGAGGAAGAGAGTAGAATAGACTCAGAAAATGTATGCCTATCTAAGTGCAGAGCGAATCTAGCATACCTTGCTATACTTACGAGTCGATGCCTCCTAGGCCAAGGTCTATCAGAGCCCACAATATATCAAGGTCTTAGGCCTAACTCAACCCAAAAGACTAATCTCATAGGTGAGTGTTGCCCTCGCCGGGACTAAACCTAACAAAGTCCCTGGTAATACATTAGACCCAACTCTTCACATCACAAAACCGCCAACCGTGATATACCTACGAGCCGATGCCTCCTTGGCCTAGGTCCACCAGAACTCACAATATATCAAGGCCTTAGAGCTAACTCAACCCAAAAGACTGAACCCCTTGTGATCTTCAGAAGACGTTTTCTAGGACCTGAGCCTAACACTCCATCTCACACACAACCCCGTGTGACCTCCAAGACGTTGACGGGGCTCCCTCGTCATCATCTGACCCCTCAGATTTTTTAGGTTTTCCGACCATGGGCTTTGATAATTTTTCAGATTTTTCGACCTTGGGCTCTGATACCACTTGTTGGAGTGTGCAATGGATCTGTCCCAACTTACTGTACCCACAAGCCGATGCCTCCCAGGCCTAAGTCCATCGGAGCCCACAACATACCAAGGCATTAGGCTAACTCAATCCAAAAGACTAGCCTTATAGGTGAGGGATGCCCTCGCCTTATATGTTATGCTCTGCCACCATTAATTTCTGATGTGGGACTAAACCTAACAATACCTTTGGGGGTGCATCCGCTCTCCTGGTAGTTGGATGTGATTGGCTAGGACGGAGGGGCCACGCGCGCTGCCACCTGCTGGGAGGGGCCATAGCACCGCCCTAAGCCGAATCTACGTACACCAGGCTCGATGCCTCGATGGAATTGCCTTGGGCCGCTGTCCTTGGCCGATTATGTTGGATGTTGGATTGGAGAGAGAAGAGACAGCGCGCATATGGGGAGAAGAAGAGAGAGCAGCTGGTGGGGTGGGGTCGGGGGTTTAGGGTTAGGAGTGTCAGCTGCTTGAAGGATTTTAAAAATATATTCTAGAAGAAATTACTAATCAAAGGTACCCATCAAAGACTACGCAAAATCGATAAAAATTTTCAAGTATTTGTGACCGGTCGTAGTATTTCAGATGAAATTTCAATGGAGGAGTTCCTCTTAAGTAAGGGCAAAACAGGAAGTTTCTCTTTTATAGTGATTGACATGAACACTTGTAATATAAATATGGGGCAGAGCCATAGCCATTGTTGCAAGACCTCGCCGGAAGCACGTTGAGCTGTGTTGCTGCTCATCGTGTCTCATCAAAAACCATCAATGGCGATTGAATTCGTGGCTTTATTTGTGCTATTACTAGCACCAGCTTTTCGTGTGGCCGTCAGTCAGCCAGGTGCGTTACCCTATAGGCATGATATATCATATCATCCATTAGCATTACCCATGCAAACTAAAGTTTGTACTGTATATTATACTGTATGCATGCATGAGATGGAGTAATAAAATAGGAGTATTAATTGTCAACCATTGGTCATTGGTGCACTAATGTTCAGGCTTCCTAAGTATCGACTGCGGCCTGGAAGCCAACTTCAGCGGATACAAGGACAGCACCACCGGCATCGTCTACGTCTCCGACGCCCCCTACGTTGACACCGGCGAGAACCACATGGCCATGGACGCCAACCTGATGAGCTCGTGGCCCAAGAGTCTCCACACGCTGAGGAGCTTCCCATCCGGCGTGCGCAACTGCTACTCGCTCCCCACCGTCGCCGGCACGAGGTACCTGGTGCGGGCGCGGTTTGGGTACGGCAACTACGACGGCCAGAACAGCTCGTCGGTGAACTTTGAGCTGCACCTGGGGGCCAACTTCTGGGTCGCCGCCGACGTGGGTGCCGCCGGCGAGAACATGGTCTACGAGGCGGTCTTCGTGGCGTGGGCGAGCTGGGCGCCGGTGTGCCTGGTGAACATCGGCAGTGGCACGCCGTTCGTGTCCGCGCTGGAGCTGAGGCAGCTCGGCGCTGAGTTTTACCCGCCCGTCACGCCGGGCCGCATCATGTCCATGTATGATCGCCAGAACATGAGGACAGGCCTCGATGACATTACCAGGTACTCCCTCTGTCCCTATTTAAACGTCGTTTCCGGTTTTCATGCCACAAGTTTGACTCGATTTGTAGAAAATGCGTGCAACATTTTTATCTTCAAATAAATTTATTAAAAAACTAGATTCAAAGATCTATCCAATGATACTAATTATGTACTATAAATATTAATATTTTTTAATATATATTTTGTTAAAGTTGTTTCTCGAGAAACGAAAACGACAAGTATTTAGGGACGGAGGGAGTACGTACGTGGTATACGTTTCATCTTTGACTTTTGATGTTGGGATGCATCCCTGCTTCAACTCTGTAGCGTTCAGGCTTCGATCCAGTTATGTAGGACACGTATTGGAGGGAGGAGGGTGGTTCGGTCAAATAAATCGATAATGATAAATAGCGAATGCTTATCCAAAACAAATGCAGCGATCAATTTTCAGACATTCTCTTTTTGAAAAAAAAAACCCTCTTTCCTTTTTTAGCAGCAACTAAACCAAACCGGCCAACCAACTGTACGCGCACAGCATATGGTACCGTGCTTTCCTCCTCCTGCGCTTTGTTATGGAGTGCTGACGTCATCAAAAAGAAAAGAGAAACATTTATTTTAAAATGCTATAACTTCTGAATGGTGTATCCGTTTTTAATTCCGTCTGCACCGGTGTGTTTTACACGACGTGACGAACAAAACTATATCCCACTTGCATATGTTTCAAAAAAAATTCTAGTACTAATTTCTGTATAATAACTTATAACATATAATTTATACATAAAACTTATTACTTATAACTTATACCAAAGCTTTGAAACACAAAAGTTATGAAACAAAACTTATGTACAAAAGTTATTAACACAAAGGAACAATTAATTTATAACTTATGCCAAAACTTGGAAACACAAAAAGTTATTAAACACAAGGAACGAATTAAATAATAACTTATGCTAAAACATGGAAACACAAAAGTTATGAAACACAACTTATGTACAAAAGTTATCAAACACAATTTTTGTATATAACTTATGTACATAAGATATTTTATATAACTTGTGTACGTAAGTTATTCAATACAACTTATATGCACAAGTTGAAAATTATATGTTATAAATACATATAAATTGCTACTAAAAAAATTCAAGTGAGATCTAGTTTTGTTCGCTTGTCGTGTAGAACATACCGGTACAGACGGAATTTAAAATGGATACACCGTTCAGAAGTTATAGCAATTTAAAAATAAATACTTTGATTTTTTTGTTGATGTCAGCACTGACATCAGCGCATGCATAACCGCACAGGGAGGGGAGGCACGCGCACGCGTCTGTAGGAGCGTTCGCTGGATTCCTTGCCGGTGAACGATCACTGAATTGGATTTGGGCAAATAAATTAAATGACTATTTGGAACAAAAAAATCATGTTCGGCATTTTTCCTGTAAAATTGAACTAATTTCTATTAAATTCCTGTGTGATTCTTATAAAATTCTTGCCTTTAATGCCCTAAGAGGAATTAAATGTACCAGGAGCGGTCTGTTTGGGTGTATCACTTAGCGTGTGTCGTCTATACAGCGTAGGCCGGAGGCACGGGCGAGAAGGAATAGTCGCTCACGCCGTCTGAAGGGGATAACCCCGTCCCTTCGATTCGGAGGGATGGAGCCACCCCCGGTGTTTAGGGAAAATTTCCCAAAGAGGATGACCCTTCCTCTAATGACTCTGAACTAAACACCTCAGAAAAAATGATTGTCCTATCTCATCCCACTTCATCCTTGGAACCAAACATATGCTTGGGTCCATGAACTTTCAAATTCCATTTCTGATATTTATATTGTTTATTGGTGCACCATATTGTTTATTGGTGCACCATAAGTCCATACGCCTTCGAGAGGTCTAAAAATATGTACTGAGCCCTCCCCCCAAGTTTCATCCATTTTCATTTCCATCGCTTCATCTGGTTTCCCAATTCTTTTCTCTTCTCCTCTCAATGGTTGACGAGGACTGGCACGCTGTGAAGTGCATCACGAAGAGGTAGCGCCACCCCTTCTGTGCCAGGGGAAGCCGTCGCCGCTCTTGCTCCTGCTCCGCTTACTCTGCAGCGCCTCACGACCTCATACTACTTCGCGATGCCATCCAGACGGTCCATGTCTATGACCACGACATGAGCGTCCACCCACCAGACACAGTCAACAGAGTCAACACCTTGGGGTCTTGGCCTAGTACACCACCATCGACGGCTCCAACAGCGCGGTGTTGTCCAAGAGCTCAATGTAGTGTTCAGGGAGCTCGATCCCCACAGAAATCCTTGAATAACTCGTACTTACATGGTCGTGTTGCTTCGGCGCCTCCTCGCCTCCCCACCAAGCTCGCTTGCAGGCATTGAACAGTGGTGTCTTGAACTGTAGAGGTGGCCGCGAACAAGATCGCGACCATGACGACGGCACTGTGGGCGGGGTGGGGCAAGGCTGCGGAGTTGGCATACAGATCCGGCTAGCTCGGACAGCCTGCCACCATGGATACATGTTCTGGAGCTCATGGGGAGTGAAATGGATAAGATGTCCAAGAGGGATGTGAATTAGTAGGTTAACCTAAAATTTTCACGGAAATAAAAAAACCGCCTAGCCAAATTCATGCATTATACATAACAAGTGTTCTATGTCTACCGCATAAAGTTTTGCACTCTAGGTTCCAAGTTTTTAACCCTACACTGACACGCTCATTTCTTTTTTTTTGGATTTCATGAAGGTACCCTGATGATCCATACGACCGTTTCTGGTGGTGGCCTTCGGATAACCCCCAGTGGAGAAACTACTCGACCAACCATCCCAGCAGCATCGAGACGGAGACCCAATATTTTGCCGTGCCCGCGTCTATCCTCAGTTCGGCCGTTGTGCCGGCCGACGTCAACGGAACCGTGCTCACTATCCCACCATGGAACGAGAAAAGGAAGCTGCTCTCATCATTCTTGGTGTTCCTGCATTTTGCCGATTTCCAGGACACGCTGACCCGGCAGTTCGATGTCTACATCAACGAGGATGACTCCGGGCCGAGGTCCAGCTCGTACAGCCCTTCATATATGGCTGCCTCCTACTTGTACACCAATGATTCCTATACGTCCACCGATGGCACATACAACATCACTCTAACGGCAACTGCTGGTTCACAACTGCCCCCGATGATCAACGCCTTTGAGATCTACAATGCCATTACAGTCGACGGTCCCACGACATTTCCTCAAGATTGTAAGTCCATCGATCTCGCTGGCCTTTGGATGCATGCATTGTCTTCCTTCCTGCTTCAATTTCCCCCTCTCTGTTTCTCAGAGGCACCGGACGTACCTTCGTCAAAAAGATATATACACTCGCAAATAAAAATGTAGATATATCTTAAATTTATTGTCACCATTGCACAGATTGAGCTCAACATGAACACACATTTAAAAGAGAATGGAGGTAGTAATTTATTATGTTGCCAACTGAATCCGGTACTCCTTTCGAAACAAAATAGCATGAATCGCAAAGCACATTTAAAAATTATTAGCGTTCAATTAGTGTCGCGAACCTAACTTGGCACAATATGGCCCATCCAGGGCTCTATTCCTAGGTTTTACTTTAGCTAGAGCTCTCAAATCAGGGACTCTACTTTCTGATCCTCTCTTTTCATATATACTCTATGTATTCTATCTATTTGACACTTACAAAAGTTAGGAGTTTATAAAACTGACTAATATTCAAATCCATGAATTCAAACATGATAATTTAAATTAAATTTCAAATTTAAAAAATCAAATAAAGTCCCATCTATCTCAAGGCAAACATATATAGTCCCATCACAACCGAAGTTTCACAAACAATGTTCATAAAATCAATCAAACTATTTAGAGCTACGAATGGACCAAACATGCTCGACAAGATCCTCTCTAAACATCTCATGTGCTTGCTTGTCTTCAATCTCTCTATGGATCTTGAGCAACTCCGACAAGTGCATTATGCTATTGTACTCCACCTCCCTAAGCACCTCACCCCTATCTTGGTCATAGTCATGACCACCATCGTCTTCCTCATCCCGCTGTTCCTCCATGATTATGTTGTGCATGATCATAGCAGCTATCATTATATGGCAAAGGGTCTCCTTGTTCCAAAATTGAGCATGGCCCATCGTCATAGCAATCGAGATGGCAAAACTCTAAAGCCTCTCCCCACATCCTTCCTCGCAGCTTCTTGAGCTGTTGTGAAATGAACTTTCATGTTCCCTTGTGGAATTTGATAGCTCTTTACAAATCTTGCACAAGAAGGCTAGATCCTATCTACCAGATAGTACCCAGCATAGGAATGCACTGAACGCAATCATCATCCTCATTCATAAAAAATGGATATACAAATTAGCATACCAAATGTAGATAAATTCACTCCAATGCTCAATCAAATTGACAATCCAATTCATGTAGACAAAAATTGAAACAAAATTCACCTTAGTCGAGCTCGAGCATGACAGCATCGGCGGGCAAGCTTGGGCAAGAGGGTGGCCGGGGAAGCTGAGCTCTGGAAGGACGACACCAGGAAGGTCGAGCTCAGGTAGGAAGGTGGATGAAGAAGCTGAGTTCGGATAGGAAGGCGTTGGGGAGGTTGAGCTCACACAAGAGGGAGCAGGAGAGGTTGTAGCTTGGGTGGAGGGCAGATAGAGTAGCCACACAAGCAGGTACGATGGCTAGGGTGATCGAGATCGGGCGGAGGGCTACCAGGCATGCAGGTGGGGACGACGGCCAATGAGGACGGATCTGAAGCAAACCGCTGCTTAGGAGGGCATGCAAGTGGCAGAGGCAGTTGAGGAAGGCATGACAGTGTGGTGTATTCAACTGGAGAGCCTGAGCTCAGATGAAGGTAGCTGGATGTGGGGGAGGCGGTGGTAGAGATAGTGGGGAGGGCGGATTTTGGATAGGAGGGAGGGATGGGGACGGGAGCCTGATTTTGGCTAGTGGGAATAGGGGAGGTGGTGCATGGGAAGAGGGCATGTGCGAGAGTCCGTGTAGGTGTGGTAGGGAAACGGAAGAAATAGAAAAGTAGGGTGCCTAGTGAGAGCCCCCAGGAATGGGGCTTGAGATAGAGATCTAAAGGCCTGAGTAAGGACCAGCTAGAACTACATTTTGTCAGTCGGTCCACAAAAATAGGATAGGGACCTACTAGAGTTACTCTAGTGTACTTCTCACTTTTATTATCTCTACAACACAGTTTTCCAAAGAAAAAGCCCAACTTTCATTGACCCGACCTCCACAAATCAGTCGTCCCCACTACTATATTATCTGTTATTCTACCATTCCCATGAGCACATAATTCCTTCAAAGAGCATCTCCAGCAATCCTTCAATAATCTACCCCACAACATGTAGGTATTAGGGTAGTCCAATATTATATTTTTAATATTAGAAAGTTTCCCCACTACTATATTATCTGTTATTCTACCATTCCCATGAGCACATAATTCCTTCAAAGAGCATCTCCAGCAATCCTTCAATAATCTACCCCACAACATGTAGGTATTAGGGTAGTCCAATATTATATTTTTAATATTAGAAAGTTTGTGCAGCAGTACCCTAATATATTTCCCCCAACAGCCAAATGGAAGGTGGGCCCCACAGGCACATGAAGGAAAAGATAGTTGAAAACATATGGTTGGTGTGGGTTCATGCTATATGGGGAGATGCATTTCCCTCTTTATTTGAGGGAAAATGGGAGAAGTATATTAATAGACACTAAAAAAAGGGAAATGTATTGGGGACCGCTGGAGCAAGAAAAAAGTTTCATTACCCCTAATATGATAGTTTTATGGGATATGAGAAGCTATTTAGAGACCGCTAGAGATGCTCTAGGGGCATACTCAACAATAGAATTAATTGCAAGCTATTTGAGTGCCACCTAGACTGCACAAGCCCACTAGACGCACTCTAAGTTCTGCACTGAACATCTAAAATGGTTTGCCAAGTATTCTATTATGAATTGATTGTCATTTCCTTTTCCACCCTTGTATATGTAATTGGTTTCAGAAATCATGTATCTCGGCGATTAAACTGGTACTGTTACCAAAAGAAGTTCTGACCATATATTTTTCGTATATGGTAGTTGAAGCCATTATGGCTATCAAAATCGAGTATGGAGTAAAGAAAAACTGGATGGGTGATCCATGTTTCCCGTACAAATATGCTTGGGAAGGTGTGAAATGCAGCAACACAATGAGGATTACATCACTGTGAGTATCTGAATCACTATTTAGAAGGTTCCTTCGAATATATAGTATATTATTGGTGATCTGATTTATGCTGCACTGCAAATTCTCATGCAGTGATCTCTCCGACAGCTCTTTGCATGGTGCAATATCTATTAATTTTACACATCTCGCGGCACTAGAGAATTTGTAAGTGTAGATATATAACACACTAGTGTCCTTTGCTTTCATGATTTATATATCCCCAGCCTCAACGTTCCATGAGCAGAAATTGTATTATTTTACTCCCTTCATTCCGATCACTCTGACTTTGTAGGGGTTGATAACACCACATTTTGAGGTTTCTTGTTTGTTTTTGAAATATGTATAGTTTCGAATACAGTAGATGAAGCTATTGTTGAAGTGTATTCGTTGATGGCATGTTGATGTGACATCAGGCCCATTTTGGATTATGTCCATGATGGCATATGTGTATGTTGACATGAGTTTGTAGGTTTTTAGTTTCACCTTGGTTGTTGAGGATGTGTTAGACCTACATATAAGACTTGTAGAGTTCATATCACCATCGCTTAGTTAACTCTTCTACGTGAAGTAGAACAAAAGTGTAAGTGGATAGGGTGAATCTAAGCCGTTTGAACTCTGGAGTGTGACAATTAAATTCCGCATAATTGTGCTATTATTTTTTCCAAATTATTGATTAAATCATTCTTTATGGTTATATGTCTCAATATTTGAAGCATATTACATTATTACTCTTGTGTTAATGCCTCCAGCATAATAGTTTGAAGCATGTTTCATCAAATCCCTTGATTTAAAGTTTGAATCATCAACTGTCACTACACTTTTAGGATTGCTCATGGTAGTTGTGAAAATGTTTCAGGGATTTGTCTTACAACAACTTGAGTGGGTCAATACCTGATTCCTTACCAAATTTGCCCCACCTTCGAGTTTTGTAAGTGGATATATTTGCTGCATGTTATTACTAAGCCTAGGACTTTACTAATAGCCTTTGGTTTTCTACAGAAATTTGTCTTGCAACAATCTGAGTGTTGACTCCATATACAAAAACTACACTGAATCACTTGTTTTCAGGTTCTGATTTTCTCCTTAGTGTCTCCATTTCCTTCTGAATTTTAGATTGTGTCTCCTGCTATGACCACCTTTAAACAAAATTACAGTTTCAGAGTCTTCTCCTCAAGGTTATATCAGGACCTGATTGTCTTATGTAATTTTCAGATATGATTCTGACAGTCATACGTGCAGCAATCCACTTCCACCACCAAGTAGTCGGCCAAGAAACAAAGTAGCTATCATTGCTGTTTGTGTAGTGGTTCCTATGCTTCTATTGGTTGTACTTGTTGTATATTTGATCTGGAGAGATAGAACAAAACATAATGGTTTGTAATCCTATTGCTCTATTCTCCACTGAAATTCAGCATTATTACAGTTTCATACAATATTTGACCGTTCTGTTAAATATCTAATTGTAATGCAACCAGCAGTTTGTCTTTGTGCAGACTTCGCAAGAGATCCACAGCTTCAGAATGCTCTGGATCCGGGAAGCGGAGAAAAGCACGGGGACAACCTGCTGCTTACTACTGAGAATCGCTGCTTCACATACAAAGAGCTACAGAAGTTCACTAACAATTTCAAATGGTTCATAGGCAAAGGAGGATTTGGGCTTGTGTATTATGGCCGTTTAGAAGATGATACCGAAGTTGCAGTCAAGATGCGTTCTGAGTCATCATCACATGGGATTGATGAATTTATAGCTGAGGTACGTACAAACTAAAATTCTAGGCACCAAGAAAACACACTATAAATCCAATTTAATTTTACAGTTAATATTTTTCTTGTTTCTTATGTATTCTTGCTATATATCTAGGTTCAGAGCTTGACAAAGGTGCATCACAGGAATCTAGTGTCTTTGATTGGTTACTGTTGGGAGGGAGATCACTTGGGACTGGTTTATGAATATATGTCTCAGGGAAGTCTTCTTAATCATCTGAGAGGTTTGTCTATTTGAAACCTACTACTGTGTATTGATTAAGATAGCCATGTGAATTATTCAAAACTGCATTTGAATAATTGATTTGCGCCTGCATGTCGATTGTTTATCCTGTTCATCCTTCTTAACAACTGGGGATGATTTTTAGAAACTGCCAGCAGGCACACCAAGTTACCTCAAACACTATACCTCCAACCACAGTGCGTTTCATGATCAATTAGATGTGGATGACACGTAACATCATGTAGACCTGATCAGCTAATATGTATACTCAACTTAAGGATCACAGCTTTATTTAGATTTGTAAGGCTCAATTAAAAGAAATAGGATAAAGAAAGTTCCTATAATTTCGTGAAAAAGAGACGACATTCCGTAAATTTATTTGAAACGTCTTTTGAAGTTGTTAAACAGTTCTGTTCTGTTAAAAATATTGAAGGTGAAAATGGTGCTGCTAAAACCTTGGACTGGGGGACACGTGTACGAGTAGTGCTTGAAGCTGCACAAGGTGAGCTGCAATAATAATATAATAAGAACACGTAAAGAAAACTGGAAGTTTCTTAAGAAAAATTAAATACCCCATATATGGTAATCATTTTATTTTTATTTTCTCACATTTTTGTGATATATATACATGTAGGCCTAGATTATCTGCACAAAGGTTGCGAGCTGCCAATAGTTCACCGGGATGTGAAGTCCAGCAACATTCTATTGGGTCAAAATTTGCGAGCTAAAATAGCAGATTTTGGACTTTCCAAAGCATACATCAGTGATAGTCAGACTCACATATCAGCCACTGCAGCTGGCACAGCTGGTTACATGGACCCTCAGTATGTTGTTTTTTCCTTGTGTATATATGCTATTATTAAAAAATTTGTAACGTGGCTTATATATGCAACCTGGCTTCTTCTTTTCCATGCGTTTGCTCTGTTTTTCTTAAATGTTCTTGCTGCTGTTCTTGATCAGGTACTACCGCACCGGAAAGTTCACTGAGAGCAGCGATGTGTACAGCTTCGGAGTTGTTCTGCTTGAGGTAGCCACAGGCGAGCCCCCACTAGTGCCACACCATCGCCATGGCCACATCGTTCAACGTGTTAAACAGAAGATCGCCGCTAACGGTGACATCGGCCTCGTTGCCGATGCACGGCTCGGAGGTGCCTTCGATGTCAACTCCATGTGGAAGCTAGTCGACACTGCTATGATGTGCACGGTGGATTCTGCTGCTCAAAGGCCGACGATGGCCGCCATTGTGCTGCAGCTGAAGGAGAGCCTGGAGCTGGAGGAAGCTTGCAACATCGACAGTGTGCGTAGCCTGACGACAAACCTAGGGAGTGAAGTAGAAGTAATGTCGTCGTCCTCGTTTCGTCCATTGGCGAGATGAAGATGCTTCCCTGTTCCATCCAGGATTGGTTCTTGGTCGATGATTTTGTGTACAAGTCTACGTACAGTGAGTTTCTTTTCATGAATTCTGAGTCTCTGAGTACTAAGCTGTTTATTTGAACTCCATGTGCGACACTAAATCCATATTGGTTGGTGATATGAAACACCAACAAAATCATACTATTGTTCATTGTTCTTATAACTCTCTTATGGGTTTTACGTGGAAAGATTTTCCCTATATGATTTTACAATGGTACGAAAATCCATATATGTTGTATCATATTCTCATCATTTTACCAAATAGGTTTTCAGCCAGTATTAATGACATATCTATGAATACTTTTCTCATACTTTTATAGGTTTTTTTATGTTTTAATTTACTTGCTGATATCAAGACTAGATTCAATCATGAGGTGTTAAGAGAACAAATCAAATTGGACTTATCACATCCCATAGATCAACAAGCTCATGAATTAGTGATTACGCTTAATTAAATCTAGTCATCCATTTAATCGTTCCAGGCTTTTGTTCAATGTGTATAAGCATGCAACAATCAATAGAAAACACAGTTAGTTCCTTTCTTGATTTTGGTTTTGTTTACATTCGAATAGAGAGGACATAAGTATGAAGTTAGCTAAGATTTGGAGAGACACATATGTTTGTCCTAGGTTTGGGATGAGATATGTTATGATAAACTTATGAGTCTAAAATAAGGTACATGATGTAGCCATGTAGGCAATTGGGTTCACTCTGAATATGAATAATGTAGAGTATAGATGTGCACACTTCAGTTACTAACATGGTTTTAAAGAGTCTTTTGTAGCTCGCTATTGCTTTTCCAAAGGTCTACTACTACTACATCATCTCAAGTATTTTGCTATTGCTTTTCCAGAGGTCTACTACTACTACATCATCAAGTATTTCACTATTGAAACCATGAACGCTTTAGCTCTGCTAAACACCGTTATTTGATTTAGTTGTGAAAAATTTTAGCTCTGAACGAGGCAACTATTCATTCTTTTCTCTAGATTATTGGAATCTATGCCTCTTTGTTATGAACTTGGATATTTGTTGAGTGTGATGATTGTTGAATGTTGAATGAATATGAGTTGATTATAGTTGTGAGTATATTGAATTGAATGATTAGATGATTGTGAAGTAAATGATCTATATACATGTTATCTGAGAACCCCAGACATGTATTTAATTATTTTGATTTTAAATTTTTCTTAGCTCTATGTTTTTGTGGATAACTATTTGATTATTTTGGTGTGCCTGTGATTATTGAAAAATTTTATGTTTTTACTAAAACCGCTAAATAAAATAGATTGTTGTGCTATATCCCACTATAACTTTTTATAGCTTCTAGACCACCGCTAAATGGCTTAGCCTATGTTTTAAAACCTTGCTTATAAGAAAATGCACATGCACGGTCGTATAGGCGATTGCCGCTTGAAGCCTAGACTTTTTTTTTGAGTGGAACACTTGAATCCTAGATTTAGATAATATTCTAGAGAAAACTGGTAAAATGACTTGAGACCCTATTTGGATACAAAGTATTTTTGGAGTTTTAAAAAAATACCATGGTTTTGTGAATTACTTTGGTTTTAGATTGCCATAAAGTGTTTGAGTGCAACAAACTTTATGGTTTTGAATATCATGGTATTGCTGAAACTGTAGTCTTTTTGGAGTTTTAAAAACTCTACTCTATACCTCTTTTTTCTAAACCATGGTTTTGCTTGCCTCTTGCTTCTAAAACTAAAGTTTCTCAAACCGCAGCATCCAAACAGTAGTGGCGGAGCGGCAGCCGGGCTCGTCTCGTCACCGACGTTCAAAAGGAAATTTTCTTTATATCAAAATAGAACCCTATAATTTTCTAGCTAAATATTTTTGTATAATAAGAATTGTCTGGGCTCTTAAAAGCTTTTGGCTCCGCTAATGCTAAACCGTGTAGCCCGTGATTTAAAACTTCTTTTTTTTAGAATCGTGATTTAAAACTTTGTTCACAAGCAAAGACTGTGGCGGCGATCCTTTAATGGCGGACAGTGAGCCCACGGACTATGTGGCCCAAGCCCAGTAGGCCTCCAGCACGGGTCCGTGGCCCATTTCAGACCGCCTAGCACGCGCGCTCTAGCGCCAGCTGAAATGGAAACAGTCTCGCCGATGCCGCCCGCCGCCGGCGATCCCTCGCCTCCGCCGTCCTTCGCCCCCGCCATGACCACCCCAGACGGGTGGCACCCGCGCACGGCGGAGCGCCGACTGCTTCACCTCCTCCACCACAGCCCCCTCGACCGCGGCCGCCCGCTCGAGCTCCTCGCGTTCGCCGTCCGCCGCGCGCTCCCCTGCTCCCCCGCGTCGCCGCACTACCACGCCCTCGCGGCGCTGCTGCTCCTCTCCTCCCCTTCGCCGCCCGCGCTGCCGCTGCTCCGCCTCCTCCCTCCCGACCCGCCACCCCCGCTTACGCTCCTCAACGCCGCCGTCTAGGCACTCTCCGCCGCCTCCTCGCCGGACGATGCCTTCCGTCTCCTCTCCACGCTCCGCCGACTCCACGCGCCTGACCGCCTGACCTTCCTGCCCCTCCTCGGTTGCGCCTCCTCCTCCTTGCCGCTCCTCTCCGCGCTGCACTCGCTCCTCCTCCGCCTCGGTTTCCTCTCACACCACCCCATCACCCTCGCTCTCCTCAAGCCATACCCGTTGCCGCAAGTCCGCGCCTTGTTCGACGATATGCCCCAAAAGAACAAGTGCACCGTCGCATACAACACCATCATCACGGCGTGCCTTAAGGCCAGGGGCATTCGCACCGCACGCCACCTGTTCGACGAAATGCAGCGGCACAGGCGATCCAGGAGGAGCGTCGTTTCCTGGAACCTTATGATCACCGGGTGTGCACGCCATGGACGAAATGACATGGCAGTGCAGTGTTTCGAGAGGATGGTCAGGGAAGGAGAGGAGGCGCCAGATGATGGGACCTTGGTGGTGGTGCTCCTGGCTTGTGGGAGGATGGGGAATGTTGGGGCAGGGAGGTGGGCGCATGAGTATGCGAGGAAGACTGGCTTGTTGGACGGTACAGTGCATGTTGCAAATGCAGTGATGGATATGTATTGCAAGTGTGGTGATGTTGATAGCGCACGGGAGGTGTTTTTGAAGACGCGGCAGCGCAGTGTGGTGAGCTGGAATGCCATGATCACTTCACTGAATGGTCACGGAGTTGAGGGGATTGATCTGTTCCAGGAGATGACGAGGCATGGAGTGGAGCCTAATGCTGTGACGTTCTTGGCAGTGCTTGGATGCTGTGCGCATGCTGGGGCAGTGGATATTGGGCGGGAGATCTTCCAGAGCATGCTGTCGGAGCATGGCATTGAGCCAGCAATTGAACACTACGGGTGTATGGTGGATCTATTTGGAAGGTCTGGTCTCCTTGAGGAGGCGCACGTACTGATTCAGGGGATGCCAATGAAACCTAATGCTGCGATATGGGGAGCACTTTTAAGTGCATGTCGTGCTCATGCTGGGCTTGGCATTGCTGAGGTGGCTCTGAAGGAGCTTATCAATCTTGAACCATGGAACTCGGGGAACTATGTGTTGTTGGCCAATCTTTATGCGGAGACAGAGCGGTGGGAGGAGGCAGGGGAGGTGAGGAGATTGATGAGGAGGATGAGTGTGAATAAGGCTCCAGGGCAGAGCTTAATGGAAGAAGCTGAATTTCAGTTGAAAAAATCATACCAATAGCTATGTGGAAATAACTTTAGTTTGGAAGGGAAACTTCATAGAGGGGCTGTAAATGAAAATCTCCATGCATCAACCAACCCTACTAAGAGACATGGATAATATTTGCAGGTAAACATACTGGCAGTTTTTCGCTATATTCCATCCGTTGTAGCAGTGGTGTGTCGAATAGGCGATTGTTTTTATCGATATTCTTTCACAGCAAACTTACATTCGTTCATGGCAAAATAGGCACTAAATACCTCAATTGCTATGATTGCTAAGATAGAAAGATGCAATACTTGTCTTTAGGTGTGTATCAATATATTTAGTATTGATGGGTATATGGAGATCCCACATCATTACACAATTACCAACAATAAATGCACCTTATAGAGTTCTAATATCATGCATTCGAGTTTGAAATGTACAGATTTAATCAGCAGCCATCAAGGTGCTGCAAGATGTTTTGCCCAATCGTAGATTTACAAAGTCACAAAAGTGTTCTTTGAATATGTGGTGCATTGTTGGTTGTTATGGTCAATTGATCATGCTGAAGTTTGTATTAGATATGGCAGAGAGTAAATTACCTAACAAACTTTGAATGGAAAGCTTGATAGAATTGTCTGTGCTTTTTGACCATGAGGAGCATATTTGGGTAAGTGATAGTATGTAACAATAGGCATCACATATGTTAGATGTCAAATGTTTACATCTAGAATTTCTGCAAAAGCTTTCTTTTGTTATCGACATTCATATTGGCCAATAGAGCTTGACTATTGTATACTTATAACTAACTTTTTCCATGGCAGAAATACACGTTAACCTTACAAGGCATATATAATGGTGAATCATTTAAGTGTTTCTTCAAAGATGTCTCTCTCATGTGCTTAATTGCAGCACGGCAAGCTATTTTTCCTTTTCTCTCCCTTACAAGCTACTCATGTTAGCTGGAGCTTTACAAATTCTCATATTTGTTTGGATTTGGAGATTTCTAGTTTCTTGCCAACTTGAACATGTGCCTTGCTTCCCTTCTTTGATTTTTCAGTGTCTCAGAACATGACATAATTTTCATATTCATTGTAATTTTCTTGTATGAAGGCATCTTAAGTATAGTTTACTTAAAAGAAGAGAAATTGCTTGAACAATGACTCAAACTTTATAGCAAACTCACTGCTCAGTTCTCTTAATTTTTCTTAATTGTCATGAGTTTCTCTGACATGGGGATAGTATATATTCATTAATCCTAAATTCTCAATACATACATCTTGAGAACACACTTCATGGACATTTTGCATAACTGCCAATTTTACTGTTACTTCCACGGCCAGTAGTTTTCATGCACATGTATTTAGAACTTAAAAAAATAATGTACCCTTTTCTCAATAGCAAATAATACATGTGCAGGAAGTCCTCCAAGTTCTGAATTTACAGTTTGTGTTGTCTGTGCAGACAGCAGAAGAGAGAAGACTGCCACTCTACCAGGATTAGGCTGATGGGGGCACAAAATGGGGTCCTGTGAAAGCAGCTGTGGCACTCAGACTGCAAAATCTGATGCTGCACCTGTGGCACTCTCATCACAGGATGGCAAACACTAGGAACCGAATATTCAGACAGACACATGCTGGGCCCAGCGAAAACCGTGGCATTTTCCTTTTGTGGGCTCCCTAACATGGACAGCTCAAGACGATACAATTTGAAGCTCCCAACGAAAAGGACCAAACAAATCGAAAAGATGCCGCCTAGATTCATGGGAAATTTCCGGTGTTGGGCCTTGTGACCCTTGTCCTGTCCTCCTTTTTTTCCTCCTCAGCGGACTCCAAGTAATTTTGCTTTTGTTTAGCTTTGTCGCCCGACCCTGATCTTAATAACCGCGAAAAAGTGGGTTGAAGCATGTGACAAAGTGAGGAGGAGACGTTTCGAGTTGCTTGGCTTTCCATGGAAGCTGCGTCAGGGCTCATTTGCGCGTGTTTTATGCATCGTGCTGCTAAACCTGGAGCTTCTGTGGTTGAGTTGTTGGTGTCTATGCCTTGGTGCTGCTGACATGTGGATCCATGTCGTCTTGGAAACTAGGTACAGAGATCTCTTAAAAGCATGTGCACTTCAGGGTTAAGATGTTCCAATTAGATCTATCAATCTTCCTGATTAAAGCAACTGGCACAAGGATCTGTGGGGAAATGCTAGTTCTGAAATAAAGTAGATGGGTCATTTGTACATGGTGCTGCAGTGCTGCTATGGATTGTCAGTTGACTGACGGAAGAATTTAGCCAATTTTCAGTGTTTTTTCCCATCATTTTTTTGTTTTTAATGCAGTGGCATAGGTTCTGCCTTTCACTACAAGCAGAGGAAAATTTTCTGTTACTTCGTTAAATGCTCTCACAGCTGTTCTGCATTAGGCAGAAACAACAGAATAATCAAGCAACTGTTGCTTATATTAAGTGGTATATTAGGAGTATCAGCTGAGAGATTTATAAGCATCCTTAGCTCTTTTGCTTTGCTAAAGAAAAGATTTTAAAGCTTCTTGATTGCTCTGCACAAGCTAATCACAATGGCCCGCTGCATAATTCCCTCCCAGTTGGTGCCAAACTTGTTCAATTACTAGAGCTAGCACAAGGTACTTTGTTTCCCTTTCTTTTTTGTGATGAGTGGGAAGGAAGATACTCCTTGTTTGCTGCAGGATCAGAGGCACATGCAACCCACCTTTGGATTCTCTCTATGCTCTCATTTTGATGCATGCAGGTCCCCACAACTGGCGCAAGCACAAGCCTTGCATTGCATGCATTTCTTTCTTCCTGTGGTGCATCCACACTTTGTTTTATCTACTGCCCATCCATCATCAATTCAGCCCTACTGCTGCTGCGCGTGGCATTTTATTTCTTTTTTTCTTTTTGGAAAAGAGAATGGCAGTTGTTTTACTCTCAGGCCAGCAGCTCAGTTGGTGCTCGTGTGCAGCTCCCCGCCCCAGGGCAGCCAACTGGGGATCACCGGGCGGCGGCTGCGCGGCGCGACACCGGCCAGCCGGCCGCCCGGCCGCCCCGGAGCCGGAGGCGACAGGCGTTGACCTCGGCACACCGCCTCATCGAACGCCGGCGGTCCAGGTCGTGGGGAGCATGTATCGTCCCCCGGGGATAGAGATGAAAACGGTACGGATATTTTCCGACCGTATTCGAGACCGAATTCGTTTAGAGGGTTTTAATCTGTCCGTATCCGAGTCCGGATATTTAACATCCGATACCGTATTCGTATTCGAATATTTAAATCACATATTTATGATGTCGATATCCAATCGTATTCTATCCGAAATTTTTTATACTATCCGTATTCGAATTCGAATCCGGACATAAATATGAAAACAAATACGATATCAATGATATCCGTCCGGGGATACGGCCTTTGCTGCAGCACAGGCACAGCACCCGGAGGTCAGGGGAGATGCACACACACATCTGAGAATTGGTGCATGCCTTGCCGCCCTCGGTGTGCAATCCACGGTGAATTCTTAATCCGTCACAGGTATCATCCGCTCCATAAAAATAGCGACAATCGTGAACTGGTGCTGTGGTAGTGCTACGAATATTTATATACATAAATAAATATAAATTCGCGAGCTCCAAAAAGGAGATGGTGTGTTGGTGATGAATGAAGAAATATAAGAATGTGGGGGCTGCCTGCAATAATCAATCAGTGCCGTGGCGTGGTGCCCCGCGCGCTGTATTCTACTGTTTCTTTAGCGCCACGGCCGATCGCGTTGGATCTCTCTCGGCGCACGGGGCGCTCGCCATTGGTGGTCAGCGAACCTTCTCCCTTTCTTTTCATTTTTCTTTTCTTTTGTCTCTGCAAAGTTTATCCACACATACATACTCTACCAAAATAAGAAAGAAGGATGAAAGCAGGACCTTTTTCAAATTCTTTTGTGCCATGGCAATGATAGGAGCCTACCTAAACTAGACTGATGGAATATATCTTTCATCTTCTTTTGTGCGTCTTTGCAATGATAGGAATCTAGGTGATGTGCGCTTTGGATTGGATTGGATTGGATCCTTTTCGCAGTTCTAACGATGGGAGGGCACAGGAGGAGGAGTACAACAACTACAAGGTTGGTTGGGTGCGTGACTGTGTAACAAGGGAGGATGATTGGGAGGAAAGCTGGTGTGGTGTGGTGGCCGAGCTGCTGATGAGTGCCGAGGGGCCGAGTCACAGCACTCGGCTACTACTCGAGGGAGGTACGTGGATGCCATGGGGTAGCATCCGTCCTCATCATTAACGTGGAGAGTGGGGTAGCATCCGTCCTCATCATTATTTATCAGTCAAAGACTCAAAGACTCCCAAGGTCCACACGGTTAAGTGAAAGTCAGTTCAGTATCTAGCTACCTATTCAGCCATAAGATTATTATTGTTGACAGAGAGCTGTTAATCTTGTCCTGTATGCATTTTTTCCCCTTTCTGCTGTTACTCCGTCGGCCCCATAAATACATTTATACATCATTTAAATTTTGTTCTAAAATAATTGCACATCTTGCTATAGAGCACCTAGCTCTAGTAGTATTTTCTATTTTCTCTATTCACAAACTGATATGGGAGACTTGGCTCCATTGCGGACCAAAACCTTCCTCCGGTTGGTATTCAGGAGCAGACATTGGACAGATGACAGAAGAAGGATGAAGCACGTCCTAGAGGCGAGAGAATAGTGCTACCTTTGTGATCAAGCATGAGAAACGATTGATCGCATCTTAGCAGAGTGCCCCTTCATCGGAGATATTTGGTTTTACACTTTGACAGCACTCGGCAGGCAAGTGTCCACAGGCATCGACTTCGACCTTGCAACGGTGGTGGCCACTACGTCGCTTGTTCACTGGTGACCAACGCTCTGGCATGGACTCGTTGTTCGCGCTTATCTCCTAGCAAATCTGGAAGGAACGCAACGTCAGGTGCTTTAGAGACTCCACGTCAAGCGTGAACGAGCCGTAAATAAACGTTATTTTCTTTTCAATACAAAGATACATGCACTCGTGCGTATTCTAGAAAAAAAAACAATTTTTTGATGGAAGCAGTATATATGTAATTTTTGTAGAATCCTTGATGTCATCAGCAGATCCTAGAGATAGACTTTTTTTTTAAAGGTACGTGGACTTATTTTGATATGATTCAAAAATATGCAATTTGTCACATCAAATTCCTCTAAATTTTATCCAGTTTGTAGAAAATATATTGCACAATTGGTTTAATGGTACTGATTTGATACCATCAATCATAACATTTTTAAGTTTGGCTTCAATTTACAGGTATTCGTAATCGATTTCTCAGGAGCAAGAAATATTCTAAGCAGCTTGACTGATCACTGATGGACACGTCCAGATTCCCGGTCATGTCGAGTGCGATTGCGGAGCACTGCGGAAGCATGCATCGTGCATGTCATGGGGTGAATTTTTTTACAAATAATATTTTTTTAATAATTAATTACGACAGTAGAAGCTCCGCTCAACAGCTCAGAAGCCGATAGGCCTACATGCCGCACGCGTTAGCCCAAGCCCATGTTTAGATCACCTCAAAATTCCAAGTTTTTCCACTCTCTCTATCACATCAATTTTTAGCCGCTTGCATGGAATACTAAATGAAGGTAAAAAAATATCTAATTACACAGTTTAGTTCAAAATCACGAGATGAATCTTTTGAGCCTAGTTGGTCTACGATTGGACAATATTTGTCAAATAAGACGAAAGTAGTACTGTTTATCAGGAAAAATCTTCAATCGAAACAAGGGCAAGTACCGATAGATTTGTCGGTCCTCGAGCTGCCAATAGGAGCTCTGTCGGTGCAGTTATGACGTGCTTGGCTGCCACGTGTGCGCCATGCAGTCCTGTCGGCTTCCGATAGGGTGCTAACGCTTGTTTAGTTTGCCTCAAAGTTCCAAAGTTTTTTCACTCTCTCTCCATCAAATCAATTTTTAACCGCTTGCATTGAGTATTAAATGTAGGTAAAAAAATAACTAATTACACAGTTTAGTTGGAAATCACGAGATAAATCTTTTGAGCCTAGTTAGTCCATGATTGGATAATATTTATCAAATAAGACGAAAGTGATACTATTTATCGAGTTGAAATTTTCTTCCATCTAAACAAGGGCTAAATGTGAAATTTTTGTGTAACAACTTCTAGATTTGCAATTAACTATTAAAAAATATTATTAAAAAAGTTCGCCATGGGACTGGAGGCATCAGGCATGGACAGTGCCCTGCACCCTGCACGAAAATTCTTGAATTCACCCGCACACCGGCCATCATCGAGTGCACTTGTACCCGGCACGGACCCGTCGTCCGTCCCTGGTCCCTACCAGGCTAGTAGCACCAGCTGCACCGCACGGCGGCATTGCTCCCAGCAAAACGGCATGGCGACCTCGCCCTGCCCTGCTGGCTGCTGCTCTGCCGCAGGGCTGCACTGCATGCATCAGCCTCAGCTATCCATCCATCCATTCCATCCCGGCAACCGGCAGCATCCCCGGCCCGGCGCTGCCGTGCCGTGCCGTGCCTCGAGGTGAGAAAGGGACGGCGACACGACGGCGCTGCCGCTGCGGTGCGTCATGCGTGGGAATTAGGAAAGCAACGACGAGACGAGACGAGGCATGGCCGCATGAGCGGGACAGGTGTTGTCCCATCCGCCATCCATCCATCGCGCTCTGGTCAGGCAGTCGCCGGCAGCCTCGCACGCAGTGATGGAGCAGCGGCGTCCGGCATGCACCGGAGTTTCCTTGCGCAGGTGACTGTTGCTGAGCCGCCGTGTGATATCTTTTGTGGATCTTTGTACTCCACTTTACCGAGGGCTGGTTTACTTCCGAGAAAATTTTACAAAATTTTCAGATTTCCCGTCACATCAAATCTTTAGACATATGCATGAAGCATTAAATATAGATAAAAAATAAAACTAATTACACAGTTTAGATAAAATAGACGAGACGAATCTTTTAAACCTAATTAAATCATAATTGAACACTAATTATCAAATAACAACAAAAACGTACTACAGAATTATTTAAAAAAAAAAATTTGCAACTGAACAAGCCCCAAGGCGTCAGCTTGTCCTCTCCCCTTCCCTCCCCCTGCAAAAGCCGTATGGTCACTGTTGCTCCACTAACGTACTCCTACTGTTCTCTCTCTCCCTTTTGCCACACTAGCTCTTTGGCCTTTTTAGATTCCAGAATTCACCCCAAATTCCACTATACAAAAGAAGATTCATCATCACATCAAAATGTCGGCATATATATGGAGTACTAAATATAGATGAAATAAAAAATTAATTGCACAGTTTTGTTGTACTTTGCTATACGAACATTTAGAGTCTAATTAATCAAGATTTGGACAATTATTACCACATAAAAACAAAATGGCTACAGTGTGACGTGACATACACTATACAAATTTTACCTCCCAATTTTAGCATCTAAACAAGGCCCTCTAAATTCCAAGTTTTGTTCGCTCCCTTCGGACGTATGTATGGAGCAGTAAATATTGGTAAAAAAAATAACTAATTTCATAGTTTAGTAGTAAATCACTAGAAAAATTTTTTAAGCCTAGTTGGTTCAGACAATAATTACCAAATATAAACGAAAGTGCTACAGTAGCTAGAGTTAAAAAAATTTACAATCCTTGCTGAAAAATTAACGTATGGTCAGGTTGATCCGGTCTTTGAGTACGTACAGTACAGGATCTTTTGTTTTGAAAAAAACTATTCTTTGAGTAATCTCAGAGTTGGCAATAAGCAACGTTGGCTCATACTATACGCAGTGGCGGACCCAGCCGTATTTTGGGTAGTCCTAGGACTACCTTAGATTTCCGACGACCAAGGTAACGGAGCACTGTAACGAGACTGTAGCGTACTGTGGAGCGTTGTTTCTATACTGTATGTCTATCTAATAAAATGATTCTGGATCCGCCACTGACTATACGTGTACTATTACTGAATATTTAGGGGGTGTTTGGTTTGGAGTGTTAAAGTTTAACAAACACTGTAGCATTTTCGTCTTATTTGACAAAAAGTTTCCAATCTTGGATTAATTAGGCTTAATAGATTCGTCTCATAAATTACTCCTAATCTGTGTCGACATGCATGCAATTAGTTTACATTTAGTACTCCATGCATTTGAGGGAATATTGATGTAATGGGAGTTAAACTTTAACAAAACCTAACCAAACACGCCCTTAATACGTTTATTCAGGCCTCGTTTAGTTCGGTGAATTGGGGAGAAAAACACTGTATCAGAATTCCTGTAGCATTTCGTTTGTATTTGGTAAAAATTATCCAAATTTTGACTAACTAGCCTTAAAATGTTCATCTCGCAAAGTACAACAAAACTGTGCAATTAGTTTTTGATTTTATTAACATTTAGTACTCCATGCATTTGCCGACATTTTGATGTGATAAGAAATCTTCTTTTTGCATAGTAAAATTTGGGGAGAATTGGAGGAACTAAACAAGGGCTCAGCCAGTTTGCACCCCATACTTGTGGGTCTGCAGTCCAGCTGTGGTCGGCACAGCTTCTTGACTTCTCAGTTCGCACGTGACGTGACGCGATGGCGACCTTTGTGCAGCGTGCGCGCGAGAGGCTTGCCGCCGCCCCTCTAGGAGCTTGCACGACATGCGTGCAGGACACAACGCAAGCATGCAAGGCCCTGTTTAGTTGCCAAAATTTTTGTCAAAATGCAACTGTAGTATTTTTGTTGTTATTTAGCAATTAGTGTCCAATCATGGTCTAATTAGACTTAAAAGATTCGTCTCGTCTATTTCGTCTAAACTGTGTAATTAGTTTTATTTTTTATCTATATTTAATGCTTCATGCATGTGTCCAAAGATTCGATGTGACGAGAAATCTACCGTTCTTTTGCAAAATTTTCTGAATTTAAACTGGGCCCAAGGCTGGCCAAGAGGACAGAGAGCTACTGCGAGTGATCGCCTCATTAATTAATCACCGTGTTTTTTTTATAAAAACTAATCACCGTGTTTGGCTGGTGGCTGCGGGCTGCCTGCCTGCGAGTCTTGTAGCTCAAGCATGCAGCGCGCGGCAGGCGGCGGAGTCCCGATGCAGTGCAGGCAGCCACCCCAGCAGGGCGGTGAAAGGCCGTTTGTTCGGTTACCCCAGCAACAGCTGCATGCTCGTCTCGTCTGCGCCACGGAACAGAAAAAAGGCAGCAGGGTAAATTGCATTCTTCCACGTCTTCATCTTTGCCTGTCAGAGACGCACAGTAAATCTCTGCCGTCTCCCCAGACCCCGACCCCCGAGGGATCGAGCAGTAATGTGCCGAGAGACAGGGACGCACAGTAAAACGACGTGCCGTCCGTCACGTGACGCGTACTTGAGCCGACAGTCGTCTCCCACCTCCTGCTCATGCATGCGTGCCATCAGCCAGCCCATAGAGAAACATGGCCCTTGCCCCTTGTTTAGTTCCCAACTTTTCTCCCAAAATTTCACTATGCAAAAGGAAGATTTCCCGTCATATCGAAATATCGGCACATATATGAAGCACTAAATGTAGATGAAATTAAAAACTAATTACACAGTTTTGTTGTACTTTACGAGACGAACATTTTGAGCCTAATTAGTCAAAGTTTAGACAATTTTTACCAAATAAAAACAAAAGTTATTAGAGTGCGATTTGACATACACTGTTCCAAGTTGGGCCTCCCAACTTAGGATCTAAACACGGGCATGAATGGCAATGGCTACAGGCTTTACTAGTACTACTACTCGTAGGCTGTGTTTAGTTAAAAAAAACGTACTATTCTAAAAAAAAAAATCCCGTCACATCAAACTTCCGATATATGCATGGAATACTAAATGTAGATGAAATGAAAAACTAATTGTACAGTTTGGTTGTACTTTACGAGACGAATGTTTTGAACCTAATTAGTCAACGGTTGGACACTATTTGCCAAATAAAACCAAAATATGCTACGGTACTTTTTTTTCATCTTTTCAGACAACTAACCACACCCGTACTCCACCGCCAAGCAAAAAGCGAGTCGGACAAGATTTGGAGAAGGCGTGCCTTTTTCACGAAATGCTGTAACGGAAACTGTAATTAAGGGTAAATTGCATTCTTCCACGTCTTCATCTTTGCCCACTTGCTTTTTCCTCTTCATATCAAATTGTCAAGCTCGGCTCTAAAGCCTAAACTAGCTATGTTGTAGCTTGAAGCGGAGGCCTTGTTTAGTTTCCAACTTTCCCCTCCAAATTCTACTACGCAAAAAGAAGATTTTCATCACATCAAAATGTCGGTAAATGCATGGGAGTACTAGATGTAGATGAAATTGAAAACTAATTGCACAGTTTTATTGTACTTTGCGAGACGAACATTTTGAGCCTAATTAGTCAAAGTTTAGACAATTTTTACCAAATACAAACTAAACAAGGGCCTCGTTTAGTTCGGTGAATTGGGGAGAAAAACGCTGTATCAGAATTCCTGTAGCATTTCGTTTGTATTTGGTAAAAAATTATCCAAATTTTGACTAACTAGGCTTAAAATGTTCGTCTCGCAAAGTACAACAAAACTATGCAATTAGTTTTTGATTTCATCAACATTTATTACTCCATGCATTTGCCGACATTTTGATGTGACGGGGAATCTTCTTTTTGCATAGTGAAATTTGAGGGAGAATCGGGGAAACTAAACAAGGGCAAGGGCGGAGTAGAACACACTGTGGTTTCTGAAACCTCGGCAAGGGCAGTACTACGGCCTTGTTCACTTTCTCATCCCAACCCAAAATATTTCCTCTTCTACCCATCACATCAAATCTTTCGACGCATGCATGGAGTATTAAATATAGGTAAAAAAGATAACTAATTGCATAGTTTGTCTGTAAATATCGAGACGAATCTTTTGAGTCTAGTTAGTCCATAATTAGACAAATTTTACCAAATAACAACGAAAGATGCTACAGTAACTTTTCATCTACTTTTCGCGAAGTGAACACACCCTAGGCTGAAAGGGACCAGTTTGTTACTGTATGAATGAACAAACGAAATGTGCATGTTGATGAAGGCCCGTGTTTAGATCCGGACTTGGGTGCCCCGATTCGGGCACTGCAGCGATAGTGCCCGTGTCGGGGCACTGTAGCATCTTTTGTTTTTTAGTGCAAAAAATTATTCAAAAATTGATTAATTAGACTCAAAATGTTCGTCTCGCAAAGTACAACAAAACTGTGCAATTAGTTTTTAATTTCATCTACATTTAGTACTTCATACATTTGCCGACATTTTGATGTGATGGGAAATCTTCTTTTTGCATAGTGAAATTTGGGGATGGAATTGAGAACTAAGGCCTCGTTTAGATGAGAGAATTGGGAAGAAAAATACTGTATCAGAATTCCTGTAGCATTTCGTTTGTATTTGGTAAAAATTATCTAAATTTTAACTAACTAGACTTAAAATGTTCGTCTCGCAAAGTACAACAAAACTGTGCAATTAGTTTTTTATTTTATTAACATTTAGTACTCCATGCATTTGCCGACATTTTGATGTGACGGGGAATCTTCTTTTTGCATAGTAAAATTTGGGAAAGAATTAGGGGAACTAAACAAAGGGCAAGGTTGTAGCTGAGGAATCTCCTAGCAACCGTTTTCTGCTGCAGCTTCTCCTGCGAGCCCTGTTTAGTTAAAAAAAACTTTTCTAAAAATAATACGGTAGTCGTCACATCGAATCTTTAACACGTGCATAGGATATTAAATGTCGGTAAAAAAATAATTAATGGTACAGTTTATCTGTAAATATCATTACAAATCTTTTGAGCCTAGTTAATTTATAATTGAACAAATTTAGTTTATGATTGAACAAATTTTGCTAAATAACAACGAAAGTGCTATAAGAATTTTTTCAAAAAAAATCACAATCTAGGGTGTGTTTAGTTCCGCGAAAAGGTGTAAAAAAAGTACTGTAGCACGTTTTGGCTTTATTTGGTAAATAGTGTCCAACCGTTGACTAATTAGGTTCAAAACGTTCGTCTCGCAAAGTACAACCAAGCTGTACAATTAGTTTTTTATTTCATCTACATTTAGTACTTCATGCATGTATCGCAAGTTTGATGTGACGGGAAATCGTTTGTTTGCACAGTACTTTTTTTTAGGAAGTAAACACAGCCCTAAACAGAAGCTCCGGTACGGTAATACTGAGAAATTCAACTCCCCAACAAGGAAACTGGTAAAAACTGCTGAGAAGAGATGGGGCTCCGAAACTACTAACCTGTCTCTGGAGCAGAGCTGGGCAACTCTCAAGATAGGCCCGAATCGGTACACCGATTCGGATACTGTAGGTACAGTAAATACTGTAGCAACTTTTGTTTTTTATGTAAAAAATTGTCTAAAAATTGATTAATTAGACTCAAAATGTTCGTCTCGCAAAGTACAACAAAACTGGATAATTAGTTTATGATTTTATCTACATTTAGTACTTCATGTATTAACCGACATTTTAATGTGACGGAAAATCTCCTTTTTGCATAGTGGAATTTAAGAGTGAATTTAGGTATCTACACAAGGCCATACAAAGAACTCTGCACCGAACCGAACGATGCATTCTAGGTTCAGGTTCAGCCTTCCTTCCTTACCACAGATGTGAGGCTGTGTTCACTTCCCATGCGTACCCAAAATATTTTCTCTTCCACCCATCACATCAAATATTTAGACACAAGTATGGTATATTAAATATAGGTAAAAAAATAACTAATTGCATAGTTTATCTGTAAATATCGAGATGAATATTTTGAACCTAATTACTTCATGATTGGATAATATTTATTAAATAATAACAAAACGTGCTAAAGGAACTTGAAGTTGCGAAATTTATGCAAACCGAAAACCGATTGCGTATTATGTCAGCTTCAGTTTCTCTGACTTCTTAATGAATACAGATGACTGTAGATTCCCCGTCATCGAATGTTTGGACGTCTGTAGGAAGCATTAAATATAAATAAAAACTAAAACTATAGATAAATGAACTTAACCATGATTGAACAACAATTACCCAATACCAAGTGATACCGTTGCATTTTGAAAAAAAAAAACTTTTGCCAACTAAACCAGGCCTAACCGAAAACCGATTGCGTATTAAGAAAGCAGAAGACGTTTCAAAGAGAAGAGAGAGATCACATGAACAAGCATTTTAACAGTACTAACATGTTTCACTAATCTCCCCGGGATGAACAAGCTGATCCCCCAAAATCCATAGAACCATCATCTCCTAATCTACTACCACTACTACATTCTTTGCAGATTTTGCACTTGTTCAGAGTGGATTAGCCACCACCACACTGACAGAGTAACACAGCAGAGGACCCAGCTCAGTTCAGCACCAAGACCAGCAATGCCGTCGCCTACGGTCGCGAGTCACGACCTGGAGGAGACAGCGGCGGCGGCGGCGTTGAGCCCCCTGGCGAGGCCGTGCACTGCGCCGTAGCTGCGGTTGCCGAGCCCGATGCAGCCGAAGAGGAGCAGGCCCTGGCGATACGGCAGCGACGTCCGGCGCCGCATCTCCTCGGCCTCCGCGCGCCGCGCCTCGTACAGCCGCTCGTGCGCGGACCTCCTCCGGCCGCCGCGGTGCCCCGCCATCCCGCCCTTCCCCTTGGCTGCCGCTGCTGCGGGCGTGGGAGCCGGAGACGGAGATGGTGACGATGCGCTCGTCTTCGCCGCCGCCGCGGTTGGCGGTGCTGGAGCTGCTGCAGCCTGGTGGGAATGCTGGTGGTGGTGGTGGCTGGTCTTGCCGCCGTCGGACTTGCTCCGGTGCAGCAGGTCCTTGAGGAACCCGCCCCAGCGGCGGGATCCGCGGGAGGACGAGGACGACGTGGAGGAAGCAGAGGAGGCGGTGGACGAGGACGACGAGGAGCGCGACGCCGCGGGGGTCGCCGTCTGCTGCGCCTCGTCTGCGCACTCCGGCTCCGGCACCGGCGGTGCTGCAGGCGCGTGGGACGCGGACCGCCAGTGCGTGCGGAACGGGGACATCGATCGCGCCTTCCGGCGCACGGAGCGGCTCCGGACGCGGCCACGCTCGTCCGCCTCCTCGTGCTCCGCGTCAGCGCGCTGCACGTCCGCGGC
The DNA here is from genome assembly GCA_038087645.1 of Saccharum hybrid cultivar R570. Taxonomy (NCBI): domain Eukaryota; kingdom Viridiplantae; phylum Streptophyta; class Magnoliopsida; order Poales; family Poaceae; genus Saccharum; species Saccharum hybrid cultivar. The sequence goes on along the minus strand of JAQSUU010000743.1, from coordinate 5,232,300 downwards.
AGTGTCGGGGACGAAGTCGAGAAGCACGGCGGGGTCCGGGTGCGGCTGGAGCAGCGCGGCGGCGAGGCGGACGGGGCGGATCTGGCCGTTGTGGAAGAGCTCGTCGGCGGAGGACATGGCTGCTGCCGAGGGCGACGGGAAGCGCGAGGAGAAGTCGAAGTCGAAGTCGAGGACGCCGGAGATGGCGTCTTTCCCGCCGCCGCGGGTGGGGCTGGTCGGCGCGCTGAAGAAGTGCGACGGGTAGAGATCCCGGTCGCGGTCCCGGGTCGGGCTGGACGGCGCGCTGACGAAGGGCGTCGAGCAGGCGCTGTCGTCGCAGGCCGCCGGCTCGTCCGCTGCCGCGGTGGAAGCGGCCATCGCCGGGGCGGTGGAGGCGAAGAGCTGGTGGTGGTGGGTTGGTGCCGGTGCCTTGGTGACGGTGCCGGTGTGATGGATGGGAGGGAACTGGGAACTGGGAAATGGTGGTGGGAGAACGGGAAGCGTGGGAGGGGTGGGAGTTTTTAACTCGCGTGGCCGTTTCGCGGATCAGCCCCCGCAGTTTGGCGAAATACAAACGTGTGGTCTGTGTCTGGGTTGTGCCCAGGGGCCGTGTGGTAATAAGCGGACTCCGCAGGTGTCCTCGTGGGAGGATATTATTATTCCCTGTGCCCGGCGGGCGGTGGATAGCCAGATCTGACGATCCGCGTAACCGCAGTGCGGTCCCTCCTCGCCTGCCCGGCTGCCCGGTAGCCAGCCAGTAGACCCCTCGTCCGCTCGTCCCGTTCGTTTCGACGACGATGGCCGCAAAGCAGCAAGGGAGCGTCGCCGTCGCCGTCGCCGTTGGAAAGGATAGCGCCGCCGCGGCGTCCCGCGTGCCGCGGCAGGTCCAGGTGTCCAGCGCACTACTGTGCGGCGACGGCGGGAACATTGGAGAGCGCGGCTAGTGAAGACGGTGCTACTCCACGTGGGCTGCGGTTTCCATGGGCCGTCATCATCCAGCAGCGATCACGATGCGAGGTCCGAGGCGGGGCGGTGCAGCAGCTGCCATCCGTGACTCCACAGTGCCGGGTTCCGTCCGTGGGCGAGCGAGCGACGGAGGGACGGACAGCTAGCCGTGCCTGGTGCGGGGGATCCGAACCGTACGTACGCGTGAGCGGCGCACAGTTGAGGTACCACCTAGCCATCGCTGGTCGCTTTTCCTCTGTCCTGGGACGTGGATCCGCGTCGGCACCGCCACCCTACTCCTAGTCAGCGTCCTCCGTGTCTCTACTAGCCCTGGCGCCACGAGTAGCCTATACGACGGCCACGTTTCCGTTTCGCCTTTTCCACGCCGCCCATCATCACCGGCACGGCTACGGCACCGCGCCCTCCTTCCTTCGTCCGTCCTCTCCTACCCCTGCCTGGCTGTCCTACGGGGGCTACGGATGGCGAGACGGACGGCCTAAGCTCCTCCGTGCTGCTTGGTTGGTGCTGTTGCGTGCGTCTGCTGACCACTGCTACCGTCGTCACGTCGCGCGTGTGCCGCACCCCGTGCATGCCTTACAAATGCTCCCCCCGCTGTGCGCTCATTTTCCCCCATTCTGCACCTGCACGTACGCGTGTCGTGGAGCCTTCAACGCAACTCGGATCTGCTGCTACGGCCTACGTACAGCGGTACAGGTTACTGTCGCAACTTTTACTACTCATCACACCACAGATTTTTCTATAGACCTGCAGTTGCACCTCCTGCAACGTCAACTGATTGTATTTGACAGAAGAAAGTATCAGAAGGAAAAAAAAACACCTGACGCAAGGAATAAACTGCTTGGTTTGTTTTATCAACAAACAAAAAATTGCTACAAATTGCACAAAAAAATTATCCTGGATTTAGCAACCTCAACATGAGTCGTTGGTAAGTTTTATTAGTAGCAAATCGAATTTTGGTCACGACCCAAGCTGACTCTAATCCTTAGGCCATGTTCGGATGTTATCGAATTCACCGCAATCCACGTGTGTTAGGGTAGATTGGCGTGAAATTTAGTTCAAATTCCATCTTAATCACTTATAACATATGTGGATTGATACGAATCCGATTACAAGGCCTTAGAGATTTTTCCCTCAAAACCTGTGAATAGCTAAAATAGCATAGCCCATAACAATTCGCATATGCAACTACAAATTTAAATAAAACAAATTGGAATAGGGGAGAATCCATTCGCAAGCACGGAGACTCTTCCGTTCCACGTGGGCCACGCCGCGCCGCGCAGATTCCCCCAGCCCAGCTTGCTACGGTTGGATCCTCTCTCCCTGTCACTTTTTCTCCCAGCCCAGTGCCAACCCACCAGCCTTCTTTCTTTCTACTGGGCTTTCTGCACGCCAACCCATCCCACGGAATTTTTTTTGAAATAATATTATTTAAATAAATACGAGTAATTGTAGAATTAGATGTTACTTTCAAAAAATTGAGAATTTAGCAGGCTATCGGCCATTGGATAGCCGATATGGGACCTATCGGCCCCTCACTAGCCGATAAGCTCACCAACTAAAGAAGTCTCGTCGGCACCTGCTTGGCCGATTGGGCCAATCGGTCCCTGGTGCGCCGACAGGGACCATCCGAACTAGCTTGCCCCTTCTTTTTCCTGCTCATTCATATCAATTTGCATGTTGCTCATTCAAATCAATTTGCACGGCGATTTACTTATCCTATCTTATGCTCTTATAAATCAAACCCCTAGCTATTTATCTAAATATGCAAATTGTCCAACTAGACAATATACTATCACACACACACACACACACACACACACACACACACATATATATATATATATATATATATATATATATATATTCTCCTCTTTTTTTGGTACCATTATTTTGGTTTGGCCCTCCCTAACAAACTATGTGAATGTGCAAGCTATCCCCTCTTCTCTCTATATATATATATACACACACACCGCGTGAAAGTCTGGTACAATTTATATATGCCGCGTCTGTGTTCGTTCCTAAGTCTGATTTTGATGAGTCTGGTTTTGATTCATGACGTGATAGTTGGTGTTAGTTTGCTTCCACGAGTCGGTTTGGTTTGATTTTGGTGACTCCATTCCTGCCTCCGATTTTATTGAGTCTGGTTTTTGTTAGCTTCTTTGAGAGTCCGCTTGGTTTGCTTTCATGAGTCTATTTCTTTTTTCACGTTTGGCGTTCGCTTTCCGTTTGTTTTCACCGTCTCGTACGTTAGATACGTTTGGCATCTATTTGGACCTAAGCGTAGCGATGAAAACGGACGGAAACGGACGGAAAAACCCTATTTCTACTTCTGTTTCTATATTTTTTGGCGGAAACGGGACCGGGTTCGGAAAATGCGGGTTCGGAAACGGAATCGAAATATGCGGACATACGGAAACGAACAAATACGGACGGAGAGCCGAAAAATTAAATTAAGATCACATAATCTAATATTCTTAAAGTATATATATATATATATAAAGTCATGTAATAATATATACAAAGTTTAATATTTATTTACACGCTATGTACGTGAACATAACATGCATATTTGATGATTCGTAGTCATATTAACATAATATAAAGACATGTAATTGTTGAACATGTTGAGCATAGATTGAAAACGGGATAAAAACGGGATAAATACGGGTCTATTCCGTATTAAAACGGGATTACTCGGAAACGGACGGAAAACACCATTTTCTACTTCCGCAAATACGAAAACGGGATCTCGCGAATATGGAAGCGGACGGAAAAATATAGAAAACGGAACGGGACGGCACGGGAAAATTTCCGTCCGTTTTCATCCCTACCTAAGCGAGGCAGATACCAATTCTAATTCCAGTACAATACAACTCTGATCCGACGGAGTTGTGTTGATTATATAAGCGAGCGAGGGAGCCCGCATCACCATATGATACTCATGGCTGCAGGCGGTGCCCTCGAGGTCCTTACAGTACATGCAGAGCAGCATGACCCTGTTGACGCATGACGCCCATCCCGGTGAGCATGGCCGGCAGGATGCCGAAGAAGAATTGGAGGAAGGCGATGACCAGGTTCTGCGCCGATGGGCATGGCGCTGGAGCCGATGTTGGTGCTGGTGGCGAGCGCGAGCAGGAAGGGCTTGGCGGGGAGGGTTTTTTATCGGTCAACGGGGGGATCCCCACCTGATTTTCATTGATCATTTGGCTCTTAAAGCCTGATAGTACAAAAACAAGTTTTACAAGGTTTTCAGGCGTAGCATTGCGCACACATCGCGCTGCCTAACGAAACAGAAACACCGAAAACACAACGAGGAAACAAAGAACTCCCATGAAAGGCATGTAGTTGTACACCAAACAACACCACCACCACCGGCAGAACTCCAGCGACCTCCACTCCCACGACGACTGTGAAGCTTCGAGTCAACTGACAGACGGCAGTCGTGATTACAATGTCTTTGAAGCACATCCAGGCCCTAGTTGACGCCCGCCAACGCCCATTACCAAGCCTCGGAGGGGAATGGCGGCAGCGGTGGAAACCACCCGGCATTTGATATTCTGGCACCATTAAGTAATGGTGACATCCTCCAACACATTCGGACCAGCATTTGATATTCTGGCACCATCATAATGGCGACATCCTCCAGCACATCCGGGCCCACATACCACCATCCAACGCCGTCCGTGGAGATGATAATGGAGGGAGTGCCGATAAAAGGGGCGCGAGGAGATCCAAGAGAAGGGATCATGGTCTCGTTACCGGCATTTGATGAGACAAGGCAATCAAGGATCATGGAGAAAGGCAAAGCTAGAACACTGACAGCGTAGATTGCTAGGTAGAACTTGTGCAGAATCAACAGGGAGGGAGGGGGATGGTTGGCCGACAGCCTGGGGGTAGAGAGACCTCCCAAGCAAAGCCTCTAGAAAGGGAGTGACATCGAAAGATGCCGCCATTGCTTGCCCGGGATCACCGGTTTAGGTTTTCACCTAGACATCAAACCCCACAAAGGCCAGGAGTCTGCGGAGGTTCTTCAGCGACCCCTTCAAGAAGGGAAGTCGTCACTGCCCAGCCAAGGGCTGAGCTGAGCTTTCGCCCAGAACCTCCGCAAGAGCTCGAAGTGCCGAGACGGCGCTCCGCCCTCCCCGATGAGAGGCCCAGGGGGAGGTCGCCCGCGGACACGCAGCCCCGCCGCCGGCTTGCCCGCGGCCAGACCACATGCACCGCACAACCACATGTAGAAGAAACTGCTGCCAGGGCCCTGATAGCAGCGGTTCCACCAGATCCGGACGAGAGGTCGCCGGATCCGGCGCAAGGGCACCAAGGCCACGCAGCCCCACCGCCAGCACGCCCGCGGCCAAACCGCGAGCACCCCGGGCCCTGCACACGCAAAAATAGAGACACCGGCACCACAGAGCATCATCTCCATGACTGGCCGAGGGGGAACCGGGGCCGAATCTGGTCAGAGTCGCAGCCGGCCAGGCCGCTAGCCGTCGACCCGCACGCGAGGTGGGGGTGGGACGTAGTTGTGACGTGGACCCAGCCGACCTTCTGCTGCAGGCGCACGCGTCGCGTAGGGCGAGCCCGCTGGCCGCCCGACCGTCGACCAGCGCGAGCGTGGGGCCCTGCCCACGGCGCCGGCAGCCGCCGCTGCTGCCGCAGCAGGCGAGCGCGCTGGGGGCCTGGCCCCCCGACCGCCAGCGGACGATCGTCGCCAGCCCGCGCGCGAGGAGGTGGCGGCCATCCCCGTCGTTCTTCAGCAGCACCGGATCTAGGATGGGTGACGCTGGATCTGGGCCCCGAGGGCCACGGATCCGGTCACGTCGCCGGCCGTCGGCCACCATGCCACCGATAGAGCAGAGCTCGAGAAGAGGAGGGTAGGGAAGGAGAGGGGGGAAGCGAGGCTGCTGTGGCTGCCTTTTTGAGCGCCAAGAGCAGGCCGCCACCGCCGCTAGCCGGAGAGGGGCGGCGGCGGCCGGGGTGGCTGGCCGGCGGGGAGGGCTTGGGCAGCGACGGCGGGTCACCCCCGAGTCGCCCCTGTTTGGACGACGCGGGGGGCTCCCTACGTTGATCTAACACGCCGGCGGGGAGGGTTGTGCTCCGCGGTGAGCTCTAGCACGAACTCGGTGAGCACGACACAGCAGGTATCGCTGGTGAAGAGCGCGCTGGCTAGCATGATGACGACGCAACACGGAACAGCTGGTCATGGCTGCCCTGGCTCTGCCACGCCATCAGCTTGCCTAGGTGCTTGAACATGTCGGCGCCCTTGAGGTAGCTGCCCACGACCATGGTGGCGAAGAGCAGGCCCAGGATTAGGAGGTCGATGGAGGCGTACACATTGTCGGCACTGATGACGACGTGAAACACGATCGTGAGCAGTTGAGAACGACGCCTAGCAGCGCCCTCGCCGTGCGCCCGATCGGCAGGAACGGCACCGAAGGGAACACCGCCAGCATCCAGAACACGCCGAATGCTGCGTCATGGTTACTATTAGCGTGCGTGCGGCGTGCCTTATTGCTCTCACTGCAACTCTCTGCTTTGAGCTTAGCTTGACGAAGTAGAGGGGCGGCTCACCAGTCACCAGAGGTTTAAGTAATAGCTGAGGAGGATCTTGCATGCGCTCAAGCTGAGTAGCTGACGTCAAATATCTCGGTGTGGGGGCTACCTACACTATCTATATACCTGCTCTCCTTTCTCATCATTGTTTTGATTTATATACTTATATATATACACTTGTTATTCGAATCATGTATGGCAGCGGGTACAGAACCAGCCATCATGGGCATGATGATGAACGAAGGTGGGAGCGGGACTAGCAGCTACCACTGCTAAAAAAAATCTTTTGCGTGACACTCGGAAATTATTTACTATGGCGGGCAGCACTGAAACCGCCACGGTTAATGCTTCGATTAACCGTGGCGGGTATTTTTCATTAACCGAGGTGGTTAAAAATGCCTGCCTCAGTTAATCATTTACAGAGGCGGTTAAGTATAAGGCGTCCGCCTCCAAAAATCAAGCCCAGCCCACTACCAGCCACGTCTATATAATAAAACCTAACCCTAACCCACCCTCTCTCTCACTCCACTCTCCATCCCGCACAAGCCGCCTCCACTTCATCTCCCTCTCCCCACAGCGCCGGCGACGACCCACTCCTCTCCCTCTCCTCCACTTCATCTCCCTCTCCCCACACGGAGCACCGACGACGGCCCTCCTCACCACCGCGACGGCCACGGCACGGGAAGGTTCAAGGCGACGCACGAGACGGCCGCACGCGGGGGGACTGCCATGGCGCGGGGAGGACGGCCCTCCTCCCCGGCGGCGCAAATCCGGTGGGGAGGACGACTCCGGTCGCGGATCTGGCTCGCCGGCGGCGGATCCGGCTGTGTAAAAGCCCAAGTTTGGTTTTGGTAATTAATGACACCAAGTTGCTAATGCCATTGTGTCAAGTGAATTGAGTTAGACATAGCAACACATGTGATGAAGGATCAAGGAGCATGATGGTGCATGGATATGAAATGACGATCATGGTGGAGATGCACATGAAATGATGATCATGGTGATCAAGCACGAGGAGATGGACATGAAACAAAGGATCAAGGCAAAGGTATAATCATAGGGTTTGCTTTTGCCGGTCTAAGATGAGTAGAGAAGTGATTGACCGGGCTTAGGATTGATAGCCGACTATCAAGAGGGGCAATCATAGTTAGCTCTTGAATCAAGTGCTACTAGGTCATCATCTTGAGCATATGCATTAGGATCTAGTAGAGGGCTAACATAACGCCTTGAAAAATGATTGTGAAAATGCTAACACACATGCACATGATGGTGTACACTTGATGGTGTTAACACATTTGCGAAGGTGGTGGAGTTTGAGCGGTAGAGAGGGGTTTGGGGTCTGCGGGATTTAGATGTTTTCGAGGAAATGAAATGCCTATTTTTCATTGCGCCGGAGGTGAGAAAAGGTGGCGAAAGTCCGGAGTGTTTATCTCTGAAAAACTCTAACCGGACGCTGGACCGGACGCGGTCCAGGGTGGACCTACGCGTCCGGTCAGTTCAAACCGCAGGCAGAGACGCACGCGTGAAGGTCGCGGACCGGCGCGTCCGGTCCCTCGCGGCACCTGAGTGTTCGGTCACGCACCCAGTGGGCAGCGCGTGTCTCAGTGCCGATCGGACGTCGTGGCGCGTCCGGTCACATTGAAAGTCCCTAGTTTGGTTTTGGCTAATTGATAAAACTAGTCTTGCCTTGTTCCTCACTACTACGCCTTGATCATCTTGCTTGTTGCGGAACACCCACTTGGTTCCAATGATTCTTGCACCTTTTGGATGCTCTTCAAGTGTCTAAACTTGATTGCGGGCGAAGTTGTTCAATTCTTCATGCATAGCATTCACCCAATCCGGATCTTGAAGAGCTTCTTCTACATTCTTAGGTTCAAGACAAGAGATAAAAGAGTGATGTTCAACAAAAGAAGTAAGCTTTTGAGATCGAGTCATTACACCCTTTGTTGGACTCCCTATGATGAGATCTTGTGGATGTGCTTGAAGTAGAGGTGAGTTTCTTCTATCAACCACTTGAGGAGAGGGATGGGGAGCATCAACATCTTGAGCTTGTGCCTCGGCTTGTTGATGAGAGACATGAGTATCTTCATTTTCAACTCTCTCATTCTTGTCATCATCTTGAGGCACATGTGATGAATATGGTGGATTGACAATTTGTACATCGTCTTCATCATCTTTAGGCTTGATGTCTGCCACCGGCATGTTCTTCATGGCCTCTCTCAATGGTTCATCACCTACATCATCACAATTCTCAATTGCTCCTTGGGAGCCGTTAGATTCATCAAATTCTACATCATATGTTTCTTCAACCAAACCGGTGGCATGGTTAAATACTCTATATGCTTTGGACTTTGATGAGTAACCAACAAGAAAACCAATATCACAACGTCTTTGAAACTTCCCTAGGTGTTGACGCTTCTTGTAGATGTAGCATTTGCAACCAAACACCCGGAAGAATGAGACGTCCGGCTTTTTCCCATTTAGCAACTCATAGGGGGTCTTGCCGAGAAACTTTTGTAGGAAGAGGCGATTTGAAGCATAGCATGCGGTGTTGATTGCCTCGGCCCACAATTTCTCCGGTGTGTTATACTCATCTAGCATTGTTCTTGCAAGGGTGATCAAGGTCTGGTTCTTTCTCTCAACTACACTATTTTATTGAGGAGTGTAGGTTGATGAAACTTCATGCTTGATTCCAATTTCATCACAATAAGCTTCAATGTTTGTGTTGTCAAACTCTTTTCTATTGTCACTTCTAATCTTTTTTTATCTTGACTTCAAATTCATTTTGAGCTCTCTTTGCAAACTTCTTGAAGCAATTTGCCACTTCGGATTTGTCATGAAGGAAGAAAGTCCAAGTGTATCTTGAGTAGTCATCCACAATCACTAGGCAATAGAGATTTCCACCCAAGCTCTTGTAAGTTGTGGGACCGAACAAATCCATGTGAAGAAGTTCTAGCACTCTTGATGTTGACATGTAAGCTTTGGTTGGATGAGTGTTTGCAACTTGTTTGCCGGCTTGACATGCACTATAAGGTTTGTCCTTCTCAAACTTTACATCCTTCAAACCTCTCACTAATTCTTTCTTCAATAGCTTGTTGAGAGTGTTCATTCCAACATGAGCAAGCCTCCTATGCCAAAGCCACCCAAGTGTAGTTTTGGTGAACAAACATGTCATCAAGTTTGCATCTTCGGAGGTGAAGTCAATAAGATAAAGATTGTTGTATCTAAAGCCTTTGAAATTTATTTGCTTGTCATCTATCTTTGTAACTACCACTTCATTAGGAGTGAACAAGCATTGGTAGCCAAGCTCACAAAGTTGCCCAACAGATAGCAAGTTGAAACTCAATGAAGCAACATAGAGCACATTTGAGAGAGAGTGATCATTGGATATTACAATCTTGCCTATACCCTTGACTTTGCTCTTTGAATTGTCTCCAAATGTGATCTTCTCTTGACATTCCCCATTCTCTTCAAGTGAGGTGAACATACGAGGATCACCGGTCATATGTTGAGTGCAACCACTATTAATCACCTAATGAGATCCACCGGTCTTGTAGTTCACCTACACACAAGAGATCAAGCCTTTTGTTTAGGGACCCAAACTTGAGAGGGACCCTTGACTTTCTCAACTAGTGACTTGGCAACCCATATTTTCTTTGGCCTATTTTTGTTAGGGGGGCCCAAGAACATGACTTTCATCTTTCCACTTGAATCTTTTCTAAGCATGTAATGAGCATTGAAAGCAAAGGGTCTAGCATGCTTGGGCAAGGGTTGTGGTGGTGGAGTTTTGCACTCATGAGCAAAATGGTCTTCTTGTCCACACTCAACACATCTCTTTGGCTTGGGCTTTGACTTGCTTTGTTGTTGTTGAGCTTTAGCCTTCTTCTCTTGATTTGCCAAGTAACCAATGCCACTTCTATCCATCTTCATAACGATGTTCATGAGTAGCTCACTTTACAAAAATGTTGGCCTCTTGTGAACTTGCTTAGGTCGGTCTTGAGATGCTTCTTTTCTTGATTGAGCTTTTTGTTTTCTTCAATAAGTGACTTATTTGGTGCTTGCTTTTTAAGAGCCATCAACTTCTTGTTCTCAATCTTAAGCATCTCATTTTCACTCTTGAGCTTGACATACTCATCATAGTTGTCGGACTCAACCACACTCTTGCCTTTGCCGCTAGAGCCTTGCTTAAAGTTCTCAACAATCAAATCATCACATGATGTAGCTATATCAATCTTAACAACTTGGTTAGTAGCATCAGGTGTCTCAAGAGCAAGCTCATTAGCAACAATAAGACTATCATAGTTGATTTTCAATGTAGTATATTCATCTTTTAGCAAGTTGAGCCTAGTGATGAGTTCACCATGCTTCTTCTCAAGTTTATCATGTTCATCTCTAAGCTTTTTGTTAGAAGTTTTGAGCTCCTTGAGAGTAGAAGACATAGTTTCATTTTGATCTTTGAGCTCATCACTAGTCTTATGTGCATTCTCAAGCTTAGATGAGAGTGATTCATTTTCATTTTGAAGCTCATCATTTTTATTTCTAGTTCTTCTTATGATTTTAGAATATTTGTTCAACAATTTTACAAGTTCATCATAAGAAGGTGCATCATATTCATCATCACTATCATCATCATTATTTTGTACCTTTCATTCACCCTTAGCCATAAGGCATAGATGAGTAGTAGAAGATGATGCTAAAGGTGGCGGTGAAGGTGGTGATGAAGATGTCGGTGAAGATGATGATGGCCCAATCACAAATGCGGCGACCTTCTCTTTCTCATCGTCGGAGGACTCACATGATGACTCAATGTCGGTGAGCCAATCACCAACAATGTAAGCTTTGTCTCCCTTCTTCTTCTTGTAGAACTCTCTTCTCTTGCCATCTTTCTTTTTGTATGGCTTGTTCTTCTTTTTCTCATCTTCTTCATCACTTGAATTATCTTTCTTGCCCTTGTACTTGTTTTTGTACTTGTCTTTTGGAGGCTTCGAGCATTGATGAGCTAGGTGGCCAAGTTCACCACAATTGAAGCAATCCATTTCGGATATTGGCTTCCTTTTGCTACTTGTGAATAATTTCTTCTTCTTGCCATCGAACTTGATGCCACTCTTGTTGAGCTTCTTTAGCATCTTGGTGGTCTTTCTCACCATTAGTGCAAGTGATGCATCATCAATATCACTTTCACTTGAGCTTTCTTGCACTATCATGGCTTGACCCTTTTTTTTTTATGGCTAGCTTTGAAGGCCAAATCTTTCTTCTTGGAAGATGATGAACCCTCTTCCGGAGTGATATGCATGTACATCTCATGAGCATTGATCTTTCCCAATACTTGTGTCGGTGTTGCGGCGGAGGGATCACTTTGGTGAAGTACGGTGACAATATGTCCATACTTCTCAATGGGAAGAACACTCAAGATCCTCCTTGCAACATCCGATTGACTCATTTGAGTGAGTCCAAGAGCATTGAGATCCTCTACAAGAACATTCAATCGAGTGTACATTTCATTAGCACTTTCTCTTAGAAGCATCTCAAAAGAATTAATTTTTTTTAAAGCAATATGATAGCATTCCTCATGCTCACTCTTAGTTCTCTCATGGAGAGCACAAAGGTTTTCCCGCAATTCATGAGCGTTTTTGGCATTACGCACACGATTGAAGATATCCTTGCCTAGGGCCCGGTAGAGTGTATTTTTTACCTTTGCATTCCACCGGTCGTACTTCTCCTCGTCACCACTTGGGTTGGTGGGATCCCTAATAGGAGGAAGCCCTTCGGTTGTGGCTCTAAGGCACCCAACATCTATGGCTTCGAGGTACGCCTCCATACGAATTTTCTAATATGGAAAATCGTCTCCCTCAAAAGTGGGAGGTGGTCCTTCCCCATTAGACATCTTGCTCTAGGCGGTGAAGCCTAAATAAAGAGTAACACGGCTCTGATACCAATTGAAAGGATCAAGATGCCCAAGAGGGGGGTGAATTGGGCTTTTCTAAAAATTAATTGCAAGAATTAAATCCTACAAGCCAAACTTCACCCCTAGTGCCTACTAGTGTTCCTTGTGATTCTACCGGTAAAAGTTTTGCACCCTAAGTTCCAATCCTAGACTAGCATGACAATTCTAGGAAAGTAAACAAGCAATGAAAGTAATACACGAAAGTAAATGCTTGAAAGTAAGGGTTAGGAACATGGTGATGTTTTGCCGAGGTATCGGAGAGTCGCCACTCCCCACTAATCCTCGTTGGAGCACCCGCGCAAGGGTGTAGCTCCCCCTTGATCCGCGCAAGGATCAAGTGCTCTCTACGGGTTGATTCTTCGATACTCCGTCACGGCGAATCACCCAAAACCGCTCACAACATGAGTTGGGTCACCCACAAGCTCGTCGGATGATCACCAAACTCCCAATCATCACCAAACCGTCTAGGTGATGACGATCACCAAGAGTAACAAGGTAGAACTCTCACTTGACCATAACAAGCCTAATAAGAAGATGGATGCACACTTGCTACACTCTTGTCACTAATGAGGAATCTTAAACTTTGATTCTCAAAACACTATCCTCACTAGGGCTCTTGCACTCCCTTGCACTCTAAAGGTGTTTCTCAGCTGAACAAATGAGCAAGAGACCTCTAAAAGAGGTGGAGGGGATGTATTTATACACCCCTCAGACAAATCCAACCGTTACCTGCCAAATCAGCAAAACTTGTACTGACCAGATGCGCTAGTCGACGTGATCGGACATGCCGGTCGAGTGTAACGGTCGAAAACCGAAAGTCAGCGCTGAGTGACCGGACGCGCCGGTCAGGGATGACCGGACGCGTCCGATCATGCAAGAACCTAACTAAACTTTAACCTGACACTCGACCGCGTCCGATCATAGATGACCGGACACGTCAGGTTAGCTTGGGACCTTACTGGAACGTGACCAGACGCGTCCGATCACTTCACAGTCGCGTCCGATTACACTTTTACCCTCTGAAACACGTGTCAGACTGACCACCGCGTCTGGTCCTCTCAAGGACCGCGTCCGGTCAACCAGTTACCGACGCAGTGACTTGTTAGTACTGACCGGACGCGTCCGGTCATGACAAAGACCGCGTCTGGTCAAGGGTAAACTGCTCAAACGACTTCTAAACGCGACGCAACTTGAACCAAGTTGCTTCTAACTGAACTTTGAGCTATTCTAGAGCTACCTAGTGCTAAGTTTGACAAGTGTGCACCACACCTAAATAAAAGACTCACCTAGGTCAAGCTACTCGCTCATGCCCCCCTTTATAGTACGGTCAAAGGAAGAAACAAAGATCCTAACGACTATTCCGGATGTAACTCAACACCTTGACATCCGGAACTAACCGTCCTTAATCTTGTCGTTGATCCTTTGAAAACCGAAACGATTTCCATCAAGGGACATGAATACCATAGTGCCCAAAGCAGTTATCAACTCCATGACCTAACTTACCAATGTTTCTGCAAAACACACATTAGTCATGGTAATAATGTGTTGTCATCAATTGCCAAAACCAACACCGGGGCCTAGATGCTTTCAGATCGGACGCGTCCGGTCGTTGAGGGAGCTTACTAGACTCTAACCGGACGCTGGCACTGTCGCGTCCGATCGTTGCCTGGAGCGTGTCCGGTCGTTGCTTTCGCGGGCACGTGGTACTGTGCGATCGGTGCGTCCGGTCGGTTGAGCGGCGTGTTCGGTCGGTTGAGAGGCGCGTCCGTTCGTTGCCTAGGGCGTGTCCGGTCGTTGGTTTGACCGTTGGGGCTCAGTGACCGTTGGAGGATCGGACGCGGTTGAGCGCGTCCGGTCAGTTTCGACTGGCGCGTCCGGTCATCCCGAAAAGTATCCAGTGAAGGGGTACAACGACTCTATTTGCTTGGGATGCTTATAAATACTTGTTGGCCGGCCCTTGGGGAGGTCTCTTGTGATTTCTAACATTCTTGTGCATCCTTTGAGCTAGAGCTTCTCCTCCCACTCATCTCTCTTGCTTGATTGCAAATCTAAAGTGAGATTGAGTGATCCCAAAGTGTATTGCATAGCTTGAGGGCATCTAGTGGCACTTGTGGGTGGTTTAGCCAGTGGATTTCTTGTTACTCTTGGAGAGTACCGCTCCTAGCCGGCTTAGAGTTTGTTGGAGGTGTTGGCAAGAGAAGGAGATTATTTTTGGCCACCTCCGATTGATTGTAAGAGGTTCTTGTGCTTTCCTCGGCGGAGCGCCAAAAGCAACTCTAGTGGATTGCGCGTGTCATTGAGTTACCTCACTTGAGAGTGGTGTCTTGTAGTGCCTTGCGGGGCGTGCCTTGAGGGGCAAGTGACTTGAGGGTCACACCGAGGAACCATCTAAGTGTTGGTCGATATAACCGGTGACGTAGCTTGTCGGTGCACAAGTGAACACCGGGTGAACAAAAATATTGTGTCACTTGTCTCCCGATGGTTGGTCTTCATATTGTGTTGTTGTCAATATTGATTGATTGTATATCATCTTGGTGATTGGCAACATCTTCACTCCACCATCGGTATAAGACTCACAATCCTCTCTCTTGCATTTATATTTACTAGATTATTCTTGTGTAGCTCTAGTGGTAGCCTTTGCTAGTAGTTGTTAGCTTGCTCACTAGTGTAATTTTAGTGACATAGCACTTGTGTGAACTAGAGATCATAATCTACTAGACTTGTGGATAGGAGGCTTGCATCACAACCGTAGGCTAAGCAAAACTCGCTTTGCGCCGTTTGTTATTCTAACAAGTTTGCTTAGTGGCTTGTGTAGGATTTTTTTATAGGCTATTCACCCCCCTCTAGCCATCTAGGACCTTACACACATGTGACCGGACACGTCCGATCGCGCGAGGAGCTCTCTGGACTCCGATTGGACGCCGGGTGCAGTGCGTCCGGTCAAACGGTGTAGCGCATCTGGTCACGACAACGGCTCTCTCTGACGCGCACGGCTGCTGTTTGTCCTGTAGTGACCGGACATGTTCGGTCACCCTGACCGATGCGTCCGGTCATCACGTTTTTCACTGCGTTGTCATGTAACGGCTAGTTGCTTACCCCTTCGCTATAAATAGATGGTGGCCGGGTTTGGGGGGCTCGCTCTTGCACTTCTGAACTCTTGAGGCTTACTTTGAGCTATAGAACTTCCCCTCCACTCATCTCCTTGCTTGGTTGCATACTCTAGAGAGATTGAGTGAGATTCAAGTGCATTGCATTGAGAGTTGCATCTAGTGGCTCTTGATTCTTGAGTTTGCTGCGGATTTCTTGTTACTCTTGGGTGTTTCTCGACACCCTAGACGGCTTGGAGCAGCGGTGGTGTTGAGCTCGTGATTGGAGATTGTTTCGAGCCTCACCAAGTGTTTGTGAGGGGTTCTTGAGCCTTCCCTGCGGGAGTTTACGAATTGACTACTCTAGTGGAGCTCATGGCTTGAAGGATCCCCATCTTGTGAGTGGATGTGCGGCACCCGCTGAGAGTTTGACTCTTAATAGTCAATTAGCTCGTGATCCATCAAGTGGGTGCATCGTCACAACGAGGAGTAGCTTGTCGGGAAGCAAATAAACCTCGATAAAAAATCTTATGTCATCTCTTGCCGAGGATTCTCTTTATGATTGTGTGTGATTGATTCTTTGGATACATCTCATCTCTACATTATTGATATAAGAATCAATTCACTTCCCTTTTTCATTTTTGCACTTTTATCTTGTCTAGTGTGCTTAGCGTAGTTTGTATCACATAGGAGTAAATAGCTTAGTGACTTAGCTTTGTTAGTGTGAATTAGAGATCATAGTCTTGTTCACTAGAATTGTATAGATGGCTTGCTTAGTATAGTTGAGCTAGTGCTAGAATTAGTGTCGCCATCTTTTATACTAACAATTGTTAATTAGTGAAGCTTGTAGATTTTTTTAAATAGGCTATTCACCCTCCTCTATTCATTTGGACCTTACACTGTGCCCCGGCCTCCTCCCCTCCCTCCTCTATGGCGGCACAGATCCGGCGGGGAGGACGCCTCCGGCGGTGGATCTGGCCTCCCGGCGGCGGATCCGCCTGTGCCCCGGCCTCCTCTCCTCCCTCCTCCACGGCGGTGCAGGTCCGGCTGGGAGGACGCCTCCAATCGCGGATCCGGCCCGCGCCGGCAGATCCAGCTGTGCCCCAGCCTCCTCGCCTCCCTCCTCCACGGCGGCGCAGATCCGGCGGGGAGGACGCCTCCGACGGTGGATCTGGCCTCCCCGCGGCAGATCCGCCTGCGCCCCGGCCTCCTCCCTTCCCTCCTCCACGGCGGCGCAGATCCGGGCGGTGTCGGCGAGCGGCGAGATCTAGTGGCCGTGGATGGGCTCGGCGGGCCCGTTATGGGCTTGCTAGGCACATCCGTGTTTTTTATTTTTTTTTTTATTTTTTTTACTCGATTAACCGTGGCAGGCAGCAAACCATCGCGGTAAATTGGTCATTTACGGTGACCTTTGGTCGGTGGCGATTGGAAAAACCGTCACCGTTAATTGATTCTGCCCGCCACAGAAAAGTTTTATGTAGTAGTGTACATCCAGCAGCCACCGAGACAGGTCCTTGCCTTGCCTCCCTGTGCTCGTCTATGAATACGAGGATGCTCTTTTGTTGATGATCCAACAGAGAGCAGACTCTACTGCTGCTACCACAACAGAGGCGAAACTAACGATTTTGATTAAGGGGGGCCGAACAAATGTGATCGTATTTTTTAGTGTGATAAAATATACATAATTATATGTTTCAACAAATTTTCAAAAAAAATCTACACTATTTCTAACCAAAATCATCATATTTTAATAAAAAATAGGTGAAGTTAATATTTTTTGTGCTATAAATATAAATATTTATATAAATATTTAAATGAATCTACTGTGTTTGGGGGGGCCCTGGTAGCCCCCTGGTTCCGCCTCTGTACCACAACCACAAAGATGGTCATATGCAGCCTGTCCGAGCGGAGCATCGTCCGACGACGCACGAAAAACAACTCTTGATTTAAGACGACTCAAGGACTGCTCATCCTCGGCCTCGGACAAATCTCCGATGCCCTGGCTGTGGCATCTGCTCACAGGAGAGACTATCACCCTCCCACCCATACACGACGACCACTACATCCCCGTCGAATGCAGGTGCCTGCTCGACCACAGCTCCGCAGCCCACCCGGACTACGGCAAGGTGTGAAGTGGCAGCTACGATCGATCCATGAAGGCCTATCGTCAACGGAGTCGATGCCCCGATTGGGTTGAGGCTCTATGCATCATAGCCAGGAGTTCACGTATACATGTATGGCACGCATATATATGCTGCTACATGTATTAGCACCATCACTGCATAACAAATTGTACGTCCCGTTGCAACGCACGGACATATTTGCTAGTAGAATTAAAATCCACTAAGCAAAACCTCACTAGCTGTTTATCTCAACATGCAAGCTGTCTAATAACTATGTAATGCACTATCACATATAATTAAAATCCGCTAACATATGCAATTGCAATGTCCACGTCAGCAAGATATTTTTAAGTAGATGTTAAAAAATAAGCGCAACCCATTTTGCTTGGATCTAGCATCATAGAACACTAAACTTTTTAATCAATGTTATCCTAAACGTTAAATGATAAATATGTGGTAACCTTGTTTAGCATTTAGATGGTTTACACGGTGTTTAAATGGATAAAAAAAGGTCTAAATGATTCACAATGTTTACTGTTTACCGTTTTTCGGCGAACAAAATAACTGAGGTGTTGACCATTTACCCTGAACAAAACAGCTCACCACCGTTTACCGTTCCGCGACTGTTTAAGGCGAACACTACCCATAATGCTATATTTGATTTTTTTGGTTAAGTTGTTTGGCTAAAAAATGTTCACAAAAAATCCAGAGAAAATCATATGGATTCGTGGTTTCAAAAGTAGTATTTTATCAACTAATTTAGAATAAGGATAGATTAAGGATAATTGTTAGTCAGAATTAAAAATTAGTTAGCAAGTTAGATTTCTTATGGTGAAATCTGCTCACCCGAGTAAGTCCTCGATTTAGCCTGAGTGTTTGTAATTTTCTGAATTTATTAATGGTGCTATTATTTTAGTGGTAAAACTATGAGCTCCAGCTCCTATCACCTAGAAAGGCTACAAGCAAGTCTAAACGAGGATGAACTCTATCGTGTCTTGAGTAATCTGGAAAGTTTCACACATAGCCATGGTTATGAACCCACGACACAGACGATGTCTCGTCAATAGCGAGGTGTCTTGAGATTTGCTGATCCAACTCGTCACCTTCGCTAATGCTTGTAAGGTTAAGGTGTGCGTGCATATATTCATAAGAAATTGTATGCAACCTGAGCGCTTGAACTTGAAACGCTTATTTCCTCCACCCTAAAATAATTTAAGTTTGACTAGATTTATAAAAAAAGTATTGGCAACATTTATATCTTTAAATATGTTTATTATGAAAATATATTGGTAATATTTAGCTATGTGAAATGAAACAGAAAAAAAGAAAGAAAAAGGATCCACCAGGTGAAAAGAAACAGCAGCTATGTGAAATGAAATAAACAAATGAAAAGAAAATGGACATGGCCAGCCTTCTGTCATTAGCAGGAGTCGATCAACAGGGGAGGAGAGGAGGACCTATCGGCTTCCCACAGGCCTAATATTTGCCTACGTGGATACAGCTGGATGGCCGATTAGTGGTCTGTCGGCTCTTGAAATGCGGACGGGTACCTAGATTTCCAATTTTTCCATTATACTACAGCATTTAGATCTGAAAATTTTTATTTAAATAATATTATTTTGAAAAAATCCCCATCCCACGATCGCGCCGTAGTGGGCCAACCCTGCCCGCCGGCCCACCATCCAGCCGGCCCCTCCAGTTTCCGCCGCGCGCCAACCCGCCAAAGGAGGAAGGGGAAGAGAGGATTCGCCGCATCCACGGCTGCCGTTCCATTCCGTCCCCGCCATTTCCCTCTCCGGCGCGGCGGCGCTGACGCTAGGGTTCCCGTGCGCCCGGCGCGGCGATGGACCAGCGCGCGCGGAGGGCGCGGGAGAGGGAGAGGGAGAGGGAGCAGCGACGCCTGCTCGACCTCGCCGTCGAGTCCGGCTTCGACCGCGACCTCGCCGCCAGCTGCCTCGCCCGCCTCCTCGAGGTCTACGGTACGTACCTACTGCGCCGCCTCCGCCGCCGCCGCGGCTTCGCCTCTTCTCTCTCAGGTCGGCTGGCCGGGCCCGCTGGCCTTGTGTGGCCGTTGGACTGGCAGTCTCTAACTTCTGCGGTTCTCGGACGACTTGTACTCTATTAATAACGAAAAAAAGGATTGGGGAAATTACTAAATTAGCTACTGCGTTGGATGTTCAGTTCAGATACTAAATTTAACCTTTTCTGCGCTTCTCATGGAGAGGTGGTATGCATTGTCACCAGGTATGCATAGTGTGCTATGTAGTTCAGTTCAGATGTTCACGCCTTTGGTGTGGTGGTATGACACTGTGAGAGCAAGGGTAGGGTACCTATTCTTCTCAGACTATCTATACACAGATCAATTTTCGAGTGGCAAAGCCTCTACATATCCCTTCTTGTTGGAAAACCTGTGTCCCTCCTTAGGCTCGTACGTTTCTGTGGTTGATTTCCAGTAGCAAAACAATCAGTGTTGACAGTTTGAGGAAGAGGGGAGATGTTAGGCTTTAGAATGTTGCTTCTGTAATGAGTATGAATCCTTGCGCCATCTTGTTTCTTGAATTTGTGGTGGCTACCAGAGTATGGGATTCTGTTTTTCAGTTTGTAGTGGTTTCAGAATTGTTTAAAATTGTGGACATATTGATAGTAAAGGGTTGAGTCTAAAATAAAAGAGTGTGATGTGTTGAATATTTTGCTGCTGGAACTGTTTGGGGGGAGACCAAGGCTACCTATTTGTCCCAGTCTGTGTATGCACTCATCGGTTTTTGAGGTGTCAAGCCTCTATACATTCCTTTGTTATGGAAGATCTGTGTCCCTCCTGTGACTCATGTTTCTGTGGCTGATTTCTTACAACAAAACAATGACTGCTGATAGTTTGGTGAAAAGAGGAGCTGCTAAACTTTTAGAATGTTGCTTCGGTGATGGGTATGAATCATAGTGTCATTTTGTTTCTGGATGTGCCATGGCTAGCAGTTTATGGGATCATGTTTCGCAGTTTGTACTGGTTTTACAATTGGAGCGAATTGTGAGGATAATGCTAGCAAGTGATTCAGTCCAATAAAAAGTATGATGTTTTGAATATTATCTCTGGTGACTGTTTTGTTGTTGTGGTGGTGGTGGGTCGGGGGGGGGGGGGTGTGGATTCACCAACTAGGAATGAGTATTATCTTCATAATGTGGCCTGTCGTTCTAAAAAAAACCCATACAACCTGAGAACTTCGACCATTGCACATGCTTTGTAATTTTAGCTGCCAGTCTGCTGGAAAAATAAATACACTGTTTCCTGCTATTAAACATGTGATTTTGCTTAATTTCTTTTGCCTGTTTTGGCAAGAGGGCATGGTTTAGGGGTATTCAGAAATGTGGATGCATGTTTACATTGTCTTTTTTTAAGCAAATGTTACATTGTCAAATTTGTGCACCTGCTCCTAGGAGGTAATAGCTCATCCTAACCATTTAGATTCAAACATCAAAATAAATGGATGGTTTAAATTGACTTCGGAGTACCGTAGAAATTGACATGTCTGTTGGACCTGGACTGGGCAATATCCACAACTTGGGATTCTCGGACCTGGTGCTTTATTAATAATGATGAAGGGGAAATTTTGGCTATTGTCTGGGATTATATTTCTCAGTTTCTATTGGCTTTAAATTTGTTGCAAATTGTGAAGATATTGCTAGTAAATGGCTCGGTCTATAAGTACTGTATGATGTTTTGCATATTATTACTGCTGGGAGTGTTTTGGGGGTATTTGGCTAACTAGAGAATGGCATTATCTTCACAATGTGGACTGTCACCCTAAAGGAAAAAAAAGCAAATGGAGGACTTCGACCAATACACATGCTGCTCTGCTGGGAAAATAAAAAAACACCGTGTACTGCTAGTAAACATATAATTCTGCTTAATATTTTTATGTTGTTTGCTTGTGCTGGCAAGAGTGCAAGGTTGAGTTTCACACAAAAAAGGGTCATACTGTAGGTATTCAGAAAGGTGGATGCATGCTTATGTTGTCTTCCTTTCTTAAAACTGAACATTTACATTGTCGAATCTGCTAACCTGCTCTTGTGTAGGTCGCCCAGGTTTTCCTTTTATTACTGTTTACTGGGATTGCCATTGCCTAATCACTTGATTTATGGTTCCTTATTCTGGTACAGGGGAGGATGGCCTGGGTTTGGTTACTGTTGAGAACTGTGGCAATGATTTCCTTGCGTCGCTGGCTGATGCCACACAACCTACCGATGACTGGGACGATCTCAAAGGGATTGAGACCGAAGCATGTGGCAACCTGAATGATATGATGATGAAGAATGTGACTGACTGTAATGGAGTTGCTATGGACAGCAGTTATATGTCCAGAGAGCCAAATTTGTCTTCTCAACGTGCTCCGGATCATTCTGAAGGTTTTGGTTTTGCCTCTGATGATTCAGATTTTGAAATGGGTGATGGAATGGACAACCTTCATGACAACTCTTTCAGTATGCAGAGGCAGACACAATCTAGAAACTCTGGAATGCAGAGCCGAAGCTCAGCAAAATCCACAGTAAGCCACTTATTCTGATCTTCCACTAATAGCCAATTCCATTGTCGTTATTCTAGTTTGCATAAGGTGATGTTATAACATAATGTTTGCATACAGACAACATATGAAACATGCTATTGTGTTCTTTCTGTGCTTTCAAACAAGTGTAGCTTGCTTTTTCCTTTCTTCTGTTACTTTTTAGTTAATATTTTATCTTCCACAATTTTTAATTTTGAAGGTGACTAGGGCTACCAACAGATATGAGTCAATGACTCCCACTTCAAATAGAGAGATGCCTCCAGCTGCATTTCATCAAAGGAGAGAAGTTCTGAGCTACGAACAACTTTGTTGCCTTGACGATGTCAATTTTGCCAATGTTGTCATCTTTGGCAACAAAACCTTTAGGCCCCTGCAGTATGAAGCTTGCAAGGCTGCAATGAATAATCAAGACTGTTTCATACTTATGCCAACTGGTGGTGGGAAGAGTTTGTGTTATCAGGTCTGTAAACTCTGTGTTCTTGTTCAACATTGTTCTTTTCATTGCTTGGTATCATGATACGGAATAGTTCATCAACATTTATATTCTTGCAGCTCCCTGCAACATTGCACCCAGGTGTCACTGTTGTTGTAAGCCCACTACTGTCCCTGATCCAGGATCAGATTGTGGCATTAACTTACAAGTTTGCGATACCAGCAGCATTCTTAAATTCTCAGCAAACTCCTGCTCAGGCATCTGCAGTAATCCAAGAGCTAAGGTATGTGATATTATTTGGTGTCTGTAACCTCTGTGATCAGATTAAATAATGAACCTTACTCTATCTGTGCTGCAAATAACTTGCGAAGTATCTAAGTACAAATAGAACAAATCACATATTGTTATATGCATATGACA
Source organism: Saccharum hybrid cultivar R570 (assembly GCA_038087645.1). Taxonomy (NCBI): domain Eukaryota; kingdom Viridiplantae; phylum Streptophyta; class Magnoliopsida; order Poales; family Poaceae; genus Saccharum; species Saccharum hybrid cultivar. Next base: position 5,209,240 of record JAQSUU010000743.1, on the reverse strand, counting down.
TATTTCCATTTGATCATCCCATTGCAGATATGGTACACCATCCTTCAAACTTCTGTATGTTACTCCTGAAAGAATTGCTGCGAACTATTCATTTATGGAGATCCTAAGAGGCTTAGATCAGAGGGTAATAGTCTTGAATTTCATTGTTTAAATTCTACTTTCTATATATGCATAAGCTCTTTATTTCAAGTTTAACTCACAGGCTGCATTCCAAAATTGAACCTTTAATTAGGGACTGTTAGCAAGATTTGTGATTGATGAAGCACATTGTGTAAGGTAACACATTGATCCTAAATCTGTGATGATTGTTTCAGAAGCAACTATTTCCTGAATCCTGGCACTAGTTCTGATTTTCATTTCTAAAAAACCAGTCAGTGGGGACACGATTTCCGTCCAGATTATCGTGGTCTAGGGTGCCTCAAGCAGAACTTCCCTAGAGTCCCAATTATGGCTTTAACTGCAACAGCAACTGAATCTGTCCGTAAGGTAATTAAGAGCTTTCCCACACTACAGCTTGGAGCACAATTATGCAAACTGCTTACTGTTACCTGGATGGAATCTGCAGGACGTCCTCAGTGCCTTGAGGATCCCTAATGCTGTGATACTGAAGAGGAGCTTTGATAGACTGAATCTCAATTATGAAGTGATTGGCAAGACGAAAACGCCCCAGAAGCAGCTGGGAGATCTCCTGAAAGAGCGCTTCATGAACAAATCTGGTATCGTGTACTGTCTCTCGAAGAATGAATGTGCAGACACTGCCAAGTTTTTGAGGGAGAAATACAAGATCAAATGTGCACACTACCATGCTAGCTTGGCAGCTCGTCAGCGAACCAGTGTCCAAGAGAAATGGCACAGTGGGGAGGTTAAGGTCATCTGTGCCACCATAGCCTTTGGCATGGGGATCGACAAACCCGATGTGGTACGTGGTTTCAGCCTTTGTTAGTATACTTCTGTCTACAGTTTGTCGATCTCTGCAAGTTTTTCTTTGCTAACTAATATCTTCACTGTGCAGCGCTTTGTTATCCACAACACAATGTCAAAATCAATAGAAAGCTACTATCAGGAGTCCGGGAGGGCAGGGAGAGATGACCTCCCAGCACACTGTATTGTCTTATACCAGAAGAAAGACTTCAGCCGTATCGTGTGCATGTTGAGGAACGCTGACAACTTCAAGAGTGAGAGCTTCAAGGTTGCGATGGAGCAAGCTAAGAAGATGCAAACATACTGCGAGCTCAAGGTAATTCTACAATTCACTATGTCACAAAAAATGCTGCATGAAACTGAATAGTATCGGAGTGATGATTTTCTTTTTTCCCTGAAGACCGAGTGCCGGAGGCAGGCACTTCTGGAGCACTTTGGCGAGCAGTACAACAGGCAAAGGTGCAAAGATGGCCCTAGCCCCTGCGACAACTGCCTGAAGACATAGTTTAGGGTAAACTATATGGCGATAAAGCCCATGATGCTTGGTTGTACTCTGAACTTGTGAGGTGTGTATTCCACATCACCTGTACGAACCTGTGATATAATGTCAAACATTTGTCTGTGTATATATAGCATCAAGAGATGATGGTCTTTGTGTTCAGTGGATTCTTGAGGTGGATGCTTTACTCTGTTTTCTCCCTAACCCCACGTCAAATCTTTTTACAAGACAAAATGTGCACCAGGAAATCTTGCACTTAATTTCGCCACGTCCCCAATAACTCAATCGGTCCCTTGGTTGTACTAATCCACTAGTGTTTCTAGTCTAGAATCCAAAACTAGGTATTTGGGCCAGGGATCCAAGCTGGGCTATGTGCCTGGGAAAGCGGTTCCGATTCCTTCTCTATTAGCCGTTGGACTTGGACCCGTTCCGCAAACGCATCGTAATTCGTAACCGAGACTGAGAGGGCCGGGCCCCTTGGTAAAATCCTGCCTCCGCCCTCCCCAAACCCCCGAATCCGCCGCCGATCGCCATGGCGCCGTTCCCGCGCTGGGCTGACCTGCATCCCGATCTCCTCTGCCTCATCGGAGACCGCCTCGACGACCTCAGGTCGTACGCCAGCGCGCGGGGCGCCTGCACGGCGTGGCGCCGCGCGCTCGCGCCGCCGTCGCCCACGCTCATCGCCGCGGTCGACGGTGCCCGCTACTGCTGGCGCCCCTACGCCGCATCCCTCCGCACGCGGAGGTCCTTCGAGCTCACCGCCATCGTCTCGGGAGGAAGCCGCTGCGTCGGCGCCAGCAACGACGGCTGGCTCGCGCTCTCCGTCGTCCTCGCCCGCTGCCAGACCGGTTTCGTGCTCCTCCACCCCGTCGCCGCCGTGGAGATCCTCCTCCCGCCGCTGGTCTATGAGACCCACTGGGTCTCCAAGGTCGTCTTCGCCCCGAGCCCCGCCCAGGACGACTTCGCCGCCGCGACGATATGCGATAAAGACAGGGTCGCGTACGTCACCGCCGGCGCCAGGAGGTGGGCCGTCATGGACGTCGGCCTCACCAGCGGGGACTATCTCACAGACGTCGTCTACACCGACAAAGGCAATAAGGTCTACTGCCTCACCAAGTGCGGGGACGTGTATGTGCTCCGTCTCCCTGAGCGCCGCCGCCGGAAGCCTGCTGCCAACGTCGATGAAGCCGCAGGGCCCTCGGAGCCAGCAGAGTTCTCTGTTCTCATCCAGCCACCACAACCTGCTGAACCTGCTGCTGAACGCACAATTGATTTGCGCACACTGCCATGGCAACATCAGCAGCGCAATTTTCGGATGATACACTATGAACAGGCCCGAACAACAAGAGATCAGGATCCAACTATCCAATTATTCTGTGCAGAGACATTCATCCCATCCGATAAGGAAGTTCCACCTGAACCGCAAGAACCAGACCACCTGAATGCGCCAGCCACTGTTGAGCCCCTGTTGTCTGAGGCCAACCTCCCGTTCAACCCTGCTACTGTCTTTGCTCCACCTTATGACACTGTGTCATCCTTCACTAGTGCCAAGAATCTGGTATTCTGTGAGGGCAGTCTGTACCAAGTTTGGAGGAACGAAAGCTGCGCCGTTACTCTGAAGCTGCCTGCAGGAGGTGGGCGTCGTCGTGTCGCGGAAAATGAGATATTGGTGCTTAGGTACTATCCTCGACGGCAGCCTTGCTGGGATGTGGTGAAGGACCTGGGAGGTCACTCGCTTTTTGTGGGGAGGAACAATGCAGTGTCAATGTATGCGAAGGGCGTACCAGGACTGAGGGGCAACTGTGTATACTGGATTGGTGGGCGTGATAGGGATCAAGGCATGGTTTTTGACATGGAATCTGGGAGGTCCACGCCGTGCACGGTTGGCTTCTTACCTGGGCATCCGCATAGCACAATCTGCTGGTACTTCTTGAGCGATGTATGTAATGAGCATCAACAACAACTACAACAGTAGCGTCAGCTCATGGAAGTAATCACTGAACCAATTATTTTATACAATGGTATAAAAGTTAGTAACAAGAATTAAGTTTTTTTTTATCAATCAGATCAAAAGAATATAATGTTGATGTGCTTTTGTGTCATAAAGATGGTAGTAGGCAGTTGTGACTAAAACACTATTTTTGCTTTATAACCATGCTTATGTCCTGTTAAAATCTTCTAGTAGGAGTATTGTACCATCGTCATGACAGGTCAAACAAGGTTAACAATGAATGAAGGACATTGACTGTGTCCGCGCCTAGCATATGACCTGGTACTAGTACCTTTTTGTTATTTCCTTTGATCCTAGTATTGCTTAAGGAGCTTATGGTATGAGTTGTTTTGATAAAATACACGTATTGTATATTTGATAGTTAATATTTTTCATCTTTGGTACTTGTCTTAGTTGTTTTGTTTTTATTTTCCAAAAAATGAGCTTCAATATCACATTCAAATTGAAGCAAATTTTCTATCATCATCAAATCATTGTGGTCACTGATATGTTCTGAATTATAATCTGCACAAATTCAAATATGAGTAATGGACAAATAATAGCAAGATGAAATTAAATCTGAATATAAAGAGTCTCAGGTCAGATTGTTTGATATGCCACCATATTTTTATGACTAGAATGCTTTAGAAGCCTAACAGGTAACAACTGTTATACATGCGTAAAAAAGACGATTTTGTTGAATGTGGATCAACCTAAAAATGAAAGTCTAATTTTTATATTCACCATTTTGTTCACTTCCATTTGCTTTGTGAGGATATCTAAGTCACTAAGTGCAAGCTCTCTAAGCATTATTGTACAGAGAGAGCCATATAAAGCGCCTTCGTTGAGACTTGGGCCAGTTTGTATAAGATTCAAAGCATTGTATTAGCATCAAAGAAGATTTTAGCAAGGTTATTAAGGCATTGCCTTGTCGTCTGAGCGGTTTTTGAATCGTGGCGTCATGGTTGCCGCAGCCTCCTCACGTATGGCGTCGCCTAGCGGCAAAAGTAGTTGCCAAGGCGTCAGATTAGCTAAGGCTTCTGTACGGAGACAGGCACTTCTGGAGCACTTTGGTGAACAGTACAACAGGCAAAGGTGCAGAGACGGCCCTATTCCCTGCGACAACTGCCTGAAGACATAGTTTAGGGTAAACTATGGCGATAAATCCCATGATGTTTGGTGATACTCTGAACTTGTGAGGTGTATATTCCACAGTACCTGTAGGAACTTGTGGCATAATGTGAAATATTTGTCTGTGTATATATAGCATCCAGAGCTCAAACATGTGGCCGCAACTGTGTGTAATGATGGTCTTTGTTTTCAGTGGATTCTTGAGGTGGATGCCTTACTCTGTTTTCTCCCTAACCACACTATTAGAAGATATCAAAAGATTGCCTGGGGCAGCTTTTGAGTTCTTGAACGTCAAATATATGTGAACTTCGCAATGGTCTGTTTACCTACTGGGCCTACTGGGCCTTTTGTTGTAGGCATACTGGGCTTCTGTCGCCATCTCATTCAGCCCAGCCTAACCTATTGGGCCAAGCTATTTCCCAGGCCACTGGCAGTGGCAACATTTCATTACTGTGAGAACCGCGGAAATGGCCTGATTACTTTAGTCTGAAGATTACGACGATCTGCAGGTGATAGAGGAGCTGTCCTGCAAACGTTCCTTTCAGAGCTTCTGGCTTATCGTGTCTTCCTTTCATCAACACTAAAAGAGCTGGCCGTATGGTTGTCCGTCTCATCTAACGTTTCTAAGATCAGCAAACTCTGCCGATTAAAAAAAAAGATCAGCAAACTCTGAAGATGCAAGCATACTGTCATCTGAAGGTAAATCTACAGTTAACTCTGTTGTCTGAGCTCAGCAATGCAGAATGAAAATTTCAAAACGATGAGCCCTACAAAACCCCCATTGCGGACTGAATAACTGCCTCAAGATCGCCTCTTGAGAGCCTTGCACAGTTGCCATTGTGCGCTGAGCTTCTGACCGTTTTTTAAGAATCAGGCAATAGAGCTGCTAGTTGTATTAAAAAGGAGAAACCACACTGGACAATACAACAGAGCATGACCTAATACATTATTGTCCTGGGGATCGATGACTCATGCTTTATGCTTTCGAAGTGTGTATCCCATAAAACTTAAACAAACTTCGAATGGTCGATGTCTCTGCATGTAGGCTTTTGTCCTTCGCATCTAAAATCCAAGAAAGGTGCCAACAAATCATTCAATGTGTACTCATTGAAAGATGCTTGATTACATACACGCGCATGATCCTTTTCTGTCTTTTTGTCCTGACCCCTGAGATCCCTTTTCAGTGGTTTCTATGGCTTCTTGTGTGTGTTGCGTATAGCTCTGTTTGTCCGTAAGCACGGTAAAAGATGCCAATTCTGAGTCAAAGGATATATCAGTGCTCATTTCGGAAGTATTATTATTTATTATTTATATATGTAGACAGCAAACGGTGAAGTGAACTGTACAAGTAGCAGTGGGTGATACTTGATTCAAATGCGGAACCAGAAGATGTACAAGATAATGATAATGCTGGAAATGCCATCTCATACACATCTTTTTCTGAACTCAAAAGACTTTGTTAACACAGACAACTCATACTGTTTTTTATCATTAATTCAACGCTAAGATCATAAAAGCAATATGATTACATGATAAAGGAACAACTGAAGTTGGAGTTCAAATTTTAAAATGCACATCCTCCTCAGTCCTCAAGATCTGCTGCTGCTAAGGTAAATAAAATGTTTCTGCTCTGGCCCTGGTTGTGGTAACATCGTGCACATTCTGTTGCTACGGTTTCCCATCTTTCACCTTCTCGTTGCCCCAACTGCTAATTGCTTTTTTTTTCCGAGATCGGGGATATAGCCTGTTTTTCCATTAAGCAGAAGAAAATGGTCAATAGACCTACACATAAAAGAAACAAAAGGATTCGCAGGTAATCCATGGATTACCTACGAAGTCCTTAACACAAATAAAAATCAAGAAACATGAGGGGTGGGGGCCCTCCACCTAACAACCCCAGCAAACTGAACCTAATACAATAAACTCAACACCATGGTAGCCAGCAGAGAGAGGAGCCATAAAGATAACAGCGGCAAAGCATCCGCTAGAACTCCAGACGACAAAGCATCCGTCCAATCAACCCCAGCAACCTCGATAGCAAAGCATCTACCGGAAATGCCAACAACCTCGGCGGCAAAGCATCCGCCAGAACTCCTCGGCGGCAAAGCATCCACCGGAAACGTCAGCGACCTCAGCGGCAAAGCATCCGCCGGAAACGCGACCTCGGCGTCAAAGCATCCGCCGAAAACACCTCGGCGGCAAAGCATCCGCCGAAAACGACCACCACTACGGCTACAACAACCCCAAGCTAGACGTACCAAGGTGAGGAGAAACATGAAGCCCAAAAAGGTGCAGCACGACGATCAGAGAGACCACGCGGGAGGAGCGGCGGGTAGTAGGACACCAGCCAGGGTAGTGGGCAATGGGCTGCAACAGTGCTTCAACAATGCCTTCAAGAAGGGGATTGACATCCACAGACACCACCAATGTTGAAAAGCACCCGAGTAGGACTTTCGTCCTTAGCTTGCCGTAGACAAAGAAGCTTCGGCGACGCCTCCAGGAAGGTAGATGACGCGCCCTGCGCCACCGCCGCCGGCCCGGAACAAACGGGCAAGGTTTTCACCCAGATTCTTGCCACGGAAACCAGCCACTCATGGCGACTGAAGCAGCAACGACGAACGGTCGAAGCCGCGGCTCAGGCGCCAAAGCTGCAGACACCACTGCACCACCCACACACCGCCACCCCGGTCGGCCCCGCCACAGCCGCCGAGGAGGCCCACGCCGGCCGCGCCGCGCCGACCCCGCACGGGAGAGCCGGCCAAAGGCCGCCACGGCCCCGGACCAGGGTCCATCCCCGGCAGAACTTGGAGAAGGCGCATCGGTCGCTGGCGTTCCCCCCAGTGCAGCCAACGGCCTAGGCCGCCGGGAAGGCAGCCAGGCCCCTGCCATGGCCACCAGGCCGTCGGTCGCCTCAGCAGAGGGGGGAGGGGTGGGGGGGTGGCCGCATTCCGGAGCACGCCATCCGCCGCCACGAGGGGAGGGGTGAGGGTGGTGCAGCGCAGCCGCCGCCCTGGATGGCCACCACCCACGCCGCCCACCGGGGTGGTGAGCAGGTGGCAGGGGACGCCGGCTCCAGGCCACAGGGGGCCGGATCCGGCCGGCCGTCGCTCACCCCGCCACCGGAGACGCGCCGCGCCGCCAGAGGAGCCGCCGGGGAAGGACCACGAGCTTAGCCCACCAACCAGGCCGCCGGGGTGAGAGGGCGCTAGATCCGTCCGCCAGGGGCCGGATCCGGCCGTCTGCAGCCGAACGCCGCCGCCGGAACGCCGGGGATGTGAGGTGGAGGGGGGAAGAGGAACAAGGGGGTGGAAGGAGGTGGAGATGCGGACGGGGCTCCCGTTTTTGGGACCGCCGTCAGTGGCCGCTGCCACCGCGGGTAGAGGGACGGCGACGGCGGCCGGGGGGAGGGCTGGCGAGGGGGGCGCCAGCGACGCAGGCGTGGTCGCCCCCCGAGTCGCCTGTGAGGGGGCGCTCGGGGGAAGGGAAGCAGTCACCCCTGTTGTGCCTTGTTCACTGCTACTTGCTATCAACCCTTTCCACCTTAAAACCAGGTGAAAACCATGTATGAATATGTTTTCAGGACTGCATGGTAACCAATATTCTTGGTGCTCTAAATTTCATCAGGCAAGCTCGACTGCTGAGCAAGTCAGTCAGGCAGCACAAAGTGGCAAGAGAAGACTATTGCAGTGCTGAGCCCCCCGTGCCACCATGTCCTGCACAGAAAAGATCAGCTCCAAATGAGTCAAACTGAACCCAGTATCCTGCAATCCTGCAAAATATAAAGCAGCAAGAATAGCTTAAGGTGGCCCTGATAAATCCATACGCACATACAAAAACTACATAGTTCAGAATCATCTGAAACTTTCAAGGACACCGTTCACTCGTTGAATGGAATTACCGAGAGCGCAACTTCCTTATTTCCTGATTGCCATATAGGATTCAGGACTTCAGAGATCCTCATCTCAAACCGAATAACTCAGAGACTAACTGCGGCCGACCTCTGAAGCGAATCAAGAGGGAACAGAAAGACAGGCGCTTCCATGCTTGCTTCGTCCTGCGCTAACCACTAACCAGTATTTATTGCATACACATATACACTCAAAATTGGTGAACTGGGACTCAGCAAAAGATAACTTTGCATATACATATACGCCAACAGGACAACTCAGACCATGGTCAGTAAATCGGACGGAGCAAGAGACAAGATATAACCACCGCAACAAAATTATACATATACACTCAAAATTGGTATGTGTTGCATATACATATACACTCAAAATTGGTGAACTGGGACTCAACAAGATAAATTTGCATATACACATACACCAACAGGACAGTTCAGATCATGGTCACTAAATCGGACGGAGCAAGAGACAAGATATAACCACCGCAACAAAATTATGTCAGATATTACATGTCAGATAGATGGTCAGTAAATTAGTTTGTAAACACAGCTAGCTGGTTGAAGTCAGCAGCCAAGGCGTGGCCTGGCATGGGTGGACAATTCGCCTAACAGCTGCAGTGCGTGTGCGCTCGCGCTGACCACGACAATGACTCGCTGCAGCTGTTCGACGAATTGCTCCCCCACGGCAGGCCAGCTCCGGGAGCACTGGTCGCGGGCGGCGCTCGCTGTCGCGGCGATGCGGAATCTGGATCTTGAGTTTGCCACTCAACATCTTGGTATGTTCGAGGTGCGTGTACGGAGCATAGCGAAGGCGGGACTCCACGCGCCTTCGAACATACGAAGATCTTGTGTGAAAGCTGGACTAAACTACCGTCAGCGGTTCCATGTAATCAGCTGACGACGGCGGCGGAGGTGGATGGAATGGCGTGGTCTAGGGTTTCGTAGCTGCGATGCCGTGCGCCGGTATTAATAGAGGAGCTGGAGAGGGGATGAGGGGAAGGAACAACGGAATAATCTAGCAGGAACGGCCCACTGCCCGATCGATGAACCGCTTGGGCCGGAAATGTTACCTCTTTGGGCTGAGCCCAACTTAACCAATGATCTATCGTGCTCCCACTCAAAAAAAAAAAACTATCGTGTTGACTGCTGTGTAAATTTTCAACGGAAGATATTCAGTGCACACATCATTTTCACAGTGTATCCTCTAAAAATACACAAGAAGTTTTGGAAACAAAAATAAACAATAGATATACATTGCCACAGAATTTGGAATTCATTTTTACAGAATATATACAAAAATAACAAATTTCATGTGCATATATGCACTGAAAAATTTTCTTCTATTTTTTTTTGAAAATAAAATTTTCTTCTATTGCATATGCACGAATTATATTTTTTTATAATAATATAGACTGATGTCTCTTCTTTGAAGATGCCTGGAGCAAGTACCTGTCCATTATCTAAAAGAAGCTAATTCGTGCTTGAGTTTTACCACACTAGCCGATGACAACCGGGCAAAAATATTTCATTGGATGACTGCAAACAGAGACATAGAGATTGAAATTTAGGCCCTGTTTGGTTAAGTTTTGTTAAAGTTTAACTCCCATCACATCAATGTTCCCTCAAATGCATGGAGTACTAAATATAGACTAATTGCATGCATGTCGACACAGATTAGGAGTAATTTACGAGACGAATCTATTAAGCCTAATTAGTCCAAGATTGAAAACTTTTTGTCAAATAAGACGAAAGTGCTACAGTATTTGTTAAACTTTAACACCTCAAACCAAACACCCCCTTATACTCTTGGAGTTACTCTTATCTATATAGACCTTTATTTGTGGTGAGGTAGCTACAGTACCGTGATAGATACAGTAACATGCGTCCTCCCTTACATGTTCCTACTCATCTACAGTGAAGCCCGTTACTGTTCATCCAGACCAACGAGACAGTGGAATTTCATGAAAATTCACTGCATACAAATCTTTGGAATTTCATGAAAATTCAACGCATACACATCTTTTTTCAGAACTCTTTTGAACACAGATGGCTAATGATGCTTTTACCATTAGTTCATGTAACCACAAAGGCAATATCATTATCATTACATGTTAAATACACCACTGAAATCGAAACTAATATTGAAAATGCACAAGATCTGCTGCTGCTCAAAATGTTGATGCTCTGGTCCTGGCGGTGGGCCTTGCACATTATCTAGCTGCGGTTTCTTCCAGAGATCTTTCACTCATTATTGTTGCCCCAAATGCCACTGCTATCAACTCGTTCACCTGAAAACTATGTGAACATATTTTTCAGGACTGCATGAAAACCAATATTGTGGCATGAGAAGGCCATTGCAGACTTGCAGTATATATGTACCTGTGTCGCCATGTCCTGCGCTCACATTTAGCTGTTAGAAATGTCAGCTCCAAATGTGTAAAACTGCCCAGTATCTTGCAAGGATAGATCAATAATAATGGCTCGAAGTGGCTCTGATAAATGCAAAGGAAAGAATCATATGAACTTTCAAGATCACTGCTTATTGGAATCCATGCAGCAGTACGGATGAGGCTACCCATCAGCAGAGGCAGGCTTCCGGGAGCTCAAAATCCATGATACCGCTACTGGCAGCGTCCAGGAAGCAGGGGGAGTAGTTCATATCATACATTAAAAAACACATTATGTTGAACTACCGCGCCATCATACTCAAACATTAAAAAAAAACAAATTATGTTGAACTACCGCGCCATCAACCACTGCTATCATATCATACATTAAAAAACACATTATGTTGAACTACCGCGCCATCATACTCAAACATTAAAAAGAAACAAGGGAGTAGTTCATATATAGACTCAATAAACCAGCAAAGTATATTTCACCCTGGAAATATGTTTGACTAACCATGTTCAGTTAAGAACTGGAGTAGTTAAATGCATTCTAGTGGTCTTGCCTTCAAACTATTTACCATACAAACTTTTACACATTCATCCTATTGGAAGCATGAACAACAGAACATGATAATATTGTAACTTTAGTAAACACAGATATCTGTAGATCCCTAAAAGCTTCATTGTACTGTCCAAAGCATCAAACTTCCATAGTGACATCTTATTACCACAATGAACTGAAAAAACACAACTAGAAGAACACAAGGAACAGCAACAGGTCTGTGCTACTGCAGACAATAGGAGTTCCTGTGTTTTACAAAGTGAGCAAATCCAACCAGTCTGCCCCATATATATACACTAAATGACTAAAATAAGTGAACCTGACGCTCAAATGCACACTAACAGGACAGCAACTGTCCAGAGAGTTTCTCCAAACAAAGGAGACCCTAAGGAATATCATGGCCAGTAAATCAGATAGAGCAGGAGACCCATACAATCACTGAAACAAAATTACATGTCAGTATGTCACAAGAACATAGTCAATAAATTAGGGCCGGTTTAGTTGCCAAAAATTTAGCAAAATGACACTGTAGCAAATTTCGTTGTTATTTGGCAATTAGTGTCCAATCATAGTCTAATTAGGCTTAAAAGATTCATCTCGTCTATTTCGTCTAAACTGCGTAATTAGTTTTATTTTTTATCTATATTTAATGCTCCATGCATGTGTCCAAAGATTCGATGTGACGGGGAATCTGAAAAATTTTGCAAATTTTTTTAGGAACTAAACAGGGCCTTAGTGTGCTAACACGACTAGCGAGCTAGTTGAAGGCGGTACAACCGAGGCAGGGCCTGGCATGAGTGGAGCAAGTCGCCGAACAGCTCGCGTGCGCGTGGTCGAGGCGTCACGCCTAGCAACCTCTCGCGCTGCAGCTGTTCGACGAATTGCTTCCCCACGGCAGGCCAGCTCCAGGAGCATCGGTCACGGACGGCGGGCGCTGGCTCTCGCGACGGGACATGCCCACGGCGCCGCCAGATGCGGAATCTGGATCTGAATCGGTGGGACATGTCCGCAAGACAAAAGCTCATCTACCGTCTGACGCTCACTTAGAGCACCCCCAACGCTACACGCTGGCTGTTAGCCCCGACCTCCACGTCTACGTACAAGCTCCAGATCACACCGTGCAGTGGTTCTGCTGGTGTCCGTATTAGGTGCTTTGACTGACAAAAGCTGGAGGCACACACTTCAATTCGCGTTGTGAACAAGTCAGTGGGATCTTCATCACGCGCTTTCACGCTTTGAGGCTGAAACGGGTACCCAAGCCTGACAAAAGCCAAAGCAGCTTTTCAGTATGGTGCGATGGGAGATATACAGCCTCATCATCGGCTGCCTACTTGGCCTTGCACCTTTTGGCTGAGGCATATGGCCTTGACGGCTTGCGTTGCTGCTGCCCTTAGCAGACGGCGACGGCGGCTGAGAGGATTGGAATGGTGGTTTGGTTTAGGTTAGGGTTACGGAGCTGCTCGGGTCTGTATAAATAGAGGAGCTGGAGGCCTGCAGTGGAGCAACGGAAATCGGTGAACAGCTTGGGCTGCAAGTCTGAAACTCTTTGGGCTGGGCCAACTTAATTGACGACCCAGGTATAGAGCCCAGGCCCAATAAGGAGCCCAACATATGTGCTGAATTTTTTTCATTCAAATTGGTCAAAGCAACATTTCTCGAGGAAGTCAAACTACTTATTTCTTTTCAGTGAAACCACTTTTTTTTTCTTTATAACCAATTTTAGTGAAACCACTTTTGGCCACTAAAAAAAGTTCCAGTTTAGGATACTCCTAACCATGACAATGATAATCAAATCTCCGCCCAAAGGGAATGAGAGAGAGGCAAGACAAGTTTGAAGGCAAGGAGCTGTGCACAAAAAACTCCAAGAGAATATAGAAGCCATAACCCATAGACAATCATGATAGAAGAGTGCCATCTATAAATCCCAATCCACTGTAATGGAGCAGATCATGCCATGAGGCCTGGCATAGCAAATATCACCTCACTGGCTGAGGACAACCCCTCCAAATAGCGATACAGAAGTAGAAACTTATAGATGCTCCTGGAGTTGCTCTTATAAACCATGTATCTTCAATGATGATGGAATTTCATCAAAATTCACTGCATACATATCATTTTTCAAAACTCAGAAGAGATTTTGAACACAGATGGCAAAAAGTGCTTTTACCATTAATATCATTATCGTTACATGCTGAATGCACAATTGAAATTGAAACAAATCTTGAAAATACACATCCTCCTCTGGATTTGTTGCTGCTCAAAGTAAATGGCAGGCCTAGCCTGGACGTCCGGAGACGGCTCCCACACCTGTGTAGCTCCCGTGCCCGCATCCTGCCCCATGTTCCGTGTCCGCATCCCGCCCAAGCACCACTGCCTACGTCCGTCGCAGGACCCGCGCCCCGCACGGGAAACCCACGTGGGTTGACCCATGCCTGCGCCCTAGCACAGTGCCTGCGTCCGTCGCAGGACCGTGCCCCGCACGGGAAACCCACGTGGGTTGACTCATGGCTACGCCCCAGTAGCAGCGACAACCACCCGCTGACTTTTGAAACATTTGCAATATACGTCTAAAATAGATGAAACACTTAAAACATGCATGTATAGGCATAGCAACATATGCAACGTCCAGATAAACACTTGAAACATAAGTATGAAACATATGAAACACTTGAAACATGTGTGTAGAACCATAGAAACATATGCAACATCCAGATGGAACACTTGAAACATACATCTGAAACATTTAAAACACTTGAAACATAGACTTGCAACATGCGTGTATTGTTATTTAACATACGTAACATCCCGGATCTAGTTTTAAAACATCCATATAAAACACTTGAAACATGAGTTTAAAATGTCTGAAACACTTGAAACATGATATCGCCAACCACCATGGCCTACCTGCTAGGGTACTGTGGTAGCCAGCAAGCTCGGGTCTTCGCGGTGGGGGGAAAGGCATAGCATGGTGGAGGTAGGCACGATACAACGTGAGACGGTCGAGCGGTGAGGAAAGGGGGCCGGCAGATGAGCGGCCACGCTGCGGCTCGGCCACTTGGCTACGTGTGCAGCCCGGCACAGTGACGAGCGCTAGGCGTGGGCCGGCGGGGTGCCTCTCGGGCAGCTCGGCCTTGGCGCTCGGGACGGCAGCGCTCAGCGCTCGAAGTCGTTGTGTCGTGGCCTCGGGGGTGCAGATAAGGAGAAGGAGCGGGGACTTTTTCTTTGAAGATGGAACCATGTGTGGGGGGACCGCGTCGTGTCTGGACGCGATCGCAAAATAAATGTTGATGCTCTAGCTGCGGTAACTTTCAGAGATCTTTCACTTTCAGTACTGCATCGAAACCAATATCGTGGCAAGAGAAGAGCACTGCAGACTTGCAGTATATCCATTTAGGGTGTGTTCAGTTGCTTCAAACTTCCAAGAATTTTACAAGATTCTCCGTCACATCGAATCTTTGGACGCATGCATAGAGCATTAAATATAGGTAAAAAATAACTAATTACACAGTTTGGTTGTAAATCACGAGACGAATCTTTAGAATCTAATTAGTCTATGATTGGACACTAATTGCCAAATACAAACGAAAGAGTTACTGTGCTTCAAAAAATTTTACGGGGCCAACTAAACACACCCTTGTTCCCGTGTCCTGCACTCACATTTAGCTGTGTCAGAAAGGTCAGCTACAAATGTGCCAAACTGCCAGTATCTTGCAAAGATAAAGCAATAATAATAGCTTGAAGTGACTATGATAAGTTCACATGAATAAAAAATGCAAGGAAAGAATCATTTGAACTTTCAAGAACACCGTTTATTGGAAGAGAAAATTAGTTTCATAACGTCAAAAGATCACAACTTTCGAAAAATACCATTGAAAAACATTCGTCACGTAAAATACCGAAAGAATGGACCGTTACCTCATAATACCATTCTGTCACGGTGGCCGCTGTTGCCGTGAATCCCTCGGTGAGGCACCTTTCTTCCCCCATTTTAGAGAAACAGAGCACACACGCCGGCGTACTGGCATAGCCCGATTCGCCCTGGGGAGGGCACGACAGCGGTGACTGACCAGCCGGCGGGCTTTGCAGTGGCGGGGCGCACCTATCGATGTCAGTGGCGCGGCCGGATATGGCTCATAGGGCCATGGCCCTGTGCCTGCGCGGCATGCAGCAGGGGCGACGACGGCGGCATGCGGCAATGGCGAACCCGGCGACTACAAGGTCGGCGCGGGTACACGTCAGGTGCGTGGGGGAGGTGGCGGACGCGACGGTGTAACTGGCTTGGTGGGGGCGGCCCCGGTTGGAGCTGTCCGCAGGAGTTCTTGCGAGCTGCAGGAACGGCGCGGCGGCGGCGGGATCCAGCATCCCGGTGAGCCGCGGTCGGAAGAAGTCTGGACGGACGTAGTGGCATGCTCGACCGAGGCGCTGGTGGTCTCCACCCACGGGAACAGCGACGGCGGACCGAGAACCGGCCATGGCGGCTGACAGCAGCAGTTTTGGCAACATACTGTGGCTCCGGCCCGGTGTTGTTTGCTGGTGGAGATGGTGGGGCACACGGCTCGGCAGTGGTGGTGCGTACGGTGCGGAACGGTGGTGGCGAGAGCAGACCGGCGGCTCCGAGCTTGGCGTCCATGCCCATGGCGTTCGCGTAGAGACAGTACGAGGGCGCGGCTTTTGGAGGACTCATGGGTGCCGTGGTGTGGCAGCTCAGCAGGCCGAGCGTGGCGAGCGAGGTAGGAGCGGGCGCTGCCCGTGGACTAGGCACAGGCAACCGTCATAGGTGATCCAGAGCACGCCACCATGCACCTTGTAAGCAGCAGATAGGCAGGAAGTGGGGAAAAACATAAGGAAGAAGAAGAACAGAGTCCTCACGGAGGACAGAATGCTATTCAGTCTCGACGGAGGAATTCACGGCAACAGCAGCCACCGTCACGGAATCGGTGGTATTTTACGTGACGAACGTTTTTTATGGTATTTTTATATTTTTTGAACGTCGTGATCTTTCAATGCTATCAAACCAATTTTCCCATTCTCCATGCAGTACGGATGAACTCCGGCTACCATCAGCAGCGGTGCAGAAGAGGAGTTGAATTCCCAACGCCTACGGTGTAGTTCAACAAATGGGAGTGTTCATATGTATGAGTGTGAAGACGTTTTGCGTTCGACTACAGCTTCGTATCATACTCAGACATAAAAAAAAATAAAAAAATAAAAAAACAGAGGGAGTAGTTCATACAGATTCAATAAACCAGCAGAGAGATTTTCATTTTCACACTGGAAATATGTTTTGATTAACCATAACTGCATTCTAGTGGCCTTGCCTTCAAACTAGTACTATCTAACATAAAAATTTTACAAATTCATCCGGTTGGAAGCAAGAACACCAGAACATAATAAACATATCTGTACCCCCCTAACAGCCTCACGATAGAATTCCTAAAAGCATCAAACTTCCATAGTGACATCCTATTACCATAATGAATTGGGAAAAACACTAATAGAAGAAAGCAACAGGCATGTGCTAGTTCAGATAATAGAAGTTCATGTGTATTACAAGTGAGCAAATCCAGTCAGTATGTGCCTCATACATATGCACTAGATGACTAAAATTAGTGAACGGGGACACTGAACACAGATAATTTTACCTGGTAATGAACTTGACGCTCAGCACACACTAACAGGACAGAATTTGTCCAGAGAGTTTCTTCAAAGTTCAAACAATTTCTCAAGAGAGTTTCTTCAAAGTTCAAACAAAGCAGACCGCATATCATGGCCAGCAAATCAGACAGATCAAAAGACACATGATGATGGAATTTCATGAAAATTCACTGCGTACATATCATTTTCAGAACTCAGAAGAGATTTTGAACACAGATGGCCAAAAAGTTCTTTTTACCATTAATATCATTATCATTACTCATTACATGCTAAATGCACAATCGAAATTGAAACAAATATTGAAAATGCACAAACTCCTCAAGATCTGTTGCTGCTGAAAATAAATGTTGATGTTCTAGTCCTGGCAGCGGCCTCGTGGCATCATGCACATTCTCTCGCTACGGTTTCTTCCAGAGACCTTTCACTTTCAGGACTGCATGGAAACCAATATCGTGGCAAGAGAAGGGCATTGCAGGCTTGCAGTGTATCCCAGTGTTCCCATGTCCTGCACTCACATTTAGCTGTCAGAAAGGTCAGCTCCAAATGTGTCAAACTGCCCAGTATCTTGCAGAGATAAAGCAATAATAATAGCTTGAAGTGGCTCTCATAAATTCATATGAATAAAAAAAATGCAAGGGAAAGAATCATCTGAACTTTCAGGAACAGCGTTTATCAGAATCCATGCAGGACGGATGAACTAGAGGCTACCATCAGCAGCGGTGCGGATAGGCAGAGGCTTGCGGGAGATCCATGATGCCGCTGCTTGCAGCGTCCAGTAGGCAGGGGCAGCGACAGAAGAGGGGTTTGAACTCCCAACACCTACGGCGTAGTTCAACAGAGGGAGTAGTTCATATGTATGAGTGTGAAGACGTTTTGCGTAGAACTATGGCGTCATCATACTCAGACATTAAAAAAAAACAGAGGGAGTAGTTCATATGGATTCAATAAACCAGCAGAAAAATTTTCATTTTAACACTGGAAGTATGTTTTGATTAACTATAACTGCAAGTGGCCTTGCCTTCAAATTTTACACACTCATCCTGTTGGAAGCAAGAACGCCAGAACATAGTAATCATATCTGTAGACCCCTAACAAGCCTCACAATAATACATTCCTAAAAGCATCACACTTCCAAAGTGACATCTTATTACCACAATGAATTGGGAAAAAAAAACACTACTAGAAGAAAGCACCAGGCATGTGCTAGTGCAGACTGCAGATAATAATAGTTCATGTGTTTTTACAAGTGAGCAAATCCAGCCAGTATATGCCGCATACATATGCACTAGATGACTAAAATTAGTGAACGGGGACACTGAACACAGATAATTTTACCTGGTAATGAACTTGACGCTCAAGTGCACACTAACAGGACAGAATTTGTCAGATAGTTTCTTCAAAGTACAAACAATTTGTCTAGAAAGTTTCTTCGAAGTTTAAGCAAAGCAGACCGAATATCATGGCCAGTAAATGAGATACACCAGGAGACGGATATAATCACTCAAACAAAATTACATGTCACAAGAAGATGGTCAGTAAACTGGTTGAAGGCGGTATAAGTATAACCGAGGCAGGGCCTGGCATGGGAGCAATTCGCCAAACAGCTCGCGTGCGCGTGGTCGAGGCTGAGGCCTACCACCCTCTCGCGCTGCAGTCGTTCGACGAATTGCTTCCAGGACAGGCCAGCTCCGGGAGCATCGGTCGCGGGCGGCGGGCGCTCGCTCTCGCAGCGGGACATGCATGCGGGATCTAGATCTGGATCGGTGGCATATGTCCGCGAGACAAAAGCTCAACCACCGCTTAAGCGGCTGAGGAATGGAATGGAATGGAATGGTGGTATAGTTTAGGTTAGGGTTACGGAGATGTGTTGCGTCGGTATATATAGAGGAGTTGGAGTGGAAGGATCTGTCTGGATCGGCCCACTGTCCGATCGATGAACCGCTTGGGCCGGAAGTGTTAAACTCTTTGGGCTGAGCCTAACTTAACTGACGACCAAGGAATGCAGTCCAGGGCTCCAGGCCCAAGAAGGAGCCCCGCACTGGATGATCTGTCGACTGTCGTGCTGAAGTGAACCATCGTCTTCTCGTGAGTCGTTCTTTTCTCCTTCATCATCATCGGCTAAAAAGAACAAAACGGTGGATATTTTTTTGTGCGACAACGTTTTGGGTCATCGCTCTGCCTCCACCTGCGATACCGAGTCATTCCCTCGCGCACTCCCTCCCACGGTCCCACCCCCACGCGCCGTCATTCCGTCAATCACGCACCCGGCGTCCTGGCCTCCACCACGCGATCGTTTCCGAGAAAGACGTCAATCTCCCCCGCGATCCCGGCGATCAGTACAATCGATCGATCCCTCGTCCTCGCGGAAATCCTCACTCTCCTAAGCCTCGTGGAAAACCACTTGGGCCGTCCCTACGCTGCCGCACATCTCCAATGCCGCCGTGCGCGACATCCCTACGCCGCCGCAACCGCGTTGACCGGTGCCGTCGCCACAAGGCCGCGCCGCTGCCAGAAACATTTTAATCTTGATCTCTCGCTCAAGACGTGGGGGAGCCACCGGATCCTGCGCTGCACTGACATCAGCCGCGCTGGCAATGCCATCGCTACCGCCAGGCGCTCCCTGGGGAAGCTCGTCGTGGTCAAGGAGAAGGCGCCGAACCATCTCCACGAGGTGGGAAGCAGGGAGCAGCGACGCTGCCACCGCGGACCGTGTGGAGGCGGATCGGAGGAGGCCGCCCCCGCCTTGCCAACGTGGAAGCTGTCCAGCCGCCGGCGCCCCAGGGTTGCTGCGTCGTCGTTGCGGGCTCGTGCTGAGGCCCTTTACCGGACGCACTTCTCTGTGACGCTCACGAGCAAGGAGGGCCGACACATCCCAGACCATGGAATGTACTGTGCGTGCTTATCTCATTTTACTGCTTATATGTATTTGTTTCAGTCTGATTTGTAGCTTGGCTTGATAATGTGCCGTAGTAGGAACTTGGTTGTGTGTGCTGCATTATCCTGATTCCTGAATCTCAATATAGACTTGTTCCATGCCTGTGGCAGTGGTGGCACGGACTGAGGTGTGAGCACGTGGAGGGCCAGCCCATAGAAGATGGGCAGATATCGTGTTTTACAACTTCACATGGACTATCAGGAACTTCACAACTTCAATTTTTTCTAAATCAGCTAACTCAGCCTGATATTCCTTTCTCTTTTTTCTCAACTAACCTTGGAGATTGAATCCCCATCCTTTGAAAAAATGTTTAAATAATTTGAGTTTCTGCTGAATCTTATCAATGGTAGATCTAGCCCTGCAAGGCCTCATCCAAATCTTTTCAACAAGTGGAAAAAATCAGGATTTTTAAGCCAACCTAACTCAAATCTAAATTGAATGAAAGGTAAATTATCTCTTTTCTCAGTAGATACAATAAGAGGGTTGTGGTCAGAAATTTCCCTCGGCAATCTGTTAACGGAAGCTTGAGGGAAAATATCTTCCCATTCTTTTGTTACCAAAACTCTATCTAACTTTTCAAGAAGAGGAGATTCTTGATTATTTGACCAAGTGAACATACCCTCTGACATAACAATCTCCCTCAACTCATAAAAGTTAATCAAAGAATTAAATAGAGGAGTGTGTCTATGAACACCATCCATGGAGTTCTTCTCTTTACTATATCTTATAATATTGAAATCTCCTCCAATTATCTTGGGTTCAGAGTTAGAAGCACAGAAATGAGACAATTCAGCTAAAAAGGCTTACTTCTTCTCTTCTTAAGCTGCTCCATACACAACTAGCAGATTCCATTTCAATTTTAGAGTTTTGTCCCACAAATTCATTTTTAGCATAAACTCTCCTTGATTAAATGAACCCACATCAAATCTATCAAGTAGCACCCCAACCAAAATTGTAACACCCTTGGTGTTATATAAACTAAAACGTGCCATGTTATCATATGCACTGCAAAGCATTCAAGATTAAGTTAACCATGTTGTGCATCAACTCAAATAAGTTTACGTTTCCTAGGTTGATTGTGTTTCTGTGGTGTGTGACTCGAATCCAAAAATCCTAATTTCGAATGTCACCGCAATTACTTAGTTTATGCCCTATGTAAGTTGAGGTGTACGATTGTGTTGTATACTAGTGTCACTTGTAGGGTATGAGCTCAAGTTCAACTCATAAAATAAAGTTTCAAGTTTGAGTTTAAATTTGGAATCCAAAACTTGTTGCAAGTTTTCTTATTCGGATTCGAATTCAAATTTGAGGAATTATTAAAAGAATTTCCAAAGTCAACCTGGTCAACCAAGAGTAGCATTTGGTCAAACATGTGATGCTTGACTCAATGATGACCTTGGGTGATGGTGTGATCACTAAATAATCACCAATTAATAGAACATCAAGTTTCAATTTGAAATCTTTCCGAAAACCCTAAAATGCAAAACCCTGATTTTACCCCTTTCTAAATAATTCAAAATATAATCAAAATTTGGGAAAAAGTTTAAAACCAAGTTTGTATATCTTTTCTTGGGCTACAAGTTTGGTGTTTTGAGTTTTTAAAGTTTCTGTGTAAAAGTTTGAGTAAATTTGAAAAGAAGCAAATTTTAAATTTGACCCCTTTTCATCCCCAATCCCAAATTTCAAAATGGAGGCAAAATTTGAAAATGGTTTGAATAGCAAAGTGGTAGGTACTGGTTAGATGTACAACTTTGGTATTTTGAGTTTTTGAAGTTTCAATATAAAATTTAAAGTAATTTTGAAATTGCCAAATTCTAGAAAAGTGTCCCCTTTTGATTTCAAATTCAAATTTCAAAATCCAGTCTGAATTTGAAAAAGTTTTCAACATGAAATTTGTAGATCTTGAAATTCTGAAGATTTAATATTTTGGGAATTTTTCAAGTTGCTACAGGATTTTAGGAGTAATTTCAAATTTTCCGAGAAGAGTTTGGTATTTGGGGGGAGCTACAGTGCACGACGAATAGGAGGCAGGCAGCGCACGGCATGGGCGCCGGTGAAAGTCCCTAGTTTGGTTTTGGCTAATTGATGAAACCTAGGACTAACCTTTGTATCTAAGTGGATAATTTAGATAAAGGTGGTCATTGAATATGAAACATGACATTGACTCATGTGACCAAGATGATGAAGACCAAGATGATGCTTGGCTCGATGGACCGGTTGTGAAGGTGAAGGGCAAGTCGAGGCTTCGAAGCGAAGGACCATGCGATGATGAAGCTTGAGCAAGACTTGGCACCGATGGACCGATGCAACGGTGAAGAGCAAGTGAAGTCAAGGTCGATGG
Source organism: Saccharum hybrid cultivar R570 (assembly GCA_038087645.1). Taxonomy (NCBI): domain Eukaryota; kingdom Viridiplantae; phylum Streptophyta; class Magnoliopsida; order Poales; family Poaceae; genus Saccharum; species Saccharum hybrid cultivar. The sequence goes on along the minus strand of JAQSUU010000743.1, from coordinate 5,186,912 downwards.
ATCGAGACGGTCATGTGATGATATGAAGTGGATCATATCTTTTGCGAGAACAAAATGGGCTCAAGGCAAAGGTATAACCATAGGGCCATTTTGTTTTGCACTCAAGACACCATAGAGGGTGTGAGTGGTTTAGGATCGATAGCCGAACTATTAAGAGGGGAAGTCTTATCGGCTATTCGATGCACGGGTGCCACTAGGTGAATTCATGAAGTGCATTGCATGTAGGGCCTAGTGAGCTAACTGGAAAACCTTCAAAAATGATTATGAAAATGCTAACACACGTGCACAAGGTGGTGATCACTTGTTTGTGCTGGCACATTTGCGAAGGCGATGAAGTTTGAGCGGTAGAGAGGGTTTGGGTCTCTCTCTCCCTCCCTCCGAGCTTGCGAGCGCGGGATTCAGACATTTTTTGGGAACTTGAAATGCCTATTTTCCACTACGCTGGAAGTCGGAAAAGAAACGGAGGCGAACGGAGGTCACAGAGGTGACCGGACGCTGCACCGGACGCGGTCATGGTATGACCGGACGCGTCCGGTCAGTACAGCGCAGGCGCGGGTGCTAGGGTTTGCAACCGGCGCGTCCGGTCACTCGCGGGACCGGCGCGTCCGGTCAGGTGTCCAGAGGAAACTGAGTTTCGCAAGGACGATCGGACGCGAGGCGCGTCCGGTCACACATGATCGGACGCGTCTGATCGTTGAGGGAGCTTACTGGACTCAAACTGGACGCGGGCACTGTCGCGTCCGGTCGTTACTTCGCGGGCGCGCGGTGCTGTGCGATCGGCGCGTCCGGTCGTTGACTGGAGCGCGTCCGGTCACTCGGGACCGGCGCGTCCGGTCGTTTTGAGAGGCGCGTCCGGTCATGGGATTTGACTGTTGGCGCAGTGACCGTTGGAGGATCGGACGCGGTTGAGCGCGTCCGGTCAGTTATGACCGGCGCGTCCGGTCATCCCGAAAAAAACCCAGTGAAGGGGTATAACGGCTCTATTTGGATGGGATGCTTATAAATACTTGTTGGCCGGCCCTTGGGGAGGTCTCTCATGATTTCTAACATTCTTGTGCATCCTTTGAGCTAGAGCATCTCCTCTCACTCATCTCTCTTGCTTGATTGTAAATCAAAAGTGAGATTGAGTGATCCCAAAGTGCATTGCATAGCTTGAGGGCATCTAGTGGCACTTGTGGGTGGTTTAGCCGGTGGATTTCTTGTTACTCTTAGAGAGTACCACTCCTAGCCGGCTTGGAGATTGTTGGAGGCGTTGGCAAGAGAAGGTGATTGTTCTTGGCCACCTCCGGTTGATTGTAAGAGGTTCTTGTGCTTTCCTCGGCGGGACGCCAAAAGCAACTCTATTACATTGCACGTGTCATTGAGTTACCTCACTTGAGAGTGGTGTCTTGCGGTGCCTTGCGGGGCATGCCTTGAGGGGCAAGTGACTTGAGGGTCACACCGAGGAACCATCTAAGTGTTGGTCGACACAACCGGTGACGTAGCTTGTCGGTGCACAAGTGAACACCGGGTGAACAAAAATATTGTGTCTCTTGTCTCCTGGTGATTGGTCTTCATATTATGTTGTTGTCAATATTGATTGATTGTATATCATCTTGGTGATTGGCAACATCTTCACTCCACCGTCGGTATAAGATTCACAATCCTATCTCTTGCATTTACTTTTACTAGATTATCTTGTGTAAGCTCTAGTGGTAGCCTTTGCTAGTGTTGTTAGCTTGCTCACTAGTGTAAGTTTAGTGACATAGCCCTTGTGTGAACTAGAGATCATAATCTACTAGACTTGTGGATAGGAGGCTTGCATCACAACCGTAGGCTAAGCAAAACTCGCTTTGCACCGTTTGTTGTTCTAACTAGTTTGCTTAGTGTTTCTTGTAGAAATTTTTATAGGCTATTCACCCCCCCTCTAGCCATCTAGGACCTTATAGCCGGCGAGCCGCCGTGGCCTTCGGCCGGCTTCCAGGCGCGCCGCGGTCACCAGCTGCTGCTTCGCATGGCCGCTCGCGCTGGACGTCTTCGAGTTGGCTGCCTCTTCTATAAAGCCACGCACTGCCGTCTGCGTTTTCCCCTTTTCTCCGTTTTCACCGTCGCCGTCATTCTCTCGGCCGCCAGCGCACACCACCGCCATCGCTTCACCTCAGGCCGCGTTCTCTCGCCCTATTGTTTGCAACAGTGTTGTGCGTCGAGTGCATCCTTTCGCGTTTAGCCTCGCTGCCTGAGCTTAGGGCGCAGCCGTCTTGTCCACGGTCAGCAGTAGCTCCGCCGTGGGTGCCTCACCGTAACCAGCCGCCTCCCATGCTCTTCCGCTTCAACCGATCACGGTTTTGTGGTCGTGGTATGCCCCTGGTGCTCCCTGTCCATCCCATTTAGCCGTCGGGGAGAGGTCACCGGCGTGCGAACTTAGGTGTAGAGCGTCGTAGTGAGTTCACGGGGCCAGCAGGGTTGTGTTGGTCCAGCTCGGTCTCACCGGGATCTCACCGTCGGCGAGATGGCGGTCGGCGGCCACCGTTGGCCATCGGCCGGTGGGAGGAGGAAGATGACACGCGGGACCACCTGGTCAGCGAAAGCAAGAGAGAGGGAGCGCGCGCGAGCTGGGCCGGCCTGGTCTTGTTGGGTCGAGCGAAGGCGGGCGGAGCGCGTGTGCGGGCCGCGAGCACGAGCGCGCGAGCGGCTGGGTCGAGTGGGCCGAGCGAGGGAAGGAGGTCAGTAGCCGGCCTGTTGTGGTGGTTTTTGTTTTTCTTTTTCCAAAAATATAAATAGTAACAAGTTTTGTTTATTTTGTTGTAAATTATTTAAAATTCCAAAAATGATAAAAATTATTGTGTAACCTCTTTATACTATGTACTATTTAAGAAAAATATTAAATGCCAATTTTATTTAATTTTTATAAGTTATTTAATTAGCTCAATTAATTAATAAATGGCTTTTCCATAATTCTTCTAGGCTTAATTAATTGTCCAAAAATTATGATTTTTTTACCACTTAGTCATGATGTAATCTTTCTAAAATAAAAATTTGAGCTTAATTAGACAAAGTTGATTTTATTCTTAATTTTTGCTTTATTAATTAATTAGTTAATCTTGTAATTAGAACCTAATGACTTAGGGTTGTTTGACTTTGTGATTGAGTGTTGACTTTGGGTCATTAACACTTAATGACCTTTAGCACCCTTAATTGATTGTTTGAGCTCTCTTAATTATGTTGTTAAGGTTTAATTGGTGTTATTTCATGTGATAAGCGAAAGTCTTTAATAAAGTCTTTAACCTACGCAAACCCTAAGTTAGGGTTAGGTTAGGATCGTTTGCTTTGCAACTGTACCATGAAGAAAAGTTATACTCAAGTTATCAACTTTGTTATGCATCCACCGAGCATCATGTTTTATATCTCATCATTTTGAACATACATTGTCGTCACGTGTAGTCCTCATGAATGAGGAGAGTACCAAAGTGGAATCCGTCCCCAAAGAAGAGCCAACGTCCTTGGAGGTGGGATTTGATATTTGTGGTACTGACTCAGAACCTTAACTTCCCGTCGACCAAGGCAAGCCCCGGTTACATTTAACCCTTCCTTACATTTTGAAAAGTTTTACTTCACTTATATTAATTCTTATTGCATTAAGTGATAGGAGTTGAGTGATAACCTAATTACTGCATTACCATCCTTGCTACTTTAATATCATCCTTGTTACTGTTTTTATTTGAAAATGCTTAGTATGCTAGCCATGCTTAATGAGAAAACTTTAAAAATTTTTAAGCAAAGTTTGAAGGGTTGTTGGATATTGATGATGATTAATCTGGAACCGGTCGGCGGACTTGCATTGGGAGAGGAGTCCCCATGTAGTGTCTCCGACTACGTCAGTTAAGGACCGTACCGTTGATTGAATTGTGTGCGTCGAGAATTTGTAATTGACCATATGCTCCGATAAGCCTAAGACCTTGGTAATTCTAACATATGAACAACCAACCGCGCACTAGGAGTGGAGAGATGACGAGAGTAGTGTGTACCCTTGTAGCCAAGGGCTAGATTGGAGGTGTACTGTACTCTCGGGTGGCGCTGGACCCGATCATGTTTTGGAGGATTTAAGTGAAGGTTGATATATGTAGGTTAAAGTTCTACATATGTCGTGTGGTTAGGGATCCCCAGTTGAGTACAATCGATTCGAATCGTTGCTGCTCCTCGGTTAAGGAGACTCGATTCTCTGTTCAACATCGTAGTTAAGAAATGGAACTTTGGTCGGAGAATAAGAAAGAAGTTGTATGAGTTACATGATCTAGATTAGCATCACTTACATTATGTTAATGATTAATGAGGAAATAAAACATTGATCTTAAGGATTCACTATTAGTACCTTTTATGCAAAAGAACCTTGATTCTTGCTGGAACCTCACCTTGATTTCCCTGAGCCTGCATTCCTGAGTCGTCTCCATCCTTTTTCATCGGTTAAGTCTTGTGGAGTACTTTCGTACTCAGGGTTTGTTGAACCCCTATTGCAGGTGTGTCTCATGAACAGGTGTGTTTCGGACCCTGTTGCATGACCGTCTTTGCGGTAAGCGACGACGAGTAGATGTTTGGCTCTTGGGCAGAGCGCCACATTTTGGTGATTGTAATAATGTTACTAATGCTACTCCACTATTATGGTTGTACTATCTAAACTTAAGCTTTGTAAGTTTAGAACAACGGGTTTGTGAACTTATGTTATGTAAGACTTCCGCTTTTGTACTCTGATGTAATTTATTATATAAACTATTGTAATACTGTAATGCCTCTGAAATGTGATCCTGCTCAGAAGATCGTGGATGATTCGGATTCCTGAGGACACCCGACAGACTTCTTAAGTTCTGTGGCACACATGTATGGTGGTTAGAGGTCTTTAAGACAATAACAAGTACATGTGGGCCATATTATTTAGGAGGTTCTGCCACAAAATTCCCCCAGATTTACCTTTGGAGGGATTCCACATCCAAAGATAATCCTGATTTCTATCAAATGTTCTTAAAAGAGTATCACTACAATCAGCTATCATAGTTTCATGTAGACCAATAAACTGAAATTTGTATTCAAGAATAAGGTTTTTTAAAAAGGTAGAGACCCCTTTCTTTTTAAGGCCTCTACAATTCCAGAATAATCCATGAACTATCATTTTTTTCTTTTGTTTCTTTCTTTTATTCAGATTCATAGGAATTTTCAAATTCCTGGAATCTAGCAAGCCAGGATCTTCCTGGTCTTGCTTCCACCCCTCTAGGGAGAAACCAAACTTTTTCTTCTTGCCAAACTTGCTTTTCTCTTTTGATTGCTGAATCAACATTTCACCAATATCAGAATCCTCATTAGAACTAACAATATTGATAATGTGATCTTCATTAGGAATAAACTCAACAATCTCAACATAACTATTGGATTTAGTTTGATTCATTTGTTTTAAATGTAAACAGTTTCTAGCAGCCTCTAACTCCTTAAGCATATCAAAACTAGCAAACTCAGTATCATTAACAAGCACACCCATATCTTTAGCTAAATCATGTAACACTTGATTCTCAATATCAGCAAAGGCATGAGGTTTTTTTGTGTTACCTTCAAGACCCCTTTTTTAGCCATAGCTTCATTTCTCTCCGTCGCAGTGAGATGGATAACACCCTCCAAACATTCACTTCTTGTTTCATCTTGAGGCATCTTAGGTTGTTCATCTTCTTGCATCTTCTCAGTGTTCAAACTATCATCCACCACCATAGGCATCTTCTCGGTGTTAATACAAGTACCCCCACCAAAGCTCCAGCCTGACCATCCTCAGTGATAACACTTTCTTGAGAGTTAATGATAGCGTCATCAACCATTTCTCTTCCATCAATATTGTCACAGTAGAAGGGACCGCACATAAGAAGGAATGTCAGTACTAATGGAAGCATTCTTTTTCTGAATCTGAATGAATGTTCAGATCCTAGGAAGCAGTAATAGCTCTTGCATCTTCTTCCATGAACCAAACCTGCTTATCAGAACTGTTCTCATTCACTTGAGACCCCTCTTGCTCTCCATAATTATAGTCATCAATTTTCCTAAGCTTTTCACTCAGTGTGTCACTTTCAGCATCAGATTCCACAAAGGTATCAAGAATGCGTACTTTCTTAGCTACTTCTTCAGTGGTATTTGACTATGAGGCCACAATCTTGGAGGACTGACAGACTATCTCCATTATAGGTCTCTGATCCACACCCTTGCATGACCTTTAGGCTTACTTCCTTGCAACTTAGGAGGAGCTGAGTTAGCAACTAGAGCAACCTTTTGTTGTTAAGGCCCCTTACTAGAACTAACATTATTGATTTGACTTCCACTTTGATTAGAAGGACCACCCAATTGAAGAGTCTTGGGTTGATCACCAGCCTTCAACTTCTTTGGTTCAGGACCCTTCTCTGTGATCTTAATGCCACTGTTTAAGGTCTTAATGGTCTGCCCCTCTTGGATCTCTCTTTCAAAAATGAAATCATGAAGGTAAATCCCCAGGGTTCCTTCAGCAGTCCTAGGTACTTTATGCACATCTCTACAAGCAATCTTGACCCTCACATAATCAGCTCCGAATCTTATTTTTTCATCAATCTCCATGACCTTTCCAACCAAGCCTCCCACTTTTGCAATTGTCCTGATTGATCTCTGGTCAACAGGAATATCTTTCACCCTAAACCAGGCTTGTTCCAAAACACCTTTGGCACCCATCTTAGGAGACCCCTGCTCCACTTTCATGTAGGCATCAACAGACATCATAGCTAGACCTTTGAACTGACTCCAATCAAAGACCATCTTAGCAGTAGGAAATCTCATGATAAACCAGTTGTCCCCAACCTACCGTGCATTCCATTTCCAAGAGCTAGACCTAGCAATCATCATAAACTGTTGCTCAATTTATCTGGCAGTTGCATGACCTTCAAGAATAGAGATGACTCCTATGTTTTCTTTCTCTTTAGCTAGCCTTGGGTCAATACATTCCTCTATGAAAAACAAACTTTGGTCTTCTACTTGGGCAGCACACAGTTATGTGAATAAGGTGGAGAAGATCAAGATGAGGCTTGGCTTGATGGACCGGTTGCAAGAGTGAAGGGCAAGTCAGAGGCTTTGAAGCGCTGGACCGTGTGGCAGGATGCTTGAGCAAAGACTTGGCGCCGATGGACCGATGCAATGGTGAAGAGCAAGTGAGGTCAAGATCGATGAACTAATAAGGTCATATGATGATATGAAGTGGATCATATCATTGTTGATCGTGTTGGTGCATGTGTTGCATCGACATTGGAGGAGATGGAATGGAATGCGCAAGGCAAAGGTGTAGCCTATAGGTCATTTCAATTTACTGATCATAGGTGTGTAGAGAAGTTTATGACCGGGTTTATGATAGATGACCGTACTATCAAGAGGGACAAACTTGTTTGCATATCGGTCATCTAGTGCCACTCGAGTTATCTAACTTCGCATCGTTGCTAGGATCGAGTGGCATGGTGAAAAGAGTGCTAATCCTTTAGAAAAATATTTGTGAAAAGCTAACACACGTGCACAAGGTGGTGTATCTCTTGGTGGTGTTAGCACATTTGCAAAGAAAAAGAAGTTGGAAGTAAGGAGGAGGTCGCAGAGAGCTTGGGTTGCTTTCTGGACAATAGCGGACTATCTGCCCTTTGGTGGCAGACTATCCGCGGTCCTCGGACGCTGACGTTTGGGAGGGATCGGACGCGACACTCGCACTGTTCATGGGCTGACAGGTGAACGGCAGACTGTCCATGCCTAGGTGGTGGACTATCCGCCGGCTAAAATCGGTGGCTAGCAGAGTTGCTGGGAACTCTGTCCAGGCTGTTGGAAATCAACGGCGAACTGTCTGGCCCTATAAGGGTGGACTGTCCGCCAGCTAATTTTTGAGGAACATAGGTTGCTGGACAGGTTCTGGACTTGTCATCGAGTTTGAACGGTGGACTGTCCGCCTATAATTCCTGGACTATCCGTGGTAACGGTTTGAACTCTAACGGCTAGTTTCAGGTGAACGGCAGACTGTCCGGGCCCTACGGGGCGGACTGTCTGGGGTGACCATTATTGCACCTAACGACTAGTTTCAGCGTAAGGGAGGACTGTCCGTAGTTCACTTTTCAGCACGCGTCCAAACGGCTAGTTTGAGGCCTCCCTCTATAAATAGAGGTGGTGGCTGGCCATTTGAGGAGTTGAGCACCTTAGGGACTTAGTGTCCTTATGTGAGAGTGCTTGGGAGCCTCCAACTCACTTGTGATTAGTGCAAATCATATCCGTTAAGTGAGAGGACGATTCTAGTGCGGTGCATGAGAGATTGCAAGTGTTGGCATTAGGTGATCGAGTTACAAGCCGGTGATGTTTGTTACTCTTGGAGGTTGCCATCTCCTAGATGGCTTGGTGGTGATCTTTGTTGAAGCACGCAAAGAAGATTGTGCGGTGCTTCGGAGAAGAGATTGTGAGGGGTATTGTGCTCACCCCACGGGAGCCGCGACAAAGAGCAACTCTAGTAGAGCGAGACGCGAAGGGAGACAAGTGGTCTGTCTGGGTCAAGTGCTAGAGCTTATGGTAAGCACTCCACATGGGAGAGTGTGACTTGCGGGTCACCACTAGCCAGAGGACCGGTGGCAATCTTGGAGCTTGTCTCAACCGGGATTAATTTGGTGGCAACCAAGTGAACCTCGGGATAAAAATCATCGTGTGAACCTTATTCACCTCGTTGGTTTGCATGTCCCCAACTCAAACTTGTATTTACTTTTATATATATATTGTGCTTATGTAGTTGCTCTTGTGATTAGTTAGCTTGTGTAGCTTACCTTCTTGCTTGTGTAACATAGGAGTAGCTTCCTTGCGTGACTAATTTAGTTTGAGTAATCTTGTTAGTCACATTGCTTAGTTTGTGTAGCTAAGTAATTTAAGCTCTCTAATTTGGCTTGTGTAGCCTTGTTATTGAGCATTGCTAGTGAGCTTAGGCTTTATGTGCTTTGTATCACTAGATTGTGTAGGTGCTCCTCGGTTTCCTTGAAATACTAGCTGCATAGGTTTGTGTGACCTTGCAAGCTAGAATTAGTTAGGTGAGCACTAACTAATCCAACACTTTTGTTGCCTATTTAGAATCTTTATAAGATGCTTGAGAATTTAGATAGAGGGCTATATAGTCTTAACTAGACCGATAGTTATAATTTCGTATTTGTTTTGGTTAGCCGGTGCGATTATTTTTTAGAAAAGACTATTTACCCCCTCTAGTACGCCATCTCGACCCTACACTCCCAGGCAGCTCGCCCAGGGGTGTTGTGGCCTCGAGCCTAGGGCGCCGCGATCGGCGACCCCGCGCCGCGGCCCTAGCGTTCGGCCACTTCCATCTAGCCTCTAGAGCTCCGAAGTGTGATTGTCCGACCTTGATTTAATTTCCTCATTCAGAGGTAATAAAAATTGAAACCCCTTTGGCCTTTGCTATGTTCTATCAAATGTAATTGTCAATTGCAAAATTCATAGATGCACATTTGGTTCCTTGTAGACAGTGGTATTTTTCTTATCATGGACATACCCTACTCTAAAATCCTGGGTCTGGCCATTGTGAAGCTGACCTTAAGCTAGACCACAATAAAGTTTGGCCATAAGCTTACGATGCATCGCAAGGGAATAAAATATTTATCAGTGTAACTTGTGGCGTACAACACACGCTCTGTCTTCAGCCTCCACTTCCGTTGCCCGCACCTGTGGCCTCTTTTAAATGTAAAATTGGTCCCACACTAATGCTAACTTTCACCTTTCCCTTTAGGCTGAGCGGTTGAGCACTCCAGCACCCTCCACCGGGCGGCGGGACATGCATGTCCACGGCGCTGGATCCGGGATCTGGATCGGCGGGACATGTCCACGGGACAAAAGCTCAACTACTACCGCTCAGTTACTCGTAAGGCTATCCGCACTCATGGACCTCTATATGTATCCTCTATACGTCCTAGCCAGCAAGATTCTCTCCTCTATACTCAATTCTCCCGCACCCATCCATCTTCTATATCATCCTCTATCCACTATATCCACTGTGGGACCCACTTGTCACTTTATCTAAATATATCCATGTGCGTGGTCGAGGCTCAGGCCTAACAACCTCGCGCTGCAGCTGTTCGACGAATTGCTTTCCCCACGGCAGGCCAGCTCCGGCAGCATCCATCGCGGGCGGCGGGACATGCATGTCCACGGCGCTGGATCCGGGATCTGGACCGGCGGGACATGTCCACGGGACAAAAGCTCAACTACTACCGCTCAGTTACTTGTAAGCAGCTGACGGCGGCGGCGTTGCGTCTGTATAAATAGAGGAGCTGGAGTGGAACAACGGGATCTGGATGGATCGGCCCACTGCTGCCCGACTGATGAACCGCTTGGGCTGGAGTGTTAATCTATTTGGGCTGGGCCTAAACTTAACCGACAATCAAGGCAATGCAGTTCAGGCCTAAGGAGGAGCCCCACGTCAAATTATCTTGCTGTAATTTTTAGGACAAAAGTCCACCTCTGACCTCCCTCGACCATCGCAAGTCTGATTTACCTTTCTCATCAAAAAGTAGTTTTTTAAACTCTCTTAACTTTAGAAACCATCTACTTGACCTCGCTGAATGGTTTTGGCTAACGTGACACACCGTATCGATACATGTTGCCAAATCGGTCACAAGGGAGATAAAATTGAACTACATTATAGTTTATATAGGAATTAAATAGACTCTATAAAAAAATATGAAAATGTTTTTAAAATATAAAACTATTATTTTTGAAAAATATACATTTTAAAACTCTAAAATCTAATTTAATATTAGAAAATTCATGGAAAACTTGTTTTAGCTCAGAAAAACATGAATCCGGTTTCCTCCTCCTCTTCTTGTTTTCTCTAAAAACACGCTCTATATTGTGGTGATAAAGTTGTCTCTATTTGGTGTTTATTTGTTATAGTAGACACTCTCATTGTATGTTATAGCTAGTCTTTTTTGACTTGGATAGGCTCCACGAGCTAGATACTTAGCATGTTGCAAAGAAATATTCCAATCACACCGATGTGAGTGGGGCCTATGAAATTATGCAAAAAAAATATATAATAAACTATTCACAAGGATTAGAGAAGGAAGAAAAATAGAAAACTAAAAGAAGAAAATACTGCTAGTCCGCTATTATTACAATTTAGAGGCCCATTTGCATTGGTACCCTGAATCGGCTGACCGATCGATTCCTAGTCTAGGCTTAAAAAAAATGTAGCCTCAAGACCCTCCTCAGTTATGGGTAGCGCTGATGCCTGCCTGCCGCCGACGCCGAGTAGTTTTCTGGTGCATGTATGGCTCGCTGTCTAGTCATTCCTGGCGCGCGGGCTGGATCGGAGTAATATCGATGACGTAAGTGTCATCAGGAGCAGTCGTAGACGACGATGGCTCTGCTGCTGCTGCATGTACTACAGAGTCCCCGGCGGAAGGTGGCACGCCTACATCGTCGTCGTTCCCTTCAGTCCTGCATTGCCGCCATGCATGCAAGCGTTCAGTTTAGGTCGAGTTATTTGCCAGCTAATACATCAATCAAGTACGCAGTAATTGTGACCATGTAAGCATCTAGCTGACGGAGCGAGCATCGTCTCTGATGACACGCACACGTATACGGACCTGATGGCAAGCGATGGAGAAGGATGGTTCGGCGGCTGCACGACGAGGAGGAAGGCGTTGACGGCGAGGATGAGGTGACAATAGGAGTCGACGCGGCTTCGCAGATCACGGAACCGCGTGGCCATGCCCCTGCCGCCCCGGACGCGCGCATACAGCGACCTCCGCTTGTAGGACTCCACGAGGCTGTTCGCGTCCCTGAGGGTCATCTGCAGAAGCTCGTCCTGCTGCTGCCGCTGCCGCTGCGTGATCCAGCGGCCGCCAACCGAGCTCAGGAGCGCCCGGAGCATCCGCACGCGCCCCTCGAGCTTCCTGCATTCCTTCCTAGCTTGGTGAAACCGCAGGAAGCTGATGGCTATGGTGATGAGCGTGACGGCGTCCAGTCCCAGGAGCTGAGCCAGGTTGGCCGCCTTCCCAACCATGTCCCATAACGCCACCACCATTTGAAGCTGTGCCAAATGGTCCTGCACGGATGATATGTATAGGTCCTGCAAGAGTAATATGACTATATATACATGGACTCATATATGCATGCATGGTTCGAAGGTTGACGTGAAGGATTTCAGTGTGATGAGTTGCACTGCACTGTAGTGGTGCCATATGAGAGTACCCTGTACTCAGTAGTACCTCTCTTTTATGGGACTTCCACCGGACCTCACCGCGGGCCCGCCTTCACTCTGCGGCTGCTCCTCTCCCACCTCTCACACCCCGGGACTTCAAATGGAGGTCCCAGAGACCTCCACCGGACTTCTCCACGGGCCCACCTTCCCTTCAACGCGTTCCTCTGCTTCATGCTCTGGACTCTCCAAGCCCGACCCGTGAAGATTGGGGTGCTTCGGATCCTGTACGGTACAGCAGCACTGTGGTGAGAAGACAGACTGTAGCGACACGCCAGACGAAGCTAGTTTGATAGGCTTTCTTAAAAAGAGCTTCAAAGCTGTACCAAACACCCCTAAGGACCTTCCAATGCATAAATCATCGTAGTTTTTATATGTATTTGTTATCTTGCAATCTAAACACTTTGCTAACATGGCAAAGGAGTTGTTGAAGAGAGATAAAGAGCAGAAATCATAGAAATTGTTTCTAGAATAGATATGGTGTCGCCACGCAGACCAAAGTCGCTGGAAACCATCCGGGAAAGGAGACCATCGTTTCCATCGGCCACCGGGGGATCTCGTGCTCCTGCATCCTCCCTCCCCATTTGAGTGCGCGCTCGCTCGTTCGCAAATCCTCCTTCCTGCAGGCTCTCCCCCCTGCACGTCGAGGAAGCCAAAGTCGGAGGCCGTGGTGATATTGGAATCGTCGAGGGCGAGGAAAGCGGCGTTGAGGAGGGCGAGGAGGCTACGCCAAGCCGGCAACAACATGTTGAGGTGCTCTGATAGGCTGACGCCGTCGTCGTTTTGAGGCAGCACTGACCACAACAAGGGGCAGAGCCATGAGCAACCCCATGCACTAGTACAGAAAAGATTTTTTAAGACGCCTCTTATTTCTTACAAGAACAGTTTACTTGCAAACCGTTTGTAACCAAACTCCAGGAGCACTGTAGCTTATAAACCGCCCTAGAAATATATTTTTAAGGAGCGGTTCTATTAAGTAAACCGTCACTAAAAATAGATCTATTTTTAAGGATGGCTGGGTTAAGAGAGCAGCTTCGCATATTGTTCAGGGACAGTTGCTCATGTCAACTGCATCTGAAAATAGGTGATTTCTGGAGATAGTTGACTTAAATCAACCGCCCTTAAAAGTAGTTGCAACACAAATAAATTCATAAGTTTTTTTTTAAATAAAGTCAGATGAAGACAAAATTATATAACTCGACGAGATCTAACACATTGTAGTTGATGAAATTTTTTTTGAGATTGTTTAGGGACCTATATATATATATATATATATATATATATATATATATATATATATATATATATATATATATATAAAGTTCTCATATTTTGAATTTTTGCATTTTTTATATGACCTTGGGCAGAGACATGTCCTAAATCAAAGTTTTAGTGCTCGATAAAATATAAAACTTTTTTGTTGAAAAATTTCCCATTTAAGATTGTTTACAAGCTAGTCAAAACATATCGATTACAAGATTCGTACATATTAGTACAAATAGATAAAATCATGCAAGTACTCACAAGTTGTGGTGGTAGGGCACGAAACGTGCAAGGCGTGAGGTTATGGGTTCGAATGTTGGCGACCAAACTCTATATTGAGTGGTGGTCGGTCCTTCGGGCTTCCGACCACACTATTTTTTTTTTCTTATTTTTACGACTTGTAAATATTTTTTTTAAATGTGAAAATTATTATTATGGACAGTTAAATTAACTCAACCGACTCTGAAAATGGATTTTTAAGAGCGGTTGTCTCAAGAGAATCAACCCTGAAAATCAATTTGTAGGAACGGTTTAAAACTATTTCTGAAAATAATTATTTTTACCATCCACACTCTATTAGATATAGCAAAATTAAATTAAATTATTGTGTGGTGGTCGGTCCTCGGGTTTCCGGCCACACTATTTTTTTTTTCTTATTTTTACGACTTGTAAATATTTTTTAAAAAAATTCTGAAAATTATTTTTATGGACGGTTAACTTAACTCAACTGACTCTGAAAATCGATTTTAAAAGCAGTTATCTCAAGAGTACCGTCCCTGAAAATCAACTTGTAGGAACGGTTTTAAAACCATTTGCGAAAATAACTTATTTTTACCATAGAATATAGATTTTGCTAACAGCCGAAGATCGTTTTTTATAGTTAGTAAAAAAACATTTGTGTACTGGTGGTGTCATGGCCTCCACCGCCGCCGCACATGTTGGAATCGTCGGAGGAGATGTTGCCGTAATTCCCGCCCGTGGTGCTGTTGGCGGGCTCCTGGGCTTGCTCGACGCATGCATGATGCATGCTTGGAACTTGGAAGGTTGACGTGCAGGATTTCAGTGTGACCTCTGGTTTATGGTCTGGAAGTCTGTTGTTGAACGAAGTTTCACTGCCGCTAGATTCCACCTCAGATGTACGTGCCCTACGACATGCATGTGTGCCACACCACAGAGTTCATTCAAACTTGTACAGGGATATCTGGCGCCCTTGGGTGGAGCATTGGCTGCTTTCTTGCTGGCTTGGCTGTTCACTCCACGGCACTTCAGATGGAGGTCCCGGGGACTTCCACCGGACCTCCCCGCGGGCCCGCCTTCTCCCTTTCCCTTTGGGACCTCCCCTCCGGTTCACTCTATGTAAGTCTTGTGCACTCTAGCTCAGATGCCCGACCAAGACCGTAAGAAGTGGAGCGTCGTCGGACTTCATATGGAGGTCTCAGGGACGGAAGCGGGGGGGGGGGGGGGGGGGGGGGGGGTGCCTACTTCCCTTCTTTCCAACATATAGAGACGAGAGTGAAATGCATGGTTTTTAAACTTTTTCTGTATTCTATGAAGTATGAACTCTCAGATTGGTTGTCTGAGATCTTTAACCTTTTCAAGTGGATCATTCGAAATTTACACTTTGAATGAACCCCATGAAAAAGTTCAAAGACGACCTAGATGATCCATTGAGAGTCTACGGACGACACAGATAAGGAATATGGTGAAATTTCAGACACATACGGCGGGTTCATTTCACACTACAGACAATAAATATTTGCCATACCCTATCTGACTATTCCGCTCTATCTTGCTCTACGCTACAGCAGATCTACCTTTCTATGACATTTTCAAAATCACCATGGACCTATTTAAGATGTTTTACAAGAGATGATGTAGGTTTATAATGAAACCCTGTTGACGTCAACCCGTCATAAACAGCCAATCCAAAAACATGAAAAGAAAAAGAAATGCTTCCACATCATCCGTACTACAAAGCATGGTCCATCTGTAACAACCAATATAAAAAGGTCATTAAGCGACAAAAACGTATGGTGGCGTAATATATATAGTCATAGCATGTTCTATTGTCAAAAATTGTCACACTCCGACTTTTTTTTTGTTTCTATCAGCTGTGAATAATTAATAATATAATAGAGTAACGGTTTTCACATTTTCAAGTTTTATAACCAGGTTTGATGCATACATCTATCATACTCCAAAATATTTGATTTTTCGTATGAAAAGAAGACAAATAATTTCTAATTTTCAATTATTTATTTTTTTCAGCAAAATTTCATGCGTTGAAGGTTGATGAGGATTTGAGGCATGAGTTACACTGGACGTATACTGTACCTCAGGGAGACTCTTTTTTTTGGAACTCATACACGTATACACTCACATTTATGAATGCACACACTCACACCCTACGCATAGGAGCACCTCTCAAGGTCTGAGACTGAGCTGACGGATTTTAAGATTGACGAATTCATTACACAATAATATTGTTAAATCCTAGAATAAATTCAGAAAAAACAAGCACCAACATCAAGTCAAGAACTTAGTTTGTAGGAAGCCTACTGTTTAACTCTTGTTCCCACCTTAGTCACAGGGAGCAAGCACACCTCGGAGCAGCCGCACCATGAGAATAAATATGGATGTATGTATGTAGATGAAAATTTTCTCTCCTGCCTCCAAATTTTATGATTTTGTATATAACTTCCCTAAGAAAAAAAATAGATGTTTTAGAACAGAACTATACCAATCACTACCACTGTAAACTTTTCAGAGGCGAGTGAAATCGATTTACCGAGGCGGGCATCACAACCGCCTCGGGCCAAAGGTCACGGTAAATCAATTTTTACCGAGGCAGTTCAAATGCCCGCCTCGGTAAATCAAATAAAAAATAAAAAAAGAAAAACCCGTGGATAGGCCCACTGAGCCCATCCACGCACCCGTTGCCGATGCTGCCATCGCTCGCCGGATCTGGCCTCCTTGTCACTGGATCCGCGCCCGTGCCGCTGGCCCGCCTCGCCCATGGATCTGGCCACCACGGGCGGATCCGGCCACCACGCCCGCGGATCCAGCCACCTCGCCTGCAGATCTGCCTGGAGAAGCCACCACCGTCCAGCACGTCGGGAGGAGCCGCCGCACCGCTCGAGGGGGCCACGCCGCCCACGCCTGAGAGGGAGAAGGAGAGGGAGGCCTGCAACCGACTCGGAGAGGGAGAGGGAGTGGGAGGTGCGCGCTCGGGGAGGAGACCGACGCCGTATCCCATCGGGAGAGGGAGATGGGAGAGGAGTGGGAGATGAGAGAGTGGGGAGAGGAAAGCCTAAGTTGTGTTTTTATACATAGTCACGTCTATTGGGTCTTGTCTGGGGCGTCTAGGCCTTGGCCTTTTTTTTCTAGCTAGGCCATTTAGGAGGTCCGCCTCTGAAAATGGAGGCATTTATCGTCTCGGTTAATAGATTTTAGGTTAACTGCCTCCGTAAATCGATTTTGTGAGGCGGTTAATTGTGACCGCCTCGGTTAATAAAAACAACCACTTCTGTTAATTCCAGGCATTACCTGAGGTGGTTAGATTTTGTAAATGCCTCGATTAATAAAAGGACACTGCCTCGCAAAATCATTTGTATAGAAGTGTATAGTAATTCAGGATTCCGATAGTGCTTAGATGATCACTTTAATTACACTAAAATAAAATTACGCTTACGCACACCTGAATTTTTAGCTAGACCAATTCTGCTAGAAATTGCACCAAAATAATCACTATAACTCTAATTCAATTTGGTGTAAATAATCCAGTATAGGCTGACACTAAAAAATAGAGTGTGCGGGTCAGAAGATTTCCACCGGCCCGAAATCTAGTTTTATTACTTTCATGCATGCTATTTATGAAGAATATAAAGAGAAAGAAACGAAAATGAAAAATCAGACGTAGGAGAGATGATTTAACCTTCACCCGCCACAATATAACACAACAAGTGACATTCTAAAGTGTCCACAAAGTCATTGCTAGGCTAGTAGGCGGGATGGAAAGCAAGATGCAAGAAAGGCGCGGTTTGGTCCACATTGTCTGCGTTGGGAGTCTGTGGGAGGTTCAGTGCACTCCCTGTAAACTTCCTCTCATCTCCAGGCCGGCTGCATTACGTCACTATAGATTTTCTATCTCCACCTGTCTCCGCTGCACAGTGTCATGACAAGTGCACACCACACATTCACCAATCCCTCTCCCTCTGATGTGGCTCCACAGCATCTAGTCTAACCTAGTAGGATACTGCAGTGGTAGGCATCGAAAACATCGTTGCATGAACCCACTTAACCAGGAAAAAAGGACAGCTTGCACAGGCATGGACAGGTACCAGCTTGAGGAGAGATATGGGTGGCTGAGCAACTTTTCCTCTGCATGCGTTGCTCCCAACTTTTCCTGGCTTCACTTCAACTTGGCACCGCTTGTTGCAATGGGAGCGGTGCTCAGAACTTCTCAATCCACTTGAAGCACCACTTGAGCCATAGTACACTGTGAAAGGGCTAAGGCCTTCTGCAATGTGTTACCCGAGTGAGGCTAAAAAAGAATTGAGAAGGTTTGGGAACCGCTCCAAACACTGCAACCGGTAGTGCTACCTTTTAGCGAAGACAAGAAAACGAGGAGTGATGAAAGTAGTTGATGCGGTGCTTGCACAATAAAGAACTGTTTGGTCGGTACGACTGTCAGAAATCTTGGTCGCTGGAGTGGACTTCGTCTCTGCAAGTTTGGGGGAGAGAAGAGGATGCAGCGATTATTTTATTTTGCTTGCATCTTTAATTCGCCTACCTGTCATAACATGATTTTATATATTGGTTAGCATTATGATTTTTTATGATTTTGGGGGGAAATGTTCAATCTCATAGTTATTTACTTGTGATTGTTTTTTACTAGCTAGAATGAGAGCAGCTACGGCTCTGTCTGACTGTCTCAGGTACAGGCATTTTCTGAAGCTGGACCTTGTTTAGATCGAAGAAGTTAGAAAAATTTGAAACTGTAGCATTTCGTTTATATTTGATAATTATTGTTCAATCATGGACTAACTAGACTCAAAAGATTCATCTCGTGATTTACAATCAAACTGTACAATTAGTTTTTTTATCTACATTTACTGCTCCATGCATGTGTCTAAAAATTAATGTAATGGAGAGAGAGTGAAAAAATTATAACTTCTGGGGATAATCTAAACAAGGCCCTGATATAAACTGAATGTTTGAAACAATGATATAAATTGAATGTGAATGGTTGGGATGGGTGATCTCTATCATTTCCAGCTCCTTCGATCTCCTATAAACTGAATGTGAATGGTTGGGATGGGTGATCTCTATCAGGGGGGGGGGGGGGGGGGGGGGGGGGGGTTAGTGGGGTGGGGGTGGTGGGGGGCGGCATGATGTTTGTTTGCAGGCAGTAGACGGCAGTGCACATATTGGTATTGCAGAGGCAGAGGGCCCCTGCATGTTGACGCTGTGTACGTGCTCCTACGTTGTAGATACTGCTCATAACAACAGGGGTCAACTCATCATACGTAAAGGAGCGTCAGCAAATTGAAGGTTCATCTGAACTCAAATATTTCATGGTGGAGGTTCAGAGAAATTCAGATCTGTGGGACGGGTCTAGATGCATTTGGAACACTAGTTTGAGATTCATTAGTACTTTCGTGCCACAAACAGAAGTCTGTATATATGTACCTAGTGAACCTTTTTAACTTTGTTTTGCTAAGGGCTTTTCATTTCACAATCAATGCTCTGGTTCGAGTGTACTACTATCTTCTTCTTTGCAAAAAGACGTCTCGTTTGTTAGAGTCGTGCCACAAAGGCACAAACAGCCCCTGTGCGGTCTCCATTTTATTCGCCTTTTCCCTTTTATGCATCTTCGGATCCACAGACTGGTGTATAATTATTTTGTTATGTTTATTTAGGAAAGAAAATGAGTTTTCTTTAAAAAAGAAAGGAAAAAGGAGTTCGTTTATAGTTTTTTGAGTGAGCAAAAGTATGTGAAAAAAACACCAATGCACAGCATATACCTGGTATCTTATCCTTACTATTATTAATTTGAAATCTTAGTGGAGCCTCCACATTAATTTTTATGAGATACACTAAAAGAAGATAAATTATAAAATTCTTGAAACAAATAGGAACCTCTGGCTGCCAATGTGGTATACTCTAAATTACCATTAATAATAATAGGTAATATATTTATCATTACGAAGAAACACAAAAACACAAAACAACCCGTAAATATGCATCTAACCACCCACCTCTGCTAATATGAACCGTAATATATAATAATCTCTTAGATTTGCATCTAAATTACTCACTTCTGCCATTATTAAAAAATAAACTAAAATATTCTCTCATATTACAAAGAAATTACCAACATGTTTTATTATGGAAAGTTTAAATTACCAAAAAATAGGCCGGTATATTTCTCTCTTCTATCATCTAAATTACCAACTTATTTTATTATACATGTTTGTGTCGGATGTAGATCAAGTATAGTTGTTTTGCATGAGTGATATATATTTCTATATTTCAATAAATGAAAAATGCTCCCTTAATGTTTCACATACAATGGCACTAACTATTCATTTAAAGTTAAATTGATATTTAGACAGTAATTTATTTAAGTTGTTAGTTTAGATCTTATATACATTTTGTCAGAAACATTATCATCCATCTATAATGAGAATAGTTATAAACACTCAGATTTTTGTATAGAAAAAAATACAACTTCGGGCCTGTTCAACTGCTTCTAAAAGCTGCCGATGCTGGCGGTCATATAGTGATCCTGTGAGAGGCAGCTGCTGTACATGATCTTGCAGCCTATCTAATTTGTTAAAGCCATCTCAACCATCTTTTACAAATGCATCATTCCCACCTTCGCCCTCATTGCTATCTCTGAATAAATAACAGTATAAACAGAAGCATTTATCCACCTTATCACTATACTCAAGCCAATCATATTTTGTGTACCATTCAGCTCTAAACCGACGTGGATGACCTGCTATGATTTTTTGTGGATAATTAAAACCAGGTGGTGGTCTAAAAGGACCTCTAATCAAATACTTCATTCTTATCTCATTTTGTAGCTTTTCGCCGATGTAATCTGAAATTCTTCTTCTATCTGCTGGATTGTATGGAAGCTCATTAAAATTTACCTCATGTCGCGAGATTCGTGAAGAACGATGAGTTATATAGTTGGCTCTTTTTGAAGTACCTCCATCAAGATTCTCCATTCCATCTCTTCTGGAGGTGCCTCCATCTCCATCAACATTTTCATTATAACTTGTTGGGACTAGTTTCTTTTTCAAAAAATGGTCCATTGTGCTTTGATTGCCTATCAAATTATTCAATCAACAAAATTAAAGACACAAGTAGATATTGAATGCACAGTTAAAAAAATCAGTAATTTACTATTTTAGTTACGTGACATGTTTGCTGGCAAGTGGCAAGATGAACAGATGATTCCTGAAAATATAAAAAAAACATAAGCTGCAAGCATCTCGCAATGTAGATTGGGGAGCAAAAAATAATTTTGAGATAGGATTTGGGATTTTAGGTTACCTGTACCTCGGTAGAGTACAATACAGGTAGGATTGAATCAGGATTCAGGAACGGAGACTGGGAGAGTCGGAGAGCGGCGGCGGCGGCGCCGTCCGCCCGTCCAACCCGTCCGTCGTCGCCGTCAACACCGAGCGATGGCTGCGAGCCTGCGATCACGGAAGGGCGACGAGAGCGACGACGCGACAACGGGAGAAGAAGAATCGTCGAATGTTTCGGCTTTCTGCGGGTGCGGGCTGCGGCTTCGGCAACTGAATGGAGTATACGTGACTTTTGGCCTTCTCTCTTGGGCTCTTAACTCTTGGGCTGCTATTCTTGCTGGGCCACCGGGGTCATTTTTTTTTACCGGGGTCATGACTGGTGGAAAGTTATACGTATAAGAGATTCCTACGAAACC
The DNA here is from genome assembly GCA_038087645.1 of Saccharum hybrid cultivar R570. Taxonomy (NCBI): domain Eukaryota; kingdom Viridiplantae; phylum Streptophyta; class Magnoliopsida; order Poales; family Poaceae; genus Saccharum; species Saccharum hybrid cultivar. Next base: position 5,165,445 of record JAQSUU010000743.1, on the reverse strand, counting down.
ATCGGGGTCACGCGACCCCGGCGACTCCACGCAGATTCGCCCCTGATGTACAGACGTGTTTGGGACTGTTAACTGTTCTTCACCAAATCATGGCTGGCTAGCAACAACTTGCAGTAGTAACCGGCGACAAACTGCTTTGTTACTTTTGATTAGTGATAAATTTTTGCGTAGTCTTTACGGATTCGTTTGATTTTAGTATAAATTTCCTTCTTGGTTCAATATTACTGTTATAAACACTAAGTGGAACTGTGATATTTTTACATACTACTGTTTCAAACACATTATCATTTCATGGATTTCAAGGTTCTATTAACAAAATCAGTACCGTGGACGTAAATTGTCACTGATTTTATTATAAAAAAAATTGGTGTGCAACTGCAAATGTGGTTGATTTCAGCATAATTTGCTTCTGGACACATCTAAAATGGAACAATTTGTTAGAGAACACTTTGGTTTTTTTGGCAAATTTACCGATAGACACTCTATCTAATAAAATATTTATTTCTGTCTTTCGAGCAGAGAGAAGTATGGTAAAATGTCCTCTTTGCCTCTACCTTCTTCCCCTCTCCGTTTCTTTTCTTTCTCATCGGCGGTTGTGGCTTCTTCCTCGCTGGTCTGGCTGCATCTAGGCGCGTAGCATGCCTGCTCGCCTAGCAGGGTCAGAAATTTTGTCCAAAAAAAAAAAAAAATCTATGGCCGGCCGAAGACACGGCTCCTACACCTCGTCAGCCTCGACAGGATCTTCCGCAACCGCAGTGGCGGTGCCGTCGAGAGTCAGGGGAGAGGAGTCGGCATGATCACCATCCTGCAGCCGCTCCGTGGGTCCTCGTGCCCCGGCCCTCCCGTCATCGCGCCCTTTCCTCTTGGTTTTCTGAGCAGAGCAGGGCAGCCGTCGCCGCCACCCCTGCGCGGTCGTGCGGGCCAGCCCGGCCCCGCCGAGGCCTCTCCCCGTGCGCGTGCTGCTGCACAGCAGCGTTGCCAGTGCCCTATGGCCGCCGAGCAGGGCCTAGCACAGCCCGTGGTGGGCCCCGCACCGCCGCCAGGTCCACTACCGTAGTCGCAAAAGCTAACTAACTTGCCGAAAGAAATATTGTTCATATTTTTTAAATATATTTCTAGAAGATTAAAATAAATTATATATTTAATCTTGTGCAGTTCTCTTGACGAGAGCAACGATAACTAGTAAACATACCCATACATTGCAACGGAATTATATATTATGTCATACTCCCTCATCCACAAAACGCAATATCGTTTCTGGTTAAACTTTAAGGGGCTTAAACATTTGTACCTTTGTTTTCAAACAAAACAGTGATTTTGCCCTCGTTTTTTTAACTTTGTGACTTTACTCCGGGGATTTTCAAATGAAGGGAAACTTTATCCCTACTCTGTGAGTTCATCTAACGGTGTTAACTTTTGGATAAAAGGACAACTTTGCATATATGTTTTTATCTCTGTTTTATTTTGTCTTTGTATTTTCATCTTAGTGTTAGTTTTGTAAATATCGTCATCTTCTTCCTTGTTCTCGTCACGTGTCCTCTGTGGATTTCTATTTACAGGAAAAAGAAAGAGAGCAGAGCGGAGAGGAAGGGGCTCGACCTACAGGGTGCACACGGAGGGGCGAGGCTCGGTGTAGCCGACAACCACTACCACACAAAATCTTTTGCACAACATTTCGAAATGGGGCTCCGAGGCCGTTGGCCTGATTGCCCGCCTCAGTTATTCGGGGCAGGCCAACCAGGTTAGCAATCGCCTCGGTTAAGACTTTAACATAACCGCCACGGTTAATTATAATTAACCGAGGTGGGCTTTATAACGCAACTGCCTCGGTTAATACATTAACTGAGACGGTCATATTATAAGGCCCGCCTCAGTAAATATAAGGTCCAGACAGCCCATCTAGGCCCGGTAATGGGTTCCTCATATATATACCGTGAGGACAAACCCTAACTTCCCTCTCCTCCCTCTCCCGCAGTCACCCCGGATGCCTCCCTCTCCCTCACGCCCCCGATAGCGGCGCATAGTGCCCTCGACGCCTCTCCTTCTCATTGCCCCCGACGTCTCCACTCTCTCACTCTCTCCCTCCCTCCACACACACTCTCTCTCTCCCTCATCCTCCTCCTCCGGCATGGCCGCGCGGCTCCCTCCTCTGGCTGCGGCACCCCTCCTCTCCTCCGGCGCTGCAGCCCTCTCCCCTCCCTCTCTTCCTCAGGTGGCGCAGGCAGGGAGGCCCAGGAAGTCCACACATATGCCAGAATAAAAAAAATATCAGAAACAATGTTATTATATAATGTATACATAGCTATATTAACACTTACATCAGAGTATCGCGGAACGGTGACTAAACTTCGGGCTCCATTCTTCTCAGGGACGGCTGACTGGGGGTAACATATGCCTAGCACTTCTACTAGTCTTCTGGAAACTCCACTACACCTTTGTCCTTTTTCCGAGTAGCATCTTTTTACACACTGGAGTGTTGGGGAAATAGCAAGAGTGAGTCCATGTCGAACTCAACAAGTATAACACAGGGTTCATGAGGCTCAAAAAGGCTAGACACTGTTTGACTGCGTTTAGCTTTTAATCATCATATAATTAGCAATTGAGTAGCATCAAGGTAATCCAAATCCCATTAATGAATCAATGATCAATTGTAATAAGGATAATGAATAGCATTAACATGAGCATAATAATAATCAACAATAATTAAGCATGATATAACAATGGTGATCAACTATTCTGTAAGAATCCCCAAGGCCGCTCGTATCCGTGAGCACGGCTAGTATACCAGTTTTTAAACTCTGCGCAGAGGTGTACACTTTCACTGTGAGTCATGATTTCCAAATGCATGGGTTTGCAAGGCCCAAAACATCAGAGACCATATAAAGCCATTCAAAAGTTCGTCTAACAAGTTAGGGCCATTAGATTCACTCGGCAGGCAGATGTAGAACCCCCCTTCCCTGTGGCACAACAACTGCAGCCTATACACACTAGGCCAGGAGCTCGCACTACACCCAACGTGGCAAGCCATTCTTACGCCATTTAAGGTAACCACTAACAAGCTAGAAAAGGTCTCTTGAACAACTAGAGCCAGAGCCATATAGCCCTCACAGCTGTACTGTATGTCCCGGTTATCACTTACAGGTAAGTCCTTACGGAGAGTAACTAGAGCATCAAAATAACTCACATGCTCTAGCCCCCTTTCAACAGAAATAACATCATCTTAATTGGTTGATCGCATAATCCATTAGTCAAATTACAAGATCATTGTTCATGATTAAGCGCTAGCAGTAGCTACCCAAATGCATAACCCATAGGTGACAAGGAAACAAGATATCAATAGCTAAGTTATAATCTCTATGGTTGTCAAGGAGAACACATGCATATGTATGATAATTTCAGTGAATAGGACAACAAGGATGGTCCCATGTTATACTTGCCTTAATCAAAGCTTTCCTGATGATACTGCTGGTCTGGCTCAAAATAATACTCCTGATCGTCCAGATACTGCTCACCTTCTACACCCGATCATCAATCAACAACACACATGCATCCAATCAAACATACACGAAGCAAACAAAGAGATACAATTAGAACAGTACACCAACAGTAACAAAACAGTAATAAAAGTTTATAAAACTCTTCTACACGTTTCTACGATCACACAGACGCAAAGATCACCAAATTCGGAGTTAAAACGTGAAAATTATGAATTTTCTAAGATTTCCTATATATAAATAATTACTTTAATATAAACTCGAAAATAAAATTTTCCAAACCTACTGTACAACTACACTAACATGTAGAGCTCGCAAATACAAACCTAACGCAACTTGAACGGATCAAATCGGAGTTAAAACGAAGTTTTTATGACCAAAACAATTCTAGTGGCAAAACTGTAATTTCCTGAAAACGTATTTTTGAATAAACCGGAAGAGAATACGCTTTCAAAACACGAAAACGGATTCAGGATATTGCGCTAAGGATCGCGAGTTCTATTTAGAAAAAGGACAGGGACTCTTAAGCAAAAAGACATGGCCGAAAGGGTATCAGCCTTCTCCATCCATTGGATTAGATTTGAACGGCTGAGATTTGACTGGGGAAGAGAGGAAGGGGATCTCCGGCCGGCTACAGTGCCGAGCATGGTGGAGACATGGCCGGCGGTGAGATATTCACCGGAGTTCACCATTTTTGGTGTTCCGGCCACCATAGACGACGGAACAAGCGCAAAAAGGAAGAGGAGATCGTTGCGGACTCACCAAGACAGTTTTTGGCAACGGAAATCGGGCACGGGTGGCGCGCGGCTTCCCCCGGTGGACGACGAGCCCCTGTTCACGGCGGTGCGACACCATGAGCCATCCGAACCAAAATTCGATGAAGAAAAAGATCGAGACGACCTCGGAATCACGACGCGGAGCTTGTCAACAAACTTACAGCGATGATTGGCGCCGGGAATCGCCTCGGCGAGCTCGGCAGCGGCAGCTTGGGTGACGGCAGCTAGGGCTAGGCTTTGCAGCGTGGCTCGCTACTAAGATTAGATGGAAGGAGGCGGTGGAGACGGGCCGCTATTTATGAGGGCTAGCCGACGTGCCCTTCAAGCAAGGAGGGGTCGAGGCGGAGGCGGACTCCTCCGACCGGTGGTCGGTTCGGTTACGAGCAAGGGGGAGAAGACAACTCTTACAAGCGGGCCCGACGTGTCATAGAGACAAGAGAGAGGAGGGCGCGGCGGCCTGCGACATCAGCAGCTTGGGCCGGCCCGCAACGCGGCCAGTTAGCTAGCTTCGGCCCAACTCAAGAAAAGCAGGCACGGGCTGGGCCAAGAAGAGAGGAGGGAAGGCCTTCGGGCCAAAACAGAGATGAAGAAGACTTCCATTTTCTTCTTTTTTTCTAATTTTCCAAATGCATTTTCAAATAAAATTTTCTAAACCAAATCAAAAATAAAATAAAGTCCACACCACAAAATAAAATAAATGCAACAGCATGAATGCATCACCAAATATTCTTTTCTAAATTTTAATTTGCCCTTAATTGTTATCTAACTTATTTGAAATTCATTATTCCTAAAGTTTAGAATTTTTGGGTGTTACAATTTAATCTTGTGCAGTTCTCTTGACGAGAGCAACGATAACTAGTAAACATACCCATACATTGCAACGGAATTATATATTATGTCATACTCCCTCATCCACAAAACGCAATATCGTTTCTGGTTAAACTTTAAGGGGCTTAAACATTTGTACCTTTGTTTTCAAACAAAACGGTGATTTTGCCCCCGTTTTTTTTAACTTTGTGACTTTACTCCGGGGATTTTCAAATGAAGGGAAACTTTATCCCTACTCTGTGAGTTCATCTAACGGTGTTAACTTTTGGATAAAAGGACAACTTTGCATATATGTTTTTATCTCTGTTTTATTTTGTCTTTGTATTTTCATCTTAGTGTTAGTTTTGTAAATATCGTCATCTTCTTCCTTGTTCTCGTCACGTGTCCTCTGTGGATTTCTATTTACAGGAAAAAGAAAGAGAGCAGAGCGGAGAGGAAGGGGCTCGACCTACAGGGTGCACACGGAGGGGCGAGGCTCGGTGTAGCCGACAACCACTACCACACAAAATCTTTTGCACAACATTTCGAAATGGGGCTCCGAGGCGGTTGGCCTGATTGCCCGCCTCAGTTATTCGGGGCAGGCCAACCAGGTTAGCAATCGCCTCGGTTAAGACTTTAACATAACCGCCACGGTTAATTATAATTAACCGAGGTGGGCTTTATAACGCAACTGCCTCGGTTAATACATTAACTGAGACGGTCATATTATAAGGCCCGCCTCAGTAAATATAAGGCCCAGACAGCCCATCTAGGCCCGGTAATGGGTTCCTCATATATATACCGTGAGGACAAACCCTAACTTCCCTCTCCTCCCTCTCCCGCAGTCACCCCGGATGCCTCCCTCTCCCTCACGCCCCCGATAGCGGCGCATAGCGCCCTCGACGCCTCTCCTTCTCATTGCCCCCGACGTCTCCACTCTCTCACTCTCTCCCTCCCTCCACACACTCTCTCTCTCTCCCTCATCCTCCTCCTCCGGCATGGCCGCACGGCTCCCTCCTCCGGCTGCGGCACCCCTCCTCTCCTCCGGCGCTGCAGCCCTCTCCCCTCCCTCTCTTCCTCAGGTGGCGCAGGCAGGGAGGCCGGATCCGGTGGCGGGGAGGCCGAATTCGGGCTCCTCCTCGCCCTCGCCATTGGATCCGAGAGCGGGCGAGGCAGCAGTAGCGCGAGCAACGCGGGCGGCGCAGGCGAGCGGCAGTGGAGCCCCTCCTCCCCTCCGGCCCAGCTGCCCTCTCCCCAAGGTGGCGCTCCTCCTCCTTCTCCTCCCCGCGGTGGCGCTCCTCCTCCCCGCGGCGGTGCTTCAACTCCGACATTAGCTCCCTGGCGGCGGATCCAGCAAGCAACGACGACGGCGGCGCGTGGACAGGCTTGGCGGGCCCGTGGATGGGCTTGCTGGGCTTGTTCATGGGCTTTCTTATTTTTTTTTGTTTTTTTATTTGATTAACCGAGGTGGGCAGCCAACCGCCTCGGTTAAGGCCACGATTAACCGTGATCTTTTGATCGAGGCGATTGGCTTGCCCGCCTCGGTTAATTTTGTGTAGTAGTGAACGAGTCAGATGGCGTGCTCTGCATGGGGATGGTGGGCGGCTGGGCGGTGACGCATGCAGCAGCAGGTGCGGTCAAGGTGGCGATAAATGGCTCCTTCATTTCAAAATGACGAGAGCAAAATCACAAAGTTAAAAAAGTGAGGGTAAAACCATCATTGAAGTCTGTAGTACGGCAGAAACACAAAATTCCCAAACTTTAAATCGTTTGACTTCTAAAAAAATGATAATTGTATTCTTTTATCCAATCTCTATTTTTCTTATTTGCTATTTGGATATGATTCATATTCAGCTTACTATATAATTAGTATCATTAGATGAATCATTGAATATATTTTTATAATAAACTTACTTAAAAATATAAATGTTGCTAATATTTTTTACAAACCTAGTGAAAGTTGGTAAAGTTGACTAGCATGCATCCGTGACAACACTATTTTAGGACGGAGGGAGTACACAAGACCAAATATCTAACTTATTTTAATCTTCTAGAAACATTTAAAAATGTGCACAATATTTCTTGCAAGTTAGTTAGCTTGTAGGGAATACCCAACAAATCATCTCCATAAGAATGCCATTTGGATTAAAATAGTTGATTACAAGTACAAAACCAGTAATCCCAACATCTTCGGTTGTCCTGATACAGGATCTTCCCCTTTTTGGAAAGGGGTGCTCTGGGCTGCTCAAGCAGCTCATTTGGGTGTTAAATGGGTGGTAGGCAATGGTGCAAAGGTGAGGTTCTGGGAGGATAAATGGGTAGGAAATACAAAACTTGACCATAATGTTTTGGCCCTTATATGTAATTAATGAGCAGCATGGTAAGACTTTGAGTCAGGTCTGGGATGGTCAAGAGCTTATGCTCACGTTTAGAAGAAATGTATCTGAATCACTTATGAGATTATGGTGGGATCTGTGTAGTGTAGCTGAGGGTACCTCTCTCTCTGAAGAGGAGGACCAGATTATGTAGAGTTACTCTTCTAATGGTACCTATTCTGTACAGTCACTTTATGCAGTGATTAACTGTAGTGGGGTTTTCCCTGTTTATGTGCATTCAGTTTGGAAATTGGTGATACCCCCTAGGGTCCAATTCTTCTTATGGTTACTTTCTCACAATAGATTACTCACTAGAGACAACTTATCAAAAAGGAGAAATGTTAGTGATTTAACTTGTCTGTTTTGCGCTGAAACTGAATCCATTTCCCACCTTTTCTTTGAATGTTGTGTAGCTGAGAATATCGGGAAACTGATTTCTGAGATTTTGGATATGGATGTAGGAAAGGATTATGAATCGGTGGCCAAGTTCTGGATTTCTAACAAAAAGCACTTGATTGCTAATATAATGACTTCTGCTGTTTTGTGGTCTCTCTAGAATTTAAGGAATGAAATATGTTTCCAGGGAGTTTGTTGGTTAGGTTTGAAGATGGTGCTCAGCTGAATCACAAGAATGCTAAGAAGGTGGCTGCCAAGCTGGAAATTGGTGGACTGCTGGAAGAAGCTGTCAGCAAATTGGTGGAGCTGTCAAGACAACCGGCCCGGATCGAGTGGAAGGAGGAAATAACGAGATCATTGTCACAGTCGGGTCTATTGGGTGTTCAGTCCTTAGTCGCCATCGGTGCCAGGAATGAGAATTCTCAGGCGTTTGAAACTCTGTGATAAGCATTTTGGCTAGACTTAAGTCTGCTCTTTGTTTCTGGCGTCAGTGCCAAAACTTGTATGAACTCGATTGTTTGTTTTGCTTTTTAAAATACAAAAGAAGGGGTGACCTTTAGTCTAAAAAAAGAATACCCAACAACAGGTTTGGTTATGTACGGGAAGGATGCATCATGAGACACGAAGCTACTAAGTCGAGTACGTATCGCCTGGCCGATTAGAGATGTTTCTTTTTTTTTAATACATGACCTGTTTTGCTTGATCAAGGGGCAAACACCCGACTTGCTGCCTGCTCCCTAAACAGCGCAGATCGCAAAGGTAAATGCCCCGCAAGTAGCAAAGTAGCAAATCGCCGGGAAGCAAACCGGCGTTTTAAAGCGTCCAGGTCTCGGCGTGAGACTACTAAACGCCGATGTTTAACGGGTCGGCGTGGAATGATCCCACGCCGAGGTCTGGCAGTGACACGCCACGTTGCTGCTGACGTGGCAGACTTTGGCGTATTCTTCAGCGTTTTATTATTTAACGCCGAATTTTAGATCTATCTTTAAAAATAGTTTCTAGAGGGGTTTACTTATAGAAATAGTTTTTAGAAAGGACTAAAATGCAAAAATGTCACCAGGGACTCCACCAGCCCCGGGCTTTCCATTCCAACTCAGACAATATAATGTTCACCAAACCTGTCCTCTGACTATTCCATTCCCACCCGATGTAGTAGAACTGCAAGCAGTACAGTTTTCCTCCATTGAGACAAGGGAAAAAAGAAACAACAACTACCGGACACACCGATATATAGAACTGGGAGAACGCTCCGCGCGTTGCTGCGGAAATTATCGATGAAATTATACTATTTATATTTACTAATATATGAATAAATAAATATCACAATACATGCTACTGGATGATTTTTAGCATTCTGATGTAGACAACTAAATATATATTAGTAAATGATGTGGTTTGCTAATGTGAATAGCTTGAATGAAGGCATAATGGCATGTGCTAGTGGATGCTGATGTGAGCACTTTGCATGGAGGGATAATTACACGTGCTACATAGTGGAGTGTTCTAGTAAATGCTGATGTGGACACTTTGCATGGTAAGAGAAATTGCTAGAGAGGTTTTGCTTTACTAGAGTTATAAATAGATAGACATATAGTGGCAGAGACGCAGTCCAATGAACACGCCCACACACGGGACGATGCAGTGCCCTGGGGGACATCCGAGGGAGTCACGGGAACTCCACCAGACTTCCCGAGGACTTCCAACGCTCGCGTAGACAAGTCGCCTCTCTGGCTTTCCATCACGCTTGTCCTAGCCAAATATGTTTAGTATAGAGTTATAGACACCGGGCAATATACTAATAATCATACAATAGTTATTTATATGCTTATTGTCTCCATCTCCCTCCAGCTCGTTCAATATGAAAAGCGCTTTACCTGAGAGGAGAGAGTCCAACGGAGCAGTTACAACAAAGAGGAGCCGCGTCACAACTTCACAAGTCACAAAAGAGGACAAAAGTCACAAGTCACAAATTTTCGTCTGGACAAGAGATGGGTGTGGAGTTGCTCCAAAGCCTGACCGGCATGCTTCGGAGGCATTGACGACGGTTTCAGCATAAGTTACTACTTACTACTCTGTGGCGTCCGGCGGAGTACCTCTGGAAGCCTTTTGTACTTGTGTTTGACTCCCCTTGCTCCCACCTCAGATGAACTACGACGTGGCAAAGGGTTGTTTATTCAAAGCTGCAAAGGAGTCATCAAAGGGAGCAAGCGCACCTCGGAGCAGAGGAGCCTCGGTTTCGTTTTCTTAACACAGCTCTACTACTACCTGTCTTGCTGACTGGCTGTTCACACACTGGCCCCCGGGAATTCAGATTGAGGTCTCAGGGACTCCGCCGGACTTCCCAGCAACTTTCCATTGCAACTCACACAATGTTGACCAAACCTTGCCCCTGAGGATCTCTGACTATTCTCTATTCCAGCACTTTGCCATGACGGGGATGAGTGAACCGTCCTGAAAATTGGAATAGGAGACCGTAGCCCAACCCTAGGAGCCCCTAGCCCCGCCCCCACCACCGGCGCCCGCACCCCACCTCCCCCTCCTCTCCCCTCGCTGCTCCCCTCCCCTTCTCACCCCTGTGCGGGAGTGCGCCCAGAGGTGAGCGCGGCAAGGACGTCGCCGCCGGTGGGCCTCCTCCACTGCCAGGGGCTGATGCCGCCACCGGAGCCTCTTTGCAGCCGCTCGTGGGGGCTAGATCTGGCGCCCCAAGGCCACCTGCCCCTCCTTGCTAGATGCTAAAGCTATAAGAGAAGTCCAATTCACAACTTGGCTAGCAAATATCATCATGGTCAAGAAAAAAACGGAAAATGACGAATGTGTATCGATTTTACAGATCTCAATAAAGCATGCCCAAAAGATAATTTCCCACTACCAAGAATCGACACACTAGTTGATCAAGCAGCTGGAAGTGAAATGCTAAGTTTCCTAGATTGTTTCTCAGAATATCATCAAATCTGGATGAGAAAAGAAGATGAAGAATTTACAAGTTTTATCACACCATTTGGAACATACTGCTTTATAAGAATGATAGAGGGGCTTCGCAATGCAGGCACAACATTTGTCAGGATGACTTCAACAGTGCTCAAAAGTCAGATTGACAAAAACTTGCTAGCTTATGTCGACGACATAGTTATCAAGAGCAAGAAAAGACAAGATCAAATTCAAGAACTTCAAGAAATATTCTCAAATCTGAGAAAAGGAAATTTAAAACTAAATCCTGAAAAATGTACCTTCGGAGTACAGAAAGAAAAAATTTTAGGCTGCATTGTATCAGCAAAAGAGATAGATCCAAACCCAGACAAAGTTCAAGCAATTTTGAACATGAGAATTTCTAAAAATATAAAAGATTTTCAAAAACTGACTGGAAAACTTGCAGCTTTAAACAAATTCATCTCAAAATCAGCAGAACGAAGCTTAACAATATTTCAGACACTCAAAGGATCCAAAAGAGACTTCGTACGGGGACCTTTGCAGCAACATGCATTTGAAGAGATAAAAAAATATCTACTACAGCCAAACACATTGATTTCACCAACACTAGGAGCAGATTTGCTATTATATGTCTCAGTCACAAAAACAGCAGTAAGTGCAGTATTAGTCCAAGAACAAGAAACAAATCATTCAAAATATTAAGTACCAGTCTACTATGTTTCAGAAGCATTATCTGAATCAAAAGTATACTACTCTGAGATTGAGAAAATCGCATACACAATTTTAACAACATCAAGAAAGTTGAAGCACTACTTTCAGGCCCATAAAATCAGAGTTTCACAAATTACCCTCTGAAAGAAGTATTACAAAGTTGCAGAATAACAGGAAGACTAGGAAAATGGGCAACAAAATTATCTCAATATTTTATAGAATTTGAAAAAAGAACATCAATAAAATCTCAAGTCCTAGCAGACTTCATAGCAGATTGGACACCCTCCCAAAGTTCAAGAGAAGACAAGAAGCAACCAGAATGTACAATATATTACGATGGCGCATGGGGCTTCACAGGGGCTGGAGCAGCTGCAATAATCACCTCACCTTCAGGCATAAAGATGAAATATGCTGCAAGACTAGAATTTCAGTGTACAAACAACATAGCAGAATACGAAGCCGTTTTATTGGGACTTCGCAAAGCAAAAGCAATGGGAATCCAAAGATTGGTAATCAAAACAGATTCACAAATTGTAGCAGGACACATTGAAAAGACTACAAAGCAAGAGATCCAGAATTAGCAAAATACTTGCAATTTCTCAGAGATCAAGAGAAACATTTTGAAGGTTTCACAGTCAAAAACATCTCAAGAAATGATAATTCAGATACAGACGAACTAGCAAAAGCTGCAGCACAAAATTTAAGTCTCTCTCAAGATGTTTTCTATCAAATCTTAAAACAAGCATCCATCAAAGCAGTGCAAGCTACACCCAGAGAAGTCCATATAATACAAAGTGAAGACTATAGAGCCCTAATTATGGCTTACCTTCATGGGCACTATGAGCCTAAAAATGAAGTCAACAATATAAGAATGAAGCAAAGAACAAGAAATTACAAGATCATCAACAATCAGCTATACAAACAAGGAATATGTGCACCATTACTCAAATGTATATTAGTAGAAGAGGAAAAAAATCTACTATCACAAATACACGAAGGAATTTGCGGCACACATCCTGGAGCAAGAACAATGGCAGGAAAAGTATTCCGTCACGGATTTTATTGGCCATCGGCCCAAAATGACAGCAAAGAAATTGTCAAATCTTGCCATAATTGTCAAATGTCTGCAAGCAAAGTAATGGATCCAGCAACAAATCTACAAACAATAGAACCAACTTGGCCATTGGCGAGATAGAGAATTGACATCATTGGAAAGCTACCTACAGCACAAGGAAACCTTCAATATGCAGTAGTGGCAGTGGAATATTTCACTAAGTGGATCGAAGCTAAACCAGTGACAAACATGTCATCTTTCACAATGAAGAAATTTCTTTGGCAAAACATCATTTGTCATTTCGAAGTTCCAAGGCACATAACAGTAGATAATGGAACTCAATTTGACAGCCAAAATTTCAGAGAGTATTGTGAAAGTCTGGGAATTCAATTATGTTTCGCATCAGTAAAACACACACAATCAAACGGTGCAGTCGAACGAGCAAATGGAATTATATGCATAGGAATATCAAATGCCTCGTTGGGCTACCAAAAGGCAAATGGGTGGATGAGTTACCTAAAGTTGTTTGGGTACATAACACCACAGTTTCAAGATCAACAAACTTCTCCCCTTTCGAATTACTTTATGGAGAAGAAGCGATGACGCCTGAAGAGATACAATTTCAAGGACTAAGAACAAATATTGAAATAATAGATGAAGACCAACAAATGACAAACAAATATTTACTAGAGGAAGAAAGAATGAAGACGATTCAGAATCTTGAGAAATATCAAAAGGAAACAGAAAGTTGGTACAATAAGAAAGTCAAACCAAGACAATTATCACCAGGAGACTTTGTCTTGAAAAGAAAAAGAAATGAAGACACAGTCGGAAAATTTTAGCAAAAATAGGAAGGACCGTTCCTCATTATAAGAACCAACAAGCCAGGAGCATTTCACCTAGCAGACATGAGTGGGAAGAAAATTGATCACACATTCAATATTCAAGACTTACGAAGATACTATCCCTAGAATTTGTTTTCATCTTTGTACAAAATAGATTAGCTTTTACATTCTGAAAAATTTCAATTCAAATATAAACGAGCTACACTCTTTTTCCACTCAAGAGGAACCCTTCGCAGGGTGAGTGGTTTTTTAACGAGGCAGTCTCCATTGTAAATTCTCATCAAAGTATAAATGAGAAAGCTAGTTCCCCTAAAAACAATCTTATCAACGGCCGAAGAGTATACTTTAAATATACTCATGTATCGGCAAAACACCCAAAGTAGGTAGCATCATTATTCGAACAAGCAAAAAACGATGCTAACCTATCAAAAGAATCATAAAATATATTCACTAAGGTGAATTTTGACTTAAAAATGAAGTCTGCATGTTATCTTCGCTAGAAAGAGCGAATAATATTTTCAAATTCACTAAGGTGAATTTTGACTTCAAAAATGAAGTCTACATGTTATCTCCGCCAAAAAGAGCGAATAATATTTCAAATTCACTAAGGTAAATTTTGACTTAAAAAAAGTCTGCATGTTATCTTCGCCAGAAAGAGTGAACAATATTTCAAATTCACTAAGGTGAATTTTGACTTCAAAAATGAAGTCTGCATGTAATCTTCGCCAGAAAGAGCGAATAATATTTTCAAATTCACTAAGGTGAATTTTGACTTCAAACATGAAGTCTGCATGTTATCTTCGCCAGAAAGAGCGAACAATATTTCAAATTCACTAAGGTGAATTTTGACTTCAAAAATGAAGTCTGCATGTTATCTTCGCCAAAAAGAGCGAATAATATTTCAAATTCACTAAGGTGAATTTCGACTTCAAAAAAGAAGTCTGCATGTTATCTTTGTCAGAAAGAGCGAACAATATTTCAAATTCACTAAGGTGAATTTTGACTTCAAAAATGAAGTCTGCATGTTATCTTCGCTAGAAAGAGCGAATAATATTTCAAATTCACTAAGGTGAATTTTGACTTCAAAAAATGAAGTCTGCATGTTATCTTCGCCAGAAAGAGTGAATAATATTTTCAAATTCACTAAGGTGAATTTTGACTTTAAAAAAGAAGTTTGCATGTTATCTTCGCCAGAAAGAGCGAATATTATTTCAAATTCACTAAGGTAAATTTTGACTTCAAAAATGAAGTATGCATGTTATCTTCGCCAGAAAGAGCGAATAATATTTTCCAATTCACTGAGGTAAATTTTAACTTTAAAAATGAAGTCAGGTAAATTTTGAGTTCAACACTAAGGTAAAAATTTGATTTCATAAAATACGAAGTCAATTCATCGCCTTCGCTTAAAAAGTAAGGGGACGGTGTTTTCAAATTTACCTAAAGTGAAATTTGATTTCACAAAATACGAAGTCAATTCATCGCCTTCGCTTAAAAAGTAAGGGGACGGTGTTTTCAAATTTACGTAACGTGAAATTTGATTTCACAAAATACGAAGTCAATTCATCGCCTTCGCTTAAAAAAAGTGAGGGGACAGTGTTTTCAAATTTACCTAAAGTGAAATTTGATTTCACAAAATACGAAGTCAATTCATCGCCTTCGCTTAAAAAAGTGAGGGGACGGTGTTTTCAAATTTACCTAAAGTGAAATTTGATTTCACAAAATACGAAGTCAATTCATCGCCTTCGCTTAAAAAAAGTGAGGGGACGGTGTTTTCAAATTTACCTAAAGTGAAATTTGATTTCATAAAATACGAAGTCAATTCATCGCCTTTGTTTAAAAAAGTGAGGGGACGGTGTTTTCAAATTTACCTAAGTGAAATTTGATTTCAGAAAATAACGAAGTCAATTCATCGCCTTCGCTTAAAAAGTGAGGGGACAGTGTTTTCAAATTTACTAAGGCAAAATTTGAATTCACAAAATACGAAGCATGTACATTGCCTTCATTTAAAAGTAAGGGAACGGTGTTTTCAGATTCACCAAGGAAAAATCTGACTTCACCAAATACGAAGTCAACACACTGCATTCACTTAAGAGTATGTCTTCACAAAATAACAAAGTCTATGTGTTGCCTTCGCTTAATAAAAAATAAAAAAGCTGTGTTTCGCCTTCGCTAAAAAATAAGGGAACATCATTCATTTAACTTAATAAATTATATTACATAAAAATGTCTACACAAATACACACTTAAAAACACTTTATTGTGTCAACAAATATACATATCAAATATTTTCTAAAGCAACAATAGCTACTGTTTCATCAATCAAATCTTCAACAACTCTATCTAAAACATGATCAACCTCCGAACTAAGATAGTCTTCGGAAATATAGCTCGGCGAAGCACTTGAACATGAAGACTGA
Source organism: Saccharum hybrid cultivar R570 (assembly GCA_038087645.1). Lineage (NCBI taxonomy): Eukaryota > Viridiplantae > Streptophyta > Magnoliopsida > Poales > Poaceae > Saccharum > Saccharum hybrid cultivar. The sequence goes on along the minus strand of JAQSUU010000743.1, from coordinate 5,149,642 downwards.
AAATGCTATCAAAATTTGCTTTACAAATGTCTCCACATCACAACATAAGCATAAATACCTGAGAAAATTTACTGCAATCAACAACACGAGGCAAATATCTCTCATTTTCAGCAATAGAGAAATCATTCTCAAATTCTAGAAACAAGCACATCCCATCAGGAAAATATATATATAAAAAAACCACAAACAACAAAATTTATGTTTGCTTACGTTTCATAGACACATCAAAAGAAGATTTTGCTTCTTCAGTAGCATACTCCAACCATAAAGAAGACTCAGCAACAAAGTTACCTTTACACATTAACAAGGGCATAACCATAACTTCATCCTGTCAAAAGTTCAACATTTACAAAAACGTTAAAAGATTTTCAAAACCTCACCCCTCGAAGATAAATCTAAACTACGACAAACTAAAGTACATGATCACGAGCATCATCGTCCCTCGCCCTCTCTTGTTCAATTCTTTCTTGCCTCCTCTCTACCTCCACATCAGAAGCAATTCTCTTTTCAAGCTGCTACAAAATAAAATAAATCAACATATAAGAAGAAACACAAGGAAAAAACAACAAATCAAAATCACATATAGATAACATACTTTTTTCATCTTTTGCTTGGCTTTCATGAAGGCATGCTCCCTTCCACCTTGGTTCCAGTATTCATGAAAATACTTCTTGTAAAGCATTTGAGTACGAGAAGAAACTTGGTTAAGAGATTCCACTGACGGAAACCTGTAACTTTGATCATACAGTTTTTCATACAAGGGATCATTAGCCTCATTCATCAAGTGAAAATGCCACGACTTGAATACATACAGCTCAAATCAGCAGAAGTCTGTAAAACAGTAGGCAAATCTTCATATGGGCGACAAAGCCAAGCAAAGAACGGATCGAATTATCCAACCTCCCAACAAGGATCTTTTGGCTTCGCACCAAATTTATCATAGCACTTTTTGCAAAGTTTCCACAAGCGATTGCACTTATTATGAAAATTCTGATTCTTTTTAAGAGATTTTTTCTCAAGATAATTCTTCTCTCTCACAACTTTGTCAAGATCTTTCTTCAAATTATCGTATTCTTCAGTCTTCGTTTCAAGTTTAGCTCCGACAGAAATACATCTAGACTCCATATTATGAAGAGCTTCAACCGTTTCTATTCTTTCTTTTTCCTTAGCAGCAATTTGAGATTTCAGAGAATTAATCTCTTCAACCAAACTTTTTTCACAAAGTGCAGCATTTTTTGCATCATCTTCAATCGACTTACGCAAACTCCTTTGCAAAAGTGCATTCTACATACAAAGTCAAAAATATATTACAAATCAAAATAACAAATCTAAAAAAAATTATGCAATGAAGATGAACAGTCAAAATGATCGAACCTTGTAAATTATGGAAACACTGGCATCCGCCAACTCAAGCGAAGATTTGCCAACGAGTTCGGCCTCTGCATCAGGAACTGCGAAGGCATTATCAATGCACTTTGACAACTTTAATTCTGGTTTCTTCAGCATAATACGAAGTTTGTCCAAACCAATCCCAACAAATTTGATAGTATCTAAGTTCACACCTTGAGCCTGGCAGTATTTCATACAACGTTTATAAGCTTCAAGATTTACACCATCAGGAACTGTTTTCAAAACTTCAGCTGGAGTCGCATGTTCTTGGGCAACTTCTTTCATCTTTCTAATATCAACAGTTGCCTCCCTCTGAGAAGAAGAATCAGGGAAAATTTCTCTGCGAAGACAAACAACAAGAATTACAAGAAGATAAACAAAACAAAAATACGCGAAGTAAAAAAAATTACCTGTAGAAACACCCTTTTCAAGCCGGAAGGACACCCTCTCACCAGTAATCACATTGACAGTAGACTCAGAAAGACGAGAAACACGGTCATGTTCAGCCTCCTCGTCATAAACTTCATCATCAGATTAATCAAAATCAAGGGCGAGAGTTGTGGTACTCTTAATTTTTTATGCCTTCGCACCCGGCACAACAACTTTAGGAGCACCCTTTTCACCACCAACTGTAGCATCTTGTTCTACCTGCAAAACATTCTCTAAAACTTCACAATCTAAATTAGCACCTCCAGACGAAATTACAGCTTTAATCTCATCACCAAAATTTTCTGGCTCATCCCGGGGAGTTTCAACAGAAAATCTTTGAGAGGATGGCCCAACAGTCTCCTGCGAAGCCAACACCTAACCTTCTTCTTGTGAACCACCAATAGTGGCGGCCCTAGTAACCGGAGAAGAAACCAGATTAACTGGATCAGAAACAATATCTTCGCCAATATTTTGTTGTGACGAAGTCAAGATAGCTTCAGCAACACCACCATGAAAAATGTTGGCCATCAAATTCTGAAAATAGTTATCAAGTGGAGTCAACATAGGAGGAGTCAACCCACTTATTTTTTGAAGCAGGAGCTATCTGTTTAGCACCATGAGTTGGCATAAAACTACAACATCCAAAATATTTGATGACACTTTTTTCATCAACCATTTTACTCCGAAATTGTGTATGCATCTCATGAATAGAACAAAAAGCTCCAATATCCAGATTTCCTCTCTGAGATTTCACTGCCCAAATAAAAAGAGCGATTTTTACTATACCATTTGGAGTCAAATGATGCATCTCAATGTTATAAGCTTTCAGAATTTCTTCAACAAAATCTTGACATGGCATATGAAAACCAGCCGCAAAATAGTTACGAAACACAACACATTCATCAGGTTCTGGCCTAGGAATTGTCTCATTCTGCGGAGGTAATCTAACATCAGCTTTTTCAAGCATTCTATTTTTTACCATCCACTGCAATTCAGATTCATCAAACAATGATTTTCCAAAGTTCAGAGACTTCGTATCATCACCAACAAGCTCCGACTCCGATGCAGAAACATTAGACAAATCTTCATCAGAAACAGAATGCTCAGATTCAGCTGGCGAATTTTCAGAAGCTTTCTTCTCCATGTCTGACATCTGAATACAATATATATATATATATATATATATATATATATATATATATATATATATATATATATAAATATATATATACAAAACAATATATAAACACAAATAAGCATATGAAAGTATAAAACATAAACTAAAAAATATTAACCTCAGAAAAATTACCTTCGCAATAAAAGAAGAAACGAAAGAATAAAGTAACTTCGACGAAAACCGACTTCGCGGAAACTTAAAATTTCAGCGGCACATCCCGTCTTCGATCGCGTACCCTAAAGAAGGGAACACAGCGTAGTATATATAGGCGGCTTTGGAAAATAACCGTTAAAAAACACTGTTCATAGCATAACGGTCATAAACGGCCAACTCCAAAGTTCGGGACGGTGTTTTTTGTGACTTCGCTGTATAAAATTCAAAATTCACGAATTTTAGACCTTTGGAGTAGGCCTTCATTCGCGAGAGGCTACTGTTGGGGAATTAACTTCGTCCAAAAAAACTCAAAAACCCAAACTTTGGAGTATGAAAGATATAAAAATATTCTAATGAAATTCACCTGCAGGAAAAAATACAGCGAAGAATGTATTTCGACTTCGTCATCAAGAATTCAACTTCGCCTATCAACTTTGTCGTTCAACTTCGCCTATCGACTTTGTCGCCAAGAATTCAACTTCGCCTATCGACTTTGTCGTTCAACTTCGCCTATCGACTTCGTCGCCAAGAATTCAACTTCGCCTATCGACTTTGTCGTTCAACTTCGCCTATCGACTTCGTCGCCAAGAATTCAACTTCGCCTATCGACTTTGTCGTTCAACTTCGCCTATCGACTTCGTCGTCAAGAATTCAACTTCGCCTGTCGACTTCGTCGTCAGAAATTCAACTTCGCTTGTCGACTTCGTCGTCAGGAAATCAACTTCGCTGGACAGAGAAGTAGACAAGAAGCAAGAGATAATCTGAAGAAAACAAGTTCATTGAAGGAAAAGAAGATTGAACGCGAAAAAGAAGACTAAATTAGGAGAAAATTACTACTTCGCCCTTACATAGATGAATGGTTGTAAATATTAGGGTCAAGGGTAAAAAAGTCATTTTATGTAAAATACGAAGACTAGGGCCCTATAAATACCCTCTTTGACATGTATGGCATGATCATGAAATGAATGCAACTTTGCACGTAATTTTGTCTTAGATGAAATTTTTCTGATGATTGTGTAAATTGTGTCGTCTAACCTGAACTTTTCACGCAACACTAGCCAAATACTCTGCTCTACAAACTCTATTATGGAATGGCTGGATGAACACAGGGTGCTTATCCAAGATGCTTACATAAATTTAGAGTCAAAATCCATATTTATTTTTGCTACAAATGGATGGAACTTTAGTTATCGCCTTAGAAACTAGTTTGCACCTGCGTGAGTTTCGTTTGAAGTGAGTTTGTAATAAGCTTAATCTGATGCTTCTCTCCTGTGAGAAGCTCAAGCCACAACATCTATTTCCATTATCTAAAAAACATGTAACATCTCCATGTTCCTTTTATGCTAAAGTCTGCCTCACAGCAAGCTGCACACATGATTTCACACTAGTAGATTTCAACATTTCGACTTTGGAGGTTTATCATCTCAGGGTTGGTTTGAGCTCCCTTGGGTGACATCGGAGGCGGCCGAGCCGGCCCTAACACTGTCGTTCGTGGGGTCTTCTCCAGCTCTTCCTTTCTCTCTTGCGCATGTGTCAAAGAGATCTGCAGGCCTTCTCTCCAAGCTCCATTCACGTGCTGCTAGGTGCTCTTCTAGTCGCAAATCCATGTCTGGTATAGTTATAATTGTGTTTAGGCAGATCGTTGTTGTGGTTTGTTCGTCTATTGCGGTAGGCCTCTCGCTGCCTGTTCTTCATCGAAAACCATGACTCTATATTGAACATTTCTATTTTAATAAAATATGTATTATAATATGAAATAAAAAAATGTCGGTTTGCGATTTTTCCGTTTAATAAAAGTAATAACTAACCACAAAAATAATAAACTGTTGTGTTATTAAAGTTGTAAAAAAAGATAACATAATAGAGAGAACAATCTCGCTTGGGATTTCCCTATACCGCTTCGAGATATCTCCAAGAGTCTTTTTAAAATTTACTCTCTAAATTATTGTATGGAGAGTCATTTGAGTAAAAATCTTTTCTATTTTTTTATACCCTCCAAAAGCTTTTCTATGTCTTGTGCACATTCTAGAGAGCCATCCTCTATCCATATTTGGTTAGTGAGAAATCAAAAATAAAAGAAGTCTATATCTAGCTAGAGAGCCATGCTCGCTATCCATATTTGGATATTATTTTTTTTTACCAAAAATCACTATTCCTACAAATTTGAAAGGATAGAGTCCTGTAGTTGCAGTTGCTCTCACGCTTACGAATGACGGAAGGGAGGGCAGCTCGGAGCAGCCTTTGATATTCATCCTTTGTGAGATTACCCGCACCCATGGACCTCTATATTCATCCTTTATACGTCCTAGTCAGCAAGATTCTCTCCTCTATACTTAATTCTCCTGCACCCATCCATCCTCTATATCATCATCTATCCACTCTATCCACTGTGGGACCCACTTGTCACTTTATCTAAATATATCCATGTGTGATCTAGTTTTGAAGGATTTATTGAGACGAATTTAATGGTGAAATCGAAATTTAATTTGGATTTTTGGTTTGTGAGTTATAGCATTTTTTCCTTTGTTTAGCTAGTGGGATCCACCACTATAGAGTATAGAGTAACCATAGTACCACTCTAAATATAGAGTGAGAGAAATGATAGAGTATCGTTTTAGAGTACCCAGTGCAGCAGTTTTTACTCTATATTTATACTCTAAAACTTTAGAGTATCGTTTTAGAGTAACTACTGCGGGTAGTCTGACGCGGCCTGGACATCAGATGGAGTTTGTATCAGACTCCAAACAGAGGGTGTGTTTAGTTCCCAAAATATTTTGAGAATGGGTACGGTAGCTTTTTGTTTTATTTGATAATTATTGTTTAATTATGGACTAATTAGACTCAAAAGATTCGTCTCGCAATTTCACAGTGAACTGTGCAATTAGTTTTTTTGTTTCGTCTACATTTAATGTTCCATTCATATACCGTAAGATTCGATGTGATGTTTTAGGGTGAAATATTTTGGGAACTACACACGCCCAAACTTCCCACGGACTCTAAGGCGCAGCAAAGGTTTACCAAGTCCTCTGAGTTTCCATCCCGCTCTAGCGTCGGTTGATAGTTTATTGATTACTCTTTCTAAAAAAAATAATAATTCTAGATTTGAGATAAATCAAACTTTTCCAAATTTGACCAAGTTTCAAGAAAACAATATGAATATTTTTTTTAAAAATATAAATATTGATGTATCTCTAAATAGATTTATTAAAAATATATTCTTTTGGAGAGAGAGAGTATAAACAGAAGGACAACGTGTCCTCTTATCTTAATGAAAAGCTTGCGCCCGGGCGCATGTTCTCGTAAAAAAGGAAGAAGGACAATGTGTTCACTCGAAAGCAAACAAATACTAACAAACAGTAGTATGATGGCAATGGGTAAATTCCCATCGGGTATGGACTCCCCAGACCCATCCCCATGATAACAATATGATACCACGGGTATCCCCATATCTAGTTGCGGGTGGGGGAATTTCCCCAGACCCATACCCGTCAGGATAAATTATACCCGGCGGGTCACCCATACCCACCAAAAGTCCTTTTGTTGCCTTATAGAAAATCAGCAATTCACAAATCACAAGCAACCATCACTCCTAGAACAAAAAAATAGACAAAATAGTAACATAATAATTTCTATTGCAACCACCAATCACATATCACCATAATAATTCTTTAATTTTAGGCTTCTTTAATTTTGGGCCGGGTATTTTTTACCCACGGGTAAACGGGTATGGGCCTGCTACACCGTCCTCGTACCCACGTACCCGATGGGTGAAGATTTTGCTCCGTTTACGTACCCATAGGTACGAGTTTTACTCCATATTAGTACCCTAATAGAGTAAATACCCATCGGGTATCGGGTCGCGGGTCCCTGTTGCCATCTTTATGCACTGCCCTTCCTGCGCACTTCCCGCGCACTTCACGAACACTTTCGGCCGACTCCCAGCGTGCTGCCAGCTGCCTGTTGCTTTCCATCCCTATATACTTAGGGCCGGTTTAGTTCCCAGAAAATTTTGCAAAATTTTTCAGATTCCTCGTCATATCGAATTTTTAGACACATGCATGAAGCATTAAATATAGATAAAAAATAAAACTAATTACACAGTTTAGACGAAATAGACGAGACGAATATTTTAAGCCTAATTAGACCATGATTGGACATTAATTGTTAAATAACAACAAAACGTGCTACAGGATCATTTTGCAAAAAAATTTGCAACTGACCAATGCCTAACATAAAAATCATATACCAGTAGTAATATAAATATTTCGATCTTCCTTGTTGTCTCCAACGCCCTCCAACCTCGCTGACTTGCGAACAGGGGAGCTGCACCATGAGCAGGAGGAGCAGTGGCGGAGCCAGGATTTCCGTGGAGCTGAGCAAAGACATAACGCCATACTAATATTGACAAGATCAGAAAAAATAGCATACATAATTATGTAATAATTTTAAATTTTAAAGTAAAATAATCTATTAGAACACAAGTTCACGGTGGCTTGGAAATTGAAAATTAAAGATAAATTCAATTGAACAATAGTAGTAGATCATCCGTTCCATTTAACCTCTACATATTAGAGAATTGTAATTTACTGCTAAGCCTCCTCCCCTCTGCTATTTGCAATTTGTGTGGTAAGATGTGAACCCCGAAGCTAGGGTGGGGGCGTGGTTGCAACCTGCCGAGGCCTCGTTTAGTTCGCGAATTTTTTTTTGGAAAATTGTATTGTAGCACCTTCGTTGTTATTTGGCAATTAGTGTCCAATCATGGTCTAATTAGGCTTAAAAGATTCGTCTCGTGAATTTCGTCTAAACTGTGTAATTAGTTTTATTATATATATATTTAATACTTAATGCATGCGTCAAAGATTTGATGTGACGGGGAATCTTGAAAATTTTTGGAAACTAAGGCCTTGTTTAAATGCACCCTAAAGTTAGAATTTTTTTCACTCTCTCTCCATCACATCAATCTTTGGACCCATGCATGAAGTAGTAAATGTAGGTAAAAAAATAACTAATTACACAGTTTAGTTGGAAATCACGAGATGAATCTTTTGAGCCTAGTTGGTCCACGATTGGACAATATTTACCAAATAAGACAAAAATAGTACTATTCATCGGGTTTATTTTTTTTTCAATCTAAACTAGGCCTAAACAGGCCCTCGAGTGTGGTGACGTCCAACAGTGGTGTCACATCAGCTTTCCTCCCCTCATTATTAGTCTCTGCTACTGCTCCTTGTGTCCTAGCCAGCACCCTCTTCCCTGCCTCATCTTCCCTGTCTTGCTGTATACGAGTAGTACAGTGTACTTGGGCCTAAGGTGTAAGCACTCAGCAGCAAGGCAGCCCGGCCAACCGCCCAGGGTGGCCGGGCCTTGGCTCCGCCGCTGAGCAGGAGGGGCTGGGCGGACGCCTCCATGACCAAAAAGACGAAGCGGTCGACCACACAGGACGAGTTGAGCTCCAGCAGTGCGAGGTATGCCTTTCATTTCGGGGATTGAACTCTTTGATTTGCTCGCTTCAAATCTCGTCTAACTTGCTGAGATCAAGCAGCTCAACTGATGACGATACGTCTCCTGACGAAACTACACCGCCTCGGAGTAGTAAAGAAGATGTACGTATGTATATACTTCCCATGTTCTCAGTTTTGGGTCCAGAAAATTACTCTTGTTCACTAGTTATTACGTACACACATATCATCCGGATCTGCTTGCTGGGATATAGAAACAGCGGCCCACATGGCACAGCTGGTGATTTTCAGCTGAAAGCCTGCAATAATACTAGTATACCACGCTGAACTGCTGGGTCGCTCCATTTGGTGAAACAGGAGGCGACCGAGCCGCCCCAAACACTACCGCTAGAAAAACGATTTTTCCCCAGGTGCCTCCATTTTTTTTTCAGATGTGATTCTATTTCTAGCCGGCTCTACAAATACAGATAATGATCTTAGCAAAATAACCTTCTAAAAAATGCATCTTTAGAGGTGGTTGGTATTTCTATTTTCTAGCCGCCTTTAGAAATATTTATAACCCTATTTCTAGGAGCGGCTTAAAATAGTCAGGCTCTATTTGGTAGAGCTCAAGTTCTAGACTCTAACTTCTTGATTCTTTGATCGAGTAATTCTGGCTTATTCTGGTGGGGGAGCATATATGAGAATTGTTTCCATTCGAAATTGTCACCATAATTAATTCTCTCGTTAGAGTTTTTTTATGCCAATATACCACAATATCGTACTAAAAGTTAACCTGCTCTTAGGTGATCATAATGATGCTGGCAGACCTCCAGCGTAGCCATCGTAAAATGCGCAAGGAGTTGAAGAAGCTGAGTGGACGTTACGATTCTCTAAGCAAACAATTGGAGCTTCACAATAATGGCACAAGTGGTGATGGTGGTTCCACTGCTCAAAGGTGATGTTTGTTACGTACCGTCATGTTATTGGTTTTGATCAATCCTCTAGACTGAAGCTATTACTGTAGTTGTTAATAATATACTGCATATACTACTACAAACGGAAACAATATTATGCTCTATCGGCTTCACTCTATTGTTTTGCTTCATTAATTTTGTTCCTTTTTGTAGATCATCGATACTATATCAAGTGCAACCAGGAATATACAAACTCGTATTCACATCAGGGAATATTGGTGTCTCATTTGAAAATGGGAAAAAGAAAAACATTGAATACAAAATTGAAATGGGGCAAATCATAGATATAACGGTGGCTCTAGTTGATCGTACTGATAGAGATAATGAAACGGTAGAAAATGGGCATCTCGCTTTAGTGAGAGTTGAGTTGTTTGTCCTTGATGACAAAGCATTCAATCAACATGTGCATCAGTCCAATTATTGGTCCACAGAGGAATTGGAGAGATGCATAAGGACCACAACAACAAAACAAAATCCAGCACAAAGAAAGTCAGTAAAAGTGAGTGACAGCCAAATTTAACCTCATTCGTGGGGTTGGAAGTCACCGTTGTTCTATAAACGTGAACTCCGGTAACAGCAAGTTTAGGCTTGCCGTGAGGGTAGTGTCTTCAATAAAAGAACGAGTTTTAGAAGGATTTTCAAATCCGTTCTATGTGCGGGACCTTGCCAAGCCAAACAAACAAAGTAAGTATATATTATTCTTTCTCAGATTCTACACCACACATTCTCAGTATCTGAAACTTTTTTATTAACATCTGTGCACTTTTTTTCATTTATGGTTACCAACCTCACATTATTAGAATCTACAAACTCCACACGGCTACATATTCTTGTAACTATAGTAAATCACTTGGAAGGAGTTACAGTAATCTCATAAGTTAATATAGTTGTTATGGTAACTCAAAGTGGCCAAAGTTATTCTATGTTGGCCACAGATACTCCCAATGTGATAGCATTACCATACTGTTTTAGTAATGTGCTTCTGGCACAAAATTTTTGATGTGCTTAATCTTGGTAGTTATTTTACTAGGATGCAAGATTCAGTTGCATTTCTAACCAGTTACATTTTTGTGTGGTTATGATGGTTATCAAGAACAAAAATGTCACACCCGGTTTTAAGGACAAAACCAGACATACACTATATGTGAAATAAAGACGACAAATCTCACATATAGCCACAGATAAGTGTAATATCAAAAGACAAATGCTTAATATACATAACTCAATAGTATAAAGTATACCTTAAAGAGCATCACAGCGGAAAGACAACTCCGAACACCGGGTGCAACCTTCACTCCAGGATCAAACTAACTGGTTGATCACAAGCCTAACAATTCCAGAATCTAACAGTCTGGTACCCTTCCTGAGATGTGGGGAAATAGCAAGAGTGAGTCCATGTCGAACTCAACAAATATAACATGGGGTTCATGAAGCTCAAAAAGTTTGACACGGGTTTACTGCAATAGCTTTTAGTGAGTCATCTTTTAGCAATTGAGTAGCAACAAGTTTACCAAAATTCCAAATAACCTCATGATCATGTAAACGAGAATAATGTATAGCAAGAAACAATAATCATTAGTGAGCATCAATATCATCAGTATTATCATTATCATCAGTGTTCATCATTTATTCTGTAAGGGTCCAAGGCCACTCGTGACCGTGAGCACGGCTGTTATAACAGTTTTACACTCTGCAGAGGTTGTACACTTTCACTGTGAGTCGTGATTTACCCTTTCACCCGAGGTAGCTAATCTCTTGACCCACTTCCAAGGAAGGTCGACAGGGTTCACTATGAAGCCTTTCAAAGGTTCGTCTAACAAGTTAGGGCCATTAGATTCACTCGGCAAACAGATGTAGAGCCCCCCTTCCAAATGGCACAATAGTGCGCAGCCTATACACATAAGGACAGAGGCCGCACTATACCCGATTCATCAAGCCGTTCTTACGCCATACGCCATGAAGGAATACCTCTAACAAGCTAGAAAAGGTCCTTCTATATGACTAAAGCCAGAGCCATTTTAGCCCTCACAGTTGTACTGTAAGTCCCGGATTTTCGCTTACAGATAAGTCCTTATGGAGAGAAACTAGAGCACCATAAAAACAACCAAATATGCTCTAGCCCTCTTGAGCCATATTGCTTTAAAGCATCATTTAAACGTTTATTGCATATACCATTAGTCAAGTTACAGATCATAGTTATTTATCTTGAGCACTAGCATAAATACTACCCAATGCAATGTCCCATGGGTGTCAAGGTACAAGATACAAAAACTAGGATATCCTTAATGGTAACAAGGTAGACACATGCACATGAATTAAATATATTAAAGATGAATAGGAAACAAGGATAATCCCATGCTATACTTGCCTTAAACACCAATCCTTCGGTAAGCTTTAATCTTCAACGTTCTTCTTCTTCTTCTTGATAACCACGTATATCTCACCGACTGGATGAAATCATAAATCACCACACATGTATCCATACAATCATACACGAAGCAAACAATAGATCTAAATTAGAACAGTACACCAAACATAAAATTAAGATGAAAAGTTTGTAGAACGAATCTACGTCTCGCTACGAATACACAGACGCGAAAAGCACACTAATCAGAGCTACGGTTGAAAAGATACATCTACCGAAAGATTTGCTCATAGAAGAAAATATAAAACTATTAGCTTCATGTGTTTTAATTATATAATAACATATATAAGATATTTTATAGATACTATATATGGAATTAAGTCAAATTTAGATTCAAATTATAAAACTAAAGTAAAACAAATCATATTTTATTTACAAAACCCAGTTGCATAATTATTAATCAAGATATGATTTAAACAATAAAATTTCAGAATTAATAATATGGTAAATACTGTCACTAACGCGTAGATCTCGTTGCTATGAATCTAACGCAACTCGAATGAGCTAAAACGGATCTAAAACGTAGAATATATGATTTAAACAAGATCTACTTTATTAAAGTAATAGATTAAATCTCACATCGGAACTTAAAGATAGAAAACCTAACCAACAGTAACACTAACAGTATAACAAGTTTGTAAAACTCTTCTACACGTTACTACGATCACATAGACATAAAGATCACGAAATTTGGATTTAAAACGTAAAAATTATGAATTTTCTAAGATTTCCTATAGATAAATAATTACTTTAATATAAACTCGAAAATAAATTATCTCAAACCTACTGTACAGTTCTATCATCATGTAGAGCTCGCAAATACGAATCTAACGCAATTTGAACGGGTCAAATCGGAGTTAAAACGGATAATTTATGACTAAAACAAACTCAGTGGCAAAACTGTAAATATCAGAAAGCGTGTTTTTCAATTACCGAAACTAATTACGTTTTCAATTAATCAAAACGTATTTTCGGAAGTTACGCGATCAAAATACGCTTTACGGAAAAGAAAACGTAAACCGGGAATACGCTTTGGACTGCGGGTTAAGAACTTAAAATTTACAGGGTCTCTTTAGCAAATGTTACAGCCGAACGGGTATCTTTGATTTTCGATCGTCGGATTCAAAACGAACGGCCTAGATCTAATCGGGGGAGAGAGAGAAAGTGGCCGGCGGTGCTCCGGCCGGATTTGGCCGACGGTGAGCTTCCCGCGGCGGCGCCATGACTGGAAACCGCAAGACCTCGATTCCCGGCATCATTCAGCAAGCGGAGAGCACGGGGAGGAAGACCGAAGCATGGCGAACTCACCTAGGGTGAAATCTAGGGCACGGGATGGACGAAGACGGCGGCGTGCTTGCGGTGGCGGACGGTGGAGGCGGTGGTGCTCACGGTGGCGGCGCTAGGCGGTTGCGGCTGCTCCAAAAAGGTTGGGATGGGGCGGAATCGTGCGGGGGCTCCGTTTTTATAGCCCGAAGGCATCGGTATACATGGAAAGGGCGAAGATTTGCGGCGGATTCGATTCACCGAATCGGAGAGAGAGAGAGGAAGGCGGTGCGAAGCCGGAGGAAGAAGAAAGGAAAGGGGAGAACGGACACTGACCGGTGGGACCAACGCGTCAGCGACACGGTTAGTGGCTCGGTGCGGAACGCAGGCGCGCGCGCGATGACGGGCCGACAGGCCGCAACTTGGGCTCGGCCCAGGGAATCCGGAGGCGGGCGCGGGGGAAGAAAGAGTGGGCCACCGCTGCAGGCCGAGCATTGGGCTGCGGGAAGGTTTCGGCCCGAAGAGGAAAATTCCCTTTCTCTTTTTCTTTTTCAAACTTTTCAAAGCCAAATTTCAAAGAATTTTCAAATCCAAATTGAATTTGATTTAAAGCACTCATCACAAAATCCCAGATGCAACAGCATGAATGCTCAATCATGTTCCTACCCTTATATTAAAATTTTTAAATTTATAAAAATTATTATCATTCTAAATTTTCATGCTCACAAAAATATACAAAAATCATATTTTTCCTATTTTTCTTCTTTTCAAATTTTTAGGGTGTTACAAAAAACGCCCAATGATGGATTCAAATCAAGCTGCCAGAATCAGTTAAGGCTTGGTGCCCTTTTTCTTCTCCACTTCTTCTTTTTCTTTCTAAGAGAGTGCAAGGAGATGATGATATTAATGTTTCTTCATTTTCAGCTATGAATACGAGTGAAGAACAACCAAACCATCCGTGTCAAGGAAGCAGCACCATGTATTTTGCACAACAATCTACTACCAATGTAAGTAACAGAAAACTAAACCCATTCATATCCAGGGCATGCAATCCTAACTTTATCATAAGTTCATAACACAAGGTTTCGATATATATAGCAATATATCAGGTGGAAACCACACCCTTCGTGAAAATCCGTGCAAACCACGGCAAAAAAGTTATCTAAATTCACCAAAAAAATCACATATGTAGATGATATAATGATACACAACCTTGTAAAATATCTTGTCCAAACTCGACTTCGTTTTATATCTCACAAACGAAGTCGAGTTTGGACAAGATATTTTACAAGGTTGTGTATCATCATATTATCTACATATATGATTTTTGGTGAATTTAGACGACTTTTTTTTTACCGTGGTTTGCACGGGTTTTCATGAAGGGTGTGGTTTCCACCCGATACGTTGCCTAATTAATAATACGGGTTTTGTGATAAAGAAAGTTTTATTAATTTCAAGATCATTACATCGAGATGATGCAAAGACCTTGAACCACTCTAGTGGCGCGGCGGAGCCAAGATGTGAAACCCGGGTATTCCCACTTCTAGTGGCCAGCTGCTGCAGTGCCGTGCCTCCGCTTCGCCCTCGCCACACCACGGCCCACGCGCTGATGCCTAGGGTTAGCACCGGCACCGCCCAGCCAGAGGGAGTCGCAGCGCCTCGCGTCTCCAACTCTCCGTGTCTCCGTGACCGTGAGGGACCGAGAGGATGAGGGCGCCTAGGGCCTGGGCCAGGATTGGGCGGCCGCGTGGAGTGGCCAATTGGGCCTAGACGCCTAGTGGGCTGCCCTGCGAGCTCTAGGATTTGGGAAGCGAGGCCGAAAAGCCAATTGTTTGGCTGTTTTGGGCTAAATTAAGTGAAAATGCTGCAGAATGGTGTACTATAAATATATACGTATGAGTATACACACATATATACGTAAAGATGTCACAAAATAGTTGTGTATTCCCGGGAATACAAGGGAATACCCTTGAATCCGCCCCTGAACCACTCTTAGCTTCTGCACAACCATGGTACACACAGTTTAAAAGGATTTAAAAAAGTTCAGCCACACTAATAACACTCAATTCATAGACTAGACTGCTTATGTACGTTTTTTTTTTAATTTTAGCCCAGAATTAAATATTTTCAAAAAGAGCATGTTCTAAACTTTTTCAGCCCACTTAGTCGTGCTAGAGGCTGCGCATGACTCATAACTTCGGTCATGCTACATTAGAGATTTGGCATGACTAACTATACACGCGGGTAACTACGGACTTAGGACTGTAATGAACCACGCCATCGCAGATGGCGTGACTTGCCAACTAAGTCATGCCAAAGTGGATGGCGTGACTCTCTAGGTGAGTCACGCTAGCCCCCATGGCATGACCTTGCTTGTGTCCATTAACTAGTTAGCTTGTGTCGTTTTGATTTCTTTTATTTTGTCAATCCAAAATAAAGGACTCGTGTATCTCCAAAATTGCTCAAAACTTTTAAGTAGATGATAGAAAATAAACACAATCGATTTAGTTGTATCTGGCATCATATCTTTTTGTGGTTTTGAAACTAAAATTCTTCTTGTAAAACTATATCTGAGTCTTAGGTTATCCTGTTTAGCCTCAATATGGCTCCAAAAATCTAGAAAAAATTATCTAAATTCATGATTCGGAAAATAAGTTTTTCATGTAATTTCCTGGCATACATGTTTATGTGAAATCCAAATTTTCTTAACAAAGAACATGCTCAAAATTAAGCTTTAATTCTAAACTAAATTTAGAAGCATTCATAGCAAACCTAGGTAAACTTATAAGCAGCTTATCTTGAAAATAAAGGCCGTGTTTATTCCCACCTCTCACATTTGTATTCAAAAGCCGACCTGCTTATTTTGAGTATGCTTTTACTCCATTTGTATAGCTTCCGTGGGGGAGTGAATTTTTCAAACCAGCTATGCCAAACAGGGCCTTAGCCTTGTTGTCTAACCAAGATGTTCAGATATTTAAGCAAGAAGTTGAAGAGTCAACCTTAGTTTGACCTAGATCCTAAATTGATTTTCACATAATCACTTACCAAAGTGGTAACATATAAATTTTGTAGTACAGGTGATATACTTCATCTTAGTATAAAGTTAAGTTGAAAATCTAAAGTAAAAATAATTTAAATTTAAAGCCTTGGTCTGCGACCCAAGGTATTCCAAGTTTGGAAAACAACATTAGTTATATCAATGTTTACAGCTGGTTTTAAGAACATTTTAATGTAGGCTTTATAGAAACATATAATCAAAGTTGGAGTATAAAGTAAGATTTATAATCTAGGGTAATCTTGCTGACAAAAAAAGATATGGTAATTCTTTTTAAGTAGCTAAGACTAAGACATATAAAAACTAATGATTTGGGTACTAGATGTAGTCAGTGAAAACAGGTTAAGAGATGGTATTCAGGGTTTCATAAAAAGTAAGTGTGTACATAAACTTGCCATCAAAGCCAAATTTCTAGAGGTAATGTGGTTTGTCATTTGGCAAGATCTTCAAGGGTTAAGCCTTAGTTTGACAAGTTGCCTTTCAAAACTAAGATAAAATCATTGAGAAACATGTCTGGCTAGCCATAAAGCCAACCTCTACAGCTCAACACCGATCACGCCACGCAACAACTTTCCAATGGTCACCGCTTAATTAGGCCTCGTAGATTTTCAATGTGGTGATATGCACCAACATTTCTGACATGATCAAGTTGGAGCTAGGGCATGTCTAGAGATGACCTTGTCCTCTAAAGATCAAAGCCACAAATGATTTCAGTTGCCTTATAACTAACATGTATTTTAATGGCAACAATCTCAATAGATGAAAAGAGTCTTGTTTTTTTAATTATGATATTTAGATATTTATACAGCAAGCCATATCATGACCAATATAGTCTACCTATGTTTGTTTGGAATGCTTTTAAATTTAGTTTTGAATTAAAACTTAATTTTGAGTTTGTGCTTTGTAGATACATAAATTTTGTAGATACATAAATCCTTTGTTTTAGATTGACAAAAAAATAAAAGAAATCAAAATGAACACAAGCTTACAAGATAACAGACACACGACACCCACTTTGGTGCGACTCAGCTAGTGAGTTACACCATTCAGGATGATGCGACTCAATATAGTGCCACCTCTGTTGCTAATATTCAGTGCAAACCACATCTCCGGTGCAATCTATGAAAACCCCATTAAAACCATACTTAGGAGTTTCCAAAAAAAATCTGAAACTATGCACACCTATAGTACACCTATACATGTGCATTGTCACAAAATTTAAGATTCAAACTCATTTTGTAAAAATTCATATGAAAATAACACATTTCATTTGCATATGCACTAGAGGACAGAATTCCTGCACTATTGGTGTGCATAGTTTCAAATTTTTTGAAAACTCCTAAGTATGGTTTTGAAAAGGATTTTCATGATTGCACAGAAGATGTGGTTTGTACTGAATATTTTGCCTATGTGGAAAGTATTCCCTAAATATATCAGTGTGTATAGTTCCTGAAAATTTAGTCAGGATATGCCATTGTACATATGTGGCGTGACTACAGACATGAGTCGTGTCATGGCCTCTCATGTGACTAAGACGAAATGGGATAGTTCCTGAAAATTTAGTCAGGATATGCTCTTTTTAAATATTGTTGTTTTTAGGCTAAAATATAAAAGAAATCCTGTGCCCAGGTAAAAAAAAACTCCGGTTACACTAATTTTCTTTGTCACCTACCTGTTATTTTGTACAGGCGGAACATACTATGACAGGACAATGTCAAGCTGCTCTTCGTAGTCAGATGCGGGCCGAAACTATGAATAACCAAGCCGGTATGGCACTTCTTTGTGTTCGTTAGATGGTGATCCTATTTTGTTTCCTACAAGTGATAGTTTGAGTGGGTAACTATGTGGATTTCTCTCCCACTTCTATGATTTGAAAACATTTTTAGCAGCGAATACGAGTGAAGAACAGCCACAGCTTCCAGTTCCATGTCATGGAAGCAATGCTATGTATTCTGCACAACCACGTATTACCAGTGTAAGTAATATATAAAAACTAAGCCACTGTCTATTTCTACTGCACACAGCCCTGCCTATATCACAACACAAGGTTTTCATATACATAATTAATCCTATTGTTCTCTATAATTGCGAAGGAGAATGCTTCAGATGGTGGATCAAGGGATCTATATATTTTACTTCCACTGCATAGTGTGGTACACTAATTTTCTTTGCGACCAACCTGTTATTTTGTTCAGGCAGAACTGGCTTTCCCAGTACAATATCAATCTACTCTTCATAGTCATCCTACATGGGCGCAACCTATGAATAGCCAATCCGGTATGGTACTTCTGTTTATTATACATGATGATCCTAGCTATTTTGATTCTTACAAGTGATAGTTTGAGTGGTAATAACTATATTTGGATTAGTATCCTCCCCACATATAATTTTTCTATGATTTGAACACATTTTCAGCGGTGTATACGAGTGAAGTTCAACGACAGCCTATAGATCGTGGAAACAGTGCTGTTTATTCTACACCACAATACACCAGTGTAAGCAATGGAAAAAAAAACTAAGGCATGATTCATGTATGGGGCGCACAACCTTGACTGTATCATGGAACAATATTTTGATATACATCACTAATCCTAATTTTTACTAACTGGAAATAAAAGAGCATGCTTAAGAAGGTGGATCCAATGATTTAGTTTACTTCTACTCCAATAGTGTGCCACACTAATTTTTTGCCACCTAACTGTTATTGGGTCCAGCTAGACCAGGCTTTGTCGACAGGACACTATCAATTTTCTCATCATTGACCACCATTGCTCCAAGCTACGAGTAACCAAATCGGTATGTCACTTCTGTTATGCTATTTTAATTCTACAAGTTAGTTGAGTAAATAACTTGCAAATTTGGGCTCTTTGGTTTACCAATTGTATTTCCTGAAAAGAACCTCCTCGGTCTTGGCAAGGGAAAACACCTAGCAACCAAAGACAGGGAGTGGATCTTGTATCCTGCAAAATCTCGATGAGATTGAGCTTATATACCATGAGTGATGTGTGAAATCGAGCAATGCCCCGTCGAAGAAGAATGACCGCCTCCATAATTAGGAACCAGGGAGACTCATAATCACCAAGAGTGACGTGTGAAATTAAACAATCCCCAATGAAAGAATGACCTCCTCTGTAATTGTGAACCAGGGAGACCTCATGGTGGGCCCTTCTGAGCCCCCTAGAGCATGTGTTAGAGTGTGAAGTGGATCCAGATTCAGCCTAGCCTGTCATACCCACGCTAGGCCCAGGTTCATCGAAATCCATAACAAACCACGATACACAGTCTCTCAACACAAAAAACTCGCATGAAAGGTAAGGGTACCCATCCTTATATGTTGTCTTGCCCAACCAAAAATTTTGATGTGGGACTAAATCTAACAATCTCCTGCATCTAGCTACACTCAATTTTCTAATACCACTTGTTAGAGTGATGGGTACAACCCAACTCGCAATCCTCATTGAGTTAAGTAATTTATTTGTTTTTCTCCCCACTATCAACTTCTAGAGTAAATCGAGAGTAGTCGCCGTCAATGTGGTGATGGAGAATGAGGCGATGAAGGTGGGGATGACAGATAGTGCAATGGAAACAGGTCTGATGATCAGAATGCTAAGAGGCAAGAGCGACCTCTGATGCAGTAGTGGCTTGGGCAATGGCGATGGAGCCCTAGGCGGCAGCATCCAAGACTCCGATTGCAGTGAGTGTAGGGGAAGAGGATAGGCAAGGCCATCCTGGACCATGGCCACCCCTAGGTTCTTCATTTTAGTTTATAAAAACATATAGTAATCCATGGCTAAATTGGTTCATGCATCATCAGTGGGAGCCCTAATTCATTCATGCCCCACCCCCCCTAAGATGTTGTTCAACCTCCGCCACTGGGTGAGTGCTGTAGCAGATCCAAATGTGATGACTAGGATGCGCGCGGGTGGGGTGGGGGAGGGGGGGGGGGGGTGCACACAGCAAGTAGGGTTGCCCCCGCGCTCTCTTCCTCTTCAGACGTACAAACTTAAAAGTCCAATCGTTCTATCTTTTATAGATGCACAGTTAAAGCAATATGTATCTAGACATAGTGCATAACTAGCAGCATAGCTTACCTTGAAAAACCAACTTATAACTTGGAATTGAGGGAGAACCTTAAGTTTGGCCTCTATATTTTCACTTCATCCATAAATGCCGGAACGTTAATTTTCTAGATTTGCTGTTTCATGGTGTTATTCTGCAGGTATGCCAGATAATAATAGGAACGAAACAGCACTTCCATTGCGCATCCTATGGGATAGGCCTGATGACTCGAGCCTGATGAAGAGTGCGTTCCTCAATCCTCGTCTCTAGTTAGTACATATTATTATCAGAATTGTACAAACAATCAACCAGTGCAGACATGTATATGTTACTATTAATAACCATTTTACTTCCTATTATTCATTTATCTAACATTTTTCAGGCGACCACTAAAGAGGAAGTTGCACAGTAAATATCGATTCCGATTTGTGAATAAGGTGTGCGAAGAATATTACACTTGGGATCAAATAACAGCAGACGACGGGAACCTTCTTAAAGTTGCTCTGTTCGATGAGAACAACACGATGATCACGTCTGGTCCCCTGTCTTCAGCTTCTGTTGAGGTCGTAGTTCTCCACGGTGACTTCAATATCGCGGGTCAGGATTCATGTACTTCAGAAGAGTTCGCTAGCTCCGTAGTGTGTCCACGGCCTGAAAACCCGGCATCAGTCCTAGGTGGTGATCTTACCTTAGTTCTTGCTCATGGAGGGGCATGTCTTGGGGATGTCTTTTTCCAGATAGCCTCCATTTGTGCTAGAACCGAACAGTTGAAGTTGGGCGTAAGGCTAGCTAGCTCCCAAGAAGAGAGAATTCGAGAAAGGATGTCAGAATCATTCCTGGTAAAGGATCGTCCTTTCGCAGGTACATCTTTTAATCTCTTTCTTTAGTAGTAATAATAACATGAAGAAAGGTATGCTTACCTATGAGTTTTTCATTTTGGAACTTTTTGCCACTCTAGTAGATAAGGGGCGCAGGCATGGCTGGTGCTAGGGGTGCTGCAGCACCGGTCCTGTCCATTTTATCTTAAGTGAATTCGTATAATAGTAGATCTAAAATATTAGTATTTGGCTCATTACAATTTATCCTAGCAACTGTTCACTAAATAGCACATCTTAGAAGACTTATCTGCTCCCGTGCCTATATATGTTTATGTATGTATTCAAACGTGTTTGTGTTTCTACTGAAATTTTGTTCAGTAATACTATAGTTTCATATAGCTACTGATGTAGAATAGCAAGTGTGTATCTATTATATACAGACCAAATTCTAAAAATGGCAAGTAGAACTTATAAGCATCCTTTATGTGTCATTAGAAATTATGACTTCTATTCACTGCCATAAAAAATATTGTTTGTCTTTCTTAGGGCAGTCCTAATGGAGTATTAATGGTGGTTTTTATCTCTATTAAATAACTTGCCAGCTAAGCAAAATGCTAACATGGTAGTCTAATTAACGAGGAAAGAGAAGAAAAATAGTAGAAACCATTTCTTCTTAGGGAAATCACCTCTACTCTTGAACCGAGGCACGAAGAAACGACAATTTCACCATTGGGAAGAAACTAGTGATTTCTATCATGGTGGGGCCCGAGATGGACCAGAAGTGCTCGGCGTGGATGCTTTGTGTGCTCGCCGTGGATGCCCCATGCGGCCACCTGTCACCCATCACCGTGCGCTCGCCTGTCCGCCGCCGCTGCGCTCGTCAGCCCGCGTCGCGTGCGCTCGTCGACACCTCCGTGCCCGCCGCCGCCCCGCGCGCCCGCCTGTGCCTCCGCGCTGGCCCGTCGCCGCCCCATGTGCTCGCGAGCTGGCCGCCCGCGCCTCAGCGCTCGTGTGTTGGCCACCCCGCGCGCCCGCTGGACGCTGCACGTGCTCACCGGCGCCGCGTGCTGCTTCTCCGGTCGGGATTTGGTTAGAGGCATGAACGGAGAGAGAGAGGGGGGAAGGGATAAGGGAGAGAAAAAAAAGTCAAATATTTATTACCGGAAGACACTCTCACTGTGAGAGATAGTTTATATAGAAAGTTTTTGCTGATGTGGTCCTCTTGGAAACCGTGCCTAGTTTCTACCATTAGAACTGCCCGTATGTGTCATTGCTGAAAATAAAAACCAATCAGCTAAGGAGGCAACTAGCACAATATCAAACCTATAGTTGTCGACAAGTAAACCGTACACAAACACAAATAATGTAAATATGACTGGACAAGAGGCAACCAATTTCCGTTCGCCAGGGTCCTTTGATCCCATCTCATAGCTAACCATCCATCTAATATAAATAGAGGGGATCGTCTTACAAGAAAATCACAAAACTCCCTCGGACTGCCAAATTAGCCTGGCAGTTTTTTTTACTGAAGCACCTGCCAAAACTGGCATAGTCCGGATTTTATTGAATTCTGCACATTCACGCCAAATTTGATCCTTTTCCATTGCATTTGATTTTTCGGTCCATCTTTGACTCCTCTCATCATTTTTTTTTTGGCGCGAATTGACTCCCCTCATCATATTTTTGCTATCAACACACGGTGCTACCATGACACCTGCAATGCTAAAGAACATAGTGGTACAAATCTCCAGGTATTGGTGTAGTCAATCAACATTGCCATCCTCCTCCTGGGACATCTCGGGGTCTATTGGTGAAAAGAAATAAACAACAATAACTGTTAAGTGATTATGATTAATATGCATTTTTCACTAGTTGGACCATATCAGATAATAGGAACTAATAGTTAGCTTAGTAGCATTTTTCATTGGCTGTGCATCCAAACATCCTCTAACTAATAGGTAGCTAATACGAGTTAGTTAGCTAATATTAGATATGATCTATTACTATTAGTCAGCTAACTATTAGCACATAATGAATCCAAACAGGCCTTGGGTTGGATCAGGTTCTGTTAGATAGGGTTTGGATAAGGGCCTCGGTACCTTAGCTCCTATTGGTTCGACGGCCTGATGGGCTGTGTTCTACAGGGTGCCACGGTGAACCCAGCCTGGTGCATGGTGGACCAAAGAGATGGCACAAAATGGACCGATTCCATTCGTCTGTCTAGGTCTACAGCTTACAAGGTTGAAGGTATCTAATGTCATTTGACAAAAAAAAATAAAATCTAACTTTGAAAAAAATCTGAGAACTAAAAATTTATATTTAAAACCCTAAGCAATTCCAAAAAAGAATTACAAACTACAAGGTTCAAGGTATTGTAGATCTCTAAAATTCTAACATAAATTTTGTCTTCATCAATCTGAATTTGAAAATTTTATATATTTAATTATATGCACTAAATTCTAGATGTGATCTAGATTAGCAACCCCCTAGAAATTGAATTTCGGGAAAAGTTGATAACAACAACCACATTTAAAAGTAATCTCAAAAAACACATTTAGAACTGAATTTATTTCTAGGAATGGCAGTAACACACTGACCACCCCTAAGGGCTTGTTTAAAACATAGGAAAAAGTTTCCGTTCCTGTGTTTTTTACGTGAAATTGAACTGATTCTTGTGAAATTCCAACGTGATTCCTATGAAATTCATGTGTTCCAAATAGGCCCTAAAATGACGGGCATTTCTATGTGTGGTAGGTAACACCAACTAGTCCTATAAATTGATTTTTAGGGTGGTCCGTCTCTACAATCGTCTGCAGAGGTGTCTCAAAGTATCAACTACATTAAAAAACAAAATGCCTCTTGAAACAATTTCTATATTAGTACCTGAAAATTCCAATCAAGTCTCAAAAGGTTACTAAAAATAGGAACGCTAGGTTTTCTATAGAGACGACAAGCCTACGGTTGCTAGACTAGTTGGTCAAGCCTCCTGATGGCGTCCCCGTGACCAGAGTTTGATCCCTTGGTCAGACAAATTTCTGGTTAGCGGTTTGGAAAAAAAACCTTTCACCTATCCCGCGTTCCCACAACATAGGTAAGAGGACCAACCCTCTCACCGGGTAATGGGCCTTTATGTGCAGGTGGAGCATGGTGTTCGGGTGTGTTCTTGGGCTGAGGTGAGAAGTCCCCTACCTGAAGCTAAAATAGCTCGGTGGTGTCTACCCCCTAGCCAGAGTTTTTTTTATAGAGACGACAAAGCTTTGGTGTATCTTTAAAATTTATATGAAGTGGTGAGACAAGTGTCCACCTTGTGTGGAAATCTAATAAATGGCCAATATATATAATTTACTTCTAAAGTTAGGGCTTAACTTGCATATCCTAATATTAAATAGAGGAATCCTGCACAGTGTTAACACAGTCGGTTTGATACAACAATAAATGGTTATGTTACCAGGATTTTCACAACCAATTTGTGTTACAAACCCGCCAACATCTTGACCAACCACACATTTGGCTTGGTAGTGAGGGTTATGCTCTAAATACTATTTGTAGCATCCTGTCTCTAAAATCTAATTACAACCCATCTCCTCACGTGAAACGGCGGGCTCACATACTCATAGCATATCTTTTACACTTTCTTTTTTTTGAAACGAATCAGGCAGGAGAGCTGCTGATTATATTGATAAAGAAGAAGTCCCAGACTAGGTACAATAGAAAACAACAATAGTCGTAGCATATCTTTTACACTTTCATCCTCATTTCTTAACCTAGAGGTGCTACATCTAGAATGATACAGCTTATAAGCTGACCCCTAAATGCCTATAAAGTCCCAATGTGATACCACACCACAACCACAAAATAGACCACATGGATGGGGTATTACAATCCTTGTGATACAAATGGTGAACAAAAAACAGAGAACAAAAGCGCATGATGCTGCTACAAAAGCTTGTTGGAGTCACGATTTGCCTGGTTGGGAATGTTTGCCCATTGTGGGCTTGTCGCTGATATGCAATATCAATAGTTAGTGACAAGATTCGTTGTGCGGTTCCTTCCTAAAAGCAACTAATTGGAAACAAGTGAAAACTATTGTTAATCCCCTGTACTGGATAATGAACATTTTTTCTATGCGAGTGTGACTAACGGTTTACCTACCATGGAGTTAGATGCCGCCTGCAATCTTCATCACCAAGGAGCAAACAACAATTATTTTCCCTTCCACCTTTCTCCAGGTTAGTGGTACATCTTTGTAGAAGTCCACATGTCTTCAACATATCCTCTTGTGCTGCCTCCTTGGTAATATTTAACATATCCTCTTGTCTTAAGTGAAAAGGCCTTCTGTCTCACGAACCTTGAGGCTATCCAAGATGAGCCTTGTGGATGAGAACATGAACATTAAATTCCACATGCTTGAGGCTATTACAAAAAAAATTTGCAGATGAGATGAAGGTTGGCAGTGGTGCATTTGGAATTGTTTACAAGGTATGTCTAATCATAGAGCGTATTACTTTTCCTTATTAATTTTATGCCAATTTTATACCGCTTCTGCCGTGTATATACTAACGAGTTACTAAATCACATAGGGCAGGTTATATAATGGGCAAGTGATTGCTGTCAAGAAACTTCATCCACAGAAAGGACTTGATGATACAGCATTTGACAATGAACTCCGTAACCTTTGCAAGATACGCCATCAAAATATCATTCGGTTCCTTGGATACTGTCATGAACCGCAACGTAAGATCCTTACTCATAAAGGGCACAAAAATGCTGTTAGAGAAATGGAGAGATTTCTCTGCTTTGAATACGTGGAGCATGGAAGCATTGAAAAGCACATTTCAGGTACACTATTTCCTTGAGTATTTAGCATCTGAAGGCAAATGATTCAGCAATTTTAATTGCATTTGTTGTCTCCATTGCAGATAACTCATGTGATCTTGACTGGCCGACGTGTTTCAAAATAATTAAAGGGATCTATGAGGGCTTAAACTACCTGCATAGTGCACAAGAAAATCCTATTTACCATCTGGACCTAAAACCTGCTAATATATTGTTGGATGAGAACATGACTCCAAAAATTGCAGATTTTGGTTTGTCCAGACTAGTTGCTTCAACAAAAACCTATAAAACTAAGACTACCAGAGGAACACAGTAAGTTAATGTGTCATTTTTTAAGCCACTTAGTTTGGTAATAATAAAGCTTTCAAACATGGCTTGCTATTGCCCTAACCATATCTTGTATGCTTATTGATGTCATGAAGTGGGTACATGCCACCTGAATACATAAATAGTGGCATTATATTGAGGAAGTTTGACGTGTTCAGTTTGGGATTAATAATTGGTAAAGACTTGTTTCCGGCCGTGCGTATCTTTCTCCCGTCGCACGCACGCTCCATTCATCGCGTGTCTAGTATGGTTCCATTCCCATCCCATCGTCTCCAACACCATTTCCCCTTCTCTCTACACGCAGTCACCCGACCCCGCCGTAGTCCTCCCCGACGGGCTCCACCTCCCCGCCGGCCGCCCATCCACCGCTGGCACTAGCCCCTCTCCTGCCCACCTCCCTCTCTCCTACCCCTCCTCTCCCCCCGGCAGCTAGATCTAGTTGTGCCAGTCGCCGCGGCAACAACCCTAGCTGTGACGAGCTCTACCACCGTCGGGTCGAGGGGACACGTCGCCGGAGCCACGGACCCGATGCAGGTGGATCTGCCGCTCCCCATCACCGCGGACCCAATACAGGTCGACTAGTCCCCCATCTCGTCCCTACCCCCTCCCTCCGCCTCACTATCCCTCCTCGCCTTTTACCCCGCACATCGCGTCGCCTCGCCGCTTCCCTCCTGTGCCCATCTCGCTGAAACCCTCTCTCTGTCACCGTCGCGGCCGATCTGACCCGGCAGCAGCTCAAGGGACTCCATCGCCGCAGCATCCCCTAGGGGCATTGCCCATTGGTGAGGGGAGTCATCGTCATCGTATTTGGCAGTGAGAAATTGGATGCGCCACGGAGCAGGGCGAGAGGACCTAGCTGAGTTGGATATAGCGGCAACAGGAGGACGTGATGCCGGGGGTGGCGTCCGTAGCGGGATCGGGATCTAGCCGCACCGGCGGGACGAGATCACGTTCGATCACCTCTAGAAGGTGTCACACCCGGTTTTCTAAGAACTAAACTAGGTAAGCCATATGTGTGCCCAGGAAGTCCACACATACGTCAGAATGAAAAAGTATCATAAACAATGTTACTATATAGCGTATATATAGCTATAAATTAACACTTACATCAGAGTATCGCGGAACGGTGACTAAACTTCAGGCTCCATTCTTCTCAGGGACGGCTGACTGGTGGCTCCGTATGCCAAACACTTCTGAAAGGCTTCTGGAAACTCCACTACCTCTTTATCCTTCTTCTGAGCAACACCATACTACACACTGGGGTGTGGTGGAAATAGCAAGGGTGAGTCCATGTCAAACTCAACAAGTATAACACAGGGTTCATGAGGCTCAAAAAGGCTAGACACTGTTTGACTGCGTTTAGCTTTTAATCATCATATAATTAGCAATTAAGTAGCATCAAGATGAACCAATTCCCATTAATGAACCAATGATCAATTGTAATAAGGATAATGAATAGCATTAACATGAGCATAATAACAACAACAGTAATTAAGCATGATATAACAATGGTGATCAGCTATATGTAGATGTTCCAAGGCCGCCCGTATCCGTGGGCACGGCTAGTATACCAGTTTTTAACTCTGCGCAGAGGTGTACACTTTCACTGTGAGTCATGATTTCCAAATGCATGGGTTTGCAAGGCCCAAAACATCGAAAACCATATAAAGTCATTCAAAAGTTCGTCTAACAAGTTAGGGCCATTAGATTCACTCGGCAGGCAGATGTAGGAACCCCCTTTTCAAATGGCACACTTCCTTCACGGCTATACTCATAAGACTAGAGGTTGTCCTACACTCAACGTGGCAAGCCATTCTTACGCCATTTAAGGTAACCACTAACAAGCTAGAAAATGTCTCTTAAACAACTAGAGCCAGAGCCATATAGCCCTCATAGCTGTACTGTATGTCCCGGATGATCACGTACAAATAAGTCCTTATGGAGAGAAACCAGAGCAACAATATAACCCCTTGCTCTAGCCCCCTTTTCAACAGTAATAAAATCATCTTAATGGTTGGTTGCTTAATCCATTAGTCAAATTACAAGATCATTATTCATAATTAAGCACTAGCAATAGCTATCCAAATGCACAACCCATAGGTGACAAGGAAACAAGATATCAATAGCTAAGTTATAATCTCTATGGTTGTCAAGGAAGACACATGCATATGTATGATAATTTCAGTGAATAGGACAACAAGGATGGTTCCCATATTATACTTGCCTTAAAGTGAGATTCTTCTTCTAATCCAAAGCTTCAGTTGAAATTCTTCTTGATCAACACGTAAAGCACACCGACTGGACATGATCATAGAACACCACGCAAGCATCCATGCAATCATACACAAAGCAAGTAGTAGGACTAAATTTAGAATAATACACCAAACAATTAAAGAGATTTGAAATCTAACCTACGTGTTGCTACGAACACATAAACACGAAAAACACGCTAATCGGAGCTACGGTGAAAGAGAAATAATTACCGAAAGATTTACTTTATAAGAGTGAAGGCTATATGCTTGGTTTATTTTGTTTACAAAACCATGTGAAATATATTAATTTAGTCAATTTACATTGTAATTGAAAAGTCGATTAAAGCTACTAGTCATATTTTATTTACAAACATGTCTCATAATATTTCTTATTTAAACATTGACTTTACAAAAAGGAAGGAAAAACATGTGATGACATTTATATATATTCGAATTGTATTTTGGCTGCAAAAGAGAAAGGTATATATGGAATCATCAACAACACATCATTAACAACGTAACCAACAAGGATATGCTAGAATTGTTTATTTCTGTTAGAAAAGAAAAGAATGCATATATGACATGAGAATGATGGAGTGCTGTCATCATCGAGGATAGCTAGCCTACTCAACATGCATTGGAAAGGATAATTTTCAGCAAGCTGATATCGCCGAGGACATTGGCAACATGCTTGCATGTCCGTAAATTTAATTCTGTCAAAAAGAGTACGACTCCCTCATGAATAAAATGTAATGATCATCGGTTTCTTGATAACAGATAGATTGACTTGGAGACTCTGAACTGTCTACGGGTTGTTGCACAGTTATCAATCAAATTAGATCTAAACTATGAAATTCCAGAGATTTTGATAAAGAAAACATTAATACTATTACGTAGTTCATGTTGTTATAAATCCATTGCAATTTGAATGAACTAATTCGGAGTTAAAACAAATAAGTTATGAATTAAACGAGATTTTCTTTAATAAAATAATAGATTAAATATAACCTCGAATCTTAAAGGTGAAAAACTAAACCAACAGTAGCACTAACATGTAGATTATGAAATTACAAATCTTACGCAATTTGATTGGGTCAAATTGGAGTTAAAACGTAGAAACAGTGGAGATCGATTGCTAATTATGGGTCACGTATTTCTATCGTATTCATACATTTGTTTTTCTAAAAGAAATCGGCCATAAAGCATATGTGACATGGTGATGACGCCATCAAGCTAATTGGAACAGGGGCCAAGAGCACGCAAGGTGCACGGCCAGTGGCACCATGTACAGCGGCGAGCACCTTGCCGGGCAACTGGAGAAAAGGCCTAGGGCCTCGGTTCGACACGGGAAGGACACAAGGAGATAGAGGAGGATGCTGCGAGCTCACCTAGGGTCTTTGCGCAGGCTGAGAAAGCTCGACGGCTTCGTGAAGCTCGGTGAAGCGGACGCCGCAAGGAGAAGTCTGACGACTGGCTCCAAACAGCGGCACGGCAGCGGACGACACACACGGCCATGGTGCTCCGGTCCTTTCTCGGCAAGATCCAACCAAAGCGGCGGCGTGAGCTAGCTAGGGCAGATGCGATGGGATGCTACATAATGCAAAATAATGACGATGCTGGCTGGAGACTTGCCTATTTATGGGCTGATGAAGGGGTCTCGGCCAAGGATTTCAGATCCACGAGATCAAAGAGAGAAAGGTTGGCATGTATTTATATGTGCTAGGTTAAAGCCAAGTTGGAATAGGATTAGATTTTATTATTTTCGGAATTAATGAATTTCATGACTAGAAATAATTCTAGAAAATCTAGAATTACTATTTGAGCCACATAAATACTCTGAAAGATTCTAAAAATTCAGGGAAAATTTCCAGAGATATTTTGGAACTGGAGGAACCCAAAGAAAGTATTTGGAGCTCACTGTAAGATAATTTTGGAGCTTCTAAAAATTAGGTTATGCTTGTAGAAAAATAGGAAGAAGTTCCGACAAAAGCAGAAAAAAATTCACGAGAAGTTTGTAGAGATTGATTAACGGACGGTGAATTGAAAGGAGTGATACGGAGTAGAAGAAGATGATCTAGGAATTCTCCGTATGAAAAGATTAAGATCGAGAAAGTAGAGATTTAGTTACAGAAAAGGCAGGGACAAGCCAGAAAAAGATAAACGACTTACTAAACGCGTTTTGAAAATTTTACTCGCTCATAACACCAAGTTAAGCAACAAGCAAACATCACATCATGAAAAGCCTATCAAATTAATATGGAAAAGTTTTAAACCACAGTTTTCTACATTTAAATTAGCAGCAACTTAATTTATCGGATAAGTTTTATTCAAATATTAAAATCATTTATTTTATTTAGTGTTTTTCATGCACAACTCAAAATAGGAAATTTTAGGTGTGACAGAAGGTAACATCGCGTGCCCTTTGCTTTGTTCGTAACGTGAGCTCGATCTGGGTGATGGAGAGTCAGGGGTAGGTCGGTCCTGCTGCCGTGGCCTAATTTCTAGGACGAAGCTGGTGCCCTGCCTCTTCGCCTGGCTTGATTACTCCCCCAGCCCCAGGCACAATCCCAGTCGGGTATCTCAAGCTGCGGACACGGAACATCTTATTTGTTTATTTTTTTGCGCTGCTCATATGAGTCCATGAGCTGCAGTTGATTTCTTCATGAACACCAGTGTGATTCGCTTACCTTTGGTGTTTCCATTTTAAGTCTCCGTTACTCATTGACAGAGCTTAACAAAGTTTTTTGTGTGTATGTTCTTTGCAGTGTCCATCCTTTCAGATCACCAAAAACCAAAGGATGAGGCACTAAACACCTGATTGCTTATCGTTCCCTACACAAACAACATCAACTTCCCAAGTACGGTGTCGTCAGGCACTTATATGCATCGTTCTACAATGCTTACTGAAAGTGATGTGCAGAGCTCCAGCAGTGCGGCCGGCTAGTAGTTCAGTTTCAGTTCAGCCCTCCCCTCCAGGCTCCACCGTCCGGTGGAAGTTCACCTGCATCCTGCTGCCTGCATCGCCCAAACTGTCAACTAGACTCAAATGGTCAGTCACACTACTGTAATACTAGCGGATGCAATGCTAGCGAGGATCTCACAGGCTTCACAACTCACGAGATAAAGTAGTCTGTCGTAATCTCTACTATATAATAACCTTAATTAGTAGTAGTATGAACCAAGGGTATAACCTGGGTGTGCGCTACTGTGCTGCTGAGCAAATAATAGATTAGTGAGAAGCTCTTTGATGTTTTATCAGAGGAGAAGAGCTCAACCTTATGCAATTTTGTGCTATGATAAAAGGAATGGTTTTATCAGAGGATTATGGCAGCTCCACTTAGCTTGTGGTTTTCATGCTATATGTTGTTTCATTGTAAATGAATTCAATTTTCCTTTGCTTTTTTTATGTTTATAGGAACCAAGCAGTGTGGAGAAAATCATGGAAATTGATGGGCGCATAGGTTGTGCCATGAGTGGACTTATTGCTGATGCTAGAACACTAGTGGAGCATGCTCGTGTTGAGACTCAAGTACTTTTCCTGTGTGGCTTGAAATTTTTTTATCTGTAGGATTTTTTGCTAGGCTGCGTGATTGCATCAGTTTCTAAGCACACAACTGCCTACTACTTCATCTAATTTCAGCGGATGGGTTTATCTTTTAGTTCACTGACCAAAAGCTGATTTTGCTAGCGAGCAGAATAGGGCACAGAAAGGGGATAGGGAGGCTGCCATCCGAGATAGCGAGGGTTAACAACCTACCAGCTCATAGTTCCTATGCGATACACCGCATGAAGGAGCTAAACAAACTTCGCCATCTGTCCATCAAGGTGAGCCTATCTGCTTTCTGAATGAGAGACTTTTAGTAATTCTCATAAATGTTGTTGTAAATTCATAATTTGTTTTAACAACTCTATGTTGGTGATATGTGCCATTGTCCTATTAAATGTGTTCATTCAACAGTATAGCACACTGTTTGGGGGGATGAACTAAGTACACTCTTTCAAGCATATGTGTGAAGATTTCATCTTGATCCTTAATTACTTGTTCTAGGCACATGAGCTGCGAGGAAACTATTAATTCGCATAGCTTCTCAGAATGTTATAACTACTGGATATGTTTAGGGTGTGCAGCAAGTCTGCAGGTGCTTTTATGCACCTCTAGAGAGAGACTACAGGGATACTAGTGTAGTTCTGTTATTAATTATAACGATATTTGCTTGGTTGTTTAACGGCTTATTATTTTGTTATAATCTCTGATCAAATTACTGATAACTTGCCTGACTAAACAAATTAAATTTGCTTAATAGTGATATTAAATTGCTTAACTATTGATATTAATTTGCTTAAATAATAAACTTGTAGCCACAAAACAATGATGACGTAACAATTAGGGTTGGGATATATGCTTTGAATTTGCATGTCTTGTGTTTGACGAAATGGCCATATCAGGTGTGGATTTTTTTAGACGCTTGGGAATTGTGGTAGAGGATTGTTAGGGGATTATTTGGGGATGGTGGTAGAGGATTGTTAAGGTTATGGCGTAGCAGAGGCTGGTAAGGCCCAAATGGTTTGCTACTACCTATGGGCTATGCAGATGTCAATTTAATATAGGTCCATTAATATGTGCATTGTTGTTGTGCTTTGCCTCCATTTAGATGTAATATTTCTTTTTGCCTCCATTAATATGTGCATTGTGGCACCACACGCACGACATTTGGTTAGTGTCATTGCAATTTCACTGTCTCCAAGCATTATGTCTTTTTTTACTGAATGATAGCCATGTCTGCTAGGGAACAACCGGTGGAAAAAGGGTATGATTAGTTAGTTCACTACATCAGCATGCTAGGATGGTCATTTTCAATTTATAATTCAGTTTGCTACTAACTACGTGCTTTCAGTTTGTAATTTTAGTTGCAATTCTAGCTTGTAATTTTAGTATGCAATTCCAGTTTGTCTTACCCCAACCCCGATTAGTTCATATATATGGCTAGCTGGTGGCCTCGGTTAGTTCGTACTTTCTTCTATTATTCTTTGTAATGTAAGTCTGTACATAAGCATTTCTTCTTTTAGTACCATGTAATTTTTCATGTTTCTGTCACACCCGGTTTTCTGAAGAACAAAACCAGGCTAATCATATGTGTGCCCAGGAAGTCCACACATATGTCAGAATGAAAAAGTATCAAAACAATGTTTATATAAAGCGGAAAACATACTATATTAACACTTACAACTATCAGAGTGTCGCGGAACGGTCACTAATCTTTTCTTCAGGCTCCAACATCACAGGGACGGCTGACTGGGGGTTTCATATGCCAAGCACTTCTGAAAAGACTTCTGGAAATTCCACTACACTTTCATCCTTCTTCTAAGCAACACCTCACTACACACTGGAGTGTGGTGGAAATAGCAAGAGTGAGTCCATGTCGAACTCAACAAATATAACATGGGGTTCATGAGGCTCAAAAGGATAGACACTGGTTTACTGTATTTAGCTTTTAATTATCACAGTTTTATCATATGAGTAGCATCAGGTTTGCATTAATTCCCACAATAAACATATGATCAATGTAAAGATGAATAATGAATAGCAAAAACATATTTATAGTCATTAGTGATCATCAATTCTGTAAGGGTCCAAGGCCACTCGTGACCGTGAGCACGGCTGATATACCAGTTTTACACTCTGCAGAGGTTGTACACTTTCACTGTGAGTCGTGATTTACCCTTTCGCCCGAGGTGATCAGCCTCTTGACCCACTACCAAGGAAGGTCGGCAGGGTTCACTATGAAGTCTTTCAAAGGTTCGTCTAACAAGTTAGGGCCATTAGATTTCACTCGGCAAACAGATGTAGAGCCCCCCTTCCTGATGGCACAATAACACGCAGCCTATACACATGAGGACAGAGGCCGCACTATATCCGATTCGTCAAGCCATTCTTACGCCATAAAGGAATACCACTAACAAGCTAGAAAAGGTCCTCATACTTGACTAAAGCCAGAGCCATTATAGCCCTCACAGTTGTACTGTAAGTCCCGGATTTTCGCTTACAGATGAGTCCTTATGGAGAGTAACAAGAGCACCAAATAACCCCATGCTCTAGTACCCTTTAACAGTAATAAAAATCATCTTTTATTGTTTATTGCATATTCTATTAGTCAAATTATATGATCATAGTTCATGTTGAGCACTAGCAATACTAATCCATGCAATATAATAGGTATCAAGGAATAAGATCAACACTAAGTCATCCTTAACAAAGGAATATATGCATAATGATAATATTTACTTATTGTGAATAGGACAACAAGGATAATCCCATGCTATACTTGCCTTAGAACTTGCTTTATACCCAAAGCAACTTGCTCTGAAAAACCTTAACTTAATCTTTTATTTGCAACTTCTGGCACTCAGCTTCTGGTCTTCATCTTCGGATCTTTGGCGCTCACAAATAGTCTTTCTTCTACTCGTAGATCATAGCAACCCAGCACACTAACAGACATACAATCAAACAAATAGGGACAACTAAGAACAATACACCACACAAGAGAAAACAACGTACTAAAAGAGAGCTACCGGCTACGGTCACGAGAATACAAGAAACGTCGATAACGGAACTATCATTAAAAAGAAAAAGACTATCGGAATATTTATATTATAAAAAAATCACTACATGCTTGATTTATTTTAGCTAACAAGATCATGAAAAAGTAATTAGTTCAGATTAAACAAATCATATTTGGACTCAACACCGAGTTGAAACTAACCAAAGTTTATATATTTTATAAATATTCCCACACAATATTTTATTAAGCAAGTTATGCTTTTATATTTGCAAAAGAAATAATTTTGTGAGAGCATCCTAACGCACGTGAAAGTGCTAGACTAAGCAAATTACAAATTAAAAATATGTTTATGTTAGTAGCTAATTATTTTAACATTTATTTACATATACAAAATCGAGATGTACCTCCATATTGTTTCTAGATTGAAAATTGGTTACGTACCCATTAATCGAATTAATATTTAACAATGAACATAAAAACGATGTAAACGGATCTACCGAAAATTTTATATATTATAACAGAAAAGAAAAGATTATATGCTTGGTTTATTTTAACTAAGCAAAATGGTATGAAGTTTATTAATTTAGATTATGCATCTTTATTGAAAGATCGAGCTAAATCTAGACATATTTTAATTACAAATATTTTAGTATCATTTACATACAGATTATAATTGAACTTAGCATCTAATGGCATGCAGCGTGTTTACACTAACAGGTATAATTGAAATATATTTAAGTTAACAATTAATCATATACTAGCATATATGTATAAAATAATATCGTAGTATAAAACCATATTGATTTTCATTATAAAACTAGTTGCATACATATAATTTAATCTAATATATTTAACTATATGGAAAAATATATTAAAGTCATTTTAAATTTACTTTGCAACAGAAATAAATATCCAAGATCATCTACGTCTATCTATTATATGTGATATGTTTCAATTAATCATATTTTAATTTATACACTAGTATGTATTATTTAACTAAAATAAACTTCAACTTTTCAAAATAAAGGAGCACGTGAGAACCTCTAATAGAACTGTATCTGACGTCTTGTTAAACTAAGAAAATTTATAATTTAAAAGTATATTAATGTTTGTGATTAGTCATATTAGTATTAGTTTATGAAACACCATAGCATATACATAAATGGCTTTTAAATTATAAATTAGAAAACTAGTTGCATGCACATTAGTCAATTTAATATTTACTTTATATGAAAAAAACAAGTGATTTGAAAAGTATTAACACTATTGCGTAAAGCATATCGACCTAAATCTAACACAACTTGAATCAGGCAAAACGGAGTTAAAACGATTAAATGGTGATTAATTTAGTGCATGTGGCAATCAAGGCAGCACGCAGAGCAAGCAGCAGGCCGCACGGTTCGGTGTAGCAGCAATTTCGAACTTCTTCAAGCAGAGAGATGTGTGCCACGGTGAAAGAAAAGGAAAGGCCAACTTGTAATGTACATAGACGTGAGGCACACAAATGATTTCTTTACCTTCAGTCAATGATGAACGACAGCGAGGCAAACGATAGCATTGCCTGACTATGGTGGTAACGGGTTCATCCTGATGGGCGCAGGCATCAGCGAGGTAGCGCTAGGCCTTGCTGCAGAAGTGCAGATCAAGATAGAGGTCGACCTCCATAGAATAAACAGAAAGAAAAGAAGGGTAAGGAAAATCTCACGCTGAGGTTAAGGAGGAATTGAAGACGGGCAACGGCAAGCCCGCTCGGCTGACATCAGCCTGCTGTAGCCGACCGACTGGCAGGCGGTGGTTTTCGCCGAAGACGCTGCAGGTGGCCAGAAAGAGCTCGCCGGAGAAGTCGTTGGAGTTGGCCGACGGCGACAAGAAGAGAGAAAATTCTATTTTACTACACGAGAGATTTCCCAAACTAGGGGCTCCTCTACGGTAGTTTTGGTGTGCTTTTACCCAAGGGATAGGTACGTATATATAGGGAGAAAAACTCTCCACCTCCATATCAACTAGCGATATGGTGCTAATTGACATTGCACCATCCACCTTTACTAATAGGCCTAATTAATTATAAAAGCCCATTAGTAAATAAAGACATGGACCTTTGGGCATGAGAAAATCTGAGATATTTTATTATTTTCGGAATTAATTAATTTTATGGATAAAATAATTCTAGAAAAGTCTAGAATTGAATTTTAAGCCACGAAAAATACCTCGAAGGCTCCGAAAATTTAGGAAAAATTCTCAGAGATATTTTAGAATGATACGAACCCAAATAAAGTATCTGAAGCTCATGAAAAGATTGATGAAGAGATCAAGGAAAAAGATTAAGCTCACGGAAATTGAAATTTTAAATCCAGAAAATACCAAAAAGTTTTTCCATGAGAAGTAAACGTCGTCCTATGGTAATTTAAAAATAAAAGCACTCACCAACACCCAAGACAAGCATCACACAAACACCACATTATCAAATTAATATGAAAAAGTTTAAAACCACAATTTTCTATATTTAAATTAGCAGCAACTTAACTTATCTAATAAATTTATTCAGATATTGAAATTATTTATTTTATTTAGTGTTTTCCAAGCACAATCCAAAATTAGAAATTTTGGGGTGTGACAATTCTACCCCACTTAACAGGAATCTCGTCCCGAGATTCGAAAAGACTAGGGAGAAAGATAAAGCAGACCAATAAGGTTGTTTCGAGACTTTTTGACAAGTTCGGATATAAGCGTCAAGGATTATCAAAGGATAACAAAAGAACATTGGATTGATCGTTAAGATTGATTCAAGTTAATGAAAGAAGGTCAAAGGATTGAAGGTCAGCATAAGTGAAAAGGAAGATCAAAGGAGATTGAAAACATAGATCAAGGTTGATCATCGAGTCTTCACTTTATGAGGTGTAAAAACAAGAGTGGAGATTAGCAAGAGATATCATAAGAGATAAAGATACATCTTAAGGTACTCAAAACTCCTAGATTCAAGATTTATGAGATATCACGAAAAAGTGACAGATTAGCATTGGTTGAAGAAAGATAAAGACTAGTTTTTTGTTTTACCATTCAGGGAGACCTGTAAGAATGATAAATTGATCTTCAAGTCTTTGTAGGTCCTTGAATCAGGATTTATAAGATGTAAGGACAAGTGTCAAAAGTTGTCAAATGTTGATAAGAAAAAGTAAAGATTGATGGCAAGAAGGTGAGACTGGTTAAGAGGCAAGGACTAGTAAAAGATGATATTATGATAGCGATTGGTCTTTGGATCTTCCTGTGTCGTGACTTGACATGCATGAGATTGATGATGGTGGCGGACGCTACCCTACTTAACAAAGATCTTGTTCCACCTGGCGATGTCATTGAAGGCAACACTTTCTTGGAGGCTTGCTGCTAATGATGAGTCCTTCATGCGTTGATCCTCCCTTGGGTTAAGATAAAGGAGAAAGCATAGAAACCAAGAGTAAGCATGGATGATTTATGAAAAAGACTATAAGAATTAGGATTGATCGAAGGTTAGGTAGGTCAAGAGAGGATACTACCCCACTTTAACATAGATTGAGCTAATTCTCAAGATGAAACCTTTCGGGCCACCTTCAAAGCACGAGAACAAGGACAACACACAGGCATCACATCCAACAAGACAAGTACACATTACATCATCGATACTACACGTGCTTTTTCAACAATGGTAGTCATCCTAAATGGTAGATTATAGATGATGAAAAGCCATCGAACTTTAGAACAAGATAAGATCAGAAACCTTTTGGTAAAAACAACACAAATCAAAAACCAAGAGAGTAAGAAATAATAGCTCAAAGGAAGCTATCAAGGAAGGGATACAACAAGACAAGGAACAGGAAATAGTCAAAATCAATGAGTCAAGGGATCACAAAATAGTTTCATAGTAAAATAAGTTTTAGAATACGTCCAGTGCTACTTGGCATACGTCCTACAGTCAACACCGCTCCGATACCACTCTGTCACACCCGGTTTTCTGAAGAACAAAACCAGGCTAATCATATGTGTGCCCAGGAAGTCCACACATATGTCAGAATGAAAAAGTATCAAAACAATGTTTATATAAAGCGGAAAACATACTATATTAACACTTACAACTATCAGAGTGTCGCGGAACGGTCACTAATCTTTTCTTCAGGCTCCAACATCACAGGGACGGCTGACTGGGGGTTTCATATGCCAAGCACTTCTGAAAAGACTTCTGGAAATTCCACTACACTTTCATCCTTCTTCTAAGCAACACCTCACTACACACTGGAGTGTGGTGGAAATAGCAAGAGTGAGTCCATGTCGAACTCAACAAATATAACATGGGGTTCATGAGGCTCAAAAGGATAGACACTGGTTTACTGTATTTAGCTTTTAATTATCACAGTTTTATCATATGAGTAGCATCAGGTTTGCATTAATTCCCACAATAAACATATGATCAATGTAAAGATGAATAATGAATAGCAAAAACATATTTATAGTCATTAGTGATCATCAATTCTGTAAGGGTCCAAGGCCACTCGTGACCGTGAGCACGGCTGATATACCAGTTTTACACTCTGCAGAGGTTGTACACTTTCACTGTGAGTCGTGATTTACCCTTTCGCCCGAGGTGATCAGCCTCTTGACCCACTACCAAGGAAGGTCGGCAGGGTTCACTATGAAGTCTTTCAAAGGTTCGTCTAACAAGTTAGGGCCATTAGATTTCACTCGGCAAACAGATGTAGAGCCCCCCTTCCTGATGGCACAATAACACGCAGCCTATACACATGAGGACAGAGGCCGCACTATATCCGATTCGTCAAGCCATTCTTACGCCATAAAGGAATACCACTAACAAGCTAGAAAAGGTCCTCATACTTGACTAAAGCCAGAGCCATTATAGCCCTCACAGTTGTACTGTAAGTCCCGGATTTTCGCTTACAGATGAGTCCTTATGGAGAGTAACAAGAGCACCAAATAACCCCATGCTCTAGTACCCTTTAACAGTAATAAAAATCATCTTTTATTGTTTATTGCATATTCCATTAGTCAAATTATATGATCATAGTTCATGTTGAGCACTAGCAATACTAATCCATGCAATATAATAGGTATCAAGGAATAAGATCAACACTAAGTCATCCTTAACAAAGGAATATATGCATAATGATAATATTTACTTATTGTGAATAGGACAACAAGGATAATCCCATGCTATACTTGCCTTAGAACTTGCTTTATACCCAAAGCAACTTGCTCTGAAAAACCTTAACTTAATCTTTTATTTGCAACTTCTGGCACTCAGCTTCTGGTCTTCATCTTCGGATCTTTGGCGCTCACAAATAGTCTTTCTTCTACTCGTAGATCATAGCAACCCAGCACACTAACAGACATACAATCAAACAAATAGGGACAACT
This sequence comes from Saccharum hybrid cultivar R570, assembly GCA_038087645.1. Lineage (NCBI taxonomy): Eukaryota > Viridiplantae > Streptophyta > Magnoliopsida > Poales > Poaceae > Saccharum > Saccharum hybrid cultivar. The sequence goes on along the minus strand of JAQSUU010000743.1, from coordinate 5,109,084 downwards.
AAGAACAATACACCACACAAGAGAAAACAACGTACTAAAAGAGAGCTACCGGCTACGGTCACGAGAATACAAGAAACGTCGATAACGGAACTATCATTAAAAAGAAAAAGACTATCGGAATATTTATATTATAAAAAAATCACTACATGCTTGATTTATTTTAGCTAACAAGATCATGAAAAAGTAATTAGTTCAGATTAAACAAATCATATTTGGACTCAACACCGAGTTGAAACTAACCAAAGTTTATATATTTTATAAATATTCCCACACAATATTTTATTAAGCAAGTTATGCTTTTATATTTGCAAAAGAAATAATTTTGTGAGAGCATCCTAACGCACGTGAAAGTGCTAGACTAAGCAAATTACAAATTAAAAATATGTTTATGTTAGTAGCTAATTATTTTAACATTTATTTACATATACAAAATCGAGATGTACCTCCATATTGTTTCTAGATTGAAAATTGGTTACGTACCCATTAATCGAATTAATATTTAACAATGAACATAAAAACGATGTAAACGGATCTACCGAAAATTTTATATATTATAACAGAAAAGAAAAGATTATATGCTTGGTTTATTTTAACTAAGCAAAATGGTATGAAGTTTATTAATTTAGATTATGCATCTTTATTGAAAGATCGAGCTAAATCTAGACATATTTTAATTACAAATATTTTAGTATCATTTACATACAGATTATAATTGAACTTAGCATCTAATGGCATGCAGCGTGTTTACACTAACAGGTATAATTGAAATATATTTAAGTTAACAATTAATCATATACTAGCATATATGTATAAAATAATATCGTAGTATAAAACCATATTGATTTTCATTATAAAACTAGTTGCATACATATAATTTAATCTAATATATTTAACTATATGGAAAAATATATTAAAGTCATTTTAAATTTACTTTGCAACAGAAATAAATATCCAAGATCATCTACGTCTATCTATTATATGTGATATGTTTCAATTAATCATATTTTAATTTATACACTAGTATGTATTATTTAACTAAAATAAACTTCAACTTTTCAAAATAAAGGAGCACGTGAGAACCTCTAATAGAACTGTATCTGACGTCTTGTTAAACTAAGAAAATTTATAATTTAAAAGTATATTAATGTTTGTGATTAGTCATATTAGTATTAGTTTATGAAACACCATAGCATATACATAAATGGCTTTTAAATTATAAATTAGAAAACTAGTTGCATGCACATTAGTCAATTTAATATTTACTTTATATGAAAAAAACAAGTGATTTGAAAAGTATTAACACTATTGCGTAAAGCATATCGACCTAAATCTAACACAACTTGAATCAGGCAAAACGGAGTTAAAACGATTAAATGGTGATTAATTTAGTGCATGTGGCAATCAAGGCAGCACGCAGAGCAAGCAGCAGGCCGCACGGTTCGGTGTAGCAGCAATTTCGAACTTCTTCAAGCAGAGAGATGTGTGCCACGGTGAAAGAAAAGGAAAGGCCAACTTGTAATGTACATAGACGTGAGGCACACAAATGATTTCTTTACCTTCAGTCAATGATGAACGACAGCGAGGCAAACGATAGCATTGCCTGACTATGGTGGTAACGGGTTCATCCTGATGGGCGCAGGCATCAGCGAGGTAGCGCTAGGCCTTGCTGCAGAAGTGCAGATCAAGATAGAGGTCGACCTCCATAGAATAAACAGAAAGAAAAGAAGGGTAAGGAAAATCTCACGCTGAGGTTAAGGAGGAATTGAAGACGGGCAACGGCAAGCCCGCTCGGCTGACATCAGCCTGCTGTAGCCGACCGACTGGCAGGCGGTGGTTTTCGCCGAAGACGCTGCAGGTGGCCAGAAAGAGCTCGCCGGAGAAGTCGTTGGAGTTGGCCGACGGCGACAAGAAGAGAGAAAATTCTATTTTACTACACGAGAGATTTCCCAAACTAGGGGCTCCTCTACGGTAGTTTTGGTGTGCTTTTACCCAAGGGATAGGTACGTATATATAGGGAGAAAAACTCTCCACCTCCATATCAACTAGCGATATGGTGCTAATTGACATTGCACCATCCACCTTTACTAATAGGCCTAATTAATTATAAAAGCCCATTAGTAAATAAAGACATGGACCTTTGGGCATGAGAAAATCTGAGATATTTTATTATTTTCGGAATTAATTAATTTTATGGATAAAATAATTCTAGAAAAGTCTAGAATTGAATTTTAAGCCACGAAAAATACCTCGAAGGCTCCGAAAATTTAGGAAAAATTCTCAGAGATATTTTAGAATGAGACGAACCCAAATAAAGTATCTGAAGCTCATGAAAAGATTGATGAAGAGATCAAGGAAAAAGATTAAGCTCACGGAAATTGAAATTTTAAATCCAGAAAATACCAAAAAGTTTTTCCATGAGAAGTAAACGTCGTCCTATGGTAATTTAAAAATAAAAGCACTCACCAACACCCAAGACAAGCATCACACAAACACCACATTATCAAATTAATATGAAAAAGTTTAAAACCACAATTTTCTATATTTAAATTAGCAGCAACTTAACTTATCTAATAAATTTATTCAGATATTGAAATTATTTATTTTATTTAGTGTTTTCCAAGCACAATCCAAAATTAGAAATTTTGGGGTGTGACAATTCTACCCCACTTAACAGGAATCTCGTCCCGAGATTCGAAAAGACTAGGGAGAAAGATAAAGCAGACCAATAAGGTTGTTTCGAGACTTTTTGACAAGTTCGGATATAAGCGTCAAGGATTATCAAAGGATAACAAAAGAACATTGGATTGATCGTTAAGATTGATTCAAGTTAATGAAAGAAGGTCAAAGGATTGAAGGTCAGCATAAGTGAAAAGGAAGATCAAAGGAGATTGAAAACATAGATCAAGGTTGATCATCGAGTCTTCACTTTATGAGGTGTAAAAACAAGAGTGGAGATTAGCAAGAGATATCATAAGAGATAAAGATACATCTTAAGGTACTCAAAACTCCTAGATTCAAGATTTATGAGATATCACGAAAAAGTGACAGATTAGCATTGGTTGAAGAAAGATAAAGACTAGTTTTTTGTTTTACCATTCAGGGAGACCTGTAAGAATGATAAATTGATCTTCAAGTCTTTGTAGGTCCTTGAATCAGGATTTATAAGATGTAAGGACAAGTGTCAAAAGTTGTCAAATGTTGATAAGAAAAAGTAAAGATTGATGGCAAGAAGGTGAGACTGGTTAAGAGGCAAGGACTAGTAAAAGATGATATTATGATAGCGATTGGTCTTTGGATCTTCCTGTGTCGTGACTTGACATGCATGAGATTGATGATGGTGGCGGACGCTACCCTACTTAACAAAGATCTTGTTCCACCTGGCGATGTCATTGAAGGCAACACTTTCTTGGAGGCTTGCTGCTAATGATGAGTCCTTCATGCGTTGATCCTCCCTTGGGTTAAGATAAAGGAGAAAGCATAGAAACCAAGAGTAAGCATGGATGATTTATGAAAAAGACTATAAGAATTAGGATTGATCGAAGGTTAGGTAGGTCAAGAGAGGATACTACCCCACTTTAACATAGATTGAGCTAATTCTCAAGATGAAACCTTTCGGGCCACCTTCAAAGCACGAGAACAAGGACAACACACAGGCATCACATCCAACAAGACAAGTACACATTACATCATCGATACTACACGTGCTTTTTCAACAATGGTAGTCATCCTAAATGGTAGATTATAGATGATGAAAAGCCATCGAACTTTAGAACAAGATAAGATCAGAAACCTTTTGGTAAAAACAACACAAATCAAAAACCAAGAGAGTAAGAAATAATAGCTCAAAGGAAGCTATCAAGGAAGGGATACAACAAGACAAGGAACAGGAAATAGTCAAAATCAATGAGTCAAGGGATCACAAAATAGTTTCATAGTAAAATAAGTTTTAGAATACGTCCAGTGCTACTTGGCATACGTCCTACAGTCAACACCGCTCCGATACCACTCTGTCACACCCGGTTTTCTGAAGAACAAAACCAGGCTAATCATATGTGTGCCCAGGAAGTCCACACATATGTCAGAATGAAAAAGTATCAAAACAATGTTTATATAAAGCGGAAAACATACTATATTAACACTTACAACTATCAGAGTGTCGCGGAACGGTCACTAATCTTTTCTTCAGGCTCCAACATCACAGGGACGGCTGACTGGGGGTTTCATATGCCAAGCACTTCTGAAAAGACTTCTGGAAATTCCACTACACTTTCATCCTTCTTCTAAGCAACACCTCACTACACACTGGAGTGTGGTGGAAATAGCAAGAGTGAGTCCATGTCGAACTCAACAAATATAACATGGGGTTCATGAGGCTCAAAAGGATAGACACTGGTTTACTGTATTTAGCTTTTAATTATCACAGTTTTATCATATGAGTAGCATCAGGTTTGCATTAATTCCCACAATAAACATATGATCAATGTAAAGATGAATAATGAATAGCAAAAACATATTTATAGTCATTAGTGATCATCAATTCTGTAAGGGTCCAAGGCCACTCGTGACCGTGAGCACGGCTGATATACCAGTTTTACACTCTGCAGAGGTTGTACACTTTCACTGTGAGTCGTGATTTACCCTTTCGCCCGAGGTGATCAGCCTCTTGACCCACTACCAAGGAAGGTCGGCAGGGTTCACTATGAAGTCTTTCAAAGGTTCGTCTAACAAGTTAGGACCATTAGATTTCACTCGGCAAACAGATGTAGAGCCCCCCTTCCTGATGGCACAATAACACGCAGCCTATACACATGAGGACAGAGGCCGCACTATATCCGATTCGTCAAGCCATTCTTACGCCATAAAGGAATACCACTAACAAGCTAGAAAAGGTCCTCATACTTGACTAAAGCCAGAGCCATTATAGCCCTCACAGTTGTACTGTAAGTCCCGGATTTTCGCTTACAGATGAGTCCTTATGGAGAGTAACAAGAGCACCAAATAACCCCATGCTCTAGTACCCTTTAACAGTAATAAAAATCATCTTTTATTGTTTATTGCATATTCCATTAGTCAAATTATATGATCATAGTTCATGTTGAGCACTAGCAATACTAATCCATGCAATATAATAGGTATCAAGGAATAAGATCAACACTAAGTCATCCTTAACAAAAGAATATATGCATAATGATAATATTTACTTATTGTGAATAGGACAACAAGGATAATCCCATGCTATACTTGCCTTAGAACTTACTTTATACCCAAAGCAACTTGCTCTGAAAAACCTCAACTTAATCTTTTATTTGCAACTTCTGGCACTCAGCTTCTGGTCTTCATCTTCGGATCTTTGGCGCTCACAAATAGTCTTTCTTCTACTCGTAGATCATAGCAACCCAGCACACTAACAGACATACAATCAAACAAATAGGGACAACTAAGAACAATACACCACACAAGAGAAAACAACGTACTAAAAGAGAGCTACCGGCTACGGTCACGAGAATACAAGAAACGTCGATAACGGAACTATCGTTAAAAAGAAAAAGACTATCGGAATATTTATATTATAAAAAAATCACTACATGCTTGATTTATTTTAGCTAACAAGATCATGAAAAAGTAATTAGTTCAGATTAAACAAATCATATTTGGACTCAACACCGAGTTGAAACTAACCAAAGTTTATATATTTTATAAATATTCCCACACAATATTTTATTAAGCAAGTTATGCTTTTATATTTGCAAAAGAAATAATTTTGTGAGAGCATCCTAACGCACGTGAAAGTGCTAGACTAAGCAAATTACAAATTAAAAATATGTTTATGTTAGTAGCTAATTATTTTAACATTTATTTACATATACAAAATCGAGATGTACCTCCATATTGTTTCTAGATTGAAAATTGGTTACGTACCCATTAATCGAATTAATATTTAACAATGAACATAAAAACGATGTAAACGGATCTACCGAAAATTTTATATATTATAACAGAAAAGAAAAGATTATATGCTTGGTTTATTTTAACTAAGCAAAATGGTATGAAGTTTATTAATTTAGATTATGCATCTTTATTGAAAGATCGAGCTAAATCTAGACATATTTTAATTACAAATATTTTAGTATCATTTACATACAGATTATAATTGAACTTAGCATCTAATGGCATGCAGCGTGTTTACACTAACAGGTATAATTGAAATATATTTAAGTTAACAATTAATCATATACTAGCATATATGTATAAAATAATATCGTAGTATAAAACCATATTGATTTTCATTATAAAACTAGTTGCATACATATAATTTAATCTAATATATTTAACTATATGGAAAAATATATTAAAGTCATTTTAAATTTACTTTGCAACAGAAATAAATATCCAAGATCATCTACGTCTATCTATTATATGTGATATGTTTCAATTAATCATATTTTAATTTATACACTAGTATGTATTATTTAACTAAAATAAACTTCAACTTTTCAAAATAAAGGAGCACGTGAGAACCTCTAATAGAACTGTATCTGACGTCTTGTTAAACTAAGAAAATTTATAATTTAAAAGTATATTAATGTTTGTGATTAGTCATATTAGTATTAGTTTATGAAACACCATAGCATATACATAAATGGCTTTTAAATTATAAATTAGAAAACTAGTTGCATGCACATTAGTCAATTTAATATTTACTTTATATGAAAAAAAACAAGTGATTTGAAAAGTATTAACACTATTGCGTAAAGCATATCGACCTAAATCTAACACAACTTGAATCAGGCAAAACGGAGTTAAAACGATTAAATGGTGATTAATTTAGTGCATGTGGCAATCAAGGCAGCACGCAGAGCAAGCAGCAGGCCGCACGGTTCGGTGTAGCAGCAATTTCGAACTTCTTCAAGCAGAGAGATGTGTGCCACGGTGAAAGAAAAGGAAAGGCCAACTTGTAATGTACATAGACGTGAGGCACACAAATGATTTCTTTACCTTCAGTCAATGATGAACGACAGCGAGGCAAACGATAGCATTGCCTGACTATGGTGGTAACGGGTTCATCCTGATGGGCGCAGGCATCAGCGAGGTAGCGCTAGGCCTTGCTGCAGAAGTGCAGATCAAGATAGAGGTCGGCCTCCATAGAATAAACAGAAAGAAAAGAAGGGTAAGGAAAATCTCACGCTGAGGTTAAGGAGGAATTGAAGACGGGCAACGGCAAGCCCGCTCGGCTGACATCAGCCTGCTGTAGTGTCACACCCGGTTTTCTAAAGAACAAAACCAGGCTAATCATATGTGTGCCCAGGAAGTCCACACATATGCCAGAATGAAAAAGTATCAAAAACAATGTTATTATATAACGTATACATAGCTAAATTAACACTTACATCAGAGTATCGCGGAACGATGACTAAACTTCGGGCTCCATTCTTCTCAGGGACGGCTGACTGGGGGTAACATATGCCTAGTACTTCTACTAGTCTTCTGGAAACTCCACTACACCTTTGTCCTTTTTCCGAGCAGCATCTTACTACACACTGGAGTGTGGGGGAAATAGCAAGAGTGAGTCCATGTCGAACTCAACAAATATAACACAGGGTTCATGAGGCTCAAAAGGCTAGACACTGTTTGACTGCGTTTAGCTTTTAATCATCATATAATTAGCAATTGAGTAGCATCAAGGTAATCCAAATCCCATTAATGAATCAATGATCAATTGTAATAAGGATAATGAATAGCATTAACATGAGCATAATAATAATCAACAATAATTAAGCATGATATAATAATGGTGATCAACTATTCTGTAAGAATCCCCAAGGCCGCTCGTATCCGTGAGCACGGCTAGTATACCAGTTTTTAACTCTGCGCAGAGGTGTACACTTTCACTGTGAGTCATGATTTCCAAATGCATGGGTTTGCAAGGCCCAGAACATTGAAAACCATATAAAGCCACTCAAGAATTCGTCTAACAAGTTAGGGCCATTAGATTCACTCGGCAGGCAGATGTAGAACCCCCCTTCCCTGTGGCACAACAACCGCAGCCTATACACACTAGGCCAGGGGCTCGCACTACACCCAAAGTGTCAAGCCATTCTTACGCCATTTAAGGTAACCGCTAACAAGCTAGAAAAGGTCTCTTGAACAACTAGAGCCAGAGCCATATAGCCCTCACAGCTGTACTGTATGTCCCAGTTATCACTTACAGGTAAGTCCTTACGGAGAGAAACCAGAGCAACAATATAACCCCTTGCTCTAGCCCCCTTTCAACAGTAATAAAATCATCTTAATGGTTGATTGCATAATCCATTAGTCAAATTACAAGATCATTGTTCATAATTAAGCGCTAGCAGTAGCTACCCAAATGCACAACCCATAGGCGACAAGGAAACAAGATATCAATAGCTAAGTTATAATCTCTATGGTTGTCAAGGAAGACACATGCATATGTATGATAATTTCAGTGAATAGGACAACAAGGATGGTCCCATGTTATACTTGCCTTGATCAAATTCTCCGATAGATACTGCTGGTCCGGCTCAAAATAATACTCCTAATCGTCGTAGTACTGCTCACCGTCTAAATTCGATCACCAAGCATCAACATACAAACATTCCGAGCAAACATACACGAAGCAAACAAAAGATACAATTAGAACAGTACACCAACAGTAGAAAAACATTTAGAAAAGCTTACAAAACTATTCTACACGTTGCTACGATCACACAGACGTAAAGATCACGAAATTCGGATTTAAAACGTGAAAGTTATGAATTTTCTAAGATTTCCTATAGATAAATAATTACTTTAATATAAACTCGAAAATTAAATTTTCTAAACCTACTGTACAGCTACACTAACATGTAGAGCTCGCAAATACGAACCTAACGCAACTTGAACGGGTCAAATCGGAGTTAAAACATGGAAGATATGGCCTAAACAAAATTGTATGTGTATACGTATTTCTATTGTATTTCGGGATTTGTTTTACTAAAGAAAAACGGCAATAAAGTGTTGGTGATGTCGAGATGATGTCATCATGCTAACAAGAGTTCAATGGCCATGATTTGCATCTAATAAACAATTTATAAATAAAAACACATTAATGTGAATATTAATCGAGTTAACATTTTAAGAAAGTGCCGACGCATGAACCTATGTCATTTTAAATTTAAAGGAGCATGACATAAACATTAATTATTCCAATCAAATATTTATAATTTATATAACCTGACACATATTCCAGCACTATCCGAACCATCCCATGTTTTATATTTAAAATAAACAAATTATAATCAAGAACCATCTAATACTAATCGAGTTAAAGCTAATCATATTTTATTTGATAAACTTATCTCATATTACTTAAGCTATTTAAACTTTACTTTGCGAAAGAAATAAACATGGGAGAGCATCTAAGTAGAATTTACCACAAATGCAACGTGTTTACCTGATAAAGTTAAGATTAAAAGAAAACATTTATGTGAGCAATTAACTATACTAATATTTGTATATAAAACACTGGAGTATAAAATCTATTTGATTTTAATGGTAAAACTAGTTGTACGCTAATTAATCAAGTTAACATTCAACTATATACAGAAAAATATGTAACACGAAAAACGTCGACACTAACATGCAAATCATGACACTACTAGCGCAGCGCAACCAGATTGAACTACAACGGAATTTAGATGTGAAAACAGTAAACGATAGAAGGTGGATAGACCAAAGTGCTTACAAGAAATTAGATGTTGCGGCAGATATTCTCCCATTGGTCCGAGACAATATGATTTGTCCATCAAACAGCATCTTGTCAGGGAACTTGATTGTGGAGAAGGTTGAGGATGTCAAATCCAAAACAAGAATGGATGTGAAAGAATAATTGGTTTGTTCTTCCTTTTGATGTCATCACAGTACTCTCGAGCTAGCGTATTGACCTTCCTTTGATCCACCCCCAACTGGCATATATCAGCTTCTGCCCATAATCTGGCAGCATCTCGTTATCCTTTTGACGTTGTTTTTCCGGGCAATGTCCATCACAATTGGCCAGTACTCATGTGCGCGGTTGTTGATCTCCTCGGAGGACCACAGGAACTCCACCCCGTCGAGGTTCATCCCAGCCGCTTTCCAAATCTCGATCATGTAGCGCCCGACCGTCTGGATTTTCTTCAGGTCGCCTCCCATCTTGTTGTTGAGCTGCGCGAACCAGTCGGCGATCCAAATTTTCACCTTGCACCCGGCCCGGATCATCTTGTTCACGTTGATGGTTTTCACAATGCCCTGAGCGATGTGCATGCGTCCGGAGGGCTCGAAGCCGTCGTAGCAGATGGGGACGGGCTTCTTCTCAAGCAGGTTCCTGAGCTCGTCCTCCTGGATGCACTCCTCCCCGATCCCCCGCAGCAGATCGAACCGCTCGTCCAGGGTCATCGCCGCCACGCCCCCCCGCCAGATCCTCGGCGGACGCTGCAGCGGCGGAGGAGGAAGACGGGATCGGACGAGGCGCGCAGCCAACGCCTACAGACGGCGGCGGCGCGGACGAGGTCGGTGGGGAACCCTAGGCGGAGGAGGATCTCGCCGAGGAGGTTGTCGTCGCCGAGCACCAATGAGATCGCGGCCGCGGACGACAACAGCGGCGGCGGCGGAGATCGAACATGGCTGCTAGCTCGATGCGAGGCAACTCTTGGTCTAGGTTCGGGGAAGGCGGTGCGTTGCAGCAAGCTGTCCCTAGGGGCGTTCGGCCAGGGTCTCAGAGTCTCATAGGCCTCCATGTATATGCTGTATATATAGTACCCTTATCCGTATTGGTGTTGAATTGTTTCTTTGGCCCAATAGCATTGCCCATTATCGGCTAATAGAAAATGATTTTCTGCTCACGCACAGGAGATAGGAGACAGGGATGCAGCGTCCTGGCATATATATTGTTGTAGGGTTTGGAAACTTTTCGGAATTAATTAATTTCGTGGATAAAATAATTCTAGAAAAGTCCAGAATTATTATTTAAGCCGCGAAAAATACTCCGAAAGCTCCGAAAATTCGAGGGAATTTTCTAGAGACATTATGGAACATGAGGAACCCAAATAAAGTATTTGGAGCTTATGAAAAGATGGATGAAGAGATCAAGGAAAAAGATTAAGCTCACGGAAATTGGAATTTTGAATCCAGAAAATACCAAAAAGTTTTCCGATGAGAAGTAAACGTCGTCCTATGATATTTTAAAAATAATAGCACTCAACAACACCAAAGACAAGCATCACACAAACACCACATTATCAAATTAATATGAAAAAGTTTAAAATCACAATTTTCTATATTTAAATTAGCAACAACTTAACTTATCTAATAAATTTATTCAAACATTGAAATCATTTATTTTATTTAGTATTTTTCATGCACAACCCAAAATAGAAAATTTTGGGTGTGACAAATCTACCCCACTTAACAGGAATCTCGTCCCGAGATTCGGAGAGACTAGGGAGAAAGATAAAGTTGATTTTGCAAATCTTCACGCTTCTCTGATCAACTCTTATCCAATGATAATGCCACAAGCTCATAACCAACTTTGTAAAGGTATCCTTTAGGCACTTACGATCCTTGTAGATGGTTTCAACAGGTTACCCACTCTGAGAAAAGATACTTGCGCTCGATAATGACTTTGCAACCATGTAGATAGCTGATGCTTCCAGATGACGAAAATAGAACGTATAAACCTCCATCTTGTATCGTCTTTAGTTCAACAACCCCCTTAAGAAGAGATCAATTGGAGAACACCAATTGTTAGATTGCATTTGTTTCTGAGTGATAACTACCATCATGTCCTTCTATCATATCAAAAAGACTTATGAGAATATGCAAGAACAAGTAACCTGCACTTCCTCGCGAGCAGAAAAATGGCAGTGCAGAAATACAGTTATAACTCGAATTCTACGAATCCAATGATGTTATAGCTTATACCTTTGGAAAGCTTATCAAATTTACTACAACTTTCTTATAGAACACTTCTCCAGATTCTGTAGTCAAGGTAGTCAAAAACTGTGCACAACAGATACTATTCCAGGTTGCTGACAGCACAAATGCGTCGCCTTGTGATTTTCATAACTCCCAAATCATAATAGCTATCAGGGTGGTTCTTACGGTCAGAGAAAGATATTGAAGTCTACTGTTGTCCAGAATTTATCCATGATTTTTGGGCATCCAAAAATAGAGATATAAGCTAAGGAAGGCAGATTGTTCTAAAAAGACAGGATAAGGTAGAAACGAGATTTCAGAGAGACTAGAGAGATAGATAACACTAATCTTCAAGTCTTCATGCTTCTTTGCTTTGCGTTGATGAGATATAAGACATAGATCAAGGATAGCCAAAAGATGACAAGAAAGATAAGGTTTGATCTTCAGTTCTTCGTACCTCGTCGCTTGAGATTGATGATGGTAACGGACACTACCCCACTTAACAAAGATTTTGCTCCACCTAGCAATGTCATTGAAGGCAACACTTTCTTTAAGGCTTGCTGCTAATGATAAGTCCATCACTTGAAACTTACTAAACATACTTGATATGGGGGTGATGTCATCTAAGTTTTCATAAAACTAACTATAGACTTCTAACATCTCCTTCCTATGTCGTCCATGCTAACTTGTATAGAGTTTGTTGAATTGAATGTTGAACTCCCAACTGATGATAGCTTGAAGTGAAGACCAGTTCTAACGAATACCCGAGCTTCTTGTAGATGATCCAACAAAGCACTGATCTCAAGCAAACAACACTAGCACATGAGTAGACTTCCAATCATAGAGATAACCACTTCTTCCAAGTGAAGCTCTCGGACATACGAAACCTTCATCTTACAACACTCACAACTTTGCTACCCCTCTTAAGAAAAAGAACTAGGGGACACCAAAGTAACTTGCATCTCCTTTTATACTAGATAACCATAATCATCTCTAATGTAAGATTCCAAGGCAAATCAATGAGATTCAAAGATATCCAATGATATATTCACTTATACAAGATAAGGAAGTAATGCAGAAAATTTCTGGGCGAATTCCAATTTTAGCAGTTCAGTAAATCTGGCATAACTCGAGCTACAAAGATCCAAATGAAGTGATCTTTACATGGTTGGAAAGCTTATGAAATTATCTACAACTTTTATTCACAACACTTTTCCAGATTCTGTCCATAAGTTAGTCAAAAACTGAACTTAACCGAAACTGTTTCAGGATTCCAGACTGCGCAGTGACCCCAACTTAGAACAGGTATATCTCTTAGCTCAAAATAGGTAAAAAGGTAAATCCAATGGGTTTGGAAAGATACAGAAGTCTAGTTATTTCCAGTAAAATTTCATAAATTTCTCATGTCCATATCTTGAGATATAACAGAAACATTGCAGACTGCTATAGAAATCAGCATACGGAGTATTACGTAAAACCTACCCCTCTTAACATGGATCGAGCTACTCCTCAAGACTTATTTCTTCCAAGCCACCTTTGAAACACGAAAACAAGGCAACACACAAGCAATACATCAAGCAAAACAAGCACACATCACATCATCGGTACTACACGTGCTTCTTCAACAATGGTGGTCATCCTATGGAAAGATTATGGATGATAAAAGACCATCAAACTTTAGAACAAGATGAGATCAGAAAACTTTTAATAAAAAAAACAACGTAAAACAAAAACCAAGGGAGTAAGATATAATAGCTCAAAGGAAGCTATCAAGGGGAGGATACAACAGGACAAGGAAGAGGAAATAGTCAAAATCAATGAGTCAAGGGATGACAAAATAGTTTTTATAGTAAAATAAGTTTTAGGATACGTCCGGTGCTACTTGGCATACGTCCTACAGTCAACACCGCTCTGATACCACTCTGTCACACCCGGTTTTCTAAAGAACAAAACCAGGCTAATCATATGTGTGCCCAGGAAGTCCACACATATGCCAGAATGAAAAAGTATCAAAAACAATGTTATTATATAACGTATACATAGCTAAATTAACACTTACATCAGAGTATCGCGGAACGATGACTAAACTTCGGGCTCCATTCTTCTCAGGGACGGCTGACTGGGGGTAACATATGCCTAGTACTTCTACTAGTCTTCTGGAAACTCCACTACACCTTTGTCCTTTTTCCGAGCAGCATCTTACTACACACTGGAGTGTGGGGGAAATAGCAAGAGTGAGTCCATGTCGAACTCAACAAATATAACACAGGGTTCATGAGGCTCAAAAGGCTAGACACTGTTTGACTGCGTTTAGCTTTTAATCATCATATAATTAGCAATTGAGTAGCATCAAGGTAATCCAAATCCCATTAATGAATCAATGATCAATTGTAATAAGGATAATGAATAGCATTAACATGAGCATAATAATAATCAACAATAATTAAGCATGATATAATAATGGTGATCAACTATTCTGTAAGAATCCCCAAGGCCGCTCGTATCCGTGAGCACGGCTAGTATACCAGTTTTTAACTCTGCGCAGAGGTGTACACTTTCACTGTGAGTCATGATTTCCAAATGCATGGGTTTGCAAGGCCCAGAACATTGAAAACCATATAAAGCCACTCAAGAATTCGTCTAACAAGTTAGGGCCATTAGATTCACTCGGCAGGCAGATGTAGAACCCCCCTTCCCTGTGGCACAACAACCGCAGCCTATACACACTAGGCCAGGGGCTCGCACTACACCCAAAGTGTCAAGCCATTCTTACGCCATTTAAGGTAACCGCTAACAAGCTAGAAAAGGTCTCTTGAACAACTGGAGCCAGAGCCATATAGCCCTCACAGCTGTACTGTATGTCCCGGTTATCACTTACAGGTAAGTCCTTACGGAGAGAAACCAGAGCAACAATATAACCCCTTGCTCTAGCCCCCTTTCAACAGTAATAAAATCATCTTAATGGTTGATTGCATAATCCATTAGTCAAATTACAAGATCATTGTTCATAATTAAGCGCTAGCAGTAGCTACCCAAATGCACAACCCATAGGCGACAAGGAAACAAGATATCAATAGCTAAGTTATAATCTCTATGGTTGTCAAGGAAGACACATGCATATGTATGATAATTTCAGTGAATAGGACAACAAGGATGGTCCCATGTTATACTTGCCTTGATCAAATTCTCCGATAGATACTGCTGGTCCGGCTCAAAATAATACTCCTAATCGTCGTAGTACTGCTCACCGTCTAAATTCGATCACCAAGCATCAACATACAAACATTCCGAGCAAACATACACGAAGCAAACAAAAGATACAATTAGAACAGTACACCAACAGTAGAAAAACATTTAGAAAAGCTTACAAAACTATTCTACACGTTGCTACGATCACACAGACGTAAAGATCACGAAATTCGGATTTAAAACGTGAAAGTTATGAATTTTCTAAGATTTCCTATAGATAAATAATTACTTTAATATAAACTCGAAAATTAAATTTTCTAAACCTACTGTACAGCTACACTAACATGTAGAGCTCGCAAATACGAACCTAACGCAACTTGAACGGGTCAAATCGGAGTTAAAACATGGAAGATATGGCCTAAACAAAATTGTATGTGTATACGTATTTCTATTGTATTTCGGGATTTGTTTTACTAAAGAAAAACGGCAATAAAGTGTTGGTGATGTCGAGATGATGTCATCATGCTAACAAGAGTTCAATGGCCATGATTTGCATCTAATAAACAATTTATAAATAAAAACACATTAATGTGAATATTAATCGAGTTAACATTTTAAGAAAGTGCCGACGCATGAACCTATGTCATTTTAAATTTAAAGGAGCATGACATAAACATTAATTATTCCAATCAAATATTTATAATTTATATAACCTGACACATATTCCAGCACTATCCGAACCATCCCATGTTTTATATTTAAAATAAACAAATTATAATCAAGAACCATCTAATACTAATCGAGTTAAAGCTAATCATATTTTATTTGATAAACTTATCTCATATTACTTAAGCTATTTAAACTTTACTTTGCGAAAGAAATAAACATGGGAGAGCATCTAAGTAGAATTTACCACAAATGCAACGTGTTTACCTGATAAAGTTAAGATTAAAAGAAAACATTTATGTGAGCAATTAACTATACTAATATTTGTATATAAAACACTGGAGTATAAAATCTATTTGATTTTAATGGTAAAACTAGTTGTACGCTAATTAATCAAGTTAACATTCAACTATATACAGAAAAATATGTAACACGAAAAACGTCGACACTAACATGCAAATCATGACACTACTAGCGCAGCGCAACCAGATTGAACTACAACGGAATTTAGATGTGAAAACAGTAAACGATAGAAGGTGGATAGACCAAAGTGCTTACAAGAAATTAGATGTTGCGGCAGATATTCTCCCATTGGTCCGAGACAATATGATTTGTCCATCAAACAGCATCTTGTCAGGGAACTTGATTGTGGAGAAGGTTGAGGATGTCAAATCCAAAACAAGAATGGATGTGAAAGAATAATTGGTTTGTTCTTCCTTTTGATGTCATCACAGTACTCTCGAGCTAGCGTATTGACCTTCCTTTGATCCACCCCCAACTGGCATATATCAGCTTCTGCCCATAATCTGGCAGCATCTCGTTATCCTTTTGACGTTGTTTTTCCGGGCAATGTCCATCACAATTGGCCAGTACTCATGTGCGCGGTTGTTGATCTCCTCGGAGGACCACAGGAACTCCACCCCGTCGAGGTTCATCCCAGCCGCTTTCCAAATCTCGATCATGTAGCGCCCGACCGTCTGGATTTTCTTCAGGTCGCCTCCCATCTTGTTGTTGAGCTGCGCGAACCAGTCGGCGATCCAAATTTTCACCTTGCACCCGGCCCGGATCATCTTGTTCACGTTGATGGTTTTCACAATGCCCTGAGCGATGTGCATGCGTCCGGAGGGCTCGAAGCCGTCGTAGCAGATGGGGACGGGCTTCTTCTCAAGCAGGTTCCTGAGCTCGTCCTCCTGGATGCACTCCTCCCCGATCCCCCGCAGCAGATCGAACCGCTCGTCCAGGGTCATCGCCGCCACGCCCCCCCGCCAGATCCTCGGCGGACGCTGCAGCGGCGGAGGAGGAAGACGGGATCGGACGAGGCGCGCAGCCAACGCCTACAGACGGCGGCGGCGCGGACGAGGTCGGTGGGGAACCCTAGGCGGAGGAGGATCTCGCCGAGGAGGTTGTCGTCGCCGAGCACCAATGAGATCGCGGCCGCGGACGACAACAGCGGCGGCGGCGGAGATCGAACATGGCTGCTAGCTCGATGCGAGGCAACTCTTGGTCTAGGTTCGGGGAAGGCGGTGCGTTGCAGCAAGCTGTCCCTAGGGGCGTTCGGCCAGGGTCTCAGAGTCTCATAGGCCTCCATGTATATGCTGTATATATAGTACCCTTATCCGTATTGGTGTTGAATTGTTTCTTTGGCCCAATAGCATTGCCCATTATCGGCTAATAGAAAATGATTTTCTGCTCACGCACAGGAGATAGGAGACAGGGATGCAGCGTTCTGGCATATATATTGTTGTAGGGTTTGGAAACTTTTCGGAATTAATTAATTTCGTGGATAAAATAATTCTAGAAAAGTCCAGAATTATTATTTAAGCCGCGAAAAATACTCCGAAAGCTCCGAAAATTCGAGGGAATTTTCTAGAGATATTATGGAACATGAGGAACCCAAATAAAGTATTTGGAGCTTATGAAAAGATGGATGAAGAGATCAAGGAAAAAGATTAAGCTCACGGAAATTGGAATTTTGAATCCAGAAAATACCAAAAAGTTTTCCGATGAGAAGTAAACGTCGTCCTATGATATTTTAAAAATAATAGCACTCAACAACACCAAAGACAAGCATCACACAAACACCACATTATCAAATTAATATGAAAAAGTTTAAAATCACAATTTTCTATATTTAAATTAGCAACAACTTAACTTATCTAATAAATTTATTCAAACATTGAAATCATTTATTTTATTTAGTATTTTTCATGCACAACCCAAAATAGAAA
This sequence comes from Saccharum hybrid cultivar R570, assembly GCA_038087645.1. Lineage (NCBI taxonomy): Eukaryota > Viridiplantae > Streptophyta > Magnoliopsida > Poales > Poaceae > Saccharum > Saccharum hybrid cultivar. The sequence goes on along the minus strand of JAQSUU010000743.1, from coordinate 5,091,052 downwards.
ATTTTGGGTGTGACATGTAGCCGACCGACTGGCAGGCGGTGGTTTTCGCCGAAGACGCTGCAGGTGGCCAGAAAGAGCTCGCCGGAGAAGTCGTTGGAGTTGGCCGACGGCGACAAGAAGAGAGAAAATTCTATTTTACTACACGAGAGATTTCCCAAACTAGGGGCTCCTCTATGGTAGTTTTGGTGTGCTTTTACCCAAGGGATAGGTACGTATATATAGGGAGAAAAACTCTCCACCTCCATATCAACTAGCGATATGGTGCTAATTGACATTGCACCATCCACCTTTACTAATAGGCCTAATTAATTATAAAAGCCCATTAGTAAATAAAGACATGGACCTTTGGGCATGAGGAAATCTGAGATATTTTATTATTTTCGGAATTAATTAATTTCATGGATAAAATAATTCTAGAAAAGTCCAGAATTGAATTTTAAGCCACGAAAAATACCTCGAAGGCTCCGAAAATTTAGGAAAAATTCTCAGAGATATTTTAGAATGAGACGAACCCAAATAAAGTATCTGGAGCTCATGAAAAGATTGATGAAGAGATCAAGGAAAAAGATTAAGCTCACGGAAATTGAAATTTTAAATCCAGAAAATACCAAAAAGTTTTCCCATGAGAAGTAAACGTCGTCCTATGGTAATTTAAAAATAAAAGCACTCACCAACACCCAAGAAAAGCATCACACAAACACCACATTATCAAATTAATATGAAAAAGTTTTAAACCACAATTTTCTATATTTAAATTAGCAGCAACTTAACTTATCTAATAAATTTATTCAGATATTGAAATTATTTATTTTATTTAGTGTTTTCCAAGCACAATCCAAAATTAGAAATTTTGGGGTGTGACAGTTTCTATTAGCAATTTTCTTAATTTGGTAAGATAATTTTGCTCCGCACCCTTGGGACACTACGTCGCTGCCGAAACTCTTTTGCTCAGCATTCTGGAGCCATGAAGGAACGTCTCTCTCTATTTTATCTCTCTCTTTTTGCTCGGTCTGCAAGAGTCAGGAAGTCAGTGACTAGGTGTAGGAACATATTGATTTGCTATTTGTGTGGTTGTCCGTTGTGAATTTTTTAAAATGATTATATGATCTGTAACTTATTGTACAATTCTATTTGATGTTTGTTGCAAGCAGCCGGATGCATTTTTTTCTAGTGACTGCATGAAAATTGGTGTCAAGCTGAGAGTATGCTCTGATGTTTTTTTCATCTATGCATATGCATATAATCATTTTGACTCTCTTGCTTCCCTATATTACTCATTGTTGCTTTCATTTCTCAGCCCCTATATTTTTGTTTGTTGTCTTCCCACTGTTTAGGCTTAGCAGTTTTAATTAGAGAGATTTTTTAACCTGCCTTTTTTTTTCTGGTGTTGTATGGTTCCTTTGAGCAATCCAAGCTGCTCGAGCTTTCTTATATGGTACATACATGCATGATGCATCCCTCTATCCACTTTGATTAGTCCGGAGAATTTCTTGGTTTGTCCTTGCTTCTAAAACAATGTATGATGTTCTGTCTAGGCTGCTACATCATGACATGTAGGCAATTTAAATGTCACCTGTTATGCAATTTTAGTGTCATTTGTAGGCAACTTAGACTAAATCAACAAGCAAATTATTCATATTAGCTAAGAATTTTTAAGCTCTAGGTTTTTAGTACTTTTCCCTATGTTTTTACTTATTGGCCATTGGCTTCTACTAGAATACATCATTAGGAAACTTATGCTTGATTATTATTCTTTATGGGTATGGTGGTGAACTGAAATTTAGATATGTTTCAACAACTGTAGGGCTTAGAAAATATGATGTTTTCATACAGAAAACAAAAGGTGGCTCCTCTAATTTGCCCCACTTCTGTTTGTGCAGTATTTTTTTAGTGCTCCTCTAGTTTGCCCCACTTCTGTTTGTGCACTTCGAAGATGTGTGATGTACTGATGTGATGTTCTTTGTGCAGACTTGTCTCATGATTAATATGCTAAATGATACTTAATGTGTTGTTTTGCCATATGTATAATTTTGTTTTAGCAGATTGACTTGCTACAGTTGTTGAGTGATGTTGTCTGTCATGTTAAGTGTCTCGTTGAATTAGCAAAATAGGATCTGAAAATTGAATGTTGGTTTGGCATGCTGACCCAGTTAGTATTCATAGCTGTGTCGATTCTATTGCATTTTTTCTCTAAATTATAGCCTATCATGCTACTGTTTAGTTAACTAGCTTGAATCCTGCTTAATAACACCACTAGATAATCTCATATCATGATACCATTGACATTTTTATATGAAGTAAATTTGTATTTTTTGTACAAGCTAGCACCAATAAGCTATATTTGTTATACATATGGAAGTAGAAAACCATTGATACTCTATACTATTACAATCCATTTTAAATAAATAAATGACATATGTGTTTCCATTTTTACTTCATCAATGAGATGTGCTGGGGCATATATTAAATTGCTTAACTAATGATATTAAATTGCTACCAGATTACTAATAACTTGCCTGACTAAATATATAAAAATGTTTTTTACTAGTGAGTTACTTTTTCGTTCCTGTTACCTGGTACTACTGCTCGATTTATATGGTGGCTTACATTGGGATGCTAAATTGTACCCATGTAGGTATAGGCACAACCATAGTTTGCAGGGTCTAGACTTTGATCACTTGAACAAGTACTAGTAGCTTTGTGTTATATTGGTTGCGACTATACATTTGTTTAGCAGATTTTGACTTGCTGCAATTGTTGAGTGATTGTCTTAACTGAATTGATTATGCAAAGCAACTGAATTGTTTATGCAAAAGAACTGAATTACTTATCGGTTATGTTTGATCTGCTAATGTAATAGGAACTGCAGTACTAGCTGATTTTCAGGTGATACAAAACAATTGAATTGGTTTTTAGTAACATAATCTTCTATTAGTGCAATTAAAATTTGAGGCTGGGTCATTTTATGCTTAGTTTCTCACTATTATCTACGTGTTTATCTTGGTAACTTCTATTTTTTTCATTGCAGGTGTGAGGCAATCAAGCATCAAATGAACTTGTTTTGATATCAAAATAGGAGTAACCATGTGCAGCAGCTAATACAAGAACAACTTAAGATGTATACCTATACAGTAAGTAGTAGAAACATGTAGGAAGGTCTACTTATACAACAAGCAGCAAGAACTGTATTTTACTATTTTTTGTAAATTGATTTGCTTAAACAAAACAACTGAATTTGCTTATGCAAAAGAACTAAATTGTTTTTCTTAGTTTTGTCAGATCTGCTTTTAGCAGCAGATCTGATATTAGGTGATGCAAATAACCGAACTATTTTGTGCATGTTGGAAAGAGGAAAGTAAAATAGAAAAAGATTTGTGTAATTCTGCTGTTTTTTTACGCCTTTGTGTTGTTTTGTTGGAATTGAAATGCAAAAGGAGGGGAAACAGGAAGAGGGGAAGGTTCTAGGGGGCGCTGGGGTGCTGACTTGCCTCATGTAATCATGTGCACTACTACTTTCCCTAAACGGAAAGTATATTTTTTTATTTCCATTTTTGAACTGTGCGTGCTATAAGACTAACGCACAGCCGTGCGTGCGTTAGCCGCTTCCTTAATAATTATAGAAATACTGGCTGGCAACAGAGGCTACTCTCGGCGTTATGAAATGTCTCAAAAGCAGTTTACAGAGCTTGTAAGGAAAAAATATTCTTTATATATCATGTGGACATATCTGTTCATATTGTAGGTTAGATGTATTTCTTTTTTCTGATGAATGCAACTAACGCCTAACTTCATGTGCCAATATGGTAGGTAACTATAAACTGGAAGGGGAAGCTGCAGGGCACGTCAGGGTATTCATCACGCGAAATAAGCATCCAACAAGTGAACACTTGCATCAATATGGCATTAAGATGTGTTGATGCTGACCGAAATAGAAGGCCATCTATAGAGGACATTGTCAATGAAGTGAAAGAAATAGAAGCTCAGATTGTGACGATGTCCTTGTATTCTGCTCAGTCAACAGATCTAATTGGTCAGGTATGATAATCTTTTTATGCAATTTTCTAAGCTTCATTTATCAAAAAATGGTATGATTTTTCTGGTATTGCTTGCACCCATAATGGGCAAGACTCAGGGCTTCTGGGAAAAACAACCTCGCCAGCCTAGCCGACTTTCCTAGAAATCTTGGGTTTTGCCAATTTTGGATATGAAAAGGTAAACTACTATAATTAAAAATACCCCAAAGTATTTCTATATTTGCTTGTAAACTACTCACTTCTGTCACTCTTAATATACAAAAAAAAATTACGCAGCTTTGGAGTGTGTGTTGCAAGAGCTTTCTAGCCCTTTTTTTATTGTTTTCTTAATATAAAGATATGCAGCTCTCCTGTGTCTTATCTCAGAGCAGGTACAATAATACACCTCAACTTGGCTTATAGCAAGCCATGTCAGCAAATGTCTAAGTGGAAGAGAGAAAAGAGGAAAGAGGTTGTGCTTGTCGCAACATCCGTCACCGGGCGCTAGCACATTTCCCTGTGTTATGTGAGGGCCGCCACTACCTCACCTCACGTCTCTCCCCAACCAGGCAGTGAGGGTGTCAGACTAACATTCATTGATGCGAGCACAAATCAGGAGAGAGAGGAGGATGGGAGGTGGTGGTCGGACCCATGTGCTATTAAAAAATATATGTTTTGAAATATGAAGAGACAAACTATTGTATAAGTAGGCTTTTAAGCTTGTCTCTAGATGACATGGCTTGGCTATAAGACAAGCTTATTAAACTTGCTCTTATGTATATTTCTGTCCACACGCACATACGGGGAATGTGCTTGCTTGGATTTCGTTTCATGTTGTCAGAATGTTAAAAATTTAGTTACCAGTATACCACAATAATCATACTAACTGTTAACCTGCTCCCAGAACAAAAGGATGATGGTAGAGATCAAGGAGGAGATGCACAATATGGTTTGATCTTGTTACCATAAATTTGTCTCGTTGGAATTTTATATAAGTAGTATACCCCTAAAAGTTAACCTGCTTTCAGGGCAAAGTGATCATAACGACGCTCAAAGAGGAGTTCAAGGAGGACCTCAAGGAGATATGCAAACGATCAAAGAAGCTTTCTAGCGAAATCGACAAAAAATGAAGAAGATTACTGAAAGTGTCAACGATCTAAGCAAACAATTGGAGCTTCATATTAACGACACAAGTGGTGATGAATCTGCAGCTTCAAGGTGTTGATTGCTACATACAATCATTTCATTATATCTAGAATTATTATTAGATCTTTCTTATAATATAAACTAGAAATTAGTGGAAACAATATATATATATATATATATATATATATATATATATATATATATATATATATATATATATATATATATATATATATATATATATATATATATATATATATATATATATATATATATATATAGTATACTCTATTAAGCTCTGTTGTTTTGCTTCATTAGTTACATAATTTTTTCTTCCTTTGCAGACCAAGATATGTGTAGCTCTAATGAAGGGGAGTCAAGTGCAGCCACCAAGATACCGACTGGTATTCAAATCTGGAGTGGCCGAAAAAATTGAAAAGGGGCAAACCATAGAGATAAGTGTAGCTCTAATTGATGGTCATAATAATGATCAAACTGTAGAAAACGGACCTCTTGCTAGTGCAACAGTTCAGTCGGTTGTCGTTAACGCAGAGTTCAATCAACATAATAATCAATACAATTGGTCCAGAGAGGATTTCGAGAGCAGCATAAAGAAAGTGCAACAAGGAATTTCAGCAACATGTTGTCCAGAATGTGGCATTTGAGGAACCTGCTGTAGATTCCCAGTTAGTTCAGAAGAGTCCAGTAGTTCCCAGCGGTGAAATGCCTCTCCCAGGAAGTTTCAGTACTGATCCTAGACGTGTCCTGATTCTCACGAGGAAGTTGAAGTCTGTTGTTTTTGGGCCTGCTGTCCCTGAAGATCCTGTCATCCCTGTGATTCCTTCTCTCCTAGTGGAACAGGTACTCAACTTCATTACTGTCTCTCCCTCATCTGCTATTTTCAGACACATCTCCCTTCTGGATATTGATCATGGCACCCTTATCCCAGATTATTTTAATGACTCATCTCTCGTTCACTTAGCCTTCTCCCTTTTTCCACAGTTTGGAGATGAGGCCCTTAAGAAGATTGCCCTCAACTACATGGAGTCTGATGCTGAGGAAGAGTCTGACATGGACCTGGATAATAACACACCAGTGGAGAAAGATGATGATGCTTTTGCTATGAAGGATAAGGAGGACAGTGATGTTGATCTCGAGGTACTTGATGAAGCCCCTTATATCTTCAGGACACCCAGCAAGAAGAAAACCATCAAATATAGAGAGCAGCTTGATGACAGCTTCCTCAGGAGCAGTAGGAGGCTGTCTGGCAAAGCCAAAGGATACAAGGATGCTAAGAGCGCCAAAATTGCAGAAGGTGAAGCAGAAAGCTCTGATGTCAAAAAGGCCAAGAAGCCCAGGAAGCCCAAGAGCATCAACAAGAAGAGCAAGGAGCCAGCCTATGGTGAAATGGAGCCCATTCCACTAGCCATGATAGCACCATCCCCAATATTTGTCCCTGCTCCCCATCTGCCCTAGGAGGTGCTCCAAGGTATAGGTGAAGGCTTCCTGTAGATTTAGCCTGAGAGTGTCTCGCCTGCACTTCTCAAGCAAGACGACATTGATGATTAGCTCAAGAAGAAGCCCTTCAAGTGCTCTGAACTCCTGCCTTCAGAAGCCTTATCTTTTGCTTGTTCCCAGTCTGCATACTGGATGATAAATAAGACCCCCCTTTGTAACAGTCTTGTTGGAGCCCTTTGTTGCTCTCTGTCAGACTTGGTTCTTAAGTTTAGGAGCAAATATTTGAAGTTATGCTATTTCTGTGTGCTCTTTTTGCTCTTTGACTGCTGTGCTCTTTTGTCAGTCACTGGTACTCAAGTTTTAGTTTTCTGGATGCCTTCTCTTTCCTATCTTTTTCCAATATCTCAGTTCTTTAGTCTTTTGGACTGGCTGTTGGATTCCTGGCGAGTCAATAGCGCCTTGTTTCCCCCGTCCTGTTTACCTATGGATAGTAACAGATCTACTAAAATTTTGTTCTGGAATATTAGGGGGATTAATTCCCAAGAGAAATGGGACGCTTTGAGGGATAAAATCAATGAAAGCACATGCCATGTTGTTTGCATTCAAGAAACCAAAAGGAACCACTTTGATCATTTTTACATCAAAAAGTTTTGTCCTAGAAGCCTGGACTGTTTCTCCTTTTCTCCGTCGATTGGAGCCTCTGGGGGCTTGCTGACAATTTGGAATAGTAGCCTTTTTGATGGAAGTGTAGTACAATCTAACTCTTATGCTATCACTGTCAAACTGTTGTGCAGGTTGGACAACAGATGTATACATGTAACGAATATATATGGTCCCTCCAGTGCAGGTCAAAAACTCCCCTTCATTACTTGGCTTATGAATCTGGACACTTCAGAGTATGAGCATTGGGCCCTTGGTGGTGATTTTAATTTGATCAGATCTCCTGAAAACAGGAACAAAGCAGGAGGTGATATAGGGGAAATGAATATGTTTAATGAGATGATCTCTGACTTAAACCTTGTTGAAATACCTCTCAATGGAAGGAACTTTACCTGGAGCAACATGCAGGCTGATCCTTTGCTAGTCAAATTGGACTGGGTCTTCACATGCACCAACTGGACAACAGCTTTTCCTGCAACATTTGTTCAGCCATTGTCAAAGCCTCTTTCAGATCACATTCCATATGTCCTTCACATAGGAAGCTCGATTCCCAAGTCAAGAATGTTCAGGTTTGAAAACTTCTGGGTATCCCACCCCGGTTTTTTGGACAAAGTTTCCCTTCACTGGAACAATTCCCCAGTCTATGGGAATGCTGCTAAAAATCTCTCATCTAAACTTAAGCATGTTAGAGCCGGGTTAAAAAATTGGAGCAAGAACCTATCCAATTTGAACAAGCTGATCTTCAATTCAAAATGGGTTCTAGTTCTGCTGGATGGCCTAGAGGATCAAAGGAATTTATCAAGAATGGAACACAATTTCAGATTGCTGGTGAAACAACACCTATCAACTCTGCTGGAATCTAAGAGAACCTATTGGAAACAGAGAAACAAACTGAGATGGGTCAAATTTGGAGATGAAAATTCTGAATTTTTCCACAGCATTGCTACAACCTCACACAAGAAGAACTTCATTGTCAGTTTGACAAGCCCAACAGGCACCCAATTCACCGATCATGACCAAAAGGCCAATCTCCTCTGGACAGCTTTCAAGGATAGAATAGGGAAGACTGATTTCACAAGGATGGCTTATGACTTATCTAGCTTGCTGATTGAATAAAATCTAGATGGCATTGACTCAAACTTCAGTAATGATGAGATCAGTTTTATCATTAAATGCCTTCCTAACAATCATGCTCCAGGTCCAGACGGTTTCAATGGCTTTTTCATCAAGAAAAGTTAGAATATCATAAAGGGAGACTTTATCAGACTGTTGCAATAGTTCTGCACTCAGAACATAGAGTTAAGCAGTATCAACTCCTCAGTCATAGCCCTCATTCCAAAAAAAGAGAACCCAGAAAACGTGGATGACTATAGACCCATCTCTCTCTTAAACTATAGCCTCAAATGCATCACAAAGATCTTAGCCATAAGAATCCAGAGTGTCATTTTAAAGCTAGTACACCCAAACCAATACGGCTTCATCCGAGGAAGAACCATCCAAGACTGCCTAGCTTGGGCCTTTCAATTCCTCCACTTATGTCATCACTCTAAAAAACAAATAGTGATTCTTAAGCTTAATTTTGAGAAGGCCTTTGACAAAGTGGAACATCAAGTGATTCTTCAGGTTATGAGGCATAAAGGATTCTCTGGAAAATGGTTAAATTGGATAGACAACATTCTTAAGACAGGTACCTCTTCTGTTATCTTGAATGGCATACCTGGAAAGACTTTCCAATGCAGGAGAGGTGTAAGACAAGGAGATCCCCTCTCGCCACTACTTTTTGTTCTTGCTGCAGACTTATTGCAATCCATTGTGAACAAAGCTTGGCAGCTGGGTGTCCTCAAGCACCCAATCTCTGACAATTTTGGTGGAGACTTTCCAATCCTCCAATATACTGATGATACATTACTTATTCTTCCAGGACATGCAAGAGTCCTCTTCAACCTGAAAGGCCTCCTGAGATCCTTTTCTGACTCAACAGGGTTGCATGTCAACTTCAATAAGTCATTCCTAGTCCCTATTAACATACCTTCTGAGAGAGCTACACATTTAGCCAACACCTTTGGCTATCAGGTTGGGTCCATGCCTTTCACCTATCTTGGTCTACCTTTGGGCACCACCAAGCCTTCAGTTCAAGATTTTACTCCAGTCCTCAACAGAATAGAGAGAAGGCTTAGTGGCATAAGTAAACTTCTCTCATATGATGGCAGATTAATAATGGTGAACTCAGTTCTGAGTTCTTTGCCCACCTTCTACATGTGCAGCCTGAAGCTTCCTCCAGCAGTTGTCAGACAGATAGACATCTATAGAAAGCATTGCCTTTGGAGCAAATGAGATATCAACAGAAAGGGGTCCTGTCTAGTAGCCTAGGAAATTGCTTGTAAACCCAAAAAACAGGGTGGCCTTGGAATAATTGATATTGAAAAGCAAAATGATGCTCTTTTGTTGAAACATCTTGATAGATTCTACAATAATACTGATACTCCCTAGGTAACTCTCACATGGACAAAACTATACAACAACAACCATACTCCACCTCAAGTAAGAAGCCCAGCTGGATCCTTCTGGTGGAAGAAAATCATGAAGCTCTTCAACACTTTCAAGGCTCTTGCAAAATGCAACCCTACCAGAGGTAACACTGACTTGCTTTGGTCAGGAACTTGGACTGATCAACCTCTTAAGGACAAATATCCACAGCTCTACTCTTATAGTAGAAAGCCAAAGTGCTCCATCAGATATTTCCTGGACAAAGAACCTAAGGAAATCTTCAGGCTCCCTCTTTCAGTCCAGGCAGCAGCGCAACTGGAAGATCTCCTAAACTTCTTGGACAAAATAAACTGGGATCTTGAAGCCAATGATAGTTGGTCATTTTCTTGGGGTACTGCAGAATATAGCAGTAAAAGAGCATACGATAACTTAATTGGCAATGAACCTGCCTCCCCTCTATTCACTTGGTTATGGGACTCAGGTAACCTTGGTAAACACAAGTTCTTCCTCTGGCTTCTCCTTCATGATAGACTCAACACTAGAGATCTTCTCAGATGGAAAAATATGCACTTAGATGACTACACTTGTGTTCTCTGTAACTTGGGGCATGAAGAGACCAGCTTACATCTCTTTTTTTGATTGCCCCTTCAGCGTCTCCTGTTGGAACACCATTCCCATCTCTTGGAACAGGAACTTACCTCCTTTGGACATGGTGATTGAAACTAGAACTAATTTTGGCAGAGCCTTCTTTAGAGAAATCTTCATAACGGCCTGTTGGATCATCTGGACAACCAGAAATTCAGTGATCTTTGATAATGGTCAAGTCAATATTGTTGATTGGAAGCATAGATTCAGAGAAGAGCTTGGCTTGGTTTGCATCAAGGCCAAGAAGAGGATCCATGAACCCCTCAGTATGTGGAGAGAGAGCTATGTGGTATGAAGAATTTTTTATTTTGGGCCTAGTTGCCTTGTATCCTTTCCTTGTTGTTTGCTTTTTGTTTTCTTTTTTGTACAACCTCTGTACAACCTTTCTTCCCTTTTAATGAAAAAGAAAAAATAGAGGTAGGGGTTTCCCCTACTGGTCCCGTCAAAAAAAAGGAATTTCAGCAACAGTAGATGTGGATCAGTCAGGAAAATCAATAGTGAGCGATGGCTAATTTAACCTGGTTCAGGGGTTTAAGTGTCACCGCGGTTCTACAATAATCAGAAACTCCAGTAACAAGAAAGTTAGGCTTGGGGTGATGACAGTGTCACCAACAGAAGAACGAGTTCTAGAGGGATTATCTAATCCTTTCTTTGTGCGGGGCCATGACAGGCCAGCAAGACAAAGTAACTTGCGCCATAACTAAGGATGAAAACGGTCAGAAACGGTCGAAAATGGACTTACGATATAGAAAAACGAAAGCGGTCAGTTCGGAATATTTCTACATTTAGCAATTAAAGAGTACAAAAAATGGTTGAAAATGGTTGTGAAATCAATGGAAACTGACAATTTTTCATGTTAAAAAATGGTTCATAATATAGAAAACGAAAACGGTCAATTCAAAATATTTTTCCGTTTTCATCCCTAGCCATAACAGGTCAAACACACAAAGTAAGTACTATTATTTCTCATCTTCTATGGTACATTCCCAGTTGTTCTGTATATTTGAAACTTATTTTTAACTTTGCAGTGTTTTGTTTGTTGATAATTTTTTTACTTTACGTCATTAGCTACTCTCCTTGTGTAATTTTACAGATACAATTCTCACTGGAACCGTCTTGAACATAAACTCAATACTACACAAATCTTTACAGAGGCGGGCATCGCAATCGCCTCAGACCAAAGGTCACGGTAAGTGAGACCTTTTCCGAGGTGGTTTGATGCCCGCCTCGGTAAATAGAATTAAAAAAACAAAAAAGGGAAGCCCGCAGCCCTACCGGGCCTGGATCTGGGCCTCGCCGCCACCGCTGCCGCTGCTCATCAGATCCACATGTCCGCCGCCTTCCGAGGGTGCCCCACGCGTGCCCCATCGTCAGAGAACTGCGCTGGCCGGATGCACCGCCGCCGGGACCGGATCTAGCCGGATCTGGCCAGATCTGCGAAGCCGCCGTGGATCCACCCGCCGCCGCCGTGGATCTGGGCACAGGCGAGGTAGAGAGGCCGTGGATCTGCCCGCACCGTCGCTCTGGTCCGCCGCGCCGCGCCACGCCTGCTCCGCCACACCGCACCGCTGACGCGGATCTAGGCACAGGCGAGGTAGAGAGGCCGTTGATCCACCCACGCCACCGCGCCGATGCTCCGCTCCGCTCCGCCGCGCCACGCCCGCTCCTCCGCATCGCGCCGCCGCCGTGAATCTAGGCACAGGCGAGGTAAAGAGGACGTGGATCCGCCCGCACCTCCGCGCCACGCCCGCGCCGCCGCCGCCCACACCGCCACGCTGCGTCGTGCACCCCCAGCGCGCCCGCTCGCGACAAAGAAGTGGAGGGACAGAGAGAGTTGCGGACAGAGAGAGCTTGGTCCAATTTTACTTTTTTTGTCGACTCATTGATATGTCAGCACCTATGCTGTATGCCAAGTCAGCAAAACCGCTTACAAAACCGTATCAGGGGTTATTTAGGGATATGCGCAACCAAGCTCTAAACTGTAGAGTTGGAGCTCTGCAAAACTCAGAAGATGCAGTCTTACTCTCAAATGAAGGCAAGTCTAAAGTTCACCAAGTGCTTTGAAATGTTGTAGCATGAACAATTTGTAAACAATAAACCCCCACATTTCTTGTAATCATGGCATGCTCACAAACATGACAATCCTTCCATGTTATGCCAGGACTGTTCCCAACGACTGATATACTTCATCCCATTCCAATGTATAAGCCATTTTGGCTTTTTAGATACATGGTTTTTGTTTAGATGCATAACAAAAGTTGTGTATCTAAAAAACCAAAACGACCTATAAATTGGACCAGGAGGAGTAGTTTTTAGCATTCTGCCAACCAACTTGCAATATCATTCGTCGGAACACTACTACAGACAGGTCCTTTAGTCCCGGGTCCTAAGGACTTTTAGTCCCGGTTCCAGAGCCGGGACTAAGAAATCGGGAGTAAAGGTCCCAACCTTTAGTCCCGGATACACATAACCGGGACTAAAGCCCGTCCTCGGGTGAAAAAATAAATGAAATTCTAGATGCCTCTCTTGTGGTGCGTGAGAATCGAACTCAGGACCTCTCACCTCACGCGTAGATTCCTTACCAACTTAACTGAACACAACATGTGACAAAGTCCTTTGCGCTCTTCCTTTTGATTTGACTCATGGGGGACCTTTAGTTTCGGGTCAGAGACCTTTAGTTCCGGTTCGTAACACCAACCGGGACTAAAAGGTCACCCTTTAGTCCCGGTTGGTAATACCAACTGGGACTAAAAGTTGGAGGACCTTTAGTCCCAGTTTGTAATACCAACCGGGACTAAAAGATGACTTTTAGTCCTAGTTGGTGTTACGAACCAGGACTAAAAGTGGTCCGGCCGTTGGGCAGGATACCAACCGGGACTAAAGTCGTTTTTTTGTCCCGGACATAAATTTCACCGGGACTAATACCCATTTTGGATATCGACGAAAGGTCTATTCTCTAGCAGTGGAAAGACAAAAAAAAAAGATTATGATGCTCTTTGTTCGTCGCTGTTGGTTTGGTTTCCGGTGAATTGCGTACAAACGTGGACCTATGAGGTTCTATAGTATGGTTTCGTAGAAAATGCAAGCAAGTGAAAGCGGTAGTATAGGACGGTGGAAAAGTGCGTGTATGATGTCGATCGAAAACGTGCGTGGTCCTTACTGCTGGTCGCTTTTGCTCTTGCCCTGTTGTTTTTGGCCGTCACTTTCCTCAAGGGTCGCCGAGTTGTTTCGGCGTATGTCGTGTTGGCCGGGCAACAATCAGCATCAGGAACTCGTTTCGTTTGAAAAATAAAAAACAGTACCAAGAACAGATCAGGATCTTGAACGGTGCTAGTTTATATATATACCTTTGAATATAGTGCTCTAGCAGTCCCTCACTAGTAGACAGATGGGTTTCAATCCTGATTAGGAATAGGCTTTAGTCCCCCGGTTTTTCTCAACCAGGACCGTGGATCCAAAACTAAAGGTCCTAGCCTTTAATCGCCTTTAATCCCGGGTCACGCAATCAAGACTAAAGCCCATCCTTGAAACAAAAAAAATATTTAAATCCCGGAAATCTCTCTTACGGTGCGTGAGATTCAAACCCAGGACCTCTTGCCTCACGCGCAGTTTGCTTACCAACTCAACTGCACAACACATATGATATAGTCCTAGGCGCTCTCCTTTTGAATTCACTCGTGAGGGACCTTTAGTCTCGGGTGAGAGACCTTTAGTCCGAGTTGGTAATACCAACCGGGCCTAAAAGGTCACCTTTTAGTCCGGGTTAGTGTTATTAACCAGAACTAAAAGGTCAAGGCTCTTTAGTCTTGGTTTGTAACACTAACCGGGACTAATGTAGACCCTTTAGTCCGGATTAGTAACACTAATCGGAATTAAAGGTCCTCTAATATACAAGAAACTTGGACCCGGGACTAATGCTCACATTAGTCCCGGGTTCAATTCTAACCAAGACTAATGTGCTGAACCGAAAGTCTTTTCTCTACTGATGCCTAAACTTGCGCCGATGTATCATCTGGTCCCTAAAGTTGCAAAACAGTCGTTTGGGTGCCTAATTATTGTTCGGTTTCAGTTAGGTCCAACTGGGCGTTGACACACATTGATCTAAGGCAAATACACCCCTGAGCGAATAGGTCCGAACGCTGGGAACCGCCCTCTCCTTTGCCGCCAGCGCCGTCGTCGCATGCATCGCCCATCACTGTAGCTTCTTGTTCCCCATCCGCTGTAGATCCCACCATGGCTCCTGGTGCTGCTCGGCTCCGTCGCCACGGCGATAGACGTGTTGCTGGGGGACGTCGTATGGGCATCTGCAGACGCCGAGGAGCTCGTGGAGTTGCTGTCCCGGCAGGGCAGGCGTGGCGCCCGACGGCGTGGCTGCGGCCCGACCCGGAGGACGACCCCGCGGTGCGGGAAGTGCGCTCGGTGCTCGCGCGGTTCGCGACCGGCGTGATGCCCGACGCCGAGGACGCCAAGTTCGTGCTCGCCCGCGTCGGCGTCGGCACCTAGTCGGACTGCTCCGAGGAGCTATGCCGCGTTCCTGGAGGCGGCGGGTAGCACCGAGCTCGTGCCGAACGTCGCGGCGCGCGGGGTCATCGGGCAGCTCCCCTCAGCCGTGCCATCCCGCTCCACGAGCCCAGCAGCAAGCAACGGTGCGCGGTTGACAAGCCGGCGGTGCGTGCCCTAGGAGCAGAAGAAGGCGACGTACGAGGCCCGCTAGCTCGTGGGCGTGCCTCGTGGAGATGGACGCCATGCCGTAGCTGCTCCACCTGCTCTCCTCCATGGACGCGTCCGTGCACGACAATGCCGTGAACGTGGAGGTCCGGCGGCACCTGGTGCGCGACGGCGCGTACCGCAGCCGGAAGAACGCGCTGGTGGCCGGCCTCTACGGGATGCTCCAGTACGCGGACGCGCACGGCAGGGCGGTGTCGACGTGCGCGGCGGACGCGCTCGCCGGCCTGCTGGGCTTGTCCGCTGGAGACGACTACCTCGCCGAGGCTCGTGGAGCAGCCGGCCGGCGCGCGGGCCGTCGTGGCGAGCTCGGAGCTGGTGACGAAACTCGTGGACTTCCTCGGCGAGGCGGCGTCCTGGTCGGCGAAGGAGCACTGTGTGGCGTTGCTGGGTTAGCTGGCCGGCACTATGGGGAGAAGGTGCTCGCACTGCTGGGCAAGCTGCCTCGCCTGATGGCGCCGCTGTACGCGCTGATCGCCGATAAGACCCTGCAGGCGGACAAGACAGAGCGGTGGCAGGTGAATGAGATCCAGGAGCCCTACGAGCAACGCAAGAAACTCTCACAGGGGGTATTTCCCAAACACTATTCAGCGCACATGCGCCAGTCACATTAGCGGCGCGCACTTTCTATTTTCAGACGTTGTTTTCTTTTATGTCTGGAACCAATACTAAGGCCAAGTTTAGATGACAATTTTTTTGAAAAAACACTGTAGCACTTTTCGTTTGTATTTGACAAACTTTGTCCAATCATGAATTAACTAGGCTTAAAAGATTCGTCTCGACATTTACAGATAAACTGTGCAATTAGTTATTTTTTTACCTACATTTAATACTCCATATATGTGCCGACATATGCAATGTGACGGAGAATCTTGAAAACTTTTTAAATTTTGGATGGATCTAAACATGGCCTACGCACTTTCTGTTTCTGGAGTTGTTTCCTTTTTTTCATGGGGCTAGGTGTAGAGGGTGGATGTTGTCACACCCTAAAATTTTTGAATTTTGGGTTATGCTTAGAAAACACTAAATAAAATAAATGATTTCAATATTTGAATAAATTTATTAGAAAAAGTTAAGTTGATGCTAATTTAAATATAGAAAATTATGGTTTTAAACTTTTTCATATTAATTTGATAATGTGGTGTTTGTTTGATGCTTGTCTTTGGTGTTGGTGAGTGCTATTATTTTCAAAATACCATAGGACGACGTTTACTTCTCATCGGAAAACTTTTTGGTATTTTCTGGATTTAAAATTTCAATTTCTATGAGCTTAATCTTTTTCCTTGATCTCTTCATCAATCTTTTCATGAGCTCCAAATACTTTATTTGGGTTCGTCTCATTCTAAAATATCTCTGAGAATTTTCCCTGAATTTTTGGAGCCTTCGGAGTATTTTTCGTGGCTTAAAATTCAATTCTGGACTTTTCTAGAATTATTTTATCCATAAAATTAATTAATTCCGAAAATAATAAAATATCTCAGATTTCCTCATGCCCAAAGGCCCATGTCTTTATTTACTAATGGACTTTCATAATTAATTAGGCCTATTAGTAAAGGTGGAGGGTGCAACATCAATTAGTACCATATTGTTAGTTGACGTGGAGGTGGAGAGTTTTCCTCCCTATATATACGTAGCTACCCCTTGGGCTAAGCACACCAAAACTACCGTAAGAGGAGCCCCTAGTTTGAGAAATCTCGTGTATAGTAAATTAAATATTTCTCCTCCTCCTCGTGTCGTCCCTAGGCCGCCCTTCAGATGGATGGAGGTAGAAGATGAAGTATTTGTGATTTTGCCACTGGTTCGTAATATCTTTATTGTTTCTTCGTTTTAACTCCGATTTGACTCGTTCAAGTTGTGTTAGATTCGTATTTGCGAGCTCTACATGTTAGTGTAGCTGTATAGTAGGTTTGGAAAATTTAATTTTTGAATTTATATTAAAGTAATTATTTATCTATAAGAAATCTTAGAAAATTCATAACTTTCACGTTTTAAATCCGAATTTCGTGATCTTTACGCCTGTGTGATCGTAGTAAGGTGTAGAAGAGTTTTACAAACTTTTTATACTGTTTTGATACTATTGGTGTACTGTTTTAATTATGTTTCTTTGTTTGCTTCGTGTATGATTGCTCGGATGATTGTGTGTTGATGCTTGGTGATCGAGATTATTGTTAGCAACAACGTTTAACATGTCTTACATCCTTGAAATTTATAAGTTAGATATTAATTTGATTTATGTTTGTGCAATTGAGTTTCTAATTGAACGCAACACGGGCAGTCTGTCCTAAATTAATGTTAACCTAATTAATATTAAACTAAATGCCTTTTGAATTATAAGATGCTTAGTTCAACCTTGAAACATAAGTGCTTTCGTTTAGTTGCCACTTGTTTTCTATATATAGTTCAATATTAAATTGATTAATATGATTAGGGTACATTATATTTTAAATTAAAATTTTTTTAGTTTAAGTACGTTACATTTATGATAGACTTGTGTAGACAATTTCATATTATAGTACGTATCTGCTCTTCATAGTTATACGGCTTTAATTCTCGAGCATTTATTCGTTTGAAATCTGTTTTGTTCCAATTAAGTTGTGTTAGGTTCGCATCAACGTTCTCTGTGTAGTAGCACTAATGTTTTTCATGTCATATGCTTTTCCATATATAGCTGAATATTATATTAATTAATATGTTTGTTATTAGTTTTATAATTAAAAATAATATATAATCTTGTCACGTCAGTCCTTTGTAACTAAGCATGAACTTAGCTTTATAGTGTTGGCCTTCTATAAGTGAATGTCAACATGATTATTGACCACTTAGATATGTGTTTATTAATTATAATTATAATTTGTCTCATTTAAGCTTGATTCATATAAAGCCACGTCAAACGCAATTTTGTTGATGTGTATTTATTGTCTTTAATCTATTAAAAGCAACTTAGATTTATAATCTCGACGTCTTGTAAATAAAATGCTAACTTGATAAATAACAACTTAAATGTTTTGTTTTTAATTATAACTTGCTTAAGCTAATCACGAGATATGATGGATCGATTTGTTGTTATCATGCATACTGTGCTTACTAAATCATATATGCTTAAGTGACTTAAATAATATTAAATGTTAATATGGTGAATGTCAACATTAATTTCTTTTCATTTATGATGACTTTCTTGGGCAACCTTGAAACATAAAGTAGTTCGATTAGTCTTCTCTCATGTTTTATGTTATCTAAACTATAAATATTTAGATGACTTGAATACTATAAAATGTATATAAATAAAATATGACCAGGGTTAAACCTAGCTTTGTAATTCAATTGATTAATCTAATTTTAGAATATTTCTTCAGAATGTTTATCACCTTATTTTAATAACTAAAATACATTAAGTTTATAGTCGGTCTTCTGCGTTATGTTGTAATCGTCTTGATAGTCGCGTGTCCTCTTTAATGGTAGCTTCGTTATCCGTCATTCTTGCGTTTTCATGACTGTAGCAACGTACCGTGTCGTTAAGTGTGCTCTCTTTTAAAGTGTTTCTTTTGTTTGATGCATGTTCTTAGATGTGTGTATTGTTTATTTGTGTTGCTTGGTTGTTGCGAGTAGAGGAAGCGTGGTTCGTCAGCGCTGAAGACTAGGATCTGAGGACCGACAGTCGAAGCAAAAGTTGGAGACCGAAAGATACCAGCTAAAGATTCTGAGTAGCTTAACTTTGAGAAAAAGGCAAGTATAACATGAGACCATCCTTGTTGTCCTATTCACTGAAATTATCATACATATGCATGTGTCTTCCTTGACAACCATAGAGATTATAACTTAGCTATTGATATCTTGTTTCCTTGTCACCTATGGGTTATGCATTTGGGTAGCTATTGCTAGTGCTTAATTATGAACAATGATCTTGTAATTTGATTAATGGATTAAGCGACCAACCATTAAGATGATTTTATTACTGTTGAAAGGGGGCTAGAGCAAGGGGTTATATTGTTGCTCTGGTTTCTCCCCGTAAGGACTTACCTGTAAGTGATATCCGGGATTGACAGTACAGCTGTGAGGGCTATATGGCTCTAGCTCTAGTTGTTTAAAGGACATTTTCTAGCTTGTTAGAGGTTACCCTTGTGGCGCAAATGGGGAAAAGCAGACTGTGGATCCCTGGGACTGGTTGTATCACACAGACTGACTTCTGAAACCTAGCGGCCCTAACTTGTTAGACGAACTTTTGAATGGCTTTATATGGTTTTTGATGTTTTGGGCCTTGCAAACCCATGCATTTGGAAATCATGACTCGCAGTGAAAGTGTACACCTCTGCGCAGAGTTTAATAAACTGGTATACTAGCCGTGCTCACGGATACGAGCGGCCTTGGGGATTCTTACAGAATAGATGATCACCATTGTTATATTATGTTTAATTACTGTTGATTATTATTATGCTCATGTTAATGCTATTCATTATCCTTATTACAATTAATCATTGGTTCATTAATGGGAATTGAAATTCCTTGATGCTACTCAATTGCTAATTATATAATGAATAAAAGCTAAATGCAGTCAAACAGTGTCTAGCCTTTTTGAGCCTCATGAACCCTGTGTTATACTTGTTGAGTTCGACATGGACTCACTCTTGCTATTTCCCCACACTCCAGTGTGTACTAAGGTCCTATTCAGAAAAAGGATAAAGAGATAGTGGAGTTTCCAGAAGTTTTTCAGAAGTGTTTGGCACACATACTCCGCAAATATAGTATGAGGATTCATGAGGCTCAAAAAGGATAGACACGGTTAACTGCAGTTAACACTTTTAATAGATCAACATTTCCTTATTAATTATTATTAAGTTATGCTTAAGCTCCCGTTTAACCCACATGATCACCTACTAGAATTAAGGAGAGTAATTGAGCATCAGTATAATCTCATCATCATCGTCATAAGTCCTCCATATGTCAAGTAACCATTTATTTTGTAAGTTTTCCGGGCCACTCGTGACCATGAGCACGGCTGTTATAACAGTTTTAACACTCTGCAGAGGTTGTGCATCTGTACACGTGAGTCGTGTTGCCCATATGCCCGGGGCCCGTCGACCCCCTAACACTCCCAAGGTGAGTAGGCAGGGTACACTATGAAGCCTTTCATAGGCCTCTTCTAACAAGTTAGGGCCATGAGGTTTCCTCGGCAGACAGATATAGAGAACCCCTCTTTCGATGGCACAATTCCCGCAGGCTATACACATCAGAACAGAGGCAATTCTATACCTAAAGTGGCAAGCCCCTCTTGCGCCCTTTCGGGTAACCTCTAACAAGCTAGAAAAGATCCTATTACTGAGCTAAAGTTAGAGCCATATAACTCTTACGGTTGCACTGTATGTCTCAGCTTTTTCCCTACAGATAAGTCCTTACGGAGGGTTTATGGCAACATGATCAACATCATCTGCACATTTACCCTATAGTTCCACTGTTACCATCATGTTTATCCATTGGTTCCGTCAGTCATAGTGTAGATCATGTTTAGTTAGAGCACTAGCATTCTACCATATGCAAATAACCCCATAGGAATCAAGGTACAGGTCATCAATTAGCTAGAAAGTCCTTATAGTCGAGCAATATTAGACACATGCATAATGAGTATATTATATAATGAATAGGACGTTAAGGTAGGCCAATGCTATACTTGCCTTGGTTCACGAACTGCTGCTGGTCTTGCTGCTCCTCGTATGTGTCCGGATTCCCAAAGTACTCCTCACCGTCTGAACTCGGACGACACGAAGTACAACACGCATTCCAGAACAGACATACAAGCAAATCATGACTACGATTAGAACAGTATACCAATAATAAATAAAATTGTATAAAATGTTTACCAAAATCATCTATGCCTCGCTACGATTACAACGACGCGAATTGCACGAAAAATGGAGTTACAACGCACAAGTTACGAGCTATTTACGGTTCCAAAAGCTAGCTATTAAACTAGAATTAATCGAGAAATTCAAAAGCTCCTAACAGGTCTAACAGTAGCACTATTGCGTAGACCATGAAATTACAAAACTAACGCAAGTTGAACGGGTCAAATCGGAGCTAAAACGATGATTTTATAAGTGTTTTACTATAGTGGCAAATCTGTAATTAATATGAAAACGTATTTTTCATTTAAACCGAAGAAACTACGTATTTAAAAAGAGAATGTGTATTTCGGGAATATGCCAAGGACGGCGGGTTCAATAACAGATAACTGGGGGTTTCTTTAACAAAATTACCATCGAAGGGGTATGGGTGATCCTGAGCCATAGGATTAGAGATGAACGGCTACGATTAGCTCTGGGAGGGAGAAGGGGAACGTGGCCGCCGGAGTTGGGGGTGAACGCAGTGGTGCCGCCATGGACGGCGGTGGAATGGTCACCGGCGTGACTAGTTAGGGCCCTACGGGCCATGGTTGATCACCGACACCACCGGGTCGATGCGAGGAAGAAAACGAACTCGCCCCGGGACAAACCACGGCCACGGGGTGGCCCGCGCGGCATGCTCGCCATGAACAGCGGCGGAGGGCTCACCGGAGCGATGCAATCGAGCACTACGGAGCTCGGAGGGGATGGCGAACTCGACCATGTCACATGTGCGGCCGGGGAAAGACCCGAGGGGCACCCGCCATGGCCGGCCGCGGAGGAGCTCGCCGGAGCTCACGTAAAACGGCCCTATAGGCCAGCAAACTAGAAAAGGGAAGCATGGGGAGATAGAGGGGAGCGGGGCGAAGCTCACCAAGCGGCAAAATGAAGACAAGGGCGGCTCGGTGTCAATGTCGATGCGGAGGAGAAGGACGGCACTCCGGCGACGTTTGCTGCGGGACTTCGGTTGCTCAGCGAGTGGGAGCGGGGGAAAACTGGAGAAGGGGAAAGGCGTGGACGGGGTCACGCTCCCCTTTTTAAAAGACCCGAGGCGTAGGGAGGCTCCCACGTCGTGCGGAGGTGGGTGCGGGCGGCGGTTGCCAAGACCGAGCAAGGCGCGGGAAGAGGTTAGGGGAGGAGCTGATGGGAGGGCCCGGCTTGTCGGTGTCGTGGGGGGGGGAGCGGGGCGCGGCAATGGCAGTTATGGCCTTCGATGCGGGCCGTCCCAGGAAGAGCGCGGAGAGGAGAGGAAAAACACGGGCGGGCCAAGGAAAAATGGCCAACGGGCTGAAAGTGAGGGAGAGGGGGAAAATGAATACGAATCCCTTTTTATTTCCTAAATTGATTTTCCAAATCCAATTTCAAGAGATTTTTAAATCCTTTTGGCATTTGAATAAAACCAGTCATCACACAAAATATAATGCAACAGCATGAGTGCAAAAACAAGTTGCTAACCTTATGATTAATTTTAATTTCACAAAAATTTATTATTCCCTCTATTTAAATGCACACTCAATTACACAAATAAATCATATTTAACTATTTTATAATTCTGAAAAATTTAGGGTGTTACAATTCTACCCCCCTTAAAAAGAAATCTCATCATCGAGATTGGGTGATGCTTACTCAAAAAGCTGCGGATAAGATTTTCTCAGATCTTCTTCTCTTTCCCAAGTAGCCTCATCTTCTGAATATCGATTCCACTGTACTTTGCACATCTTTATAGTGCGCCTCCTAGTAACTCTTTCTGCAGTTTTAAGAATCTTTACCGGATACTCTTCATATGTGAGATCTTCTTTAACAGTAAGCTCTTTCAAGGGAATCTGCTCTTCTGGTACCCACAAACACTTTTTCAACTGAGAAACATGGAACACATCATGCACACCCAACAAACTTTCTGGCAGTTCCAATTGATAGGCCACTTCTCCACGTCTCTCCAGAATCTGGAAAGGTCCCACATATCTCAGTGCTAACTTGCCCTTCATATTGAATCTTCTCACATTTCTCATTGGTGACACTTTCAAATACACAAAGTCACCTACTTTGAAACTCAACTCTCTTGTTCGGATATCAGCATAACTTTTCTGTCTGGACTGTGCTACTCTCAAATTATCCCTAATCATTCTCACTTGTTCCTCTGCATTGCGTAGGACATCTGGTCCAAACACTTGAGTTTCACCTGTCTGATTCCAGAATAGAGGTGTTCTACACTTACGTCCGTATAAAGCTTCGAATGGCGTCATTTTGAGACTTTTCTAGTGACTATTGTTATATGAAAACTCAGCATAATGCAAACTCTTATCCCAACTAGTACCATATTGTAAAGCACAAGCTCTCAACATATCTTCCAAGATTTGATTAGTCCTTTCGGTCTGTCCATCGGTTTGGGGATGATATGCAGAACTGAAATTTAACTTTGTTCCCAAAGCACTATGTACCTTATGCCAAAAATGCGATGTAAACTGAGTTCCTCGGTCAGATACGATCTTCTTCGGAACCCCATGTAGGCACACTATTCTCTCGATATACAACTCCGCTAGCTTTGCGCTACTATAAGTGGCTTTGACTGGCAAGAAGTGGGCTACCTTAGTAAGTCGATCCACTATTACCCAGATCGAATCATATCCGTGTTGAGTGCGGGGTAATCCAGTAATGAAGTTCATACCAACTTCTTCCCATTTTCACTCTGGTATTTTCATTGGTTGTAGCAATCCTGTAGGTCTTTGGTGTTCAGCTTTCACCCTTTGACAAGTATCACATATGGCCACATACTCAGCCACATCTCTTTTCAAATCATACCACCAATACTTCTCTTTAAGGTCTAAGTACATCTTGGTGCTTCTAGGGTGTATAGAATAAGCAGAATCATGTGCCTCTCGCAGAATCGTATCACGGATAGCTTTCACTTCAGGTACACATATTCTTTTTCCAAACCATAGAGTACCATTCTCATCCAACCTGAAGCCTGGTGCCTTTCCAACCACTACATGCTCTGCAATCTCCTTTAGTTTCTCATTCTCCAACTGACCTTTGCATATATCTTGCTCCAATGTAGGCTCTATGGCCAATTCCACTACATTATTGACAAGACCCAAATTGAGATGTTCAATTTAGCTCGCAACTCTACTGGTATAAATGTCAACTGAAGTCCGTTGGCATAGCTCTTCCTGCTAAGTGCATCAGCAACAACATTTGCCTTTCCAGGATGATAATGCACTTCCAGATCATAATCTTTAATCAATTCCAGCCAGCGACGTTGCCTTAGGTTCAACTCTGACTGAGTAAAAATATATTTTAAACTCTTGTGGTCAGTATAGATATCACACTTATGTCCGATCAAATAATGCCTCCAGATTTTCAGAGCATGGACAACTGCGGCTAATTCCAAATCATGTGTTGGGTAATTCAGTTCATGCTTTCTCAACTGCCTGGATACGTATGCCATAACCTTTCCTTCTTGCATAAGCACACATCCAAGACCTAGGCGAGATGCATCACAATAAATAGAGAAGCTCTTACTTAAATCAGGTAAGCTCAACACTGGGGCTGTTGTCAACCTTCTCTTTAGCTCCTCAAAGTTAGCCTGACATTTGTCTGACCATACAAATTTGGCATTCTTCTCTAGTAGGGCTGTCATAGGCTTAGCTAGCTTAGAGAACCCTTCAATAAATCTCCTATAGTACCCAACCAATCCCAAAAAGCTACGGATTTCACTAACATTGGCTGGGGCTTTCTAATTTAACATATCCTACACTTTACTGGGATCTACGGCTATTCCACCATTAGAGACCACATGTCCCAGAAAAGATACTTCTTTCAGCCAGAACTCACATTTGCTCCTTTTAGCATACAATTTATGTTCCCTGAGTTTTTATAAGACTAGTCTTAAGTGTTCCGCATGTTCCTCTTTATTTTTAGAGAATATTAGGATATCATTTATGAATACCACTACAAACTTATCCAAGTACTCCATGAATACTTTATTCATCCGATACATAAAGTATGCAGATGCATTTGTCAGTCCAAAAGACATCACTGTATACTCATAAAGACCATATCTGGTAGTAAATGCTGCCTTAGGTATGTCAGATGCACGAATTTTTAGTTGGTGATATCCAGAACGGAGGTCAATTTTTGAGAACACACAAGTACCTTTCAGCTGATCAAATAAATCATCAATTCTAGGGAGTGGGTACTTGTTCTTGATTGTGACTTCATTAAGGGACCTATAATCGACATACATTCTTCGTGTGCCATCTTTCTTATCAACAAATATAACAGGTGCTCCCCAAGGTGAAGAACTAGGACGAATAAAACCTTTCTCTTGCAATTCCTTAATTTGTTTCTTTAGTTCTTCTAATTCATCTTCCCCCATTCTATATGGTCTCTAAGCTATGGGTGCAGTTCCAGGTAAAAGCTCGATAAGGAATTCGATGTCGCGATCGGGTGGCATACGTGGTAGTTCATCGGGGAACACATCTGGGAATTCATCCACCACCTGATTAAGCGAGTAGAGGAAGCGTGGTTCGTCAGCGCTGAAGACTAGGATCTGAGGACCGACAGTCGAAGCAAAAGTTGGAGACCGAAAGATAGCAGCTAAAGATTCTGAGTAGCTTAACTTTGAGAAAAAGGCAAGTATAACATGAGACCATCCTTGTTGTCCTATTCACTGAAATTATCATACATATGCATGTGTCTTCCTTGACAACCATAGAGATTATAACTTAGCTATTGATATCTTGTTTCCTTGTCACCTATGGTTTATGCATTTGGGTAGCTATTGCTAGTGCTTAATTATGAACAATGATCTTGTAATTTGATTAATGGATTAAGCGACCAACCATTAAGATGATTTTATTACTGTTGAAAGGGGGCTAGAGCAAGGGGTTATATTGTTGCTCTGGTTTCTCTCCGTAAGGACTTACCTGTAAGTGATAACCGGGATTGACAGTACAGCTGTGAGGGCTATATGGCTCTAGCTCTAGTTGTTTAAAAGACATTTTCTAGCTTGTTAGAGGTTACCCTTGTGGCGCAAATGGGGAAAAGCAGACTGTGGATCCCTGGGACTGGTTGTATCACACAGACTGACTTCTGAAACATAGCGGCCCTAACTTGTTAGACGAACTTTTGAATGGCTTTATATGGTTTTTGATGTTTTGGGCCTTGCAAACCCATGCATTTGGAAATCATGACTCGCAGTGAAAGTGTACACCTCTGCGCAGAGTTTAATAAACTGGTATACTAGCCATGGTCACGGATACGAGCGGCCTTGGGGATTCTTACAGAATAGATGATCACCATTGTTATATTATGTTTAATTTCTGTTGATTATTATTATGCTCATGTTAATGCTATTCATTATCCTTATTACAATTAATCATTGGTTCATTAATGGGAATTGAAATTCCTTGATGCTACTTAATTGCTAATTATATAATGAATAAAAGCTAAATGCAGTCAAACAGTGTCTAGCCTTTTTGAGCCTCATGAACCCTGTGTTATACTTGTTGAGTTCGACATGGACTCACTCTTGCTATTTCCCCACACTCCAGTGTGTAGTAAGGTCCTATTCAGAAAAAGGATAAAGAGATAGTGGAGTTTCCAGAAGTTTTTCAGAAGTGTTTGGCATACGAAACCACCAGTCAGCCGTCCCTGAGAGGAATGGAGCCTGAAGTTTAGTCACTGTTCCGTGATACTCTGATGTAAGTGTTAATATAGCTATGTATATGTTATATAATAACATTGTTTCTGATACTTTTTCATTCTGACATATGTGTGGACATCCTGGGCACACATATGATTAGCCTGGTTTTGTTCTTTAGAAAATCGGGTGTGACAGAGTGGTATCAGAGCGGTGTTGACTGTAGGACGTATGCCAAGTAGTACTGGACGTATTCTGAAACTCATTTTACTATAAAACTATTTTATCATCCCTTGACTCATTGATTTTGACTATTTTCTCTTCCTTGTCCTATTGTATCCCCTCCTTGATATAGTTTCCTTTGAGCTATTATTTCTTACTCCCTTGAATTTTGTTTTATGTTGTTTTTACTAAAAGTTTTCTGATTCCACCTGGTTCAAAGATCCGATGGCCTTTTATCATCCATAATCTTCCCATAGGGTGACCACCATTGTTGAAGAAGCACGTGTAGTACCGATGATGTGATGTGTGCTTGTTTTTCTTGATGTGTTGTTTGTGTGTTTCCTTGTTCTCGTGTTTCAAAGGTGTCTCGGAAGGTATAAGTCTTGAGGAGTAGCTCGATCCATGTTAAGTGGGGTAGGTTTTACATAATACTCTGCATGCTGATTTCTATGGCAGTCTGCAATGTTTCTATTATATCTCAAGATATGGACATGAGAAATTTATGAAATTTTACTGTGAATAACTAGACTTCTGTATCTTTCCAAACCCACTGGACTTTCCTTTTTATCTATTTTGAGCTAAGAGATATACATGTTCTAAGTTGAGGTTACTACACAGTCTGGAATTCTAGAACAGTTTTGGCTAAGCTCTATTTTTGATTAATTTAATGATAGAACCTGGAAAAGTGTTATTAATAAAAGTTGTAGATAATTTCATAAGATTTCCAACCATGTAAAGATCACTTCAATTGAATCTTTGTAGCTCGAGTTATGCCAAATTTACTGAACTGCTAAAATTGGAATTCGCCCAGAAATTTCCTGTATTACTTCCTTATCTCGTATAAGTGAATATATCATTGGATATCTTTGAATCTCATTGATTTGCCTTGGAATCTTACATTAGAGATGATTATGGTTATCTAGTATAAAAGGAGATGCAAGTTACTTTGGTGTCCCCTAGGTTCTTTTTCTTAAGTGGGGTAGCATTCGCTACAATCATCATCAATATCAAGCGACGAGGTACGAAGAACTGAAGATCAAACCTTATCTTTCTTGTCATCTTTTGGCAATCCTTGATCCATGTCTTATATCTCATCAACACAAATCAAAGAAGCATGAAGACTTGAAGATTAGCGTTATCTATCTCTCTAATCTCTCTGAATCTCGTTCCTACCTTGTCCTGTCTTTTCAGAATAATCTGTCTTCCTTAGCTTATATCTCTATTTTTGGATGCCCAAAAATCATGAATAAATTCGAGACAATAGTAGACTTCAATATCTTTCTCTGACCATAAGAACCACCCTGATAGCTATTATGGTTTGGGAGTTATGAAAATCACAAGGCGATGCATCTGTGTTGTCAGCAACCTGGAATAGTTTCTGTGGTGCATAGTTTTTGACTATCTTAACTGCAGAATCTGGAGAAGTGTTCTATAAGAAAGTTGTAGTAAATTTGATAAGCTTTCCAACGGTATAAGCTACAATATCATCGAATTCGTAGAACTTGAGTTATAACTGTATTTCTGTACTGTCATTTTTCTGCTCGCAAGGAAGTGCAGGATTACTTGTTCTTGATAAGCTCATGAGTCTCTTTGAGATAATAGGACACAATGGTAGTTATCACTCAGAAACAAATGCAATCTATCCATTGGTATTCTCCAATTGTTCTCTTCTTAAGGGGAGTTTCCAAACTAAAAGACGACACAAGATGGAGGTTTTATACGTTCTATTTCTTCACCTAGAAGCATCAGCTATCTACGTGGTTGCAAAGTCATTATCGAGCGCAGATATCTTTTCTCAGGGTTGGTAACATGTTGGAACCATCTACAAGGATCGTAAGGGTCTAAAGGAGACATTTACAAAGTTGGTCTTGAGCTTGTGGCATCATCATTGGATAATAGTTGCTCAGAGAAGCGTGAAGATTTGCAGATCAACTTTATCTTTCTCCCTAGTCTCTCCAAATCTCAGGACGAGATTCCTGTTAAGTGGGGTAGAATTGTCACACCCTAAAATTTTTGATTTTTGGGTTATGCTTAGAAAACACTAAATAAAATAAATGATTTCAATATTTGAATAAATTTATTAGAAAAAGTTAAGTTGATGCAAATTTAAATATAGAAAATTGTGGTTTTAAACTTTTTCATATTAATTTGATAATGTGGTGTTTGTTTGATGCTTGTCTTTGGTGTTGGTTAGTGCTATTATTTTCAAAATACCATAGGACGACGTTTACTTCTCATCGGAAAACTTTTTGGTATTTTCTGAATTTAAAATTTCAATTTCTATGAGATTAATCTTTTTCCTTGATCTCTTTATCAATATTTTCATGAGCTCCAAATACTTTATTTAGGTTCGTCTCATTATAAAATATCTCTGAGAATTTTCCCTGAATTTTCGGAGCCTTCGGAGTATTTTTCGTGGCTTAAAATTCAATTCTGGACTTTTCTAGAATTATTTTATCCATAAAATTAATTAATTCCGAAAATAATAAAATATCTCAGATTTCCTCATGCCCAAAGGCCCATGTCTTTATTTACTAATGGGCTTTCATAATTAATTAGGCCTATTAGTAAAGGTGGAGGGTGCAACATCAATTAGTACCATATTGCTAGTTGACGTGGAGGTTGAGAGTTTTCCTCCCTATATATACGTAGCTACCCCTTGGGCTAAGCACACCAAAACTACCGTAAGAGGAGCCCCTAGTTTGAGAAATCTCGTGTGTAGTAAATTAAATATTTCTCCTCCTTCTCGTGTCGTCCCTAGGCCGAGGCCCTTCAGATGGATGGAGGTAGAAGATGAAGTATTTGCGGTTTTGCCACTGGTTCGTAATATCTTTATCGTTTCTTCGTTTTAACTCCGATTTGACTCGTTCAAGTTGTGTTAGATTCGTATTTGCGAGCTCTACATGTTAGTGTAGCTGTATAGTAGGTTTGGAAAATTTAATTTTCGAATTTATATTAAAGTAATTATTTATCTATAAGAAATCTTAGAAAATTCATAACTTTCATGTTTTAAATCCGAATTTCGTGATCTTTACGCCTGTGTGATCGTAGTAATGTGTAGAAGAGTTTTACAAACTTTTTATACTGTTTTGATATTATTGGTGTACTGTTTTAATTATGTTTCTTTGTTTGCTTCGTGTATGATTGCTCGGATGATTGTGTGTTGGTGCTTGGTGATCGAGATTATTGTTAGCAACAACGTTTAACATGTCTTACATCCTTGAAATTTATAAGTTAGATATTAATTTGATTTATGTTTGTGCAATTGAGTTTCTAATTGAACGCAACACGGGCAGTCTGTCCTAAATTAATGTTAATCTAATTAATATTAAACTAAATGTCTTTTGAATTATAAGATGCTTAGTTCAACCTTGAAACATAAGTGCTTTCGTTTAGTTGCCACTTGTTTTCTATATATAGTTCAATATTAAATTGATTAATATGATTAGGGTACATTATATTTTAAATTAAAATTTTCTTAGTTTAAGTACGTTACATATATGATAGACTTGTGTAGACAATTTCATACTATAGTACGTATCTGCTCTTCATAGTTATACGGCTTTAATTCTCGAGCATTTATTCGTTTGAAATCTGTTTTGCTCCAATTAAGTTGTGTTAGGTTCGCATCAACGTTCTCTGTGTAGTAGCACTAATGTTTTTCATGTCATATGCTTTTCCATATAAAGCTGAATATTATATTAATTAATATGTTTGTTATTAGTTTTATAATAAAAAATAATATATAATCTTGTCACATCAGTCCTTTGTAACTAAGCATGAACTTAGCTTTATAGTGTTGGCCTTCTATAAGTGAATGTCAACATGATTATTGACCACTTAGATATGTGTTTATTAATTATAATTATAATTTGTCTCATTTAAGCATGATTCATATAAAGCCACGTCAAATGCAAATTTGTTGATGTGTATTTATTGTCTTTAATCTATTAAAAGCAACTTAGATTTATAATCTCGACGTCTTGTAAATAAAATGCTAACTTGATAAATAACAACTTAAATGTTTTGTTTTTAATTATAACTTGCTTAAGCTAATCACGAGATATGATGGATCGATTTGTTGTTATCATGCATACTGTGTTTACTAAATCATATATGTTTAAGTGACTTAAATAATATTAAATGTTAATATGGTGAATGTCAACATTAATTTCTTTTCATTTATGATGACTTTCTTGGGCAACCTTGAAACATAAAGTAGTTCGATTAGTCTTCTCTCATGTTTTATGTTATCTAAACTATAAATATTTAGATGACTTGAATACTATAAAATGTATATAAATAAAATATGACCAGAGTTAAACCTAGCTTTGTAATTCAATTGATTAATCTAATTTTAGAATATTTCTTCAAAATGTTTATCACCTTATTTCAATAACTAAAATACATTAAGTTTATAGTCGGTCTTCTGCGTTATGTTGTAATCGTCTTGATAGTCGCGAGTCCTCTTTAATGGTAGCTCCGTTATCCGTCGTTCTTGCGTTTTCATGACTGTAGCAACGTACCATGTCGTTAAGTGCGCTCTCTTTTAAAGTGTTTCTTTTATTTGATGCATGTTCTTAGATGTGTGTATTGTTTATTTGTGTTGCTTGGTTGTTGCGAGTAGAGGAAGCGTGGTTCATCAGCGCTGAAGACTAGGATCTAAGGACCGACAGTCGAAGCAAAAGTTGGAGACCGAAAGATAGCAGCTAAAGATTATGGGTAGCTTAACTTTGAGAAAAAGGCAAGTATAATATGGGACCATCCTTGTTGTCCTATTCACTGAAATTATCATACATATGCATGTGTCTTCCTTGACAACCATAAAGATTATAACTTAGCTATTGATATCTTGTTGCCTTGTCACCTATGGGTTATGCATTTAGGTAGCTATTGCTAGTGCTTAATTATGAACAATGATCTTGTAATTTGATTAATGGAT
Organism: Saccharum hybrid cultivar R570; assembly: GCA_038087645.1. Classification (NCBI taxonomy): domain Eukaryota; kingdom Viridiplantae; phylum Streptophyta; class Magnoliopsida; order Poales; family Poaceae; genus Saccharum; species Saccharum hybrid cultivar. The sequence goes on along the minus strand of JAQSUU010000743.1, from coordinate 5,059,240 downwards.
TAAGCGACCAACCATTAAGATGATTTTATTACTGTTGAAAGGGGGCTAGATGTCACACTCCAATTAAAGGACAATATAGAGTGCATACATCTTATGTGCGCCCCAGGAGTAGTCGCACACATAAGCCGACAAATTAACAGAAGTATCATCACTGTGTATATACATAACGTTATTACATCACGTAGTTCTTACATAACAAGCAAAAAAGTAAATAGCAAATCTCAGGCATAGCGTCTGATCCACAGGGAAGGACGACTGGTTGACCCAAACCTAGAAATCTTCCGAGAAGTCCTCGTAGAAACTGTCATCTGTTACCCATTCGGGATTTTTATCCAAAAACAAAATAGCAACAACTGTGAGTACACTTGTACTCCGCAAGTATAGTATGAGGATTCATGAGGCTCAAAAAGGATGGACACGGTTGACTGCAGTTAGCATTTTTAATAGTTCAACATTTTATTATTACTTATTATTACTTAATTATGCTTAAGCTCCCGTTTAACCCACATGATCACCTACTAGAATTAAGGAGAGTAATTGAGCATCCGTATAATCTCATTATCATCATCATAAGCCGTCTATATGTCAAGTAAACATTTATTCTATGAGTTTTTCGGGCTGCTCATGACCGTGAGCACGGCTGTTATAACAGTTTTAACACTCTGCAGAGGTTGTGCATCTTTACCCGTGAGTCGTGTTGCCCATTTGCCCGGGGCCCGTCGACCCCCTAACACTCCCAAGGTGAGTAGGCAGGGTACACTATGAAGCCTTCCATAGGCCTCTTCTAACATGTTAGGGCCGCGAGGTTTCCTCGGCAGGCAGATATAGAGAACCCCCCTTTCGATGGCACAATTCCCGCAGGCTATACACATCAGAATAGAAGCAGTTCTATACCCAAAGTGGCAAGCCCCTCTTGCGCCCTTTCGGGTAACCTCTAACAAGCTAGAAAAGATCCTACTACTGAGCTAAAGTCAGAGCCATATGACTCTCACGGTTGCACTGTATGTCCCAGCTTTTGCCCTACAAATAAGTCCTTACGGAGGGTTTAGGGCAACATGATCAACATCATCTGCACCTTTACCCTATGGTTCCATTGTTACCATCATGTTCATCCATTGGTTCCATCAGTCATAGTGTAGATCATGTTTAATTAGAGCACTAGCATTCTACCCATATGCAAATAATTCCCATAGGAATCAAGGTACAGGTCATCAATTTGCTAGGAAGTCCTTATAGTCGAGCAATATTAGACACATGCATAATGAGTATGTTATATAATGAATAGGACAACAAGGTAGGCCCATACTATACTTGCCTTGGTTCACGAACTGCTGCTGGTCCTGCTGCTCCTCGTATGCGTCCAGATTCCCAACGTACTCCTCACCGCCTGAACTCGAACGACACGAAGTACAACACGCAATTTGGAGCAGACATACAAGCAAAACATAACTATGATTAGAATAATACACCAACAATAAATAAATCTGAATAAAATGTTTTCCAAAATCATCTACGTCTCGCTACGATCACAACGACGCGAAGAGCACGAAAAACGGAGCTACAACGCAAAAGTTACGCGCTAACAAGGTTCCAAAACTAGCTATTAAACTAGACTTAATCGAGAAACTCAAAAGCTTCTAACAGGTCTATCAGTGGCACTAATGCGTAGATTATGAAATTACGAAACTAACGCAAGTTGAACGGGTCGAATCGGAGCTAAAATGACGATTTTATAAACATTTTACTACAGTGGCAGTTCTGTAATTAATCTGAAAACGTATTTTTCATATAAACCAAAGAAACTACGTTTTCCGAAAGAGAACGCGCACTCCGGGAGTACGCCAAGGACGGCGGGTTCAAATAGATGAAAGCGGGGGGTCTCTTTAACAAAAATGGACCCCGAAGGGGTATCAACCAACCAGGACCGTTCATCTCACGATGTGCGGTCGAGATTAGATGGGCGAGAGGAGAGAGAGACCGGCCACCGGATTTAGGGGAGGAGACGGCGGCGCCGCCATGGCCGGCGACCGTGAGCTCGCTGGTGATGCTCAATAAGGCGCTAGGGTGCACGGTTTCTAAAACGGAGAGCACCGGGGCGATGCGGAGAGGAAGGTGAACTTGCCTCGAAGCAAAACACGGCCACGGGGTAAGCCCGAGCGGCTCCCGCCATGGACGGCGGCGAAAAGCTTGTCGGAGCTTGCGGGCATGGCCCTAGAGACCACACAACAAAGAAATAGAGACCTAGGGAGAGAGAGATGAGCACGGGCGTTCTCACCGCAATGAAGAATTCGACGAAGACGCAACAGAGATGGCGGATTCCGGTGAGAAGCGGACGGGATGCTCCGGCGAGTTGGGATGCTGCGGTTGCGGCTCTCGTGCGAGCGGGATTGGAGCGGGAAGGGTAGCAGGGGAGGCGGTGAAGGGGTCTGGCTCCCTTTTTGAAGGCCAGGCGCGGGGGGGGGGGGGGGAAGGACGCTCCCACGTTCAGTGGTCGTGGGCGCGGGCGACAGTTGCGGCCTTGACCGAGAGAGAGGAGCGGGAGGTTGGGGAAGGGAAGGGACTGACGGGCAGGCCTCGGCTGTCAGTGACTGCGAGAGGAGGGAACGGGTGCGGCAGCAGCAGGCCAGCTGGGATGGGCCGTGGCCCAGGAGAAGGAGCGCGGGGGAGCGAGCAGGCCAAGGGGAAACCGGGCTAGCAGGCCAAAACTGAGGAAGAGATGTAGAATGAATAGGAATCCCTTTTTATTTTCTAAATTGATTTTCCAAATCAAACTTTCAAATGTTTTTGAATATCTTTTGAACTTTGAGTCAAACCAATCATCACAAAAATATAGTGCAACATCATGAGTGCAAAAACAAATTGTTAACCTTATGATTAATTTTAATTTCACAAAATTTATTATTCCCTAAATTTGAATGCACCAACAAATGCATATTTAAATCAAATTTATCTATTTTTAAATAATACCAAAAATTAGGGTGTCACAATTCTACCCCCCTTAAGAGAATCTCGTCCTCGAGATTGGATGATGCTTACTCAAAAAGCTGCGGATAAGATTTTCTCAGATCTTCTTCTCTTTCCCAAGTGGCTTCATCTTTATAGTGCGGCTTTATAGTGCGGCTCCTAGTAACTCTTTCTGCAGTTTCAAGAATTTTTACCAGATACTCTTCATACGTGAGATCTTCTTTAACAGTAAGCTCTTCCAAAGGAATCTGCTCTTCTGGTACCCGCAAACACTTTTTCAACTGAGAAACATGGAACACATCATGCACACCTGATAAACTTTCTGGCAATTCCAATTGATAAGCCACTTCTCCACGTCTCTCTAGAATCTTGAAAGGTCCCACATATCTCGGTGCTAACTTGCCCTTCATATTGAATCTTCTCACATTTCTCATTGGTGACACTTTCAAATACACATAGTCACCTACTTTGAAACTCAACTCTCTCCTTCGGATATCAGCATAGCTTTTCTGTCTAGACTGTGCTACTCTCAAATTATCCCTAATCATCCTCACTTGTTCCTCTGCATTGCGTAGGACATCTGGTCCAAACACTTGAGTTTCGCCGGTCTGATTCTAGAATAAAGGTGTTCTACACTTATGTCCATATAAAGCTTCGAATGGTGCCATTTTGAGACTTTTCTGGTGACTGTTGTTATATGAAAACTCAGCGTATGACAAACTCTTATCCCAATTAGTACCATACTGTAAAGCACAAGCTCTCAACATATCTTCCAAGATTTGATTGGTCCTTTCTGTCTGTCCATCGGTTTGGGGATGATATGCAGAATTGAAATTTAGCTTTGTTCCCAAAGCACTATGTACCTTATGCCAAAAATGTGATGTAAACTGAGTTCCTCGGTCAGACACAATCTTCTTTGGAATCCCATGCAGACACACTATTCTCTCCATATACAACTCCGCTAACTTTGCGCCACTATAAGTGGTTTTGACTGGTAGGAAGTGGGCTACCTTAGTAAGTCGATCCACTATTACCCAGATTGAATCATATCCGTGTTGCGTGCGGGGTAATCCAGTAATGAAGTCCATACCGACTTCTTCCCATTTCCACTCTGGTATTCTCATTGGTTGCAACAATCCTGCAGGTCTTTGGTGTTCAGCTTTCACCCTTTGACAAGTATCACATAGGGCCACATACTCCGCCACATCTCTTTTTAAACCATACCACCAATACTTCTCTTTAAGGTCTAAGTACATTTTGGTGCTTCCAGGGTGTATAGAATAAGCAGAATCATGTGCCTCTCGCAGAATCATATCACGGATAGCTTTCACTTCAGGTACACATATTCTTTTTCCAAACCATAGAGTACCATTCTCATCCAACCTGAAACCTGGTGCCTTTTCAACCACTACATGCTCAACAATCTCCTTTAATTTCTCATCCTCCAACAGACCTTTACGTATCTCTTGCTCCAATGTAGGTTCTATAGCCAATTCTACTACATTATTGACAAAACCCAAGTTAAGATGTTCTATTTCAGCCCGCAACTCTGCTGGTATAAATGTCAACTGAAGTCCGTTGGCATAGCTCTTCCGGCTAAGTGCATCGGCAACAACATTTGCCTTTCCAGGATGGTAATGCACTTCCAGATCATAATCTTTAATCAATTCCAGCCAACGACGTTGCCTTAAGTTCAACTCGGATTGAGTAAAAATGTATTTTAAACTCTTATGGTCAGTATAGATGTCACACTTATGTCCGATCAAATAATGCCTCCAGATTTTCAGAGCATGGACAACTGCGGCTAATTCCAAGTCATGGGTTGGGTAATTCAGTTTATGCTTCCTCAACTGCCTGGATGCGTAGGCCACAACCTTTCCTTCTTGCATAAGCACACATCCAAGGCCTAGGCGAGATGCATCACAATAAATAGAGAAACTCTTACTTAAATCAGGTAGGGTCAACACTGGGGCTGTCGTCAACCTTCTCTTAAGCTCCTCAAAGTTAGCCTGACATTTGTCTGACCATATAAATTTGGCATTCTTCTCTAGTAGGGCTGTCATAGGCTTAGCTAGCTTAGAGAATCCTTCAATAAACCTTCTATAGTACCCAACCAAACCCAAAAAGCTACGGATTTCACTAACATTGACTGGGGCTTTCCAATTTAACACATCTTGCACCTTACTGGGATCTACGGCTATTCCACCGTTAGAGACCACATGTCCCAGAAAAGATACTTCTTTCAGCCAGAACTCACATTTGCTCCTTTTTGCATACAATTTATGTTCCCTGAGTTTTTGTAAGACTAACCTTAAATGTTCAGCATGTTCCTCTTCATTCTTAGAGAATATTAGGATATCATCTATGAATACCACTACAAACTTATCCAAGTACTCCATGAATACTTTGTTCATCAGATACATAAAGTATGCAGGTGCATTTGTTAATCCAAAAGACATCACTGTGTACTCATAAAGGCCATATCTGGTAGTAAATGCTGTCTTAGGTATGTCAGATGCACGAATTTTTAGTTGATGATATCCAGAACGGAGGTCAATTTTTGAGAACACACAAGCACCTTTCAACTGATCAAATAAATCATCAATTCTAGGGAGTGGGTACTTGTTTTTGATTGTGACTTCATTAAGGGACCTATAGTCGACACACATCCTTCGTGTGCCATCTTTCTTATCCACAAATATAACAGGTGCTCCCCAAGGTGAAGAACTAGGACGAATAAAACCTTTCTCTTGTAATTTCTTAATTTGTTTCTTTAGTTCTTCTAATTCATCTACCCCCATTCTATATGGTCTCTTAGCTATGGGTGCAGTTCTAGGCAAAAGCTCAATAAGGAATTCGATGTCGCGATCGGGTGGCATACCTGGCAATTCATCGGGGAACACATCAGGGAATTCGTCCACCACCTGATTCTCCTGGTTGGCAACATCGCTCAACTGGTTGACAGTGGTGGTTGGTTGAGCTTGCACTTCCACTTCGACACAAATTCTATCACCACTTGGAGCTATCACAACAACAGATTTCTCCTGACATTGTATCACTGCTCTATGCTGCTTCATCCAATCCATTCCCAGGATGAGGTCAATCCCAGCGGTTCTCAGAACAATTGGATTTACTTTAAAAGCTACCCCCTTAGGAATATACTAGTAGAAGGGCTCCAATAATTTGCTGGCATGCTACCCCCGGTGAATTTACTAACATAGGATCCTTCATGGCACATAGGGGTATGCTATGCATTCTAACAAAAGCTTGGGATATGAAAGAATGTGAGGCACCGGAATCAAAAAGTACTGTAGCGGAGATGGAATTGACGCTAAACGTACCCAGCATAACCTCAGGCGCCTCCTGAGCTGATTCTGACGACACATGATTCACCTTACCGGTGAACGGATGTCGAGCGTTGGGTCTCTGGTTGTTCTGCCGGTTCTGCGGGGCCTGCCGGTTCTGCTTCTTTGGGCAATGGTACGAATAGTGTCCCACCTCTCCACAGTTGTAACAGGTATTGGGGTTGCCTGGGGTGCCACTCTTGGTTGGAGCATTGTTGGGTACCCCCTGACGTGGCGCCTGATTGGTAGCTTGCTGTTGCTGGGGACGCTGCTAGCCTTGGTTACCAAACTGCGATGGGTACTGGGGACGCTGCTGGTTCTGGTTCCTCTGGGGATACTGGCCTTTGTTCCATTGGTTGGGTGGTCCTTGGTTCCTCTGCGGAAAACCTTGCTGCGGGAAAGCTCGCGGGCGAGTGTTGCTACCCGACGCCTGTCCCTGGAGCTTCCTCTTCTTGAGGTCCATTTCTTTACGCTTGTTATCGATCACAATAGCACGATCCACCAATTCTTGGAAACTAGCATACTTGTTGGACATCAATTGCAGTTGGAGTCCATCATACAACCCTTTTAGAAAACGGCGCTGTTTGTCAGAATCCCTGGCCACTTCAGCCGGGGCATATCACGATAGTTGTGCAAACTTGTCGCGGTATTCCGCCACAGACATGGACCCTTGCTTGAGAGCCCGGAACTCCTCTTGCTTCAGTTCAATAAGTCCCTCAGGGATGTCATAGGACCTAAAATTCTCCGTGAACTCTTTCCACATGATCTCTAGAGCATTCTCTGGACGTCCATACTGGAATGACTCCCACCAATCCTGAGCAGCTCCTTGGAGTTGACCTGAGGCGTACAAGACTTTCTCCAAGTCGTTGCACTGTGCAATGTTTAGCTGCTTTTCCACAGCTCTTAGCCAGTCATCCGCCTCCATAGGTTCAGAGGCATGTGTGAACACAGGTGGGCGTCCTTTCAGAAACTCACCACGCTTGTCACGGACCTGCACAGGTGGGGGTGCTCCTGCTGGTTGCTCACCGAGACGGTCCATCACTGTCTGCATGAGCTGTGCTTGCATGGCCATCAACTGCTCAATTGTCACCGGCGGTGGCGGAGGTGGATCCACTAAAGCTCCATGTCCACGGCCACGTCCATGGCCTCTGCCACGTCCTCCTCTGGTGGCCATCTGCTTCCAAGCAATGTGCAAACTTTTAGAGATCTTCCAAAAAATTATAAATTATTTACAAAAGGTAAATAACATAGCTGAAAATTTCTGGACGGGTGTCTACAACAGCAGATCAGAAGTTGAAGTGTAACTCGAGTTTCAGAAATCCAAAATAAGCGTGGCATACATCGTTGGAAAGCTTAAAGAGTCTGCTACAACTTTTGTATAGAACTTTTTCACTGATACAGACGGCAACATCATCAAAAACTGAGCTAAACAATTTCTGTTCTAGGTTACAGACTGCACAGACTTGCCAGGTTGTAGCAGGCATATCTCTCAAACCAAAATTGATAATGAGGTGATTCCAGTGGGAAATGAGAGGTAAGCAAGTCTAGTTCTTTCCACAAAAATTTCATAATTTTTGGACGTAGAGATTTAGAGATATGAGACAAACATTGCAGACTGCTCTGAAAAACAGCACAGCAGTGATGCAGAAATTTAACCCCAACTAAGTTAAACAAACACTAACTTAAGGTTTTGATAAAAAGAACATGTGGACAAGCCCACACTGTTCCAACAATCACACAAACTCCAAATCATCCAAGTTCAACAACACAATCAATGAGACAACGAAAGATTCACAAAACATACACAAGCTTGACACGACTCTCGATCTAAAACACATTCATTATGGTGGGGCTGCAAGTATCTAAGGTGCGCGATCCACCATGGTGAACACCCTGGCCTTCTTCTTGTAAATGATAGGTTGTCCTAGCTGAACGGCCATCTCATCTATCTGATTCTGAAGGCGTTTTTCAGATTTTTGCGCCGCATGAAGCTCTTCCCTGAGTGCTTCGTTGGCCTCCTGCATGGCGCTGAGGTGCCTCGCTGTGGTGTCCAAGGTGGGATCAGAAGCTGGAGGAGCCAACACCGCCCATGTCTTCTCCTTCGGGTCATAGCGTGAAAGATACCGGTAGCGATCATTCTGCATGTCCTCAAAACGCCGACCATGGTAATGCAGGTACGCCGCCTGCGCAGCATCTTCCATGCTGTCATAGGCACTGGCACGCCTGGCTCGGTGGCTATGGGTAGTCACAACATCTTGAGATTGGTCGGTGTTGTTCCAGGCGGTGATGATCACATTGGTCTTCCAGTATGCCGCCTCCACTGGATGCGTGTGCTCTGCACAGTAGTACTTCACCGAGGCAGCAAACTCTGGATTGTACTCGGCTAGCATGGTGGTAAGGAGGTGGTGGTAATGGGCATCTTCGGGAGCTTCCTTAAACTTGTTCCTGGTGGTCCATCCTATCTCTTCTGGCTCCTCTGAAGCAGATGGGGAGGACACTGGTGTTGGTGCAGAAGCGGCCTGGGAAGCTGGTGGAGGTGTAGCAGCGGGGACTGGCGCATCCACATGTGGGATGGGTGCAGCCACGGGGGTCGAAGCGGGACCATCAGATGCATCCGCTGAAAATGCCTCCTCTTCCATGGGTTCCTCCTCTTCCTCGTCGGAGATGTGGACGACCTATGGCTCCACTGGTGGTACTGCTGGTGGTGCTGGTGGAGCAGGTGCTGCTGGAATGAACTGGGCGACGTAGGCAGCGGCACTGAGGCGAGGCATCTATAGTTTTGATATAAAATATTATCAGAGTCAATATTTTATGCAATAGAATAAGAAATAGAGCATAAAATTTTAATAAAATATCAAGATGGAGATAGTAGCAAGTAAATAAATAAAGTCAAACTCCTAGAAACGACCATTTCTATCTAGGTTTGCGTCCTACAGTCGACACGGCTCTGATACCAATTTGTCACACTCCAATTAAAGGACAATATAGAGTGCATACATCTTATATGCGTCTCAGGAGTAGTCGCACACATAAGCCGACAAATTAACAGAAGTATCATCACTGTGTACATACATAACGTTATTACATCACGTAGTTCTTACATAACAAGCGAAAAAGTAAATAGCAACTCTCAGGCGTAGCGTCTAATCCACAGGGAAGGACGACTGGTTGACCCAAACCTAGAAATCTTCCGGGAAGTCCTCGTAGAAACTGTCATCTGTTACCCATCCGGGATTTTTATCTAAAAACAAAATAGCAACAAGTGTAAGTACACTTGTACTCCGCAAGTATAGTATGAGGATTCATGAGGCTCAAAAAGGATAGACACGGTTGACTGCAGTTAGCATTTTTAATAGTTCAACATTTTATTATTACTTATTATTACTTAATTATGCTTAAGCTCCCGTTTAACCCACATGATCACCTACTAGAATTAAGGAGAGTAATTGAGCATCCGTATAATCTCATTATCATCATCATAAGCCATCCATATGTCAAGTAAACATTTATTCTGTGAGTTTTTCGGGCCGCTCGTGACCGTGAGCACGGTTGTAATAACAGTTTTAACACTCTGCAGAGGTTGTGCATCTTTACCCGTGAGTCGTGTTGCCCATTTACCCGGGGCCCGTCGACCCCCTAACACTCCCAAGGTGAGTAGGCAGGGTACACTATGAAGCCTTCCATAGGCCTCTTCTAACATGTTAGGGCCGCGAGGTTTCCTCGGCAGGCAGATATAGAGAACCCCCCTTTCGATGATACAATTCCCGCAGGCTATACACATCAGAACAGAGGCAGTTCTATACCCAAAGTGGCAAGCCCCTCTTGCGCCCTTTCGGGTAACCTCTAATAAGCTAGAAAAGATCCTACTACTGAGCTAAAGTTAGAGCCATATGACTCTCACGGTTGCACTGTATGTCCCAGCTTTTGCCCTACAGATAAGTCCTTACGGAGGGTTTAGGGCAACATGATCTACATCATCTGCACCTTTACCCTATGGTTCCATTGTTACCATCATGTTCATCCATTGGTTCCATCAGTCATAGTGTAGATCATGTTTAATTAGAGCACTAGCATTCTACCCATATGCAAATAATTCCCATAGGAATCAAGGTACAGGTCATCAATTTGCTAGGAAGTCCTTATAGTCGAGCAATATTAGACACATGCATAATGAGTATGTTATATAATGAATAGGACAACAAGGTAGGCCCATACTATACTTGCCTTAGTTCACGAACTACTGCTGGTCCTGCTGCTCCTCGTACGCGTCCAGATTCCCAACGTACTCCTCACCATCTGAACTCGAATGACACGAAGTACAACACGCAATTCGGAGCAGACATACAAGCAAAACATAACTACGATTAGAACAGTACACCAACAATAAATAAATCTGAATAAAATATTTACCAATATCATCTACATCTCGCTACGATCACAACGACGCGAAGAGCACAAAAAACGGAGCTACAACGCAAAAGTTACGCGCTAACAAGGTTCCAAAACTAGCTATTAAACTAGACTTAATCGAGAAACTCAAAAGCTTCTAACAGGTCTATCAGTGGCACTAATGCGTAGATTATGAAATTACGAAACTAACGCAAGTTGAACGGGTCGAATCGGAGCTAAAATGACGATTTTATAAACATTTTACTACAGTGGCAGTTCTATAATTAATCTGAAAACGTATTTTTCATATAAACCAAAGAAACTACGTTTTCCGAAAGAGAACGCGCACTCCGGGAGTACGCCAAGGACGGCGGGTTCAAATAGATGAAAGCGGGGGGTCTCTTTAACAAAAATGGACCCCGAAGGGGTATCAACCAACCAGGACCGTTCATCTCACGATGTGCGGTCAAGATTAGATGGGGGAGAGGAGAGAGAGACCGGCCGCCGGATTTAGGGGAGGAGACGGCGGCGCCGCCATGGCCGACGACCGTGAGCTCGCCGGTGATGCTTAATAAGGCGCTAGGGTGCACGGTTTCCAAAACGGAGAGCACCGGGGCGATGCGGAGAGGAAGGCGAACTCACCCCGAAGCAAAACACGGCCACGGGGTAAGCCCGAGTGGCTCCCGCCATGGACGGCGGCGAAAAGCTCGTCGGAGCTTGCGGGCACGGCCCTAGAGACCACACAACAAAGAAATAGAGACCTAGGGAGAGAGAGAGGAGCACGGGCGTTCTCACCGCAATGAAGAATTCGACGAAGACGCAACGGAGATGGCGGATTCCGGTGAGAAGCGGACGGGATGCTCCGGCGAGTTGGGACGCTGCGGTTGCGGCTCTCGCGCGAGCGGGATTGGAGCGGGAAGGGTAGCAGGGGAGGCGGTGAAGGGGTCCGGCTCCCTTTTTGAAGGCCGGGCGCGGGGGGGGGAAGGACGCTCCCACGTTCAGTGGTCGTGGGCGTGGGCGGCAGTTGCGGCCTTGACCGAGGGAGAGGAGCGGGAGGTTGGGGAAGGGAAGGGACTGACGGGCGGGCCTCGGCTGTCAGTGACTGCGAGAGGAGGGAACGGGCGCGGCAGCGGCAGGCCGGCTGGGCTGGGCCGCGGTCCAGGAGAAGGAGCGCGGGAGAGCGAGCGGGCCAAGGGGAAAGTTATATAATAACATTGTTTCTGATACTTTTTCATTCTGACATATGTGTGGACATCCTGGGCACACATATGATTAGCCTGGTTTTATTTTTTAGAAAATCGGGTGTGACAGATGTGGGGGAGGAGAGGGAGGCGCATGCGTGTGTCAGATCTATGTCAGATTCTGTTTTTGTGAAATACTTATATGCTACACAAACTTTAAAATATGATAATTTTCTTATCAAGCATTTATTTTTAATTCCGTTTGCACCATTACGTTCATTACGACGAGATCTATTAAAGTATATCCATGTTGATATGTTTCAAAATAATTTTCGTGATGATAAAGTTTTGCACCTAGGAGTATAAAGTTTCAAATGCTATAGTACAAAGTTTCGAACCGTGGAGTGTAAAGTTTCAAATTACAAAGTTCCATTTTAGGTATATAAAGTTCATAGCATGTCAGTACAAAGTTTGAAATAATACCTGAATTTAGGTGTGTAGAATTTTGAAATCCCAAAGTTTTGTATGTGCTAGTTCATGAATTTAAAATGTAAAGTTTTGTATGTGCTAGTATAATATTCCTCAATTTTAAAAATAAATTTAAAATTACAAATTTTTGAATCTTAAAGTAGATGTTTTAAATGTGCTAGTATAAAGTTCCTGAATTTAAAATGTAAAGTTTGAAATTACAAAGTTTTAAATATTAAAGTATAAAGTTTTAAATGTGCCAGTATAAAGTTTTTAAATTTAAAATGTAAGTTTGAAATTACAAAGTTTTTAAAGATTGAAATACAAAGTTTTAAATGTGCTATTATAAAGTTTCTAAATTTTAAAAATAAAATTTCAATTACAAAGTTTTAAATCTTAAGTAAAAAGATTAAAATGTGCTAGTATAAAGTTTCTAAATTTTTAAAATAAAATTTGAAATTACAAATTTTTAAATCTTAAAATAAAAAGTTTAAAATCTGCTAATATAAAGTTCCTAAATTTAAAGTGTAAAGTTTGAAAATTACAAGTTTCAAAGTTTGAAATACAAAGTTTTAAATGTGCTAGTATAAAGTTCTTAAATGTGCTAGTGCAAAGTTTTAAATATGCTAGTATAAAGTCCCTTCATCTTAAAAATAAAATTTAAAATTATAAAGTTTTAAATATTAAAGTAAAAAGTTTTAATGTGCTAGTATAAAGTTCCTGAATTCAAAATCGAGTAAGCTTATAGAAAATTTTATAGAGCATAAGACAATATCATTTTGTATATACTGGTTTTGCATTCATATAGATGTGAAACTATCCTCTGCCCATTTCATCTCCCACGTACCTGCTATCCCAAAAGAGAAATGAAAGGCTCGTAAAACTTAAATATCGTACCATGGACATAGACAGGAGAAATATAAAATGGCAAATGGGCCAATTCAACATGTATGGGCTGAAACTAGATACGAGAAGGGAGAAAGAAACTGCTTCCCAACCCACAGATCGCAACCTGCAAACCCCAGTTCACGTAATAATAAGTGGGCTTCTCTGGTTCTGCACACGCGCACGTCGCTAATTATTGGGGGTGGGCGTGCGCCGGTACCTATCCCAACGCACACGCGCAGTGCAAGAGTCCCGGGGGTATTTGCATTAGTTCAACGCGCGTCGACACCCGGTTGGACCCAACAGAGACCCAAACAAAGATTAGACACCTAAACAACCATTTTGCAACTTTAGGAACTAGGATGACACAACAGCGCAAGTTTAAGCAACGCAGGTGCACTTTACTCTATGCCTTTTATGAAAAGTAGATCCAGATTAAGTTCCCACGAAGCACACGTCAATTGTGGACTCCGTGGTGCACACGCGTCATCATGCGATGCTGAGTGCTGACACCCTACTATATATCACCTCATGGGCTCATCGTCAACAAAACATCAGACGCTAGCTTCCAAACATCCCGTGTGCCACCATCTTGGCGTGCATGCATCGAATTAGGGCCTATTTCGATACCAGGCGGCTAGAGCATCAGAGAGAGATTTTCTTAAATTTGCTCTCTAAAGTATTGTTCAAAGAGCCATTTCAATAAAAAAAACACTATCTACTACATCCTCTAACAACTTTTCTATGTCTTATGCGTATTTATAGAGCCAACTCCTGCTCTTTATGTTTGGTTAGCAAGAAATCCGAAATAAAGGATAGCAATATTTGAAGATTCAATTAGAGAAGTTTTTGGAGAATATTTTTCTCACTAAAGTTTTTATTCCTATGAAGGATATAGAGGCTTTTGGAGTTGTTCTAATTATTAGCTAGCTAAAAATTAGCTCTAGCCTATCAAAACAGGGAAACTAATTTTTTATCCAAATCTCCAACTAGTTGTTGCCAACTAGCTACCTAATCCTAACTAATTTGGGCAAAATTTTAATTAGCCCTAACTAGTAAAGAGCCCTAACTGACTCAAAGAAGCCTTATATAATAACATAGTAGGAGATATCAAACTATGGTAGAGTATAGTATGCTACTATGGATATGTTTGACACAAGAGTTAATTGTTAGCTAGCTAAAAGTCAGTTAAAATTAGCTCTAATGTATCAAACAGGAGAGCTAATATAGGTGTTAGTTAGGTTCTCAACTAGTTGTTAGCCAAATAGCCAACTCTAACCATTTGATCTAATTTTTAGCCCTAACTGTACCTAGCCCGGCCTAGTGATCCAACGGGCCCTATAATTGAAAGTTTGTATAATGGTACCTCTCGCAAGGATCCTAATAGGTACACCGAAACAACTTCCAGTGGTGGGGCGTGTATGGAGTAGCAACCGAAGTTTCTTTTTTTTTAAAAAAAATATGGTTTTCTTATTAGCATTGTGCCTAAGGCCAACTAGTCCCTTTTTTTTTAAAAAAATGATGGTTTTCTTATATGCATAATATGTATGTGAGTGTACTGTATTTCAAAAAAAACTAAAACTTACAGTACAGCAATACCGGACTTTACTGGGCTTTTCAAACTTGCAAAAAAGATCATAAGTATCAAAACATAATATCTATTTTTTGCTAAGACTATACTGGACTTTTCAAAGTAATAACTAATAAACATGGGAAAGGAGATGAAAAAGGTGGAAATCAAACTAACTGTAACAAAACAATACATTTTTTTTTGAGCTCAACAAAGCAATACATTATCCATGAGACGAAGGGTGGAGGTACAGTAATTCTCAACGTCAAGTA
The DNA here is from genome assembly GCA_038087645.1 of Saccharum hybrid cultivar R570. NCBI lineage: Eukaryota > Viridiplantae > Streptophyta > Magnoliopsida > Poales > Poaceae > Saccharum > Saccharum hybrid cultivar. Next base: position 5,044,167 of record JAQSUU010000743.1, on the reverse strand, counting down.
TATAGCTATGTATATTTATATAATATAATACGTATAATATATATTCAACTTGTTTTCTGATTTTTCCGAGTGGAAACTCAACCCACGTATCACAAGCGTACCAATCCTCTTGCTAGGCCCCAGCCCACACGGCCCACAGCAAAATCGGAGCCCGTCAAAGTGTCTGCGGGTGCACCTTCTTATGATATGAGCAGGTGATGACATTTTTATTAGCTAATGCCAGTCATTGGATTTGTGAGGGCTGGAGACGACTGGAATACGCGTGCAGGGTCATATGGGTGGGAAAATTAGTGGCGATCTAGTGTTAGTGGTTCAGATTAATTAGTTAATGATGTGGAGGTTCAAATTTATTAGTCGATGGCGTGGATCTATGTGATATCAGATAGAATAGGCAGTGGGGACTAGCTTTATAAGGCAATGTTTGATGGTCTAGGACTAATTTAAAAATTATATGACTACTAACTAATTTAAAGTAGTTGTTATCACGTACCTGTTTGGATCCTGAACTAGTTATTTGGTTCTATAGACTAGAACTAGTTGTTAGCCCCTGATAGTTGGTAGTTGTTAGCCCCTGATAGTTGGTAGTTGTTAACCCCTGATAGTTGGGTTGTATAGATTAGTGAACTAACAACTAGTTATGATTTTGCCTAAACTTTAGCCCATCCATTAGTCCTCCTGTTTGGACCCTTAAGAGCTAAAGTTTAGCCAACTAGTAGTTGTTAGTTCAAGGGATGCAAACAGATATAGATATAGATAAAGACGTCGCAAATGTAAACTTCAATTACAAAGATATTTGCAGGCCGAGGTTGGTTGGGCTCGTTTTTCTTCGGGAGCAGTTACGCGGAACCTTCCCAGTTCTCACCTTCACTAGCTAGGACCTCTGCAAGCTAGCTCTGCTTGTGCTTTTATATGTCGCCCATCCTTGGACGACCGCAGCGAGCAGCCATATCCCTAGTTATTCCTTACAGCTCGCAAGCTCTCTCACGCCATGGCACACAGGTGTTCATGTTCATGCCACTGCCAGTGCCACAGAAAGATGTATTGGCCAGCACCAATTGTTCAAAACAACTATTACTATGTCTCTGTCTCTCCACAGCAGGTGCTGGTTGGGTCAAACCATCTGCTGCAGATAGTCCCTGCGTCCCCGGTGGCAAAGATACCGGCGCTACCGGCGCCATCTGGTAAAGAAACCTGGCTTCCCTTCTCCTAGATCGATCTTCCCCTCTACCAATCATGTGGCTCGATCAGGATGTCAAATACTCCACGCAAAGATTCATAGCGTCGAGTAGCAACCAAAGTAGTATACCGTACTTAGATTCATACTTTTTTTTTGGCTATATCATCTTCATGCTGAAACTTACTCCCTCTGATCCAAACATAAGGTATTTTATCAGAATTCCTGCAGAGATTTTGTGAAAGTTATTGCTTCAGCGCTCCCTTTCTAAAAGCTAGCACGAATGTTAACTAAATCATCTCTAAAGTAGGAGTGGTTCACCTACTTTGTGGTGCTTGTGGGGCAGGCAGGGTCACTGGGTCAGGCGTCCCAGGAGAACAAAAAAAAAACTAGTTAAAGGTGCTATAGAATTCACGATAATTTCTAGGAAAGGAGCACTAGAGCAGTTCTCTAGTTTCTTATATAGCTTTGACCATCAATATAGATGAAAAATGGTGTGGATACGAAAACATAAGGTTGATGTTGCTGAGATTCATCATGAAAACTTTTTTTTAATGTGTTATTACTTTTATTTGAAACATTCGTATGTTCATATAAAATGCCAGTGAAAAGTGTCACCTAGCTTGTAGACTGTATATATGTATGTAGTTTCTACAATTGTTATGTAGTTTTGTGATGTTTACTTACCTAAAATTTGTGACTGGAGTGCCGTTTTAGCTTACTGTACTGGATTGTATATTGTTACAGTGTGAAAAGTAGGGCTAGAAGACTGTTACAAATATCAAGTTAGGATAAAGTAGATTGGGTTGTAAATATCTGCCATATTACTATATGTAGATTGTTATATTCTGATATCTATTTGTTTCAACTTGCAAATTGTAACAATATGAAGTACGTTGCAATCTACAGTCTGCAAGCTAAAGTAATTAAATAGGATCAAAATTTAGTTTACCGATTAGTGGTTTACCTTGCTACCAGTTAGGGCTGCTGCTCCTACAAAACCTAAACTTTATCCTTGGTGCACCAATAGGTACCCCATCTGTCCTGTAATACAGTGTGTTCTATAAATTTTAAGATAAATTAAGGCAAAACATAAAAGACACATGTACCCTCATTTTATTTTCTAATCAAACGCTATCATTAACATGATTAATAGTGATTGGTTGATAAATAAAAAGTATGTAATGCAAAATTGGTTTTTGTCCCCTAAAATGCATTATATTTGAGGATAAATTTTGAATGCTATAATGCACTATATCACAGGACGGAGGGATTATGCTATCAAGAATGACAAGTTGAGGGACATGCACAGAGAGCCGAGACCAATTGCAAATGACAAGCATCAGAGGTGTGGTACGAAGAATGCTAAGTCGTCGGGGGAGAAGCACAGAGACGCAAGGCAAATTTCCGGTGGTGCAGCAAATGATAAGAAGGTGAGGGAGAACCATCACCGCGTGAAGGGAGAGCCAAAGCAGAAAGTACACGTTAATGCAAAGCCTAGGGTGAAGTGTGCCAACGGTGGGACCCGCCACAAATACTAAGATTGAGAAAATGAAGGGGGTAAGGACGTTTGTGAATGGAAGAATAATAATATATAAGAAGCCAGTTGATGCAGAGGTTCTTCAGTACCTTAGGAAATAAAGGAAGCTAGACTTGTCATCAGTGATACATCCCAAAGACAATCATGTGCGCAATTCTTGTGGCACTTTGAGTCCCTTGGTATGGAGATCTTCGTCAACCATAGATGAAAGTTTAGCAACATATATAATATGCTAATTGGAAGGGTTGTTTTAGTACTTTGCTCTTGAAACATTATTATAAGCTTTGTGCTATGAAAGCAACTACTGTAATAGGTATGGGTCACATGCATCTACAAGTGTTGTAGGTGTAAAGGCTGGGATATGTGTTGATTCCATCATCTAAAAAGACTCCATGTATATTATTATATATGCTTATTTACCTTCGGATATGATTATATAAGCTTATGTATATTATGATTTTAAATTTATATTTGTATTGATCAGCAATGTGAGTGCAATGGAGGGCGACCAGCGGAACAAAACAGAAGCTCAAAGTTAACCGCCCAAAACAAAATGGCTCAACAAAGCGTGTGGAAGTTCCGCATCGTAGGCTACCTAGTTATTTTAAGATGCTCCATAAGACCTTCATGGAACAAATTATTCCTTCTACTCCATTCACTACTTTACCTATGGCCCACTTATTTGTCACACATTGATTCTTTAGCATAAGCTGGCTGTACATTTACGGCCAAACTACTTTAGCATAAGCTGTAGTTGTCACAAGAGGTCCCACGTGGGCAATATTTCCATCTTCCAAGACGACCACGATGGTGACCCCTTTGGAACTAGTATAAACCATGGATACATTAGAGGTGGGAGTGGGAGTGATGATATAGTACTCAGACGCGACTGCGAGAGAGGAATCAATGCCTGAGTGCGGGGATGATCCGGCTGGGGGAAGCACTAGGACAAACACGTCCCGCTCAACCCTCCGGATGCCGTGCCGATGGCCCGACGCCGATCCCTTCAGAGACTAGAAACCGGGCGCTTCCGAGCATTTCCCCGAATAACCTGTAGTCACAGAGTGGCGCGCGCCACGGGCCTGCCACCGTCCCTCCACCATTCCCAAAGGTCAGATCCCATCGCGGGGACCTGGTTAAGAACAAGTCCTCCAGATCCTATTTTCCGTTTTCCTCAAATTTGATATAGAGAATGGAGAAAAATGAATTATAAAGTATAAGGAACATATAGACTCCAGCAGAGTATAGGAGACATACGCTCTAGCAGATTGAGTAAACCCTATCCTCTTAATATATAGGGCATGTCAGTAGAAGAAATCCCTCCTCAGGCCTTGTTTAGATTTCAGAATTCACCTCTAAATTCCACTATGCAAAAAAAAGATTCCTCATCACATCAAAATGTCGGCACATAAATGAAATATTAAATGTAGATAAAATCATAAACTAATTGCACAGTTTTGTTGTACTTTACGAGACGAACATTTAAAGCCTAATTAATTAATTTTTGGACAATTTTTTACATAAAAAACAAAAATGCTACAGTGCTCAGGGGTGGCACTGTGCCGAATCGGCCACCCTGAGTTGGTCATCTAAACAAGGCCTCACTTTCTATTCTTCCTCTGACGCTGAGGCCAGTGGTGGCGTGGGGCTTACCGGCGAGGCACAGCAGCACAGCCAGCATGGCATGATGGCATGCAAGGCGCGGCGACCCGTGAGGCATGAGACCTGCAAGGTGTGGCGGCACGGTGCGATTCGTGTGCGGCACGGCATGGGGTGCGACCACGTGCGACACGATGGTGGCGTAATCGTTACGCATTGTTGGCTACACCGTGTGGGCCCGAGACGTCAGTGGAAGAGGAAGAAAGAAAGGGGATTGAGAAAAACTGCTCCTTGTTCTACTCTGTTTAGGAAGAGAGGGTTGATCTATATCGCTTATAATCCTAATCCTAAATCCAATAAAAATCATTCTTGACATACAAGTCATCCACATGAGCAACCTAATAGCGCAGTAATTATGGCACATATCTATTCTTGCAAGCTATCCACGCCAGCGACCACGTCATCGACTAATATGCATTTATTTGTTCATGTCACCATAGCACACAATCCACTAAAATTGATTCGCGTTTCCCACGGCAACGCGCAGGTACACTTCTAGTTTTGAAGGTTTAAGAAAAAAAACATAGGAAAAATAGATTGTAAAGGGGATTTGTTGGAAGTGTTTTTTTTTTTGCATTTTAATCCCCTTTATAAAAAAATATAGGAAAAGAGAATCTCTTTTTTTCAGTCAGAAATACAGGAGTTGATCTAATGACCTACCACGTCGTGGATCGCTTCTAGTGCGGCTAGACCCAAGAAACTACTTGCACGGTGACTGGTCGCCAGGCAGCGAGGTGTCAAGGTCCGGGCGCCCTGCGGCTATGAACGGTCAACACGAGCCCAGCAGATTTATTAATCTGTACCGATTGATTGGTAAGCCCACGAGGCTGATAAATAGTGGACCGGAAAGGAGTGCGAGTTGAAAGAAGGAAAGAAATTGGATGGAACTTTATCGGCCCAGATACAGTAACACGCCCGGCTGGCACGGCCCATGAGTTCGTGTAAAATCCCACTCTTTTTTGTCATTTGTCTAATCTATATAAGTATATTATTTATGATTTTATATACGTTTCCTGTACTGTGTGCATTTTATTTTAATAACTTTCTAGATCATTGTTAACTATCGTACCAAGACAAATATTTAAGCCTCCTGCAATTTAACATAGCACTTAGCTTGTTAAAATGCATGCTAAGTGCTATGTTTTCTTTCCTCAAGAAAAAAAAAACATAACACTTAGGATACATTTTAACATAGCTCTTATAGAACAGAGATAATTGCGTGGAACTACAGGGTGTTGTTCCACAAGAAACGTGTTTGATGAAAAACATGAAAAAAAGCATTATATTTTTAAGAAAATGCTCCGTACAAACAACTAATTCGATCTTTAGAAGAGTCTCTTGTATACATGTTGGATCTGGAGTGTCTGACACTGTAATAAAAGTGAAAAAGAAAAAGGTGAGAAAAACCCTAAAGTAGTTAATAAAGTTGCACAAGAGAGTATAACGAACCAACGAGTAAAAACTGGGCTCAGTCAGTACCTTTCCGAATAGCAAATTAAAACAGTTAGTGCGTTAATATCACACCCGGTTTTCTAATGAACAAAACCAGACTAATCATATGTGTGCCCAAGAAGTCCACACATATGTCAGAATGAAAAAGTATCAGAAACAATGTTATTATATAATATATACATAGCTATATTAACACTTACATCAGAGTATCGTGGAACGGTGACTAAACTTCAGGCTCCATTCTTCTCAGGGACGGCTGACTGGTGGTTCCATATGCCAAACACTTCTGAAAAACTTCTGAAAACTCCACTACATCTTTATCCTTCTTCTGAGCAACACCTTACTACACACTGGACTGTGGGGAAATAGCAAGAGTGAGTCCATGTCGAACTCAACAAGTATAACATAGGGTTCATGAGGCTTAAAAAGGATAGACACTGTTTGACTGCGTTTAGCTTTTAATCATCATATAATTAGCAATTGAGTAGCATCAAGATGAACCAATTCCCATTAATGAACCAATGATCAATTGTAATAAGGATAATAAATAGCATTAACATGAGCATAATAATAATCAACAGTAATTAAGCATGATATAACCATGGTGATCAACTATTCTATAAGAATCCCCAAGGCCGCTCGTGTCCGTGAGCACGGCTAGTATACCAGTTTATTAAACTCTGCGCAGAGGTGTACACTTTCACTGTGAGTCATGATTTTCCAAATGTATGGGTTTGCAAGGCCCAAAACATCAAAAACCATATAAAGCCATTCAAAAGTTCGTCTAACAAGTTAGGGCCATTAGATTCACTCGGCAGGCAGATGTAGGAACCCCCTTTTCAAATGGCACAATTCCTGCTCGGCTATACTCATAGACTAGAGGTTGTCCTACACCCAACGTGGCAAGTCATTCTTACGCCAATTAAGGTAACCACTAACAGGCTAGAAAATGTCTCTTAAACAACTAGAGCCAGAGCCATATAGCCCTCACAGCTGTACTGTCAATCCCGGTTATCACTTACAGGTAAATCCTTAAGGAGAGTAACTAGAACAACAATATAACCTCTTGCTCTAGCCCCCTTTCAACAGTAATAAAATCATCTTAATGGTTCATTGCTTAATCCATTAATCAAATTACAAGATCATTGTTCATAATTAAGCACTAGCAATAACTACCCAAATGCACAACCGATAGGTGACAAGGAAACAAGATATCAAGAGCTAAGTTATAATCTCTATGGTTGTCAAGGAAGACACATGCATATGTATGATAATTTTAGTGAATAGGTAACAAGGATGGTCCCATGTTATACTTGCCTCGATCAAAGCTTTCCTGATGATAATGCTAATCTGGCTCAAAATAATACTCCTAATCGTCAAGAAACTGCTCACCGTCTATACTCAATCACCCAGCATCAACATACAATCATCCGAGCAATCATACACGAAGCAAACAAAGAGACATAATTAAAATAGTACACCAACATTAGCAAAACAGTATTAAAAAAGTTTGTAAAACTCTTCTACACATTACTACGATCACACAGACGTAAAGATCACGAAATTTGGATTTAAAACGTGAAAGTTATGAATTTTCTAAGATTTCCTATAGATAAATAATTATTTTAATATAAACTCAAAAATTAAATTTTACAAACCTACTGTACAGCTATACTAACATGTAGAGCTCGCAAATACAAACCTAACGCAACTTGAACGGGTCAAATCGGAGTCAAAACGAAGATTTTATGATCAAAATAAGTTTAGTGGCAAAACTATAAATAGTATCATCTTCTAGGAAAACAATGGTAGCATCCAGAAGACACGAGGATTTATACTAATTTAGGCCGGAGCCCTACATCTAGTCTCAGAGATGTTCGAGTGCGTGTTCCTCGCTTGAATGCTCTGAAGGTCTTACAATGGGGGGCGCAAGAATGGTGGAAGAGGAAGAAGAGCTAGAGCTAGGAGATGGACTACCTGAAGAGAAGCTCTAGGAGCCCTGTTACGATGGAGAATGAGTGAAATGGTAGAGGATGTGAATCATGTCCTCGAAAGGACGCCCTGGCTGCCCTTATATAGAGTTCGGGGCTAGGGCACATACAAAGCAGTAGGTTCTCCCGACTGAAGGGTCGTGACCCTGAGGGAGGTCCTAGCTAACCTGGCTTGCAACCTACGTTGTCTTGTGGGGCATGTTTGGGCGTGGCTATCATCATAGTCTTGTGGCCACGACGTGGCATGGTGTGGTGTGGTGCTACTGTACTGTCGTAGCAACACTATAGGCACGCTGGTGGTTCACCAACCATCCTGTGTGACGTGGTTTCCGCTGTGGTCTTCGTCATCTTCTCCTGGCTTCCTAATGCGTCGTACGGGAGTTAGTAGCTGCCCCCAGGTCGTCAGTTGTCTTGTTGGCTAGAGGAGTTGAGGACCACGGTCCCGATCGTTGGGGTCGTGGCTCTCGCCAGTCCTAATGGCCTCTAGATCAAGGCCTTTGTCATGGATCCTATCCCATAGTGGGTGGAGTCGTGTAGGCATCTTGTTGGGTCATGTCTGGCCGGTGGTCATCGTACTGGTCATCACCGTCTTGGGCGGTGTTGTCTTGTCTGAGCTGCGTGGCACAGGGAAGGTGTCTGACCGGACCGAGGTGATCGCTGTCCCCTTGTTCCTTGTGGGGTCAGAGTGGTGTGCCTACCCTTGTCAGAATGGGCATGTCTAGCGAAGCTCGATCTCTCCCCGTTGCTCTCAGGTGCTAGGACGGTGGAGAGGCCATGCGTCTTCTTGTGCGCTGTGCAGCTAAGTCCGATGAAGGGGTCGTGGCTGACCCCAGCCTTTGCGCTTGGCCTGGTCTTCTTTGATCAGCCAGGCTTCAGTCATTCGGGCCCTTGCCGGCTAATGTATCGTGGGCCGCTCAGCCTGCTAATTAATCGATGCCCTGAGATATCCCGGGGTTATAACCCCGACAGTAGCCTCCGAGCGTTTTTATGATCACGAAGTGATTGTGAAAGTGCTAAGATGCGTGTGCGTCATGTGTGGGTTCGTAGTCATGATTTATTCGAGCTTCGTCGCTCGACCCCTTGCGGGCTAATGTGTTCAATGTGGTAGGTGTAGCAGAACCTCCTAAATTATATGGCCCACATGCACCTGTCATTGTCCCTAAGACCTCTGACAGCGATACATGCACACCAAATAACCTAAGAAGATCTGTCGGGTGCCCTCACAGGACCCCGATTAAACTACATTTAACAACCCATAACAGGATCAACAAAGGAGTAACTACAACATTACAACATTTGTACAAAACGTTACATCAGAGTGCGGAAGAATAATAACAATAAATTTACAAATCATGATTAAGTTAACTTTTTACAAACTTAACTTGTATTGCGGAAGTCGAGTAGAACTACAGAAGACAACTTAGGTAGAACACCTAAGTCAGGAGAGGACAACCTGATCATATCGAGCCCACCGACATGACCTCGGTTAACAGTACCAGTCAGTACCTGCAACAGGGGTTAACAAACCCTGAGTACGAGAGTACTCAACAAGACTTACCCGACTAAGACAAAGACTCCAAGGGCATGCTAGCTTTAGGGAATCAAGGTACGGGTATTCAAGAATCAAAATTTTCTTTTACAGAAAAGCTTACTAAAGTGAGTCCTTACCTTTAAAGTTTTACTTTTACCATTGATGGTTCATTAACCAATTCTAAGTGATCCTAATCTAGATCAAAGTAATTATCATCAAAACCTTTCTCATTCTTTCTTTCAATTCCAGTTCTTAACTACGATGCAAGTCAGGTGATCAAGTCTCCATAACCGAGGAGCAACGACGATTCAAACCGATTATACCCACCTGGGGATCCCTAACCTCATGACATATGTAGAATCGAATCTTGCATATATCAACCCTCATTTAGATCTCCCAAAACCAGAACGTGTCCATCGCCACCCGAGAGTATAGTACCCCTCGAACCCGACCAAATTCTAGCCCCGAGGGTACACGCTACTCTCGCCATCTCTCCACTCCCAGTGCGAGGTTAGACGTTCTCGTAATGGAATCACCAACATTTTGGGCTTACCCAAGGCATGAGGCTAGTTGCAAAGTCTCGAACACAACAGGCTTACAACGAACGGACCTTAACTGACAAGGCGGAAACACTACATTGAGACTCCTTTCCCAATGCATGTTAGCAGTGGCCAAACCACCCGCCTGATCTTTCAAGTTCATTCTCATATTTCAATATTTATTCAATATGCCGTCATGGCTATATAAACATTGCATTTAAAAGCTTAACTTCTAAGCATAGCGAAGCATACTACACATTTTCCGTAAAACAGGTATCAAGGTTGATATCACAATAATCAAGGATGATAATGCAGCAATTAGGTTATCACTCAACTCCTAATTACTTAATGCAGTAAACCATAATATAAATAATAAAACATTTGTAAAATTCAAGGTAGGGTTTAAATGCACCGGGGCTTGCCTGCGTTGCAGCGGTGGTTAGTTCTCGTAGAAGTCAGTTTGACGCCAACATCACGGGTGGATGACGATTGATCACACCAACCTCGTCATCACTTGTTCACCACGAATCTTCTCACTCTCGTAGGCACTACACGTATATAAATGATACGATACTTAACATGATGAAATGCATGCCATGATGCATGATGATGAACAAGGCATAGCATAAAAGGGACATTTAGAAAGGATAAACATTAGTTATCTACTTGAGTACAACTTTCCTTCGCGGTACAGTCGCAAACAGAACACCTACTAACTAGTAGCGACGATTCCAGCGATACCAGCTTTAACCTAAACAAGTTACTAACGAGCTCAAACATGGAATTAAGGTGCCAAAGATCACAAAAGGGTAGTGACCTAAGGACATCACTCAATCAAAAAGGCACACAACACTTAAAGTTCTTAAATTAACATTTATTTATTATTTAAATAATTAGAACACAATTAGAAGTTAATCAAATTTTACCTAATCAAGCTCAAACTTTTTCTATGGATTAAGAATAATTTATAACAGTGTCATAATAAATTTTATCATTTTTGGATTAATAAATTAATTATTAAAATTCATGGAAGTTGCATTTAATCTTTATTAGAACTAATTAATTCTACTGCACAAAGTACTCAATTTTAGCATTTAACATTTTCCTAGATAGTTTATACATTGAGAAGCCTACACAAAAATTTTCATGAATTTTGGAACTCTACACAATTTTTAATGAAATAAACAAATAGTATCACTATTCAAAATTTTTGAAAAAGAAAAACAAAAACCGAACTCGGGCCGATTCTCCTTTTCTCCCGCGGTCCGGCCCAGCTGGTCGGCCCGCTCGCGCACGCCCGCGCCCGCACGCGCGCTCGGCCCAGCCGCGCGGCCCAGCAGGCGGCCCAGCCCGCTCGCTTACCCGTGCCCGCTCTCTCTCTGCGCTCGCTGACAAGCCGGCCCCGCATGTCATCACCCTCCTCTCGCTCTCCCTCTCACTCCCGCGCGCTCGCTCACCTTCGCGCGGTGGCCGGCCGGTGATCGGAGCTTCGGTCAACAAACTGACGCTACCATCATCATCTACACCACCCCACGACTCCGTTTTGCTTCTAAACACCCTGACTCGAGCTCTAGCGACTAGCGAGCGACGGCGATGGCAGCACGGTGGTCACGGGAGCAGCACACCGGCGCCTACAAAGCGGTAGAGACTAAATTGGAGGGTCGGGAAGCATCAGCGGCTCACCGCAGTTGCAGTGAAGCTCTCGGTGGCGACGGGGAGCGGCTGGAGTGGTCTGGCCACGGGAAGGCGAGGATGGCGGGCAGTCGCCGGAGTTGAGCACGGGAGGCGGTGGCTGCGGTGATCCAGGCGAAGTCAAGCTGGCTTGGGTGGTTCACGAGGTGTGCGAGGATGCGGCGATGTTGTTGGTGCGACTGGCGTGGCCGGAGATGGCCTGGTGGTGGCAGCGGCGAGCGGCGGAGCTGCGGTGGCGGCGATGGCGAAAACAGAGAAAACGAAAAAAAATCGTCACTGTGACCTCGGCGTATTTATAGACGACGGTCGCGGCTACAGAGCTGCACTGCTCGCGTCATCGCGCTGGCGTTCTCGACCGCGCACGAAGGGTCTGGGCGGCCACGGCGGCTCGCCGGCGCCCATACCGCGCGGTGGCCGGCCGCCATTGGCGCGGCACTGTAGCACCCCCACCAAATTTTGAATTTTCAAACTGTTTTCTAAAATTACTCTCAAATTCATGTAATAACTTGAAAAACATCCAATGTATGAAATCTTCAGAATTTCATGCTCTACAAGTTTTGTATTGAACACTGTTTCAAATTCTCACTGGATTTTGAAATTTGAGTTTAAATTCAAAAGGGGACACATTTTTCAGATTTGGTAATTTAGAAATTACTTTTGATTTTATATTGAAACTTCAAAATCTCCAAACATCAAAGTTGTATATCGTGACCAGACCTACAACTTTGCTGTTCAAAACTTTTTCAAATTCTGCCTCCATTTTGAAATCTTAGTTTGGGGACAAAAATAAGTTAAATCTGAAATTTGTTTATTTTCAAAATTGCTCCACATTTTACACTAAAACTTTGAAAACTCAAAACACCAAAGTTGTAGCCCTTGAAAAGTTCTACAAACTTGGTTTTAAACTTTTTCCCAAATTTTGCTTAGATTTTGAATTATTTCAAAAGGGGTAAAACAGGGTTTTGAAATTGAGGGTTTTGAATTCAATTGATTATTCTTTTTAACTAAACATGATTAATTATTTAACACTAATAAAACATTATTTCATGTGATAAGAACCATGGCATTATTAATATATTAAGCATACTAATAAAAATAACATATCACATCACTATTGAAACATGTAAAACACGTATATAAAACATGAAACATTCTTTTGCAACATATGAAACACTACCAAGCAACACATGAAACATCACTATGCAACAGAGAACTGATATATGAAACATTGCTTATGCAACATGAAATGCATCTTATGTCTTGATGTATGCATGATCAGTACTTAATCAAGTTTTAACTGCTTTTTAACATCTGGGATGTTACAGTAGGTGGCCGTTATGTTCCACCCCGTCAAGACGCCCTGGTGATGCAGTATGTGACTGCTGAGCCTTGCTGTGTGCCGTGTCAATGTGCTACGTATCGGGGCTCGTGACCCAGGTAGGACCAAGTAGTCTCGTCGACGTCGCACCGGTCCTGCCTTTGTGAGGGTCTCGATTTTCCCGACCTCACACAGGCATCTAACATTGGCTATGACCTCACGTGGTTCGCTGCGTGGCACGGGAGTCTTAGGCCGCTTGGTCTGCCATTGGGTCCATAAATATGATCCTTCCTTCTGTTCGAAACACTCATGGCTCTATCTACAAATTGTTCCCTACCTTCCTATCGAGGGAGCGAGGAAATGGGAGAAAAAAAGTTCAAGGAGAACTGCGTGGTTCCCGTCATTCATCTCTCTGAGGGTCATCTATGGTGGCTGGAGCCGGTGTCATCCCTTCCAACGGTAGGTGCTAGAAGGAAACTTGCATGCAGGGGAGTGTGAGGTGTCGTAGGCACCGAGTTCGGTCATATGTGACCTCGGGCCTCCATCCTACCACATCTTCTTGTTTTGGACCGTGTTGGTTTGGATTTCTGAAGCGGACGATGGCTAGGGATGTCTCGGCTTCCTCCCGAGTGTTGCGCATTGGCTGGTGATGCGTCATGACCTTTGAGGGAGGTCACTTGGTGTTTGTCTTGCGCCATTTGCGAAACGGGAGGAGGATGAAGTAGCACTGCCTTATCACGCTGCCCGCGCTGACGGGGTGCAGTCATGACACGGGTGCCCTTTGGTTACCGGCCACTCTCCTTCTGCCATCGCAAGGTTGGGAATGACTCCGGTTGGCTTGGCAGGTTCCATGCTTTCCCGGAGTGCTTCCTGGAAGTCTCCTGGTGCACGTGGAGGGCCCCCCAGAGCTGTCAGGGCTATCTGGTGGGGGCAAACCTTGACCTCACCCGCCCTGCTTTCGTAACATTCATCTTTTGGCCTTTAGTGGTGCCGCCGGTGAGGTGGCATCGTATCCTTTGTAATTTTTGTTTTTCGAGTGGCATGATCGCTCTTGTACTTGTGGATACTTGAGGGGAGAGTTCCCCTTTCTTAGTGCTGACACCTTCCTTGCGGAGGCGGCGAGACTCCATGTTGTGGGTTCAGCCTGAGGTTATTGGGGTGGGGGGGTTTCTCGCACTGATGGTGCGAGGAAATGCTTCCTCGACCTCTGCGCGCGTGGTCGCGAGGCCTTTTGCGACTGTGCGTTGGCTCGTAGGTCTTGGACCTTTTGTTTCTTCCACATAACCAAGCTGTGATCATACTTTGGGCTTCGCATCGCGCGTCACCCAGGCCATTTGCTTCATCGATCTCTCCCGGAGAAGTTGTGGACCTCGGTCGGTTTATGAGTCTCCAAAGCTCTTAGGTCTAGGACCCGGGGCGCAGGAAGGAGTCGGTCGAGGCCTGGCCCTGACTTCTTACGGGGTTGTGGGGACCCGACTCCACTCTTCCCTGGCATCCCTACCGACCTCGAGAGGTCGCGTTGCCTTGTTGTAGGTGGGTTTGGTTTTGCCCCATGCGGCGAGAGGCGTGTCCACCGTAACCACGCGATCGGAACGGTGCGCCTCATCGGGGTCAATGGGTAATTCAAGCAGGACCCGATATCCTCCCCAATCGACGTGGAGTTCGGCTGTGCCTCATCGAGAGATGTCCCATAAATCATCGGGCATCAATTCCGTTGGTCCCCAACCACCTCCGCAGCTTCACTTTCGGTTTTTGGGGAGTTTCGATGTTGCGCTTGGTCTTTCACTGAGGTTAGTGCCCTTCTGTGTTCTCTTGTCATCACCGAGAACATCCAACCACTAGTAGGCTCGAGGGCATCTCTCTTGTGAGATTTGGTGTTTTGGAGGGTAGTTTGGGACAGTCGCCATTTCATAAGGAATTTTGATTGGCTCCCATTCATCCCCTCTGGTCGTCTTTCTCGGTCCTTCATCTATCACTTTGGATGCACGTCAACATGATGCATTCTACTCATGCAATAAGCAACTTACATCGAGTTACATGCACTATGTGTGTACTTTTACCCTGACCACCCAAGCCAATAATATCTGATCAATCGACAAGCGATGGAGGGTGGTCCGCCTCCACGACGAGGATGAAGGCGTTGATGGAGACGATGAGGTCACAATAGGAGTCGATGCTACTTCGCAGGTCACGCAACCGCGTGGCCATGCCCCTGCCTCTCCGGAGACGCGTGAACAGCGTGCTCCCGTTGTAGAACTCCACGAGGTCGTCGGCATCCCTGAGTGCATTGGTCAGTAGATGCCCTAACTCCACGTGCTGTTGAATGATCCAGCAGCCGGCTGGTGAGTGCAGGAGCCCGCGGAGCATCCGCACGCGCTCCTCCAGCTTCCTGCATTCCTTGTTCATCTCATGGAACTGCAGGAAGCTTGCGGTGATGGCGACGATGGTGATGGCGTCCACACCAAACAGTTGGAGCAGGTTGGCCGCCTTTCCCACGATGCCCCAAAACGCTGCCATTTCGTGTACGAAATGGATATCTGAGGATATGAGTGAACCTGCTGGTGGTGGTCGTGTGCACAAGGTATATATGATGGAACCTGCTAGTAGCAAGATGATGAAAGCAAGGATGTAAGTCTCGATCGATATGATGGCAAATTTGCAATAATGCACGCCGGCAGGCAGGCTCTGTATGTAGATTCGTTTCCGGCCGGAGCAAGCATTGTTTCCTACGGTTGAAGTGTGCCTCGAGAAGAGTTGGGCTCGCTTCCAAGGTCAGCAGGGTTTCAGTATGAGTTACCCAGTGGTGCCATGCGAGTACAGGAGTACCTCTGGTTCACGCTCCAGAGGCCTTGTGCTTCACTGACTTGTTGGGGGAGCACTGATGACTCGAGTTTTTCATTCAGATAATGGAGCACTGACGTGAGATGGATGTCTCAGGAACTCCCACCGGACCTCCCCTGCACGGGCGGAGCTACATTCGTTGCCCTGGGTGCGGCCGCACCCAGGCTAAAAATGCAGAAGCCTTATAGTATACGTATCTTCACCCTGTTCGCAGCCCCCTCAGCCCAAGCTGCTGCACCCACAGGCCACAGCCCAGTACCGAGAGCCCACAACAGCCCACACAAAATGTCACGTACGAGTTGTGTCCAACGTGGCCGCGCCGTCCGCAAGTCTGCAACTCTTCGACTGCACGCTTCGTCTTTCTGCTGCCGCGACCTTCCCTCTCTTTCTTGTTCTCCTCGTCGATTCCTCTTCGCGTCCCCTCCACGAAACAAGCGATCAGATCAGGCATCAGGCTTTGGTCGCGGCGGTCGGTGCTCCTAGGTTTCCAGGCCGAGTGGCCGGTGGCCGCGGATGGCTAGCTGAGCCTGATCGACGACCGACGGCCAGCGCTGCTACTGGGAGCACCAACGCAGGCAACTGCTCTTACGTGATCCCTAAAAAAAAGTAAGGAACTTCAATACTTCATCATTCTTTATTCAATTTCCATTAGTTTAATCATCCAATGATTTTAATTTCGAGTTCTTGTTAGTTTGTCCAGATTTTAGGGTTATTAGGATTTCTTTGGTTCTTTCTGTGAACTGTGATATATTAAATATTTAGTTCTTTGTGTGAACTGTGATATTTATTAAATTTTTATGTGGGTGCTAGAAAATACATGGAAAGATTTTGTAAAAGAAAAGCATCAGAGAGTGGTAGTGCTGCAAGGAATTCATGTCATCTAGATGATATTAATTGGGAAGAGGAGATAAAATATGACCCGGGCTTAAGAAAGGAAATTAATTCCTACCATCCTAATCAGAGAGAGAGGGTGAGAAGGAAATATCTGGAGAATGGACCATGCCAGCCTCGCACGTGCAATTTTCCCTCTACATAGATTGGGGAAAAAGACAATCCAAGATGGTTTCAACCTGAATGGTTTGATGAGTTCGGAAGTTGGCTTGAATATAGTGAATCAAAAGATAGAGCTTATTGTTTTTGTTGTTTCTTGTTTAGAGAAAAGAAGAATGCAGGATATAAAGCAGTTGTTATTGACGGTTGGAATGGTTATCATAGAAAAGAGCGGCTCAAGATACATGTTGGCAATGTTGGTGGATCACACTTTATTGCTATGAAGAAGTGTGATGATTTGTTACAGAGAAGTCAGCACATAGATGTTGTTAATTATGAGAGAAAGTAGATCAGCATATTATGTTCATTGTTTTGCTCACCAACTTCAGTTAGTTATTGTGGCTATTGTGAGAAAGCATAAGGGTATAAGCAATTTCTTAACCATGATTCATAGCTTATTAAATGTGGTGGGTGGATCAGCCAAGAGAAGGGACATGATTAGGGACATCAGTCATGAACAAGTGGCAAAGACTTTAGGTTGTGGGCAGCTAGAAACCGGGAGAGGATTGAATCAAGAGCAATGTCTTCAAAGACCTGGAGATACTCGTTGGAGTTCCCATTATAAAACTTTCAAAAGTCTAGTTGACATGTTTTCTACCATTGTTAACGTGCTAGAAATCGTGGAAAAGGATGACAAAGATTGGAAAAATAGAGACCAAGCATCAAATCTTCTAGTCTACTTCCAATCTTTTGACTTTGTATTTTACTTGCATCTCTTATTGACCATATTAGCCATCACAAACACTTTGTCATTGGCATTGCAATGCAAGGATCAAGATATTGTGAATGCTATGATGTGTTTGCAATCAACTAGATTAAATTTGTGTAACCTTAGAACAGATGGGTGGGCCAAATTATTAGATGAGGTAAATCAGTTTTGTGAGATGCATGATATTACAAGATTAGAAATGACAAATGCATATATTGATCCCAAAAAGTCTAGGAAGGCATCTGGAATTACAAACAAGCATCACTATGAAGTGGATTGTTTTAATGAGGTTATAGACTGGCTAGTTCAAGAGCTTGATAGTCGCTTTAATGAGACAAGCTCCCAATTGCTTGTTTGTTCAGCTGCTTTCAATCCAAGAGATTCATTTCATGATTTTGATGTGGAGAGTTTGATAAACCTAGCAAAATTATATCCTGATGATTTTAGCTCAGGAGATTTGAGGGATCTTAGGCACTACCTTGGCCTCTACATTGCTGATGTGAGAGAAGACAATCGATTCTCCAACATAAATACTATCAGTGAGCTTTCACAAAAAATGGTGCAGACAGGAAAATATATTTGTTATCCATTGGTTTATCAACTTTTGAAACTTGTGTTGGTATTGCCAATTGCTACTGCAACAGTGGAGAGAATATTTTCTGGGATAAAGATTGTCAAGACAACTCTTAGTAACCGCATGGGTGATGCTCACTTGAGTAATAGACTTATTTGCTATGTGGAGAAAGAAGAATTAAAGAAAGTTACCAATGATGCTGTGGTTAATCGCTTCATGAACATGAAAGGAAAAGGGCGTAGATTTGATCTATAAGAGGTAACACATATATTTTCAATTTTTCAATGATACATTATATAAATTTTTTGCTTACAATGAATGGTTTATTTCATTTTCTTTAGGTCATTGAGGATTTCATGGTTGAGAATTGCATTTTGCTAATGCCGACAATCTTTTGTTGTTATAGTTGTGGGATTCTCTATTTCTCTTACTGTATTTTGATAAATGGTAAGCACAAAATCACTATTACTGCTAGTTTACTGTTCATGTACATCAATATTGTTGCTTGTTTAAAATTATTCATGCTAAAATCATGGCTTTGTTGCCATTAAGTTACATTATCGCTTTATTATAGATTGTATTATCGCTTTATTATAGATTGTAAGGTCGCAACCACCCCCCCCCCCCCCCCCCCCCCCCCCCCCCCCAAATTCTCTAGCTCCGCCCCCCGGCCGTGCTTTGTTCTTGAGGGCTCCGCAGCCTTATGCAGCGAGCGTCGAGCAGTAGTATTTCGATGGCAAGGGACGGCGTTCACCCCAAAGGAGGAAAAGAGCAGGAAACTGTCGGGGTACACAGACAAAGTGCAAACACGCACTGCGATGAACATCCCACACGCCTGACAATGCGGTCGTCCGGCACATCCGAGGGAGCTCCACCGGACTCCCCGCGGACTCCCCAAAGTGTAGGCAATGTTTAACAAATCCCCTCTCTGTCTTTCCAGCCAACTGCTAGTCCTACTAATCATATAAGTAAGTACTGCTGCTTATGCTTATTGTGTGCAATTCGATCAATACCAAGAACGCGTGACCGGAGCGGCGAGCCTGACTTACAAGGAAGAGGAGCTGCATCATAAGGAGGAGGAGCAGGGGGCGGCCATGTCCAAGAAAATGAAGCGGTGGACAGAAGAGTCAAGCTCCAGCATGCGCAGCGCTAGGTATGCCTTTTAATTTGGAGGTAAATATACTATGGGATTGGACTCCAGATTCTGATTGCTTCAAATCTATGACGACGACTCTGGGACCAATTGTATAAACAGCTCAACTGAAGACATGTCTCTGGAGGAAACTAGACCTCGAAGAAGACTCTCACAATCCCGAAGAAATACTAGGAAAAAAGAGGTACTTCCCATGCTTTTATAAGTTTTGGTGTCAGCAAATAAACTACTTGAGTTGTAGCATGTTGGGCTTTGTTGGGTCACGAAGAGCTTACATGAGTGGAGTAACAAGGATGGACATGGTTCGGAGAGGCATCATGCTACGTTTATTTTATTGACAATCGTCATGAAGTATAGGGAGGGTGATTTTATTATATTTAAGCGGATGGGCACGTAGCCCAGCGGTTAAGACTCAACGGGAGGAGTCGGCCGGCGACCAGGCCTCCAAAGAAGGTCGCACCAAGGTGGCGCCGTTCAAAAAAGGTTATTATATTTATTATATTATAAGCGGGGGCCATCGCCTACACGTGTGTTTTTAATCTTTTACCCCCCTCCCTTTTACACGGTTTTGAACAGATTCTATGTATATTCCTAGGTGTTTTGGCCTCACTAGTACAGAAATAATTTTATGCAAAAAAGGGCGCTCCTAGGTATATTCCCAGGTGTTTTGGTCTCACTAGTACAGAAATAATTTTATGCAAAAATGGACGCTCCTTGCGCCTAAAAGACATGTAATTGCTCTGTTCTCCCTTATCGATGAAAGCCAGTAATGGATCTTTTGGGAAAAAAATAATTTTGTCCATACTAGTCATTTTTCACTAGTTGTTCATAAAGAATAGGCGCCAGTGGGCCCATAGTTAATACTTAAACATGTGATTTTCTTACGGATACCGCTATTATAAATGCACCATTTACACATACTGACAATAACCTTAAAACCCGCCACCGTTTTATTTAAATTAGCGGACCTTAAAAAACGTTGGTATAAATATAGGATTTGTACTGCCGGTTTTCTTAAGCCTACTACTGGTAAAGATCTATTTACATTGAACCTGGTGTAAGTACAAATATTTTTTTTTTACTTTTTAAATGATCTTACATGAAGAAATGACAAACTAAAGTTGCAGTGATCGAAAAGATGTTCAATGTTGTAGTTGGCAAATTTTTCATTTAGAATCCTTTAAGCCCAAAATTATATTTTAAGACTAATGATTTTGAAATTCTTTTTTTTTAATTTTCAAATGACCTTGGATGGAGAAAGGACCTAAACTAAATGTATAGTACTTGAAGAGATCCAAAACTTTCCTGTTCAAACTTTTTTCTTTTGAATTCGTTTAGGCCCTCAACTATACATTAAAATATTCACTAAACTGAATAAACAAGAATGTATCGCTTCTTAATCACAATTGACAATGATATGTAGTGGTTAAGGAAGCAACACGCGAGGCTTGAGGCTGTGAGTTCAATCCTTGTGGTCACACGCGCGTGAAAAACCATGTGCTTGTGACTTATGGGGTTTGCAACCTTGGGGGCTGGTGGGGCCTCTCCGAGGTTAATGTTTTTTTTCGCTATTTTTTCATGATTTGCAAGCTCTAGAAAAGATTTTACCATGACGGTTTGAATAAGCACGCTGCCATTGTAAATTGATTTACACTCACGATGGTCTTAAGCCAACTGCCAGTTTACACACGCGGTTCTCAAAGTGACACTGACAAAACATTACAATTTTCAGTGGCCTTTCACACTGACAATTCACAAAACTGCCAATGTAAATCTAAAAAATTTCTATCACTATAAATGATTTAGAGTAAAATGCAGTAGAGGTCATTAACTTTTGAGTGGGTTCCATCTAGGTCCACCAACTCTCAAATTATATTTATAGGTCTCTAAACATTTTAAGTATTTCACTAGAAGTCCATACCCTTTCGTTCAACCCTTAGTTCACTAGAGCTTCTACTCGCCCTCCGTCCTTGTGTCCCTACTTGACTCTAGCGCAATAGAGAGGGAGGGGGTAATGAGTTAGGAGAGAAGTGCATGCAGCTGGTGACATGGGCAAGCGTGCGTAGCCTGCGAGGCAGCACGAGCATGCACATTCGGTGTGGTGGCCTGGGGCACAGCTAGGGAGGTATTGGGCTGGGCGCGTGTGATGCATTCCACCACGAAATGAGACACGGTGGCGATGGTTGGAGGAAGAAGAAAGAGGCTGGATAGGAGATAGGGGAAAAAGAGAAGGCTAACTCAATATATTTGCCACAAGTGTTGGATGGTCAAGCGAAGGGCCATGGACCTTGGTGAACCACTTGAAAGTTTAGAGACCCAAAAATGCATTTTGAGAGTTGATGGACCTAGGTTATAACCCCTCAAAAGTTAAAGGACCTCAGGTGCATTTTACTCCGTGATTTATGTAGTCATGAGGCCCATGTACCTTGCTAGCCTAGACCTCCACTTCGGGCCACCGCCATAGGCTTCAGAAATGGTTATCTTCATTAGGCCATTGTGCACGTTGTAGTGCGAATCACATCCACCTAGAATGTGGTACGATGCCACGTTCCACGTCTAGGTAACATGGGATCAGTTTTGTCCCGATAGTGCGAAACCCTTTCTCAAGGAATGTTTCGGAGCGTACCACGTTCCTCGATCGTCGTTCCACGATCCAAATATTCTGGGAACTTTGTGACTATGGCACGAATCCCAACAGGCTTTGTAATATATTTTAAAAATTGCATGGTTTTGTACTAGTGGACTTCAATATTTGCAGTTAGAGATCATAATGGGAGCTATTAGAAAATAGAACTTCAGAGACATACAAAATCTAATTTTAGAGGCACAGTAGTGTCTGACTCTATCTCATTGTCTTTGTAAATAACAGAATTCACCAGGGTGCTATAGCGCTCGCTTTGTTAATGGGAGAAAAAAAACACCCCACTTGCCATGGGGTCCACCCCTAAACCCACTCACGTGCCTGTCATGCTAGCATCATGGAGATCCACGGCCATGGATCTGGCCACCCCATCATCGAGCTCGCAAACCCCTCTTGTAGGCCAACCACAGCGGTGGCATAGAGCTTCGAGCTAGTTCTACCGGTTCTCCTTGTACCTACACGCACGCGGCAAATCCTGTTAGGAAGATCTCGTCGAAGAAGGATCGGAGCATATATACAAATTTCGTACTACCTCCATCCCAAAAAATTTAACATTCTAGGATTCAAATTTATCCTACAAAACATGCCATTTTATAACTTAGACACTCAGTGAAGCCATGTATATAAAATCAACCCTCTCACATGTCCAACACTAGCCTCCATGGTCCTTGAAAAGTAAAACAGCCCTTAATTAATAGGGTCATCTATGGTCATTTCATATCTCTTAATCTTTCCTATTTAATGTTTCCTTGGAGACGAGGAAGTATCGCACAAGTTATATAGTAAAACAAAATAGGCATTACATACGAATAGGGGTGTTAGTCTGGAGTGTGCTTGGGCCTGCAGTAAAATACTGGCTACTTTTGTGACTTAGAAAGAAAAGACAAGAAAAATGTGAAAACCAGGCATTAAGAAAATATAAAGTACTCCCTCCATTCCAAACTATAAGATATTTTGACTTTTCTAGATACATTAATTTTATTATGTATCTAGACATAGTGTATATTTAAGTACATAACTTTTGCTATGTATCTAAAACGTCAAAACATCTTATAATTTAATATGGAGGGAGTAGCACATACAAGAACAAGATCCTTTAGCAGCAATCTCCAAGTATTTGAAAACCTACTACTCCCTCCATTCCAAATTATAAGACGTTTGGTTTTTTGAGATAAATAGCTTTTGCGATGTATTTAGATATAGATTATGTCTAGATACATAGTAAAAATAGTGTATCTAGAAAAGCCAAAATGTCTAATAATTTGAAATTGAGGGAGTACTTAGTATGTTCATAACATTCATTGTGGTAAAGTTTTGTGTTCCAAAATTTGAGCCCCTGGAATTTGAAACTTGTAACAATCTTACTATTACTAATTAGAGGCACCAATGGAGGCACCACGTTAATTCTCACCAGACGCGCTAAAAAAAGATAAATCCTAGAAATTCTTACAATAATGAGAAACATGTGGCCTTTGATTTCCTAGACTCTATCGTCATCATCGACAATAACCATTGGATCAATTATAATTTATTAAGAAAATTACCTACCACAGCCATTATGAAAAATACATATAGTAACCCCTAATTTTGCATGTAAATTACCCACATTTGCCATTATAAAATATAATTCTAAATAACCCTCTATATTTGTATATAAATTACCCACATATGTCATTATGTAAAATAATTCAAAATATCCCTCTAAATTTGTATCTAAATTACCCACATTAGTGTCACACTCCAATTAAAGGACAATATAGAGTGCATACGTCTTATGTGCGCCCCAGGAATAATCGCACACATAAGCCGATAAATTAACAGAAGTATCATCACTATGTACATATTTTATAATATTACATTGTAGTTCTTAACATAACAAGTGGAAAAGTAAATAACACTCTCGAACGAAGTATCTGCTCCACAGGGAAGGCCGACTGGTTGACCCAAACCTAGAATTCTTCAGGGAAATCCTCGTAGAAACTGTCATCTGTTACCCATCCGAGATTTTTATCCAGAAATAAAATAATAACAAGTGTGAGTACACTCGTACTCCGCAAATATAGTATGAGGATTCATGAGGCTCAAAAAGGATAGACACGGTTAACTGCAGTTAACAGTTTTAATAGATCAACATTTTCTTATTAATTATTATTAAGTTATGCTTAAGCTCCCGTTTAACCCACATGATCACCTACTAGAATTAAGGAGAGTAATTGAGCATCAGTATAATCTCATCATCATCGTCATAAGTCCTCCATATGTCAAGTAACCATTTATTTTGTAAGTTTTCCGGGCCACTCGTGACCATGAGCACGGCTGTTATAACAGTTTTAACACTCTACAGAGGTTGTGCATCTGTACACGTGAGTCGTGTTGCCCATATGCCCGGGGCCCGTCGACCCCCTAACACTCCCAAGGTGAGTAGGCAGGGTACACTATGAAGCCTTCCATAGGCCTCTTCTAACAAGTTAGGGTCGTGAGGTTTCCTCGGCAGACAGATATAGAGAATCCCTCTTTCGATGGTACAATTCCCGCAGGCTATACACATCAGAACAGAGGCAATTCTATACCCAAAGTGGCAAGCCCCTCTTGCGCCCTTTTGGGTAACCTCTAACAAGCTAGAAAAGATCCTATTACTGAGCTAAAGTCAGAGCCATATAATTCTCACGGTTGCACTGTATGTCTCAGCTTTTTCCCTACAGATAAGTCCTTACGGAGGGTTTATGGCAACATGATCAACATCATCTGCACATTTACCCTATAGTTCCACTGTTACCATCATGTTTATCCATTGGTTCCATCAGTCATAGTGTAGATCATGTTTAGTTAGAGCACTAGCATTCTACCATATGCAAATAACCCCATAGGAATCAAGGTACAGGTCATCAATTAGCTAGAAAGTCCTTATAGTCGAGCAATATTAGACACATGCATAATGAGTATATTATATAATGAATAGGACATCAAGGTAGGCCAATGCTATACTTGCCTTGGTTCACGAACTGCTGCTGGTCCTGCTGCTCCTCGTATGTGTCCGGATTCCCAAAGTACTCCTCACCATCTGAACTTGGACGACACGAAGTACAACACGCATTCCAGAACAGACATACAAGCAAAACATGACTACGATTAGAACAGTACACCAATAATAAATAAAACTGTATAAAATGTTTACCAAAATCATCTATGCCTCGCTACGATTACAACGACGCGAATTGCACGAAAAATGGAGTTACAACGCACAAGTTACGAGCTATTTACGGTTCCAAAAGCTAGCTATTAAACTAGAATTAATCGAGAAATTGAAAAGATCCTAACAGGTCTAACAGTAGCACTATTGCGTAGACCATGAAATTACAAAACTAATGCAAGTTGAACGGATCAAATCGGAGCTAAAACGACGATTTTATAAGTGTTTTACTACAGTGGCAAATCTGTAATTAATATGAAAACGTATTTTTCATTTAAACCGAAGAAACTACGTATTTAAAAAGAGAATGTGTATTTCGGGAATATGCCAAGGACGGCGGGTTCAATAACAGATAACTGGGGGTTTCTTTAACAAAATTACCATCGAAGGGGTATGGGTGATCCTGAGCCATGGATTAGAGATGAACAGCTACGATTAGCTCTGGGAGGGAGAAGGGGAACGTGGCCGCCGGAGTTGGGGGTGAACGCGGTGGTGCCGCCATGGACGGCGGTGGAATGGTCACCGGCGTGACTAGTTAGGGCCCTACGGGCCATGGTTGATCACCGACACCACCGGGTCGATGCGAGGAAGAAAACGAACTCGCCCCGGGACAAACCGCGGCCACAGGGTGGCCCGCGCGGCATGCTCGCCATGGACAGCGGCAGAGGGCTCACCGGAGCGATGCAATCGAGCACTACGGAGCTCGGAGGGGATGGCGAACTCGACCATGTCACATGTGCGGCCGGGGAAAGACCCGAGGGGCACCCGCCATGGCCGGCCGCGGAGGAGCTCGCCGGAGCTCACGTAAAACGGCCCTATAGGCCACCAAACTAGAAAAGGGAAGCATGGGGAGATAGAGGGGAGCGGGGCGAAGCTCACCAAGCGGCAAAATGAAGACGAGGGTGGCTTGGTGTCAATGTCGATGCGGAGGAGAAGGACGGCACTCCGGCGACGTTTGCTGCGGGACTTCGGTTGCTCAGCGAGTGGGAGCGGGGGAAAACTGGAGATGGGGCAAGGCGTGGACGGGGTCACGCTCCCCTTTTTAAAAGACCCGAGGTGCAGGGAGGCTCCCACGTCGCGCGGAGGTGGGCGTGGGCGGCGGTTGCCAAGACCGAGCAAGGCGCGGGAAGAGGTTAGGGGAGGAGCTGACGGGAGGGCCCGGCTTGTCGGTGTCGCAGGGGGGAGCGGGGCGCAGCAACGGCAGTTATGGCCTTCGATGAGGGCCGGCCCAGGAAGAGCGCGGAGAGGAGAGGAAAAACACGGACGGGCCAAGGAAAAATGGCCAACGGGCCAAAAGTGAGGGAGAGGGGGAAAATGAATAGGAATCCCTTTTTATTTCCTAAATTGATTTTCCAAATCCAATTTCAAGAGATTTTTAAATCCTTTTGGCATTTGAATAAAACCAGTCATCACACAAAATATAATGCAACAGCATGAGTGCAAAAACAAGTTGCTAACCTTATGATTAATTTTAATTTCACAAAAATTTATTATTTCCTCTATTTAAATGCACACTCAATTACACAAATAAATCATATTTAACTATTTTGTAATTCTAAAAAATTTAGGGTGTTACAATTCTACCCCCCTTAAAAAGAAATCTCGTCATCGAGATTGGGTGATGCTTACTCAAAAAGCTGCGGATAAGATTTTCTCAGATCTTCTTCTCTTTCCCAAGTAGCCTCATCTTCTGAATATCGATTCCACTGTACTTTGCACATCTTTATAGTGCGGCTCCTAGTAACTCTTTCTGCAGTTTTAAGAATCTTTACCGGATACTCTTCATATGTGAGATCATCTTTAACAGTAAGCTCTTTCAAGGGAATCTGCTCTTCTGGTACCCACAAACACTTTTTCAACTGAGAAACATGGAACACATCATGCACACCCAACAAACTTTCTGGCAGTTCCAATTGATAGGCCACTTCTCCACGTCTCTCCAGAATCTGGAAAGGTCCCACATATCACAGTGCTAACTTGCCCTTCATATTGAATCTTCTCACATTTCTCATTGGTGACACTTTCAAATACACATAGTCACCTACTTTGAAACTCAACTCTCTTCTTCGGATATCAGCATAACTTTTCTATCTGGACTGTGCTACTCTCAAATTATCCCTAATCATTCTCACTTGTTCCTCTGCATTGCGTAGGACATCTGGTCCAAACACTTGAGTTTCACCTGTCTGATTTCAGAATAGAGGTGTTCTACACTTACGTCCGTATAAAGCTTCGAATGGCGCCATTTTGAGACTTTTCTGGTGACTATTGTTATATGAAAACTCAGCATATGGCAAACTCTTATCCCAACTAGTACCATATTGTAAAGCACAAGCTCTCAACATATCTTCCAAGATTTGATTAGTCCTTTCGGTCTGTCCATCGGTTTGGGGATGATATGCAGAACTGAAATTTAACTTTGTTCCCAAAGCACTATGTACCTTATGCCAAAAATGCGATGTAAACTGAGTTCCTCGGTCAGATACGATCTTCTTCGGAATCCCATGTAGGCACACTATTCTCTCCATATACAACTCCGCTAGCTTTGCGCTACTATAAGTGGTTTTGACTGGCAAGAAGTGGGCTACCTTAGTAAGTCGATCCACTATTACCCAGATCGAATCATATCCGTGTTGAGTGCGGGGTAATCTAGTAATGAAGTTCATACCAACTTCTTCCCATTTTCACTCTGGTATTTTCATTGGTTGCAACAATCCTGCAGGTCTTTGGTGTTCAGCTTTCACCCTTTGACAAGTATCACATATGGCCACATACTCAGCCACATCTCTTTTCAAATCATACCACCAATACTTCTCTTTAAGGTCTAAGTACATCTTGGTGCTTCTAGGGTGTATAGAATAAGCAGAATCATGTGCCTCTCGCAGAATCGTATCACGGATAGCTTTCACTTCAGGTACACATATTCTTTTTCCAAACCATAGAGTACCATTCTCATCCAACCTGAAGCCTGGTGCCTTTCCAACCACTACATGCTCTGCAATCTCCTTTAGTTTCTCATTCTCCAACTGACCTTTGCATATATCTTGCTCCAATGTAGGCTCTATGGCCAATTCCACTACATTATTGACAAGACCCAAATTGAGATGTTTAATTTTAGCTCGCAACTCTACTGGTATAAATGTCAACTGAAGTCCGTTGGCATAGCTCTTCCTGCTAAGTGCATCAGCAACAACATTTGCCTTTCTAGGATGATAATGCACTTCCAGATCATAATCTTTAATCAATTCCAGCCAACGACGTTGCCTTAGGTTCAACTCTGACTGAGTAAAAATGTATTTTAAACTCTTGTGGTCAGTATAGATATCACACTTATGTCCGATCAAATAATGCCTCCAGATTTTCAGAGCATGGACAACTGCGGCTAATTCCAAATCATGTGTTGGGTAATTCAGTTCATGCTTTCTCAACTGCCTGGATACGTATGCCATAACCTTTTCTTCTTGCATAAGCACACATCCAAGACCTAGGCGAGATGCATCACAATAAATAGAGAAACTCTTACTTAAATCAGATAAGCTCAACACTGGGGCTGTTGTCAACCTTCTCTTTAGCTCCTCAAAGTTAGCCTGACATTTGTCTGACCATACAAATTTGGCATTCTTCTCTAGTAGGGCTATCATAGGCTTAGCTAGCTTAGAGAACCCTTCAATAAATCTCCTATAGTACCCAACCAATCCCAAAAAGCTACGGATTTCACTAACATTGGCTGGGGCTTTCCAATTTAACATATCCTACACTTTACTGGGATCTACGGCTATTCCACCCTTAGAGACCACATGTCCCAGAAAAGATACTTCTTTCAGCCAGAACTCACATTTGCTCCTTTTAGCATATAATTTATGTTCCCTGAGTTTTTGTAAGACTAGTCTTAAGTGTTCCGCATGTTCCTCTTCATTTTTGGAGAATATTAGGATATCATCTATGAATACCACTACAAACTTATCCAAGTACTCCATGAATACTTTATTCATCAGATACATAAAGTATGCAGGTGCATTTGTCAGTCCAAAAGACATCACTGTATACTCATAAAGACCATATCTGGTAGTAAATGCTGCCTTAGGTATGTCAGATGCACGAATTTTTAGTTGGTGATATCTAGAACGGAGGTCAATTTTTGAGAACACACAAGTACCTTTCAGCTGATCAAATAAATCATCAATTCTAGGGAGTGGGTACTTGTTCTTGATTGTGACTTTATTAAGGGACCTATAATCGACATACATTCTTCGTGTGCCATCTTTCTTATCAACAAATATAACAGGTGCTCCCCAAGGTGAAGAACTAGGACGAATAAAACCTTTCTCTTGCAATTCCTTAATTTGTTTCTTTAGTTCTTCTAATTCATCTTCCCCCATTCTATATGGTCTCTAAGCTATGGGTGCAGTTCCAGGTAAAAGCTCGATAAGGAATTCGATGTCGCGATCGGGTGGCATACGTGGTAGTTCATCGGGGAACACATCTGGGAATTCATCCACCACCTGATTCTCCTAGTTGGCAACATCGCTCAACTGGTTGACGGTGGCGGTTGGTTGAGCTTGCACTTCCACTTTGACACAAATTCTATCACCACTTAGAGATGTCACAACAACGGATTTCTCCTGACATTGTATCACTGCTCTATGCTGCTTCATCCAATCCATTCCTTGGATGAGGTCAATCCCAGCGGTTCTCAGAACAATTGGATTTACTTTAAAAGCTACCCCCTTAGGAATATACTAGTAGAAGGGCTCCAATAGTTTGCTGGCATGCTACCCCCATGGTGAATTTACTAACATGGGATCCTTCATGGTACACAGAGGTATGCTATGCATTCTAACAAAAGCTTGTGATATGAAAGAATGCGAGGCATCGGAATCGAAAAGTACGGTAGCGGAGATGGAGTTAACGCTAAACGTACACAGCATAACCTCAGGCGCCTCCTGAGCTGATTCAGACGACACATGATTCACCTTGCCGGTGAATGAAGGTCGAGCGTTGGGCCTCTGGTTACTCTGCTGGTTCTGCAGGGCCTGCCGGTTCTGCTTCTTTGGGCACTGGTACGAATAGTGTCCCACCTCTCCACAGTTGTAGCATGCATTGGGGTTGCCTGGAGTGCCACTCTTGATTGGGGCATTGTTGGACACTCCCTGACGTGGTGCCTGGTTGCTAGCTTGATGTTGCTTGGGGTGCTGATTTTGATTGCCGAACTGCTGTGGGTACTGAGGACGCTGCTGGTTCGGGTTCCTCTAGGGGTACTGGCCTTTGTTCCATTGGTTGGGTGGCCCTTGGTTTCTCTGTGGAAAACCTTGCTGTGGGAAAGCTCGTGGGCGAGTGTTGCTACCCGACGCCTGTCCCTGGAGCTTCCTCTTCTTGAGGTCCATTTCTTTACGCTTATTATCTATCACAATGGCACGATCCACCAATTCTTGGAAACTGGCATACTTGTTGGACATCAGCTGCAGTTGGAGTCCATCATACAGTCCCTTCAGAAAACGGCGCTGTTTGTTAGAATCCCTGGCCACCTCAACCGGGGCATATCGTGACAGTTGGGCAAACTTGTCGTGGTACTCTGCCACAGACATGGACCCTTGTTTGAGAGCCCGGAACTCTTCTTGCTTCAGTTCAATAAGTCCCTCAGGGATGTGATAGGACCTAAAGTTCTCCGTGAACTCTTTCCATGTGATCTCTGGAGCATTCTCTGGACGTCCATACTAGAATGACTCCCACCAATCCTGAGCAGCTCCTTGAAGTTGGCCTGAGGCGTACAAGACTTTCTCCAGGTCGTTGCACTGTGCAATGTTTAGCTCCTTTTTTACAGCTCTCAACCAATCATCAGCCTCCATGGGCTTAGAGGCATGTGTGAACACAGGTGGGCGTCCTTTCAAAAACTCACCACGTTTATCACGGACCTGCATAGGTGGGGGTGCTCCTGCTGGTTGCTCACCGAGACGGTCCATCACTGTCTGCATGAGCTGTGCTTGCATTGCCATCAATTGTTCAATCGACACCGGCGGTGGCGGAGGTGGATCCACGAGAGCACCATGTCCACGACCACGTCCATGGCCTCGGCCTCGTCCTCCTCTAGCGGCCATCTGCTTCCAAGCAAATGCGCAAACTTTTAGAGATCTTCCAAAAATTTACAAATTATTTATAAAAGGTAAATAACATAGCTAAAAATTTCTGGACAGGTGTCTACAATAGCAGATCAGAAATTGAAGTGTAACTCGAGTTTCAGAGATCCAAAAGAGGCATGGCATACATCGTTGGAAAGCTTAAGAAGTCTGCTACAAATTTTATATAGAACTTTTTCACAGATTCTGACGGCAACATCATAAAAAACTGAGCTAAACAATTTCTATACTAAGTTACAGACTGTACAGACTTGCCAGATTGTAGCAGGCATATCTCTTAAACCAAAACTGATAATGAGGTGATTCTAGCGGGAAATGAAAGATACACAATTCTAGTTACTTCCACAAAAATTTCATAATTTTTGGACGCCGAGATTTAGAGATATGAGATAAACATTGCAGACTGCTCTGAAAAACAGTACAGTAGTAAAGCAAAATTTTAAACCCCAACTAAGTTAAACAAATACTAACTTAAGGTTTTGATAAAAAGAACATGTGGACAAGCCCACACTGTTCCAGCAATCACATAAACTCCAAATTAAACCAAGTTCATCAACACAACCAACAAGACACATTACACACATAAACTTAACATAACTCTCGATCTAGAACGCATTCATTTTGATGGGGCTGCAAGCATCTAAGGAGCGCGATCCACCATGGTGAACACCCTGACCTTCTTCTTGTACATGGTAGGTTGTCCTAGCTGAACGGCCATCTCATCTATCTATTTCTGAAGGTGTTTCTCAGACTTCTGTGCCGCACGAAGCTCTTCCTTGAGTGCTTCGTTGGCCTCTGCATGGCGCTGAGGTGTCTCACTGTGGTGTCCATGGTTGGATCAGAAGCTGAGGGAGCCAACACTGCCCATGTCTTTTCCACCGGGTCGTAGCGTGGAAGAAACCTGTAGCGATTACCCTGCATGTCCTCAAATCGGCGGCCATGGTAGTGCAGGTACGCCTCCTGCGCAGCATCCTCCATGCTGTTGTAGGCGCTGGCATGCCTAGACCGGTGGCTGTGGGTAGTCACGACATCTTGGGATTGGTCGGTGTTGTTCCAGGCGGTGATGATCACATTGGTCTTCCGGTATGTCGCCTCTACAGGATGCTTGTGCTCTGCGCAGTAGTACTTCACCGAAGCAGCAAGATCTAGGTAGTACTCGGCCAGCATGGTGGTGAGGAGGTTGTGGTAATGGGCATCCTCGGAGGCGTCCTTAAACTTGTTTCTGGTGGTCCACCCCATCTCTTCTGGTTCCTCTGGAGCAGCTGGGGAAGGCACTAGGGTTGTGCAGAAGCGGCGTGGGAAGCTGGTGGAGGTGTAGCAGCAGGGACTGGCGCATCCACCGGTGGGATGGGTACGGCCACGGGGGTCAAAGCGGGTCCATCTGATGCAGTAGCTGAAGATGCCTCCACTTTCATGAGTTCTTCCTCATCCTCGTCGGTGATGTGGACGACCTCTGGCACCACTGGTGGTACTGCTGGTGGTGCTGGTGGAGCAGGTGCTGCTGGAGTGAACTAGGCGACGTAGGCAGCTGCATTGAGGCGAGACAACTATAGTTTTGATACAAAACATTATCAGAGTCAATATTTTATGCAATAGAATAAAGAACAGAGCATAAAATTTTAATAAAATACCAAGATTGAGATAGTAGCAAGTAAATAAATAAAACCAAAATCCTAGAAACAACCATTTCTATCTAGGTTTGCGTCCTACAGTCGACACAGCTCTGATACCAATTTGTCATACTCCAATTAAAGGACAATATAGAGTGCATACGTCTTATGTGTGCCCCAGGAATAGTCGCACACATAAGCCGACAAATTAACAGAAGTATCATCACTATATACATACATCACGATATTACATTGTAGTTCTTAACATAACAAGCGGAAAAGTAAATAATACTCTCGAATGAAGTATCTAGTCCACAGGGAAGGCCGACTGGTTGACCCAAATCTAGAATTCTTCAGGGAAATCCTCGTAGAAACTGTCATATGTTACCCATCTAGGATTTTTTGTCCAAAAATGAAATAATAACAAGTGTGAGTATACTCGTACTCCGCAAGTATAGTATGAGGATTCATGAGGCTCAAAAAGGATAGACACGGTTAACTGCAGTTAACACTTTTAATAGATCAATATTTCCTTATTAATTATTATTAAGTTATGCTTAAGCTCCCGTTTAACTCACATGATCACCTACTAGAATTAAGGAGAGTGATTGAGCATTAGTATAATCTCATCATCATCGTCATAAGTCCTCCATATGTCAAGTAACCATTTATTCTGTGAGTTTTTCGGGTCGCTCGTGACCGTGAGCACGGCTGTTATAACAGTTTTAGCACTCTATAGAGGTTGTGCATCTTTACCCGTGAGTCGTGTTGCCCATATGCCCGGGGCCCGTCGACCCCCTAACACTCCCAAGGTGAGTAGGCAGGGTACACTATGAAGCCTTCCATAGGCCTCTTCTAACAAGTTAGGGCCGCGAGGTTTCCTCGGCGGGCAGATATAGAGAACCCCCCTTTCGATGGCACAATTCCCGCAGGCTATACACATCAGAACAGAGACAGTTCTATACCCAAAGTGGCAAGCCCCTCTTGCGCCCTTTCGGGTAACCTCTAACAAGCTAGAAAAGATCCTATTACTGAGCTAAATTCAGAGTCATATAACTCTCATGGTTGTACTGTATGTCCCAGCTTTTGCCCTACAGATAAGTCCTTACGGAGGGTTTAGGGCAATATGATCAACATCATCTGCACCTTTACCCTATAGTTTCACTGTTACCATCATGTTTATCCATTGGTTCCATCAGTCATAGTGTAGATCAAGTTTAGTTAGAGCACTAGCATTCTACCCATATGCAAATAACCCCATAGGAATCAAGGTACAGGTCATCAATTAGCTAGGAAGTCCTTATAGTCGAGCAATATTAGACACATGCATAATGAGTATATTATATAATGAATAAGACATCAAGGTAGGCCCATGCTATACTTGCCTTTGTTCATGAACTACTGCTGGTCCTGCTGCTCCTCGTATGTGTCCGGATTCCCGAAGTACTCCTCACCGTCTGAACTCGAACGACACGAAGTACAACACGCATTCCAGAACAGACATACAAACAAAACATGACTACGATTAGAATAGTACATCAACAATAAATAAAACTGTATAAAATGTTTACCAAAATCATCTACGTCTCGCTATGATCACAATAACGCGAATTGCACGAAAAACGGAGTTACAACGCTCAAGTTACGAGCTATTTACGGTTCCAAAAGCTAGCTATTAAACTAGACTTAATCGAGAAATTTAAAAGCTCCTAACAGGTCTAACAGTAGCACTATTGCGTAGATCATGAAATTACGAAACTAACACAAGTTGAACGGGTCAAATCAGAGCTAAAACGACAATTTTATAAGTGTTTTACTGCAGTGGCAAATCTATAATTAATCTAAAAACGTATTTTCATTTAAACCAAAGAAACTACGTATTTAAAAAGAGAATGTGTATTTCGGGAATACGCCAAGGACGGTGGGTTCAATAACAGATAACTAGGGGTTTCTTTAACAAAATTACCATCGAAGGGGTATGGGTGATCCTGAGCCATAGGATTAGAGATGAACGGCTACGATTAGCTCTAGGAGGGAGAAGGGGAATGGGGCCATTGGAGTTGGGGGTGAACGCGGTGGTGCCGCCATCGACGGCGGTGGAAAGGTCACCGGCGTGACTGGTTAGGGCCCTACGGCCATGGTTGATCACCGACACCACCGAGTCGATGCGAGGAAGAAAACGAACTCGCCCCGGGACAAACCGCGGCCACGGGGTGGCCCGCGTGGCGTGCTCGCCATAAATGGCGGCGGAGGGCTCATCGAAGCAATGCAATCAAGCACTACGGAGCTCCATTCTCCAATTAGAGGCTACGGGGAGGACGCGAAGGGGATGGCGAACTCGACCATGTCACATGTGTGGCTGGGGAAAGCCCGAGGGGCACCCGCCATGGTCGGCCGCGGA
The DNA here is from genome assembly GCA_038087645.1 of Saccharum hybrid cultivar R570. NCBI lineage: Eukaryota > Viridiplantae > Streptophyta > Magnoliopsida > Poales > Poaceae > Saccharum > Saccharum hybrid cultivar. The sequence continues at coordinate 5,008,968 of JAQSUU010000743.1, read as the reverse complement.
GGAGCTCGCCGGAGCTCGCGTAAAACGGCCCTATAGGCCACCAAACTAGAAAAGGGAAGCATGGGGAGACAGAGGGGAGCAGGGCGAAGCTCACCGAGCGGCAAAATGAAGACGAGGGTGGCTCAGTGTCGATGTCGATGCGGAGGAGAAGGACGGCACTCCGGTGACGTTTGCTGCGGGACTTGGGTTGCTCAGCGAGTGGGAGCAGGGGAAAACTGGAGAAGGGGAAAGGCGTGGACGGGGTCACGCTCCCCTTTTTAAAAGACCCAAGGCGCGGGGAGGCTCCCACGTCGCGCTTTGGTGGGCGCGGGCGGCAGTTGCCAAGACCGAGCAAGGCGCGGGGAGAGGTTAGGGGAGGAGTTGACGGGCGGGCCCGGCCTGTCGGTGTCGCAGGGGGAGCGGGCCGCGGCAACGGCAGTTATGGCTTCCGACGCGGGCCGGCCTAGGAAGAGCGTGGAGAGGAGAGGAAAAACATGGGCGGGCCAAGGAAAAATGGCCAACGGGCCAAAAGTGAAGGAGAGGGGGAAAATGAATAGGAATCCCTTTATATTTCCTAAATTGATTTTTCAAATTCAATTTCAAGAGATTTTTAAATCCTTTTGGCATTTGAATAAAACCAGTCATCACACAAAATATAATGCAACAGCATGAGTGCAAAAATAAGTTGCTAACCTTATGATTAATTTTAATTTCACAAAAATTTATTATTCCCTATATTTAAATGCACACTCAATTACATAAATAAATCATATTTAATTATTTTGTAATTCTAAAAAATTTAGGGTGTTACAATTAGCCATTATAAAATATAATCTAAACTAACGCCCTAGCATTGTGTCCAAATTAACCAACTTGGTCACTATGAATGATAATTTAAAATAATCCTCTAACTTTGTATCTAAATTCGCTACGTCTAGGCTCAAAAAACATTACCCACATCTATTATGAAAGATAATTTAAACTACCTCCTAATGAATTTATAAATTATCCACCTTTATTATTATGAAAGATAATGCAAAACAATATTCTAAGTTTGCATTTAACATATTCACACATGTTGTTGTCAAAGATAATATAAGGTATTACCTTTATATTTGTATGTACCATAGCCACTATAAAAATAAATAAAAAATATCTAAAATCTACAGTAAATAGTAATATATTATTACAAAAAAGTAAATCAATATTCATAAAGTATGATACATATATATTTCTAAATACTCCTATAATTGTGAAATAAAATAATTATAATGCTATGTTCCACCATGTATATCAAATAATCATGTATATATTAGAATAAATATTTATTTTAATAACTTATGAAATATGAAAAAATGTTCACTTAACAAACCACGTAGCAATAACACTTTATATTAATACTCCATGATAATAAATTTTATAAGTTATTATTTTAAATAAGTGTATACGTCTTTAGTAAAACAGTATGCCATATCAATATTATCAATTAAATTTTATGGACTCTATAATAAATAAATAATACTACACATATTCCTGTGATATAACATATTCAACATGTTTAGCGTCAGGATGCAAGCCAAGCTTTAATTTATATGGAAAACAATACTATTGGGACTAGACTCTTTTTAATAAAAAAATAATTTTTTTATAAAAATAGATAATACTAGAATTTCTAATTAACATATGAAAAAATTGCAGCAACATAATTAAAGTTAGAAGATAAACTTTAGATTTATGAAACCGAAAAAGGATTGTATCAAGAGGTTATATATCTAAATACTAGATTTCAACTAAATACATACTCCTATCACACTAAAAAAAGATAAATACTAGAAATTATAACTAGAGATCCCCGTTGGAGCCTACATGTTAATCCTCTCAAGACTTGATAGGCAAACAAAAGATAGATCCTAAAAATTTTCATAAAAAATAGAAACATTTTACCATCAATTATGTATAACGTAATCACCATTGATAATTTCAATAGCTACCTCATCTATTCTATTTTTTGAATAATTATCCACTTCTGCTATTATGTAAAACAATATAAACTAACTTACGACTCTAATTTATATTACCCACATGTCATTAAGAAACATGATCTAAAGTAGACCTAAATTTGCATTTATATGGCGTCCTCTTAATATGATTATAACTCACTATTCATCTCATTATTAGAAAAATTAAATATCCCCTCAAATCTACATCTAAATTCTCAACATTTCCTATTACAACAAATTTCTTTAGATAACAAGAGCATATATATGTTTCTACATTACGCAACCTCTATCAATATTAATATAGTAAGATTTAATTAAAGTAAACATACGGGTCATGCATGTATGAGCAATAAAATACATATGTTATGTCTCATGACTTAAAATATATTTTCTTAATGAACAACTCATATAATTTCTTTAGATAACAAGAGCATATATATATGTTTCTACATTACCTAACCTCTATAAATATTAATATAGTAAGATTTAATTAAAGTAAACATACGGGTCATGCATGCATGAGCAATAAAATACATATGTTATGTCTCATGACTTAAAAACTATTTTTTAAATTTATTTATGTATTTTAACTAAAATGTTTGATATGTTTGTATTGATAGTATAACCATAACTATAAATATAATTCCATGATAGGAAAATTCAACCATCTTGAGCAATGTGGGAGACAACTAGTGGTCATATTTTTTGGCCCTTTAAAAATACTTTAGAATAAAAAGTTAAGCATTATAAGGTTTAAGTATTAAAATTCTCTTGAAGTTAGCACTAAATCTCACTTCAAGCTCTATGACTTATCTTAAGTGATATGGTGCATGTCTCAAATAATGGCTTATGCTATTGAAGTACTTAAGAATATACTCTATGACCTAAAATCCTTATTCTAAAGAAGTGCAAAAAGGACAGTTAATGAAAGATACAATAAGCATAAGAGTTTCAAGTTAACTTGAGGAGAGAGAAAAATCCATAGCAATAAATAAGAATAAAATTTGGAAAATCCAAATTTAAATTCATGACTTCAGAATATACATGATGCAACAAGAACCATTGTAACACCCTGAAATTTTGAAGAAATGAAAAATAGGAAAAATATGATTTTTATATAATTTTGTGAGCATGCAAATTTAGGATAAGGATAATTTTTATAAATTTAAAATCAAATGTAAGAGTAGAAACATGTTTGTGCACTCATGCTGTTGCATTTAAATTTTTGAGATGAGTGGTTTGATCAAATTTAAATTTGGATTTGAAAATCATTTGAAAATTTGCTTTGAAAAATTAGAAAAAAAAAGGAATTTCTTTTCTTCTCGGGCCGCTTCTTACCGCAGCCCACAGCTCGGCCTGCCCTCCCCGCGCGCGGCCCATCTTTCCCGCACCAGCGCTCTGCTTCCGCGTGGGCCAAGCCCAGCCATCGCGGCCCAGCTTCACCGCGCGAGCGCGTTTCCCCCTCCGAGTCGCCGACATGTGGGACCCGCCTGTCAGCGTCTCCTTCTCCTTTCCTTTCTTCTTCCTCCGGCTCCGCACCGCCTTCTCTCTTTCTTCTCTGATTCGGTGAATCCAATCCACCGCGCATCTTCGTTCTTTCCTTGTTTACCGATGCCTCCGGGTTATAAAACGGAGCCCCGCACTATTCTGCCCCATCCCAACCCTTTTTGAGCAGCCGCAACCGCCTAGCGCCGCCACCGCCGAAGTGCCGCCCTAGCCGCCCGCCTCTCCGAGCCGCATGCGCTCCTTGTTTCATCCCCGGCCACGATTCTGCCCTAGGTGAGCTCACCATGCCATTCTCTTTCTCCCTGTGTTTTCCGTTCGTAAGCTCGTGCTCCGTAGCGCGAGATAGGTTATCCCGGCCATGGCGCCGCCGCGGAGAGTCGCCGTCATGAGCCTCTTCCCCGGCGGCCTGCTGCCCTTAACTCGCCACAGCCGTTAGATCCACGCTGGATGGACGAGATCGCGTACCTCTTCGGCTTTAAGTAACCGGTCCACCATGGACCCGTAGACACTGCCTACGGCGCCAGCGCACCGCGTCCACCGCACGCGTGGCACACCGCGCCAACAGCGTGCTGCCACGTGGCTGCCTGGTCAGCAGCCGAGTCAACCCAGCAGTCAGCCGTGCCTATTTTACAAAATAGCCCCTCGGTTTCCAATGAATCAACCCGCGATCCAAATTAGTTCAAACTAATTTCTTTTAGGTCCTATTTTCTTCTGATTTAAACCCTATATTTTCCTGAATTAGTGTGCCCAGTCCAAAGTACATTTAAATTCAGATTTTAAACTGTTTTAATTCAAATTTGAGTTCAAATATTCACAGAAATGCCACTGAACCTTATTTCATGCGTAACTTTTGCGTTTTAAGTCCGATTTGATCCATTCAAATTGCGTTAGGATCGTATTTACGTTATCTACATGTTTATACAACTATTAGGCATGTTTTCAACACTTGAAATTTATGAGTAGATTTAACCTATTAATTAACCAAAGTAAAACTTGTTTAAATCATAACTTATTCATTTCAACTCCGATATAGTCCGTTCTAGTTGCGTTTGTTTCATAACGTCGAGATCTATGTATTAGTAATAATGTTTACTACATTACTATTTCATAAAAATCATAGTTTAAATCATATCTTGATTAATGATTATGTAACTGAGTTTTATACATAAAATATAAGTTGTATTACTTTTGTTTTATAATTTAAATCTAAAATTGACTTAAATCAATCTATATTATTTATACATATCTTTTATAAATGAATTCATATAGTTAACATAAATGAAGCCTATAGTTTATTTTTCCACGTATTAAGCAAATCTTTCGGTAGATGTATCTTTTTAACCATAGCTTCGATTAGCGTGCTTCTCGCGACTGTATGTTTGTAGTGATACGTAGAATCGTATATCAATCTCTTTTACTTATTTTCTATGATTGGTGTACTGTTCTGATATAGATGCAACTGTATGCTATGCATGTATGTGTATGGATGTTTGTGTGGTGTTTTACGATTACGTCCAGTCGGTGAGATACACGTGGTGATCCAAGAAGAAGAAGGACATCAAAGATTAAAGCTTACCGAAGGATCGGTGTATAAGGCAAGTATAACATGGGATTATCCTTGTTTCCTATTCACCTTTAATATACTTAATTCATGTGCATGTGTCTACCTTGTTACCACTAAGGATATCCTAGCTTTTATATCTTGTACCTTGACACCCATGGGACATTGCATTGGGTAGTATTTATGCTAGTGCTCAAGATAAATAACCATGATCTGTAACTTGACTAATGGTATATGCAATAAACGTTTAAAAGATGCTTTATAGAAACATGGCTCAAGGGGGCTAGAGCATGGAGTATTTTTGGTGCTCTAGTTTCTCTCCTTAAGGACTTATCTGTAAGCGAACATCCGGGACTTACAGTACAACTGTGAGGGCTATATGGCTCTGGCTTTAGTCAAGTATGAGGACCTTTTCTAGCTTGTTAGAGGTAACCTTCATGGCGTAAGAACGGCTTGACGAATCGGGTATAGTGCGGCCTCTGTCCTTATGTGTATAGGCTGCGCGTTATTGTGCCATTTGGAAGGGGGGCTCTACATCTGTTTGCCGAGTGAATCTAATGGCCCTAACTTGTTAGACGAACCTTTGAAAGGCTTCATAGTGAACCCTGCCGACCTTCCTTGGAAGTGGGTCAAGAGATTAGCTACCTCGGGCGAAAGGGTAAATCACGACTCACAGTGAAAGTGTACAACCTCTGCAGAGTGTAAAACTGTTATAACAGCCGTGCTCACGGTCACGAGTGGCCTTGGACCCTTACAGAATAAACGATGAACACTGATGATAATGATAACACTGATGATATTGATGTTCACTAATGATTATTGTTTCTTGTTATACATTATTCTCGTTTACATGATCATGATGTTATTTGGGCTTATGGTAAACTTGTTGCTACTCAATTGCTAAAAGATGACTTAATAAAAGCTATCGCAGTAAACCTGTGTCAAACCTTTTGAGCCTCATGAACCCCATGATATATTTGTTGAGTTCGACATGGACTCACTCTTGCTATTTCCCACATCTCAGGAAGGGTACCAGACTGTTAGATTTTGGAATTGTTAGGCTTGTGATCAACCAGTTAGTTTGATCCTGGAGTGAAGGTTGCACCCGGTGTTCGGAGTTGTCTTTCCGCTGTGTTGCTCTTTAAGGTATATTTTATACTATTGTGTTATGTATATTAAGCATTTGTCTTTTGATATTACACTTATTTGTGGCTATATGTGAGATTTGTCTTCTTTATTTCACATATGGTGTATGTCTGGTTTTGTCCTTAAAACCGGGTGTGACAGATTGGTATCAGAGCAATGCTGACTGTAGGACGCAAGCCTAGTTAGAACTGGACGTTTAGCATGTTCTCATTGTTGCCTATTTCTTGCTTCTCTTTAACTTTGTTATTTTTTCAAAGTTATGCTTAATTCTATCCCCATTCTGTTATAAAAACCTTGTCTCTATTTTGAACCTTTTCTCCTTGTCTATTAGACGGCTCGTGACGAGAAGACTGTGGATTTCAGAGGTTAAGAGGACTGAATTGTGTCGCTCTTGCTCACTTTTGACAAGAAACCATTAGCGATGCAAAACCAATTACTAGAAGAAATGGCTCAACATGGGAATTCTCAACGATGCTTATCTCAAGGTCAAGCCAACATATCCAAGGGGTCAGAGAAGATACAAGTAGTAGAAGTTTGAAAGAATATGAAATCCAATAAAGATGTTGATAATAAGGCATTTGGAGAGCAGGAACAATGTCACTGCTGTAAGCATTATGGTTTTCCCTGTCTTCGAAATGAGTCTAATAAGGGGAAAGTCAAGGTGGATCCAAATCTTGAGAACAACATGGACAAGAAGAGAAAGGCAATCTCATTAGAACCACTAGTGGAAAGCAATGAGCAAGCGAGTTCTACCACATTGTCACATGCAGCCCTGATCCCCTGTCAAACAAATCCAAACCCTGAAGAGTTAGAAGCCCCTCCCGCTAAAACTACTCCCCATGAAGTAGTCATCGATGGATGGACAATTACCTATAAGGAGTATCAACCCCGAAAGGCCAAACAAGCTAGGAAACAAGCCAAAGGGACGAAGGTGAATTTTTATGGCCAGCAAGATAGCAGCATACCAAACAACAGTTCCTTGGAGTATGACATCATAAAAGATCTAGCTAAGAGAAAGTGTTATCATTGCCAGCATGAAGGACATTATATCAAATCTTGCCCACAGAAGAATCCACAACAGCGAGACCCAGGACAGGATGTCCAAAAGGAGCATGTGCATGGAAATAAATTAAAGAGAAATTACAATCATGGAAGGTTGAAACATGTGGATATTTCCACCATTCCTGGAGCTAAGGAGGTCTTGTTTGGATCAATACCAGTAAGTTCAGGAAATGCCAAGGTTTTGTTTGACCCCAGTGTCTCACATTCGTTCATATCTAGACAATATGCAAAAGATCATAATATACTTATGCTTCCAAGGGGGAAAACAGTTATGGTTGAAACTCCAAGAGGTGAAATAAAGGCAGACCGCGTATGCCCAAAAGTTAGTCTGGACATAAAGGGGGTAAATTTTAAGGTAAACCTCATTGTTTTGGAATTAATGGGCATTGATGTTATCCTTGGAATAAACTGGTTATCTACATGTAAAGGAGTGATTGAGTATGCCCAATGTTCAGTGTTTCTAACTACACTTTCAGGAGAAAGGATTAAGTATGAGGGTATTAAATCTATACCTGAGGGATGCCAGATTGACCCATCTTAAGGTATGAGTTATAAGAATGGTAAAGAGGGATGCAGAGATTCAGATGTCCATATGAAGCAATAAGGAATGTAAGAGACGTTATCTACTCTGGATACTGCTACAATCACACCATGTTTAAGGAATAGGAGTTATGTCCCGTGTAATAAAACCGTTAGTAGCCAAGTTGAGTCGTCTTAATGTGTGGCTAATGAACATTTAAGTGTTTAGTTGTTTTGTGCTTATGTTTATGCTTGAGTTGGAATTTTGTAATGAGTGAAATGATCTCGTGGGTTTTGACCATGATTTCATTTAGTTTATATGTATAAGGTATAAGGATTAATGAAATAAATAGCTGGGTTTTGGTTATCTCCTGTTTTCTATATCTTGTCTTTCGGAGCAGCCTGTCTTTATCAACTTATATATCTGTTCTTGAAAGACCAAAAATCATGAGAGAATTCTGGACAAGAGTGGACTTCAAACATCTCTCTCTAAATGCAAGAACCACCCTCATAGTTGTTTTGGTTTGGGAGATACAAAAAGCATAAGGCAATGTATATGTGCTGTCATAAACCTGGAACAGTTTCTGATAAGTACTGTTTTCGACCAAGTTAACTGCAGAATCTGGAAGTGTGTTCTATAAGAAAGTTGCAGAGAATTTTATAAGCTTTCCATCGGTGTAAACTACAGTTTCATTGGATTAACAAAATGAGAGTTACAGCTGTTTTACTGCACTGCTGATTTTCTGCTCGTGAGAAACTTCAGATTTCTTGTTTTTACCCATACACAAGAGTATTATTGGGATGTCAGAACACTTTTATGCTAAGTAGCTCATCTAGAAAAGGGTTCAAGCTACCCTATTTAGTGTCTCTTATTTTAAGGGGGGTAGCCAATGTAAAGAAGGATTATTAAGATTGAACTCTTTAGTTGGAAGTATTGGTTAGTCTCCATGATTGAGTTGCCACTCTTGAGCAAAAATGTTCTGTGAACAAGATTGATAATTTTGGATCCATGGAGACAAGAGTTGTCCTTTTGGATAGTTCATGATTATGATCATCTATACTTGCTCGTGTTGCTGATGTTGGTCACTTGATGACAGGAAGTGTAGTGTCTCATGACTCAGGAGTCCTATATGACGTTTCGCACTGATATGTGGGAAAAGACTGATGTTTCTGCTATTGAAGGATGTTATGGGTATGATGAAGCTAAGCACTATCAAAACAACAATGTTGCAGAGAAAGTTGGGAGTGAACTAAGTCAGAATCCACAACGACGAAAGCGAAAAAGGAAAGCCCATAAGAAGCCTGCTCAAGGAAGCAAAGCGCAGCAAAACTATGTCAATGGAAGACTGAGCAATGTGGATATGGATAAAATTCATGGAGTTACCAAAGTAGTGGGATGCTATATTCAAGTAAGCTCAGTACAAGTTTTTGCTTTATTTGACCCTAGTGCTTCGCATTCTTTCGTTTCCGCCGACATGGTAGAGACGTGCAAGATGGTGAAGTGTCCAATGAGGAGGCCTTTGCTAGTTCAAACCCTAGTGGGAGAAATGCAGACATATCAGATATGCCCGAATATTAGTCCTGTCATAAACAAGGAAAAATTCACCGCAACACTCATTGTGTTGGAGTCATTTAAAATTCGCGTGGTTATTGGTAATGGATGGCTCTGTGCACACAAAGGAGTGATTCATGGTACTCGGTGCACAATGCTCTTAACAACACCGTCAGGGAAAAGAATTGAGTATCAAGGTGATCGACTTTTACCTGAGGGAGATGAGAATGACCAATTAGAAGATAGGTATACTGAGGGATAGCAAAGTGGACCATGAGTTTACTGGAGTCATAGCAGAGGAACAAATAACTTTGGAGAAGCTTTTAAGTTCATTTAGATCAAGAGACCTCAGGCAAATGTTTGAAGGAGTCTAAGAAAAGGTTGAAGTAAAACCCAAGTATTAGCTTTGTCAGATCCAGACAAGAGCTTCATATCTACAATGATGCACCTTATCAAGGTGTGGGATGTGTCCTTATGCAAGAAGAAAAATATAGTACCTTGTTCATTAAGTCAACTAAGGAAGTGTGGGTTGAATTACCTAACGTGTTATCTGGAGTTTTCCACTATGGAGTACTGTCTTTTGGAAGAAAAGTGACATAAAGGAGGGTCACAAGAATCTACAGGACATCTTCGCTAAGTTGGTCTTGAATTTGTGATATCCTCGTTGGAATGAAATGGATTAGGACTTGGAAAAAGTGCTATTACTTGGAGAAGTAAAAGTCGCAGCCGATGCCCTTAGCAATGGAGAATAATGCTAAGAAGGTTCGGGTGACACCAAGGATTAAGAATCGTATTCCAAATTTGAGCAACTTGACCAGAATCATTAATGTTTTGAAGGTTGGTAGTAGAAATTCCTTCTGACTAAGAGATTCGTCAGGCTCTGTTGGAAGATAAGTATTTTAAGGAAGAAAATTCATATTATAGGAAAGGTGCCTAGTGATTGGAGATACCAGAGTATTGTTTGGAGCATTTGTCAAAAATCTTGGAATTAGTTACATGTATACAAAGTAAGACGGAATTCTTATCAAGATGATGGAACTATACGATGAAGTAAAGAACAATCTAGAGACGAACTATCCCTATCTCTTTTGTCATCATCTTCCAAATCTCGGGACGAGATTCATCTTAAGGGGGTAGAATTGTAACACCCTGAAATTTTGAAGAAATGAAAAATAGGAAAAATATGATTTTTATATAATTTTGTGAGCATGCAAATTTAGGATAAGGATAATTTTTATAAATTTAAAATCAAATGTAAGAGTAGAAACATGTTTGTGCACTCATGCTGTTGCATTTAAATTTTTGAGATGAGTGGTTTGATCAAATTTAAATTTGGATTTGAAAATCATTTGAAAATTTGCTTTGAAAAATTAGAAAAAAAAAAGGAATTTCTTTTCTTCTCGGGCCGCTTCTTACCGCAGCCCACAGCTCGGCCTGCCCTCCCCGCGCGCGGCCCATCTTTCCCGCACCAGCGCTCTGCTTCCGCGTGGGCCAAGCCCAGCCATCGCGGCCCAGCTTCACCGCGCGAGCGCGTTTCCCCCTCCGAGTCGCCGACATGTGGGACCCGCCTGTCAGCGTCTCCTTCTCCTTTCCTTTCTTCTTCCTCCGGCTCCGCACCGCCTTCTCTCTTTCTTCTCCGATTCGGTGAATCCAATCCACCGCGCATCTTCGTTCTTTCCTTGTTTACCGATGCCTCCGGGTTATAAAACGGAGCCCCGCACTATTCCGCCCCATCCCAACCCTTTTTGAGCAGCCGCAACCGCCTAGCGCCGCCACCGCCGAAGTGCCGCCCTAGCCGCCCGCCTCTCCGAGCCGCATGCGCTCCTTGTTTCATCCCCGGCCACGATTCTGCCCTAGGTGAGCTCGCCATGCCATTCTCTTTCTCCCTGTGTTTTCCGTTCGTAAGCTCGTGCTCCGTAGCGCGAGATAGGTTATCCCGGCCATGGCGCCGCCGCGGAGAGTCGCCGTCATGAGCCTCTTCCCCGGCGGCCTGCTGCCCTTAACTCGCCACAGCCGTTAGATCCACGCTGGATGGACGAGATCGCGTACCTCTTCGGCTTTAAGTAACCGGTCCACCATGGACCCGTAGACACTGCCTACGGCGCCAGCGCACCGCGTCCACCGCACGCGTGGCACACCGCGCCAACAGCGTGCTGCCACGTGGCTGCCTGGTCAGCAGCCGAGTCAACCCAGCAGTCAGCCGTGCCTATTTTACAAAATAGCCCCTCGGTTTCCAATGAATCAACCCGCGATCCAAATTAGTTCAAACTAATTTCTTTTAGGTCCTATTTTCTTCTGATTTAAACCCTATATTTTCCTGAATTAGTGTGCCCAGTCCAAAGTACATTTAAATTCAGATTTTAAACTGTTTTAATTCAAATTTGAGTTCAAATATTCACAGAAATGCCACTGAACCTTATTTCATGCGTAACTTTTGCGTTTTAAGTCCGATTTGATCCATTCAAATTGCGTTAGGATCGTATTTACGTTATCTACATGTTTATACAACTATTAGGCATGTTTTCAACACTTGAAATTTATGAGTAGATTTAACCTATTAATTAACCAAAGTAAAACTTGTTTAAATCATAACTTATTCATTTCAACTCCGATATAGTCCGTTCTAGTTGCGTTTGTTTCATAGCGTCGAGATCTACGTATTAGTAATAATGTTTACTACATTACTATTTCATAAAAATCATAGTTTAAATCATATCTTGATTAATGATTATGTAACTGAGTTTTATACATAAAATATAAGTTGTATTACTTTTGTTTTATAATTTAAATCTAAAATTGACTTAAATCAATCTATATTATTTATACATATCTTTTATAAATGAATTCATATAGTTAACATAAATGAAGCCTATAGTTTATTTTTCCACGTATTAAGCAAATCTTTCGGTAGATGTATCTTTTTAACCATAGCTTCGATTAGCGTGCTTCTCGCGACTGTATGTTCGTAGTGATACGTAGAATCGTATATCAATCTCTTTTACTTATTTTCTATGATTGGTGTACTGTTCTGATATAGATGCAACTGTATGCTATGCATGTATGTGTATGGATGTTTGTGTGGTGTTTTACGATTACGTCCAGTCGGTGAGATACACGTGGTGATCCAAGAAGAAGAAGGACATCAAAGATTAAAGCTTACCGAAGGATCGGTGTATAAGGCAAGTATAACATGGGATTATCCTTGTTTCCTATTCACCTTTAATATACTTAATTCATGTGCATGTGTCTACCTTGTTACCACTAAGGATATCCTAGCTTTTATATCTTGTACCTTGACACCCATGGGACATTGCATTGGGTAGTATTTATGCTAGTGCTCAAGATAAATAACCATGATCTGTAACTTGACTAATGGTATATGCAATAAACGTTTAAAAGATGCTTTATAGAAACATGGCTCAAGGGGGCTAGAGCATGGAGTATTTTTGGTGCTCTAGTTTCTCTCCTTAAGGACTTATCTGTAAGCGAACATCCGGGACTTACAGTACAACTGTGAGGGCTATATGGCTCTGGCTTTAGTCAAGTATGAGGACCTTTTCTAGCTTGTTAGAGGTAACCTTCATGGCGTAAGAACGGCTTGACGAATCGGGTATAGTGCGGCCTCTGTCCTTATGTGTATAGGCTGCGCGTTATTGTGCCATTTGGAAGGGGGGCTCTACATCTGTTTGCCGAGTGAATCTAATGGCCCTAACTTGTTAGACGAACCTTTGAAAGGCTTCATAGTGAACCCTGCCGACCTTCCTTGGAAGTGGGTCAAGAGATTAGCTACCTCGGGCGAAAGGGTAAATCACGACTCACAGTGAAAGTGTACAACCTCTGCAGAGTGTAAAACTGTTATAACAGCCGTGCTCACGGTCATGAGTGGCCTTGGACCCTTACAGAATAAACGATGAACACTGATGATAATGATAACACTGATGATATTGATGTTCACTAATGATTATTGTTTCTTGTTATACATTATTCTCGTTTACATGATCATGATGTTATTTGGGCTTATGGTAAACTTGTTGCTACTCAATTGCTAAAAGATGACTTAATAAAAGCTATCGCAGTAAACCTGTGTCAAACCTTTTGAGCCTTATGAACCCCATGATATATTTGTTGAGTTCGACATGGACTCACTCTTGCTATTTCCCACATCTCAGGAAGGGTACCAGACTGTTAGATTTTGGAATTGTTAGGCTTGTGATCAACCAGTTAGTTTGATCCTGGAGTGAAGGTTGCACCCGGTGTTCGGAGTTGTCTTTCCGCTGTGTTGCTCTTTAAGGTATATTTTATACTATTGTGTTATGTATATTAAGCATTTGTCTTTTGATATTACACTTATCTGTGGCTATATGTGAGATTTGTCTTCTTTATTTCACATATGGTGTATGTCTGGTTTTGTCCTTAAAACCGGGTGTGACAACCACCATGATTAATGGTAAGGTTTCAAAGTAATTTCATATTTAAAATATATAGAGGTGTCATGCAAAGAAAAAATTATGAAAGTTCCTTGAAGGACTATTAATGAGTTTATGATAACTAGATGTAGACTACAAAGTATCTATTATATCTATTATGTTAGAAAATAAACAAAGAAAAAACTTACAATTTAGTATAAGTATTTTTTCATAGTTAGATGTACTCTCTCCATTCCAAATTATAAGACGTTTGAATTTTCTAAATACATAGCTTTTGGAATACACTTAGATGTATTGTCTAGATACATAGTAAAAACAATATATCTAAAAAAGTCAAAACCTCATAATTTGAAATGAAAAGATTATTAAACAGTGCATAGTACTTATATCTCCTAAAATTCTAGCCCATGCAAGAGCACGGGTTGATGGACTAGCAAACAGAATCATGTTTGGGTTCTTATCATATCATCATAAATTTCTTTCTGGGTAGAATTTTAGATACTCATTATAATGATGCTGTCAGAGCTCCACAAGGAGATGCGCAAACAATCAAAGCAGCTTGCTGGAAGCATAATGATGCTCACAGGACAGAGTAACCATAATGATGCTGTCAGAGCTCCACAAGGAGATGCGCAAACAATCAAAGCAGCTTGCTGGAAGCAAGGATGAGACTAGTGAAATGCGCAAACAGTTGGAGAAGCTCAATGAAAGTCACAATGATCAAACCAAAAAGTTGGAGAAGCTTACTGAAAGTTTCAATAGTCTATGCAAACAAATGGAGCTTCATACTAATGGCAAAAGTACCGATGATTCTGCTGCTCCAAGGTGTGGTTGTTTTCTACGTACAATCATGTCATTTGTTTTCAGCGTGGTACCAAGAGATTAGAATTTGTTACTCATACATACGTACTCGGAATGGGAAGAAACAATACTCTATTATTTCTTCGGTCTGTTGTTTTAATTATGGCTTCATTAGTTGGCCTGGTTTTTCTTCTTCTTCTTTAGCAGGTCACAACTGAATCAAGTGCAGCCACTGAGATACCGACTAGTATTCACATCTGGGGAGATTGAAAGAATTGAAAAGGGGAAAATTGTGGAGATAAGTGTAGCTCTAGTTGATGGTAATAATGGTCAAACTGTAAAAGACGGACCCCTTGCTTCTGCAACAGTTGAGCTGGTTGTCGTGAATGCAGAGTTCAACCAACATGATAATGAATACAACTGGTCCAGAGAAGATTTTGAGAGAAACATAATAAAGAAAGTGCAACAAGGAAACTCATCAGCAATAGGAGATGTGGATCAGTCAGTAAAATCAATAGTGAGTAACGGCCGATTTAACCTTGTTCGTGGAGCTAAACTTCACAGTGGTTCTACAATATTCAGTAACTCCAGTAACCGAAAGGTTAGGCTTGGGGTGATGGTAGTGTCGCCAATGGAAGCACGAGTTCTAGAAGGATTATCAAATCCTTTCTTTGTGCGGGGCCATGACAGGCCACCAAGACAAAATAACATACGCCATAACAGTTCAAACACACAAAGTAAGGCCTATTATTTCCCATATTCTATGTTAAATTTATCAGTTGTTCTGTACTTAAAACATTGCCGTCTTTCATTATTGGTACTTCTCAGTGTCACAATTGTTAGAATTTATAAACACCACACTGCAACTGCTCCTAAAATTTTACAAACCTACATTTCTTATTGGAACATAAATGAAAAGTGTAATTTTGTTAAGCTGTTACCTAAAAATGTTGTATTTTTCACCAGAACTTCCCATAAGAAATTAGTATTATAATGTTTTACTGATAAGAAATTCTATTTATAATATATATCCAATTTTGTTAGTTTAATCATATACACTATTGTTCAGAATTTGGGGTGTTTGATCTGATATACTTCTTTAGCATAAAATATAATAGAAAAGGAGGATCATTTCTTAATTTCTACAAAAATAATATTATTGAGAAATGGAATCTCGTTTTTCTTGCTGGAACGTATAAAATAAGAGAATCTACAAGAGTCGGTACATTTTTATTATAGTAACACTACCGTTTTGGTGTGCTACTATTGGCACAAAAGTTTGATACACTTTGTGCGTTATTTTTCTTCTATGATACAAGTCTAGATTGCTGTATAATCAGTAACATTTTTGTAGGACAAGCCCTGGTTGACAATGATTATCAAGACCAAAATGGTACAATTCCTAACATGCAAAACCCATCATGGCCAAATCCAACTGCAGCCGGGGGAATGAGTTAAGGCTTGAAGCTCTTTTCTTTTTCTCACTCTTCATTTTAAGAGTGCAAGTTATACTGTGCATATCTACACTTCAAAATTAGTGAACATTATAACAATTCTGGCTGATGCGGTTGGTAATGTTGCCTTCTCATTTCAGGATTGAATACAACTGGAGGACAACCACAGCTTCCGTTTGTAGAATACACCACTGTGCCTTCTTCAGGATTAAATATCCCTGGTGGACAACCACAGCTTTCATTTCTAGGAAACACTACTATGCCTTCTACAGAATCATCTACCAGTGTAAGTAATAGAAAAATTAAGCCATGATTTATACTCAGTAGATTCAATTGTTGCTTCCATTGGTAGAGATTAGAAGGAAGTATGTCATTGCGGGGGTTAATTGACTAACAAGATTTAGGGCACACAACCTGACTTTATAATAACCAGTGGCGGAGAGAAGGAGGGCGGGCAGGGGTCCTGCACCCCCCTAACTTCGCATAATCTTTATTAGTACATATCATTAGTTCTCACCGATTACAAAAATTAAAGTAGATAAATCTTCTCAATCACATGTAGATTGTTTTTCTCAAATACATCTCTTGATTGTCCAATGTTAAGTGTCTAAATTAAATATGATATGAGTCCCTTTTTATCTTTTTTGCGAGACAATCCCTTTTTATCTTTAATTTAGACATTTGGCATTATTTAATATGACAAGATTAAATATGATTTACTATAGATTTTTAGTCAACATCAAAGTCAATTTTTTTAAGCCGACATCAAGATCTGGTGGTGATATCATATAATTTTTTCGTCATTTGGTGAGCTGCAACCCCCCCCCCCCCCCCAATCTGAATCCTAGCTTCGTCCATGATAATAACACAAGGTTTTGATAGCAATATTAATCCTACCCAGTGGCGGATCCAGGATTGACACCCCAGGGGGGCTAATTAAGGAAGACGTTGATTTACAATTAAGATTTAATGGTGATTTGATACTATGCTACAGTAATTGCTACAGTGTTTTAGTGGAGATATCACCCTCCCGGGGGGGGCTGCAGCCCCCCCAGCCCCCCCCTGGATCCGCCAATGATCCTACCCCAAATTTTCACTAGGTGCAAAGGAGAGCATGCTTAAGAAGATAGATGCAAGGGTTTATTTTACTTCTACTTCATAATGTGACACACTAATTTTATTTGCCACTTATTATTTGTTCAGCTAGATCAACATGTTTCGATGCAACAATCTCATATTTATCATTGGCCGATACTTTCCCAAGCTACGAACAACCAAACTGGTATGAGATTTCTATTTATTGGATTGGATGGTTCCTATTTTTTATCACTGCAAGTAATAGATTTAGGGCAGTCGTCATCATCGGGAGGGTGGCAACGGCAGGCAGCATGCAAGCTAGCCAGCCATGGCCATGAGAGAGATGAGAGAGAGGAGAAATGGAGCTGAAATGTGGCCCAGATCCATTTGGTTGACCTTTGAGATCCAAATAGAGATTAAAGATTGAAATGATGCAATTTATAGGTACGGGACAGACATATCCAGAGAAGTTTGAGGACCGGCCATACATTTTACTCAAATTTTAATTGGTAGACCATTGACCATATGTTCATGTCTGAATTAATAGTCTATGTATATATTGTACTACTAAAATAAGACTAAATATTAACCACTAACTTTACTCAAGGCCTAGAATTCATCCCATTAATAGGATGCGGACAGAAACATCCAGAAAATTGTTTTTTTCTGGTCTAATTATACAAAAGGGCTGTCAAAGAAGCACAATCTTGTTGTTAGTGACCGAAAACAAGCCATTATAGGTTATAATCAAAGACAAGTTAAAAAAAACAAAATCTGTATTAGTATATGGCAGCACATTTGTGAAACTAGGTTAGTTCATTTTTATAATTGTTAAGGTGGTGTTTTTAAGTTAAATTAGGGCTCAAGCTCATTGCCAAACATTTTTCGCCAGGTACCAGTTACTTATTTACTCAAAAAAAATTATGTTTGGCCACTTGCATTTTCACTACACTCACAAATGCTGAGGATTTTACTTAGTTGATCAATGTTTCTACTCTATGGCACTCTAAATACAACCAAATAATGTTTATGATAACTTTAAGCATCTTTTTATTTCATTCTTCCATACCTATCTTTACTTTGAAGAGGTTTGAACCCTGAACATATCCATTATATCTAAAAAAACATTCTAGTCATCACAATATATACATTACTTCTTCTCTTAACTCGCAATGATTGATGGGAAAAAATGGTTACTTTACCCTTCAGTTCAATTCGTCTACTTAAATCCAGATGGAACGATGACAGAGTATATAGTAGTAGAACAACGATCTGTCTTGTGCGTTATCCTGCAGGTATGCAATTTAATACAAGCCAAATAGCACTTCCAGTCCACCTCGTATGGGATAGGCCTTATGTGGAGCCCAGCAAGCATAACTGGGACCTTTTTGAAAAGCTCATGCCGCCATATAGCTACCAGATAAAGTTCAATAACAGGTGCGGTTTACCTATGCAAGAGCACTTTGGTTCACTGACTGTCATACCAAAGGACGTAGTCATGCAGACTCGTTGGAAGAATGCCTTCATCGAACCACTTGAACCTGATGATTCAGACGAAGAGTGCGTACCTCATCGATCCTTCCTCACATTTAGACATATACAGCTATATATGCAGAAAGAATCAACCAGCTCAGACATGCATCTGCGCCTATTTTATTTCAATATAATCACTAGTATGCTGCTAACATTTACTCATTTGTCACGACATTTTTATTAGGCGGCCACTAAAGAGGAAGTTGCACAACAAATATCGACTGCGATTTGTGAATAAGATGTGCAAGGCATATTACACAAGAGATCAAATAAAAGCAGATGACGGGAGCCTTGTTAAGGTTGTTTTGTTCGATGAGAACAACACGAAGATCACGTCTGGTCCCCTGTCTTCAGCTTCTGTTGAGGTCGTAGCTCTCCACGGTGACTTCAATGTCGACGGTCAGGACTACTGGACTTCAGAGGAGTTCAATCGCTCTGTTGTGTGTCCACCGCCTGGAGAAAAAGCATCATCAGTCTCAGTCTTAGGAGGTGATCGCATCCTAGTCCTTGCTGATGGAGAGGCATGTCTCGGTGGTGCCTTTTTTCAGAGAACTTCCATTTGTGCTAGAACTGGAATGTTCAAGATGGGTGTAATGCTGGCCAACGTTCAAGACGAGAGAGTTCAAGAAGCCATATCAGAACCATTCCGCGTTATGGATAACCGTGTCAAAGGTACTCTTTTTTATCTGTTCTTTATTTTGTAAAAGAGAAAAAAGCATGCCCATAACTTAACATGGAATTTTATAGATCTTCAAAATTAGTCACTTAACTCACAATCATGAAGACTGAAATATATTCCAGATGATCTGCACAACAGATGTATGTATTCAAACATACATAACATATGTGTGTGCATTCATGTTTCATATGTTTAATTTTTCAAATGACAACCTTTTGTGGAAAATTTATTGATATTGTTGTCGATTGAGTGTTTGCAGAGTTGCATGCAAAAGATGGACCTACACAAGGTATCCATAGATCAGCTACCCCCTTTTTTCCACTCTGTATTGCCGATGATGGGTATCCTTAATGTTTCCTGGTCATTTTTAGGATTTAATCCAGCTGCAGCAACACTGTCACTGAAGCCATTGTAAGTTATACTAACTAAAGAAAACTAAGACAAGTTTTGTATCTTGGGGAAAAAACCATGACTAGACCATAACACAAGGTTAATCTGCAAAGGTTTTGATGTACACAAATGAACCTAACTGTAGAGGAACATGCTTAAAGATTAAGAAGGTGGCTCACATTGCTTTAATTATTTACCTCCAGGACATAGTATAAATTTAACTAACTTCGTTTGCCATCTGGTCATTATTTTTTCAGCAACAACAGGCTTCTATACCACATCAAATTTCTCATCTAAAGGCCAGAAGTGCCCCATGCATGAATGGTACGGCACTTGTGTTCACAAGATTTTGTTATTTAATTTCTAGCTTGTTCCTACGAATATATTAAATGGTCGTTTAGTGGGGTAATTATTGTGAATTTTCTTCTAAGGATGTGGTCATTACTAGCACTGTGACGGGAGCCACGCTCCGAAGCTCAAATAAATAACACAAATCAAAACTCATTCCGGCTTTGGTCTGTCAACAAATTAGACATCAAACTAATATCATCTCACATATCAAATACACATACTAGTGCTAGATATTTTATATTAATATACAACAGTGTTAAAAGGAGTTACCATATTCGTCTAAAGAATCAAGAAATTACAAGGTTAATTGAGAGAAATAATATACACCGTTGATGTTAATGATCATTTAATGGTCTAGATTTAACAGAACAGCCAATAAAATAACGATTGATATTGTTCTGGACTCAAAGTTAGAATTATTTAGATCCACCTATTATAGAAATCTGCATCTAAGAAGAGATACAACGAACTCTTCCATCAGATCATGTATACCCGTTTATCCACGCTCTTCACGCCAACATACAAAATGGATTAGTGGCTACTTGAGGCATTAGTGGCTCCATAGCACAATAAGGCAACTGAATCCGCAAGAGAAACTATAGGATCATAAACAACTTAGAATTTACAAGAGGGCCAATGAACTGAACATTGGGGAAACTTGAAATCTTGAATAGTAGTTTTGTTGAGGAATGGAGCTCACAAAGATTAAGTTGAAGGCAACCTTAATTTGGCCTCGAGAAGAATCCATAGCCTGAGTGCTAATAATCACAGCAACAATTTTGTAGCTGCACAACACACGGCATCCATGACCGGGTTAGGCATCCTTGAGGCAAGGACGATGACCACACAGCAGAAGCAACAGCTGCTGCGACGCAGAGAAGTACCAGCAAGCAGAACACCGTCTCCAGTGATAAGACGAGCGTACATGCCAAAGCTGTATCTTGCTCCCATGTTGGTTCCGAGTATCCCGAGCTGCTCGTTCCTGCAGCGTTGCTTCCTCTGCCAGAGGGAGCTCACTGAGGGCATGGACATCTACATGTACAGGTCAGTTCAGTTCTCCACTACAAGTTTCAGTTATGATGTCGTGTAGTAGTATGGCAGGAAAATTCTGGTTTCTGATGATGGCATACGGTTATGTAACAGAGGCGACAGGGCGTTCTGCAGCGAGAGCTGCCGGTGCCGGCATATGATGGAGGACAATAGCTCCGCCATTGACAGCGGCCGGGTCATGGCGCCAGACCGCTTCCACCGCTCTGGCAGCTGCTACAAGGCCACCCCTAGCGTTTGCTTCTTCTTGGAAGGCAGGCAGGTACAGGGATGAGCAATCGACCAGGGAGGCGAGGCAGCGCCAGTCGGTAGGGAAGAAGAAAGGACATCGGAATTTGGATGGGTGTGATACTTAATTCGAAAGTCATAACAATTTCTATTGCCTAAATTTCTCGCCTGCAATTAGTGCAAAGTGAATGTTTGACACTTGAGAGACCTTGTCTTTGAGCCTCTTACATGTTGCAGGGAGCTCTCCCCGATTCTGTGTGTGAAATTCCATTTATGATGGGAAAGTAGGGTTTGTGCAAAACCGTTTATGATGACAACCAGAGAACTGCTTGCACCGTGGCTGGCGGGCGGCAAGATAGCGAGCTTTGGCCGGCCGGTGGCTATGAACGGTCAGGACGTGCCCAGCAGACTGATCTGCTATCGAATGTTATGGAGAATGTAACCGGCCACGTTCGCCGTTGCCACGAATGCGTCAGAGTGAGGATAATCTCGCACCTAGAAATCGTTTTCATCAAAAGTTATTGGTACCATTGACCAAGCAGGTCTGTTCAAGGGTAATCTGGGTGAAACTTTATAGACTCTTCTTTTATAATCCCTTCTGGCTCTTTTGCTTTCGTGTTCTTGGTTTGATCCTGGTGATTGCGAATATGTGGCCCTGAGATGGGATGATATTGTTTACGACTTGGTGCTCTTGGGCATTTTCTTGTTTCACCGGATGTAACACCCGGAATTTCAAGTTTTTGAAATAGCTAAAATTGATTAAAATATGCCCTAGTTTGAGCGAAAATAATATAGAGAAATAATTATTTATTTAGGAATCAAAATTTAATATTAGGTTAGGCATTTGATGATCATTCATGTTGTTGCATTTGTTTTATTGTGTGGTGTGGTTTTGATTTTATTTGTTTTGGATTCAAAATTTATTTTGAAAATGGTTTTGAAAATAAAAAGAATATGAAAAAAATAAATAACATGAATAACTCACCCTTCTTCCTTTTTGGCCTGGTGGCCTGGTTGGCCTGCTCTGCCTCCAGCTTGGGCTTGCCCACCGCAGGCCTGCTCTTCTTCGTCGCATTCGAGTGGGCCGAGCCCAGTATTGCCGAGCCCAGCTTTGCCGGCCCAGCCGAGGCTGTTGTGGGCGCGTTTCCTTCGTCTCTGTATCACTGAAGGACGGGCCCGCTTGTCAGCGCCTTCCTGTACTCAGTTCATAACCGAGCCGGAGTCGAGCACGGCGTCCTCCTATTCAATCCCGAGCTTCACGGGATTCTCTTCCAAGTCAAGGTGCCGTGGGATTGTTTAAGCAAACCACATGTGATTGCTCATCTTTTCTACGTGAACTTCAGCGCTGTGGCCCTAGCTTGTGGCCGCAAGCACAGTAAACCCTAGGACGCCGCCGTCAGATTCAATTCGATGAGTACGTCGCTTCTCTGCCATCGCAAGCTCCTTTACTAGCTTTGTCATGGTCTTTCGAGCACGAGGGTGTCCTCAAATTGTTTCGCTAGGTACTTAACGCTTCCCCTTGTGAACAGGAGCTCCGCCGTCCGCTCCTATGAGCCGCCCGACCCTCACGAGTCACCCTCGCCTCTGTATTCTCTTCAAGTGAGATCGCATTGAGTTCCGCGTTCGATTGGTATCAATTCCCTTCCAAATGGTGTGCGGGAATGCCCGTTTACCTACTCCGGCGAGCCGCCGGCCATGGGCCGCTGTGAGCGGTAGTGAAGCCGGCCGGAACTTTTCCCCTCTCCTCCAACTTCTGATCTGAGCCGTTCATCTAGGGATCGACGGCCGGAGAAGGCCGATACCCTTTCGGTCTACGGTTTTGCTAAAGAGCCCCTGTATTTCTTCATTTTCTAACCCGCAGTCCTAAAGCGTAATCCAAGAATACGCTTTCTTCTTTAGAAAACGTAATCTTCACCGGGTTAAATGAAAATATGTTTCATATGTTTCAAAGTGATGTTTCAAAACTTTAAATGTTTGTATCTTGCTCATTTTAACTCCGATTTGACCCGTTCAAGTTGCGTTAGGTTCGTTTTCGCGAGCTCTATTTGTTAGTGCTACTGTACAATAGGTTTGTAGCATTTGAATTTTGAGCTTATATTAAAGTATTTACTTATCTATTAGAAGTCTTAGAGAATTCATAACTTTCATGTTTTAACTCCTTTTTTCGTGATCTTTACGTCTGTGTGATCATAGTAATGTGTAGAAGAGTTTTATAAACTTTTTATACTATTTTGCTACTGTTAGTGTACTGTTCTAATTGTGTCTCTTTGTTTGATTCGTGTATGATTACTCGGATGATTATGTGTTGATGCTGGGTGATCGAGTATAGACGGTGAGCAATTTCTTGATGATCAGGAGTATTACTTTGAGTCAGACCAGCAGTATCAACAGGAAAGCTTTGATCAAAGCAAGTATAACATGGGACCATCCTTGTTGTCCTATTAACTAAAAATACTATTTATATGCATGTGTCCTCCTTGACAACCATAGAGATTATAACCTAGTGATTGATATCATGTTTCCTTGTCACCTGTGGAATGTGCATATGGGTAGCTTGGCTAGTGCGTGATCTATGAACAATGATCTTGTAATATGACTAATGAATTGTGCAACCAACCATTAAGATGATTTTATTACTGTTGAAAAGGTGGGCTATAGCATGTGGGTTATTTTGATGCTGTGGTTTCTCTCCATAAGGACTTATCTGTACGTGATTATCTGGGACATACAGTACAGCTGTGAGGGCTATATGGCTCTGGCTTTAGTTGTTGAAGAGACATTTTCTAGCTTGTTAGTGGTTACCTTAAATGGTGTAAGAATGACTTGCCACGTTGGGTGTAGGACAGCCTCTAGTCTATGAGTATAGCCGAGAAGGAATTGTTCCATTTGAAAAGGGAGTTCCTACATCTGCCTACCGAGTGAATCTAATGGTCCTAACTTGTTAGACGAACTTTTGAATGGCTTTATATGGTTTTTGATGTTTTGGGCTTTGCAAACCCATGCATTTGGAAGTCATGACTCACAGTGAAAGTGTACACCTCTGCGCAGAGTTTAATAAACTGGTATACTAGCCATGCCCACGGACACGGGCGGCCTTGGAACATCTACAGATAGTTGATTACCATTGTTATATCATGTTTAACTCTGTTACTACTTTTATGTTTAAGTTAATTGCTCTTTTATTATTCTTATTACAATTGATCATTGTTTCATCAATGGGTTTTGGTATACCTTGAAGCTACTCAATTGCTAAATAAATGATGAATCAAAGCTAAATATAGTCAAAACAGTGTTTAACCTTTTGAACCTCATGAACCCCGTGTTATACTTGTGAAGTACGACATGTGCTCACTCTTGCTATCCTCACCACAACAGATGAAGGTTATGAAGATGATTATCGCAATGAGTACTAGTCTTGGTGTCAACCGCGTCCATGTGGCTGGAGCTTCCGCGAGAGATTTATTATTAGTTGCTACATTTTTTGTATAAGACTATGTGATAATATTCACTTGTTTGTAATAAGCACTGTGGTGATACTTATATAATTTGTCAACTTGTGTGTGTGACTATTTCTTAGGACGCACATGAGTCTTTTACGCATCCTATTTTTGTCCTTAAAAATGGTTGTGACACCGGATGAAGTTGGCTGGATTGCTACTGTTCTTGTTGAGCTGGCAAAGATACAACGGCTAATTGGACTGGATGCTGTGCGAAATGCTGATACATTAGGTATGCTGGCTGCTGCCAGACATACGGGGACTGGACATATCCTTGCGAATAGCTAGGGTGCTGAAAAGTGTTGTTGTTTGGCAACATGTATGGGTGGT
Source organism: Saccharum hybrid cultivar R570 (assembly GCA_038087645.1). Classification (NCBI taxonomy): domain Eukaryota; kingdom Viridiplantae; phylum Streptophyta; class Magnoliopsida; order Poales; family Poaceae; genus Saccharum; species Saccharum hybrid cultivar. The sequence continues at coordinate 4,983,829 of JAQSUU010000743.1, read as the reverse complement.
TGAATAACTGACTGGGCGCGCTTTCGCAGTTAGCGTTGTGAATGACGTGTTTTGGTGCTTCGCTGCTTCTTGCAGCATCATCTTTTTCTTTGAGTTCTCTGGCCATCCTGTTATACTTGCAATCCTTTGTGATGTGACCTACATTTTCGCCACAAACGACACAGTATGAGGGCTTGAAACTTCTGTATTGTTGGTTTTGTGGTTGTCCAGGAAGTACTTGCTCTAGCGCGGATTGTCCTGACTCCTCTTGCAGGTTGTTAATGGAGCGAAAAGGTCTGACATTTCCTTGTGTAGGCGTCTGCGGAGGCCTTGGGGCCTTGTTTGCCTACCTCCATGAATTGCGCACCGCTTTCTGCCTTTTGAAGTCATCATCTGATCTCGCATATTGACTCATCACTTCGAATAGTTCTTTTACAGTATGAGGTGGCTCTCTGGCAAAATGAGCTACGCATTGACCTATTGCCAATACTTCGATTGCTACCGCGATCACATTTGCATCCAGCACGTTTGGCACCTGAGCCCTTATTTGAATGAATCTTTCTAGATACTCTGATAAGGGCTCATCATCTCGCTGAACACAGTTCATGAGATCTCTCGTAGTTTTCGCCCCAGACTGGTAGCCTTGGAAAGTTGACAGGAGCTCTGCCTTGATCTGATGCCATGAATGAATCGAAAGGGGTTTTAACAAAGTGTACCAGTCATGTGCAATGTCTTCAACTGCCGGGATAAGTGATTTCACTAGGGTTTGGGTATCCCCCCAGCCGAGACCACATCGGTTTCAACTTGCTATAAACTTTTTTGGATTTGTCTTCCCGTCAAAAGCCGGAATGCGCGGCTTGTAACCTAATCGCTCCGACTATTCGCCAGGGCGGGCGAATAGTCAGAGCTCCTGAGTGTGTTACCAGCGCGCCACCAAAACGGATCAGAAAAACAGACTCAACAATTCACGAAGCCGAAAACGGACTGGCAACCCGGCGCTCGGCAATAGCACATATAGTAATGGGTTTCAAGAGTGCCAGTCCGCCCTTGCAAAACAACGTTCGCCAATTAATCGGGCCTTTTCACCAAAATAAACGGTAATGATACAGTGCATACGCCCGGACGCGGACGGACGCGCCGCGACGCAAACAACGCGTGCGCGACTCGCCCCGTGCCGTATCCATTCGTTGACCCCGCTCCGACCCGCCCAGCCGCACTCGCTCGCCTCCTCCGCTCCACACCGCTCTGCCTCCTCCGCGCGAAGCCGCTCGCGCTGAGCGCGCGCACTCCTCCTCCGTGCGCCGACGAGCTCCCCCTCCCTGCCTTCCTCTCTCCCCTCTTCCTCCCCCTTCCCGCTGCGCTCCCTTGGTGGCGGATCCTCAGATCCAGCGGTGCGGGTGCTCTTCTCCGCCCTGGAGCTTCCTCCTCCAACTCGACGACGGCATGGGGGGCCTCCCCCGTGGTGGATCCATGGTGCACCGAGCCGTCCACGGTGGATCCATGGTGGCGGTGCAGATCCAGTTGGGGGTGGCGCTTTCCACTCTTGCGCGCCTCGCTCACCTCGACGACGGCTTTGGCGAGCTCCCCTGGTGGTGGATCCATGCAGCAGCATTGCCCCTCGTGGTGGATCCATGGGGGCGTTGCAGATCTAACGGCCTTCTCCCTCTCTTCTCCCCTTGTTTTAGTAGTTTTTTTCTGTTGTTTCATTTGCTCGAAAGATATGTTTCAGTAGGCAATCTGAGATGTTTTTCTGGTTGTTTCAGTAGTTCAAGTTGGGTGTTTCAGTAGTTGAAGCTAGATGTTTCGGTAGCCAATCTAGGGGTGTTTTCTGGATGTTTCAGTATTCAATTTGGGGTGTTTTCTGGGTGTTTCAGTAGTTCAATATGGGTGTTTCACTAGCTCAATTTGGGCGTTTCAACAGGAGGATTTCAAGTGTTTCAGTAATCCAAACTGGAGCGTTTCAGTAGTTCAATCTTGGTGTTTCAATAAGATGTTTTTAAGTGTTTCAGTATTCAAAACTGGGGTGTTTCTGGAGTGTCTCAGTAGTTCAAAACTGAGTGTTTCAGTAGGTCAAAACTGGGTGTTTCAGTATCATGTTTTAATTGTTTTAACAGTCATAGGATGTATGTTGCAACAGTTGTATTTGAATGTTTCATAGGTAGATCTAGGTTTTTGCATCTCTCTCCCTCCCACCTCTGTTGCATCTTCTCTCCCAGAGTTTTTTTTGCATCAGACGTTGGTGTTGGGGGTTGACGAGGTTGAGGGCGGGGCAGATCCGTTGCACGGGGTGGTGGAGATGGCTTCCTTTCTTCGTCCATGTGTGGTGGGGATGGGGGAGGCTTTGGTTCGCTAGTTCCTTCCATTTTTATTTTCGTTGAGGCAGGGGCGGGCCGTTGCAGTGAGAGCGAGGTGGTTTGCTGTGGTGTCCGGCCGCTAGCGCTCGGATCCGGACGTCCGGGCACTAGCAACGCCCCAAAATAAATAGGATGGGGCTCGAGTCTTGAGTTTTCCTTACGTCTTTGCACCAGTGGCTGTCATTTCGCATTTTCGCCATCGCAAAATGACTGCGGCTCTTGCGGGCAACAACTGGCCCCGGCGAGAGCGCTTTCGCCTAGACGAATATACGGATGCCGCAATTTGTCTTTCCCCGCCCCTTGAAGCGCGTTACCACTATTTCGCCACTGCAGAATGTCAACAGCTCTTTGGGGGGGGGGGGGGGGGTGTCAAGCCCCAAGGGGTGCAAGGGTTGGCCCTGCCCCCAACAAAGGGCATTGCAGATTTGAAGTATATCCCTGTGTTCCCATGTCCTGCACTCACATTTAGCTGTCAGAAAGGTCAGTTCCAAACGTGTCAAACTGCCCAGTATCTAACAAAGATAAAGCAATAATAAGCTTGAAGTGGCTCTGATAAATTCATATGAATAAAAAAATGCAAAGGAAAGAATCATGAACTTTCAAGAACACCATTTTATTGGAATCCATGTAATACAGATGAACTACCATCAGCAGCGGTGCGGATAGGCAGAGGCTTCCGGGAGCTTAAAATCCGTGATGCCTCTGCTGGCAGCGTCCAGTATGCAAGGGCTGCGGCGGAACAGGGGCTGAATCCCAACACCTTCGGTGTTAGTTCAACACAGGGAGTAGTTCATATGTATGAGTGTGAAGACGTTTTGTGTTGAACTACGGCATCATCATACTACATTAAAAAAACAGAGGGAGTAGTAGTTCATATAGATTCAATAAACTAGCAGAGACATTTTCACACTGGAAATATGTTTCGATTAACCATAACTGCATTCTAGTGTGGCCTTGCCTTTCAAACAATTTAACATACAAATGTTACACATTCATCCTGTTGGAAGCAAGAACACCAGAACATAATAAACATATCTGTAGACCTCTAACAGCCTCATGATAATACATTCCTAAAAGCATCAAATTTCCATAGTGACATAGTGGCGGAACCAGGGGGGCTAGCATGGGCCGTGCCCCCCCCCCCCCCCCAAAGCACAGTAGATTCATTTAAATACCTATATAAATATTTATATTTATAGCATAAAAATATTAATTTCATCCATTTTTTAGTAAAATATGATGATTTTGGTTAGAAATAGTGTAGATTTTTTTTGAAAATTTGTTGAAACATATAATTATGTATATTTTATCATACTAAAAAAATACAATCACATTTGTTCGGCCTCCCTTAATCAAGATCGCTGGTTCCGCACATGTCACATCTTATTACCACAACGAATTGAAAAAAGAAACACTACTACAAGAAAGCAACAGGCATGTGCTAGTGCAGATAATAGAAGTTCACGTGTTTTACAAGTGAGCAAATCCAGCCAGTATATGCCGCATACATATACACTAAATGACTAAAATTAGTGAACGGGGACACTGAACAGAGATAATTTTACCTGGTAATGAACTTGACGCTCAAGTGCACACTAACAGGACAGAATTTGAACAGGGAGTTTCTTCAAACAAAGCAGACCGAATAGCATGGGCAGTAAATCAGATAGATCAGTAGACGGATACAATTACCCAAACAAAATCACATGTCACAAGAAGATGGTCAGTAAATTAGTTTGTGAACAAAGCTAGCTAGCTGGTTGAAGGCAGCACAATATAACCGAGGCAGGGCCTGGCATGGGCAAAGCAATTCGCCAAACAGCTCGCATGCGCGTGGTCTAGGCTCAGGCCTACCACCTTCTCGCGCTGCAGCTGTAGCTGTTCGACGAATTGCTTCCCAGGCCAGGCCAGCTCCGGGAGCATCGGTCGTGGGCGGTGGGCGCTGGCTCTCGCGGCGGGACATGCATGTCCATGGCGCCGGATGCGGGATCTAGATCTGGATCGGTGGGATATGTCCGCGAGATAAAAGCTCAACTACCGCTTAAGCAGCTGAAGCTCAACTACCGCGAGGAATGGAAGAGTGGTTTAGTTTAGGGTTACGGTGTTGCCTTGCGTCTGTATAAATAGAGGAGGAGCTGGAGTAGAGCAACGGGATGTGGCTGGATCGGCCCACTGCTGCCCGGTCCATTAACCGTTTGGGCTTGAAGTGTTAAACTCTTTTGGCTGGGCCTAACTTTACTGATGACCAAGGCATGCAGTCCAGGCCTAAGAATGAGCCTTCCCTAAAACAGAAAAGGCCTAGGAATGAGCCCCACATCGAATCACCAATCTATCGTGCTGAGTAGTTTTTGGAATGGTCAAACCAACGGCTCTTCTTTTTTTTTAAAAAAAAAAAGTCTCTTCTCGTGAAGTAGGGAGTGTAACTAGTCGTTGTTTTCAGTGAAACCACTAGTGATTGGGACATGATCCTCGGATATGCATGTTTGGGACTAGTATCGAGTTACATGCACTATATATGTATATGTATTTAACCACCCAAGCCAAATATATGCGATGATCACCATACAAGCGACGGAGGGTGGTCTGCCTCCACGATGAGGATGAAGGCGTTGACGGAGACGATGAGGCCACAGTAGGAGTCGATGCTACTTCGCAGATCACGCGACCGCGTGGCCATGCCCCTGCCTCCCCAGAGACGCGCAAACAGCGTGCTCCCGTTGTATGACTCCACAAGTTCGTGTGCATCCCTGAGTGCACTGGTCAGCAGGTGCCCCTGCTGCTGCTGCATGACCCAGTAGCCGCCTGGCGAATTCAGGAGCAGGCGGAGCATCTGCACGCGGTCCTCGAGCTTCCTGCACTCCTTGTTCATCTCATGGAACCGTAGGAAGCTTGCGGCGATGGCGACGAGGGTGACGGCGTCCACTCCGAATAGCTGGAACAGGTTGGCCGCTTTTCCGACGATGTCCCAAAACGCCGCCATTTTTTTGTTGTTGTATTGTGTACTTGGTGGTAACCAGACTCTTCTGCATGCACCGTTGGTCGATCCTGCAAGAGTAACACGTATAGTGAGGCTGAATGAACGTAGTACGTACACTCTATTATATAGCTCCAAATCCACGCTAATATATATACGAAAGGAAACAATGCATAAGAATGTGGCAGGGAGCAGAACACACCCTCAGTGAAATGTGCAGTCTGTTTCTTTTTCAGTCTGTTGTACCTACGCTGCTCGAGTGCAGAATGTAGCTACTGGCTAGCTAGTAGCGCGATGGTACAGTGAAGCAAGGATCTCGATCCATATGTATGATGCCACTGCACGCAGGCGTCCAGTGGCCTCTGTATATATAGGTTCATTCAGGCCGGAGTAAACAATGTTTGCGACAATGAATTAGTTAGTCTGGATAAGAGATGGAGTTGCTCCTAGGTCCTAAGCTTGAATTGACTGGCATGTATGCATGCATGCTTCTGGGGTTGACGAGGGCTTCAGCATGAGTTACTACTTACTGATCTGTGGCGCCTTGGGCGTACGGCGGAGTACCTTTGGAAAGCCTTGTGTTTGACTGCTGCTCTCACCTGGCCACCTCAGACGCCCTCCGACATGGCAAAGGGTTTATTCAAAGTTGCAAGGGAGTCATCACAGGGAACAAGCGCACCTGGGAGCAGAGCAGACTCGGTTTCATTCACACCCCGCCGGGAGTTGAGATGGAGAGGTCTCAGGGACTCCACGGGACTTCCCAGCTTTCCATTCCAACTCAGAAAATGTTGACCAAACCTTGCCTCTGAGGCTCTCTGACTATTCTCTGTTCCAATACATTTTTCTCTGCATCTTGGCTACGTTCGTTCGCAATGATAAAAAAAAACTACTGCTGGAACACCGATATACGCCTACTAGAAGAATACACTGGCCATCAAAACCGAATCAGTTAAATGAAACTGTTGCATTGTTACATGCAAGATACAGGCCAGCAAAACCAAATCAGTTAGAAAAGAATCTAATACAAAGTTTGTAGTGTTTCGCAAATAATAATAATAATAATAATAATAATAATAATAATAATAATAATAATAATAATAATAATAATAATAATAATAATAATAATAATAATAATAATAATAATAATACAAAGTTTGTAGAATACTGGATCGAATTATAGCAAAACCTGATGGCCAAACAAATAATATAACATATATATCTGATATCTTATATGATAATATATTGAAAATGGTACTTGTACATAGTGAAAGATAATGTGACATTTAGTCAGAAATAATGTGACACTTAGCAGGAGGTAACACAAATAACTTGCTTTCTCAAGACAAACAAACACACACACACACAAATAACTTGCATGCAGAGATTGAAAACTTAGTAGATAGTATTTGCTTTTATAAAAAAAAAAGAAGATAATAATGTGAACTGGTTTGATGTATAGTTCGTCTGGACAAGAGATGGATCAGAGTTGGTCCGCCTAAAGCCTGATCTGCATGTATGGTTCGGAGGTTGACGAAGGTTTCAGCGTGAGTTACCCTGTGGCGCCATGGGCGTCCGGTGGAGTACCTCTGGAAGCCTTGTGCAGTTATGTTTGACTGCTGTTCCCACCTCCAGATGACCTACGACATGGCAAAGCAGAGTTTATGCAAAGCTACAAGACACAGGGAGCAGAGCAGCGCACGTCGGACCAGAGCACAGCCTCGGTAACTTCGTTCTCTTAGCCGAGCACTACTGCTTGCCTTTGCTGACTGGGTGTTCACACCCCGGGAGTTGAGATGGAGGTCTCAGGGAGTCCACCAGGAGTTCCAAGCTATTCAGTGGGGGTCCAGAATATGTACTAGGAGGAACTTTTCCTTCTTATTTTGTAGAAATTCGTAGAGAGACTTAGGAAGGGCTCCATGCTGCTGACAGTGGTAGGGGGAGGCTTGAGCCCCGACGTCAATAATAGAGCCGAGTACTTGCTTATAAGTCAAGTTAGAAGAGCCGAGTTATATAATAGATGTCTCCTATTTGACTTAAAAAAAGTTTCTCTCTCCTAATTCTCCTCACAATACTCGTTACTTGGGCCCACTAATGTATATCCTCCCTCCGTATCGGATTTAGAAGTCGTTTTGGACAAGATTTGGGTCAAACATTGGGAATATAAATCATCAATAACTTTTAAGTTGTTGAGTTTTACAAATGTAAAAAATATATAAATAGATTTGTCTTGAAAAATACTTTCATAAAAGTATACATATATCACTTTTCCATAAATATTTTTTATAAAACAAGAGGTCAAAGTTGTGTTTTGGAGACCGTGTCGCTGTCTTAAACGACTTCTAAATCCGATACAGAGGGAGTACTTCTGTATCCAGTTTGTTGTTTGCATGAGAGCCGAGCTCTCATATATTCCTCTCCTTTCTCTTCCACATCAGTATTAGCTTGGCTATAAGCCCATTATTGTAGATTTGCCCCTAAACTTTCCATTCAACTCAGGATTTGTTTATTAGAGTTCTCCATTATTCTAACTCAGTTGTGTTTAGTGAAGCTCGAGCTGTTCTGGCTCCAGCTCCTATCAGGGCTGAAGCTATTCAATAGCTAGTGGGTGCAAACACACCCCCTAAAAAATTGAAAAATAGATTATGATTAAAATTTTACCATGTATGCACCCTATATGACATCCATGAGGCAGACATACTTCTCCCCTAATTTGCTCTAGCTTCACCATTGGTTAATATACTCGATGAAGCAATTGTTTTTTTTAGAAGAAAGTTGAATAAAACAACTTTTCATGGTAGATAGAAATGATGAGACGTCTATAATATCCATATCCTTCTCTCTTTTTTCTTTCTTCACATATTTATTTTGTTCCAGTCCTTCCTGTCTCTATTTGCCGTTGTTATCCTCTTCCACATCCCGTTGTCTGTTTCTCCGCCCGCCCCGCTCTCATCCCATTCTTCTCATTTGATTGCATTGGTGTAGTTGTGAAGTTGGAGCAGGCGAAGGAGCGGTACCACGAGTGGTCTCAGAAAAATATTGGCCAATGTTTGCGCGAAAGGAAAAAGAGATAAAACAACAACTACTGGACAGTGGACACAACGACAAACTGTAGAGAAACAGTGGCATATGCAGAGACGCAGTCCAATGAGCATGCCCACACGGAACGATGCAATGGGCTGCAACATCCGAGGGAGTTCCCGGACCTCCCGAGGACTCCCAACGCGCATGCAGACAATTGTTTAAAGAAGTCCCTAACTTTTCATCCTGATGCTAATCCTAGCCAAACACGCTTAGTAGACACCGTAGAATATAATAATACTCCTTACGCTTATGCTTATTGTCTCTAACTGAACTCCTACTCCTACCAACTGATCATCATATACTACTGGACAGACAGGCTTTGCCGAGTGCCAAAAGCACTCGGCAAAGACATGTTTACTCTCGGCACCCCTCTCGGCAAAGGACTCCCGGCAAAGCGGCGTCCGGCAAAGGGACCTTTGCCGAGAGCCTTCTTTCGGGCACTCGGCAAAGCCTTTGCCGAGAGCCACGGCGGCTCTCGGCAAACAAAAGTAGCTGTTAGGAGCTTTCTGCCGTTACCGGCCCAAAGAATTTTTCAAATTTTTTTTACTTAATTTCTTTGCCGAGAGCCCAGGTGCCCGGCTCTCGGCAAAGATTTTTTTTTTACTTAATTTATTTGCTGAGAGCCCACGTGCCCGGCTCTCGGCAAAGATTTTTTTTTCTTTTTTTTTAAATAATTTCTTTGCCGAGAGCTGAGGTGCCCGGCTCTCGGCAAAGATTTTGATTTTTCTTTTTTTTAAATTTCTTTGCCGAGAACCCTCTGGGCCGGCTCTCGGCAAAGATTTTTTCCTTTTTTTTGAATAACTCTTTACCTGAGCGGCCATTGGAGTTGCAAGAAAGAGGAGACGGCCGCATCACACTCACTCACACAGGTCAGCGAGGAGGGGACGCCAACGCCATGGCCAGGAAGATGAAGCGATCGAGGACGGAGTGTGAGCCAGCAAGGTATGCCCTCCGCAAATCTCTTGTGCAGATTGGAACTCTTCATTTGCTTTGTTTCAAATCTCGCCTCGCTTGCAGGGGACCAAGTGATGATGACATGCCTGTAGAGGATACTACACCTCCAAGAAGAAGCTTTGAGGTGCAAAGAAGTAGTACCAAGAAAAATAAGACCAAGGTATATACTTCCCATATTATGCTAAAGTCTTCCTCACAGCAAGCTGCACATGATTTTGCACTACTGGACTTCAGCAAAAAAACGATCGATAAACGTGGCAGTGCAGTTCCTGATTCCATAGATCTCATCTGAGCGATGGTTTGAGCTGCAAACATCGTCACTGGCCTATCTACCCGTGTGGCTCCCTTGGGCAGACGAGCCGGCCCTAACACTCAGCAGCGATTGCGACGTTGCCGTTCGTGGGGTCTTCTGACTCCAGCTCTCCCTTCCTCTCGCGCGCACGTGTCAGAGAGAGATCTGCAGGCCTTCTCTCCAAGCCCCATCCGCCTAGTCTCAGATCTCAGAGATTTGCCCGATCGAGAGTGGATCTGCGTCCTCTGCAGCAATTATCCTATTAGTGTCGTCAGAATATTCGTTGCGTATGCATTTGGCACATTAACTATACTATATAAAATCTGCCTCACAAACTGCACAAGATTTTGCACTACTGGACAAGGGTTGCGTCGTCTTCCTCCCCAGACAGCTAGTTAGTAGCTTACCTGCCATCCAAGCCCCCTCTGTCCTGCCTCAGATTTCAGAGATTTGCCTGTTGGAGCTGCGTGCCTAGCAGCAGTTCTCGTAGTAGTAGTTGTTGCGCTGCCACTTAGTATCGTCAAACTATTCATTGGTATAAATTTGACCATGTCCTGAATTCAAGTTCCGTCTTCTGTGTTCCAAATCGATATGCAGTACTGGAAATTTGAACCCCATAGTTAAATGTGAAACTTGAAAAAAGAATCCATCATGTTTGGATTCCTTGATCATTGTCGCCACAAATTTATCTGAGTAGATTTTTTATATGCCCCCCAACCCCCCAACCCCAATATACCACAGTACTTGTACTGACCGTTAACATGCTCTCAGGGTAAAATGATGACTAGTGAAATACGCAAAATGCTCGAGAAGTTTATTGAGAATCAGGAGAAGGTTATTGAAAGTCACAGTTGTTGCCACAGCAAACATCTGGAGAAGCTTACTGAAAGTCTTGGGAAGGTTACTGTAACACCCTAAAAATTTGAAAAGAAGAAAAATAGGAAAAATATGATTTTTATATTTATTTTGTGAAGCATGCAAAATTTAGAATAAGACTAATTTTGATAAATTTAAAAATAAATATAAGGGTAGAAACATGTTTGTGCACTCATGCTGTTGCATTTGAATTTTTGAGATGAGTGGTTTGATTCAAATTCAAATTTGATTTAAAAATCATTTGAAAAAGGAATTTGAAAAAAATTGGAAAAAAAAAAGAAAGGAAATTCATTTTCATTCGGATTTTGGTCCAGCCCGCCGTCTCGGCCTGCTTAGCATGCGGCCCGCTTCTCTTCACCGCGGCCGGTTTTCTTTTCCTGGGCCGAGCCCAAGCCGCAGCCGACGGCCCGTCACCGCGCGAGCGCTCGCGTCGGCCGCGTCTTCCGCCTGAGTCGCTGACTGGTGGGTCCCGCCTGTCATTGACACTTTCAAACTTTCCTTCTTCTTCCTCCGGTGCTTTCCAAAAATGGACGCCGTCGTTTCCTTCTTCACCGATCCGAAGCCGCCGCCAATCTCCGCGCCTTCCTTGTTTCCTCGCGCCTCCGGACTATAAAAACGGAGCCCCGCGTGATTCTTCCCTCATCCCGTGTCTTCGGCAGCCGATTTGGTGCTCGGGAGCTAGGTCACCGCGAGCACGAGATCCACCGTCCGCCCCTCAAAGCCGCACGCGCTCCTTGCTTCGTCCCCGGCCACGATTTTGCCCTAGGTGAGTTCGCGTTGAAGTTATCTACCTGCCGGTGCTTTTGTTTTGCGATTTCGTGCACCACAGAGCGAGATAGGCTCCACCCGGCCATGGCGCCGCCGCGGGAAGCTCGCCGTCGACTGTTTCCGACCGGAGCGCCGCCGGTTACCTCCTCGATCCGATCTGGACCGTCCGATCTAAATCCAACGGCTAGAATTAGAAGATACCGGTTCGCTGGTGATTTTGCAAAAGAAACCCTGTGATTTTTAAGTATAGAACCCGCAGTCCTAAAACGTAAAGCTCAGAGTACGCTTTGATCGGTTGAAAACGTATTTCGTCTCGGTAATTGAAAAATACGTTTTCTGATATTTACAGTTTTGCCATTTAGATTGTTTTAGTTGTAGAATTTTCGTTTTAGCTCCGATTTGATCCATTCAAATTGCGTTAGATTCATATTTGTGAACTCTACATGATGATAGAACTGTACAGTAGGTTTGAGATAATTTATTTTCAAGTTATATTAAAGTATTTATTTTTCTATAGGAAATCTTTGGAAATTCATAACTTTGTCGTTTTAGATCCGATTTTCGTGATCTTCGCGTCTGTGTGATCCTAGCAAGTTGTAGATTCATTTTAAAGACTTTTTATTTTATTTTCTTACTGTTGGTGTATTGTTCTAATTATAGTCTTGTTTGTTAATGCATGATTGCCTCTGGATGTGTGTTGTTGATAATGGTTGATCGAGTATAGACGGTGAGAAATTTGTTGGAGATCAAGAGCTTTACTACGAGCAAGATCTTCAGGACCAGTTTGAGCAAGGCAAGTATAGCATGGGATTATCCTTGTTGTCCTATTCACCTTATGCAATTAATATCATTATGCATTTATTCCTTGTTAAGGATGACTTAGCGATTGATCCTTTACCTTGGTACCTATTAAATTGCATTGAGTAGTTTGGCTAGTGCTTAAACATGGACTATGATCATGTAATTTGACTAATGGAATATGCAATAAATATTAAAAGATGATTTTATTACTGTTTAAGGGTACTAGAGCATGGGGTTACTTTTGATGCTCTAATTGCTCTCCATAAGGACTCATCTATAAGCGACAATCCGGGATTTACAGTACAACTGTGGGGGCTATATGGCTCTGGCTTTAGTCATATAGAAGGACCTTTTCTAGCTTGTTAGAGGTATTCCTTTATGGCGTAAGAATGGCTTGACGAATCGGGTATAGTGCGGCCTCTGTCCTCATGTGTATAGGCTGCGTGTTATTGTGCCATCAGGAAGGGGGGCTCTACATCTGTTTGCCGAGTGAAATCTAATGACCCTAACTTGTTAGACGAACCTTCGAAAGACTTCATAGTGTTTACCCTGCCTGCTCACCTTGGTAGTGTTTTGGGAGTAATTAACCCGGGCATTTGGGTAACACGACTCACAGTGAAAGTGTACAACCTCTGCAGAGTGTAAAACTGTTATAACAGCCGTGCTCACGGTTACGAGTGGCCTTGGACCCTTATGGAATAGTTGATCATTAATAATGGATATGTTTTTGCTTTTCGTTAATCATTTCACATGGATCATATGTTTATTGTTACATTGAGACACATTGATATCGTTGATATACTGAATTAATGCTATTTAAAAGCTACATGCTGATAAACCAATGAATATGCCTTTTTGAGCCTCATGAACCCCATGTTACACTTGTTGAGTACGAGATGTACTTACGCTTGTTTATTTCTTTTACTTGGATAAAAATCTCGGATGGGTAACAGATGGAGGTAATAGTGACTACTACGCCTATTTCCCTGAAGATTACTAGTCTTGCTGTCAACCAGTCAATGTACCTGTGACTGGAGCTACCACGAGAGATTTTTATTTATACTTCCGCTACGTTTGTGTTAAGACTATGTGTTTAAATATCGTGATGTAATAACATTTGTGATGATACTTCTGTTATAATTTGTGAACTTATGTGTGATTGATCTCTGGGCGCACATAAGTGTATGCATTCCATTTGGTCGATAAATGGGTGTGACAAATTGGTATCAGAGCTCTTGTTGACTGTAGGACGTAAGCCTAGCTAAGAATGGTCGATTTAGTATCATCTTTACTCTATTTTTATGCTCACTATCTTGCTCTTGTTATTTGATAAATTTTTATGCTTCTTATGTCACATTCTATTATGAAATGTTGCCTCTATTCTAATTTCATCTAAAAATTCTGTAGATGGCCCGTGACCGTAAGACTGCCCGCATTAGCTCTGGAGGATACTACCCACCTCGTGCTCTGCATGTAACTGAAGAGCCACAAGAGCCAGAACCTCAGGAACAGGAGCAGACTCCCGTGACACCAGTCCAAGCACCAGCACCTCCTCAGGAAGAGCCTGAGCCTGAAGAAGATCCAGAAATCATCAAGATTGAAGATGATGAAGAGGAAGCTAATGGAGGAGTACAACCCCCGCCTCCATCATATGAAGCTCCTGAAGATATGCCACCTGCTCCAATGGGATGGACTGTGAGGATCTACCACAGGAATGGAGGGAATGCTGTCTCTCATCTTCGCCTGGTGGGGATGCTCACTGATTACTTCGCTGACTGGCATCCAGCTGTGGAGTACGTCTGCTGGGAGTACACTCATCCACTGGAGGACACGTACTGGAAGGCAAGGGCAAGCATCTTTGCCCACAAGGAAGACAAGGGAGCATATCAGCTGGACAGGATGTTCTCTCACGTGGGACATCGAGCTACTATAGAGGATAGCATTGAAGATGCTGCTTTTGAAGCATGTATGGGTCTCCGCTATCTTCGCTTTAACCTTATGAAGCATGACATTTATCGCTTCTTTCCTCGTGCACACCCCGAGCTTGGATGGGCTATGACAGATCCAGTGCAGCTAGAGCCACTACCTCGGGTAATGGTGGACTTTGTCTATAATATGATGGATAGGAAGCTACAGCTAGAAGAGATGGTGAAGGCACAAGGGAAGACTATCAGAAGGTGCCAAGCAACCATTGATGAGCTCCGAGCAAACCAAGGCATGTCCAAGATTTATGAGACATTAGAGCATGAGCCACTTCCTTAGGAAGTAGGAGTCCTTTATGTAATAAGAACGTTCTTAGTAACGTCAGTGAGTCAGTTGAGTCTGTCGTGTGGTTTGAACCTTGGTGTGCTAGTTGCTTTATTATTATGCTTATGTGTGAGTTGGATCTTTGTTTGAGTGTCGGGACTTGTAGGCATGTCTACAAGTTCCATTCTTAAGAATAATAAGTTTAATAGTCAAGGAATAATAGTTGGGGTTTGATATTATCACGTTTCTGTCTTTGCTGTTTTCTGGAGCAGTCTTCAATGTTTCTGCTATAGTTTAAAAACGGTTCGTGCAACATTTATGAAATTTTTATGAGAGAAACTAGACTCAAGCATCTTTCAAATGCCACTGGAATCACCTTTTTATCTGATCTGGTTCGATAGATATAATTTTTACAAGTTAAAGTTTCTGTACAATCTGGAATCTGGAACAGTTTCTGTTACGCCTTATTTTTCATAGACTTCACGACAGAATCTGATCTTGAGGTCTGAATAGAAATTGTGGATAATTTTATAAGCTTTCCAACCATATAAGGCACGCCTCTTTTGGATTTCTGTAACTCGAGATATGATTGAAATACTGAACTGTCAACATTGCTACTCGTCCAGAAAATTTTCAGATCTCCTTCTTAATCTTATAAGTGGTTGAAATCATGGAATTCTTAAAGTTTGCATGTTTATGGATGGCAGATGGCCGGAAGAGGAAGAGGCAGAGGTCGTGGAAACATTCCCCCAAATCCACCACCACCACCGCCACCAACTATTGAGCAACTGTTGGCGGTACAGACGCAGTTGATGCAGCAACTAGTGCAAAATCAGCAAAATCAGCCAGTTGCTGGGGGTCAACCACGTGATAAGCGTGGTGAGTTTTTGAAGGGTCGTCCCCCAGTGTTTACACATGCTGCTGATCCTTTGGAGGCCGATGATTGGCTACGTGCTGTGGAGAAACAACTCACTATTGCCCAATGTGATGACCGACAGAAGGTGTTGTTTGCTTCTGGGCAACTTCAGGGAGAAGCTCAGGATTGGTGGGAGTCATATGAGTATGGTCGTCCTGCCAATGCTCCTGCAGTCACCTGGCAGGAGTTTAGGGAGAACTTCAGGGCATACCATATACCTGAAGGAATGATAGAGTTGAAGGCGGAGGAATTCAGGAACCTGACCCAAGGGTCAATGACTGTAGCTGAGTACCGTGACAAGTTTGCTCAATTGTCACGATATGCTCCACATGAGGTGGCCAATGACAATGATAAGCAGCGCCGCTTCTTGAAGGGATTATATGATGGACTACAGTTGCAGTTGATGTCCAATACCTACCCTAATTTTCAGACGCTTGTAAACCGCGCTATCGTGGTGGATAGCAAGCGCAAGGAAATGGATGCTAAGAGGAAGAGGTTACAGGGACAAGCCTCTAATAGCAACACCCGTCTGCGTACTGGTTTTCAGCAGAATACTCAGCAGAGGCCTCTCTCTGGACTGTGGAATCGTGGTCAGGTCCCATTCCGTGGACAGTTTCCGCAACGTCCCCCATTCCAGCCACAGAATAGCAACCAACGTCCACCGCAGCAGAATGGAAATCAAGCACAGCGTCAGGGTCCTCCCAATAACACTCCTATGAAGACCAGTGTTCCCAATACCCCCAACAAGTGTTTCCGATGTGGAAAAGAAGGTCACTTGTCTTACAATTGCCCGGAGAAGCTTAACCAGCAGACTCCCCAGAGACAGAGCAGCCACCAGAAGACCGCACCTAACTCAGGAAGGGTGAATCACTTGTCCCAGGAAACTGCAGTGGAGGAGCCAGAAGTTATGCTTGGTACGTTCGATGTTCACTCTACTCCCGCCACTGTACTTTTTGATTCTGGAGCATCACATTCTTTCATATCGCAATCATTTGTTAGAATACATAGAATCCATTTATGTGCCATGAAGAACCCTATCTTAGTAAACTCACCTGGTGGAAGCATGCCAGCATCTTATCGCTGTCTTCCGATTAGTCTCAACTTAAGGGGGGTAGAGTTTACAGTTAGCCCTATAGTATTGAGAACAGCTGGGATTGATCTTATATTGGGAATGGATTGGATGATGCAACAACAAGCAGAGATTCAGTGTAAGGATAAATCAGTTATACTGACAACACCAAAGGGTGATAGAATCAGGGTTGAAGTAAAAGTGCAAAAACAAGAGACTGCTACAGTGAACCAGCTTAATGATGGTGCCAACCAGGAAGATCCAGTTGTGGAGGAGTTTCCAGATGTGTTTCCAGAGGAATTGCCAGGTATGCCACCAGACCGTGACATTGAATTTATTATTGAATTATTACCTGGAACTGCACCTATAGCTAAGCGTCCATATAGAATGGGAGTAAATGAATTAGAAGAACTTAAGAAACAAATTAAGGAGTTGCAGGATAAGGGTTTTATTCGTCCTAGTTCTTCACCTTGGGGAGCACCAGTAATTTTTGTGGATAAGAAAGATGGAACTCAGAGGATGTGTGTAGATTATCGGTCTCTTAATGAGGTTACTATTAAGAACAAGTACCCATTGCCTAGGATTGATGACCTGTTTGATCAGTTGAGAGGAGCTTGTGTATTTTCCAAGATTGATCTTCGTTCTGGATATCATCAGTTAAAGATTCGTGCTAGTGATGTACCAAAGACAGCTTTTACCACACGGTATGGGTTGTATGAGTATACAGTGATGTCTTTTGGTTTAACTAATGCCCCTACATACTTTATGTACTTAATGAATAAGGTGTTTATGGAATATCTGGATAAGTTTGTAGTGGTATTCATCGATGATATTCTAGTATTTTCCAAGACTGAGGAAGAACATGCGGAACATTTGAGGTTGGTTTTGCAGAAGCTCAGAGAACACCAACTATATGCAAAGAGGAGTAAATGTGAGTTTTGGTTGAAGGAAGTTTCTTTTCTGGGTCACATTGTCTCTAATGGAGGAATATCAGTAGATCCTGGTAAGGTGAAAGATGTATTGAATTGGAAACCACCCATTAATGGGAGTGAGATCCGTAGTTTCTTGGGATTAGCTGGTTATTATAGAAGATTTATAGAGGGATTTTCAAAGCTTGCAAAACCAATGACTGCATTATTGGAGAAGAATGCCAAGTTTGTGTGGTCCGAGAAGTGTCAGGCCAATTTTGAGGAGCTAAAGAAGAGATTGACGACTGCACCCGTCTTAGTTTTGCCAGATCTGAGTAAACCTTTCTCTATTTATTGTGATGCATCTCGATTGGGTTTGGGATGTGTACTGATGCAAGAAGGTAGAGTTGTGGCATATGCATCAAGGCAGTTGAGGAAGCATGAGTTAAATTACCCTACTCATGATTTGGAATTAGCTGCAGTAGTTCATGCATTAAAGATATGGAGACATTATTTGATTGGACACAAGAGTGATATATACACTGATCACAAGAGTTTAAGGTATATCTTCACTCAAACGGATCTGAACTTGAGGCAGCGTAGATGGTTGGAGTTGATAAAAGACTATGATCTAGAGGTGCATTATCATCCAGGAAAGGCCAACGTTGTTGCTGATGCTCTTAGTAGGAAAAGTTATGCAAATGAAATACAAGTAATGCCTATGCCAAAGGAATTATGTGCCGAGTGCAAGTATTTGAACTTAGGATTTACTACCAATGCAGTGGAATTAGTATTAGAGCCTACTCTAGAGCAAGAGATCCGTAAAGGTCAGCAGAAAGATGAAAAGTTGAGGGAGATAGCTGAAAACATAGCGAAAGGTAAATCTCCAGGATTCCGTAAGGATGATAATGGTACGCTATGGTTTGGAAAAAGGCTGTGTGTGCCTGAAGATAAGGATATCAGAATGGTAATTCTGCGTGAAGCTCATGAGTCAGCTTATTCCATACATCCGGGGAGTACTAAGATGTACTTGGATCTGAGAGAGAAATATTGGTGGTATGGTTTAAAGAGAGATGTTGCTGAGTATGTTGCTTTGTGTGACACTTGTCAAAGGGTGAAAGCGGAACATCAGAGACCTGCAGGATTGTTACAGCCTATGCAGATACCCGAGTGGAAATGGGAAGAGGTTGGTATGGATTTTATAGTTGGATTGCCACGGACTCAAAGAGGATATGATTCAATTTGGGTGATAGTGGATCGTCTGACTAAGGTTGCTCATTTTCTGCCTGTGAAGACTACATATAGCAGTGCGAAGTTGGCAGAGTTGTATATAGAAAGAATAGTGAGTCTACATGGAGTACCTAAGAAGATTGTGTCTGATCGAGGTACTCAGTTTACATCTCATTATTGGCAAAAGATACATGAATCATTGGGAACCAAATTAAATTTTAGTACAACTTATCATCCTCAGACAGATGGTCAAACGGAGAGAATTAATCAGATATTGGAAGATATGTTGAGAGCTTGTGCTTTACAATATGGTACTAGTTGGGATAAGAGTTTGCCTTATGCAGAGTTCTCTTATAACAATAGTTATCAGAAGAGTCTTCAAATGGCACCGTTTGAGGCTCTGTATGGACGAAAATGTAGAACCCCGTTATTCTGGAATCAGACAGGGGAGAGTCAAGTGTATGGGCCTGATGTATTAAAGGATGCTGAAAAGAAAGTGAGAATGATTAGAGATAATCTAAAAATAGCACAGTCTAGACAGAAAAGCTATGCTGATACTCGCAGAAGGGAGTTGACTTTTGAGGTAGGGGATTATGTATATTTGAAAATATCGCCAATGAGGAGTGTGAGAAGGTTCAACATGAAGGGTAAATTGGCACCAAGATATATTGGACCTTTCAAGATTATAGAGAGACGTGGTGAAGTGGCATATCAGTTGGAATTACCTGAAAGTTTGGCAGGTGTACATGATGTGTTCCATGTGTCTCAATTGAAGAAATGTTTACGAGTACCAGATGAGCAGATTCCATTAGAGGAACTCACTGTTAAGGAGGATCTTACATATGAAGAGTTTCCGGTTAAAATTTTAGAGACTGTGGACAGAGTCACAAGAAGTAGAACAATTAAAATGTGTAAAGTACAATGGAATCGGTACACAGCAGAAGAGGCTACTTGGGAACGAGAAGAGGATCTGAGAAAAACCTACCCGCAACTGTTTGAGTAAGCATCGGTCGAATCTCGGGACGAGATTTATTTTAAGGGGGGTAGAATTGTAACACCCTAAAAATTTGAAAAGAAGAAAAATAGGAAAAATATGATTTTTATATTTATTTTGTGAAGCATGCAAAATTTAGAATAAGACTAATTTTGATAAATTTAAAAATAAATATAAGGGTAGAAACATGTTTGTGCACTCATGCTGTTGCATTTGAATTTTTGAGATGAGTGGTTTGATTCAAATTCAAATTTGATTTAAAAATCATTTGAAAAAGGAATTTGAAAAAAATTGGAAAAAGAAAAAGAAAGGAAATTCATTTTCATTCGGATTTTGGTCCAGCCCGCCGTCTCGGCCTGCTTAGCATGCGGCCCGCTTCTCTTCACCGCGGCCGGTTTTCTTTTCCTGGGCCGAGCCCAAGCCGCAGCCGACGGCCCGTCACCGCGCGAGCGCTCGCGTCGGCCGCGTCTTCCGCCTGAGTCGCTGACTGGTGGGTCCCGCCTGTCATTGACACTTTCAAACTTTCCTTCTTCTTCCTCCGGTGCTTTCCAAAAATGGACGCCGTCGTTTCCTTCTTCACCGATCCGAAGCCGCCGCCAATCTCCGCGCCTTCCTTGTTTCCTCGCGCCTCCGGACTATAAAAACGGAGCCCCGCGTGATTCTTCCCTCATCCCGTGTCTTCGGCAGCCGATTTGGTGCTCGGGAGCTAGGTCACCGCGAGCACGAGATCCACCGTCCGCCCCTCAAAGCCGCACGCGCTCCTTGCTTCGTCCCCGGCCACGATTTTGCCCTAGGTGAGTTCGCGTTGAAGTTATCTACCTGCCGGTGCTTTTGTTTTGCGATTTCGTGCACCACAGAGCGAGATAGGCTCCACCCGGCCATGGCGCCGCCGCGGGAAGCTCGCCGTCGACTGTTTCCGACCGGAGCGCCGCCGGTTACCTCCTCGATCCGATCTGGACCGTCCGATCTAAATCCAACGGCTAGAATTAGAAGATACCGGTTCGCTGGTGATTTTGCAAAAGAAACCCTGTGATTTTTAAGTATAGAACCCGCAGTCCTAAAACGTAAAGCTCAGAGTACGCTTTGATCGGTTGAAAACGTATTTCGTCTCGGTAATTGAAAAATACGTTTTCTGATATTTACAGTTTTGCCATTTAGATTGTTTTAGTTGTAGAATTTTCGTTTTAGCTCCGATTTGATCCATTCAAATTGCGTTAGATTCATATTTGTGAACTCTACATGATGATAGAACTGTACAGTAGGTTTGAGATAATTTATTTTCAAGTTATATTAAAGTATTTATTTTTCTATAGGAAATCTTTGGAAATTCATAACTTTGTCGTTTTAGATCCGATTTTCGTGATCTTCGCGTCTGTGTGATCCTAGCAAGTTGTAGATTCATTTTAAAGACTTTTTATTTTATTTTCTTACTGTTGGTGTATTGTTCTAATTATAGTCTTGTTTGTTAATGCATGATTGCCTCTGGATGTGTGTTGTTGATAATGGTTGATCGAGTATAGACGGTGAGAAATTTGTTGGAGATCAAGAGCTTTACTACGAGCAAGATCTTCAGGACCAGTTTGAGCAAGGCAAGTATAGCATGGGATTATCCTTGTTGTCCTATTCACCTTATGCAATTAATATCATTATGCATTTATTCCTTGTTAAGGATGACTTAGCGATTGATCTTTTACCTTGGTACCTATTAAATTGCATTGAGTAGTTTGGCTAGTGCTTAAACATGGACTATGATCATGTAATTTGACTAATGGAATATGCAATAAACATTAAAAGATGATTTTATTACTGTTTAAGGGTACTAGAGCATGGGGTTACTTTTGATGCTCTAATTGCTCTCCATAAGGACTCATCTATAAGCGACAATCCGGGATTTACAGTACAACTGTGGGGGCTATATGGCTCTGGCTTTAGTCATATAGAAGGACCTTTTCTAGCTTGTTAGAGGTATTCCTTTATGGCGTAAGAATGGCTTGACGAATCGGGTATAGTGCGGCCTCTGTCCTCATGTGTATAGGCTGCGTGTTATTGTGCCATCAGGAAGGGGGGCTCTACATCTGTTTGCCGAGTGAAATCTAATGACCCTAACTTGTTAGACGAACCTTCGAAAGACTTCATAGTGTTTACCCTGCCTGCTCACCTTGGTAGTGTTTTGGGAGTAATTAACCCGGGCATTTGGGTAACACGACTCACAGTGAAAGTGTACAACCTCTGCAGAGTGTAAAACTGTTATAACAGCCGTGCTCACGGTTACGAGTGGCCTTGGACCCTTATGGAATAGTTGATCATTAATAATGGATATGTTTTTGCTTTTCGTTAATCATTTCACATGGATCATATGTTTATTGTTACATTGAGACACATTGATATCGTTGATATACTGAATTAATGCTATTTAAAAGCTACATGCTGATAAACCAATGAATATGCCTTTTTGAGCCTCATGAACCCCATGTTACACTTGTTGAGTACGAGATGTACTTACGCTTGTTTATTTCTTTTACTTGGATAAAAATCCCGGATGGGTAACAGATGGAGGTAATAGTGACTACTACGCCTATTTCCCTGAAGATTACTAGTCTTGCTGTCAACCAGTCAATGTACCTGTGACTGGAGCTACCACGAGAGATTTTTATTTATACTTCCGCTACGTTTGTGTTAAGACTATGTGTTTAAATATCGTGATGTAATAACATTTGTGATGATACTTCTGTTATAATTTGTGAACTTATGTGTGATTGATCTCTGGGCGCACATAAGTGTATGCATTCCATTTGGTCGATAAATGGGTGTGACAGTTACTGAAAGTCTGGAGAAGGTTACTGAAAGTGTGGAGAAGCTTAGTGAAGGTCAAAGTGATCTACGCAAACAATTGGAGCTTCATACTAAGGCTCCAAGGTGTTGTTTATTTTCTACATATCATCATATCTTTTGTTTTCAGGGCATTGCCAGGAGTGCATTATTAGTGAAACTATTATTAAATTTGCTTCAAAGTTACCATAGTATTTTCCTTCTTTCGCAGATCACAGTGGAATCAAGAGCAGCAACCAAGATACCGACTTGTATTCAAATCTAACATGGATGAAAACATTGATAAGGGGAAATCCATAGAGATACACGTAGCTCTAGTTGATTCTAATAGCCGCCAAACTGTAAAAAATGGACCCCTTGCTTCTGCAACTGTTGAGTTGGTTGTCATCGATTCAAAGTTCAATGAAAACAATAACCAACACAATTGGTCCATCAAGGATTTCAGGAGCTACATAAAGAAAGCAAAACCAAGAAATCCAGCAACAGCAAATGTGGTTGAGTCAGGAACATCGATAGTGAGTAACGGCCGATTTAACCTTGAAAATGGGGATAAACATCACTGTGATTTTTCAATATTCGAAAACTCCGGTAACAAGAGGTTTAGGCTTGGGGTAATGGTTGTGTCGACAACTCAAGAGCGAGTTCTAGAAGGATTATCAAATCCTTTCTTTGTTCGGGGCCATGACAGGAACAGAAGTAAGTACACATATTCTTTCTCAGATTCAACGAGAAATTCTCAATTGTTCTGTATTTGAGACTATTTCTTTGCAGTCTTCATTTGTTGATACTTTTCAACTTCAGATATTAGAACGTATAAGCTACTGCTCGTGTATTTAACAAAATGTACACTTATGTTGGCACAAATCTTTGATGCGCCTAACAGCCTGAAAAGCATCCATCCTCAAGTGGAGGGGTACGCAAGCTTGGAGAGTAGCATGGGAAATAGCTAGGAGCAAATGGGTTTATATGAAAGATTTCGGGGAGGACTAAATCAGTACTTATATGACAAGGCTGGCATAATTATAATGGTTCTATGAAATATTAGTCATAATTTTGTTCACTATCTTGAGTGTTCGAATGGACATGTTTCTAACATAAATAAAATCAATTAGATGGAAAACAGAATCTAGTACTCTTTTCGATGGAATATATGTTACCCACTTGATTAGGCACATTACCACTTTACTAGGAGTTCTGATTATAGTAACACTATTGTTTTGGAGAACTGGCTTTGGCATACAAGTTTGGTGTTTGTAGTTTTGAATCCCCCGCCTCCCTCCTAAGAATGCAAGTTGCAGTTGCATTTCTAACCAGTAACATTTTTGTAGAGCAAGCTCGGGTTGACAATAGTAATCAAGAACAAAGCCCAATGTCTAATATGCAGAGCCCATCATGTCCAAATTCAACTCAAGCTGATGGAAACGGTTAAGTCTTGAAGCTCTTTTTTTCCCTCCTCATCTTCTTTTAAGAAAAATTCAAGAAGTTGCAGATCGCAATGTTTTCTCCTCATTTTCAGGACCGGTTACAACTCCTGTGCTTGGAGGACAGTACCAGCCTCTGTTTCAAAGAAATACTTTTGTGCTTTCTACAGAACAAGCTACCAGTGTAAGTAATGGAAAAGCTAATAATGCACGGTTTACATCTACAGCACACAACCCAAACTATATTATAACAAAAGGTTTTGATGCACATAATTAATCCAATTTTTGAACTAATTATTGTAATGAGCATTCTTAAGAAGGTGGACCCAGGGCTTTATTTCACTTCCAAACTCCATAAGTCCATAGTGCCCCATGGCAGTTTGATCTATCGCCTACTTGTTATTTTGTACAGCAACAACATCAAGTTCTTCATCGGTCAATGTTGGCCCAAGCTGCGAACAACCATACCGGTATGACACTTCTGTTCACGGGATGGTGATGATCCTGTTTTTATTCCCACAAGTGATAGGCTGAGAGGGTAATTATGTGGACATACCAGTGTAAGTTTCATTTGCATTTCTAATCAGTTGCATTTTTATAGTGCAAGCTTGGGTCGACACTGGTAATCAAGAACAAAATGGCCCAATGTCCAATATGCAAAACCTATCTTATCCGAATTCAACTCAAGCTTATGGAAATGGTTAAGGCTTGAATCTCTTTTTTTCCTCCTCTTCTTTAAAGAAAAATTCAAGGAGATGCAGATCGTAATGTTTTCTACTCATTTTCAGGATCTTTTATAAGTCCTGTGTTTGGAGGACAAAACCAGCCTCTGTTTCAAAGAAATACTCCTGTGCTTCCTACCGAACCAACTACTGGTGTAAGTAATGGAAAAGCTAATAAACCACGATTTACATCAATGGAACATAACACTAACTATATTATTAACAAAAGGTTTTGTTGTACATAATTAATCTTATTTTTCAACTAATAATTGTAAATGAGCATTCTTAGGGTGGGATATTTTACTTCCACTCCATAGTGTCCCATGATAGTTTTATTTGTCACCTACTTGTTATTTTGTACAGCAACAACATCAAGTTCCTCATTGGTCAATGTTGCCCCAAGCTTTGAACAACCCCACCGGTATGACACATTGACACTTCTGTTCATTGGATGGTGATGATCCTGTTTTTATCCACAAGTGATAGACTGAGTGGTTAACTATGTGGACATATCTGCCATAATTTTCTATTTTTTGAATACATACACTTCAAATTTTTGGTCCTTCTGTTTACCTGTTGATCATGATTGCTCTAATAAACCAGAAATTACTCCAAAATGTAAGTCCTTTTAGTTTTGTTCAAAGTCAAGGGCTAAACTTTGGTCAAGTTTATAGGAAAATACGTAGACATCTACAACATCATATTGCTTATAGGAAACACTGCCTAAAGTAATGTTTCCTCCTCATTTTCAGGGCTGAATGCAATTGGACAAATACAAACTCAATTTATAGAAAACGCTGATGTTGCTTATACAGAACCATCTGCTAGTGTAAGTAATAGAAAAACTAAGCCACGATTTCTACCTAGGTTACACATCCCTGACTATGTATATCCTTCATTATTTTTCTTCCAATCATAGTTTATTACACTAATTTTATTTGGCACCTGCTTGTTATTTTGTCCAGCAAGTACAACAGGCGATACCACAAAATCAAGATCATTGGCCGAACATAACCCAACAACCTATGAACAATAGAACTGGTATGGCTCTTTGACTCACTGGATTGTGACCCTATTTTGATTCCTAAAGTGATAAGTTGAGTGGGTTTATCTCCCATAATTTTCTGTGATTTCAACACAGACAATTTGAAAATATTGGTCCTTCAGTTTACCATCTTTACTGTCAATGACTAGAATTAAACCTATTGTTAAAAAAACTAGAATTCATCCCATTAATAGGAGTATAGAGTTATAGATCCATATAAGAGAGATTTAAAAGAAGTGCAGTTGTATTGTGAGCAACAAACACAATAGGATGTATTCATAGTGAAAACTTCCATTAATATATAGCCTAGAATTCATCCTGATCAACGAGGTTTAGTCGTAAGACCACCGATCAGACGACTAATCATGATTGGTCATCAACGAGGTCGATCAATTACTCCATCCTAGTCGGCTAGTCCAACAATTAGTTGTCCATGTGCCTAGATGGCTGATCAGCCTTGCATATATAGTGTAAATATATGTAAACATGATCATAAATAGGCAAATGGAAGAGGCAAAGAGAGCAAGCAGGAAAGCATGTAGAGCATCCTCCACACACAGCCACACAAATGTGTCACAAATTGGGTATTTGATAGATATTAGATAACATCTTCACTCTCTTCAAAGGAGATGGCAATCACAACAATACGACAGAGTAGTAGGCACCAACCTTCAACGGAGGAAGAGTGGTGGTTCATCTTGGTGGTTGTGGAGGATGATCAAAGCTGCAGTTTTAGGCTCGGGTCCTTCAAGCACCGGTGGGGGGTCAAGTCGAGGTGAAGAGGTGGGCATAGGCAGAGGCACTGGCAGGGGAGAGGCGGGTGGAGGCTGAACACCAACGGGAAAGGCGGCAGAGCTGCAGGTGGCCAGGCGTGGGTGAAGGTGGAGGTGCTGGCAGTGGAGAGGTGAGCGTCGAGCGGAGGCAGGGGACGGCGAGTGGAAGCGGGAGCAGGGAGTCAGAAAAAATATCGCTCACGGTGGAAAAACGGCTGCTGCTCCTCCCCTCCTCTTCAGAGCATACATATATACTATAAACCAAATGGGCCAGTTAAGGGTGCGACAAATTCTTCTCACCAGAGAAATTTCTTGAGCTGCCCAGCTTGTCGTCCAGATGGCCTGATCGGATGACTATTCATGATTAGTCATCCATTTAGTTGGACGACTAGTTTTTCAGTCGATGTAATTTTATCGAGGACCCTTATCGAGCTCCATGTTATGATAAGGATGACTAATTGTGATTAGTTGATAATTGGGGGGGGGTGGAGGAGGACATGCATCTATGACATTGTTTTTTTTTTTGCACTAGATTGTGCCTATTTCATTAATAGAGCAGAGTTAGAAATAACCTGATTAATGGAAAGGAAAAAGTCAAAAAAAAAGGTGCCCGAACTACTTGCACAGGAAAATTTATAAGCTTTTTGCTCGTGCGTGATCTAGCACCCAGCTTTGACTCTGATTTTTGCGGTGCTGGTTACTTTGGTCAACCAATCCATGCCATTTTTGCTTGGTATCCACTCTTCTAGCCGTAGGTTTGGTTGTGATGTCCACTCTTTGTAGTCCAAATTATAGCTGTATAAATTGATGTAAAGGAGTTTTTAAAAGCGTAGTCGTGTCCTTAGCAACAAATAAAATATAGCACAATAAGTTATATGAAAACCTGCATTAGTGTACAGCCTCATATTTGCATGGGACTCTGGGTCAATTTATTTAATATTCTTTTGCTATTCTGGTGTTTGTGAGTTAATTTAGCGTTACAACCTTACATGAGTATTTCTCAACCAATTTTTCAAGATACCCTTTGACTTCACTCGGTTTTGTAAGTTTGGCCTTCTATATTTTGGTCTCACCCTGTGTTTGAGAAAAAAATATAATACATTTTGATCTTACCCATAAATGCTGCAACTGTTACTTAATTGAGCATTCTTTCTAGTAGTAGAAAAAAATATTTGTCTTATGGGGTTAATACTATGCAGGGACGCCATTTTATCCTAACCAAATAGCATATCCAGTGCGCCTCATATGGGATCTGCCCAGTGTGGTGCCAAGCAAGCATTGTTTTGACCTTCTTGATCAGCTCATGCCGCAGCATAGTTGGCAGCCAAAATTTAAGAATTGTGGTTTACCTACTACGTGCCTCATGCAAGAGTGCTTTGGCTCATTAACCACCATGCCAAAGGAAGTCATGCAGACTCGTCGGGGAAGAGGTGTTCTCATTGAGCCACTTGAGCCTGATGATTCAGATGAAGGGTGTGTTCCTCAATCCTTGCTCGGTTACATAGAGATACAAAGTTCTACTTTAGAATCAATCAGCTAACTTTTACTAATTTGCCTGAACATTTTTTAGGCGACCACTAAAGAGGAAGCAGCACAGTAAATATCAGTTGCGATTTGTGAATAAGGTGTGTGAGACATATTACACATGGGATCAAATAAAATCAGATGAGGGCAAACTTCTCAAAGTTGCTTTGTTCGATGAGAACAACACGAAGATCACATCTGGTCCCCTGTCTTCAGCTTCTGTTGAGATCGTAGCTCTCCACGGTGACTTCAATGGCAATGGTCAGACTTCTGAGGAGTTCAGTCGCTCTGTTGTGTGTCCATCGCCAGGAGAAGAAACATCGTCAGTCCTAGGAGGTGATCGCATCTTAGTTCTTGCTGGTGGAGAGGCATGTCTCGGTGATACCTTTTTCCAGAAAACATCCTTTTGTGCTAGAACTGGAATGTTCAATATGGGTGTAATGCTGGCCAGCGCCCAAGAAGAAAGAATTCAAGAAGGGATATCTGAACCATTCAGGGTGATGGATCATCATTTACCAGGTATATATAACTGAACATGATTTTTTTTTAATATTCAATACAGGTCTTTTTATTTCAGAATGGATAAGGATCTAACACTCAAGTGTTTGAAGAGTACAAAACACCGAAATATGATGTCTAAGAAATTGTTCAGGTGTTCCAAACTAACAAACACGCGAAATTTCTGACCACTAGATTACAGCAAGGTTCTGGGATTCATTTTGGATGAGACTAAAAGATATATATTTTGAATTTATAGAGCATATTCGTCAAGAAGAGAGAAAAGATATATAGGGCATAAATGTTGTTCAAATCTAACCAAAATGAAGAGGCTGACAACGTCAGGAGAACCTTCTTATAAAATAAGAATACGCAGCTGGCCATAGAATACTATCATAGCATCTTGAATTTGTGTTTACGGTGCATGTATTGTAATAACTTTTTGCGAGGTATTGTAATAACTTTTAACATCATGCAGTAGTAAATCAACTGACAAAGAAGTAGTAAATCTCAGTACTTGATGATATCGCAATGTTTCAATAAAATTTATAGTTGGCTATAAAATTCGAGTCAAGGTCAGATTACTTTGCTATTCTGGTCATCAAACATTTATGATGTTTCAGAGTTCGTTGTTCTCACAACGAGTGTTCGTGTGTACTCTTGGCGAGTAAATCACTTGTTCGCGATTTAGATCAGATTCAAACGTACATGGACATATCCTTGCAAGTTGGGGCCTCATTCACAGAGAGCAAACACTTTCCTGTTCTTTCTGCGTATGACTTCTTTTGGCATGAAGTCCTGTTGAGATCTGATTTAACCGCATTTGTCTTTTAAAATTTTAAATACTTTCTTAGTGTTCTCACTACATTGGACATTGCGAACTTGCAGTATATTAAGTATGTTACTAAAACATCATATAAGCATTCCATTCAATTTGGTGCAGGGTTCATATCAAACTGTTGGAGCTGGAAGTCTGATTTGGAGCCTCCTCTTTGTCAGGCTTCTACACGTTCAGGTAACCCTTTAGTGCTTCTTGATTATTTCAATCCACACTCCCAAATGTTTGCTGCATCATATGATTCTGTGCCACTACCCCCAGTTGCTGGTGTCATTATTTAGTAATTAATTACTATAGATATACAATTTAATCGATAGAAAATATATTTATTATTAATTGATCCTTGTCTGCAGTCTTTCACAATTCAAGGTTGCTTATAGTCATATTTTTTTAGATCACAGAAAAAATCCGGCTTCATCCTCAAAATAGAGGAATCAGACCACACTGAATACAGTCAGGTTGCACACTCAAACAACCAAATTACCAAGCTCTATAGTTTACATAGCAATCTTAAAAACAAAAGGTCATCCGTGAGATGCAAAAAAAAGCAATCGCTGCTGACTCCAGCCTCCAGGGTAGCGCCCACAAAGACAATGAGCGACTTAGAGGCATCATTACGCTGCTTAGTGATATACGTGCCGATGCACGATCTTGAAAAAATTACGCTGTAATTGACTCCAAAAGCAGATCCCTCTGGATAAGACCTGCAAAAAGTTTTAGGCCTGCAATTATCATACACAACTGTTAGACAGCCACATATAGGCGCTTGGGCCATTGACCAATTATGGCTAATTATAGATTGATTGACATTTTATTAGGCAAGGAGATCCCACAGTGGTCATGATTCTATAAACCATTCTCCTTGCCTATATATGTACCCTACCTATTGACCGCCTAATCAATCATCAATTTCCTGTGTCATATCTTGCTTTCATGGTATCAGATCCTAGGTTTCTTCCACTGCCCTAGCCTCCACCGTGCGCCCCTTGGCTACGCACGTCGCACGCCTTCGAGCTACGCATCCCTAGCACGGGTATCTCCCCTACCGCCACTACCATGCTTGGATCTACCCCTCCCGCCTCCTCTGGCGTCGAGGCCGATGACACACTTGAAGCCGAGCGCCTCCGCACCGCTGTGGCCAAACATGTCGGCCCCGCCGAGAGGCTACAAGGGCCGCCACTCTCCAGTGCGTCCAAGTCACCAAGCAGGAGGCTGCGGTAGCAGCCTAGAACCACGATGACACTGCCGCGTGCGCTAGCAACGTGCTAGCCCACGAGCGGGAAGCGACTGAGGCCGCCATCAACCAAGTGGATGGCAACGCTGCCTCTGCCAGCGACATTGGCGATGGTCGCCCTTGTTAGCCACTCCGAGACACCCTCCTAGCTCATGAGGCCGCTGCCATCATCAAGCTCCACGCCCATGCCGTCGGTGTCCAGAACATCTGCGCCCTCATCCTCGCCATCCTCGACATGGAGTCGAACAACTACACCCACTGGCACCACTAGATGCTTCTGGTCCTTGGGTGCCACGTCCTCGCTGATGCCGCCGACCACACCTTCTCCGACAGGGAGTGCATGGACTGCGTCATCATGACATGGCTCCTCGACACAGTCTCTCACGATCTCGAGGAGATTGTTTGGGAAGACCCCGCCACTGCTTGCTCTGTCTGGCTTGCCCTAGAACATTAGTTTCTTCACAATCGCGAACAACGGGCGCTCTACCTTGACACCGTGTTCCGCAACTTTTTCCAGGGCGATCTCTCTATCACCTACTACCGCCACAAGTTCAAATCCATGTCTGATACCCTAGGCGATTTGGGTGAGGTCGTCACTGAACATCATCCTCGGCCTCAGCAAGCGCTTCGCCACCATCAGCATGCACCTCTAGCATGGGCGCCCATTCCCCACCTTGGAGGCTTGGACTGATCTCCTGCTTCAAGAGCTCAACATGGCTCATCACTCAGTGCCTTCACCAGCCGCCCTCCTTGCCTCTGGTGCTAGCGACACTGCTAGTCATCTTCCTTAGCAAACTAGCAAGCCTGCTGCACCACCACAGCAGCCCACTAGTGGCCCCATGGAAACAGCGGCAACTCCAGGACCTCTAGCAAGGGCTACAAGAGTGGCACGCGTGGTGGAAAGGGCAAGGGGTGGCAGTCTGGCACGCCCGCCCCCGGTCCATCCCCTTCTATGCCGCACTAACAGCACCCCGCGTAGGCTCCACTAACCGGTCTGTGGTCTAGCTTCCACAAGCTCTGGTCCGGTTCCATCAACATGTGGCTCGGGAATCGTCCTCTCCTGGCTCCACTCCTAGCTGCTCGTCCTCCACTATAGGCCCCTGCACCTTAGTCGCACGCCTTCGTGGCCGGAGACTAGGGGTAGTGGACTGCCCTCCCAGCTACTACTACCCCATGGCTGGCATGCCGTCCTGGGACATGCAGGGCCTCACCTCCTCATTGAACACTATGTCGCTGACTCCGCCTCAGCAACATGACTAGATCTTCGACAAACACGCCACCTCGCATATGACCTCTGATGTTGGTACTCTCTCCCACACCTCTTCCCTATAGTATCCTACTCCACATTTCATTGTTGTTGGTAATGGTGCTTTACTACCCGTCACCTCCACTGGCACAACTCATCTTTCTGGTTCATTATGTCTTAATAATGTTCTTGTTTCTCCTAGTCTTATTAACCCGATTTCCATGTGCTAGTTCACTTTCGACAACAATTGTTTTGTTGAATTTGACCCTGCTGGTTGTTCTGTGAAGGATCTATAGTCCCAGAGAGTGATCACCAGGTGCAATTGCTCCAGTCCGTTCTACCCTCTTCGCCCATCTGGCGTGCCATCACTTCCTGCTGCACACCACATCCAACTTGGTTTAGCACCAATGCACCAAACATATTGAGATTGATCTCCACTTTGTTTGGAAGTGTGTTGCCATTGGTGTTGTCCACATCCTCCATGTGCCGGCGTTGTCCCAATATGCCAACATCTTCACCAAGGGTCTGTCTTCGATGGTCTTTCCGGAGGTCTGGCCCAGTCTGAACGTCTGTGGCGACTCTCTGACTAGGGGGATTAGCCAGCCGCATATAGGCGCTTGGGCCATTGCCCCCATTATGGCTAATTATAGATTGATTGATATATATTATATTAAGCAAGGAGATCCTGTGGTGGTCATGATTCTATAAACCAGCAAGTGGTTCTCCTTGCCTATATGTGTACCCTGCCTATTGGCCTCCTAATCAACCTATCAATTTCCGGTGCCATATCTTGCTTTCAATGACATCATTTCTTGATAGCCAAATAGACCCGTTAGTAACAGAATGTTATTTCCCTCCCCACCCTATTTATATCAATCACCAAATAAGTTCTCCGCATTTAAAGGTGGAACAATACCAAACATAATATACAAAATCCGCCAAAAATCTAGCATTGTGACACTCAAAAAAGAGATGTTGAATAGTCTCCATGTTACTAAAAAACAGCAATAAGTACTCCCATGCTAATTCCTTATAGCTAAGTTATCCTTTTGTTAATATCACCTCCTTTTTGAAGAACCACAAGAAGATTTTTTTTATCTTCAAAGTAAGTTTCATCTTCCAAATTCCTTGTGAGACCTTGATGCCATTGTTAATTAGGTAATGATACATTGACCAAACTGTCAAAGAACCATCCTGACCCCAAGATCAAGTGATAGTATCATTTACATCAGGTAATTCAACATCAACAAGGCAAGAAACTAGATTATTCCATTCTAGGAGGTTATTCTCAAAGAGACATTTAGGGGAGTTGTGCTAAAGATCTTGAAAATCGTGGCTTGTTTCTTGCGAACTATGTTGAAAAGGTTTGGAAATCTATTTTTTAGAGGTTGGTTCCTAACCATTTGTCCTCCTAGACCTTGAGTTTGGTTCTATCCCCTAACTTGAACTTCACTAGAGTTAAGAACTGGCCTTTCACCTCCCTTAACCCCGTCCAAAAGCTGAGATCTCTTGGTCGTTTACTTACCTAGATAAGAGTCTTATTGTTAATATATTTTTTTCTTAAAATGTGCTACCAAACTCCCCTTTCATTAAATAGTTTGAAAAGCCACTTACTCGATACACATTTATTTTGAATCTCTAGGTTTAAGTTTTGAAGCCCTAAACTGCCTTGCTCCTTGGTTGGCAAGCTAAGTCCCATTTTTTCACTAGTCTGTATTTCTTTTTGTGTGGTCACCATAGACCTAAAATATTATATCTTCTTGAGAACAACCCCTCGAGGTATCTCAAAGAGAGCACGTGTCATTATATTAAGAAGAAAAATAGGATAATAACCATTAACAAAATCATACACCGATAGCACTCCAATTACAAAGAAAACATATGCCCTATTACAAGAGAAACAAACTGACCATGACCTAAACTTAACTCTCTCTTGGCACAATGGCAAGGAGGTGATTAGTGCCTCGTGCCCCAGCCAAACCCCAATACTGTAGCTCCTTGCTAGCGAGTAACAGAACACTAACTAAGCTAGGAGATGCCCCGTTAAATACGCATTTGTTGCGAAGGTTCTATAAAGTCCAAGCACCTAAGATGATGATGAGGGAATTGAGGCCCCTCTTAATCTGATCCTATACAAAGGATGTTTCCCAAGGCTGAGGATTGATATATTATAGTCTAACTCTTCTTAGGAGAGTGAACTAAAAATTCCAAGTAAAGACACAAGATAGAAGGAGACAATTGATGTTCTCCTCCTCTTGATCACAAAGGGGACATCGCAAAGGATGTTGGAGACACCGTGCTATGGACAGGGTTTCCGATCTTCTGTCAGGTGGAGATAACTATCGTTTTGATTGAAGCACGACACATCAATCCAGCTTCAGATCAAAATACTAGAACCCTGCAACCTTACCACCACGAATCCTCTGGTTATCAACCGTGACACAATTTGGTTGACCTTGCCAAGAAGGATAATCCCTACAAAACAAAGAACACAAGTAATTACTCGAAGAACACAACTCAATGAAGTGACAAACTTCATATGTATGATTAAGATCATGAAAGTGGGGTTTTACAACCATTGACGGCGAATGTTGATGAAAAATTGATCTGAAGCAAAACCCAAACCCTAACTTAGGCTACAACTACTGAATATATAGTCTAAGGGGTGACCAAGGACACATATTCACATCCCTAAGGAGTCCCGACACGTTACAAGGCCTAATGCCCCAAAAATGGTGATACAGCACCCTGACAGATTATAGACGTCCACTTGTTTCGACTATTGCTATTGATTCCCAAGGAATTTTGATGTGGGAGTACCATTAGTTAGTTTATCAAATTATCTTTTCATCGATACATAGATCGTCAAAAATAGAGTTAGTATGCGACCTGAACATCCATTTTAGTGCGGGTTGCACCTAGAGTCCAAGATGGACTTGGACTTGATCTCCTCCTAAGTAGGTGGCCAAGGGGGAGGACGTCTAATGGCATCCTTTTTTGTATTCTCCATCTCCTCGGGGTGTGGTCCAACTTGGGCCAAGGTACCCAGGGTCAATGTCAAGCCCACGACGACGTTGTAGTATCTAGTAGAAACAGCAACAACTTGTCATGATGATTTGAAGAACTTGCCGATGTGATATTGAGGTGACATCAGATCTAATTGAAATCTTATCCAACAAGTTTTCCATAAGTACTCATGGACCTCAATTTCTCTCTAGATTAAAGAGTTATGGTCTTCACAATAGAGTATTGTTGGCCTGCTGGCAAACCGAATTTGAAGCTTTGATGAGCTTGTACTCCAAGATCGGTCCTATGCATGATGTATTCATGCTCCATCTATTGTAGAGGCCATTGAAAGTGCCTTCTCCATGTTTAGATCATCATGAACTTTATTCCTAAACACATTGAAGGTATCGACATCAGGTAGCAATAAATTCTTTTTAATATCATTATATGCAAGCACAAGAATGTGCTCACCTTCTTTTAACTTTCATGTGGATGGGCATATCCGTAGCTGTCAAGTCCTCATCACACCACTTAGCAAGCCTATCTATCATCCAGTAGCTGTCTCGGACAACATGGCACATTAAAAACATGCATTTGCAAGGCACCCAAGATTTCCAAATCCTCACCCAAGATATGAAACTAAAGTTCACTGTAGAAGACCAGCATATGCAGACTTCGCTGAGTAGGAGCTCTCACAAGAGAACCAATAGATATGAGAGTCCTCAACCTTCAGTTTCAAAGACATTTTAGTGTAAGACACTCAGAGATGACCCCTATAGTCAAAGCTCTTTGAATATCATTAACACAAGCATGATTACAATGTTTTCCTAAACGGTAAACGGTCTTTACACGGTCGCCCTTCGTTTAGCGTTTAGGCTGTTTACACGGTGTTTAAACGGAGTTAAACGGTCTAAACGGTTTTGTACTTTTTTTAAAAAAATACATATAATTATATATGTGCATGTAAAAAATCAAGTATTCTAGCATTTATACATATTTATCCGAGTAAAAATCAATTATTTTGGTATGTATATATATTTATGCATGTGAAAAAAAACCAAATATAGATATTTATGTATGTAACATATAAAGTGTACACATTTATAAATATAATAAACTTAAGTATACAAATTTATCCATACAAAACTGAACTAGATTTACCTCGTGTTCGCCTAAACGGCCGTTTAAACAGCTGTTTAGCCCATTTAATGTCGTTTATCTCCGTTTCGTTTAGGCCGTTTAGGCCGTTTTTTCCTGTTTTTTTACCGTTTAAACGGTCAACCGTTTAATTTCCGTTTAACCCCTAAACAAAACAGTTTACCACCGTTTACCGTTTACTGGCCGTTTAAACGGCCGTTTAAACCGTTTAGGCGAACACTTAGTGAGGGCCTCAAGTGCTACTCTACAATTTACTCTTCATCCTCAACCTCCGATTGCAGAGACATTTCAGCAATGGTGACCCAAAGTGTAAGATACTCAAAGATCACCCTTGCAGTCAAAGCTCCTTGAATATCATTAACCCAAGCATGATTGCTGAGGGCTTAAGTACTGTTCTACAGTTTGCTATTCTTTGCTTAGATACTAAAGCAAATAGTTGTGGTGCAAGGTCAACAATTCTTTGGCCATGGATCCACCTAACTTTCCATAAAAGAGTGTCTGCTCTTAGAGACCACAGCCATGGAGAAAAAAAAAGCTTGAAGACAATTCTGAGTTTGAATGGGGAAAATAGTCCA
This sequence comes from Saccharum hybrid cultivar R570, assembly GCA_038087645.1. NCBI lineage: Eukaryota > Viridiplantae > Streptophyta > Magnoliopsida > Poales > Poaceae > Saccharum > Saccharum hybrid cultivar. The sequence continues at coordinate 4,947,517 of JAQSUU010000743.1, read as the reverse complement.
AGGTCGACTTCGGTCTTCTCAAGCCATAACCACCTCATCTGAAGTGCCCATGTTATGGGTGTTGGGCCTAGGACGACCCAGCTTGGGTTGGAGAGAACAGTACCTATGGTACTCTATCGAAGCCTATAGCGCTGTTTCTAAGGAAGGAATAAGGATTAAGAAAGAGATTAGATTAGATCAATTAGAGAGATTTGATCAGTTAGTCATAAGATTAGATTTAGGTCAATGAGGGATAGGTTTGGGATATGATTTGTTCTAATTGATTGGACCTTCCTTAGGTGGCCAGGAGTCCTCTCTATATAAAGGGAGGTGATGTACCAAGGAGGGAAGAGGAATGGAGAAAGAACAAACAATCCAATTCCCCTAAATACTCTAGTCTCCCTCCATGCCGACTTTTCCAAGCTTTCTTCTAGGCAATGGTTATCCCCCAATGATCTAAGGATAACATCTATCAGATCGCTTTATTTTCGATGCAAACCCATGGCTTCTGCTGTCAGCAGTTTACATGCCTTGTTGAGGGGCATTGTCACCTCTCTGAGGAGCTCTGTGGTATGTCCACAATGTTCGATCGCCTAATGGTGCTACTCAAGGCGAAGGAGGAACATGAATGCCTGGCAGCATATAGGCAGCAACACGTGGACTCCTAGCATGCCGGTCGGTGCAGTCTCTCCGTGAGGAGAATGTCTATTATCTCCAGGGCCATCATCGAAGGAGCAGGCAGCATTGTGCCTGCAAGCAACAGGGTGAGGTTTCCTTGTCTAGCTGATGGTGTGGAAGATGCGTGTGCCACTCATGCTGGCGTTGCTGCAAATTGCAGCCTACACATACAACCTCTTCTGTTTGCCTATGCTTCCTATGACTCTGGTCAAAGTAGGAGTCTAGCTATGCGGCTTCCCTACTAGGCGATCATGCGCGGGATGACTCACTCTTTGCCAAGGATTGTGGCGGCTATCTCGTCTATTCTAGTACTTGCAGTGGTATTGTTGGGTGGACCCAGTCTGCTAGCAGGCTGCTATGTCCTCCAATCTTCAGCCCACATGACGCCAACTGTTGGACAATTTCCATGGGATCCAAGGGGACATAGATGCTGTCCAAATTTATTTCATATTTTAGTTTTAAACAAAAAAGGTAAGTGGAGATGCATAAGGCTTAACCCTAAGTCACGTCATGTATGTCTGTGGCAGCTAGTGGGCGAGTTGCTCCGAAAGGGGGGACAAGTGTTATGGCTGCTGGGCCCAAGAGCCAAGGTTGGTGTGAACAGTACCCACGATACTATAGTATGGCCTGTTTGGATCCACTCCAACTAAAGTTTAGCTAGCTAATTGCTAAAGCAAAACTTCAGCCAACTAAAGATTAGCTAGCCAAACTTTAGCCGGACGTGTTTGGATCCTTTAGCTAATTGAAGACCTTGGACCATGCTACCCCTCGTTATAGCCCTGTTTGGGAGAGCATAATAATGAAAAAATGCAAAAAGAAGAGAGGACACATGCTCTTCTTCCTCCTGACCCGCTCGCTCGCAGGAGGAGGCTACGGCCACGGCGAGTGAGGCCGGTGAGACCATGGCCAGGCGTGGCCATGGTAGCAGGGTGGATCTCACACGACGCGACGGAGGAGGATCCTGTGCGGTGGGGAAGGGTGCGTGGCAGCAAGGTGGATCTCGCATGGCACGGCGAAGAAGGATCCTGTGCAGCCAGAAAGGGTGTGCGCGCACGGGGTTGCTCCCGCATAGCCGAATTTCACGACATGGTAGGGTGGTTCATGCGTGGCGATGGAGGAGGCGCGCGGCGAGGTGTAGCTCGCAGGCACGGCGGACATGTAGGCCAGAGCTAGAGCAGCCATGGCGGACAGGCGCGGAGAAGGCCGAGGTTAGGGTCGCGTGCGGAGAAGTAGAAAAAGACGAGGGCATTCTAGTAACTAACTGCTTTTAGCTGGGTTGGAACATCTAATGAGATAGTTGGGTTCTCATTAGCTAGGTCTTTAGCTGATACTTTAGCTGAGCTATTTGGATTCGCCACAGCTAAATTTAGCCAGCTAAAATTTAGCTGGTGAATCCAAACAGGGTCTAGTAAAAAGATTGGCCTTCCAGCCAGGTAGGCAATTAGCAAAATGGTCAATAAAGTGTTGGACTTGAGCCCTTGGTAATTTTATGAGAAATAAAGCGAGAGGAACTCAATATAGTCAGGATATACCAATTAGCGGCAAAGATACTCAGGCACCTATGAATCCTCACGTATTGGATACTGGTACTTCTATGAACCTGTATTGAACACTGGTACTTCCTCCAATATTTGTCGGACACCAATAATACTCTTTCAATACCTATCATTCTCAGATGTCCATCGGACATTTTAATGATATTCAAATAAATGAAATAACTATGATACTTTTGACGATACATCTACTGCAATATGACTCTTTCATGACAAACTTCAAACTTTACCCCCTTACTATCATATTGATAATAAACCAATAGTAAGCCAATAAGTAGTGCTATAAGGCTATGACCATTTAAGAAATTATTATCCCGGATGTAGTTACTCCGATCTTCAATAAATCACATTGCATATGGGTGCATACTCATTTATTAGTTTGAGTATGTTTATATACTTATTTCAAGATACTTCAAATCTTACTATATGATTTTTTTAATGTGCCCATATGTTTTATTATATTATTATAATATCATTATAGTAGTATATAAAATAAGTATAACCATATACTTCATATACTTGCATACTTAACATACATACTATCTTAAATGGTCTAGTATAATCATATACTCCATCTACATATATTTCATCGGTCCGTATACACCCTAAATATGAAGATATACACAAGGGAGTAACATACCCGAGACTAAGAAATGATTTCTCCTTTATATATTATGATAACAAGAGTAATTATTTCTTACTCTCAGGGTGTAGTTACTCTCATGTGTATATATAGACACATACACAACAATGCTTTTGGAAGAATGGTATGACGTGGTATCACTGTGTGTCTCGTATCCATATCAGTGTATCTAGGTAACAAAGATGAGCAGAATGAAGTTCTGTAGCTGGAATTTATAAACAAAAGAGCACTTGACCAAACTACCGAACAATTTAGCAAAAGGAATTTTTCAAACCTTTAGGATAATTAGTGCATACCCTCAATTTCATTAAACGGTGCAAAAAATGATACGAAGGAATTCATTCATGAATAGTAAAAAAGTGCACTGGACGCTTTTGAAGGAATATATGATATCTCATACACTCGTACACTATTGCTCATGCTTAGAATTTCATTCAGTTACGTTTCTTTCTAGATTATTGCTAATTGAAATATTTTACTTCAATATAATGTAAAATTCATATTAGTTCCATAATAATGGATCTGGGTGTCAAATTTTATTTTAAATACTGTTTTTTTGAAATGCGTAAGGTAACACAGATTTAAATAAAACTGACTATAAAAGTAATGATCCATATTTTATTTAATTAATGAAACTTTCATCTTTAAATTGCTGACAAATTTTAGAAACTAAATTCGCAGTATACATTCAGTCTCATCATCACCGTTACATTGAGATTGACTCAAATGATAAAGTTTGATTCTTTTTTTGAAATTCAACTCTACCTATCTTGTTTTTCTCTTTCTATCATTTCTAAAAAAAAACAGCCATTGTTATCATGCAACTGCATTGGATTTTTTGCTAACTTCCATTAATTTATTTACTTCATTATGTAACATGATCTGCATTTATGATGTTCAGCACGAATGACAGAAGCTGTACTCCTTGCTGCTTCAAAGATTGGAAGCATTTTAACAGAGGAAGCCACAAAGGCCGATATAAGCAAGCTATCAGAGAAAGTTGTGAACCTTAAGGAACTACCAAGGAAGATTGAGGAAATAGGCAAAGAACTAAACATGATAGACAAAGTAATAAAACAGATAGGCACTACAAGCCTCACCAATGTGCTTGTGGAGGGTTCAATATCAGAGGTGCGGGACCTAGGCTACGATGCTGAGGATGTGATTGACAGTTATTCATACTACGCTATTAAACTGGAGGAAGAAAACAGAGTGAAAAAGATCTTCAGCAAAGCTCAGTACATCACAGTATTCAGTGAAATCGCAGAGAAGATTACCCAGATTGAGGAGAAAGTTGAAAATGTTGTGAAGCGGAAAGATCGGTGGCTACAGCAATCCCAGCTCAGTCCCAATGTATTTGCTGATATTGAAAGAAAGCTGTCCCAGGACTGCATCCTCGATGTTGTTCAAGATGATCTCGTAGGGATTGAAGAAAATAGGCGACTGCTGACAGAATGGTTGAATTCGGAAGAGCAAAGTACCAAATTGATTACAGTATCTGGTATGGGTGGACTTGGAAAAACCACCCTGGTCAAAAACCTGTACGAGCAGGAGAAGAATAACTTCACTGCTCATGCTTGGATTGATGTGTCTCATACTTACGATGTGGTTGAATTGCTGAGGAAATTGCTTAGAAAGATTGAGGACACACAGCAACCACAACTACAAGATTTGGATGCCTATGACTTGAAACAAAAAATAAAGGAAAGACTGACAGATAGGAAGTGTTTGATTGTATTGGATGATCTCTGGAATCAAGATGCATACACTCAGATGAGGGATGCATTCGAGAACCAAGCAAGTTGTGTTATTATCACTACACAAGAACAAGTGGCAGCCCTTGCTCACCCCTCGCGTCAACTCAAACTCCAGCCATTGGGATACAGTGATTCATTTTCGCTATTCTGCAGAAAGGCTTTCTATAGCCGCATGGACTCCAAGTGCCCCAGTGAGCTCGAGAAGCTGGCCAACAATATAGTGGATAGGTGTCAAGGACTGCCACTTGCTATTGTAACCATTGGTGGGCTGTTGTCTGCACTGCCACCAGTCAAAGATGTTTGGAATGAGACATACAAGCAATTTCAGAATGAGATGAAGAACAATGATCAAGTTCGTGCAATTCTAAATCTGAGTTACAAAGATTTACCTGGTAATCTTAGAAACTGCTTCTTATATTGTACTTTGTTCCCTGAGGGCCATCGGATAAAACGAAGGAGGCTTGTTCGGCGATGGCTTGCAGAAGGTTTTGTAGTTCAAAATGATCAAAGTACACCAGAGGAGGTGGCAGACAAATATCTAAGGGAACTGATCCAGAGGAACATGTTGGAAGCTGTTGAGAATGATGGGCTAGGTAGGGTCAGTACCTGTAAGATGCATGACCTTGTCCATGACCTGGCACTCTCAATTGCTAAACAGGAGAAGTACGGTTTTGCAAGTGATTATGGCACCATGGTGAAGATGGACAAGAGTGTCCGCCGGCTGTCATCATGTGGATGGAAGGACAAAACCTCGTCATTATTTAAAGCTAAAATCCAACTCCCACGCCTTCGAACCTTGGTTGCACATGGAATAACTGAATCCTCCCTTGAACTATTATCTTCGGTTTCTGAATCCATGTACCTGACAGTTCTTGACCTGCAAGATTCTGAGATAGTTGAAGTTCCAGCATCCATAGGAAATCTATTCAATCTACGCTACATTGGCCTGCGGCGCACAAGGGTCAAATCACTCCCAGAATCTATTGGTAAGCTCTTCAACCTCCAGACCCTAGACATGAAGCAAACAAAAATAGAAAACTTACCACAAGGGATTGTCAAACTCAAGAACCTACGGCACATTCTAGCTAACAGATATGCAGATGAGAAGCAGTCAGAATTCATTGGAGTGCAAGCACCAAAAGGGTTATCCAAATTGGAAGGACTGCAGAGTCTTGAGACCGTGAAAGCTGGCAAGGATTTGGCTGAGCAGCTAACACAACTTAAACAACTACAGAGTTTGTGGATTGACAACATAATTTCCGTCGATTGTGCAAATCTTTTCACTGCACTTTCGAAAATGCCTGTTCTTTCTAGCTTGCTTCTCTCTGCAAGTGATGAGAAGGGAATACTTTGCTTGGAAGCTCTCAAACCACAGTCTGAAAACCTCCACAAGTTGACAATCAGAGGGTGCTGGGCAGACAAGACACTGGAGTGCTCAATATTTCAGGAACATGGAAGAAATCTCAAGTATCTAGCCATAAGTTGGTGCCACCTTCAGGAAGATCCACTGCAGCTTCTTGCACCATGTGTTCCAAACCTCACCTATCTTAGCCTTGACAGGGTTAGTAGTGCAAGCACCTTGGTTCTCCCTCCAGGTTGCTTCCCACAGCTGAAGACGCTTGTCTTGAAGAGGATGCCCTGTGTTGACGAAGTGGAGATAAGAGTTGGTGCCCTTCGACAGATTAAAGGTTTATATATTGAATCACTTCTAAATCTCGATAAGATCCCTCAAGGCATCGAATTCCTTTATTCTCTGAAGAAATTACGGTTGCTGGATTTGCACAAGGAGTTCAGAGCTCAGTGGAATAGCAAAGGAATGCCGCAGAAGATGAATTATGTTCGAGATCTCTGCATCTGAAATGGAACTCTGGGATATATTATGGCAGTACAAATGCACTCCACAGCTGCTGGTAGCAACATCAGGTGTTTAATTCAATCCTTTCCAAACAAGTCATCGGCTATTGACATTGTGGGTGCAACTACGACTGCTGCTATGCTACGCTTTAGGATTTCTTTCACAATGAACCATGTCTTTATCTGCCACCATTGCCAAGCCTAGTTGCAGTTAAGGTGTGTTTTCAATGATTCCGAGTTTAGTTCTCATACACAGGGAAAATTTTATCGGCGATAAAATTTCGATAAACCCGATAATCCCGTTTATCGCTGAGGTCCGATAAAATTTATTTATCGCCGAGATTCCAATTTTCACTAGTCCACCTACATAAAAGTATGATACTCTATTATACCAATACTATTATATGTTAGCTCTTGATGTTAAATGCTTTACATACAACTTATATAATTTTCTAGTGAAATTAGGTATTATTTTGTTTTATTTTTTACCGAGAAATTTTCCGATAAATCCGATAAACCCGTTTATCGGTGACCTCCGGTATTTTTTTTCTACCGATAAATTGAACCATGCTCATACAACGACTTTGTCTTTTTATGTCGGACTGCAATTTCAGTAATGTAAAGAAGTAATAATATTGTCATCACATGTAGATTTAGTTGTACTGTGAGCTGATCCCTGTTCCTATATATATATATATATATATATATATATATATATATATATATACACACCATTCTCTAAAATTGCGTGCAATTGGGGCAGCCTTCATGACTGCGCAGTCAGCATGTTTGCCATGAAGCATACTCGACCTTGAATATAAATGAAAGGGCATGAAAATTTCTGAATGGACAGAGGTTGGGGATTAAAGGCACATTGGCGTGTCTTGCTAATCTTAGCTGATATATTGGCATACTCCCAGGGAATTATAGCTCATTGGCGTCTTGTTAATCTTAGCTGATATAGGCATACAGCCCAGGTACCCAGCATTCAGTGGATTCTGGTGCCCCATACCAGTATCTGGAATGCTCAATCTGCAACATAAAATTGCAGATCTACAGTTGAAATTGAATATGAACCTGAAGGTCGATATCAATACACCGATATGTCTAACTGAAATGCACCAACTAGAGCCAATAAAATCATACAGAAAACTCGCACAGTTCGCCAACCTGACTTACGGACGGAACCCCGCACCCGCACCGGTGACGGAGGAGAAGGGACTCGCCGCGGCTGTAGTGGGGCGGCAGCCGCCAGCCGGCAGGACCGATTGGGAAGGAAAAGGACGGGCTCGACAGTTCCATGTCCATTTTGTCGAGTTTAGGCCCAGGGCCCAAACCGCGGGTTGCCAACTGGTTTCGTCGTCTTTCCAATCCAACCCAAGAGGGTCGATGCCTATTTCAAGATGGTGATTGGTGGAAGTTACGCGCCTCCTGGCTTTAGGACTCGAATCATATTTTTTAGCGGCAGTACCACTAGAGCTAAAACTTTTTTTTAGCGAATTAAGCCTAGCTCAATTGGTTAGGTTCCTTGTGGTGAAATCTGCCTACCCGGGTTTAAATTCTCGACTTGGTATGAGTGCTCACATTTTTCTAAATTTATTCCAAGATTTAACGGCGTGGCATGAGTGCTCGCATTTTCCTGGATTTATTTCAGGATTTAACGGCGTTGTGCTTTTAGTGGTAGCCGATATTTCCGTCGACAGCGTGACTTCGTCAATCTCGAGATGTACCGATACAGTCTTTCGAATATGCTCATAGGGCTAGAGTTTATGTACCTATATTCATGGGAGTGAGTGTGCGTGCGTGTTCTGCGTCAATACTTTTGTAATTTGCAAAACTATTTAAAAAAAATATTTGGTAAAATAAATTTTCAGGAAAGATAACAAAGCACGAGACAAGAAACTAGGGACTGTTTGGATTCTTCGCTGTATACTACTTCACCTCGCCTTTAAAAAAAATACTACACCTCGACGAGCAAGGATAGGGAGCATGTTCACATGTTTGGATCTCTTGCCTCACATCGGGGCAAAAGCTTTGCCTTGCTAGGCTGAGAGAGCCGAATTCGCTCTGCTGACTGGGCAAAGTACTCGTGTTCCGTGCAAGTCAGGGCAGGCGAGAGCTCTGAGAAACTAAGCGGCCTCTAGTATTTTCAGCTCCACCAGCTTTTTTTTTTGAGAAAGGGCGGCCCCACAAGGATGCCAAGTGGGCCATGATATACCCTGTGGGACAGCCCTAGATCTACTTAACACTGGCTTACCATTTATAGACAAATAAATTTGCATGCATGTTTACAATTAGACGTAGTATCCTTCTTGAATGCTAAGAATAGAGATTTCTCTCAAAAACTACCTTCCAACAGTTTCTCTAAATGGTTATCCAAGTATAGTTATCTTCTATTCTGGATTTTCGCTAGCCAAAAATAGAAGACGAGAATGGATCTCTAGAGTGCACACGAGATACAGAATAACTATTAAAGAGTAAAAAGATATAGAAAATGATTTTTATGCAAATGACTCCAAATAATGATTTAGAGAGTGAGATTTAGAATTGCTCTTAGGGATGCTCTAAGTGTCTATGTATCCAAGCCATAGGTCACCAATTCAATTCCTTTACAGCAGTATTTTAGTTTCTTTTTAGTAAAAGGAATTTTATTCCGGGCTCTGCATAAGTCATGCACTTAACCATCCCTTATTAGTTATTACAAGTCTAGCTTCTGGCTGAAAAAATCAAGCTCTCAAAGAGCAGAGGAAACAAAGAAAAAAATTCATGCACCAATTTAAGCACTAAGTCTATTAGAAGACAGCCACCCATGCTTGACAAAAATCTCCATTGATGCAGTCTCTAACATATACGACATGCCCACTTTAGAGTTGGCTTGTTCGTTCTCCTTCTGAAAGATGGACCAAAAGAGTGTTCAATATGTGGCCTTGAAAATAACCTGCAAGTAAGAATAAATCCTCTTTTTTGTCAAAAATCACATCATTTCGGCTCAACCAATATTTTGTTTTTTGTCCCCTTTAATTTTACACTTTGTAAAATTCTAGGTCCGTCACTATTTCTTAGCATGTGAGAGCATATTTTGGAGGAGTTCTAGAGAGAAAGTGTTCCAAAATAACTGTTTGGTAGGAGAAGTTGAAAAATAGTTTCGTGAAGTTGGATTATAATCGCTACCAAATAGGCCCTTATTCTCTTCCTGAATTTTATGAAATAAATGAGGTTGTATGTGTGTGTATATTGTAGATCTATTAGAGTGTATAGTCTCTAAAATCATAGATAGTTTCTATAGCATTAAGGATGTGTTTGGGACTGCTTCACGAATTTTGCTCCACAAACTCCACCCTGGAGCAGCTTCACAAAAACATAAAGTCTGTGGAGTATCCCTTTAGGTGCCCTCACAGCTTTAGCTTTTTTCCTCGAGTAGAGTGGAGCTAAATCTATTTGGCTAAAAAACATGGAACGAAACTAGAAAAAACATGGAATGGAGCAGCCTCAAACATCCCTTAAATAGTATACTAGAGAAAGGGAGAAATCCTTCCAAAATACATGCGCCTCCCTCTCCCTGCTGACGCCCCTTGCTGCCCTAGGCCCACGCCTCTCTCTCTCTTTCTCTTCCTCCACCACCCCAACACCCCCAAACCGATCTACCTCCATTCTAAACATAAGTTGTTTTATCCCATAGCAATTCTCTAAACCTCAACCTCTCAGTTTTAAGATTGGCTAGCCGAGGGGTGAATCAAATTTGAGTTGTAAGGATGATCTAGAATGCCATTAAATTAGAATGTTATATAGGATCGGAGCACTATTGGAGATCTTTATCTTTGTATAAACCTTATTGTTTATAATGGGATGTTGAATATAGGCACTCTTGAAGTCTTGATGATGCTTTAAAGAAGGCAAATTTGCCGGAGGACACAGTTAAAAGGTGTTTTTTACTACAAACCACTAAAAAAGATATCTTTGCCAAAAGACATACATAGAAAATATATAGTCAATATGCTAGAAGACACTAAACTGATTATTATATTTGGTTTTAATGAATAGCCACGCGACATGATGAAAATGCCCGCCTAGAGCCAAGGCGTGGCATGCCTCCGCTCTCCCGGCCCCAGTCGTAGACCCTCGCCGCTGTCTCCGCCAAGGCGCGGTGTGCCCCTCACGAAAATATAAACTGATTATTATACTTGGTTTTAATGGACAACCGCCACCCCACGCGAAAAGATAACCCGCACAAATGGGATGGATAACTCATAGCTCACAGTATCATTTCAAGTAAAAATCTAAATGGCACCGTGAGCTATCAATCCTATTTGTGCGAGCTATCTTGCTGGTTTTAACTTACAACAGACCGATAGAGTGCTAATGATCACAACAACAATTGTTGTAGCTGCACAACACACGGCAGCCATGGCTGGCTTTGTCGTCGACGAGACAACATCCACGCAGCAAGCAACAGCTGCTGCGACCTGGAGAAGCAGGGGCAAGAACACCGTCGTCTCTAGTCATAGACGAGCGTACATGAGTCATAAGCTGCACCTCGCTCCCACGTTGGTTCCAAGTATCCCGAGCTGCTCCTTCTTGCAGCGTTGCTTCCTCTGCGAGAGGAAGCTGACCGAGGGCTTGGACATCTATATGTACAGTTCAGTCAGTTCAACCCTGTGCTCCATTCGCTTCTTTGCATCTTCCAGGTGAACCAAGAACATCCCCCCTCTCTCTATTGGACCCATTGCAGTTTCCTCTATTTCCCTCTTCTGATCTGTACTAGGGGTTCATGGATTCATTCAATTTGTACAAGAAAAGCCAGGTGCTTTCCCTTAATTTGTATCCCCATCTTTTCGTTTATTACGCACTGATGCACAGATCTCGTTTCCTTGCAACGGGAACACATATTGGTACATCTATGAATGGAGAGCGCCTCTGTAAATCCATGCTCTACTCTATTTCTTCCTCCCTCAACTTACTTGGTCTTGGTACAGTAACCTTAAAAAAATCCCCTTTCTCCTTTGGCACCTTATGTCTCTGCCCCCTTAATTTCATTTCCTGTATGTATGGATTTTGTTTGCTTATGCATAAGGTTCGTGTTCTGGCAGAAAAATCTCAGCATGTCTCAATACACTGTGCTACTGCTGTAACCTTTCAGTATACATAAGCGTGTGCCTATGGTGTTGCTTCGTTTATCTTACTCTGAGCATATGCCATTGTTGATGATGTACTTATTCCAATTTGATCATATAATGATACTTGTGAGGTGCTTCCGATAGTTCCGACCATATTTTCATGGCATTATTATTTTCCATTTTTTGTTGACCATATGTCAATGCCAATGATGTTAGAAACAAATATCTTTTTCTGAAATATAGCATTGACATGTGTTAAGCCTGACCATATTTCCATGCTGTTGCCATTTTGCATTTTTTTTCAACACATGTCAATGGCAACGATGCTGGAAACAAATATCTTTTCTCAACTACGGCATATGAGAATATGCAGTCATGATTGTCAGCCTTTTATGATCTTTTTAAATTCTGATTCTGATTTCAGAGGAGGCATTGCCATATGTTATTGAGCTACGGCATTTGACATATGGAGTGATACCAACTATTGCATATATGTGCTCCTTTTTGTATTCTTAATGAACTGAGGCAACTTGGCATATGCAATGATGACCTACTTTTCCCTGCCAACAGTCAAATCTTCTTTCCTGCACTGGGAAAAAATGTTGTTATTCAAGATTTATGCTTTTGTGTAGTTGTGCTATAGTGAGCCACAATATTATTAGCTAATAGCCTAATATTGCAGCCACTGATATCTCCAAATGATAGCGGCACCAGCCTTTTTTAACTTGCTCACAAACCTTCACACTTACTCTCCTGTCTGCAGTAAGCTACACATGGTATTTATTTTTTCATGCACCTAACTGATATGGAAAATGCCCTTTTCCGATTACTTCTATTATAATGTCTATTGTTGATACGTCTATTTTGCCTTGCTACACTACTGCTCCGGTGTCTCTGTTGTGTTCCCGTATGATGTTTGTTCGATGAGTCACTATCAGAGCCATCTCAATGTTAAAGGTATCCCCCTCCTTACTTTGGTTCTTTTGGTCTTTTCCCCACAATGGGCCACACTGACTGCTATTATGTTGCAGTTGGATTCTTGTTTCGATTGAATCCTGAGGGCATGCTTACATTTTGGGTTCCTGCTAGCTAGCGTTTTGGTTCGTTTTGGTTGTCAAAGGTGTTCATAGTTTTTGGATTTTTTTTGTGCAGCTTGATTGATCAAGACCCTTCGCATGGTTCAGCATGGTGGCTGCTTTTTTGGTGTGCCCATACAGATTCTGCAGCTCCTTTTCCTTTTCCTTGGGCTTTTTTGGTGTTCTTGTTTAATATGTAAGACTCTGAAACCAGTGGCTGCCATCTCCTACTAACGATAAACAATGCCTAGGACACTAATATGTAAGACTGCCTTTCCACTTTTGAAATGCCTGCTTCCGGAGGACAATCTGGAACCATGCATGCTTTATGTGCACACTTTAGGCCATTTTTACAGGCTATGGCCAGCATATGTAAGACTCTGAAACCGGTGCCTACCATCTCCTACTAAGAATAAGCAATGTGAAGTGCTAAACTATTCACGGTTATCCATGAATTGGTATGCTAATGTATGTTTTCTGTGTTCACAAATTCTAATCCTGTTTACAAGTATAAGCACACCAGCTCTTTACAGGATTCCTGCGACGCTTCACCCAACCAGACTCAGCTCAGTGGATGCATTTCTGCCTAACTCGCGACACGCACAAAGGCACACGCAACGTACTAGTATGACTAGAGGAATCCTCGTTTCTGACGACTAGGTACGGTTTGGTCGGGTTATGAATGTAACAGAGGATGGGCATTGCGCCGCCGGAAGCTCTAGTTTCATACGCATCCCAAGTAGCTTACGACGCCATATTCACTGGGAACTTGACTTCGAGCCAAGTGGAAGCCCTGGACGAGCTGTTCCCAACGGCCAATATCAGGGTTGGAAGAGCGCTCTTCGGTGATGGCGGAGGACGGTCGGGCAGCCAACAGCGGCGACGCCCAGCTCCGTAGGCTGTTGCGGTGCTTGCACTTTCGGTTGTTCCATTTATGTAATATCGAACTTTGAAACAGTATGCTAGGTAGGTCCACTCCTAGATGTAAGACCGCCTAGCGCGCTCATCAGAAGTGCGTTGTTTGAACGGACAAAATCTTCTTAATACAATATTCGAGAAAAAAAAGCTGCCGGTGCGACATATGATAGAGACGATGACTCCGCCATTGACAGCAGCCGAGTGACGGCGCCACCGCCCTGGCAGCTGCTACAAAGGCCACCCCCAGCATTTGTTTTTTCTTTGAAGGCAGGTAGGTACAGGGATGACCAGTCGACCAGGGAGGCGAGCCAGCGCCGGCTGGTAGCGAAGAAGAAAGGACACATGGGATGGGTGTGAATGTGATACTGTCAATTCTGAATTCGAAAATTATAACAATTTCTACTGCCTGAATTTATTTGTCACCTGCAATTAATTCAATGTGACTGTTTGACACTTGAGAGACCTTGTTGCACCGAGCTCCAGGGCTCCACCACCGCGAGAGTCAACGCCTGGCTGCAGACTAGACGATCTGGCTAGGCTAAGCGTTGCAACGTAGAGACCGGGCGCTTCCCAGCATTTTCCATGAACTTCATTGGTCACAGGCTCACAGAGTTGGAGGAGCTGGCCGGCGGTTATGGACGGCAAGCTCCAGCCAGCCGGCGGCTGTCAACGGTATATTGCTGCCCTTTTTTTTAAAAAAAAACTTGAGATCGAAATATTGAGCTACCAATAACCAATGATTTAGATGGGTCTCAACAAGGGAGCTCCTCTGAAGGCTTTGTTAAAAAACATTAAAAAAAAATCTATTTTATGTTGGACCTGGAGCTCTGCCACTATGCCATTATAAAAGACACATAAATATGAAGTAAAAGAGATATGACCTCCAAACTGATCCAATTCATGACCAACAGAATTACAGGGCCCAGGGCAGCAGGAGACCTGGAGATGTGCATACAAAGAAACAAGAATCTTGCTTCCCAGACCAGAGAACATGATTGATGGAAAATGAGTTCCCTGTAAAGGTCGGCAACCAGGAACACCGCCAAAGGCTCTTGCGTTGCAGGAAATTAGAGAAGTGAAAACATCAATATTGACTGATACAAAACAGGTCTGACAGTACAAACACACCAGTTATTGCAATAATGAACAGATCTTGCAGAGATCCTAACCAAAATTCTGTTTCAGGGTGGTGGCATGCTACAGTACGAGCATTGCCCTGAAGCTTATGTTTCGGTACAGTGCTACAGTGTCATCCATGGTTGCCCGCTCAGCGAAAATGGATGGCATACAACAAGCTCCGTCCGAGTTGCCAAAACCAGAGACGCTATGAGTGCGTGCGCACCGTTTCAGCCCTGAGGTAAGCTGGATGCTGAGGTGTAGGAAGCGCAAAAATGTGGCAGCTTAACATCAGAACAACCTCCTGCATGGTGGGCCGGTTTGCAGGGTTCTCTTCCACGCACAGCAGTGCTATCTGGATGCACCTTAGTATCTCCATCTTCTCAGATTCGTCGCCTCGGGGTGCATCAACAAACTTGATCAACCTGCCTGCTCTCCATAACTTCCACGCCTGAGGTGGGGGAACGAAAATAAAGTAAAAAAATGGCATGATAGATTGCCATTTTAGTGGCAGTTGGTGGTGCAATTAACTAAAAGGTCCATGCTGGATGTTTATTATTGAAAAAGATGGAGATAGTATGAAAGTTCTATGCACCCTCTTATTCAGATATCCATGATCATCACCAGATTCTCCACTTGCAAGTGAAAAGCACCGTTGTCCACTTATTATCTCGAGAAGCAATGCTCCGAAGCCATATACATCAGACTTGATGGAGAAAACACGTCTTTCCCGACATTCTGGGGCTGTAAAACCACTACAACAGGGAAATAAAAATGTAAGTTCTCGAAAAATAAGAAGGAAAGAGCCTCTTGTGCCGACCCATCACAATCATGATACCAATCTGATAACATCTTACATTGAGCCCACTATGTGGTCAGCAAACTCTTCATCTACTCCAGGATTATATGTTCTACATAAGCCAAAATCAGAAATCTTGGGCTTCATGTTGATATCCAAGAGAATGTTACTTGGCTTTAAATCTCCATGTATAATATGTAGTCCACAAAGCTTATGAAGATAAAGCATCCCTTCAGCTATTCCTTTAATTATCTGAAAGCGTGTAGGCCAGTCCAGATGCAACCTTCTTGTCCTTGCACCTAAGCACAGAATGTTTACTCTAATGAGCTCACTACAGCACATTATATTTTGTATAAAATTGAGATGAGCTAAAAAATAGTGAACACATGCCAAAGATGAAGGAGTCGAGGCTTCCATTTGACATATATTCATAGACCAAAATCCTCTCTCTTTCCTGCATAGTGTCTCCCAGAAGCTTAATTATATTGGTATGCTGAAGCCTTGGAAGAAAGCAAAACTCATTTTGAAATTCATAATCTTCGACATCCAGTTGATTAGGTGAAGAAGGAAACTCAAAACATCTTTTGACAGCAACCTCAAGTCCATCATGCAGTTGACCCTGAATGCAAACATAATATTCAAATGATGATCAATCACCCTGTTCGGCTGGCTATAAAAGCACTGATGAACGGCTGATGCTGATACTGATTTGTTTTGAGAGAAAAACACTACTGAACGGTTGGCTGATTCTGGCAGATAAGTTCAAGCGAACAGGGTGAATATTTTTGCACAAACTGGTTGGGTTATTCTAGTGTTTTTTTCTGTCAAATGCACATGAGATCTGCGTATCATTTGATTATGAAGATAGCCTACCAAAGATTGTACAATACTGCACCCACACACCTACAATGCACCCCACCACACCTTTCCATAGTGATGAAGAGTTTTATGGTGGCACCTAATAAAGAGTTCGATTACATGATAGTGGAGTTTTTAATCTAATGTAAAATTGCATTGCTATTTGATAGTTATGACCTTTTCCACATTGCAAATTAGCACAATTGAAATAGAATAGAAGATTATAGAAGGCACCTCAATAGCAGTGCTGCAGCGGGATGACCGTATCAAAGTCTAGAAGGCCAAACTTATATCCGTAAGTGATGACCATATCAAAGTTGAGGGGGGCAAACTTATATCCGTAATTTAATATGACACCTTTTTACTTTTCAAAGTCTTAGGTTCATATATGCTCGTATGTATTTAGTTGAATTCTGATGCCACTTTGGTGAGTGACTTTCTTTGTCATATATTCATGAATGAAGTAGATCAAAGAAATTCTTCTGAAAAAATTAGTCTTGATATTTACATGTATCCAAATTATATATTGTACCTATTACCTTGGTCAAAATTCAATGAGAGTTTGTTAAATGCATTCTAGGGCGTCATTTTGTTTACCTTGTTTTGGCATGTGTTGGGGGGGGGGGGGGGGGCGGGGGTTTGGGGACACCTACCTTGTAAACACAGCCAAAGCTACCTTTGCCAATTAGATTCCTTTCGGAGAAGTTGTTTGTAGCATCAACCAACTGGGACAAAGTGAACTTGAGTGCCTCTGTTATGACAGGAGAAAGATCTTTGAGACCCTTAAAACAATCTATTTAGCACTCCAAAACTCTGCTACTTTCCACAAGCATACTGATGTAGTTTCTGATCACCATTTCTCTATTTAATGGGCCATACCTGTGCAATTCAATTGGAGGGAGCACCTTTTAACTTCACTATACACTTCAGTCCTGCCACTAACAAGGTGAGTAAATTCTATCATGCTATCTAAGGAAGAAGAAAAAAAATGTTATCCTTGCATCTTACATATCAGTATAAAAAAGGTTCAAAATTCTAGATTGTGTACAGGACTTTTCACGAAACTCTCTCTAAAGTAGAAAACTGCTTAACAAAACCATGTAGACAGACTCGATTCTTGTGGTAGTGTGCAAGGACATAACCAAATAACTAAAGAATCTCAAGACTCTCAATATCATTGAGGATGCAAAGTACCAAAACCGCTGCCAATTCAAGGAATCTCACATCTCATTGAGAAAAATGCCAATACAAGAAATCCCAGATGCTTCGTTTCAAATAAAAAAAAAGAAATCCCAGATGCAAACTAATAGCAAAACCACATGTTACTAAATGTTAGTTATTGAACTATGAATGATGAAAGCACAAGGGAGCTCAAATGTCAAGCCAACTAATGGGGTTATTTAGTGAAGTCTCCAAAATGGGCAACAAAAATTAGGCGGGGAAATATGTTGTTAACATTTATGAAACTTATCCATTATGTATTTTTAGCATATACAAATAGATAGACATCATTGTCTAAAAGTTGAAATGAAACTCAAATCGCTTTTTTTACCTGACATCGGGCTCAGGTCAGGTTCGAGCCAGCCAAAAAAGTATGGGTACTAAAATAATTGCACATTCTAACCTGGTGTCACAAGACGAGCAACCTGCAAGCAGTCTTGGCACATCTCTTACAACCTGAAATAATAAATAGGTATCTGAGCACCAAGAATCTGGAAAGGAGACGTTTCTCAAAATAAATTAATTTATGACATGGATAATTTGAATCCTACTATACTACTGCATGATGCTTCATAGGAAGTCTACATCGAATCTTTGGACGCATGCATAAAAAATTAAATATAGATAAAAAATAAAACTAATTACACAGTTTAGATGAAATTCACGAGATGAATCTTTTAAGCCTAATTAGACCATGATTGGACACTAATTGCCAAATAACAATGAAAGTGCTACAGTATTATTTCCCAAAAAGTTTCACGAACTAAACGAAGCCTTTGTTTTGCTAACAGCTTTTCATTTCACAATCAATAATGCTCTGATTCGAGTGTACTACTATCTTCTTCTATGCATCTCGGATGCACAGACTGGTGTATAAATATTTTGTTATGTTTAGGAAAGAAAATGAGTTTTTTAAAAAAAAAAAGGAAAAAGGAGTTCGTTTAGTTTTTGAGTGAGCAAAAACAAGCATTTGCACAAATGTGCAAAAAAAAAACACCAATGTGCAGCATATACCTGGTATCTTATTCTTACTATTATTAATTAGAAATCTTAGTGGAGCCTCCACGTTAATTTTTATGAGATATACACTAAAATAAGATAAATTATAGAAATTCTTGAAATAAATAGAAAATATCTGGCTACCAATGTGGCATACTCTGATTAGCATTAATAATAATAGATTTGTCATTATAAAAAATACAAAACACAAAACAAGCACCGTAAATATGCATCTAACCACCCACTTTTGCTAATATGAACCGAATGATAAAGTAATCCCTTAGTTTTACATCTATATTACTCATTTCTACCATTATTAAAAGAATAAACTAAAATATTCTCTCAAATTATATCTAAATTACCAACATGTTTTATTATGGAAAGTTTAGATTACCAAAAATTAAGCCCATATATTTCTCTCGTCTATCATCTAAATTACCAACATACTCCCTGCACCCTAAAATATAAGGAACCCAGTTTGTCTTAAGTCAAACTATAGTAACTCTGACCAAATTTATAGAAAAGAATATTAACATCTACAAATCAAAGAGGTATATTATAAAAAATATTCTATAATATATCTAATTAAGCTAATTTGAAGTTCACTTATTTTTCTTCTTTTCTATATGTTAGTTAAAGTTACTATAATTTGACTTAGAACAAAACTAAATTCATTATAGCCCTGTTCGCTTAAACTTATCAGCCAGTGTTTTTTTCTCTCACAATAAAACAACATCACTCGGCTTATCAGACGCAAAAACCATCAACCGAACAGCTTTGCACAAATGTTTTATTAGGACAGAGGGAGTATTTCATTATACATGTTTGCGTCGTGATGTAGATCAAGTATAGTTGTTTTGCATGAGTGACAATATAGATTTCTATATTTCAACAAATGAAAAAAAAATGCTCCCTTAATTTCATATACAACGGCACTAACTATTCATTTAAAGTTAAATTGATATTTAGACAGTAATTTATATAAGTTGTTACTTTTGATCTTATATACATTTTGTCAGAAACATTATCATCCATCCATAATGAGAATAGTTATAAACACTCGATTTTTGTATAGAAAAAAAATACAACTTGATGCAGCGGCTGTGGCGGACAGTATAGTGATTCTGTGAGAGGCTATTGATGTGCGCGCCTGTTCAACTGCTTCTATAAGCTTTCGATGCTGGCGGTCAGTGTAGTGATTCTGTGACAGGCAGCTGTTGATGCAGCGGCTGTGGCGGCTGCAAAACCACCTGCTGAACAGGCCCCCGGAAGTTAACATCTTAGGTGGAAGAGATTAGTACAAACAAAAGGTGGTCATGGTCTCCTTGATATTTTTTTTAATTTGCTTGGAGGAAACGATGCTTTAATATTTAACATCATTCTAGTAACTAATAGAATGGAACCATAGACCTAATAATATCATTAATTTTGAAGAAAATACAAACGAATAATTTTAATCAAAAAGTGCAATAAAGGGGCAAACCCAGTGCCAGAGGCTCCCACATGAGTGGGGTATGGGGAAGGGAATAACCGAAGCAAAGTCTTACCCCGCAGAAATTCTGCAGAGAGACGACTTTGAACCCAGACCTGATGACTCAGCGAGCTAGCACTCACCAACTGCACCAGGCCTGCCCTTCTAATAAAAAAGTGCAATAAACACAAGATTTTGAACTTAATATGCAGATAACAACTTATAGCAACTAATAAAATAAAAATAAAAATCTATTCTCACAGGACTATACCTAGTACGACTTAAGCTAAAGTTCCGACTTTTTTTTAGAAAGAACGGCAAAAGCTTTGCCGCAATTTCTATTAGACGGAAAAAAACAAGTGGCAGTCTGTTATTTTTAATAGAAGCTGGCAGGAAAATCATACAACTAAGGAGAGTGTCTTCACTCATCCTACACAACTTTGATACAACTGTCACAACTCAAGCCAACACTTAACTTGATCGAATTGACCCAACTAACAACAGCTACACAGCTAAGACACCTCAATTAGAAAAGATAAATTGGAGGACCGAGCACCATCATCCTTGGAAGCACATAGCACCATCACCCTTAGGGAAGCGCCATGACAGACGGCAAGAGGTCCACAACAAAAACTAGATTGTCTAGCAAAGCCTTCAAGAAGGAAACGACGCCAAGAGCGTCGACAAGCTAGCCCATTGAAGGAAGGTTTTCACCTGCGAAATCCAGCACGGTAAAAGGAGAGGTAGAAAAAGGACCCCTCCAAGGAGGACACGGTGTCCGCAGACGTTGTCATTCAAGCTTTCGCATTGACCTCATGCAACCTCCACACCCACCGCCGCCGGAGACCCACAGACCCGAGAAATCCAGCCCGAGCAAGGGAAAAGGCAGGTGGCAGGAGAAGAGGGCCGGGACGAGAAGAAGCCCTAGTTTCCAGCCCACCACCGTCTCAACCCCTGCCGAGCGGTCCCAGCATCAGTCCCACCGCCCAGAGCCTCGAGCAGCCCGTTACGAACTTCCGCTGTCAACACGCAATATTGAAAGAAATCTTAATTTGCATAGGATGGGAATGCCGTTCTGTCGTTTCTTAGACGAACAAGATAATAGTAGCATGTGATATATCTGTGCTGTTTCAACTGGTAACCTAGTACAGTTAGTCAGTTATAACGTGCCACGTCATCGAGGCATAGTCAACGATGTCGCGCGTGACATCTCGCTACAGCGACAAGCTGCGTACCTCATTCGCTCGCTCGTGTGCATTTTCCTGCACTTCTTTAATGCACGTAACGTCAGTATAGCGTACGTGATGCCCGCGCCGCACCGCACCGCCCAGTCCGTACATTTTGGTACTTCCTCTGTTTTCATTTATTTGTCACCGAACTTTTTCTATAATAATTTTAACTATATATTTTTTCTGTAAAAATTTTTAGATACATAAGTTTTCACATATATGATAAACGAAAACGGAGGGAAGTACATGCCATTCGCCCAGGGCGTGCTGCACCGCGTCTCGAACCTCTGCAGACACTGCATGTTGCCTACCGCACGTACACGACGACGCCATCACGCTCCAGACGCTTCTCGGAGAAAAAAAAAGAAAAAGAAAAGGGCCCGCCACCTTCGTCCTCACCGCTCCGGCCCGCGCCTATATATCGCCATGGAACCCGCTCCGTTCTTCTCAGCGACCTCGGCCAGCCAGCTAGAGCTAGCATAGAGAACAACAGCCAACCATACACCATCCGAGCGAGAGAGCGACCCTCCGATCGTTCTTGACCATCGCGTTGCCAATGGCGCCGCCTAACGAGTCGAAGCCCACGCCCAAGGTCGCCCCCACTGCCGCCGCTGCCACCGGCACCATGACGGCAGCCAAGGCCGCCAGCCCGTCGTCGTCCCCGCCGCCCTGCCTCTTCACGCTGCGCGGCGGCGAGCTCACCGTGGGCGGCGGGACCGGCAAGGCCGCGGTCGTCGCGCTCCTCACGGGCGTGCCGGGGAACGTCACGCTGACCCCGTCCGCCGAGGCCTTCGACCCCACCACCAACACCAAGGCGTCGTCGTCGGACGCGCCGCGGGAGCTGGTCAGTCACGCCGCCGCGAACGCGAGCCGGGGCGCGTTCCTGGGCTTCACGTTGCCGTCTCCGGCGAGCCGCGCGCCGTGCCGCGTCGGCAGCATGCCCGGCCCGCGGCGGTTCCTGAGCGTGTTCCGGTTCAAGACGTGGTGGAGCACGGCGTGGGCGGGGCGGCAAGGCCGGGACCTACAGATGGAGACGCAGTGGGTGCTCCTCGAGGTGCCCGAGCTCGCCGGCGCCGGCGCGGGGTACGTGTTCGTCCTACCGCTCGTGCAGGGGAGCTTCCGGTCCGCCATCTTCCCTGGGGAGGACGACGGCGTCGTCGTCTGCGCCGAGAGCGGGTCTGCCGCCGTGACGGGCACTGATTTCCGCCGCGTCGTCTACGTGCACGCCGGCGACGATCCATACAGGGTCATGCGGGAGGCTTACCTCGCCGTCAGGGTGCACCTCTGCACGTTCAGGTTGGTACTTGCAAGTACAGAATTTGGTTACTTTGTGCATCTATAAGGGCCACGTGTGATGTGAGCTGTGTCAGTCTCGACCCTTGATTTCACGATCGGATGGCTGTGATTAACTCTGGACCTGGAACGCGCGCCGCGCCGCACCGCAGGTTGATCCAAGAGAAGGCGTTGCCGCCGATGGCGGACCGGTTCGGGTGGTGCACGTGGGACGCCTTCTACCTCACCGTCGACCCGGCGGGGGTCTGGCAAGGCGTGTCGGAGTTCGCGAACGCCGGCGTGCCTCCGCGGTTCCTCATCATCGACGACGGCTGGCAGAGCGTGAACCGCGACGACGACCCGCCGCAAGAGGACGCGCGGGGACTCGTGCTCGGCGGAGACCAGATGACCGCGCGCCTCTACCGCTTCGACGAGTGCGCGCGCTTCCGTGGGTACAGGGAGGGCGCCCTGATCCGCCGCCCGCCGGAGCTGTTCTACGATAAGAGCATGCCTAAGGGCATCGTGCGCAAGGCCGCGGAGATCGAGAACGCTGGGAAGGCGAAGAAGAAGGCGGCGCAGGGCGGTGCCACCGATCTATCTTGGTTTGACGACAAGATTGTGCAGCTGCGGCGAGAGCTCGACCAGCTGCTCGTGCAGAGGGACGCCATGCTGGCGAAGCTCGGCGACGACGACGGCGACGGTGATGTGGGGTTGAAGGCGTTCTTGAAGGACATGAGGCGCAGGTTCCCGGGGCTGGACGACGTGTACGTCTGGCAGGCGCTGTGCGGCGGGTGGGGCGGGGTGCGCCCCGGCGCGACGCACCTGGACGCGCGCGTCGTGCCGGCGCGGCCGTCGCCGGGTCTGGCCGGCACGATGGAAGACCTCGCCGTGGACCGCATCATCGAGGGCGGGATCGGGCTTGTGCGCCCGGACCAGGCCGCCGACCTCTACGAGTCCATGCACTCGTACCTCGCCGGCGCGGGCGTCACCGGCATCAAAGTCGACGTCGTGCACACTCTGGAGTACGTGTGCGAGGAGCACGGCGGGCGCGTCGACCTCGCCAAGGCCTACTACGACGGGCTCTCCAGGTCCGTCGCCAAGAACTTCGCCGGCACGGGCATCATCGCCAGCATGCAGCAGTGCAACGACTTCTTCTTCCTGGGCACGCGGCAGGTGGCCATGGGCCGCGCCGGCGACGACTTCTGGTTCGAGGACCCCAACGGCGACCCCATGGGCGTGTTCTGGCTGCAGGGCGCGCACATGGTGAACTGCGCCTACAACAGCATGTGGATGGGGCAGTTCATCTGCCCAGACTGGGACATGTTCCAGTCCGACCACGCCTGCGCCGCCTTCCACGCCGCGTCCAGGGCCATCTGCGGCGGCCCCGTCTACGTCAGCGACTCCCTCGGCGGCCACGACTTCGCCCTGCTCAGGAGGCTCGTCTTCCCCGATGACACCGTGCCAAGGTGCCTGCACTATGCTCTGCCCACCAGAGACTGCCTCTTCAAGAATCCGCTCTTTGATCAGCAGACCGTCCTCAAGATTTGGAACCTCAACAAGGTCAGTTTTATTTTTAATGTACCATACCATTTCTTACACTATGCAATTTGTTCAGATTTGTTGGAACCTGAACAAGGCGCAGACACATTCGCCGATAGTTGATCAAAATATGTCCAAATATTTCGACCGGTTACTAGTAATTGCGATGAAAAGTACAGTTCCGACCGGATCCATGGGGATGGGGACATGGGGGTGGTGTCCTGCTGCTTTCATGGAGGCTAACAACTATAAGAAACTAGCCATTGATGTTCTCAAAGCTCCAGTGCTCCTCTATGGTGAGCACCAGAGAGCTATAGTGCGTTCTATCTTCCCATACGCATAGTTAAACACCCTCTCTAGAGCTAAACTATACACCACCAGAGCTGTTGGTGTGCTCTAAAGAGCTCTGCAGTAGCCTCTTAGAGTCTTAGGCCACCACTCGTGCCTCTCATCGGAGAGATCTATTGAGCCCTAGAGCTCTCTGCATAAGGGTTAAACCCTTATCTTTACTCTCCAGTGCACCTCACCGAAGAGCTCCGGTGATCTCTTTTGAAAACTCATGTGTTCCTCTGAAGAGCTCCGATGATCTCTTTTGAAAATTCTCACTTTACTCTGATCACTAACGTGTCCCAACCTTATTAGAGCCTAAACTCTGGTGGTTGCACTCCGGTATAACCATAGGTATAACCATAAGGTTTTTCTTTTGCCGGTCTAAGATGAGTAGAGAAGTGATTGACCGGGTTTAGAATACATAGCCGACTATCAAGAGGGGCAATCACGGTTAGCTCGGGAATCAAGTGCCACTAGATCAATGTCTTGAGCATATGCATTAGGATCTAGTAAAGAGCTAACATAACCAGGGACGAAGCCAGAAAAAAATTTAGGGGGGGCTAAACAAAATTGCTACAGTGACTTAGCTCTACTTTAATCCCTCGTAATAGAAAAAGTATAATAGCTTGAAGTAGTCTTATATTTAAAACGTCAATTAACAATGAAATTCACAAAATACATCTAAAAAATAAATGTCTTAGCCCACCCTACCTTATACATCTGCGTCTAAAATTGGAAGAAGAGCACTAGAAGTTCCACTAGCTTAGCAGCAGTAGGGGGGGCTGGAGCCCCCCAGCCCCCCCGCTGGCTTCGTCCATGAACATAACGCATTGAAAAATGATTGTGAAATGCTAACACACATGCACATGGTGATTTACACATGGTGGTGTTAGCACATTTGTGAAGGCGGTGGAGTTTGAGTGGTAGAGAAGGGTTTAGGTTCTTCTCTCCCTCCCGCCGAGCTTGCGAGGCGGGATTCGGCGCTTTTTGGGGAAGTGAAATGCCTATTTTCTACTGCGCCGGAAGTTAGAAAAGAAACAGAGGCAAACGGAGGTCACAGAGGTGACCGGACGCTGCACCGGACGCGGTCACGGTATGACCGGACGCGTCCGGTCAGTTCAATCCGATCAGCGCGCCTAGGGTCAATGACCGGACGCTGGTCTGGCCTGACCAGCGCGTCCGGTCAGTTCACCTGTGCGCAAAAGTAGAGTGAGCGACCGGCGCGTCCGGTCCTTCACGGGACCGGCGCTTCCGATCAGGCGTCCAGAGGGGCAGAGCGCAGCGGAGTGATGATCGGACGCGGGGCGCGTCCGGTCATGTACGATCGGACGCGTCCGGTCGTGCTGGGAGCTTACTGGACTCTGACCGGACGCCAGGTGAGGCGCGTCCGGTCATACGCTAGGGCGCGTCCGGTCATACGCTAGAGCGCGTCCGGTCATAGCAACGGTAACTTCTGATGCGCACTGTTCACGCTTGTCCTGTAGTGACCGGACGCGTCTGGTCACCCTGACCGGTGCGTCCGGTCATCACGATTTGAACTGTGTCGTCCGTAACGGCTAGTTGCGTACCCCTTCGCTATAAATAGAGGATGTCCAGGGTTTGAGGGTAACTCTTGCACATTTTGAGACCTAGAGACATACTTTGAGCTAGAGAACAACCCCTCCACTCATCTCTTTGCATAGTTGCACATCTTGAGTGAGATTGAGTGAGATTCAAGTGCATTGCTTGAGAGTTGCATTCTAGAGGCACTTGATCTTCGAGTTGCTGCGGATTTCTTGTTACTCTTCCGTGTTTCCCGACACGATAGACGGCTTGGAGCAGTGGAGGTGATTGAGCTCGCAATTGGAGATTGTTGGAGCATTCACCAAGTGTTGTAAGGGGTTCTCGATCCTTCCCCGCGGGAGTTCGCAAATTGGATACTCTAGTGGAGCTCGTGGCTGGGAGGATCCCCATCTTGTGTGCGATTGTGCGGCGCCCGCCGAGGGCTCGACTCTTGATAGTCGATTAGCTCGCGAATCAACAAGTGAGTGTATCGCCACAACGGGGAGTAGCTTGCCGGGACTGGCAAATGTGACTGGAGCAAATGTGAAGAGCTCAAAGGACGATGGCCGGAGGGTGAACTGGATGGGTTCTGAATCTGATGTCGTCAGGAGGAGCTCCTCGGTTTGGCATCGGTAGACTGCATATGATGCAGCTTTTGCCATGGCCGACGTGTCTTCCCTCTGGCCCCACTCAACGTCGGCAGGCTGGACATTGCCGGAGACTGGCTTGTAGCAGTGTGAGTAGCCTCGGACACGGTGCTCCACCGGGTCCCACCCTGCTCCCTGGCAGTTGAATGCCCCAGTGACCCCTCCAAACTGTAAAATTTCGACAGTTTCAGAACTCTGATGGCACTACATGCCACTTGGAATGCTACATGTCAAGAGCAACAATTCAAGGGCTGCAGGAGATATTTAAGTTTTACAAAATTAATCAAATATCTTAGTTAAGTAAATTTGAGGTGGCAGCATACAGAAAGAAATGGTATGGTACATAAAGAAAAGCTGACCTTGTTCAGGTTCCAAATCTTCAGGACAGTCTGCTGATCAAAGAGCGGATTTTTGAAGAGGCAGTCTCTGGTGGGGAGAGCATAGTGCAGGCACCTGGGCACGGTGCCGTCGGGGAAGACGAGCCTCCTGAGCAGGGCGAAGTCGTGGCCGCCGAGGGAGTCGCTGACGTAGACGGGGCCGCCGCAGATGGCCCTGGACGCGGCGTGGAAGGCGGCGCAGGCGTGGTCGGACTGGAACATGTCCCAGTCCGGGCGGATGAACTGCCCCATCCACAGGCTGTTGTAGGCGCAGTTCACCATGTGCACGCCCTGCAGCCAGAACACGCCCATGGGGTCGCCGTTGGGGTCCCCAAACCAGAAGTCGTCGCCGGCGCGGCCCATGGACACCTGCCGCGTGCCGAGGAAGAAGAAGTCGTTGCAGTGCTGCATGCTGGCGATGATGCCCGTGCCGCCGAAGTTCTTGGCCACGGACTTGGAAAGCCCGTCGTAGTAGGCCTTGGCGACCTCGATGCGCCCGCCGTGCTCCTCGCAGACGTACTCCAGCATTTGCACGACGTCGACTTTGACGCCGGTGACTCCCGCGCCGGCGAGGTACGAGTGCATGGACTCGTAGAGGTCGCCGGCCTGGTCCGGGCGCACCAGCCCGATCCCGCCCTCGATGATGCGGTCCACGGCAAGGTCGTCCATTGTGCCGGCCAGCCCCTGCGACGGCCGCGCCGGCAGGACGCGCGCGTCCAGGTGCGTCGAGCCGGGGCGCACCCCGCCCCACGCGCCGCACAGTGCCTGCCACATGTACACGTCGTCCAGCCCTGGGAACCTGCGCCTCATGTCCTTCAGGAACGCCTTCAACCCCACTTCGACCTGGCCGTCGACGGCGCTGCCGTCGTTGTCGCAGAGCTTCGCGAGGACAGCGTCCTTTTGCAGGAGCAGCTGATCTGGGCGTCAAAGCTGGAGAGATCAGTGGCGCCACCCTGGGCCGCCTTCTTCTTCGCCTTGCCGGCGTTCTCGATCTCCCTGGCCTTGCGCACGATGGCCTTGGGCATGCTCGCGTCGTAGAACAGCTCCGGCGGGCGGCGGATCAGGGCTCCTCCCCTGTACCCGCTGAAGCGCGGGCACTCGTCAAAGCGGTAGAGGCGCGCGGTCATCTGTTCGCCCCCGAGCACGAGCCCCGGCGCGTCCTCGTGCGGCGGGTCCTCGTCGCGGTTCACGCTCTGCCATCCGTCGTCGATGACGAGGAACCGTGGGGGCACGCCGGCGTCGGCGAACTCCGACACACCCTGCCAGACCCCAGCCGGGTCGACGGTGAGGTAGAAGGCGTCCCACGTGCACCACCCGAAGCGGTCGGCCATCGGCGGCAACACCTTCTCCTGGATTAACCTGCGGTGCGGACGTGCGGTGTGGCGCGCGTTCCAGATCCAGAGTTAATCGCAACCGTCCGATCGTGAAATCAAGGGCCGGAAATTTTGTACTAGCAAGTAGCAACCTGAACGTGCCGAGGTGCACCCTGGCCGCGAGGTAGGCTTCCTGCATGACCCTGTAGGGGTCGTCGCCGGCGTGCACGTAGGCGATGCGGCCAAAGTCGGTGGCCGTCACGGCAGCAGACCCGCTCTCGGCCCAGATGACGACGCCGTCGTCCTCCCCAGGGAAGATGTTCGACCGGAAGCTGCCCTGCACGAGTGGGAGAACGAACACGTACCCCGCGCCGGCGCCGGAGAGCTCGGGCACCTCGAGGAGCACCCACTGCGTCTCCATCTGAAGGTCCCGCCCGCGCCGCCCGGCCCACGCCGTGCTCCAGCACGTCTTGAACCGGAACACGCTGAGGAACCGGCGCGGGCCGGGGAGGCGCCCCACGCGGCACGGCGCGCGGCTCGCCGCCGCGGGCAGCGTGAAGCCCAGGAAAGCGCCGCCGCGCGCGTTCGACGCGGCCTGACTGGCCAGCTCCCGCGGCGCGTCCGACGACGCCTTGCTGATGGGGTCGAAGGCCTCGGCGAGCGGGGTCAGCATGACGTTCCCCGGCACGCCCGTGAGCAGCGCGGCCGCGGTCTTGCCATTGTCGCCGCCGACGGTGAGCTCGCCATCCCGCATCGAGAAGAGGCAGGACGACACGTTCGACGACGGACCGGCCTTGGTTTTCGCCGCGGTGCCGGTGGTGGTGAGCTTGGGCGTGGGCTTCGGCTCGTTAGGCGGCGCCATTGGCAAAGCGACGACGAGCAAGGACGATAAGACTATAAGAGGGTGGCTCGGGCGGTGTATGGCTACTGTTCTCTATGCTTGCCGCGGGCAGGCTCCATTATAGGCGCGGACCGCTGGAGCGTCGTCGTGTACGTTCGGATGAGATGAGCAAATGAGAGATCGAAGCGTGTTGATCGCTGTGTGGCAGGCTCATCACTTTTTCATCAGATGGATGGTACACGACGTAACGGTAGGCGGTGTAGAAAAATGCATACGAATTCTGTACTACTGTACTAGCTTCTCACTGTTTGCATTTGGTTTATTAGTGTGATGATTGATTTGTAGCGTCCTGTTGCAAGGACAACAACGTGTCGTTTCCAGATTGGTGAGCATTCTCAGAGGAGTTTAGAGAATGCAGAACCTACGCAGTCTCAGTGCAGGCTCATCTGTGACTTCCAAGAAGGTGATGTGCGGTAAGCGTGTCCTGAACTTGCTAGCAACTCAGCTAGTGCTTCTACATAGAACTGCATTCCCAATCTTTGTTGGGCGATTAAATATTTTGGTGATGAATCATGGGGAATTTGCACATGTCTATCTCCAAACTCAATACAATATATTAACTACTAGATAACATAGTGTGGTTATTTAAACTCTAAATCCATCTTGTAACACTATACACGCGACTATTCTTTAAAATTATCAAATTAATGATTTAGGAAACGCCTTAATCATCAGGTCAGTGTATGCCCTCATTAACCCTCTCTACTTCTCTAGGCATGCTGCCTAACCCCTGTGACCCAATCTTCCCTTGCATCATCATCGTCACTGCCTAAATCTGTATTGACCATCTGAGGCCGCGGTTGTTGCTGGGGCTACATATGTTGCTGCTGATTCTTCTGATGTTGTATTTGTTCCCTCAGTTATTTTTGATGTTGCATTGGTGGATGTAGTTGTTGTTGGTGTCAAGGTTGTTGTTGTTGCATTTGTTGCGACAGCTGTTGTTGTTCTTCTGGCGTAAACATATGTAGCTGTCCTTGGTGTTGAAGCTGTTGCTGGCGTAGCTTCTGTTGCTGCATTAGTAGATCTTGAGTTGAGACTTGTTATTTGAAAACCACAAGTTCCAAGTAAAAAGGGCAATATTTCAAAAAATGTAAACAAGCATGTATAAGTATATACTTATTTGACTATAATTAAGATTACCCGTATATGTTGTTGTTGATGCTGCATATGTTGCATCTGTTGCTGCTGTAGGATTTGTTGACGCTGTAGATGTTGTAGCTGTCGTAGTTGTTGGTGGTGTAGAAATTCTTGTTGTTGTTGTACGTTTTCCTGCTGCACTGGTGATGGCTGAATTAAGACCTCTGGTTTGAACATCACCATGTTCTAGGGAAAAAGAGCAATATTTCAGTAAATACAGATAAGTATGTATACATTTGACTACAATTAAGATTACCTTAGGGAAGAGCATGCCAATCATACGGCTTGCTTTGTCAGACATTGAAAGTAGTAGAGTTTGCGATTGTAATTGTATCACAGCACACTGAATTGATGGTGCTTAAAGATTAGAACCATATGAAATGATTTCTAAAAAGTTAAGTGTATGAGAAGACTAGAGATGAACCACAACCGAATATAGAAGGTACTAAAAGATTAGAATCAGGCACTAACCAGCTTCTTCTCTTGTAGTTGTGCAAGAAACCCATGATGATTTAAAGTCCGAAATATTAAAAAGTTTGCCTTTCCAACATATTGTCTTTAGAATATCCAAGGAAAGATATCACCAACAACACATTATAAGAAAATGTGATAATGCAACAAGTCTGACATTCAAAAGAATAAGAATGAGTTGAGAAACAAACTTGTTCATATGCTCCTGTGCTATGAGGCGAACAATCTGCATAGTTTCTGGCCAGTCTACTGCAACTCTGCATATGGAAAATATTTGTTTCGGTTTCCTACTTAGTCTGGAAGCAAAACAAAAAATAGCAGAAAATGGTTCCACTAGAGGGGTGGGGGATTTCTCTTTGCATTATGCACACTGGGCATGACACTATGTGTTAAGCATCAACATGTACATACTACTAGGAAAAATGAACAATTCTAATACAACTCATTCCTGATAAGACAAGGGAAACCATAACATCAACTAACGAAGAGTATCGTTCTCAACCACTGTAATCAACATAAAACACTAATGGCATAGAGGTGCAAGAAAATGGAGACTTACATTTTGGATACTGTTCCACTCCAACTCTGTCAGAAATTAGTGAGTAAGAATTATGAGTTGCATGAATAAATGTCTTGATACTATAAATAAATAATAAAAGAAAAACATAGCAAGATTGCAAGACCCTAAAAGCACATGGGCTAAAGATCCCAGGTTTGAAGGTGAACACAACCAGTGGCTGAAAATGAGCTTGACAGCTACTAATCAGTCCATTTTTAAGGGGTTTAAATTATTTATTAGAAGCATAAGCATTCAGATTTAAACATTCAAGAGTTTATTCCAATCTAGTTTTAGCAGGAAAGTTGGTCAAACATAACACAAGATTCATTTGAACAAGCTTTTCATGGGAAAAAGATATTTTTCCTTTTGATTTCATAAGACCTACGAAGAGCATAAAAGTGTCACCATGTCTCAGGAATCAACCATTCAGCTAGTAATACTACAAATTTAAAAAGATATTGGAATCTTTTATAGCTTTTGTAGAAAGTAACACATAATGTTCGGAAGTACAATAATGCAAATAGAGACTTACTTCGAGTTTACAAATAAATGCAGGCTGTCCTTGTTTTTGCCCGGATAAAGTTCCCTGTAATATAAATAGACGGCAAACATCAGTTGTTGAAAACCTCTATGGCAACTTGGCAAGCATACAGGATAATATGTGCAATATAAATCAGAATTACATAATGGGTCAGTGTTACAAAAACTGACAGCGGAATCTGGAGGCCAAGGAGAGAGTTTATTCAGTGTTGATATATGCCACAATGTATTGACTGATATGGTGGAATGAAATGCATAACAGCTGATACAGCATAGAAAATTTTAAGATTCTAATATGATATACTGAAATATATATATCGTAAAAACTAGCACAATTAACTCGTAAAAACTAGCACAATTAACTATCATAGATCCTATGCTTTATGATATAAACACAAGTACAGGCTGCTGTACTGAACAAAGTTATGTGTTCTTCCAATAAAACAGAAGAGGGCCAAATTTTGTACTGCACAGAAACATATGGTCACAGCAGGGCCTAATGAGGATCCTACGAGTCAAGTGCTCTGCACTGCGATTACCATTTCTTTGTGACTGCAGAGTTTGGATGTTGCCTACTATTTGTATATATGCTAAAGGCGGAGAACTCTTACCTCCCAAATTTTGACATATTTTGGTGGTGGTTGCTGGGCATTGGGATGCAGCCCAATAGGAACATTCATGGCAGAACTGAGGGGATTGATTCCTGCTTGTTGATCCATGCCCATGCTGTTAGGCTGAGAGGATGATGCAGCCATTTCTGAATTGTCCCATGCAGTAAAAGAGTCTTGAGTACCAATAGGATCTCCAGGTGCAGACATAGAGAAGGTCACAGAGGGCGTCACTGTCAAGCCACTTGATATCATGTTTGGCATGTTAAATTGTAATGGTGTTGTTGCCCCTATATTCTGCAGTCCCGTTGAGGTAGCTTCTCCGAAAAGAGTTGAATTCATCGGTGGAAACTTTAACAGATTGCTGAAGAGGTTGCCATGACCACCAAGACGAAGGGGCTGTTGAACAGGGTTTCTTATTGGTCTGTGTTCTTGCACACTGTCATTTGCAATATTTGTTTCTTGTGAAATTAGAGATGACGATGAAGGTTGCAATGCTGATATCCCTTGTGAAGCCATGTTGGAAATAGGTGTTACGCTCCAGAAACCAGCAGGTCCAGAAACCATCGGTGCTGGTTCCTATAAAAATAAAAATTGTAAATGCATTATTGTTAGAACAAAAACCAAAAAGAGAAATTTCAATAATAGTGTTGGTTATTACCAGTGTACCAGTTGCAGTAGAAATTATGCCTCCAACACCAGCTGTTTGGCTGTCCATCGTTGGTCCATTCACTGGAACACTCGAGTGTGGACTTTGTCAGCAATCAGCATGTCAGTGTCAAGGTAGGCAGCAACTTTAGAATATACTACTGTATAACAAAACTTTGTTCCATGGAACAAATGATGTAAACCACTCAGCAAGAATTTCATATGCACAAGAGAAATCATTGCATTTACCTATGTGATCGAAATCGAATGCCGCCGGCGTCACCACCACTTCCGGCAGGTTGGTCTTGAACGCTTTCTCAAGGTTGCCCATGAATTTCCGCGTCACTCCGGTGAGGTTGGCGACCTTCTCCTTGTACGCCCTGAACGCCTCGACGGCGACGGTGGTGGACTCGCCGTCACCACCATCGGCACCACCACCAAAGAGCTCCTTCCTCTCCAGCTCGGCGCAGCTGTGCAGGCACTCGAGCCACCGGTTGGCCTGGCTCTGCAGGTCGTCGAACAGGTCGCGCTTGGCCGCGTCGCGCTCGGGGTCCAGGAACAGGAAGTAGGCGTAGGCGTGCGCCCACCGCAGCACGCGCCGGCCGTCGGCGATCTGGCGGTACGCCTCGGTGACGAACCCGAGCTCCATCGCCGGAACGTCCACCATCCTGGCCATCCTCTCGAGCTCCGAACGCTCCAGCTCGTCCGCGTCCGCGAGCGCCATGTGCAGCGACTTGCCGTTGCCCGCCCACCGCTCGTAGTGGTACAGGTACCTGTCGAGCGACGCCTTGGCGTGCCTCCGCCGCGCCTCCTCCTCCTCGTCCGCGGCGGCGGCGGCGGCGGCGGCCTGATCCACCTCCTGCCGCTGGCGGTAGTCGTAGCGCGTGCAGCCTCGGTGGTTGTCCCAGGGGTCGAAGCAGAGCCAGCAGAACTGGTGGCGGCAGGGCGCGCCGCACGTCATGTGGTTGCAGCCGTGGTTCTTCTCGATCGGCCGCCGGCACTTGGGGCAGCGCTTAGTGTGCGCCACCACCCAGTTGGCCGTCTCCGAGTCGGAGGCGTTCTTTGCCAGCCACGCGCGCACCGTGCCGCACGACACCGGCCGGTGCGCCTCCTCGCCGCAGCCCCAGCAGAAGCCGTGCCTACACCCAGAGTCGCAGAGCACGCACCGTCGCCGAGGAACTCCACGGAGCGGGTGCACCCGGCGCCGCCGCACCACTTGATCCGCCCGCCGCTCTCCTCCACGTACGACCGGAGCCAGAGCCGCGCGTACCGTGCCCTGCTGTCCTTGTTCCCCGCCGCCAGCACCGCGTCGACGAGCTCCCGGACGACGGGCGCCGAGCAGGACGGGTCCGGGCACCGCATCGACAGGCACCGCGCGCCGTCGGACACCGCCGCGGCGACGTACCCGCCCCAGCACCCGTCGCAGTAGTAGTGTCCGCACCCCGCCGCCGACCGCGTCCGCCCCGCCGGGTACGGGTCGAAGCAGATGCCGCAGACCTCCGGCCGCGGGCTGCGCGCGTCGGGGACTAGGCGGACTAGCTCGCCCTCGCCGCCGTCTTCCGGTGCCGGTGCCGGCAGGCCGACGGCGCCGCGGACCCGGCGCTCGTCCGTGAACCACTCCTCCTGGACCCGCCCCACGCGCCACTTGAAGTGGCGCAGCAGGACCGCCGCGAAGCCCGCCGGGATGGAGAGGACCTCCGCGACTTTGGCCGTGTCCACCTCCTGCCGCGCGCGGACGTCGGACTCGGTGAGCACCACGTACCGCTGCTCCGCGTCGCTGTCGCATCCCGAGGCGGCGGCGTCGCCCTCGGTTTGCTCGGCTTCGTCCTCGTCGTCGTACCCGTACATGTAATCCTCGCCGGCGCCGTCGTCGTCGTCAGCCGTTTTCTGACTCTGAGCTTGCCAACCATCGGAGAAGTCGCCGGTATCGGCGTCGTCGTTGGCCCCAGAGCTTGGGTCGACGCCGCATCTCTTGTTGTGGCCGCACGTCTCGCCGTCGTCGTCGCCGTCCGATCGTCGGTATCTCTTGTTGCGCACACCGGCACCGCGTCCTGATGCCATGCCGCGCCGCCGCCCCGGGCTGCACTAGGCAAGGGCAGTGGATTCTTGGTGAGCGCTTGGACTAATCACTAGTCCTAGGCAGTAGCCACGGTCGATTGGTATCCTGTGTCCTAATTAACCGGACGGGCATTCCCAAAAGCCGCTTTTTATTTTATTATTATTACTAAATAAAATGGGTAATAATATAGGGATTTTGATTTTGATGCCCTCGTTGTCATCTCGGTGACGTCAGCATGCAGGCAAGCAATCGATTCGATTAAAAAAAAGCACTAAGAACAAAGAGACTATCGAAACTTAGCTACGAAGCATGGTATATTATAAGCACTTGGATATATTCGAAATTAAATAAAAATTTAGATATAAATAAATAAAAATCTATCTATCTATTCTATACTATAAAAGAGCGAAGAAATTGAACTTAGACTGTTGTCCCTGGACCACAGATCCAACGTATCTAATTTTCCGTCCTAATCCGATAAACAAGCCTAACCGGAAAACTTTTAATAACTCTACGTGCAACTCTGGCAGCTCGTGTTTTTTCACCCACGGCGCCTGTACCCGCCTGCGATCTCTTGCTAATATATATATATATATATATATATATATATATATATATATATATATATATATATATATATATATATACACACACGTTTGGACGCCCAGCCAGACCTAGGGTGTGTTTAGTTCTCCTGAAAAAGGTGGAAAAAGTACTGTAACACGTTTTGGCTTTATTTGGCAAATAGTGTTCAACCGTTGACTACTTAGGTTCAAAACGTTCGTCTCGTAAAGTACAACCAAACTGTATAATTAGTTTTTGATTTCATCTACATTTAGTACTCCATGCATGTATCGCAAGTTTGATATGACGGAGAATCTTTTTTTTTTGGAATAGTACGTTTTTGGTGGAACTAAACACAGCCCTAATCATAATCCCATCTCCTAGCACGCGTTGCTGCTTGCCGCCCACCGCCTCCTGCAGCGACATCTTCGGCCGACGCCTCTCCCCAACTGCTACCCCGCGGCACCACCCACGGACACAACACCTCGGCACGAACCCCTCTTCGCTCTCAAACCCCGCTGCTCCTCTGATCCCCGCGCGAGAGAGCCTGGGTCACTGGGACTGTGTCCTCTGATCCCAGCACGCCAAACCAGCAGCAGCGTAGCAAGTAAGCAGTTTTTTTCTAATTCATTAATTCGGTTCCTCAGATTTCGTTGTTTTGGTCAGCCATCGTGGCTTAACAGAGCTATAACTATTGTGTTTACATAAATGTTACCTACAAGGATTTTTGGAAGCTTCAGCTTATCTTACAACCACTGGAATCGCGCAGACTCTGGCAGTTCTGCAACATCCAGCCACTTTGTGCAAAATCGTGTTATCCTTTTGCAGATTATTCTTGTCAATTTTTTTTTCCATATAGGATACCCTGCTATTATACGAGTAGAAAGCAAAGAAGGTCTTATTCATGTCTCGGCCATACATACTGCTGGCTTACAAAAACATACAAAACTTAGGCTACCACAATCTAATCAACCAGCATCTGTCGAGGTAGTGACAACAAATATATGGAGTTGATTTTGGTTAGCACTGGGAGTTGCCTTTTCTGAAGATTTTTTTTGGTTTCAGTACAACTATGGGTATTGCTCAGGCTGTATGACATTTCAGTTTACAGATGCTGCCATATTAGTTTCTCCTCCAAGGTCAAGATAAACTCAGCAATACTGTGTTATGGAACTCTCTGAATGATATCCCAAGATTTAATTTTCTAATGTTGACGGGGCTACAATGTTGAGGATGCGACACAGTTGTCTTTGAAAGGAGACATTGATGTCGAGTCGGTTTTGGCTGTTATTTGCCCACTTCACCTCCTACTTTTGCAACAGAAATTATCTTGAGATGTCTAAACAGTGGAAGGCCTCAACCTTGCCAGCTGAACCTGTTCAACTTTTTATTGGCATCCTGTCATCTGCTAACCAGGAGATCATCTGATGTTGTTGCTTGCTTCTTTGGTGCTTTGGTAGGTTTCTACAGTTGAATTATTAGTTCAGTAGTAATTTACTGTTCAAAATTCTAATAAACAAAACGCTTCACAGAATGGAATAAAGGAGGTCAATGAAGAGCTGAAGGAGGCAGATAACTTTGGGGGACATTGTCATAGTTCCATTCATGGATATGTCACGTATGAGGTAAGACTATTTTACATTATGCCACTTCTTAAAACGGCTAAAAGAAACCCATGACCATCCCTTAATACTAGGGAAATTTTATCTCATTTTATTTTTTGTAAATTTTATTTTGTTTTGTATTTTGCCATAGCATTAGCACGCGCCACTAAAACAGTGACACGTCATCATTTTGTAGGATTATTCTTTTTATGGAGCAGCATGATTGCCAGTTTTTTTATACATGTTTTTAAAGAAGTACACTTCAAATTTGATAGAGTTAACTTTGCACTTAACGTAGCCCGTAGTGTTAGCAGGGACAATATACGCACAATTGTGGTACCCGGTGTGTTGCAAAAGCCTACTTGTTCCGTCACACACAGACCTCACCTCCTGCTCCATGTCCAAACATAGTTACATTTTTTTTAGATAATGAACATTTCAGTTACATGGTCACCTTTTTATTCTTCAGTTATTCAGTCTTATGTGATCGACCTTGATTTTGATGCATGTCTGAATTTACACAATAAACTGAATTTTTAAGACATATTCTAAATTTCCATGTAATGACTTCAATCTAAATTGTAGCATTGGTAGAGTTAGCTCCTACAGGTTGAAAAAAGAAGAAATCATTGACAATATTAACCTTGAAATTCTGACTCAGGTAAGAAAATTTCAATCAAGAAAGGTTTTTGGGACATGGTTGCGGAATCAATGAGAAGTAACTATGGTTATCTGGTCAGCCTGGTATAGGGAGTCGGGGAAGCATTGCTAGAGTTAGCTCCTACAGGGTGGAAAGAATAAATCAGTGGCAATATTAACCTTGAAATTTTGACTCAGGTAAGAATATGTCAACTAAGATTGTGGATTATGGTGAACCGAGATACATATATGAGATAAATATATATTGTGTTTGGCAGGAAGTTACTTTAATCAGGTTCCCAGGACAAACAATACCTTGGACAAATTTTGCAATAATTTTTTGATAAGCTACAAAAACTATATTCTTCTGCAAAGGAACACGAGATGAAGAAGAGTCATGACAAATTGTTGGGAGAATTGATCGAAGACCCTTAATCGAATTATGGAACCCAAATTCATTTGTTGTTTCTGTTATCAAGGGTGTGCCAACTATGGAGGAATTAGAAGTCCTTATTATATTGACTCTGTTTTCAAATAACTGATGAGCTATATGTGAAATTACAATATTACCTCATGAATAAATGTCCTCAATGAGACAGGCTCTAAGCAGAAGACAGTAGAGCACACCTCCAACAATTGAAACCAATGATTAAAGGATCAAGTGGAGTGGAGTACGGAGTGAGTGATTGGCAGACTTTTCTCAGTATTAGTTAATTTAGTTTTTTCCTTATTAATTGTATACAAGCTTTATAAAACAAATACATACTGTAATATTTTAAGAAAATCATGGTGTCACATTATTAAGAGCATCTCCAAGAGTATCCTATTTTTTCCTTCCAAAAACATAAGTTTTGCAACTCCTAAACAGGTATTGGGAAAAAAGCCATCTCCAAGAATTTTCAATAATCCACTCCTAAAATGTAGAAGACAATTTTACATCAGGAATCCTATACTATTTCTAAATATCGTAACCACTTTTATATATTCTTTCTTTCACGTACATTTGCATCAGGAACCCTTTCCTACTCTCTATTCCTTTCCACACACTTCCACCTTTAGAAGATGGCGTGGGCAAGAGCGATGCACGCGACAAAGGCTGCGCACATTTTTACGCATGATGTTGGCATATTTGCCAACTACCAATTGTGGGGAGATAGACCTGTATACCCTCATGGCACCACATGGGCCGCTCCAGACAAGGTGGCCCAACTCGCCAGAAAGGGCCGCGCGGATCTCCGAACTGCTCGGCGAACCATGCGGAGCAAGCAGAGACTACTTGATGATCAAAAAAACAAAGTCGGTTAGAATAGATATCGTATCCTCCGCGGATACAACAGTTGTAATCGGCTAGGATAAGATTCCTTAGATCTGTAACCTTGCCCCCATACTATATAAGGCGGGCAAGGACCCCCTCAAAACATCATCGTCATCACGTATCAATACAATCCACAAAGACGCAGGACATAGGGTATTGCACAGTTTGCGGCCCGAACCTGGATAAACCTCGTGTTCATCTTGCGTCACCATCTAGTTCGTTGTCTTGCGCACCTCTACCGATAATCTACTACCGTGCGCATACCCCTCGGTAGATTGTCGACCACATCTCATCGATGTTGACACCTCTAATGCCACCTAAGCTAGGTTGTCATCCCCGGCATGACACCAAAGGTGCTGGTACTAAAATATGCAAATGCTCCTCTGAAATAAATATGAAATCCACAAGCGCACAAATAATACCGATGTAGCATTTTAACCAGGAGTAATCCAGGTATCGTTATTTATATTTTTACCACTGTGAATGGATGCAAAGGATAATGAGCAATGAGCATCACTGCATGTGCTAATGGAGAGCATAACTATGTCTTTATCTATCTTCTCATACAGGGTAAGTGT
The DNA here is from genome assembly GCA_038087645.1 of Saccharum hybrid cultivar R570. Classification (NCBI taxonomy): domain Eukaryota; kingdom Viridiplantae; phylum Streptophyta; class Magnoliopsida; order Poales; family Poaceae; genus Saccharum; species Saccharum hybrid cultivar. Next base: position 4,907,609 of record JAQSUU010000743.1, on the reverse strand, counting down.
CACAAGATAAATAATATATGAATAATAATAAAGGATAACTGGTAAGCACATAGCCACATATAATGATAAACATCTCAATAAATTACTCTAGATATATAGCACTAGCATGGATTAGGACGAACTATATGGATAAATCCTAAGTTATTATAACTATAAGGTCAAAGCATACAATGATTAGTGCAATTACACTTGGCAATCATGGCAAGAAAAGGTTATATCTATGCATAGTGATATTACTAAGGAAGATATAGAACATAGCCATCACTTCCCTATAATAGTTGTGCTCTGCCTGCCCTATACTCGGGAGGTGGACTACAAAGGACTCAACAGGACTGTCACTCCCGTAATCTACCACACGATCCAGAATATAGGGTGCAATCGTAGGTAAATACGGTATAGGCACCACGCCTACACAATGTTTACCACTCAACCATGATATCAATGAGCAAGCACTATACGATCCTATACTTAAATATAATTCTGATCGAACTATGCCAAGCATATAATCAAAGTAGACTAAGAACAATATAATTGAGAAAATAATCAAATAGAGTAAAGTCATATCCAATATGATAGAATAGACTAAAGTCATATTCATACAAATGATAAACTAGATGAATAATATAAGAATAAATATAAAAGTAGGAGAGAATTACCAAGTATTCTCTTGATAGATCCAGAAATCAAGCAATGCTTGGCTTCTTCTAGTTCTAAATCTATGTAGCTATGCTAAACTAGAGATCTAATTGAGATGGTAACTCTAGGGCTTCTCTGAATGGAATGAGATGAATGAATTGAATGAAAATTAGGGTTTCTCATGGGACCAGGGACCTTACTTATATAGCCCTCTAGGAAGCACCACAGCCCTTGGATCAAACCGACCTTGATGAACGATTATTATTGATCCTCAAAGGCGGTGGAGGCATGAACCACGAGGTTGCATCTGATTGGCCACCTGGGTAGGGCGGGCGCCCAGGCCCAGGGGCGGCCGCCCTTGTTGCCTGGCCTGTGGGCCCTCCCCTCCGAGGGAAGATCTTCTCGAGTCTTCTAGAGTATTCTTTTTCATAGTATGGTCGGTTTCTCTCTATGTAAATCTGACATGTGGACCTCCTTTGGTTCTTTCCTAATAACCCCCTGCAAAAATAGATATTCACCAAAACTCATAGAATTCTATCAGTGTAACCCCTATATCTAGATAGTATTTATATTTAGATCATTTCTCATGCTATGTTGACGGTTAAGAATGATACTTATCTACCGTCAATAAACTCCCCAAGCTTACCTTTTGTTCGTCCCTGAGCAAAGATAGGTTCAGTGATGGATCAGGAGTTGCTACAATACTTTCACGCCTTACAGGTACACATGCGTTCAAACAAGAACTCTCCTCCGGATTAGAATGAACTATTCTGATAAAAAACTTACTCATATTACCTTCCACCATGGGGCTTGTAGCCATCACTTGGGTCTTGAGTAGTTGAAAGACAGAACGGTCAGGTCAAGCACCATGTTTCAAGCTCTTTGATCAACTATTATTCCAGAGTTTTGCAAGATTTTTAAAATAAAACTCAGAGATTCCTATGTATGACCCTTCTAAGTCTCTCTTTTATGGTATTTCTAGATCCTCTCCAAGACATTTATGGTGTATGCCTTTTCTCTCCTCTCAAAATATGTGGTATTTTTAGTAGCATAGTAATATTATGCCTTCTCTCTCACCCTACTTCTAAAAGGCTTATGTGGAGCTCATAGGTGGGGAGACAGCGAAACATATATTGCATAATCAAAACTATGGATCCAAAGGAACGAGTCATAAAGTCAAATCAAGATATGCATGTGTCTTAGGCTATATGGTAGATGGTGGTAAATGGTAGATGGAGTAGAAGTGGTTATAAGGGGTAAATGGATGATGATGGTGAATACTTAGCTCCTTCGGGAAATTTCCTCATATACCTCTCTTAGAAAACTTGAAGAATTTGAGGAAAACTTGGGCTTGCTAAATCTCTTTCTTTATTTCTGAGTGGGACATTTGTCCTCTTTTTTTCTTTTTTTCTCTTTCTTTTTTTATGATAGAATACCCAAGCTTCTTTTGGAACACAATAACAAGAGGTAGCATAACTAGATATTTGGAGCTTTATTGGCTAGCAAGGGATAAAATGGATGATAGGAATATTTTTGCAGTTCACTCCCAATGTAAGAGTAGAACCATTTTCTGGGTGGATCTGAATGAGATATATGTGGATTCGTACTTCCAGGGTAGAAGCAGAACGTATAGGTAGAGTGTATAGGTGGATCTCGATTTTAACCGCATGACCAGTTCCTAAGGATCGACACAGCCTGACCATACTCAATGCTCACAAATAGTAAATATGAATGTAAGGCTTTCTAATCTACAAGCATGTATATGGCTGTGGTAGGAATTTAAACTCTCGTCATACAGGAACTTATCATGTAACAAGTTAATTTTCAAAAGATAAATTCTCCAGAACTCTAGTATCTCTAGGAACATGATAGACAGCAGCTCAAAACCTTCCCATATCATATCTGTCAACTACTTAGACTTAGATCAAGCATTTGCTACCCACAAGTTCAGGTTTTGAGCAAATCTTAAATCAAAACCATTGTATCCAAAAACTCGGGAGAGTTCGAGGCTGAAAACTAGGTATTTGAAAGGAATTACGGTAGAGCAACTATTCATCATTTCCATATAAGAGTTCATTCTAGGAGTTCACTTAGCAAGATGAAGCTTAGCACACTCTCCTATATTTATTTATCAAACTTAAAGATTATACAGAAACATATATATGTATAAGAAAACATTAATTTGGGTTTCTATAGGTTATGCATCTTTTTATTTTACTTCATATATCAAAGCAAAAATAAATAGGTAGATAAGAAAATACTTAGCTGGATACATGGGGAATGCTCTCCCCCAAGCTGAATGTTGACATAGTCTTGTTTGATGAAACTGGCAGAGAGTGAAGGTGTACTTCCCCTCATCGGAGTGCTTATGATGATGATTATTGAGACAGCGCTCTGATAGGGAACAGATTGTCCTTTTTTCTGTTTGCTTTCCTTGATCCTTCAAATTCTATGAAGCTCAAATAGACAACAAAGCTTGTGGAACTTGATTAAGTGTTAGTGATAAACCTCTAAGCCTTGAGCGTCTAGAACCTCTTAACAGATGTATTCTTCTAGCAGGATCTCTTGTACCATATTTTTATGTTTTTATATTTTTATACAATGCAAGGAATAAAATGATGAATGCTTCTTTATTTTATTTTTATGCCACCACAACAAGTAGACTTATGGGTTTTATACCACAAATTTATTTGCATGGGGCTTAGCAATTTTATAATGCAATGCAAGACATATTTATTTTCTTTTCTATGCAGAAGTAAAGTGTAACTAAACATGTAATGAAGAAACGTAAATATGATGCAAAAAATTAAATGCAGAACTAAAGAGGGAAATATTGATAACTACCAAGTTACCTCTTGACGCGGCATTCGGTGATTTGGGTCCGCCGAACAGAACCTCTTATTCGCTTTAATCATTCTGGGGCACCTCGGATGGATCAAGTGGTGCTTCTGATTGTGCTGAGTCTGACATTGAATTAACCTTTACTTTCTATCCCTATTTTGTTGGTGAGGTTGACTTTGAGGAAAGAGTTGGTTGCACTATCTTCTCTTCTTTATTCTCCATAGTGATTGGTTCACTTTCTATTGGGGGTACATCCTCCTCCTCAAGATAAATCTTTTCTTCAGGATATCGATCTTCGTATCTTGATACTTCTCCTTGATAGTCAACCCATCCATCCTTGGGGATCTGATTCTTCTGGGTGCGATTGCGACGCGTTCTTCTGGTTCTGTTCTTCTTGGGTTCTTCATCAACTATATAATTATTGTTGAAATAACGGTGTACCTTCTCTGAGGAAAATTGGAAATGTACTTCTCCTGTTGCAAGGTAGATGATGGCTTTGGTGGTGCTTAGGAACGGTCTCCATAGGATGATCGGTGGATCATACTCATCTTCTCCTATGTTGATGACTAAGAAGTCAGTCGGGATGAAGTGGTCATCAATTTGCACAGGGACGTTCTTTGCTATTCCGTCCACGAAGAGAAATGATTGGTCTGCCATTTGCAGCTGCACATAGGTTGGGTCTAAAGGCATAGTACCTTATAGATATTCATAAGTTACCTTGGCCATTATGTTGACGCCCGATCCAGTGTCACAGACACCTTTTTGAAAGGAGCTTCTGTTGATTGTGCATTCAATGGTTGGGACACCTGGGTCATCTCTCTTGAGCAGATATGGGGACTTGAGCTGATGATCATGCTCTCTGTGGACTGCAGTGATCACTCTCACTAACTCCATCTGTTGTGACTTCCTATTCTTGTTCTTGTTCTTGTTCCTCCAATTGTTCTTCTTCTTTGGCTCATAGGGATGTTGGGGGTGTGCAGGGAACTGCAACACTCTGTCCTTGAAAAAGAAGGTCTCTCTCTTGTCTTTGATGTTGAAACAGATCTTGGCAGTGTTGGCGTACATGATAGCTCCAGCGGTGTTCAAGAACGGTCGTCCCAATATGATGGACGACTTCTCATCACCACATCTCTCTATTACTACAAAGTCTACAGGAACATACGAGCTACCCACTCGTACACATATCTCTTCTAGAATTCCCTTGGTGTCTGCAAGCTGCAAGCACATGGTTGCGTACAATAAAGGATAATTAAACATTTTGTCATAGATTACCTTAGGCATGTTGTTGACGCTTGCACCGAAGTCACAGATAGCTTCGTTAAAGTTCACGCTTCTAATGGAGATCAGGATGACAGGTCATCCTTGATCACCTTTCTTAATCGGTAGAGTCTTATCGTTCCATCCTTTGGAGATAGGGTCACTCCAATAACTTCCTGCATTAAATATGTCTACAAGATTTGCAGTTTCTAGATCTTCCGGTTGTCTCGGAATTTTACCTTTGTTAGCAGGAACAATATTGACAAGCTGTTGCAACTGAGACTCTAGCATCTTATTGAAACTAAGCTGATTCTTAATGGTAGTGGAAAAATTATCCATTCTATTATTAATTGTTTCTAGCGTTTTATCATTGGATTCTAGTTTCTTAGATAGGCTATCCATTAACTTTCCTTGATTAAGCACTAACTCTCTCAAAGGTGGTTGATTGAAAGAATTATTACCTTGATAATTACCTGGGTAGTTACCTGAGTAGTTAGGCCTTTGCTGCTGATTACAGCCTTGATTTTATTGAGGGCGGTAGTAGTTGCTATTGTTGTTGAGGTAGTTCACATCCTCTTGTAGCTTTAGGCAATTGCTTCCTGAATGCCCAGTGTCTCCACACTCTTCACAAGTCATGCGGGAATTATGAATGTGCATGACTTTCTTCTTCTCGCCGGCTCTCTCATCGAGCCTCTTCATAAGCAGGTCCATCTTGGCAGACAGCATGTCTACCTCCTTCAGCTGGTGCATACCTCCACCTCTCTTGCGGGTTTGAGTTCTTTCTTCGTTCAAACCTTGGTTGGATGCCATCTTCTCCACAGGAGCTGTGGCTTGATTGATTGTAAGTGATAAGAATGCTCCTCCAGCGGCAACATCCATAGTCTCACGGGTGCTATTAGTAAGCCCGTGATAGAAGGTCTGCATAAGTAGCCAATTCTCCATTCCATGATGAGAACATTCTAGGATGTAGTCTTGAAAGCGCTCCCATGCTTCTGGGACTGACTCGTCATGTTGCTGCTAAAAACTTGATATCTTCCCACGAAGAGCATTTGTCTTGCCCATGGGAAAGAACTTCGCCAGGAAATTGGTGGAACAGAGTGCCCACGTAGTATTCTTTTCCTTATTCGCATAGAACCACTACTTCGCTCTCTCCAAGAGTGAGAATGGAAAGAGACGAAGTAGTATGGCATCTTTAGGGACATCCTTGATGGTGAAAGTGCTGCAGATCTCCAGGAAGTGTTGGAGATAAGCACTAGCATCTTCATGTGCCTTCCCACAAAACTGGCTAGCTTGCACCATGTTGATTAACACCGGCTTTAGCTTGAAGTTTTGCTCAATCTCTGCCACAGGTCTAGTCCGAATGTTAGCTGTAGTTGGAGCTGAGAACTCGCAGAGTGACTTGTTTGCCATAGCGTCAAACTCTGGTGTTAAGTTTCAAACTATGCTTGGTTGGCCTTCCGAATCAGAGAGTGGAGCTTCAAGCTAAGATGATGATGCTTCTGCTTGAACTCTTTTTAGCTTGGCTCTTGCTCTTCTGAATAGCAATTCTGGATTATCGATGAAGTTATCTGGACGGCCAAACCTGCTCATACATTTCCCTGTATATAATATATAAAATAGACAAAATACAAGGGTAAGGTTGTATGAGAAGAGAAGGATGATGGTTTCTCGGTCACATTAGTGGAGGCAAGTGATGGCTCATTATCCTTTGGATAGTAATTCAGCCTTCCCCGGCAATGGCGCCAAAAATGCTTGTTGACACCTCTAATGACATCTAAGCTAGGTTGTCATCTCTAGCTTGACACCAAAGGTGCTGGTACTAAAATATGCAAATGCTCCTCTGAAATAAATATGAAATCCGCAAGCGCACAGATAATACCGATGTAGCATTTTAACCGGGAGTAATCCAGGTATCATCATTTATATTTTTACCACTAGGAAGGGATGCTAAGGATAATGAGCAATGAGCATCACTGCATGTGCTAATGGAGAGCATAACCATGTCTTTATCTATCTTCTCATATAGGGTAAGTGTCACAAGATAAATAATATATGAATAATAATAAAGGATGACTGGTAAGCACATAGCCACATATAATGATAAACATCTCAATAGATTACTCTAGATATATATCACTAGCATGGATTAGGACGAACTATAGGGATAAATCCTAAGTTATTATAACTATAAGTCAAAGCATACGATGATTAGTGCAATTACACTTGGCAATCATGGTAAGAAAAGGTTATATCTACGCAAAGTGATATTACTAAGGAAGATATAGAACATAGCCGTCACTTCCCTGTAATAGTTGTGCTCTGCCTACCCTATACTCGGGAGGTGGACTACAAAGGACTCAACAGGACTATCACTCCCGTGATCTACCACACGATTCGGAATATAGGGTGCAATCGCAGGAAAATACGGTATAGGCACCACGCCTACACAATGTTTACCACTCACCCATGATATCAATGAGCAAGCGCTATATGATCCTATACTTAAATATAATTCTGATCGAACTATGTCAAGCATATAATCAAAGTAGACTAAGAACAATATAATTGAGAATATAATCAAATAGAGCAAAGTCATATCCAATATGATAGAATAGACTAAAGTCATATTCATACAAATGATAAACTAGATGAATAATATAAGAATAAATACAAAAGTAGGAGAGAATTACCAAGTATTCTCTTGATAGATCCAGAAATCAAGCAATGCTTGGCTCCTTCTAGTTCTAATCCTATGTATCTATGCTAAACTAGAGATCTAATTGAGATGGTAGCTCTAGGGCTTCTCTGAATGGAATGAGATGAATGAATTGAATGAAAATTAGGGTTTCTCCTGGGGCCAGGGACCTTGCTTATATAGCCCTCTAGGAAGCACCACAGCCCTTGGATCAAACCGACCTTGATGAATGATTATTATTGATCCTCAAAGGCGGTGGAGGCATGAACCATGAGGTTGCATCTGATTGGCCACCTGGGTAGGGCGGGTGGCCAGGCCCAGGGGCGGTCGCCCCTGTTGCCTGGCCTGTGGGCCCTCCCCTTCGGGGGAAGATCTTCTCGAGTCTTCTAGAGTATTCTTTTTTATAGTATGGTCGGTTTCTCTCTATGTAAATCTGACATGTGGACCTCCTTTGGTTCTTTCCTAATAATCCCCTGTAGAAATAGATATTCACCATAACTCGTGGAATTTTGTCAGTGTAACCCCTATATCTAGATAATATTTATATTTAGATCATTTCTCATGCTATGTTGATGGTTAAAAATGATACTTATCTACCATCAACAATCGACTGTGGTGCGCCAGGTAGGACCAAGCTTCTCCACAAGAGGTCCGACTTAGTCCAGGACCTGTTCACGGTGGCGAAGAAGTGGGCAGACGCTGATGAGGCTGACTAGTAGATCAAGGAAGATGTTGGCCGGGCTCCTCGTCCCGACCAGCAAAATCGCCGCCCCAATGACCGGCACGATGATCGGCGTCGTGACAACCGCCGCGATGATCGGCGCAATGACAACCACGACCGCCACAACGACAATCGTGATCGGCATCGACAGGACACTTTAGGGGGCGGCAGACCCACAACCGACCAGTTGACTACACCGTCAACGCCGTCAAGCCAGCGCCCAAGCGCAACTATGAGGATGCCTACTCCAAGCTCCTCCAGGGTCCCTGCCCAGCTCATCTGGACTCCGGCCATACAATGGGGATTGCAGGGGTCTGAAGTCCATCTACCGCTCGGACCCCCACAAAAGGCAATGCGGTGGTGACAAAGACGGTGACAAGAACGACCGTCGAGATGACAAGAGGCCTGATGAGGAGGACAAGACCGAAGAAGAACGTGACAAGGACCCTCGTCACGCCTACAAGGATCCCGATAGAAGCGTCTGCAACATCTTTGGTGGGAAGGTTGCCCTGGAAAATGGGCAACAGTGGAAGCTTACCGCCCGAGCTGTCATGGCCCTCAACAACTTCGATGAAAAGTTTGCCGACCCCAAGTATCAAAACTGGTCGCGCCAGCCCATTACATTCAACAGAGTTGACCAGTGGGCCAATATTCTAGAGCCAGGGCGTTTTCCCCTTGTTCTAGATCCTATCATCAGGAACGTACGGTTCGAGAAGGTGCTCATCAACGGTGGCAATGCCCTCGACATCCTCTTCCACAATGCTCTAACTGAGTTAGACATTAAGCCGAAAGACCTCAAGCCTTACGACGCACCTTTCTAGGGAGTGCTCCCGAGGCAGACCTCTCAACCTTTGTGACAGATCACATTAGCAGTCCAGTTCAGCACCGCCGACCACTTCCGTATCGACTACGTCAACTTCATCGTCGTGGACTTCGAAGGAACATACCACGCCATACTTGGCCGACCAGCTCTAGCCAAGTTTATGGCGATACCGCACTACGTCTATCTAATCCTGAAGATGCCAACCGAGAAAGGCGTACTGTCCCTCAGGGGCAATGTTCTCATCGCTTACAATTGTGAGAAGGAGGGTTATGCAACCACTGAAGCCCTCGAGCTCTCGATCCGCATGTAGTAGTCCATTGCCGACGCCAAGAAGATCCCTCCCACTGATCTAGAGATTCCAAGCAAGGAAGCCACCCATGCTGCTACAAAGTCCACGGAGACCAAAGAGGTGGAACTGGTCCTGGGCGACAAGACCAAGACGTCTCGCATCGGGGCCGCCCTAGACCCCAAATAGGAAGACACGCTTATCAGCTTCCTAAGAGAGAACATCAGCGTGTTTGCATGGAAACCCGCAGACATGCCTGGAGTACCTTAGGAGTTGATCGAGCACTCCTTGGATGTTTCGAAGACTGCCAAGCCAATCAAATAGAAGCTACGATGGTTCACACGGGACAAAAAGAAGGCAATTAGGGTAGAAGTAATCCAGCTCTTAGCTGCCGACTTTATCAAAGAGGTGTATCACCCGAAGTGGCTTGCCAACCCGGTTCTTGTAAGAAAAAAGAATAATGAATGGAGGATGTGCGTTGATTACACCGATCTCAACAAACACTGCCCTAAGGACCCCTTTGGCTTGCCTCGTATAGACAAGGTCATAGATTCTACCGCTGGCTGCGAGCTCTTATCTTTCCTAGATTGTTACTCTGGCTACCATCAGATCTCTCTAAGAGAGGAGGACCAGATCAAAACATCATTCATCACGCCCTTTGGTGCTTACTGCTACACGACCATGTCATTTGGGCTTAAAAACGCTGGTGCAACTTATCAACGAGCCATCTAGTAGTGCCTCAAAGACCATATCAGAGATCAGCTTATTGAGGCATATGTTGATGATGTAGTGGTGAAGACCAAAGTGGCCTCTACCCTGGTCGACGTCCTCGACCAGACCTTCAAGGCACTCAATAAGTTTCAATGGAAGCTGAATCCCAAGAATTGCATATTTGGTGTGCTATCTGGCATCTGCTCGGCAACATAGTTAGTCGTGATGGCATACGGCCTAACCCTAAAAAAGTCAAAGTGGTCATGAGGATGAAACCACCCAAGTGCGTTAGGGACATCCAGAAGCTAACCAGGTGCATGGCTGCTCTGAGTCGATTCATATCGCGGTTTGACGAAAAGGGTTTGCCATTCTTACAAACTCCTCAAGGCAAAGGAGAAGTTCGAGTGGTCGGAGGAAGCTGACACTACTTTTGTAGAGCTCAAGCAATTTCTCATATCTCCTCCGGTCCTGACGGTGCCCAAGGAAGGCGAGACTTTGCTGCTCTACATTGCCGCAACCAATCGGGTAGTCAGCACTGCCATCATCGACGAGCACGAGGAGGTCGGGCATGTGTACAAGGTCCAGTGACCAATATACTTCATCAGCGAGGTACTCAACAAGTCTAAGACCCGTTATCCCTAGGTCTAGAAGCTGCTCTATGCCATCCTTATTACCCCTCACAAACTATGCCATCATTTTGATACTTACCCCATTGAAGTGGTCACTGAGTTTCCGTTGGGGGACATCTTGCACAATAAAGACGCCAATGGGTGCATTATCAAGTGGGCGTTGGAGCTTAGCCCATATTCGCTGGAATTTCAAAGCTACATGACTATCAAGTCACAGGCATTGGTCGACTTCATTGTCAAATGGATAGATATGAATACACCCGTCTTTGACAGCTCCCCCGAGCACTAGAAGATGTATTTTGACGGCTCCCTCAATATCGATGGTGCTGGGGCAGGGGTGTACTTCATCTCGCCATCTAGGGATAGGCTGAGCTATGTCCTCCGAATCCACTTCAAGGCCTCCAATAACGTCGTTGAGTACGAGGCAGCTCTGCACGGCCTTCGCATTGCCGTTGAGCTCAACATAAAAAGGCTCATGGTGTTCGGTGATTCTGCTCTTGTCATAAACTAGGTGAACAAGGACTGGGACTATACCAGCGAATGGATGGATGCTTACTGCGCGTAGATCAGAAAGCTAGAGAACAAATTCTATGGCCTGGAGTTTCATCATGTGGTCCGGGCTGACAATGAGGCAGCTGATAAGCTATCGAAGCTAGGATCAACCCGGGCAACGATCCCCCATGGAGTTTTCGTTTATGACCTTGTTAAGCCATCTATCGAGGTAGAAGGAAAGCCTATGGCTGAGCAGCCGTCTGTAGACCAGCTGGTCACTGTGATTTTGACCACTGGCACTGACTGGAGAGAGCCATTCATCAGGTATCTCACCTCTGCAGAGGTTCCCTAGGACAAGACCGAGATGGAACGCCTCATACGGCGTAGCAAGCATTATGTGCTAGTCGAGGGGAAACTTATGCGCAAGAATACAAAGGAGGAATTGTTGCAAAAATGTGTGTCCTAGAAACATGGAGTGAAGATTTTGGAAGAGATCCATGCTAGCACTTGTGGTAACCATGCTGCTTCGCGCACACTAGTCGGCAAGGCTTTTCGGGCAGGTTTCTATTGGCCTTCAGCCATCGTCGATCCTGAGAAGCTGGTCCATCATTGTGAGGGATGCCAGTTCTTTGCCAAGCAGACTCACGTTTCAGCCCATGAATTCTAGACCATTCTAGCATCTTGGCCTTTTGCATGCTAGGGACTGGATATGATCAGGCCTTTCAAGCTGGCTCCATAAGGTTTCCGCTAGGTTTATGTCATTATCGACAAATTTTCCAAATGGATTGAGTACAAGCCCTTAGTTTCGGGGATTACGAAGAAGGCAGCTGAGCTGCTCAACAAAATTATCCACCGCTTCGGCCTACCTAACAGCATCATCACCGACCTAGGGTCCACGTTCACCAGTAACGGTTTCTAGAACTTTTGCGATGACAGAGGCATAGTTGTCAAGTACGTTTCGGTGGCGCACCCAAGGGCTAACGGGAAGGCTGAGCGAGCGAACGGTATGATCCTTGATGCGTTGAAGAAAAAGATTGCACAGGGCAAACGATAAGCATCCTGGGAGATGGTTGAAGGAGCTACCGGCCGTGGTCTGGGACTGAGGACCTAGCCCAGTCGCAATACCGGTGTTTCCCGGTATTTCATGTTCTTCGGCTCTGAGGCCGTGCTGCCAGCTAACATTGCTTTCCAGTCACCAAGGGTCGAGAACCATGATGAGGAGAGGTCGACTGAGGCCAGAGATCTTGAGGTTAATTGTGCCGAGGAGCAGCGCCTTGACACCTGTGCACGCACGACTAAATATTTAGAAGGCTTGCGCAGGTACTATAACCACAATGTCAAGGCAGATTCTTCGTGGTCGGTGATTTGGTTCTGCGAAGGAAGCAGAAGATAGAAGGATTGCATAAGTTAGCATCACATTAGGAGGGCCCTTACACGGTCAAGGCGGTCACTAGGCCTACCTATTATAGGTTGTGTGATCTCGACAGAGTTGACGTCCCGAATTCGTGGCATATCGATCATCTTAGGCGCTTCTACGCTTGATCCGCTACTAAGAAAGATATGTACTCTTTTTGTACCTCAAGTATTCAATACATGTTTCATCATGTTTTTGTTGCCATCTCTTCTATGCATCGCAATATCTCCTAACTTTTTGTTAAGTGGTTTGCCGACCAGTTTTTTCTCCTACTTGAGTTTCCCAGAGCTGGCACTGTCTCCGACTTCTCCCCACACGTGCATGAGATCTGTTCACTATGTTTCGGGTGGTTGGCAGTAGCTCCCTGCCACGGTTGACAGTCTTACGCATGCCTGGGCTCCGTGCCTCACGCTCTGGACTGCTGGTCAGACACGGGCTGGAGTGACTCTAGGACGGAATAACTACTCGTGCTTACCATAAAACATGATAAAAAAACAGAGTTTTCATAGCTAAAATCACAACTATGTCTTATACAGTGATATAATATCTGGTTCACATGGGCACCGAGTGCTCCACTATACCATACTTAATGTTTTACAAAAGCACCGAGTGTTTTGTTACAACTTAAATTGCAAAATAAAAGTTCTTTCTACCTCTAACCTACTGACTGGCCTGCCTAGTCTCGCCATATAGGTCTACATCAGTAATCATCTTTGCGGCCGTCACTTGGGAGGTGGCTCTGAGCTGCTCTGTCTTCACCTGGTCAGTGTTGCCTGACACGCCAGCCTCAAGCCTTTGTAGGTCCACACCGGGGTAATGTGACCGCACCACGACCAGGACGTGGGCGGCCATGTACTCGCCAGCATCGCGGATGTATTGTTTGAACTAGGTCCAGGAGCTCTAGCACTTCTCGACGATGGCCTCTGGTCGGGCTGGTTAGTCAGTTGGCCCCTCTTCAGGTTCTATGCCGATCAGGTCTAGCACGGACTTGATTCCTTCTTCCATCGCTTTGCACTTCGACGCCAAGTGGTCCTTCTCCTTTATCAGCTCCTCTAGGTATGTCTTGGCATTTTGGCACATGACTACATTCAAGCATAAGACCATGCTGAGCATGATGAATAATACTAAAGGGAATCAACAACTGAGTGGTCGATAACTTACTTGAGAAGTCCTTGTCCAGCTTGGTCACCCGCTCCTTCAGCTTGGTGTTCTCGCTGGTCAGGCGAGCAACCTCATCTTTATGCTCCTTGTCGAGCTGGCTATTTTTCTCCACCAGCTCCTTGTTGCGTTCTGCTAGCCGAGCTAGCTTGTCAACAAGAAGCATCTTCTCTGCCTCCATGCTTGTCGAGCAGAGCATGGATTGTCAACAAGTCGCAAGGATAACAATGCACGAAAATTTTGTCATATACCTTTCTTTTCCTGGTCTAGGTGGTGGTGCTGCTCATCTACGCTGGCCTGCAGCGTGTCCCATTCATTCCAGGCCTGCTGTAGCATTTCTTGTAGACGCACTATGTCCTCCTTCAGGGCTCTGTTTTCTTCCACGGTTGGGGAGATAGTATCAAAGCACCATTTTTGGTACTTCGATGTTTTCTCAGTGCTCTGCAACACAATGAAGGATTAGTAATAGCAATTTCTATAAAAGCCTAATAGGGCTGCATCAGGCTTCTAGCGCTCTTACCTTTATTTGGCCCATCAGGCCGTCTATTATTCGCTGCAGTTTGCGGACAACCCGGTCTGAGTGGTCTTCTTCGTAGAACACCCACTCGTCGCCCCGCTTCCTTACAACACGGACGCATTGAGGCACCACATTTTCTTCTTCCAGGCAAATGATTTCCTCAATGTCCGCCTCCTCCTCAACTGCAGCGGCTTTGACTGCTGGAGCCTTTGTAGCAGGGTTCCCGGTGCCGCTCTTCTCGACCACTACAACGCCCATTATACCGCCTGAGGCGGCACTGGGCTCCTTGGCAGTAGGTGCGGGCTCTTCATGCTGCTGCTCTGTGGTGTGCTAGTTGGCAGTGCCACTAGACCTGCCACACTCCTCAGCAGCGCAGCTGCTCTCCCCAACTGATGGTGGTTGGCTGCCAGTGGGGTGCTCCATATCTTTCGTGGACTCCGGCCTACACCAGCCTAATAAGCTACTGCCTTATGATATCAAACAAGGGTTATAATACTACTTATAGTTCCGAGCGCCTGAATACGGCCCTGAACGGCCGACCGCTCTGGCTCCCGCTCCCCGTAGCGTGGGTACCAGCCGCCTGGCTGCTGCTCGCCTGCTCCATCCTGGCTTGAACACCCATGGGAGCCCTTGGAGGCGTCGCTGCTCAGGGCGGTGTGGGCGCCCTTGGAGGTGTTGCTGCTCGGGGAGGAGTGGGCGCCCTTGGTGACGTCGGCGCGTGGGACGCACTCTGCGCCCTCTGTCGGCATGCTAGCGGTGTCTCATCCTCCTTGTCTTCCTCATCGTTGGTCAAGCCGGCCATGACTTTACGTCATTTCTGGCTACTCTCCTCGTCATCAATGATCAAAGGACCCCCCCGTGCCTAGGGGGTCAGTGGACTTCCTCTTCTAGGAAGGCCCCTTTGGTGCGGGGCGCTTCCCAGCTACTTTCCTCGTCATGCGGGGTTCCCACGCATCCACGCTAGTCGGCCAATTGTCGGCAGGCATGTCGGAGACGTACACAGCTGCCCGGTCCTAGCCATGGATCTTGCAAGCATCAGATTCAATGTTACGGTTGTAGATTAGCAATTATCAGATGTCAAATTGACACTGTGGGCGATTTTAGACATACTTGTGGTGGTGACACTGTTAATTTGTACGCATTCATTGTGTTCGACGGTAAACGGTATCTCGACAAGTCAAACAGCTACGCCAACCACCAGTTCACCTCCTCGCGCGTGAGGTTCCTTGCAGACTCCCTGTTGGGGTCACCTGACCCCGAGTACTCATACAGTGGATGCACCTGCTCCTTGCACGGTTGCACCCGTCTGCAGATGAAGTTTCGTGCCACCGTTGGCCCATCGAGTTGGCTCCTATCAAACATCCTGAGTAGCTCTTCAACCTATACCATTTCGGCGCTGGACGGCCTTGCCGACCAGCTCTCCTGCTGCTCGGGGATTTGAGCGACGTCACAGGCGATGAATGGCTCCTGTTCTTGCTGCACATAGAACCATTTCTTGTACCAATCCCTTGTGGATGAACTCAGGGGTACATTTAGGTATTCATCTTTCATCCCATCCCATAAGTTCAGGTATGCTCCTCCGGGTATCTTGGATTCTCCCACACCTCCTTTCTTCTTGAGGCAGAAAAAGTGCCACCATAGATTAAAGTGGGGCTAGATGTCGAGATATGACTCGCAGAGGGTAATAAAGATAGACACAGCAAGAACAGAGTTGGGGTGGAGATTGCAGATGCTAACCCTATAATAGTCGCACAGCTTTCGCAGAAAGGGATGGTAAGGATTCCGAAATCCACGCCAATAAAAATCTTTAAAGACAACGATTTTGCTAGGACGGGGTCTGGATAGCTCTCACCGGCTGATCTCCTCCACCCACCGATTGCGGCCACGACCATTACACTAGCGGTGACGAGCTTCACAAGGGTGGCCTCCGTGCTCACCGATTTGTTCCACTCTGCCACCATTAGCTGTGCTCTTGCTCCATGGCCCCCGCACGCCATCCTCCTCCTCTTCTCCGGCGGTGGAACGCAGCTGTGGTGTGTAGGGTGGTGTTGGAGCGGCTAGATCTGGCGGCGTTCGAATCTAGGTTTACGGGCACAACGGCGATGGAACTGGCGGAGAAGGTGGAGCAAGCGGTGTGGAAGACGAACTGACATGAAGTGGATGCAGTGGGAGAAGTGGGGCACCGTCGCACGGGTATTTATAACAGCGGAATGACCCTTTGACTTCCAGGGTTTTTGGGTAACCGCGTCCGATGCGCCACTTTTGCTTTCTCAAACATTATCTCCAAGCGAGCCTTTATGTAGGCCTTGGCTGTGGTGAGGACCCTAGAGTGGGCATGTTTCGCTACATATGGTCCGATTCTAGCGTGTCAGTGCATTTTGTGGCCCCACAGCAGAGCTGGGGACTGCTACGTGGCAGATCTATCTATATGCATCAGATTAATGTTCTTGTTGTCCACGGCTAAGCTGGGGACTGAATCTACAACAGAGTTGTGGAGTGGGCCCGCAACTGAGTTGGGGGTTGCCTCACAGCGGAGCTGGGGGCTGCCGTGTGGCAGAGCCATATGATGTTTTTATTTTAGGGCCCACAACTGAGTTGGGGGATAGTCTCGCAGCAGAGCTAGGAGTTGCCACGTGGCAGAGCCATGGGTTTTTATCCACGGCAGAGCTAGGGATTGGGTCCACAACAGAGCTAGGGACTGGGCCCACAGTAGGGCTAAGGACTGTGCTATGACAGAGCCACGGTGCATAATTCTCAGTTGAGTTGAGAATGTGCTCTTTGGACCCTGGCACCATGTGACTAAGTCACCTGCTGTCAGGCTCGGGGACTAAGTGGGCACATTTCACCTTGCGGTGAATGTGTTTATTTAGTTTTGGATTGTTTTTCTCTTAGACCCTGGCACCACGTGATCAAGTCACCTGCTATCAGGCTCGGGGACTAAGTGGGCACACTTCACCTTGCGGTGAATGTGCTTAACTTTTTTGCACCCATATTTTCTGCATAGTGCCAGAGGCGCGTCCCCTACCGTAATACAACTAAATCCTGAGGATCACATCTCTTGACATTATGGCAGAGCCAATGGTGCCTCGCATCGGGGACTAGCTGTGGGGGGATAGACCCGCATACCCTCATGGCTCCACATGGGCCGCTCCAGACAAGGTGGCCTAACTCGCCAGAAAGGGCCACGTGGATCTCCGAACTGCTCGGCGAACCGTGCGGAGCAAGCAGAGACTACTTGATGATCAAGGAAACAAAGTCGGTTAGAATAGATATCATATCCTCCGCGGATACAGCAGTTGTAATCGGCTGGGATTATATTCATTAGATCTGTAACCTTGCCCCCCGTACTATATAAGACGGGCAAAGACCCCCCCTCAAAACATCATCGTCATCACATATCAATACAATCCACAAAGACGCAGGACGTAGGGTAGTGCGTAGTTCGTGGCCCGAACCTGGATAAATCTCGTGTTCATCTTGCGTCACCATCTAGTTCGTGGTCTTGCACACCTCCACCAATAATCTACTACCGTGGGCATACCCCTCAGACTGCCGACCACATCTCGTCGACACTAATAGATGGGGAAGGGATATATGGTTCTTGGAGATGAGTTTTTCTCTTTTTTTAAAAAAAACATGGATGAGGAAGAGATATGGGATAGCCACCAATACCATAGACACGTGCGCACGTGCATGGTATAAGATGCCACCAATACCAGCCCATGGCAACTAGTAAGGCCTTGTTTAGTTCCCAAATTTTCCCCCAAATTTTACTATGCAAAAAGAAGATTCCCCATCACATCAAAATGCCGGCAAATACATGGAGTACTAAATGTAGATGAAATCAAAAACTAATTGCACAGTTTTGTTGTATTTTACGAGACGAACATTTTGAGTCTAATTAATTAATTTTTGGACAATTTTTTGCACTAAAAAACAAAAGTTGCTACAGTCAACAAAGACTTGGGCACAGTCAACGGTCATGCTTTCGTGTCGCGGGCGTGGCCGCTGACGTCCCGCGTCCACTGCGTCAGCTCGCAGTTCTCGCTTGCACGATCTCTGTCAATCAAAAATAAAATACAATATTTCTAGTTGTTCTTTTCTCACTTGGCTTTTTGGTGGGTGAAGGCTGACGAGGCAGTGTGTTCTTGGTCATCAGTTGAAGAGATAAATTTTTCTTATCTTTATTTGGTAGGCTCTGGTTCTTTTGGAATCAAGTTACTGTATGTAACCGGCCGGAAGGCCGCGAGATGAATACAGGAGTTGTTTATTGGAGATTTTCTTCTTCTTTTTGTTATTAGTTTCTGTGTTTTATTTAGGTTATCCGGTGTCTTGGCTACATGTCTTTTTGTTCATGGGCTTTTCTTTGCTATGACGATGTTCTTTTATAAAAATAATTGTGGTCCGATGTATTCTCGAACGACGATAATGATCGAAACACATAAAAATATATCCTTATTATTAAAAATATATTCTAAACAAATTAA
Source organism: Saccharum hybrid cultivar R570 (assembly GCA_038087645.1). Lineage (NCBI taxonomy): Eukaryota > Viridiplantae > Streptophyta > Magnoliopsida > Poales > Poaceae > Saccharum > Saccharum hybrid cultivar. Next base: position 4,888,942 of record JAQSUU010000743.1, on the reverse strand, counting down.
TTAATGATATCTATTTGGTATCTTAAATATTTAATATTTTTTTTGTAACAGCCACCACCGCCGTGCTCATGGCTGCCAAGTGCCACCTGATGACAGGACATGGCGCATTGCGCTACGCTACACGAGGTCAGGCAGTGGATTATTGGGCCAAGGGCTTAGACCAACCTAGCCAACCCACGAATCGCCACCCCAATATCCTTAGTAATTGACGTTAAGGAGCGACTCCAAGATTCCATCTAAAAATAATTTTCAAATTACAAAATTAGTCATTATTTAAAGTTGAAAATCACTCAAAATCACTACAACAATCTGGGTAATTTTTTCTTCATCCATGTTTAAAACTGCTACGTCGTTTGTCCGCTGCTAGAACTATAAGGGCACTTCCAACATGAAACTAGATGATTTATATGTTCATTAATTAAGATGTCAGCTAAGCAAAAAAGATGATGTGACACTGCAATTAAAGAAAATAGAGGAGAAAATTATTTCTCAAAGAAGAAACCATGTCTATATGAGAACTAAGACATGAAGATATGTGTTAGATAAATGATGAAGAGAGAAGACATGCGAATAGATAAAAATTTATTCTGTAGAAACTATCCATCGGTAACTCGTGGTTTCTAGCTTTGGAAGTGTACTAACATGGGCTCGTACAGAGGATCCGCTTGATGGCAGCAGTAGCTGGGCAGCAGCTCAGCATAGTCTCCTTGTCTGGAATATTGGGTCTCCGCTGATTAAAATGTGAGTACAAGCTTGGTGGCAACAACTGCTCCTTCCTTTTTTTTCTTCTCCAGGAAGCTTTTAGACATATATAGGCCATGGTGGTTGGGCATGGATGCCACACGACCAGCAGCTTGATCCCGAGCTAGGGTGCACCAAAGAAATGTAAGGGCATAGCACACAGCGAGGTGCTCGTTGAAAGCCCTAGTTTGGTTTTAGTAATTAAATGCCAACTATATGGACTAATGCTTTCAATGAGTTTGATTAAGCTAAGGTCCACTTGATGGTGAGGAGCAAGGCTTAGGAGTGGTGGAGATCCATGGTGTTCATGACCATATGAAGCTAGTACTTAGCCATGGAGAGACGGAGTTGGAAAGCAAGCTTGAAGGAAAAATGTATAGTGTTAGGGCTTTGCTTTTGGTGGCCAATGTGCAATAAAGTGCACAGTCAAGTTTAGGATAGATAGTCATACTATAAAGATAAGAGCTCTAAAGTGATAATGGTTATCCAGTGTCACTAGGTAAGGATTAACGGTGTATGTGACCTGGTGACATGGTAAGGAAGCAGGTGAAAAGCTTTACAAAATATTTTGAAAATGCTAACTCACGTCCTTGAAGTGCTGGTGTTTGATGGAAAACTTGTTGAGATTTGGCACATTTAAAAAGTCTGAAAATAGCGTTTGGTGGGCTATTTTCACCCCCACCAGATTTATCCGGTGCCTAGGCAAAAGACAGCACCGGACTCTGGTAATGGTTTGGATTGGAACTGGATTATGTGGTTTGGTTTTACCTTGGGTCTTGATTGGATGGGGCAGAACAATTTGAGCCTACTAACAGTCTGGTTTGGATTGGCTACGATCTCAAAGTGGTTTGGTCCAGCTCAGATTGGGTTTCTACGGTTCATAACCTAACTTATCGATGCATGCACGCCATGGAAGTTATCTAGCTAGCTAGTCCAAAAACGACCATCAGAAGCCGCTCTGTACGTACGTCCTGGGCACCGCCTCCACCACCATTGGCAGGCTGCTGGCCGCAGGGAGCTTGCTGACATGGCCCATTGTGCCTTGCTCGTCCTTGCCATGGCCGGACATGGCAGGGAATGGCCATGCGCCCGCAGGGGCCGCACAGCTAACGGCGGCATCCACGAAGCACCCCGCAAGCGAGAAGAACAAGTAGTACAGTGAAGAAACCGTTTTGCTTTCACATGTGGATTGGCTTGGGGGAACAGTGGGGCTGGTTGGTTTGGTGTGGGTTCAATCTGGATTTGAGACCATTACCAGCTGACCGGAGCATAGGCTCCTTGGGCTCCTGTGTGCCTCGAGCTGGTTGGGCCGGTTCTGGTGCCACCGGTGGTGAGACCGCAGGCCCTGTTCAGCGCACGGGGGAACTCAGCTGAGCGTTTTCTTCGGAGATGGACGGAGGCCCAGAGAATAGGGGTCGTGTCAGTCATTCGGCTGATTTTCTTATTGTGTTTCAGTCGATTTTTTTTCGACCACTAAAAACAGGACACGTGCTATGCGAACCAATACGTGGGAACAACAAAGGAACACAAAAAAAAAATCGATTGATTTTTTCAATCTGTGAAAGACAAATTTTCTCGAAAAACAAACGGCGCAACAAAAAAGAGCGGGAGGATACCTGAAACCAAAACCCGTTATCATAGTGGGTCAATCATGCTTACAAACTTGGAAAAGAAAAAAACAAATCAGATTCAAGATTCACCAAATTTCAAGCTTCTTATGTACAAGACAAACCTATTATTATTTTGGGATCAGGAAATAATGATTCATGATGCTGGCTAGAGTTAGGACTTGGGACGTGCCATTTGAGGGCGGGCCGTGGCACGATCATTTAGTACAACCCGAAGCACGACACGGCACGAAATATTTTGGACCGTACCGGCACGACACGAATGTGAGGGTCGTGCTGTGTTTAGGATCTCGACACGATGGGCTATACGATCCGGCCCGCATTTTGGGACATGCTTGGGCCGGCACGGCACGAAAATAGCACGCAAGCACGATGTCGACCCGTGGCAACGATCAATCAAGGAAACAATCAGTCAACGTGCAAGGCAGCGATGAATCAAGGAAGCTATCAATCAATCAGCGCGCATTCAAGGAAACGACCAATCAAGGAAACAAAACTAACGTTCACCTACACGGACACGGTGCCTAGACTATATAGCCAGTTTGTCTTGCTCTTGTCTCTCAAGTCTGGACCTTTACCAAATCACCGTCAAAATGACCAAAAAATATGTCGCATGGTAGTGCTAGAAAGAGAACAAAAACAATGGCACACAAGCGACGCTGACGCTCTCGTAGTCCTTCTCCAGTGCGTGAGACGGTCGTCCATCTCGATCCACGCCAGCTCTCCTCAAGTACGGGAGACTATGGCATGGACGGCCATAGTATTGATGATCTTGAAGGGACTGAGGAGGACGAGCACCTGTAAATTGCTCGATCCCAACGGTTACAAGGACAAGCAATTTCTCCATCCCGGAGACTCCGGCCACCGGCAACTGCAACGACAACACTGTGCTGGGCCATCCCGGAGTGGGGGCGCAGCATGCTGGAAACATTTCACCAAGATCTATGATGGTAATAAGGTTTTAGTTTCTGCAACTTGTAATTATTGCAAGAAAGACTTTTCTGCAGGAGAAGATTCGTGTCATGTTGTTAGTTCAATGTCTGGTTTATAAACAACCAATCAACTTGTGGGTTGACAATTTAAATACTTTTAGAACATAAACCCTAGCTCTTAGCGAAGGAAAGTTGTACTCAAATACGTTAACTTTGTTTAAGCTCATCCATGCACTTGTATGTCTCTCATCATGCATCATGTCAAACATTTCATCATGTTAAAGCATGCATCATTATTTACGTGTAGTAAACGAGAGTGAGAAGATTCGTGTTGACCAAGCTTCGGAGAAGGTTCATCCACCAATGGTGTTGGTGTCAAGTTCAACTTTGGTGATCCTTCTGCGGATTCTGACCTTCCCTGCAACACAGGCAAGCCCTGGAGCATCCAACCCGTTCCTTATATTTACAAATACTTTTATCATTCAAGTCCTATAATATGTGTATTAAGTAAAATAGGAATTGGTTGTATGCCCAATTGCTGCGTGATTACCTTGAATTTCAAATTTCCTTCCTTGTCACCCCACTAGTATGTAGGTCGATACCTCTTCTACATAGAAATGGTTAGATTTCGATAGAAGTCAAAAAATTATTTCATTGTTCGCGGCAAATAGATTTTACCTCTGCTCTTCTCGGCGCTGCTTATGGGTCGTGAGAATACCATGATGTGAATAATGTTTAAATCAAGACCGGGCGGGTGGCTTGCATCGTGAAATGAGTCGGTGCAGTGCTCCGTTTGTGTCAATTAAGGACCGTTCGATGTAGGCCATAGTGTGGTCGAGACTTTGCAGTATTGGCAACATACTCCGGTAACCCTGATACATCGGCTATTCCTTTATGAGAAAGGACGAAAGCTCTATGTTTGGTGTTGGTAATTAGTGACAATGCCTAAGTACTAATCCTATGCCTAAGTTGTATATAGCATATGAGGATTAGTACATTCCAAGGTTGGTGGCAAGATGGACATGGTGATCATGATGACCACACTTGGATTTGGACGCAACCCTATGTGATCAAGGCAAAGGTATATGCTTAAGGGTTATGTTTTAGTAACCAAGACACCTAGTGGGTGTGGTTACATTATAGGATAGATAGCCGCACTATAAAGAGGAGAATGACGCGGCTATTGAACTCCTAATTGTCTCTAGGTGTGCATTTCATAATCATATGCATTTGGATAGAACTAATAACGCCTCGAAAAATGATTGTGAAAATGCTAACACACATGCACATGGTGATGATCACTTGGTGATGTTAGCACGTTTGCGAAGGCGGTTGAGTTTGAGTGGTAGAGAGGGGTTTGGGTTCCTCTCTCCCTCCCACCGAGCTTGCAAGGCGGGATTCAGGTGTTTTCGAGGAATTGAAACGCCTATTTTCCTTTACGCTAATATCAAGTTTTGGAGGCGTTGTCACATGTTGTTTCACGAGCTAAAACATATGCTAAAGTGACACACATACTTAGTCTAGCTCTTTTGTGAAAGGGTGAATCAAACGGAGGTGAACGGAGGTCACATAGGTGACCGGACGCTGGACCAGACGTGGTCTCTGTTTGACCGGACGCGTCCGGTCAGTGTTCAGCGTTTGCGCGTGTCTCGGTATTCTGATCGGACGCGGTGGCGCGTCCGATCGGCCGTTGAGGGTGCTTACTGGACTCAAACTGGACGCTGGCACTGTGGCGTCCGGTTCGTCTAACAACGCGTCCGGTCGTTGAGGGTGCTTACTGGACTCAAACCGGACGCTGGCACTATGGCGTCTGGTTCGTCTAACAGCGCGTCCAGTCGCTGACTCTCTGGAGAGCTGCTCAGACTTGACCAGCGCGTCCGGTCAGTTACGGGACCAGTGCGTTCGGTCGAGCTTCGCGCGTCCGGTCTGTGCGACCAGTGCTTTCGGTCAGCGCGACTGCTACTAAATCTTGTGCCTAATGGCTCCATTCGAAAGGGTACGTCTATAAATACTCGTTGGCCGACTCAAGGCTCTTATACTTGCATTCTTTGACTGTAACACCCGAGGTGTTTGCCACCAGTTAAATAGTGGGTTTGAGCTCAAACATGGTAGTTTAAGTGGTGATGAAGATTGTCACAGAACCTCCTAATTATGATGGCCCACAAGTACCCGTCATTGCCATAATGACCTCTGATGGCCGTACTTATGTTCACCATAACTTAAAAGGCCTGCTTTCCTCCGAACAGGATCCAATCACAGGATTATTGCAATATTACAACAGTTTATTCAAAATATTCAACAGAGTAACGTAGCGGAAGTCTTACAATAATATAGGTTTACAAACCAGTTTTCAAACTTCAAACCTTATGTAACATTATTACAATCTAGTAGTAGAGAAGTATCGGTATTAACTTTATTACAACACACAAGCGAGATGCCTTGCCCAAAGGCCACACAGTCTACTCGTCGTCGCTTTCTTCAACCACGACGGTCATGCAACAAGGCTTGAAGCAGACTTATTCATGAACCGCACCTGCAACAAGGGGTTAACAAACCCTGAGTACTTGAGGGTACTCAACAAGACTTACCCGACTAAGACAAAGACTCTAAGGGCATGCTAGCTTTAGGGAATCAAGGTACGGGTATTCCAGAATCAAATTTTCTTTTGCAGAAAAGCTTACTAAAGTAAGTCCTTACCTTCAATATTTTACTTTTACCATTGATGGTTCATTAACCAATTCTAAGTGATCCTAATCTAGATCAAAGTAATTATCATCAAAACCTTTCTCATTCTTTCTTTCAATTCCAGTTCTTAACTATGATGCAAGTCAGGTGATCAAGTCTCCATAACCGAGGAGCAACGACGATTCGAACCGATTATACCCAGCTGGGGATCCCTAACCTCACGATATATGTAGAACCGAATCTTGCATATATCAACCCTCATTTAGATCTCCCAAAACCAGAACGTGTCCATCGCCACCCGAGAGTACAGTACTCCTCGAACCCGACCAAATTCTAGCCCCGAGGGTACACGCTACTCTCGCCATCTCTCCACTCCCAGTGCGAGGTTAGACGTTCTCGTAATGGAATCACCAACATTTTGGGCTTACCCAAGGCATGAAGCTAGTTGCAAAGTCTTGAACACAACAGGCTTACAACGAACGGACCTTAACTGACAAGGCGGAAACACTACATTGAGACTCCTTTCCCAATGCATGTTAGCAGTGGCCAAACCACCCGCCCGATCTTTCAAGTTCATTCTCATATTTCAATATTCATTCAATATGCCGTCATGGCTATATAAACATTGCATTTAAAAGCTTAACTTCTAAGCATAGCGAAGCATACTACGCATTTTCCATAAAACAGGTATCAAGGTTGATATCACAATAATCAAGGATGATAATGCAGCAATTGGGTTATCACTCAACTCCTAATTACTTAATGCAGTAAACCATATTATAAATAATAAAACATTTGTAAAATTCAAGGTAGGGTTTAAATGCACCGGGGCTTGCCTTGCTCGGACACGACGACTGACTCAGACCCGAGAACTCCAACATCAGGTCCGAAACCCACCGACGATCGCTCTTCTCCGGAAACTGGCTCGACGGCTTCGACTTCTTCGAAAGCGGAGACTACACGAACACATAACATGCTTTAACATGATGCTCGATGATAAACATGATGCTTGATGATAACATGCTACGAGTTACGACTGGAGTACAACTTCCCTTCACGGTACAGTCGCAAACAGGACACCTACTAACTAGTAGCGACGATTCCAGCGATATCAACTTTAACCTAAACAAGTTACTAACGAGCTCAATCATGAAATTAAGGTGTCAGAGATCACCAAAGGGTAGTGACCTAAGGACATCACTCAATCAAAAGGCACACAACACTTAAAGTTCATAAATTAACATTTATTTATTATTTAAATAATTAGGACATAATTAGAAGTGAATCAAATTTTACCTAATCAAGCTCAAACTTTTTCTATGGATTAAGAATGATTTATAATAGTGTAATAATAAATTTCATCATTTTTGGATTAATAAATTAATTATTAAAATTCATGGAAGTTGCATTTAATCTTTATTAGAACTAATTAATTCTACTGCACAAAGTACTCAATTTCAGCATTTAACATTTTTCCTAGATAGTTTATACATTGAGAAGCCTACACAAAAATTTTCATGAATTTTAGAACTCTACACAATTTTTAGTGAAATAAACAAATAACTAAACTATTCATTTATTTGAAAAAGAAAAACAAAAACGAAATCGGGCCGATTCTTCCTTTCTCCCGCGGTCCGGCCCAGCTGGTCGGCCCGCTCGCGCACGCCCACGCCCGCACGCGCGCTCAGCCTAGCCGCGCGGCCCAGCAGGCGGCCCAGCCCGCTCGCTCACCCGCGCGCGCTCTCTCTCTCTCTGCGCTCGCTGACAAGCCGGTCCCGCCTGTCATCTTCCTCCTTCCGCCCTCTCGCTCGCTCCCGCGTGCTCGCTCGCTCTCCTGCGGTGGCCGGCTGGTGACCGAAGCTTCGGTCGACAAACTGACCCTACCACAACGCCCCACACCTTCTCCTGAGTCCTTGGCACTGGTCTACAACGCGTCTCGAGCTCCGGTGACCCTTCACCGACGACGGTGGCGGACCGTGGCCGACGGTGAGCCGCTAAAACACGCCTCCAAGAACGGAACAATCAAATTAAAGGCGTAGAAAGGATCGGTGGCTCACAGTGATCACGTTGGTGCTCTTGCTGGCGGCTGGGAGGGATTGGAGTGGCCTGGCAACGTGGGGGCGGCAATGGCGGTCGGTCGCCGGAGGCAAGCACGGGAACAGGCGGTGCGGAGGTTTGGGTGCGAAAACGGTGAACTCCGGTGGTCCACGAGGTGCGTGAGGCCAAGGCAGAGCTAAGGGTGCGGTTGGCATGGCCGAAGATGGCCTGGTGGCGGCAGCGGCGAGCGGCGGAGCTGTGGTGGCGGCGGTGGCGAAAAATGGTAAACGTCACTGTGAACTCGGCGTATTTATAGAAGGCGGTCGCGACTACAGAGCCGGACTGCTCGCGTCGTCGCGCTGGCATTCTCGACCGCGCACGAAGGGTCTGGGCGGCCACGGCGGCTCGCCGGCGCCCATACCGCGCGGTGGCCGGCCGTCATTGGCGCGGCACTGTAGTACCCCCCAAATTTTGAATTTTCAAACTATTTTCTAAAATTACTCTCAAATTCATGTAACAACTTGAAAAACTTCCAATCTATGAAATCTTCAGAATTTCAAGCTCTACATGTTTGTATTGAACACTTTTTCAAATTCTCAATGGATTTTGAAATTTGAGTTTAAATTCAAAAGGGGACACATTTTTGGGATTTGGTAATTTAGAAATTACTTTTGATTTTATATTGAAACTTCAAAATCTCCAAACACCAAAGTTGTACATCTCGACCAGACCTACAACTTTGCTGTTCAAAACTTTTTCAAATTCTGCCTCCATTTTGAAATCTTAGTTTGGGGACAAAAATAAGTTAAAACTGAAATTTGTTTATTTTCAAAATTGCTCCACATTTTACACTAAAACTTTGAAAACTCAAAAAACCAAAGTTGTAGCCCTTGAAAAGTTCTACAAACTTGGTTTTGAACTTTTTCCCAAATTTTGCTTAGATTTTGAATTATTTCAAAAGGGGTAAAACAGGGTTTTAAAATTTAGGGTTTTCGGAGGAATTTTAAATTGGAATTTGTTGCTACTTTGATTTGTGATTACTTAGCGATCAAAACCTCACCCAAGGGCATCATTTGTACCAACATTACATGGTTGACCAAATGCCACTCTTGGTTGACCAATTAGCTTTTAAAATTCTTTTACATTTTTCCCCAATTTTGAATTCGAATTCGAATCGGAAAACTCGTGACAAGTTTTGGGACTCCAATTCAAACTCAAATTTGGAGTTTCATTTTAGAGGTTGTACTTGAGCTCATACCCTACACTTGACACTAGTGTGCAACACAGTCGCACACCTCAAATTACGCAGGGCATGGACTAAGCATTTGCGGTGGCATTAAAAATTAGGGTTTTCGGGTTCGGAGCACACCACTGAGAAACACATTCAACCTAGATAAGTAAACTTGTTTTAGTTGATGCATAACAAGGTTAACCTAACAGGGATGCTTTGCAATGCATTATGATGACATGGCAGATTAATTAGCACTATAACACCCGGGGTGTTACAGCCCTTCCCCCTTAAAGAAATCTCGTCCCGAGATTTAAAGCCATGAGTTAAGTAATAGAAAAGGAAACGTGTCAAGCAAACACGTCCAAGACTTGTCTACAAAATAGGTAGGGGTTTTCTGCATTACAAAGATTTTAAAAGGATAGGTTATAGTTTAAAGAGGAAATTGCAACCTAGATAGAAGCAAAGAACTCTGGGAAATTCTCTAACAGATAATCCTCCGTTTCCCAGGTGGCTTCCTCTTCTGAATGTTGATTCCACTGTATTCTGTACCATTTAGTTGTTCTACTTCGGGTAACACGATCTTTTTGATCCAAAACTCTGACAGGATGTTCAGAATATGTCAAATCCGGTTCGAGTTCAACTCCCTCAACATCAACCACTTGATCATGTACTTGTAGACACTTCTTCATTTGTGATACATGAAATACATTGTGCATGGCTGACAGTTGTTCAGGCAGCTTTAACTTATATGCCACCTTTCCACATTGTTGAATGATTTGAAAAGGACCAATATAACGTGGTGCGAGTTTGCCTTTGACTCCAAATCTGCTAACTCCTTTCATGGGTGATACTTTTAGATAAACATAATCCCCTACTTGGAATACCAAAGGTCTACGCCTTTTATCAGCATAACTCTTTTGCCTGGACTGAGCCACTTTCAAATTATTCTGGATCTACCTAACTTTTTCTTCTGTTTGTTTCACAAGATCAACACCGAAAAACCATCTTTCTCCCGGTTCTGACCAATTCAATGGAGTTCTGCACCTACGGCCATACAATGCCTCAAACGGTGCCATTTTGATACTCTCTTGATAACTATTATTATAGGAGAATTCTGCTAAAGGTAACCACTCGTCCCAAGTGTCTAAATAATTAAGTGCACATGACCTTAACATGTCTTCTAGAATTTGATTGACCCTTTCAGTCTGACCACTTGTTTGTGGATGATAAGCGGTACTATGCAAAAGTTTTGTACCTAGGGACTCATGTAGGTGTCTCCAAAATTTGTTAACAAACTGAGTACCTCTATCTGATACAATGGTCTTTGGTACCCCATGAAGACTCAGAATTCGTGCAATATAAATTCTTGCATAAGTTATAGCAGAATAGTCCACCTTAACTGGAATAAAATGAGATGACTTTGTCAGTCGGTCCACAATGACCCAAATTGAATCAAAGCCTCTTGAGGTCTTGGGTAACCCAGTAATGAAATCCATACTGATATCTTCCCATTTCCAGGATGGAATGGGCAAGGGTTGTAACATTCCTGCCGACTTCAGGTGTACTGCCTTCATCTTACAACAAGTGTCACATCTGGCCACATATTTGGCAATCTCAATTTTCATTTTGGTCCACCAGAATTTCTGTTTCAAATCTTGATACATCTTATTACTTCCTGGATGAATAGAAAACCTTGTGCTATGTGCTTCATCAAGAATGAGCTGACGTAACTCTGGAACCTTTGGGACCACTAACCGGTTCTTAAACCACAACACATCTGCATCATCAATACTGAAATATGTCTGTTGACCCGTTCTAACTTTTTCTTTGATGTGAGCTACTCCGGAATTCTTTCTCTGAGCAGACACAATCTGATCTTTGATTGTTGATTCTACTGTGACATTAGTCAACTGACCTTGTTGAACTATTTCAATATTCAGCTTTTCTAATTCATAACATAAACTGTAATCCATTGGCTTCACAGTAATGCAATTGCAATGATTCTTTCTACTGAGTGCATCAGCAACCACATTCGCTTTTCCAGGGTGATAGTGCACTTCTAAATCATAGTCCTTTATTAACTCAAGCCACCTTCTTTGCCTCATATTCAACTCTGACTGAGTAAAGATATACTTTAAGCTCTTGTGATCTGTATACATGTGGCAAGTATTACCTAACAAGTAATGACGCCAAATTTTCAATGCATGAACCACATCTGCTAGTTCAAGATCATGTGTCGGATAATGTTCTTCATGACGCTTCAACTGTCTCGAGGCATAAGCAATGACTCTGCCTTCTTGCATCAATACACAACCAAGGCCAATACCCGAGGCATCACAGTAAACATCAAATGACTTTTCTATATCTGGTTGTGCCAAAACTGGAGCAGTTGTCAATGACTTCTTTAAAATTCTAAAAGCTTTCTCACATTCTAGAGACCATATGAACTTAGTTTGATTCTTCAACAACTCTGTGTTTGGCTTGGCTACCTTTGAAAAGTCAGGTATGAATCGACGGTAATAACCCGCCATTCCCAGAAAACTTCGGACTTCATGAACTGAGATTGGTGTTTTCCAATTCAGAATATCTTCCACCTTGCCAGGATCTACTGCTACTCCTTTGGCTGACAACACATGTCCTAAGAATTGCACTTCTCTTAACCAAAACTCACATTTACTGAACTTGGCATATAGTTGGTGATCTCTCAGACGAGTCAGAACAACTCTGAGATGCTCAACATGTTCTTCTTCACTTTTGGAGTATACCAGAATATCATCAATAAACACAACCACAAATTTGTCAAGCTTCGGCATGAAAACTGAGTTCATCAGATACATGAAATGTGCCGGTGCATTGGTGAGACCAAAAGACATAACTAGGTACTCATACAGTCCATATCTGGTAGTGAATGCAGTCTTTGGGATATCTTCAGGTCGAATCTTGATTTGATGGTACCCTGACCGAAGATCGATCTTTGAAAATACCTTTGCCCCCGCAAGCTGATCAAAGAGTAGATCAATGCGAGGCAACGGATATTTATTCTTAATGGTTACTTCATTCAGCGGTCGATAGTCAACACACATCCTTAAAGTCTGATCTTTCTTCTTGACAAAAAGAGCTGGACATCCCCAAGGTGAGGAACTGGGTCTGATAAAACCTTTGTCACGTAACTCTTGTAATTGATCCTTAAGTTCTACCAATTCATTGGGTGGCATTCTGTAAGCTCTCCGGGATATTGGGGCAGTACCCAGTTTTAACTCAATCACAAATTCTACATCTCTGTCTGGTGGCAGACCTGGTAGATCATCTGGAAACACATCTGCAAATTCACAGACTACCGGTATATCACAAATCTCCTGTACTGAAGTTGCACATATCCTTTCAAATGTTCTCTTTGGGATAGGAAGTTGGATAAGAAGATGAGATTTATTATCTGGCAGGTTTAACCTTATAGTTCTATGCAGTGCATCAATAAGGGCTCCTCTTTGGTACATCCAATTCATACCCAGGATTACATCTATATCATGTTTCTGTAATATTATCATTGAGGTAGGAAATATATGCCCACCTAACTCTATAGGTACGTCATGTACCATCTCCTTAGTACACAGTCGTCCCCCGGGCGACTGGATAAAGAAATCTTCTTGTGTTCCCATAATTGGAATGTCATGCTTAACAACAAAGGTGCGATTTATGAATGTATGCGATGCACCTGAATCAAATAACAGTACTGCTGGATGATTAGCAACAGGGAACATACCCATCATAACAGGTTCTCCCTCTGGGATTACACTTGCTTGAGTGTAGAACACACGTCCGGTCTTCTTCTTCTCACCCTTACCCTTCTGAACATTCAGGTTATTATTCTTGCTCTGAGGTTGTTGCTGTTGCGGTACGGGAGCTCTGGGATAACTGGGATTGTACTGCCTTGGATACGGGCAGTCCTTGGAAAAGTGGCCTGGCTTTCCACAATTGTAACAGGGAAAGTTATGGGTTACTGGAGTCTGGTTTCGAATACCAGGGGCATTCGGCTGCTGTGGATACTGCGGAATTGCGGCAGGACGGAAAAACGTCTGTGGCTGAGCTTGGTATTGCGGTGGATGATAAGTTGGGCGGAAATGGTTCTGAGGGTGATAAACAAACCTCTGGCGCTTTTTAATGCCACCAGACGGGCTAGAAAACACTGGCTTCTTTTTCTTCGACTCTTTATGCAGTCGGGACTTCTCTTCTGACGCAATAGCCACATTGACTATCTCATGGTAAGTGGCATTATAGCAGGTGACCAATGCTTCCTGGATTCTGGTACTCAAACCTCTCATGAAACAACTCTTCTTCTTTGCATCGGTGTTCACATATTCCGCTGCATACTGGGACAGATGATTGAATTTGCCCACATACTGTAGAACTGTCTGGTTCCCTTGCTTCAGTGAGAGAAACTCTTCTAACTTCATGGCCATGACACCATCTGGGATATAATGTGCTCTGAAGGCTTCACGAAACTCCTGCCAAGTGATACGGTGGCCAGCAGGCCGTGCGGCGACCAGATTCGCCCACCACGCCCCTGCGGCACCTCTAAGCTGTTGTGCTGCAAACACGGGCTTCTGATGCTCCATGCACTGTAAAAGTTCAAACTTCTGCTTCATGGTACGGAGCCAGTCATCCGCCTCTAGCGGCTCATCTGCCTTTGAGAACACTGGTGGACGGGTATCAGTGAAATCCACATAAGTGGTTTCCCCTCCATTGTTACGGCCTCGACGGCCCTGATTTCCATTCTGATTCTGATTCTGAGCCAACAAGGTAGTGGCATTAACCAGTGCGGCAATAGCTTCTGCCAAGGTGGGTGGAAACGGTGGGGGATTCGGAGGATTGTCCCTTTCTTGGGAAGTTCCAGTACCGTTCATCTGTTGTACACAAACTATATTTATTTACATCGCTTTATTGAATTAAAAAGCAGTTAGTACAGTACTTGTATACACACACAACTTATCTTACATTATTTCATTACAAACTTGCTCTCAAGCAAGAAACTACCCACTAAGGTTCTTAGAAAGCAGGAAAGACTACTATATTACACAACCATCCATGTCGACACTTCACTCCTCATCATCATCGCTGATCACGATCACTCCATCCTCATTCTCTGGAGCACTTGCACCAGTGACATGACTCGCATCATCCCCACTTTCCATCATGGGTTCATCTTCTTCTGGATCTTCTTCCTCATTGTCCTCTCCATCAGGAACAATCACGGCACCAACATCATCTTCTACTGCCTGGGGCTGATGATTGGGATTCATCAGATCATTTAGCCTATGGACTTCCTCATGCAGAACTGTGTTGTACTGCTCTAGGTGTGTCACATAAAGCTCCAACTCACGAACACGAGCCTTGGCTTCTGTCTCCTTTTCCAAAGACTCCTTCTGGAACTGTTTCCAAAAACGCACGTTGCGCTTCAGTCGCTCCACTTCTGATGTAAGTCTTGCAACCTCTGATTCCGAATCCGGGTTCGAATTACGGCTGCTGCTTGCTCCATCACCTCTGGCAGCCAACTGATGACGCGGCACTCCTTGCGGACCCGTTTTCTTGCGAGGAGTCGTCTTCACACGTGCCATCCTATAGCAAGATAGAATTAGGACGATAAGAACAGATAGGGGGATCTGAAGGTTAGCATGAATAGGATTTGAACCTTACTTAACCCAAACCACTTTAAAAGGGAAGGTAGCTTAAGCAGGTTAATTAAACATGATGCATGCATCGCACTTACGATCTAACAGAAAGATTTAAGTAACACATGCAATCTTTATAACATAGGGCACTATACATGATACTTCACTACGAAGCTTTCAAATATGAGCTAAGGAAACTATAGAATTGATTAAGATAAGCAAAAGCAATTTGGACCAAAATATCAGCATTAAGTTTGTTTGACCCAAATCATTTTGAAGTTTTGCAAGGTAATACTACAATAATCCGAGTGATTATGCTCTGGTACCAGCTGTCATAGAACCTCCTAATTATGATGGCCCACAAGTACCCGTCATTGCCATAATGACCTCTGATGGCCGTACTTATGTTCACCATAACTTAAAAGGCCTGCTTTCCTCCGAACAGGATCCAATCACAGGAGTATTGCAATATTACAACAGTTTATTCAAAATATTCAACAGAGTAACGTAGCGGAAGTCTTACAATAATATAGGTTTACAAACCAGTTTTCAAACTTCAAACCTTATGTAACATTATTACAAACCAGTAGTAGAGAAGTATCGGTATTAAATTTATTACAACACACAAGCGAGATGCCTTGCCCAAAGGCCACACGTCTACTCGTCGTCGCTTTCTTCAACCACGACGGTCATGCAACAAGGCTCGAAGCAGACTTGTTCATGAACCGCACCTGCAACAAGGGGTTAACAAACCCTGAGTACTTGAGGGTACTCAACAAGACTTACCCGACTAAGACAAAGACTCCAAGGGCATGCTAGCTTTAGGGAATCAAGGTACGGGTATTACAGAATCAAATTTTCTTTTGCAGAAAAGCTTACTAAAGTAAGTCCTTACCTTCAATATTTTACTTTTACCATTGATGGTTCATTAACCAATTCTAAGTGATCCTAATCTAGATCAAAGTAATTATCATCAAAACCTTTCTCATTCTTTCTTTCAATTCTAGTTCTTAACTACGATGCAAGTCAGGTGATCAAGTCTCCATAACCGAGGAGCAACGACGATTCGAACCGATTATACCCAGCTGGGGATCCCTAACCTCACGACATATGTAGAACCGAATCTTGCATATATCAACCCTCATTTAGATCTCCCAAAACCAGAACGTGTCCATCGCCACCCGAGAGTACAGTACTCCTCGAACCCGACCAAATTCTAGCCCCGAGGGTACACGCTACTCTCGCCATCTCTCCACTCCCAGTGCGAGGTTAGACGTTCTCGTAATGGAATCACCAACATTTTGGGCTTACCCAAGGCATGAAGCTAGTTGCAAAGTCTTGAACACAACAGGCTTACAACGAACGGACCTTAACTGACAAGGCGGAAACACTACATTGAGACTCCTTTCCCAATGCATGTTAGCAGTGGCCAAACCACCTGCCCGATCTTTCAAGTTCATTCTCATATTTCAATATTCATTCAATATGCCGTCATGGCTATATAAACATTGCATTTAAAAGCTTAACTTCTAAGCATAGCGAAGCATACTACGCATTTTCCATAAAACAGGTATCAAGGTTGATATCACAATAATCAAGGATGATAATGCAGCAATTGGGTTATCACTCAACTCCTAATTACTTAATGCAGTAAACCATATTATAAATAATAAAACATTTGTAAAATTCAAGGTAGGGTTTAAATGCACCGGGGCTTGCCTTGCTCGGACACGACGACTGACTCAGACCCGAGAACTCCAACGTCAGGTCCGAAACCCACCGACGATCGCTCTTCTCCGGAAACTGGCTCGACGGCTTCGACTTCTTCGAAAGCAGAGACTACATGAACACATAACATGCTTTAACATGATGCTCGATGATAAACATGATGCTTGATGATAACATGCTACGAGTTACGACTGGAGTACAACTTCCCTTCACGGTACAGTCGCAAACAGGACACCTACTAACTAGTAGCGACGATTCCAGCGATACCAGCTTTAACCTAAACAAGTTACTAACGAGCTCAATCATGAAATTAAGGTGCCAGAGATCACCAAAGGGTAGTGACCTAAGGACATCACTCAATCAAAAGGCACACAACACTTAAAGTTCTTAAATTAACATTTATTTATTATTTAAATAATTAGGACATAATTAGAAGTTAATCAAATTTTACCTAATCAAGCTCAAACTTTTCTATGGATTAAGAATGATTTATAACAGTGTAATAATAAATTTCATCATTTTTGGATTAACAAATTAATTATTAAAATTCATGGAAGTTGCATTTAATCTTTATTAGAACTAATTAATTCTACTGCACAAAGTACTCAATTTCAGCATTTAACATTTTTCCTAGATAGTTTATACATTGAGAAGCCTACACAAAAATTTTCATGAATTTTGCAACTCTACACAATTTTTAGTGAAATAAACAAATAACTAAACTATTCATTTATTTGAAAAAGAAAAACAAAAACGAAATCGGGCCGATTCTTCCTTTCTCCCGCGGTCCGGCCCAGCTGGTCAGCCCGCTCGCGCACGCCCGCGCCCGCACACGTGCTCGGCCCAGCCGCGTGGCCTAGCAGGCGGCCCAGCCCGCTCGCTCACCCGCGCGCGCTCTCTCTCTCTGCGCTCGCTGACAAGCCGGCCCCGCCTGTCATCTTCCTCCTTCCGCCCTCTCGCTCGCTCCCGCGTGCTCGCTCGCTCTCCTACGGTGGCCGGCCGGTGACCGAAGCTTCGGTCGACAAACTGACCCTACCACAACGCCCCACACCTTCTCCTGAGTCCTTGGCACTGGTCTACAACGCGTCTCGAGCTCCGGTGACCCTTCACCGACGACGGTGGCGGACCGTGGCCGACGGTGAGCCGCTAAAACACGCCTCCATGAACGGAACAATCAAATTAAAGGCGTAGAAAGGATCGATGGCTCACAGTGATCACGTTGGTGCTCTTGCTGGCGGCTGGGAGGGATTAGAGTGGCCTGGCAACGTGGGGGCGGCGATGGCGGTCGGTCGCCGGAGGCAAGCACGGGAACAGGCGGTGCGGAGGTTTGGGTGCGAAAACGGTGAACTTCGGTGGTCCACGAGGTGCGTGAGGCCAAGGCAGAGCTAAGGGTGCGGTTGGCGTGGCCGAAGATGGCCTAGTGGCGGCAGCGGCGAGCGGCGGAGCTGTGGTGGCGGCGGTGGCGAAAAATGGTAAACGTCACTGTGAACTCGGCGTATTTATAGAAGGCGGTCGCGACTACAGAGCCGGACTGCTCGCGTCGTCGCGCTGGCATTCTCGACCGCGCGCGAAGGGTCTGGGCGGCCACGGCGGCTCGCCGGCGCCCATACCGCGCGGTGGCCGGCCGTCATTGGCGCGGCACTGTAGCACCCCCCCAAATTTTGAATTTTCAAACTGTTTTCTAAAATTACTCTCAAATTCATGTAACAACTTGAAAAACTTCCAATCTATGAAATCTTTAGAATTTCAAGCTCTACAAGTTTTGTATTGAACACTTTTTCAAATTATCACTGGATTTTAAAATTTGAGTTTAAATTCAAAAGGGGACACATTTTTAGGATTTGGTAATTTAGAAATTACTTTTGATTTTATATTGAAACTTCAAAATCTCCAAACACCAAAGTTGTACATCTCGACCAGACCGACAACTTTGCTATTCAAACTTTTTCAAATTCTGCCTCCATTTTGAAATCTTAGTTTGGGGACAAAAATAAGTTAAAACTGAAATTTGTTTATTTTCAAAATTGCTCCACATTTTACACTAAAACTTTGAAAACTCAAAACACCAAAGTTGTAGCCCTTGAAAAGTTCTACAAACTTGGTTTTGAACTTTTTCCCAAATTTTGCTTAGATTTTGAATTATTTCAAAAGGGGTAAAATAGGGTTTTGAAATTTAGGGTTTTCGGAGGAATTTTAAATTGGAATTTGTTGCTACTTTGATTTGTGATTACTTAGCGATCAAAACCTCACCCAAGGGCATCATTTGTACCAACATTACATGGTTGACCAAATGCCACTCTTGGTTGACCAATTAGCTTTTAAAATTCTTTTACATTTTTCCCCAATTTTGAATTCGAATTCGAATCGGAAAACTCGTGACAAGTTTTGGGACTCCAATTCAAACTCAAATTTGGAGTTTCATTTTAGAGGTTGTACTTGAGCTCATACCCTACACTTGACACTAGTGTGCAACACAGTCGCACACCTCAAATTACGCAGGGCATGGACTAAGCATTTGTGGTGGCATTAAAAATTAGGGTTTTCGGGTTCGGAGCACACCACTGAGAAACACATTCAACCTAGATAAGTAAACTTATTTTAGTTGATGCATAACAAGGTTAACCTAATAGGGATGCTTTGCAATGCATTATGATGACATGACAGATTAATTAGCACTATAACACCCGGGGTGTTACAAAGATGTCAAGGTCAAACCTATGGAAGCGAGCCCCAACCTAAACTTGGATGTTGCACCCTTGCTTTATATATAGGCCATTTTCAAGGTATATGCTTGGGTGGAGTTATTGCAATATCTTCATGTGTCTCACCTTAGTACCTATCTATATTAATTCCTGGAAAAGTTTCATGACGTTTGGAATCAAAAAGTCACATGAAATGATAAGTTATATGCTTGTTGGAATGACTTTACTAAGTGCTGGAATTGCATTATTAAGTGGATGGAAATATAGGTCATCAACCAAACCTTATAACCTTGCCCAAATGACTCTAGATGGACTCTACAACAAAAGTCAAGAAAGGTTCGTGTTGAGCAAATGCCCAGAAAATGCTCCAATTGATCAAAAAGGATAATTTAAGCTTCATCGTGATCCTACTTTGGTCAAAGTAGAACAGTAGGTTCTATACCAGTTTTGAGGTTGGACCTTAAATGAAAGTTGTAGTCCATATCATGTAGAACAAACTTTGTTTTTGGACCAAGAGCTAGATCAACTTGTAAATAAGTCAAACAGAGGCTCGAAGATTGAATCAGCGGCTGTTTTTAGACTTAGAATTTTTCTAAGTCTGGAATTCATCGTCGTCGACGTTGGCATGTTGCGTTCTCGTGTTTTTGTTAAGCAACTTGAGTTGAGACAAAAATAAAAGTTGGAGCTTACATCTTGGAGAAGAGCATGCAAAAAGTTGGATTAAGTTTGATCAGGTTTTGACCTCCGAATGCGAGTTTCCGTGATCTCCGTCAACATGTTGACATTGTCATTTTGGCAACTAGTTAACCGCTAATCGGTTGCTCTAATGATTTTGGCCTCTTAATGAAAAATGTAGAGCATTAGGAGAGGAACAACTTTGCTTTTTGGCCCATTTATAGATTCGGTCCAGAGCCAGCCCGAACTCGGCCTCCAACACGGGTACAGCGGCGCACACCACGTGTTCGCTGTTTTGCCGACGCGTCCTCCATGCACGAGTTCACGCCCTCCATGGATGCCGCGCGTCCTCCTCCTTGCCCCGCGTCCCTCCTGCTTCTCCACTCGCCTTGGGGTGCACCAGAGCGCCCATATTCACTCTCCGCTCCCTCCCTCGCCTCCCCGCCGCTCGCACGCGCCGAGCGCGGCCGTGTCCACCATGGACGTCCGGCCAAGCTCCATTGCCATCGCTGTGCCTTGCCTCCGCATCACCACGGCCCAAGCCTACCACGCCATCACCTTCCACGTCGTGCGCCGCCCCTTCGGCTTCCCTTTTCCGGCCACCGCAGCCGCCGTAGCGCCGTCGCCGCCGGAGCAGCCGCCGGCGCTCCGCTGCTCGCGCGGCCGGTAGGCCACCAGCCACCTTGGGCCGAGCTGGGAAGCCCAGAGGATGCGCACGGGCCCATGGTCCCTCCCCGCCACTTCCCCCGCCGGCGACGAGGCTCCTCCGGCCGGCAAACAGCGAGCTCCTGCGCTGCTCCTTCAAAAATCGCGAGCAGGGACCTTGTCTTAAAATTCGACAAAAGTGAAGGGCCTAACTGCACTGTCATAGACTCAGATGAATAGTACCGAGAGGACTGTTTTGTGATCATTTTGCAGTAACTTTGAAATTACATAGTAAATCATAGAAAATTCGTAAAATAGCAAATGAGGACTTTTTGGAATCCTTGTGAAATTCTCTATGCATTAGATCTATAATATAGCATGTTTTAGTTTAAAGTTTTCTCTGTAAAAATGGATTTGTGCAGCTAGGTTTTTAATGCTAGATGTATTTGTCATTTTCATAACTGCAGATCTAGGGCTCCAAATGAAGTGAAATTTTTGTGGCATGCTACTCATATGATGTTTAATGTGTGGTAATTATTTCATGAATTTTGGTTGCCATTTGAGTGATTTATTAGTGTATCTTGCTCTCACATGAATTATTGCAATAACTATTTGTCTTTTTCATAGAGGTTGATATACATTTCCAAATGGCTTTAAATTTGTACAGTGGACTATTGGGTGTATGTAAGAGCTACTGTAATTTTTATAGATTTTATTATGGACTTTTGGTATATGTTTATTATTTCACCTTGCTATTTAAATAAATTAAGAAATGCATTAAAAGAAATTATTTAATGATGAGCACTATGCTTTTTGGTGATCATTTAACATGCACTTTATGATGGTTACATTGGTTGTGGCCAAATGTATGTTTGGAATATAAGTTAATATTTATTCTTGCAATTGATGCTTTCCTGGACAGTTTCTGGGACTTTGGTAATTGCACCATGAAAATGATGTTTGATGAGAAACATGCTTATAACAAAGTTGTAAATAACTCATTAATCTAGCTTGTGTTAAATTTTGGTGGCATTTGGCCTTATAGTTTGTGAGTAATGACTGTTTCAAGTTGGGTTCCAGAAATAGTTGTTCTCTGGAATCTCTAGACCAGATTCTGTAATTATGCATGTTTGACTTGGTTAACTTGAGAATCATGCTAAGATGATTAAAGATGAATTATAGACAATTTCATAAGCTTTCCAGAATGTCTTGTTGCATGGCTATTGGATTTGTATAACTCCAGTTATGATCCAAACATGTAGATGTTGTTTGCAGTCCAGGAATTGTCAGATGCTAGTTATGGTTGTTTACTCCATGTGTTACTAAGTGTGGCTTATACCCTTATTGATGGTCAAGTAAGATACTTGTGATCTTGTCAAACTTGTGTTATGCTTAATGTGCTTGCCCTCTTTAATTGGTTGTGTGATGTTAGTTAATTAGCTTTTGGTGTCTATGTCTTAATCGTGTGTTTACATGAATGATTATGTGATGCATCTTATGTTACCATTCATCACATTCATACGCATGCATCTTGCATCTCATTTAGGTTCACTAGATGCACCACATGAAGGATGAGATGTTGAAGCCAAACCTGAAGACGGTGTTTGGTGGACCTATCCCGAAGATGGAAGGACTAAACAAGTGTTGGGATGGGAGATGCACGCCAAGCGAGTGTCATCAGTCAATCACTAACCTAGTGTTCGATCCCAGGCAAGCCCCGGAGCATTCTAAGCCTCCTACTTTACAAAAGCAATTGAGTATATATATATGTTATATATGTATTGTTGCATTAAGTTGTAGGAGTTGAGTGAAACCGTTGATGCATTTATTACTATCCTTGCCTACCTTATTACATTCTTATCCTGCTAGGTTTAGGGTCGAATAAATGCTTAGCCCTGCTTAGACCGGTAGCGATCGGTGATTTCCTATCACCGGCAACTATAGGTGGTTACTGGAAAACTTTAGCTATGGAATGGATGATATCCTGAAAATAACCAAGTGTTGATGGATAACTGGAGACCGGACGGAATAAGTATTGGGCAACCAGACAGGGTTCTGGGGTGCTTGTAGTTTCCGCCTGTGTCGATTAAGGACCGTCCGTTGTTGTCCCTCGGATCATGTTGAACGCATGCCTCACATTTAGCTGGCCGAATAAGGTACCTTTCGACCGCGAAGCTGGGAGATTATTCGGGCCGAGTGGATTGCCCGCAACGCACTGTACCGGAGCAGTAGTGGCAGGATACGGGGGCGTGATGATAAGGCCAAAGAGCAGTCGGGTGGCCCCCGGGTACATGTGGTTCTTGGCAAGCTTGCGACTTTACCTGAATGGTTGACTCGGTGACCAACACCTCACTTTAGCGGGTGAGTGAGGTTTGTGTGAGGAATAACTTACCAGCTGGTTAATAATCGATTCGAATCGCCATCGTTCACTGGATAGTGAACACTTGACTCGAGTTACTGCATCGTAGTAATGATTATGGAACATGGATGGTTATGTGGATGATGTTGGAAATGCTAAACCTGAAATGGTAACCTTTGATGTTAATGGTTAATCAAGTGATTGCTTTAGCATAGGTGCTTACCTAGATTGAATAGGTTATAATAAAGATGATGCAAAAACACTTAAATTAGTTGATTCATGATAACTTATGCTTTTTGCAAATGAGTCAAGCTAGCCCACTGAAAGAAAGCCTTGCATACTCCTTGGTGTCATTATTTCTGGTTTATGACGGGTAAGTCTAGCTGAGTACCTTCTCGTACTCAGGGTTTATTCCCACTTGTTGCAGGTTGTGATATAACATAGCTACTGCAAGAATTGGAAGACTCCGGCTGTAGTGGCGGAGTGTGATCATGGGCATGATCCGTCTGAGCTATCTTGTCTCTCTTGCTTTTATTGGAATTTGACCTTGGTACTGGCATGTAATTGAATTAAGGTGATATTAGTTTTCAAACTACTTTGCTTCCGCTACTTTTGAACTTGAGTTGTAATAACTCTACTAAACTCCGATATATGTTGAATTACTTATGAAATGATGTAACATATGACCTGTTATGTTGGACCACTACGATCTTGGCTTGTATGTTGGTTGGTTTAAAATTCCTCGGGATTTTATTGGACTACCGGAGTTATAGGAGCTTAAGTACGGGAATTTAATTGCTCCGGTGATTGTTTTTGTACTTTTGTTCTTATAATTTGGGCGGTTCCGTGACATTGACATACTTGTGAGCACTTTGAGCTAAGCAACTCCCCTCCCACTCATCTCTCTTGCTTCTTTGCATATTCGAAGTAAGATTGAGTGATCTAAGTGTATTTGCATTGTGAGATTGCATCTAGTTTGCACTTGATGGTTGATTTGCTATGGGATTCCTGTTTCTCTTGGTGGTTGTCGCCACCTAGATGGCTTGGAGGCGTTGGCAAGAGTTGGTGGTTGTTCTTGGCCACCTCCGGTGATTGTGAGGGGTTTGTGCCTACCTCGGCGAAGCGCCAAAGACAACATTAGTGGATTGCTCATGTCATTTGCAACCTTTTGCCATTTGGTAGGTTCTTGTTGCGCCTTTTTGAGAGGCTCGGTGTGAGACCGATTAGCCACCGAACCACATGGTGAAGAGGAACACAACGGGGACTAGCGTGCCGGCAAGCACGTGAACCTCGGGATAAATCTTTGTGTCATCAATCTTATTGTGATTAATCGATCCCGGTGGTTGTGTATTGTGGAATTCATCTCTTGATCATATTGATTGGTTGGCTCAATACTTCGCCCCTCGGTGATACCCTTCTAACTCTCTCTTGTATTATTTTCTTAGTTACCTTGTAGCTTATTAGTGTAGCTCTTAGCTTGTGTAGCTAGTTAGCTTTAGTTGTAAACTAAGTTGTGCGGTTTGACTTGTGCGATTGAGTGCAAATATTATAGAATTGTGAATTGGATAGGTGGCTTGCAAACACCCCCTAGGCTAAGCAAAACTCGCATCTCGCTATTTGTTATATTGATAAACTTGTTTAGCTTGTCTTTGTAGAATTTTTTAAAAAGGCTATTCACCCCCTCTAGCCATCAAGACCTTTCAAAGGACAACCGTACACTGGGAGTGGAGAGATAGTGTGAGTAGCGTGTACCCACCCTACGGATCTGGGATCGACGGAAGCATCTGGGTTGATGTAGGGCGGTGGAGTACTGTGCTCCCGGGTGGCGCGAATCTATTCCTGTTTTGGAGGATCTGTGGGAAGGGTTGATATATGTAGGTCCGGGACCTGCATATGTCGTGTGGTTGGGAATCCCCAGCTGGGCTTTAATCGGTTTGAATCGTCGTTGCTCCTCGGTTATAGAGACTCGACCCTCTGCCACTCATCGTAGTTTAATTAATGGAACATGGTTACTTATGGAAAAGGGATGAGATGTGATGATTAAAGAAGTGCTTCATTTAGAACAGGTGCAAACTGGTTACTACTAATGACTTAATGTTGAGCTAAAATATTGAAAGTAAGGACCAACTTGGAGTAAGTTTTTCTGCAAAAGCTATACTTGCTTTAGATTATCCTCTTAAGCCTGCATACCCTTGGAGTCTTTTCTTTTAGTCAGGTAAGTCTGATTGAGTACCCTCTCGTACTCAGGGTTTGTTAACCCCTGTTGCTGGTTATGACTTATGATGTTAATCAAGGTCATGTCGGTGGGTTCGACATGATCTGGCTCTCTTCTGTCTTAGGTACTTTACTTAAATTGCTTTCTATAGTTCTACTCATCTTTTGGAATTAAGTTTTTACTAAAAAGTCACTTAACATGTTTTGTAAATGTTGTAACTCTTCCGCAACTCCGATGTATGATATCTTTGTATCAAATATTGTAATGTTGTGGCTACTCCATTGTTGATCCCGTATGAGTTGTAAATTGTGGATGATTCGGGATTTTTCGAGGACACCTGACAGACTACCGGATTATCTGGCTTCCTTGTATAGCAGTCAGAGGTCTTTATGATAATAACGAGTGCACGTGGGCCATATAATTTGGGTGGTTCTGCCACACTACACCGGTCAGTTCACTTAAAAGATCGCTTGTGCAATCGAACAACTAAAAACCGGTTGAACCGGCCGGTTTTTCATGGAACCGGCGAACCGGCCGGTTCCATACGAACCGGAGCGATTTGTTAGCTTATCCAAAAATACCCCTTAGTGTGCTCAGGTTAACCTTATCTATTCAGGGGTAGTATTGGTAAACTGGCACAATGTGCCCTTCAGGGCTTCTGGCCGCGTGAGGGAGGGAAATTTTCCCCTTTCCTCGTCAGGGCGCAGAAGGTACCGATCGAGGCCGGCGGCGGCGCATCAAACGACTACGGCGACTGCTGCGGGCAACTGCTGCAGCGGCAGGCGAGCTGAGGCGGTCAGCGACTGTGGCCTGGGGCAGCGGGCTGTGAGCTGAGGCGGGCGGCGGTAGTGGCGCATCGAGCTGCCGCGGGTTGCAGCCAGGGGTGACGGCCAGCGCCCAGGGGCTTCGACGCGTGCAACGCGCACTGCTGCGTTGGGCAGCGACGCGTGCAAGGGCGGGCGGCGGCGAGCTGCTGCGTCGGCAGCGACGCCGGCGCGCGCAAGGCCGCAAGGGGCGGGCGACTTTTGGTGCTACTCTGCTGTGCTCCTTCTCGTCTGCTCTGGATCGTGACTACTGCTGCTCTGCGCCTCTGCTCTAGCAGTCTAGCTTCAGCAGCGGCAACATCGACGTCAACGGCTGCAAGTGCAGGCTGCTACTGTGCTCCATTCCAGAAGCCCCTCCACTCCACCTCCAGCTCCGGTGTGCTCCAGGACATGGCTCATGGTGAGCTTTCAAGTTTCAACTTTCAAATGTTTATTAGGCATATGTCAATTGAATATTCCTGAAGCTCTCTAGTGTTGATTATTAGGCATATGTCAATTGAAGATTCCTGAAGCTCTCCGCATAGTGTAAAACCTTGTGATGGTTGATAACCTTTCAAAGTATATTAGGCATCTTCAGATCTTTTCTTTGGCTGCTCTTGATGCTTTCTGGTTAAGACTATACACGAGAGTATTAGGCATCTCGAGATCATTCTGTATCTGCATATGTATATGTATGAATTTTATGGTTTTACAATTAAATTGTGTTGTTTATGGGATTGTTCCATATGTCAATTATTAATTATAGCATATATGTATATACCGGTTCAAAGTATTTGTGACTGGTTCAATTTATCCGGTTCAAAACAATCGAACCGGCGGTTGAATAAATGGTTGGACCAATGAACCGACGGTCTCACCGGTTCGATCTCCGGTCCAGTCCTAATAACTATGCTTCTCACTCTGCCCAGGTGAGATGATCATCATGTCCGGGCTGTGCATCTGCTGCCGCTGCTACGTCTGTGGCTAGCTTGTTTGTGTGCGATGGATGCTGCTGCAGCCTGCTATGCTGCGTCTTTGCTTGTCTTGTGTGCCTTCCTTTCTGCGTGTCTGGCTGGCTACTCGGCGACTGGATTCCCGGCGAGCACAGACCTTGTGTGATTTAGCTCTTCAGTTTGTTTACTGATCTGGGACTGGCAGCCAAGGCTTTTTTTTTTTAGAAAATAGAAAACGGCAGCCAAGGCATATGCAGCCGAGTTGGCCTGCCTGCCTTCACGGCCAGCCTAGTGTGTTTGGTTTGCAAATAACAAAGGCTTTTAACTGGGCCTGCCGATGCGTGTGCTCCAGTGAACGTGTGGCTTGCCATCGCAGCTGGGTGTGCTTGCAGTGGTGCGCCCACCTGCCGATGCGTCTGTCTGTCTGTGTGCTTGATTTGTGTGGCTTCAGCTTGTAGAAGCTGATACATACTGTAATAACTAATAAGCGCAGCATGTGGCTGCCTGTGTCTGTGCGATTTCATTGATCATGGTGGCGCTAACTGGTCTCGTGTGCGTGGCTCTTGCATGCATATGCTGGTTATTGTCACTACTACACAAAATCTTTTAGGAGACACCTGAGAATTTTTAACTGAGGCGGGCAGCCTAGCAAACCGCCTCGGTTAATCGAGGCCGGCCGAGGCTGGGCTACCGGGCTGGCAAAAATTTATGTAGTAGTGTGTATCCGTGAACCTGTTTAAGCTACAATTTATGATAAAAATGTTTGTGGTGTGCGATTGACTCATATACAGATATGCTCTCTGTTTGTGTGGCTGCATTGTATTGGTGAACTATTGAGCACACATGGTATGTCGTTGGTATAGCTGAACATTGAAATAATTAGTTATGCATATAGCTCTCTGTTTGTGGCTGATGTGTACCTCGGTGAACCACTGATCAAAACACGCATGCTGTCTGTTTGATGATGTAACTGAACATCAGAACAATTATGCTGGTTTCTTGTTTTCTTTTGTTTTCCATGCAGTGCAGACAGTCTGATAATTCTCCTTGTTTTTGTATCTCTGAGAGCTCGATTGCCCCCGACTTTGTAAACTGTTTGGTAATACAAGTGATCGACCGCGATTATGTTCCAAAAGAAGAAAGAAAGAGTGGTAATGTTTGGGTCAATTATACGTGATCTTTTCATCCTTCAGACAAATAGGGTGAAATGTCAATATTAGCCAAAACTAAAGCTGATTGATTCAGGTTAAGCATGTAGTGGAAAAGGCTTCAACTATTCAGGTTAAGCTCACCTGCACCGTACCGCATGAATGCAAATAAAACAAAAGAATTGTAAGTACAGAAATGTTTTGAGAGCTGGAAGAGATCAACGAGGCAATATGCTCATGCACATTCACACCCATCAATTAACACTTCATTAAGCTGGTCAAAGGGGGTCTTAATTGGCAACCTCGTTGGAAATGGGAGCTCCTGATTGATTTTGTCATCCAGCTCCTGATCTTTTTTTCAGAAAAATACGAGCACCCATACCCGGGAAAATGCAGGTTCCACTAAAAAAATCTAACCACCAGAGCTATGCTCAATTAAAAAAACAATTCTATTATATATCTAATACATAACTATTATGAGAAATTTTAGTGTGCTTGAAAAAAAATGAGAGCCGTCCATCCAGCGAAATCGAATGGTGGAAACAAAGGAAGTACCAAAAATAGTGAGAAATCATGGGTTACAAATTAATAGGGACTAAATCTAAGGGTTTATTTATTTCCATCTAAGTTGAGGTAGTTCTTACATTTCACAGTTTTTTTAGTACTAGTTGGATGTCCATATCAACTCCCTTTTTTGTTGTGTATCCGTACCTTGTCTCTCTAACACACACATTCCATCCAAGCCCTCCTCCCTAGCTGCCATTTTATATGTACTAAAATCTTGCCATGCCATCGTTCTATCTATTCTTCCTGTTCTTAATACTAGCTAGTAAACTAACACAATGTTAATTTGTAAGTTATTTATATATGTGCACAAGTATTCTTTTTGTCAATACACCTGATTATTGTGTGCGGGTTAACTGAATTTCAGGATTTCGTGGCGACAAATGTTGATGGTGCCAGAGAGGAAATACTTAGCCTAGTTCAGAGGAACAGCGACAACAAGATCATCTATTTTCATGGTTGGGATGGCTTTGGGACCGCCGCAGTCCTGAAATCCATACACCAATTAGTTTCATCTACCAAATACCCTCCTTCAGAAAGGTGCTTTGACAGAACAATTTATATAGATTGCTCAAAATGGAAAAGTAAAAGGGTGATGCAGAGAAAAATTGCAGATGAGCTAAAACTTGACCATAAGATCATGGCCATGTTCGACAAGCAGGATGAGGAGGATGACTTCAATGGAGTGGACCATGGATCTAGGGATGTGATAAGAAATGTTGCAGGCATGATTGACCAGGTTCTGAGGGACAGTAAATTTATGGTGATTTTTCTTAATGGGAGTGATGAAGAAATTGTCCTAAGTACATTTGGTATTCCAGAATATCGTGACTGTATAATAATATGGACTTTTAAAAGAAGATTTATGGCAATGAGTCCCCAATATGGTAAGATAGCAGATAAACTAAGGTACACAGATCTTTTCCTCGATCTTTGGCCAGTATGGTTATTTTGAATTATCAAGTCCACAGCTTAGTGCACTGTTTTGGGAAGAAGCTACCAGCATAGTCGCTTGCCACCCATGGATTCGAGACATCAACCTAACAATGGTCATTGATTGTTGTCTCTATGGGTTATTCCTGTATTACAGCCTCCATAACACCACTAGATTTGGTTGGGCTGCTCACGCTCCCAACTATTGGATATATGATGGGATCATTCAAGGGGATAGAGCAAGAGAGATTAGTAATGCATTGCACCCTGAAATAAGCTTTTAGTGTGATGATTCTCTGCTCGACACTATCTGCGACAAGATCACGCCAGATTCAGGGACTCCTTTTCTGGTTAGACGAAGTGATGATGAGTTTTTTTATTTATATGTTGAGAGGCCTTATCGCTGGATTTCGATCAATTCGAAGAATTCAAAGAGTGGAGTAATCTCAAAGAAGGAAAAGCATGAGCATATGCTAAAAATAGTTCCTTGCGCATCATCAATCTTCCTATCATCTGGAAGGACTGAAAGCCCACTTATATTACAAAATGCCTTGTTTGAACAGTGCAAAAACCTTGGTGTGTTGGTTCTCTCTTATTGTGCCTTCAGTTTTGTATCACCACCTTTTCTCTGCTGCCAGATGTTAAAGTTCCTTGGATTGGACCACTGCACAGATAGCAATGACACCAAGCTTGAAGGACAGGGCTGTACCGCTGAGTGGGCATGTCTACATAGCCTGTCAGTGCTTGACAACCGTTCAACTGATTGGGACGAGATCCTATCCGAGGAAAAGATAGGTCTCATGGCTAACCTAGCAGAGCTAAATATAGAAGGAGTCAGATGCTGGCAATACACAAGTCAATTGCAGAAAAGATTACCTAACCTTGAGAGGCTCCGGATAACCAAACCCGTGTGTCAAGCAGAGTTCTCAAAAGATATCAGCAACTCATTTATGGACAAGACAAAGCTGGAACTACTTGATTTATCTGGTAACAGTGAGATGAGAAACCTACCAACAAGCCTATCCATGGCAAGCAACCTTCAGGTTCTTATTCTTGATGGTTGTGATCAACTGGAGAATGTTGTTCTGCCTAATGGGCTTCCTTCTTCACTAAGGTCATTCAGCTTCGATGGATGTGGACCGGCACCCAACTGGACATCAAGCACTGATCTGCCTTCAGAAAGCTCCCGTCCAAAGTGCCCGTCTGATGCAGATAAGAAAGATGTGAAAACCACAATGATATAACTACAAGGATGTACACTGTTGG
Source organism: Saccharum hybrid cultivar R570 (assembly GCA_038087645.1). Classification (NCBI taxonomy): domain Eukaryota; kingdom Viridiplantae; phylum Streptophyta; class Magnoliopsida; order Poales; family Poaceae; genus Saccharum; species Saccharum hybrid cultivar. Next base: position 4,858,031 of record JAQSUU010000743.1, on the reverse strand, counting down.
AGAATCTGTTCTTGCGCGGGCTACGCAATCTTGTGGAACTAGACCTTTCAGGATCTGCAATCAAGATACTAGACTTTGAAAATATGGTGGTAGATGTGCCGAGCCTGAAGCGACTCTTTCTGATGGGCTGTGAGCACCTTCGTGCAATTATTTGGGGATCAGGTGGCTCCAAGGAGCTGGAGCTTCTCTGCGTAGACACACGACCCGGGAGCGCACATGGATGTATGGCTGGGCCATCTCTTGCCCAGCATAAATCCTTCCGGCTGCAGGTGCATGCTATCATCACGGATGCTAGGCTGGCTAGGTCCTTGTGGGTTCCAATAAACCGTGCACCATACACATCCTATTACAATATCAACATCACATCTTCAGGTACTCTGTGTGGTAAGGTTCTTCAGATTAAAACAACAAGCAACAAGATGACTGAGCCCAGTTGTGCTCCGTGTGATCATCAACACTACCGTGTTTTAGCCGCAGACCTCTATGGTGATGCATATTGGAAGGTTGGTGATGGCCCGACCCCGATGCAGGCCTTCCCGCTTCCTCCAACTCCACAACTGGATCGCCATATCGAGATTGGCAATGGGAGCTGCAGTGTGCAGAGTGAAGTTGAGGACGTAAAGTACAAATATTACAGTTTATCTGGTCTGATGACACAGTATACCCAATCCTTGTATGTGCATGATGTCTCAACCTGCAGCAATACCATGGCTAAGGGAACATGGTATGCCCTCAAGTGGTGCCGTGTAGAGAGGTGCTCCAACTTGGACGCCGTCTTCCCTCCAGGAGCAGATGAGAACGATATGCTTGAGACCATCTGGGCATCAGATCTCTTAAAGGCCCGCTGCATCTGGAGCCAAGGTTTGCATCGATTTTGGTACTTCCGTGGCTTGCGGCAGCTTCATCTGCGCTCTTGCCCCAGCCTCCGCTTTGCAATCCCAGTGTTTCGCCCCTCCTTCCCTAGCTTGGAGAGCCTCCACATCATGCATTGTGGTGACCTCAGACACATCTTTGTACTGGAAAAAAAGAGCCAGACAAGTGTCGAGTTCCCGAGGCTGACCACCATCCACTTGCATGACCTGCCAGCACTGCAGCAGATATGCGAGGCCACCAAGATGCCAGTACCAGTGCTCGAGACCATCAAGATCAGAGGTTGCCCGAACCTGCGCCGGCTGCCAGCCTTGAAAGGCCGCAAACCAGGCATGAGGCGGCCGACTGTGGAGGTGGAGAAGGATGTGTGGGACGCACTGAAATGGGACGGTGTGGACGCCGGGCACCACCCTTCACTCTACGAGGCACCAGTGCACTCGCGCTACTACAAGAGGCGCTTTCTCAGGCACACCGTCCTCAGGTACGTGCACAATACACATATACGTAATGCATGTATAGGTCTCATCAGCTACTGGTTGCATCGCATCTCTGTTTTTCAAGCTAATTAATTAAGGCAACTTGCTAATTCTCTGTGCCTTTAATTTCTTCTCACTCTGCCCAGGTGAGATCATCATCATGACTGGGATGTGCTCATGTGCATATCTGCTGCTACCACGTCAGTGGCTTGTTTGTGTGCGATGGATGCTTCTGCTTCTGCTGCTGCCTGCTGTCGTTGGACGATGCTGCGTGTCGTGTGTTTCATTTGCTTAGGTTGTGTGACGGCCTGCCTGCGTGGCTAGCTACTCGGCAAATGGATTGCCGGCTACAACAGCCGCTGTGCTACCTGCTTGTTTGGATTGGTCAGTTTGTTTGTCAAGCAAACCAAGGTACGGGCTTCAGGTTGCCTCCTGCCTTGACGGCCGGCCGAGTTGGCCTGCCTCCGTTTGCTGTGTGTTTGGTACGTTTCCAAATAACAGAGACGGCCGCCTAGTTTGCAGCTGCCTATGCGTGTCCTGGAGTGAACATACGTGTGCCTTGCCACTGCAGCTGGGTGTCCGGCCACCTGCCTGTGCGTGTCTACGTGCTTGATTTGTGTGGCTTCAGCTTGATGAGTGCCTGTGTCAGTCTGTCTGCTACCACGGCCCATTTGAGACGGGTCGGAGTAGGAGCTGATGATACCATTAATTGTAATAAGCAGCGTATCTCTGCTCGTGTCGCGTGCGATTTCATTGGTCATGGAGTGCTTGTTTATGTGTTGTATGTATCTGATGAAACCATGGTGCTGCTGGTCGTGTGCCTGCCCCGTGCAAGCATATGCTGCCGGCTGTATGGATTGGTGAAACATTAAGCTACACTTGTGATAAAGTTTATGGTGTGCGATTGTTTTGTACATATGCTCTATCTTTGTTGCTGTATTATAGTAGTATTGGTGGACCATTGAGGCAGGGCGGAGCCAGGATCTAGAAAACAACCACTAGTATTGTGTACCGTAAAAGAGCTCCTCTAAATAAAGGAAAAAAAAATATAGGAAAACTTTCCATGGTGCTTAACGCTATTCCTTCTATTAAAACCAAACGCTCAATCTATATACTATATATACATAGAAAATACAGTAATACATATTTGATAGTGTGTGTGTGTATTCTTTTTAGATTAAAAGTAAAAAGTCATTTCTTAGCACAACTCCGAAAGGTGGAACTCAATGACTTTGGTTCAAGAGAAAAAAAAATTAGCACAACTCTCCTATTTGCATAGCAAATTTTATCTAATTATAAAACATTACAGTACAGATTGAAATTAGGACCTTTAAGCACAAATTGTAAATAGTCTTTCTCCCTCTTCATCATTGGATAAACAAATAAACAAGTAGGTCATAGTGAAATAAGAAAAGGGGAATTAGATCATCCAGGGCATGACTATTTCTACTAAAACATATAAATGTAACTTAATCACCCTACCCATTCTAAGTGGGGAGTATGTACATTTTTGGAGTTTGTGGTTCCATGGCCTTGATTTGCACGGGCGCAGGGTACGTGTTTGGCGGCGTCGGGGTCACACGCAGTTCGTCGAAGTCGAAGAGATCGATGAGACGATCCAGCCAGATACAAGATCTACTCTTCGTTGGACTAGAGGGAGAAAAGTGGGCCTAACCAGGTTTTCGGTTGGGCTGATCGGGGGGCTGCTGGGAAGCAATGCAAGAGGAAACTTCATGATGGGCCGTACATACAAGCTCAGCGGTGATTAATACGTGATTAAGGGTTTTTTTTACCGAAATAATGAATTATGCGTACATTGCTGACTGTTCTACTGGATTCATATGTGATTACCAGTGCCACTACGTACGTACTACTCTGTGGGAGGAATTACTGATTTTGTTTCGAGGAATGTTAAACTACACTTGAGTGTTTTGGAGAGCTCCAACATTCAATTTTTCTGACCAGTCGACAAACGCCACATATGCCTTGCTCCTCCTCCTCGGGCAATGGTGACTCCTTCGGCGAGCTTTAGGTTTCGGGGTTGGGGGTAAGGGGTTACCTTTGACCTGCAGACCTTTTGGGCTGGCTCGCTGGGCGGCGGTGGAGGTGGAAGAGACGCCAGGGGAGCGGAGGCGACAAGTGCGCCGTCAAAGCCAGGCGATGTGATCGAGGACTCCCGGTGAGCGGTGGAGGTGGCGGGGGCGTAACAGACCAACAGGTTAGCATCGGCCGTGCTTGTGAGCAGTGGCAGGGGTGGCGTTCTGCTGTCGGAACCCGGCGGGCAGCCGGTGGCCACGGGGAGCTCAACCGGATTTGATGAAGAAGGCACCAGGGGAGGAGCAACGCCAAAAGGCGTTAATTGGGGGGGGGGGGGGGAGCACTGGAGTCGAAGAGGGAGGTGGAGGCGGTGGTGGCTCGAGCCATCGTCTCGTTGCACTGTGCAAATGGATAAAGGTGTGTGTGTCGGAAGGAGAAAACGGTGGGTGGGATGTCATCCGGTGCGTTCAATTTAGATCTGACAGCGTAAAAAGTGCTAAGAGCCCCTCTGCACTCTGAGTCAGCTCCTGTTTTTTTAATAGGGATCAATATTTTCTACTTAGGTCCTCCCTTCATTAAGACACGTCGGCCATCAAGGAGCTTACATACGCGCCACACAACCTACCAGAAGACGACCAGCTAAAACCCTCAGCCTAGACCGCTGCGGATAGCGACCTGGCAAGGAATTCCTAGAGCTTAGAAGCTCCAGCCATGCCCCACAAACTACACTCATCCAACACGGTCCTTAATAGATCAGAAATACACGGTCTGGAATGATAAAAAAACACAAGAATTTCTATGCTTCCAAACTTCCCAAGCTACCAAGATGATCAAGGAATTAAGGTCTTTTTTCATCTCCTTTGGCACAGACCTCACCGCTTTTCCCCACCATCTATATCTTACAAATTACTGTACCTGTGAACATGGAGGCCGCATGATTTCTAGAATTTTGTCCAAGCGGTCTGTGGTGTCGATGTGGCTGATGAGTGGGAAAACTTGGAGACACGAGTTCATCCTATTCTGCAGAATGCGGAGCTGATCTGCCTGCTTCTTCCCTGTGAAGAGGTGGTATACATAGTTGTTCTTTTGGCAGGATGTGACAAGCATGTACACCTCACGAAGAATCTCTTCGAGATCGTTAAGACCATTCCTAGTCTCTGGATGTTGCATCATCTCCAGAGTCTGCAGCTTTTTCAGAAGGTCACCGATTATCTCCACATGGTGGACAAGCTGCTGGCAGGTCTTCTTGTTATGGCGAACAGTCTGAGCTGCCTGCACAATCATCACGACAAGCTTGACAGCATCAACCCCTGCAAGCTTCGCGATGTCCATTTTCTCTCTGCTTTACTGCTTGCTTGCAGTACAAGTGAGAAATTGGACTGTTTCTGCTACGGAGTTATTATCTAAATAGAACAAGAACAATCTTTTGCAAACAAGCTCTGGCCAACTAGGTGGATGAAACAAGCTCTGAGGAAGCAAGGTAGATGGTAACAACCATCGTCTAATGGTGGACTAGTCCTGTGAAAGACAAAGAGAAGCAATAATGTTGGCACGTACATGAGTTGTGGACAAACGTAAGTAGAATGGTCATACGCGTAGCAGTTGTCGACAAGGGGACCCACATGGGCAAGATTTCAACTTCCAAGGCTACTACTACAGTGACCCTTTTGGAACTAGTAACCATGGATAGATCCGTGGTGGGAGTGTGAGTGATACTGCACTCGAAAGTGAGTGTGTTTTGACTCATTCAATGATGGTGCAATTACCTGAATATCTTACATGCAATGCAATGCAATTCAGATGTTTGATACCTGAGAGACCTTGTCTTTGATCCTCTTACATGTTGGACAGTTTTTAGCCTTCGGTCCTTTTTTTTCTGACACCTTTAGCCTTCGGTCCTTGCTGCGTAAACTGTCCTTTCTGACCAACGCTATGCGGCATTTCCACGAACGCCTTGTGCTCGCCTGCACGCACACGGATGATTGTGATGAACATCGATGTTCATCACAAAATCTTTAGGATGAGAGAGTTTGGTTTGCACCAGACAGCGGAAAGACATGACAGAAAATCTTCCCTTTTCTCGATTTCCGTGGAGAACGAGCTCCGCGGCAATGGCTAGAGGAGTCAACGCCTGATAGCTGGCTGACACGTCCTGCTCAACCCTCCAGGTGCCGTGCTGACGCCGATGCCGATCCATTAGCGGAGAAGAGATAGGACGCTTGCCAGCATTTCCACGAACAACTTGGTCACAGTATCACAGAGTCAGAGGAGCACGCCACGCGCCGGACACCTCTGGTCCTCCGCTCTGCCGCCTTTCCATGGTCTCAGAATGGTCCGATCCCATTGTCGGGACCTCGTCGTGGCAGCCTGACGGGCGAGCTAGCACTTCCTGTATCGCTTCAGTGCGGTGAAACCTAGGGAACTTGTCGGGCATTGATATTAGGCATACCCAACCAAGGGCATTAATAGCGTGTCAGCTGTTAAGTCTCCCGAGGCTTAGGGCCGGTTTCCGCCTCGCCCGAGCCCTACCGTAAGGTCTCGGGCGGGACCAACCCCTCGGGAGCAATTTCCGCTTCGTCTGAGCCCTCATGACATCATCAAAGCGCCCGACTCCCCCGTAATATCTCTCCGCCTCGCCCGATGGCCACGCCGTGGTCTCGGGCGCAAATGGGAGTCACGCAGGTCCCTACCACGACACCCATTCTCAATGATGGGACAAACACGACTGTGCAAAGTAACAGGGGCATGGGAGCCGTGGTACGGCTCAACATGACCCCGGTCATTTCACCACGACGGTGTCCATGCCTCTACAGTAGCAGGGTAACAACAACTGTGCTACCTAATCCCCTCTCTACGCAAATTTGGGCGCATGCACCACCCATCCTCGACGGTACAAAAGCACACAGGTCAAAACGTGGCCACAACGCGTTGGACTAGTGGACGGAGAAGTCAAAAGCTCGACGCTCATTGCATCCTTGCGCTACAGGGTAAACTGCTTACGTCGGATAAGGAGGAAGACAGCCACGCCCAAGGTCACCTTTTTGTTTTTCTCTTTCATCTTTTTTCCTTTCACCTTTTTACCACAATTGTAACCCGAGCCTTCCCCTTGAGAACTATAAAAGGTGAGGCAGAGGCCACATCTAGGAGGGGCCCAATCAAAAACACAACTGGTTGGGCAAGCACTCAAACTCATGCACCACCAAAGAGACTTCGGATCTACTCCCTCTCTCGAACGCTTGTAACCCCTACTATGAGCACTCTGCTGTAAGGTAACACGAGCAGCAACAACACCCACTGGACATAGGGACATTTTTTTCCCGAACCAATAAAAACCCTTGTGTCTGCATTGCACACCATCCGGGCTTAGATGCGCAGATACAAATTTACTTGTCTTGGTGTATATAGCGCGGTTCTAGACAATAACAGTTGGCGTGCTAGGTAGGAGGCTTCTGCGCATCACGATCCGCTTCGCCAGACTTCGGATGGTCGATCACCGTGTTCGCTTCACTCTGGGCTCCTATATCCGGTTTGGGAGACTGGATTTTCTCTGCATGGGGGTGGATTACGACCTGGTCCTGCTCCTCCCTTCCGTGCCGGTCGATCCTGCGTCCCCTCCAGGTTTCAACGAGTGCGTCAGAGACCTGGACCCCGCCGACACGGAGGGGGAGTGCGTCCTGCCAACCCCCACTAGGTCATCTAACTCACCTGCCGACGTCGACTCTGTCACCGAGTTGATGGTTGGCCTTCGTCTATATGCCAACAAGGCGCAGGCTTCTGAGGGCACTCAGCCCCACGACTTCAACTACCCAAGGCTGGAGCATCCGCTCGATGCCCTCCTAGGACCACATCCATCCCAGGAGGATCTCCATTGCCTCTACTTTGTCTTCGCCAACACCTTGGCGCAGCTCTCAGGGGGACCACCGCTCTCCCCATAAATGAGCATCGCGCCGGCGCAGCCGGCGTGGCCACATGGGCTGTACAATGCCGCGAGGACCTATAGTCACCTCACACGGCCTGCGGAGGACGCATCCGTGGGTTTGCCATGCCATCACCTATAGTCCCTCTCGTTGCTCCTCGCGAGAATCATGACATCATCAAGCGTCGACTCTGAGGAGGACGGCGGCGATGACTGGGTTGGTGCTGACTTCTTTGGGCTCGAGATGACCTGAGGGCTCTGCGCCAGTTCCTCGGCAGCAGCAACTACCTTCTCGAGGGCTTTGACTCTGACGATGGGAGCTACGACCCATCTCGAGAGTGCTTCATGTGTGATGGGGAGCTCCGCGGGGGAGTTTCCGACAAAAATGAGGGCAAACGCACCCTAGCCGATCCCGTAGCCCGCACCATGGCACACGCTGGGGGCGTAGCCATGCCACCACCTGTGAGGCAGCCACAGCCACAGCTGGAGCAACTCCGAGAGCTAGAGAGGAAGCTCGAGGAGGAGCAACAGTAGCTGGAGCAACTGCGCGCGGTGCTTAAGTAGGGGCTCAGGAGTCGCAACAATGGTAGCGTGGCTCGATGCAGGGCTCGCGATGTCCACCGACGTATCTGCGACGACGACGGCAGTGATCGACCACCACTCTTCGCTCAGGCAAGACAGAACGGTGCCGTCGCGATAATCCTCCTCTAGGGGATACCCGAACCATCAACCCTGGAGGGACGGTGAGCCCACGAGGAGCAGCACGTCCTCGAGCGTGCCGCGGTGCAGTAGGCCGAAAGCTCCGCATCTCGGCGACGCAAGCCCGAGCCCAACTAGCTTACACCGTCGGCACCACGCGAGAAGGAGGCTTCGGTCCACTCGGAACCACGAAAGGCGGGGAACAAGCCTCCATCTGTCCACAATTGTGTCGGTAACAACTACGACACGCGCGATGTCCTCAACGCGTGCAAGAGGCACAAGGAGGATGGTGCCAGCCGTGGCTACCACCCTCACCGGGGCGGCTGCTATGACAACGAGGACAACCAGAGCCCATCTCCTGAACCCCCAAGACCTCAGGTCTTCAGCCAGGACATTCGCAACGCACCGTTCCTGACGCGGTTTCGGCAGCCCACCAACGTCACAAAGTACTCCGGGGAGACGAACCCCGAACTTTGGCTTGACAACTACCGCCTTCCTACCAGCTAGGCGGCACGGACGATGACTGCTTCATCATCTGCAATCTCCCACTGTTTCTGGCCAACTCAGTGAGAGCTTGGCTGGAGCACCTCCTGGCCCACCGCATCCATGACTGGGCTGACCTCATGAAGGTTTCCGTGGGGTACTTACAGGGCACCTATGTGCGCCCTAGCAACCCTTGAGACCTCAGGAGCTGCCGCCAAAAGCCGGATGAAACTCTTCGCGAGTACATTCGGCGCTTCTCCCAACAATGCACTGAGCTGCCGAATGTTACTGACGCCGATGTCGTCGGAGCGTTCCTCGCTGGAACCACCTGCAAGGAGCTGGTCCATGAGTTGGAACACAAGGGCCCATGCAGCACCAGGGAACTCTTGGACATCGCCACCAACTTTGCCTCCGGTGAGGAGGCGGTGGGGGCCATCTTCCACGACACCAAGGGCAAGGAGAAGCGGCAGGAGGCACGCACCAATGAGGCACCCGACCCCAAGAGGTCCGTTGGCTCCTTCGGGCCTGTCAAGGGAGTCAAGGAAGTCCCCCTCGACCCCAGCAGCTCCAGCAGTAAGACAGTGCGTGTTGGCACCGCCCTAGATCCCAAATAGAAAGCAGTGCTCGTCGACTTTCTTTGCACGAATAGCAACATGTTCACATGGAGTCCCTCGGATACGCCTAGCATCCCGAGGGAAGTCGCTGAGCACTCCTTGGACATCTGGTCCGGCTCCAAACCGGTAAAGCAACGACTGCGCCGCTTCGACGAGAAGCGTAGGGCAATCGGGAAGGAGATACGCAAGCTGCTGGCGGCCGAATTCATCAAGGAGGTATTCCATCCTGAGTGGCTGGCTAATCTTGTGCTTGTAAAAAAGAAAAATGGTAAATGGAGAATGTGTATTGATTACACTGGTCTCAATAAGGCTTGTCCTAAACATCCATTCCCTTTACCATGCATTGATCAAATAGTTGACTCCACTTTGGGTTGCGAAGCTCTCTCTTTCCTTGATGCTTACTCCAGTTACCATCAGATCGTGATGAAAGAGTCCGAATAGCTCGCGACTTCTTTTATCACCCCGTTCGGGCCCTATTGCTACATAACCATGCCTTTTGGCCTCAAAAACACGGGAGCTACATACCAACGTTGTATGCTCGCTATTTTTGGGGACCTCATCAGGCGGACCATTAAGGCTTACATAGATGACATCGTTGTCAAATCAAAACAAGCCGATAGCTTGGTTGCCGACTTCGATCAAGCCTTTAAGTGCCTATGGGCCAAAAACATCAAAGTCAACCCCGAGAAGTGCGTCTCCGGAATCCCATGGGGACTGCTACTGGGCTTTATCGTCTCTGGGCGCGGCATCGAAGGCAATCTAGATAAGATCTCCGCCATTACGAGCATGGGTCCGATCTAGGACTTCAAGGGAGTGCAACGAGTCATGGGATATCTGGCAGCACTGAGCCGCTTCATCTCACACCTCGGCGAATGAGGGCTGCCCATCTACTGACTTCTGAAAAAGCTCGACCGCTTCTAACAAAGGCCTCGATCCTTGTGCCACCGACCGAGAGGGAACCACTCCTACTATACGTCGTGGCCACTACTCAGGTGGTGAGTGCCGCCATCGTGGTGGAGCGGCAGTAGGAGGGCCACGCCCTCAAGGTCCAGTGGCCGGTCTACTTCATTGGTGAAGTCTTATCTGACACCAAGACACGCTACCCCTAGATCCAGAAGCTCCTGTACGCTATCCTCATCGCCTAGAGAAAGCTGCACCACTACTTTGAGTCGCACCCAATCACGATTGTGTCCTCCTTCCCTCTCGGGGAGGTGATCCAGAGTTGAGAAGTAATGGGAAGAATCGCCAAGTGGGCAGTTCAACTCATGGGAGAGGGCATCACCTACACTCATCGGAAGGCCATCAAGTCCTAGGTGCTGGCAGACTTTGTAGCAGAATGGACCAAGACCCAAACACCACTGACCCTGGTGGAACAGGAGTACTAGATGATGTATTTCGATGGATCGCTAATGAAGAGTGGAGCCGGAGCAGGGCTCATCTTCATCTCCCCCTCGGTGTGCGCATGAGGTATATAATTTGAATTCATTTTTCGGTCTCTAACAATGTGGCTGAGTATGAGGCACTTGTCAACAGTTTATACATCGCCGCCGAGCTCGGGGTCCGACGGCTTGATGTCCAAGGCGACTCCCAGTTGATTGTAGACCAAGTCATGAAGGACTCAAGCTGTCATGACCCCAAGATGGCGGCATACTGCCAGGTGGTCCACCTCCTAGAAGACAAGTTCAATGGCCTCGAGCTCAACCACATCGCAAGGCAATCTAACAAGGCATAAGATAAGCTTGCGAAGCTGGCATCCTGTCGGGCACTAGTTCCCACCGATGTCTTCACCATTGATCTGTATAAGCCCTCGGTCACTTACCAAGGATCGGCGTAGGACGGCAGCGAGCTGCCCAAACCAGCCTTGGGGGCTGGCCCAACCCCGGCCCCCGCCGACCCTAAGGTTATGCAAACCAATGAGGTCCTAGACATAGGGCCTGACCCCCTATCGGACTAGAGAATCCCATACGTTGACTGCCTAGTCCGCAGTGTGCTTCCCTCTGACAAAACCGAGGCCCGATGCCTCGCGCACCATGCCAAGTCATTTGTCCTGCTGGATCGAGAACTCTACAAGCGGAGCCCCACTGGAATCCTGCAACGCTGCATCCCCACCGAGCAGGGGAGGAAGCTACTTCAGGACATCCACGGGGGCATATGCGGCCAACACGTAGCACCACGCACCCTCGTAGGGGACATGTTCTGACAAGGTTTCTACTAGCGTACTGCCGTGGCCGACGCTATCGAAGTAGTATGCTCCTACGAAGGGTGTTAGTACTATGCTCGACAAACTCACCTACCCGCCCAAGCGCTCTAGATGATCCCCATCACATGGCCTTTTGTGGTTTGGGGTCTGGACCTTGTTGGGCCACTCTAGAAGGCGCCCGGGGGCTTCACCCACTTACTTATCGCCATCAACAAGTTCTCAAAGTGGATCGAGGCTTGGCCAATCACGCGAATCAAGTCCGAGCAGGTGGTACTCTTCTTTACTGACATCATTCACCGTTTCGGGGTCCCAAACTCCATCATCACTGACAACGACACGTAGTTCACCGGCAAAAAGTTCCTCAGTTTCTGTGATGATCACCATATCAGCGTGGATTGGGCAGCCGGGGCACACCCCCGGACGAACGGGCAGGTGGAACGCGCCAACCGCATGATCTTGTAGGGCCTTCAACCGATGATCTTCAACTGGTTGAACAAGTTCGGCCGCTGATGGGTTGTGGAACTCCCCGTGGTCCTTTGGAGTTTGAGAGCGACCCCAAGCCGAGCAATGGGCTTCACGCCCTTCTTCATGGTTTACGGATACGAGGCCATCCTTCCCACCGACTTGGAGTATGGGGCGCTGAGGGTCAGAGCGTATGATGACCAAGGGAACCAAGCCTCCCTTGAGGACGTCATGGACCAGCTGGAGGAAGCACGTGACGTCGCCTTACTCCACTCTGCTAAGGTACTAGCAAGCCTTACGACGATACCACCACTGCCGTGTGCAGGGTCGGGCATTCAGCGTCAGGTTCCTAGTGCTTTGCCTCAGATAGGACAACAGGGGCCGCCACAAGCTAACACCACCATGGGATCCAGGCCCGTTCGTCGTCGCAGAAGTACTCTGACCTGACACCTACAAGCTGGCCACCGCAAACGGTGAAGTCTTCACCAACGCTTGGAACATCGGATAGCTATGTCGCTTCTACCCTTAGATTTTCAGGCTGTGTACATGTTTAATCTTGAAAGAATAAAAAGATTGCTCACTTTTTCTTACTTTGAGTGAGACCCGACCCTACCTCTGTTTAGGACTGGGCCTCCCTCAGGGGCTGAAAGGGGGGAACCCCCCGACGCTTCAAAATTTTCACAATACTTTTCGAAAAAAATTCATATCCGATCCCTTGCAGCGTTGTTTAAGTAAGCGAACATTTTAGAAAGAGAAGAGCCACTCAGACTGGATTGGTCGAAATGCGAGAAACCTACACCCCGATGGTTACGGTGCCTTTGCTCACCAGTCTTTGCCTGAGGGGTCAACTCGCACTTCTAAAAAATCTGTGAACTTAAACACAATCTGGGGATCGGGCAACCACTTGAAAAACTTTACAAAAAGTTATCCACTCGAGCCATCCGACGGCGATTAGGAATTGCGAGTTCATTCGAGCATGAGAATCTCTCGGGTCGAGTTAATCAGACTGCGAAAGGCCTACGCCTCAACGACTACGGTACCCTCACCATTAAACCCGACCTAGGGAACCAGACTCGACTCTAAACGCTGTAGGCCTAGGCTCACTATGAGGATCGGGCGAACATGTAAAAACTTAAAACAAAAGATAAATATAAGTTTTTAAGGGGGCCCCGAGGGCCACAAACTTGTTCAATATCCTAAGTTTTTACACGGGCACCTTGTCCAACACTTTTTACAGCTCCAAGGGTGGAGGGACAACCTCGTCTTCAAACTTTGCCGTTAGGGTCTTCGCCGGCTCCGGCACCTCCTCGTCGATGGCATCGAGCTCCTCCTCGAGGATGTCAACGTTGCCCTCACTAAGTGCCTCTAGGTCGATCTTCTGGTAGTGGGACCTAAAGACGGCGAGCGCATGTCGCACCCCGACATGAAGCACCTCCTTCACTTGGGTCTGAACCCGCTCGAAGGTAACCCCGAGAAGACTCTACAGCGAACTCGCCTTGGGGCGTACCTGGATCGCCCCAAGGGCATCGCACACTAGCCCAACGGCGGTGCGTAGCTCGGAATGCTCATGCTGTTCCATCTTTAGGGCCTCCCACACTGACAAAAGCTCCGCCTCCACCTTGGCAAGCAATGGACGGATAAAGGCACTTACCTTCTAGCTCCTAGACCCAGGCAAGATCCCACATATGCCCTTGGATCACCGCAGCTTGAAGGGACTGCACCTCAGGCTTTAGCTAGCGGTTCTCCTCGGTAAGCTAAGAGGCCCATCTGGTCCATTGCGGTGTCCCACTCCTTCTGACCTATGACGCACTCTTGGCGAGCCTCGTCGCGCTCACCAAGAGCTCGCTCACCCTCATGACAGATGGACCTAAGCTCGGACTGGAACTGTCTCGAGGCCCACAACAGCTCGTCGCGCTCGTTCTTCACCTTTTGGGCCTCCTCTTGAGCCTCGATGTCCGCACCCGCTCCCGCGGTCGATCCCGACGCCTCAGTCGCCGGAGGTGGAGGTGCCGCACTGTCCTTGGGGAGCACCCATCGAGAGCACGATCAGGCCTGAACCGCGGCAGCTGCTCTAGCGCCGCCATCCCCATCTAGACGGACTTCTCCTCCTCCACTTTTGAAAGTGCCACCCCAGCGGACGGGGTGGGGTTAGGTGGAGACAAAGCAGGGGTGGCCAGCACCTCCCATCCCCCTATGGCCGCAGACACCGGAGGGACACTGCCAGCCATCTCCGAGGTGGAGATGACTGAGCATGGCACACCACCAGCTGAGGCCTGGCCTTGCCGCCTCACCGCCTTCCGCGGTGCAAGCACGGGGGCGTCGGACCGAACCCTCCTACAGAACGATAGGTACCAGCGTTACCAAGTCTTAGCACAAATAGTCGACAATAAAAGGACACCTCTCACCTCTATGTCGTGGGACGGGGGCATTTCAGTGCTAGCCCGCTGGAGCTTGACCCTGCTACAATAGGGCAGGACCTCTTCCCGGTCACAATCGTCTCGGCCACGCTAGGCTGAGGGGGTGGCGAATGCGATCTCGCCATCTCCTGGGGTCTGGATCCCCCATCCCCTTGGGACGGACCGACCCCTGCGACCTCTGGGGCTCTCCTCCTCTGCCCACTACTGCCATGGCTCCCACAAGGTCAGGGTCCTCCGGCTCACGGAGCATCAGCTGAGCCTACGGTGTTCGCCCCTCAATCGAGAGAGACGGCTCCCTCGAGTTGTTCCCCCTCCTCGGCCATAGAGTCCAGCCAATCATATGGGTGGGCCCCCTCATCATCGTCATCCTCACTCGTCTCCTCCTCTTCTCCGGCCTCCTGCTGCATCCTTCGGTGCTTCTTGCGCTCCTCCTTCCTCTTGGCCTTGCCAGCCCTCTTCTTTTTCTCCTCGTCCTTCTTCTTCTTCTTCACCCCCTCGGCGTGAGCCTAGTTCCACGCCTTCTGGGTCGCACCCTCGAGAAGGGGTGGGTTGAAGTCAGGGACCAAGTAGAGATTCCCTTGCGACCGCCTGAGCCCTGGGTTAGTCGATGGAAAGGAAACACAAAAATCCCAAGGGAAAAAGGGGGAGGGGCACTCACCATCTCGATGAAGCCATCATCAGGACACATCGGCTAGTGGAGGTTGAGGGTGGCGTCGAAAGAAACATTCCCGAGCACCGACTTGATGCGCTTCTTGATCTCCTCGTGGTCGAGCTCCTCCATCATGAGCATAGTCCCCTCGAGGGGTGTATTCAGCACCATCTCGTCCAGCTGGCGTGCCCACCACATCAGCGGCAACACCCTCCTCTTGTGGAACGCGGTGATAACCCTGGCCCCAGTTACATCCTGATTCACCAAGTGCTTGACCACCGGGAGGAGGGTGTTGATCTTCTCCTTCTCGACGGTGATAGCACCGTAGCCCCACTGCACTAGTGCTACTTCGAAGTAGCGACCAGTGTACGGAGGTAGGGGCGTGTTGGTGTCGTTCCTGAGGTAGGACCACTTCTGGTGCCACCCCTTGTTGGATGATATCCCCTTCATGGAGATATACCCATCCGCCCAACTCTAGTGGAGCTAGATCATGTGGCTGCGATGCGCACCAGCACTGTCTCACCCTTCCTCACCGTCTTGGAAAAAATGACGGCACAAAAGTACTACTTCCACAGGGCGAAATTAGGCTTGATACCCAAATAGCCCTCACATAGGGCGACTAAAACCGCGATCTGTAGGATCGAGTTGGGGTTGAGATTCTGTAGCTAGATCCTGTAGTGGTGGCGAAGCCCGCGGAAGAAGTCGCTCGCTAGTGTCCCGAACCCTCGCTCGTGGAAGTGTGTGAAGCTGATGACACAACCGACGGGGGGTTCAGCTCATCCTCGTTGCTAGGGATGATCCACTCCGGCTGCGCGGCGTCCATCACTAGGCGGAGGAGCCCATCCTCGATGAGCCACGATGCGTTCTTGTTGGTGAAGGTGGAGCGTCCCCACAGGTCCATCGAGGGAGCAAGAAAGCACTCTGGCGACAATGGCGACAGCGGCAACGGCTACGGGGTGGGTTCTGTATCTATCTCTCTCTCTCTCTATCTCTTGCTTGCTGAGGCAAATGGGAAACACGAGTGCGAGGAAGGCAGAGAGCAGAAGTGTGCGAGGGTGGGGAAACCCACCAGGTAAAAAAGAGGGGAGACAAAGCAATTTGAGGCCCCAACCATCTGCATTAATTACGGCCGCAGGAATGTCCTATCATGACCCTGAATATTTTGGTAACCGTGCAAACATCTCCTGCAAAACCGCCCCGGCACCTCGCACCGTCTGCCTCGCATGCCGCATCTGTCGTTATCCAACCACCGTGCAGAGCTCGGGCGCATTCTTGCTCCACGGGCCGATCATGGGCCTCGACAGGTAAGAGCGGGATACAGAGTTGTATACGCTCCTACGACCATTTATGGTCTAGGGGTTCAAAGGCAGGCCCATCGTCGATTCGACAGCCGCCCTAGGACACATAGAGTCAGGGATGGCAAGGGATGGGCACACTAGTGGCCAGCAACCTGGCGTTCGAGTGTCGAGGCCATCCCGACCCATGTTCGAGTCCCGATCAGTAATTGATTCATGGTATCCCTCGATGGGAGGCGTTGAGCCCTCGGACCGATCAAATGGTTCCGAGAACTATATGAATCAATCATCAGAAATCTGGAGTGCATCACCAGCTTGATCACAACTCGGCGCCCGGCAAATGGGAACCGGGGCTCCACTTGAACGTACCCATTAATAGCTCAACGAGCACCATGGTTTGTCCAATGAGGATAGCATGGCCCAGCTCACCCCCTCCGTTTCATGAAGGGACGTGTGAGGGACAACGAACATAGACGAGAGGTCGCCCGATCGGTCTCCCGCAACGCGCGGGCCCCGGGGCTATGCTCGCACCCGGACCGAACGAACGGTCATGCCCCCCACAACAAGCCAGGGCTCGGGGGCTCCACGCACGCCCCATGGTTGCATGAGAATGGCAAGGGCCAATACACGCAAGGGGAACGCACTCTAGGATAGCGCCAACGGAGACCACTCCACTCGATTCAAGCCATTGAAGGGATACCTCACCCCTCCAAGGCCTCGCGGCCTACACCCGACGGGCATGCTTGCGCGCACCCACCGGACGACTTCTCCCAAATCAAACTGACAACATGCTCCATGTCACGCAAACAATGGCCAATCTCGCTCAAGCCTCTGAAGGACTGCCACACTCCTCCATAGGCTCGGGGGCTACTGTCGGGTATCGATATTAGGCATATCCAACCAAGGGCATTAATAGCATGTCAGCTGTTAAGTCTCCCGAGGCTTAGGGCCGGTTCCCGCCTCACCCGAGCCCTACTATAAGGCCTCGGGCGGGGCCAACCCATCGGGAGCAATTTCCGCTTCGCCTGAGCCTTCATGACATCACCAAAGCGCTTGACCCGCCCCCCCCGTAATATCTCTCTGCCTCGCCCGACGGCCACGCCGTGGTCTCGAGCGCAAATGGGAGTCACGTGGGTCCCTACCACGACACCCATTCCCATTGATAGGACAAACATGACTGTGCACAGTAACGGGGGCATGGGAGCCATGGTACGGCTCGATATGACCCTAGTCATTTCACCACGACGATGTCCATGCCTCTACAGCAGCGGGGGTAACAACAACTGTGCTACCTAATCCTCTCTCTACGCAATTTCAGGCGCACGCACCACCCATCCTCGACGGTACGAAAGCACACAGATCAAAACGTGGCCACAGCGCGTTGCACTAGTGGACGGAGAAGTCAAAAGCTCGAAGCCCATTGCGTCCTTGCGCTAAAGGGTAAACTGCTCACGTCGGATAATGAGGAAGACGGCCATGCCCGAGACCACGTTTTTGTTTTTCTCTTTCGTCTTTTTTCCTTTCACCTTTTTACCACAATTATATCCGGAGCCCTCCCTTGGGAACTATAAAAGGTGAGGCAGGGGCCACATCTAGGGGGGCCAATCAAAAACACAATTGGCTGGGCAAGCACTCAAACTCACGCACCACCAAAGAGACTTGGGATTTGCTTCCTCTCTCGAACGCTTGTAACTCCTACTACGAGCACTCTAGTGCAAGGCAACACAAGCAGCAGCAACACCCGTTGGACGTAGGGATATTTTTGCCCAAACCAGTATAAAAACTTATGTCCACATTGCACATCATCCAGACCTAGACGCGCAGATACAAATTTACTCGTCTTGGTGTCTATAGCTCGGTTCTAGACACTGACAGAACTTGCTCACCCGGCGGCGGCTTTGAACAGTCAACACAGGCCTAGCAGATCAATCTTCTTTTCTTTTCTTGTTTTGAGAGGAGCCCAGCAGATTCATTTGTACCGTTTGATTGGCAAGCCCACTAGGCCGATAAATAGTGGGCTGGAAGTGAGTGAGAGTTGAAAGAAGAAACAGAACGGAAATGCTGTAGTAAGAGCGTCTATCCATTTGAACGTCATGCTTTTTGTGTTTGTGCACTACCGATCTAGTGGGCCTGCTTTTCTCTACCTTCATTTTTCACAGTTTCTCTAAAAAAAGATGGCCACATTTTCCAACTCGCACAACCATTGCGGTGTTCCCTACCACTCACTCGATGCTCGCCTTCTCCAGCGGCGACCGTCTCTGCTTCCTCCAACCCGGGGCCCTCGCCCGTCTCCGCGACGTCAGCCTCCGCCGCTGGAGTCACGCCTGCCGCCCGCCCTTGACCTCATCGCCGGAGCCGACGCCGGCGTCCTACTCGTCACCTCCTGCGACTGAAGACCGCGAGGGTGTCATGGCCATGCTGTACTTTGCGCAAGCCTCGAGGCTCCTACGCCCTGGTGCCCCCAGCGAAGAAGCTTGCGGCGACCAAGTCCGTGGTGCTCTTCGCTCCACCACCTCCCAGCCCCGATCTGGCCATCAAGGCGGTTATCAAGTTTCTCAACACGCCTGACATATTATAAGTGTATGTTTGAAGTGTTTCAGATGTTCTAGAGGTATATTGCAAGTGTTTCATACAGATGTTACAAAAGTAGATTAGGATGTTGCATATATCGTAATGGTTGTACACGTATATTGCAAACGTCTGTTCTAAATGTTTCATTTATTTTTTTAGATGTAAGTTACAAGTGTATTTATCTGGATGTTGCATATGTTTCACACGTTTGTTGCAAAGTGTTTTCATCTAGATGGTTGCATATGCTTGCTATGGCTTTTCAAGTGTTTTCATGTATTTTGCAAGTGTTTCAGATGTACATTGCAAGTGTTTCATCTATTTGAACGTATGTTGCAAGTGTTTCGTCTGGATGTTGCAAAAGTATATTGGATGTTGCACATGTTGCAATGTGCGTGAGAAGCAGATGGGGCACGAGTGGTCCCCGCGTGCGGTTTGGTGGTGCAAGCGACGTTCGGATGGCGCGGGC
This sequence comes from Saccharum hybrid cultivar R570, assembly GCA_038087645.1. Lineage (NCBI taxonomy): Eukaryota > Viridiplantae > Streptophyta > Magnoliopsida > Poales > Poaceae > Saccharum > Saccharum hybrid cultivar. The sequence continues at coordinate 4,838,876 of JAQSUU010000743.1, read as the reverse complement.
CCCACGTGGACGGCCGGGGTGTGTGGCGTGAGTGCGAGCATGGAGTGCAGGCATACGTGGGCGGGCGTGCGGGCGCGAACGCAGACATGGACTGCAGGTGCATGCGCGGGAAGGCTCTAGCCCTACCGAAGAAGAAAAGGAAGGAAAAGAAAATTAGTGGAAAGTTTATCGGCCCAGACACGCCCCGCCGTGGACGTCCAGCAGGCACGTCCCAAGAATGGATTTTTAATAATAAATAAGATTTTAATATTTTTAAATGCAAATCTATTTTTTTAAATATTTGGATGCTTTTGAAAATTATTTTTAAATTAATTTTATAAAGTCTAATTGACCTCCTAAACTATTACGAAGGTCTAATTACCTCGCTTGTGTTAGACGTGACGCCGTTTAAGATGCTGACGTGGCGCCACATCACCTAAGACCATTTTCAAAACCGTTTAGAGAGTTAAATCGGACGGTTTTAGGAGTCTAAAAATCTGATTTTAGGCAATAGTTGAAGCAAGTCAAATGGACTTGTTCTGCAGATTTTTGTGTACACATTGACTGGTAAGCTCACGAGGCCCATAAATAGTGGGCCAGAATGGAATGCAAGTTGAAAAAAAGGAAAGAAATGGAAAAAGTCCACCTTAACTCATCAACTTTCGCGAAAGTCCGCTTTCTTCCCTGAACTCTAAAACCGGACAAAACACCTCCCTCAATTCTTAAAACCGTTCATCTTACCTCTCTGGCCCTATTACAAGTAGTTTGAAAGTCGGTTTTATCTTTTTTATTTATTTATTTTGCCTGAATCTTTAAAAAATTATAGTAAATCACTGAAAAATCATAAAATGGAAAATCCAATTTTATTGGACTCCACATGAGTATATCTATACTGTGAACATATAATATGGTATGCTTTAGTACAAAGTTTTTGTTGTGACTTTATATCAATGTTTTTCTGTAATTAATTGAAATAATTCATAGCTGTAGTTTCTATGGCCCAATTGTGATAATTTTTTATGGTGGGCTAATTATTGTATGATTGAACTGTAGTAAAAATTTCATACTCATTGGATCATGTATAGCTTAGTTATAGATTTATTTATATTTAACAAGCATAAACCTAAAAAAATCTATAACTAAGATATACATGATCCAATAAGTATGTTTTGCCTGGTTTTGGAGTTTATGGAGGAAATGTGGATTTTCCCAAAAGTTGAGGGAGGTAATGTGGACTTTTTCTGAAAGAAATTGGAAGGAAGTTTATCGACCCAGAAAAAGCCCACCGTCCACATCCTGCCAATGAGTTAATGTGAAAAATCCCCTTTTTCTCTTTTGTATAAGTTTATTATTATGAGTTTTTTACGTCCTTTACTGTGTGCATTTATTTAAAAACCGTCTTGATTATTGTTAACTACGTATGGAAATAATCTCACTATCGATACTTGCCTTCCTCAGCCCGTCGCCATCATATTCAGGGGGTGGATTAGTAGTACTAATTTTCTCCCTAGACATTCACACACAAAAAAAATTCTCCCTCAATAGTCCATGAAAACTCTGGCTTAGAAGGTTCAGGCCCACCCTAGATGTCGTAATGCACAGCTCCTTTATTATCTCGTTTTTGGATCCGCCCCTGATCAGGTTGAAGGTTCTACCTTCATCGGTTCAACCTAAGTAGGCCCAATGGGCCTTCCATGCTATCTAACTGAGTGCTTCCTGCATTTTAATATTGTGTATATATACTTAGGTTGAATTCCAAAACATGTAGCTCTTACAAAAACAAAGATAATGGGAAAAGGCGTTAATTAGATCTTCAGAAGAGTCTCTTGTATGTCGGATCTGGTGTCTGACACTGTAAAAATGAAGGAGAAAAAGGTGACAAGTCCTGAAGTAAAAGTTTCAAAAAAGAGTATACGAACCAACGAGTAAACACTGGGCTCCGTTAGTACCTTTCTGATTAGCACATCAGCAGCAGCTAGTGCGTTAAACCTTCTCCTAAGTTCCTAATCAGAGTGGATGCATGGCCCCACTTAAACGCACTTTGGCTTTAAACAATCATGTCTTGTAGTACGTTCTCTCGAGAACACGCGCTTATTCGTTCAGGAGCATCCTTTGCGCCATGTTTGGGCCTGTTTAGTTTCAATTTTTTTAAAAAAAACTACAGTGGGCCTATTTAGTTCCATTTAAAAAAAACTATAGTAACGAATCTTTGACACATGCATGGAGCATTAAATATAGATAAAAAATAAAACTAATTATACAGTTTAGCTATAAATCACGAGATGAATCTTTTAAGCCTAGTTAGTTCATGATTAGACACTAATTACAAAATAATAACGGAAATGCTACAATAGTTTTTTGCAAAAAATTTTTGAAAACTAAACAGGGCAAGATGCATTTTTGCGCTATCACCTGCACTTTGCCACTTTGTTGCAGGCGAGTACTCTAGAGCCTACTGGAAATGAGGTACTACACGGCGCACCAAGAAATTGCATCTTTAATTCGCCTGCATGTCATAACATGATTTTATATATGCATTGGTTGGCATTATAATTTTTGGGCGAAATGTTCAATCACATAGTTACTACATTGGTTGGCATTATAATTTTTGGGCGAAATGTTCAATCACATAGTTACTTACTTGTGATTATTGTTTACTAGATAGAATGAGATCAAGCAGCTGCGGCTCTGTCACAGATACAGACATTTTCTGAAGCGGATATAAACTGAAATTTGAATGGATGGGATGGGTGGTCTCTGTCATTCGAGCTCCTTCGATCTCCTATATACTCCCTCCGTCCGGAAATGCTTGCAAATATCAGTTCCCAAGATGAAGTTAGTGAAGTAAAAAGAAGACGCATGTACCCCTACTGGACTGACAGATTTTTTTATTTTCCATCACGCACGCATGCCACAACTCGATGGCTGATTGGCTGGACCTGCAGCCGGTGGCAGATTCCTTCGAGGTGCAGAGGAGAGGTCCCACCGCTACTAGCCTTTACAGGTCTACAATTGCAAGCTTTCGCGGACACGCCTCCGAGCCTAGAATTGCAAGCATTTTCGGACGGAGGGAGTACTACGGAGTAAAATGCAGTGAGAAGGAAGGATTAGTTCATGCTGACTCATCACCCTCCTGGGCCCAGACTGAATCTGCAACAGCAAAATGCTGTACAACTCCCCTGTGATTCAGCAACCAACCAATAATTGAGCTAACGTCAAACGTTTACTATACTGTCCTACATTCAGAGATGGATCACGGAATTCAGCAGCAAGTCTTTGGCTAAAAGATATGCAAGTGTAGGCGAGTTGGGGCCCATGATGGAATGTGTTTGCAGGCAGGAGACGGCAGTGCACGTACGTATTGCAGAGGTTGAGGCCTTGAGGGCCCCTGCATGTCGACGCTGTGTATGTGCTCCTACCTTCTACTCCCTCCGTCCCATAATATTTACACATCTGCCATTTGAATTTTGTCCCAAATTATCATGCATCCATAGAGCACCGCACCTACTGTTCCGTACGTGTCGCAGTGCAGAGGCGTTACCAGCCACAAATTTAGTTGTGTGTGGGCCCAAGAAAAAATCAAAACAACTTGTGAAAAAAAAGAAAAGAAAAACGTGGGAGGCTCCAGAAGCTCCCGTCCACTCGTTTCCCTCGCACGTTCCGCACCGATGCTCACTTTGGTTATGCGTCGTCGTCGCCGGCTCGCCCCACCTGCGACCGCAAATCCAATCCGAATCACCACCTCATACAGAGCTCCTCTCCCGCAGCTCCTCCCCAGTCCCCATCTAGTCCTCCTCCTTCGCGCGTGGTTGGCAGCGCAACCCCGGCCCACGCGTGGAGGCACAGGATGCGGCGGCGTCGCGTGGAGACGCCACCGCCACGGGTGGGCTCTGCTACGCTGTCGCGCAGAGGCTGGGCCACGCCACGCCGTCACCACGCAGGAGTTTTGTGCCGCCATCGCGCAGGAGCAGCAGCTGGACCTCGCCAGGCCGCCACTGTGCATGGGTTCCACGCAGCCGTCGCGCGGTGGCTGGACCTCGCAACGCCGCCACATGGGCTCAGCTCCGGTCGATGGAGCCCCGTCCCGGCTGCCACGGCAACGCGACTGGCACAGGCAAGACGTGACTGCCGCTCGATGCAGGGGCTCGGCTCCGGCCGGCGGGAGCCACGGCAACGCGGGTGCGCGCGGACGGAAAGAGCTCGTCCTCGTCGGCATGGAAGACGGAGGTGAGGCCCGACGTCGATGGTGGCAGGCGGCCTCGACGCCCCATGGTGGTCAGGGGGCCGGAGCCGACGCGCCGCCGCCGGCCAAAGAAAAAAGAAAGCTTTTTTTTTGTGACCGTGTGGTGGGACGGGTCACGGGAGGAAGAGGGCTGATATTTACAGGGGCATTTTTGTAATTTTGCATAGACCTTGGTTAGCGTGCCCGATCCTAGACGTGCAAATAATGTGAGACGGAGGGAGTAGACACTCCTCGCATAACAACAGGGTCAACTCATATACGTAAAGGAGCGTCAGCAAATTGAAGGTTGTTATCTGAGCTTAAATATTTCATGGTGGAGGTTGAGAGCAGCTCATACGTAAAGGATCCAGATGCATTTGGAACACTTTGAGATTCATTAATATTTTCACGCCACAAACAAAAGTCTGTTTTTACATACCTGGTGAACAAAATGAGCAAACTGTTACATTTAATAGTACAAAACAAAATGAGTCTTTTAAACAAAGGGGAAAAAAAAGCTCCTTTAGTCTTGAGTGAGCAAACTGTTTTGGTGGAAAATGAGCACTCACGAAAATATGTAGAGAAAAATACCAATGCGGCGCAACATGTATCTGATATCTTATCTTAATATTATTAGTTGGAAACATTAATGGAGCTTCATGTTAATCTTCATAAGATGCACTACAAAATTCTTGAAAAAAAACAGAAATACATGCACCATCGGAGAAACTAGTTGTAGTCCGGTTCCTACAACCATGACTAAAGGTAAAAAAAATAAATGCGGAGATTCAAACTTGAACCTTCCACTTCAGCTCTTATACACGTTACCATCTCAATTCCACCATACATTTGACTTAAGACGAGAGCAGCTGCGGCTCTGTCTCAGATACAGGCATGTTCTGAAGCTGATGACATAAACTGAATGTGAATGGCTGGGATGGGTGGTCTCTATCATTTCCAGCTCCTTCGATCTCCTATACTGTAATTGTACTACTATTAAAATGCAGTGAGTAGGATTAGTTCATGCTGACTCCTCACCCTCCTGGCCTCCTGGGCCCAGACAATCTGCAACAGCAAAATGCAGTACAAGTCCCCTGTGATTCAGCAACCAACCAATAATTGAGCTAACGTCAAACGTTTATACTTCCCTGCCCTACATCCAGAGGTGGATCACGGAATTCAGCAGCAAGTGTTGGGGCCCATGATGATGTGCTCCTACGTTCTGGATACTCCTCGTAACAACAGGGGTCAACTCATACGTAAAGGAGCATCAGCAAATTGAAGGTTTATCTGAGCTTAAATATTTCTTGGTGGAGGTTCAGAGCAATTCAGGTATGTGGCGGGACGGATCTAGATGCATTTGGAACACTATTTTGAGAAGTCTGTTTATATAGTTGTATATGCCTAGTGAACCTTTTAACTTTGGGTCTGTTTAGTTCCCAAAATTTTACAAAATTTTTCAAGATTCCCTATCACATCGAATCTTTGGACGCATGCATAAAAAATTAAATATAGATAAAAAATAAAACTAATTACACAGTTTAGATGAAATTCACGAGATGAATCTTTTAAGCCTAATTAGACCATGATTGGACACTAATTGCCAAATAACAACGAAAGTGCTACAGTATTATTTCCCAAAAAGTTTCACGAACTAAACGAAGCCTTTGTTTTGCTAACAGCTTTTCATTTCACAATCAATAATGCTCTGATTCGAGTGTACTACTATCTTCTTCTATGCATCTCGGATGCACAGACTGGTGTATAAATATTTTGTTATGTTTAGGAAAGAAAATGAGTTTTTTAAAAAAAAAAAAGGAAAAAGGAGTTCGTTTAGTTTTTGAGTGAGCAAAAACAAGCATTTGCACAAATGTGCAAAAAAAAACACCAATGTGCAGCATATACCTGGTATCTTATTCTTACTATTATTAATTAGAAATCTTAGTGGAGCCTCCACGTTAATTTTTATGAGATATACACTAAAATAAGATAAATTATAGAAATTCTTGAAATAAATAGAAAATATCTGGCTACCAATGTGGCATACTCTGATTAGCATTAATAATAATAGATTTGTCATTATAAAAAATACAAAACACAAAACAAGCACCGTAAATATGCATCTAACCACCCACTTTTGCTAATATGAACCGAATGATAAAGTAATCCCTTAGTTTTACATCTATATTACTCATTTCTACCATTATTAAAAGAATAAACTAAAATATTCTCTCAAATTATATCTAAATTACCAACATGTTTTATTATGGAAAGTTTAGATTACCAAAAATTAAGCCCATATATTTCTCTCGTCTATCATCTAAATTACCAACATACTCCCTGCACCCTAAAATATAAGGAACCCAGTTTGTCTTAAGTCAAACTATAGTAACTCTGACCAAATTTATAGAAAAGAATATTAACATCTACAAATCAAAGAGGTATATTATAAAAAATATTCTATAATATATCTAATTAAGCTAATTTGAAGTTCACTTATTTTTCTTCTTTTCTATATGTTAGTTAAAGTTACTATAATTTGACTTAGAACAAAACTAAATTCATTATAGCCCTGTTCGCTTAAACTTATCAGCCAGTGTTTTTTTCTCTCACAATAAAACAACATCACTCGGCTTATCAGACGCAAAAACCATCAACCGAACAGCTTTGCACAAATGTTTTATTAGGACAGAGGGAGTATTTCATTATACATGTTTGCGTCGTGATGTAGATCAAGTATAGTTGTTTTGCATGAGTGACAATATAGATTTCTATATTTCAACAAATGAAAAAAAATGCTCCCTTAATTTCATATACAACGGCACTAACTATTCATTTAAAGTTAAATTGATATTTAGACAGTAATTTATATAAGTTGTTACTTTTGATCTTATATACATTTTGTCAGAAACATTATCATCCATCCATAATGAGAATAGTTATAAACACTCGATTTTTGTATAGAAAAAAAATACAACTTGATGCAGCGGCTGTGGCGGACAGTATAGTGATTCTGTGAGAGGCTATTGATGTGCGCGCCTGTTCAACTGCTTCTATAAGCTTTCGATGCTGGCGGTCAGTGTAGTGATTCTGTGACAGGCAGCTGTTGATGCAGCGGCTGTGGCGGCTGCAAAACCACCTGCTGAACAGGCCCCCGGAAGTTAACATCTTAGGTGGAAGAGATTAGTACAAACAAAAGGTGGTCATGGTCTCCTTGATATTTTTTTTAATTTGCTTGGAGGAAACGATGCTTTAATATTTAACATCATTCTAGCAACTAATAGAATGGAACCATAGACCTAATAATATCATTAATTTTGAAGAAAATACAAACGAATAATTTTAATCAAAAAGTGCAATAAAGGGGCAAACCCAGTGCCAGAGGCTCCCACACGAGTGGGGTATGGGGAAGGGAATAACCGAAGCAAAGTCTTACCCCGCAGAAATTCTGCAGAGAGACGACTTTGAACCCAGACCTGATGACTCAGCGAGCTAGCACTCACCAACTGCACCAGGCCTGCCCTTCTAATAAAAAGTGCAATAAACACAAGATTTTGAACTTAATATGCAGATAACAACTTATAGCAACTAATAAAATAAAAATAAAAATCTATTCTCACAGGACTATACCTAGTACGACTTAAGCTAAAGTTCCGACTTTTTTTTAGAAAGAACGGCAAAAGCTTTGCCGCAATTTCTATTAGACGGAAAAAAAACAAGTGGCAGTCTGTTATTTTTAATAGAAGCTGGCAGGAAAATCATACAACTAAGGAGAGTGTCTTCACTCATCCTACACAACTTTGATACAACTGTCACAACTCAAGCCAACACTTAACTTGATCGAATTGACCCAACTAACAACAGCTACACAGCTAAGACACCTCAATTAGAAAAGATAAATTGGAGGACCGAGCACCATCATCCTTGGAAGCACATAGCACCATCACCCTTAGGGAAGCGCCATGACAGACGGCAAGAGGTCCACAACAAAAACTAGATTGTCTAGCAAAGCCTTCAAGAAGGAAACGACGCCAAGAGCGTCGACAAGCTAGCCCATTGAAGGAAGGTTTTCACCTGCGAAATCCAGCACGGTAAAAGGAGAGATAGAAAAAGGACCCCTCCAAGGAGGACACGGTGTCCGCAGACGTTGTCATTCAAGCTTTCGCATTGACCTCATGCAACCTCCACACCCACCGCCGCCGGAGACCCACAGACCCGAGAAATCCAGCCCGAGCAAGGGAGAAGGCAGGTGGCAGGAGAAGAGGCCCGGGACGAGAAGAAGCCCTAGTTTCCAGCCCACCACCGTCTCAACCCCTGCCGAGCGGTCCCAGCATCAGTCCCACCGCCCAGAGCCTCGAGCAGCCCGTTACGAACTTCCGCTGTCAACACGCAATATTGAAAGAAATCTTAATTTGCATAGGATGGGAATGCCGTTCTGTCGTTTCTTAGACGAACAAGATAATAGTAGCATGTGATATATCTGTGCTGTTTCAACTGGTAACCTAGTACAGTTAGTCAGTTATAACGTGCCACGTCATCGAGGCATAGTCAACGATGTCGCGCGTGACATCTCGCTACAGCGACAAGCTGCGTACCTCATTCGCTCGCTCGTGTGCATTTTCCTGCACTTCTTTAATGCACGTAACGTCAGTATAGCGTACGTGATGCCCGCGGCGCACCGCACCGCCCAGTCCGTACATTTTGGTACTTCCTCTGTTTTCGTTTATTTGTCACCGAACTTTTTCTATAATAATTTTAACTATATATTTTTTCTGTAAAAATTTTTAGATACATAAGTTTTCACATATATGATAAACGAAAACGGAGGGAAGTACATGCCATTCGCCCAGGGCGTGCTGCACCGCGTCTCGAACCTCTGCAGACACTGCATGTTGCCTACCGCACGTACACGACGACGCCATCACGCTCCAGACGCTTCTCGGAGAAAAAAAAAGAAAAAGAAAAGGGCCCGCCACCTTCGTCCTCACCGCTCCGGCCCGCGCCTATATATCGCCATGGAACCCGCTCCGTTCTTCTCAGCGACCTCGGCCAGCCAGCTAGAGCTAGCATAGAGAACAACAGCCAACCATACACCATCCGAGCGAGAGAGCGACCCTCCGATCGTTCTTGACCATCGCGTTGCCAATGGCGCCGCCTAACGAGTCGAAGCCCACGCCCAAGGTCGCCCCCACTGCCGCCGCTGCCACCGGCACCATGACGGCAGCCAAGGCCGCCAGCCCGTCGTCGTCCCCGCCGCCCTGCCTCTTCACGCTGCGCGGCGGCGAGCTCACCGTGGGCGGCGGGACCGGCAAGGCCGCGGTCGTCGCGCTCCTCACGGGCGTGCCGGGGAACGTCACGCTGACCCCGTCCGCCGAGGCCTTCGACCCCACCACCAACACCAAGGCGTCGTCGTCGGACGCGCCGCGGGAGCTGGTCAGTCACGCCGCCGCGAACGCGAGCCGGGGCGCGTTCCTGGGCTTCACGTTGCCGTCTCCGGCGAGCCGCGCGCCGTGCCGCGTCGGCAGCATGCCCGGCCCGCGGCGGTTCCTGAGCGTGTTCCGGTTCAAGACGTGGTGGAGCACGGCGTGGGCGGGGCGGCAAGGCCGGGACCTACAGATGGAGACGCAGTGGGTGCTCCTCGAGGTGCCCGAGCTCGCCGGCGCCGGCGCGGGGTACGTGTTCGTCCTACCGCTCGTGCAGGGGAGCTTCCGGTCCGCCATCTTCCCTGGGGAGGACGACGGCGTCGTCGTCTGCGCCGAGAGCGGGTCTGCCGCCGTGACGGGCACTGATTTCCGCCGCGTCGTCTACGTGCACGCCGGCGACGATCCATACAGGGTCATGCGGGAGGCTTACCTCGCCGTCAGGGTGCACCTCTGCACGTTCAGGTTGGTACTTGCAAGTACAGAATTTGGTTACTTTGTGCATCTATAAGGGCCACGTGTGATGTGAGCTGTGTCAGTCTCGACCCTTGATTTCACGATCGGATGGCTGTGATTAACTCTGGACCTGGAACGCGCGCCGCGCCGCACCGCAGGTTGATCCAAGAGAAGGCGTTGCCGCCGATGGCGGACCGGTTCGGGTGGTGCACGTGGGACGCCTTCTACCTCACCGTCGACCCGGCGGGGGTCTGGCAAGGCGTGTCGGAGTTCGCGAACGCCGGCGTGCCTCCGCGGTTCCTCATCATCGACGACGGCTGGCAGAGCGTGAACCGCGACGACGACCCGCCGCAAGAGGACGCGCGGGGACTCATGCTCGGCGGAGACCAGATGACCGCGCGCCTCTACCGCTTCGACGAGTGCGCGCGCTTCCGTGGGTACAGGGAGGGCGCCCTGATCCGCCGCCCGCCGGAGCTGTTCTACGATAAGAGCATGCCTAAGGGCATCGTGCGCAAGGCCGCGGAGATCGAGAACGCCGGGAAGGCGAAGAAGAAGGCGGCGCAGGGCGGTGCCACCGATCTATCTTGCTTTGACGACAAGATTGCGCAGCTGCGGCGAGAGCTCGACCAGCTGCTCGTGCGGAGGGACGCCATGCTGGCGAAGCTCGGCGACGACGACGGCGACGGTGATGTGGGGTTGAAGGCGTTCCTGAAGGACATGAGGCGCAGGTTCCCGGGGCTGGACGACGTGTACGTGTGGCAGGCGCTGTGCGGCGGGTGGGGCGGGGTGCGCCCCGGCGCGACGCACCTGGACGCGCGCGTCGTGCCGGCGCGGCCGTCGCCGGGTCTGGCCGGCACGATGGAAGACCTCGCCGTGGACCGCATCATTGAGGGCGGGATCGGGCTTGTGCCCCCGGACCAGGCCGCCGACCTCTACGAGTCCATGCACTCGTACCTCGCCGGCGCGGGCGTCACCGGCGTCAAAGTCGACGTCGTGCACACTCTGGAGTACGTGTGCGAGGAGCACGGCGGGCGCGTCGACCTCGCCAAGGCCTACTACGACGGGCTCTCCAGGTCCGTCGCCAAGAACTTCGCCGGCACGGGCATCATCGCCAGCATGCAGCAGTGCAACGACTTCTTCTTCCTGGGCACGCGGCAGGTGGCCATGGGCCGCGCCGGCGACGACTTCTGGTTCGAGGACCCCAACGGCGACCCCATGGGCGTGTTCTGGCTGCAGGGCGCGCACATGGTGAACTGCGCCTACAACAGCCTGTGGATGGGGCAGTTCATCCGCCCGGACTGGGACATGTTCCAGTCCGACCACGCCTGCGCCGCCTTCCACGCCGCGTCCAGGGCCATCTGCGGCGGCCCCGTCTACGTCAGCGACTCCCTCGGCGGCCACGACTTCGCCCTGCTCAGGAGGCTCGTCTTCCCCGATGGCACCGTGCCAAGGTGCCTGCACTATGCTCTGCCCACCAGAGACTGCCTCTTCAAGAATCCGCTCTTTGATCAGCAGACCGTCCTCAAGATTTGGAACCTCAACAAGGTCAGTTTTTTTTAATGTACCATACCATTTCTTACACTATGCATTTTCTTCAGATTTGTTGGAATCTGAACAAGGCACAGACACATTCGCCGATAGTTGATCAAAATATGTCCAAATATTTCGATCGGTTACTAGTAATTGCCATGAAAAGTACAGTTCCGACCGGATCCATGGCGATGGGGACATGGGGTGGTGTCCTACTGCTTTCATGGAGGCATAAACTTTTATTGCATTTCATAGATTTGCTGCCCGCTCTTAATATCTACTAGCGACGGCGGCATCAGGGACGGTGCATGCATGCTTTCAGTTCTTGAATTGTTGGTTTTGACAACTAGGATCCCATGTGGCATGTAATGCCATCAGAATTCTGAAACTGTCCAAATTAACTTTTTGCAGTTTGGAGGGGTCATTGGGGCATTCAACTGCCAGGGAGCCGGGTGGGACCCCATGGAGCACCGCGTCCGAGGCTACTCACACTGCTACAAGCCGGTCTCCGGCGATGTCCGGCCTGCTGACGTTGAGTGGGGCCATAGGGAAGACACGTCCGCCATGGCGAAAGCTGCATCATACGCAGTCTACCGATGCCAAACAGAGGAGCTCCTCCTGATGACACCAGATTCAGAACCCATCCAGTTCACCCTCCAGCCATCGTCCTTTGAGCTCTTCACGTTTGCCCCGGTCACAACCATCGGTGGCGGTGCCACCAAAGCACGCTTTGCGCCGATCGGGCTGGTTGACTTGCTGAATTGTGGAGGCGCCATTGTTGATGTTCAGCACGGCAGTGGAGGCGAGGTGAGGATGAAGGTGAAGGGGGAAGGACGGCTACTGGTGTACTCTGACGATGCACCGAAGAAGAGCCTGGTGGATGGCTGTGAGGCTGGATTTGAATGGGAAAATGGCGGGAAGCTGATGGTCGATGTGACGTGGAACCAGGAGAAGGATGGTGTCTCTGATGTGGTCCTCTATTTCTAGGAGAAGACAGATTCTGTGTTGTTATGCTGATGGAAGCAACAATGCTTGCAAGTTGCAGCTGTTAATTCTTTTCCAGTTTTTTTTTCTGATTTTGTATGGTGTGATAAACTTAGTTTATTAATTGTGTGGAATTCTGTACTGTTTCAAAAAGAAGTTAATTAATTTGAAGAAATTTTGTAACAGCTTTGCTCTGCAATGGGTACCTTCTACTCTACCTGGATTTTGCTTATAGTTGTAGTGGTCAGGGCCGGAAGTTCTTCCTTATTCTGGAAGAAAACTATGGATGTGCATCGTTTCATAATTTTTGGAAACCTCTAAGTAGGTTTTTTTGGAAGGGTTTCCATGATTGCTCTGAGAGGGTGGTTTGCACCTAATATTTTATTATTCGCACGTGTCCCAACCTTAGAGCCTAAGCTCTGGTGGTTGAACTCTGGTGCCCACAGGGAGTCAGGGCTCACATAGAACACTCACTGTACAACACTGTGCAGGGCCATGTGCTGAGTGGATGCATTCCGGTGAGTGTAAAAACACTCCACACCTCCACTAAGCACTCCTCTCAAACCTTTTTCAAATGGCTAACTCCTTAGGGTCTCTCAAAGGATGAAAAACACCTTTAGCACTGATTTAGCAAAAAAAGGGCAGGCCCAGTGCCAGAGGCTCCCACACGAGTGGGGTCTGGGAAAGGGAATAACCGAAGCAAAGTCTTACCCCCGCAGAAATTGTGCAGAGAGACGGCTTCGAATCCAGGACCTGGTGACTCGGCGAGCTAGCACTCACCAACTACACCAGGCCAACCCTTCTTAGCACTGATTTAGCATTTTCAAAATATTTTTCAAAGGTTTTTCACCTATGTATCAAACCACAGCTTGTATCTAAATGCAACACATGTTAAACTCACGAGTGGCACTAGGTAACTGTTATGTAAAACACTTCTGACCATCTTGATAGTATGACTATCTATCCTAAACATGGGCAATGCACTTCTCTAAACACCTAGGTCGGTGAAATGAAATGTCCTATATTTGACACCTTTGCTCCAGCTCAGGTTTGTCACAACACAACCTATGTGATGCTTCATTTTTGACAAATAGAATTTCATCACTAATTCGTCACAAAATGTTCTTTATGACGAATATCACTCCTACGGTGACAAAAATTGTTCGCACTGTATGTTCACATCCCTACTAGTGATATCTCTAAAATAAAGTGAAGGATATAGCATTCTTATGACATTTCATTCAAATGAAGTCCATACTATGTTATTTCATTTCACGCTATAAGTACTTTCTATAATTCCCCTACGTCCTCACCGATATAATTTTTTAAGGTGGTACTAAACCAAACCAACTATATATGAAAATGCAATATGAAAAAACATAATACATTTGTTACACCATATGTATCAAAATAATACAAGTATTAGGCTATCGTCTACACAGGCTAATTACAAAAGCCAGACAGAATTTGCTTGGTAGTGTTAGTTCCTGCTAAAAGACAAGACACTACAATTTTTTTCAAATTAAACTTACTTCTTTTGGAACAATACAAATTTCACGCAATATGAAAAAACATAATACATTTGTTACACCATATGTATCAAAATAAAAAAGGGTGAAAAGAATTAATAGTTATGTATCAGAATAAAAAGGGTGAAAAGAATTAATAGTTGCAACCATCGTTGCTCTTATGACCATAGGCGCATAGCTGCGCACATCTCTCCTCCTAGAAACAGAAGAGCAGACACCATCCTTCCCCTGCTTTTGAAACAATACAAATTCCACACAACACAAATAATAGAGTAAAGTTTTTCACACCATGTATGTATCATAAATAGCCATGTCTCCATGAGCATAACAACATGGCATCTCTCTTCTTCTAGAAACAGAAGACTACATCAGAGACACCATCCTTCTCCTGTTTCCACGTCACATCGACCAACAGCTTCCCGCCATTTCCCCATTCAAATTCAGCCTCACAGCCATCCACCAGGCTCTTCTTCGGTTCCAGATCAGAGTACACCGGTAGCCGTCCTCCCCCCTTCACCTTCATCCTCACCTCATCTCCACTGCTGTGCTCAACATCAACGATGGCGCCTCCACAGTTTAGCAAGTCAACCAGCCCGATCGGCGCGAAGCGCGCTTCAGCGGCACCACAGATCGTTGTGACCGGAGCAAATGTGAAGAGCTCAAAGGACGATGGCTTGAGGGTGAACTGGATGGGTTGTGAATCTGGTGTCATCAGGAGGAGCTCCTCGGTTTGGCATCGGTAGACTGCATATGATGCAGCTTTCGCCATGGCAGACGTGTCTTCCTTCTGCCTCCACTCAACATCGGCAGGCCGGACGTTGCCGGAGACTGGTTTGTAGCAGTGTGAGCAGCCTCGGACACGGTGCTCTGCTGGGTCCCACCCTGCTCCCTGGCAGTGGCGGACCCAGGATTTAAACCTAGGATATGCCCAGCAAAAATATTCCGCAATCAATATAGTGTATAATCTAAGATATAATATAAACTATGCGGATACCAAGCACAATCGAGCACCAGCCAAGAGGAGATATAGTCTTAGGACTAAAATACTTAAGAACATTAGACTTTTAATTTGGACTTTTGAAATCTAACTAGTAATAATAGTTTTGGCTAGGGTAGTCCTTGGACTACCTGAAATCAGGCTGGGTCCGCCCATGCTCCCTGGCAGTTGAATGCCCCAATGACCCCTCCAAACTGCAAAATTTGGACAGTGTCAGAACTCTGATGGCACAACATGCCACTTGGAATCTTACTTGTCAAGAGCAACAGTTCAAGGACTGCAGGAGATATTTATGTTTTACAAAATTATAATCAAATATCTTAGTTAAGTCAATTTGAGGTGGAAGCATACAGTAAGAAATGGTATTAAAAAAAACTGACCTTGTTCAGGTTCCAAATCTTGAGGACGGTCTGCTGATCAAAGAGCGGGTTTTTGAAGAGGCAGTCTCTGGTGGGCAGAGCATAGTGCAGGCACCTGGGCACGGTGCCATCGGGGAAGACGAGCCTCCTGAGCAAGGCGAAATCGTGGCCGCCGAGGGAGTCGCTGACGTAGACGGGGCCGCCGCAGATGGCCCTGGACGCGGCGTGGAAGGCGGCGCAGGCGTGGTTGGACTGGAACATGTCCCAGTCCGGGCGGATGAACTGCCCCATCCACAGGATGTTGTAGGCGCAGTTCACCATGTACGCGCCCTGCAGCCAGAACACGCCCATGGGGTCGCCGTTGGGGTCCTCGAACCAGAAATCGTCGCCGGCGCGGCCCATGGACAGCTGCCGCGTCCCGAGGTAGAAGAAGTCGTTGCTGTGCTGCATGCTGGCGATGATGCCTGTGCCGCCGAAGTTCTTGGCCACGGACTTGGAGAGCCCGTCGTAGTAGGCCTTGGTGACCTCGACGCGCCCGCCGTGCTCCTCGCAGACGTACTCCAGCATTTGCACGACGTCGACTTTGACGCCGGTGACTCCCGCGCCGGCGAGGTACGAGTGCATGGACTCGTAGAGGTCGCCGGCCTGGTCCGGGCGCACCAGCCCGATCCCGCCCTCGATGATGCGGTCCACGGCAAGGTCGTTCATTGTGCCGGCCAGCCCCTGCGACGGCCACGCCGCACGACGCGCGCGTCCAGGTGCGTCGCGCCGGGGCGCACCCCGCCCCACGCGCTGCACAGTGCCTGCCACATGTACACGTCGTCCAGCCCTGGGAACCTGCGCCTCATGTCCTTCAGGAACGCCTTCAACCCCACTTCGCCGTGGCCGTCGCCGGCGCTGCCGTCGTCGTCGCAGAGCTTCGCGAGGACAGCGTCCTTTTGCACAAGCAGCTGGTCGAGCTCGCGCCGCAGCTGCGCGATCTCGGCGTCAAAGCTGGAGAGATCAGTGGCGCCACCGTGCGCCGCCTTCATCTTCGCCTTCCCAGCGTTCTCGATCTCCCTGGCTTTGCGCACGATGGCCTTGGGCATGCTCGCGTCGTAGAACAGCTCCGGCGGGCGGCGGATCAGGGCTCCCTCCCTGTACCCGCGGAAGCGCGGGCACTCGTCGAAGCGGTAGAGGCGCGCGGTCATCTGTTCACCACCGAGCACGAGTCCCGGCGCGTCCTCGTGCGGCGGGTCGTCGTCGCGGTTCACGCTCTGCCATCCGTCGTCGATGACGAGGAACCCCGGGGGCACGCCGGCGTTGGCGAACTCCGACACGCCCTGCCAGACCCCCGCCGGCTCGACGGTGAGGTAGAAGGCGTCCCACGTGCACCACCCGAACCGGTCGGCCATCGGCGGCAACGCCTTCTCCTGGATCAGCCTGTGCAGTGCGGCGTGGCGCGCGTTCCAGGTCCAGGGTTAATCACAGCCGTCCGACCGTGAAATCAAGGGCCGGAAATTTTGTACTAGCTAGCAACAAAGTACCAACATGAACGTGCCGAGGTGCACCCGGGCGGCTAGGTAGGCCTCCTGCATGACCCTGTATGGGTCGTCGCCGGCATGCTCGTAGGCGATGCGGCGGAAGTCGTTGGCCGTCACGGCAGCAGACCCGCTCTCGGCGCAGGTGACGACGCCGTCGTCCTCCCCAGGGAAGATGACCGACCGGAAGCTGCCCTGCACGAGTGGGAGAACGAACACGTACCCCGCGCCAGCTCCGGCGAGCTCGGGCACCTCGAGAAGAGCACCCACTGCGTCTCCATCTGGAGGTCCCGCCCGCGCCGCCCGGGCCACGCCGTGCTCCAGCACGTCTTGAACCGGAACACGCTGAGGAACCGCCGAGAACCGGGCAGGCGCCCCACGCGGCACGGCGCGCGGCACGCCTTCTCAGGCAGCGTGAAGCCCAGGAACGCGCCGCGACGCGCGTTCGACGCGGCCTGCCTTGGCAGCTCCTGCGGCGCGTCCGACGACGCCTTGGTGGTGGGGTCGAAGGCCTCGGCGAACGGGGTGAGGGTGACGTTCCCCGGCACGCCCGTGAGGAGCGTGGCGGCCAGCGCGGCCTGGCCATCGCCGCCACCGCCGCTGACGGTGAGCTCGCCGTCCCGCAGCGAGAAGAGGCACGGCGACGCGGACGACGACGGCGTCTTGGGCGTGGGCTTCGGCTCGTTAGGCGGCGCCATTGGCAAATTAGCGACGACGAGCAAGGACAGTGTTTGCAGAGCACTTTGGCATTGCATCTGGAAGACGTGTCAGGGAGGCAACGGAGCAGATCAGGGTGAGCTTCCAAAGAGATGAGCCTACGAGAGATCATCGACGCGTGTTTGATCGCTGTGTGGGGCAGGCTCATCAGTCGTCACTTCATCAGATGGATGGTAACGCGGTAATAAGTGGTGTAGAAAATGCATACGAATTCTGTACTACTGTACTAGCTTGTCACTGTTGCATTGGTTTATATTAGTGTGATGATTGGTTTGTAGCGTCCTGTTGCAAGGACAGCAGCCAGATCGGTGAACAGTGTCAGAGAAGTTTAGAGAATGGATTTATATGGATTATTGTTACTGTTGCATTGGTTTATTGGTGTGATTATTGTCACGTTCTCGACGTCGATTATGTCTAGGACATTGGAGCTGTCGAACCGTCATTGTCAGACTAGAAATCGGACTCCAAACTCGGTTCAACGTGAGCGCATAAACAAATAGCAAAGGTTCCTTTCATGCAGCACAGACGGCTAGTCTTGCACCGGAGGGAAAGCTAAGAAAAAGAGAAAATAAAGTTACCCGCCATGTCTAGTGATGTCACAAATAGATTTTTACTCTTACTTTGATTTGATTTTATTACATGCTATAATTTTTTATCTGCATATTGAGTTCACTGCTGTACAACGGGGCTTTAATCCCGGTCCAAAAGGACCTCTAGTCCCGGGCTGCGAGCCGGGACTAAGGTTTCGGAACTAAATGCCCACCTTTAGTCCCGGTTCGCACGCCCGGAACTAAAGGGAGAAGTCCCGGTTGGTAATACCAACCGGGACTAAAGGTGCTGCCAGGCATCGACGTGGCGCAGCATCTTTTAGTCCCGGTTGGTATTTACCAACCGGGACTAAAGGTTCTTTTTTTCTTTTTTCTTTTTCTTTCGAATTTATTATTGATTTTGGTTTTCAGTTATATTGTTTTCTAATTTATTCTTCGCTGCTATTATCCGTATACGTTGCACCTATACGAGAGCGTTATTATTGCACACAAATAAAGTATGAATATATATATATATATATATATATATATATATATATATATATATATATATTATAGAGTTATACATATACATACGTACACATTACATTTACAATAATATACAAGTAATCAAGTGTTCGGCTGCCGGTTAATGAGTTACACAAATGTTTGCCCGCCACTCAAAGCTCATACAAGTGTTCGTTCTTGTTTGGACTCTTCAAATCCAACCTAGGGTTGTGGTGGAACTCGCCGTCTTCCAGGATGACATGATCGTTGATGAAACTTGCGATCGTCTCCTAGATTGCGACGAGTATTGTGTGCTTAAACACTTGTTCTTTCAATTCCCACTCCTTTCATTTGCATTAATTAAAGGAAAAGATATTAATATACACAAGATTTATTTAGTTTCATCAAATAAATAAGATATGAATTTACTGTATACACATGTTACTTACTTTTAGCATCTCTTTAGCAGGTGTAAATTTGCTACACCGCATGTACTCGTAAACGTAGTATCCACATAAATTGGTTCTGTATGGTTGTCTGGACACCCACTTATGTAGAATAGGAGGGGGGAGTGGCACTTTCAGATCCGTACGATATCTTTGTTGTAGCCAAGCCCAAGCCCTACCTAATAAGTCGGTCGTTGATTAGGTATAGCATAGTAAATTAAAGGAGCAGGCAACGATAATTAACGAATGATAGAACTTACCTCTGGATCATGTCTATCATGTCTTGGTACATTGCCAACTCTTTTCTCATTGAGTCCCACACATTTATAGTTTGTTCCTTGATCTTAATCTCAATGATTGAATGGATCTTTAGTCTTTGTGTCCTTGTACACGACATACGGATCGATAAAATCAATTCGATCGTCTTGTTTCAATCTGAGTTCTCTCATCGCACATCGTGAGCATAGTTATTACGAATACGTACATATGCTAGAGTGGGATTATTGATTAAAAGGAAGAATCACTTACAGACAGTAGCAGCTTATGAGAGATTTGTGAAGAGCATCCATATAGAGAAGCTGGTGTACTTCACTAAACTCTACCCAGATGACGTCATCTCCACGGAAGTAGTAACGGTCTCTGACTTAGACGTCCAGATATTGTTCACTTTGATGTTGTGCACAGAATCTCAAGTAGTACTCGTGCAGCTTGTATATTTGTGTACCAAGATTTTTTTTACCTTTGTAGGGTCGCATAGACTCCTGCCATATACGTATTTCATGACCACAACTTGTTTCTTCGGCGGAGGTGGTGGGACCGATCTCTGTGGGCCAGTGGGCCTCTTGTTCCTCGATGGACCAGCCGGTGCCGATGAGGCGGCCGTTGTCGGCATTGGCGGAGGCGGCGGCGGCGCGGTTGGAGCTTGCTGTTGTGGAGGAGATTGGGCCACTGGCGGCGTTGGAGTACGTCATGGAGGAGATATGGCCAGCGGTGGGGATGCAACCTTGTCTTGTATGAAATCGTCGTCGTCGTCGTGTCCCACGACACTGTGGTCATGTGGTGAATGGATAGACGGACTTGGGGAGGTCCTGGATTTAAAAAACGAACAAGGTATATACATGAGTGAACCGTAATTAGATATAGTACATAATTATCTCCGCTTCACCTAGGGTCTTCTCCCCATCACCACCTTCAATATCCAGAGCCACATTTTCATGGCCTTTGACCACTCTATTCACTGAGACACTAGCATATCCGGGTGGTATTGCGACCGAGTAGATCCTTGGTGTCTTGGTGGGGTCGATAGGAGATACAAGACCAGTAGCCACCTTGACTGTGGCATTCCCCTCCGGAATATGCAGCTCACAGGACGTCAACGGAGCGGTGACGTCATCCACCGGGAAGCGCATCCCTGCATCATCATCTTGCCTCACAGGCACCTCCGTAGAAGCACAACTGCTTTTTAACTGAGCTGAGCCGGGACTGATGTTGGCGGCCGGCTGTGACAAGCTCTGGAGGCGGGAACTTACAACTTCCTCTACGACCTTTCTGATTTGCTCATTCAAAGTGGCCTTAAGCGCTTCCTCCCGCTCTAGTGCCTTACGAGCCACTTCACTGGTCTTCATAACAGCCTCCTCCAACTTGCGTAGCCGTTCCCTGTCATCTTCCTTCTTTCTCTGGCGACTTCTATAAGTTTCTCTGTCCTGAGGGAAGGCATGCTCCCACGACATTGAGCCATAGCCTCTCATCCGTCCACCATGCTCAGGGTTCCCCAGGGCATATGTTAGCTTATCTTTATCTCTGTTCGGCTGCCACTCTCCACTTTGAGCGACGGAGCGGGCTTGATGAAATCTTTCTGCTACAACTTGGATGCGTTCCCCATACACGACCTTTCCGGTCTCTAGGTCCAGGTGACCTCCGTGAGTGAAAAACCAGTGCTTGGCGCGCTCAGGCCAGTCAAGGGATTCTGGCACCAACCCCCTATTAATTAGCTCTTGCTCGGCTTTTTTCCACTTAGGAATGGCAGTAGGGTAGCCACCTGATCCCATCGTATGGTGGTAGGTCTTGTGTCGGGCATTCTCTTGGTTCCTTCTCGCCCGTTGCTAACCCTCTTCTGACGTCTTGAACTGTACAAACTCGTCCCAAAACGGCCGTAGCTTGACATAGTGCTTATAGTTGAAATCTGGAGTCTTGTTCTTCTTGATATAGTCGTTATATAGATTCTTCTTATAGCACTAGAATTGTGTAGCCATCTTCTTCATAGACCAATCCTAAACTCTTTCCTTCAACTGTTCATCATTTGTGTCTAGTGTGAAATGTTGCAACACATCACCCAAACTAGTTCCTTGTCACGGTCGGAGACATAACTGATTTCTGGACGTTGCTTATTTTTCTTCCATTCACGGACATTGATCGGGATCCTATCCCGGGCAAGGTACCCTAAGTGGTTGACAAAGGCCCTTGCATGGGGTCCACGTGGCTGGCCTGTTCCCTCGTCGAAATCCGTGATAACCAACTGGCCCTCCATCGGCTTCTTCGGGCCTCGTACTTTTCTGCTGGTCCCCGTGGTTGTCGTTGAGACAGAGGGCTATGTAGGTAGAAACAAGACAACTAATAAAGAATTTTTTTTGAATTTCATGTATATAAACATAGGAGGCTGCATATATTACAGACCTCGCCAACATTGTCTTGGTCATTCGGGTCGACCAAGTACTGAGAACCGTGATCGATGCCCTCAGGGTTCTCATCGCCTTCACGATCGTCATAACGACCTTCTTCAGCGCTACCGCAGATCATGTTCAACAATATTTCTTCGTCTTCTCTCGGGTCGGCCATTTCTGCAAAAATATTTAGGGTTTAGGGTTTACAGTTTAGGGTTTAGGGTTTAGGGTTTACAGTTTAGGGTTTAGGGTTTAGGGTTTAGTGTATGTCATTTGATTATGAACATCATTTGCTAACAAATATACCACTAATTGTACCACTAATTATAGCACTAATTTAAACAATACCTGTATTTTGAAGCCGGTGAGACGGCGGAGAGACGACGTCGGAGAGACGGCGGTCGGTGCGGATCTTGATGAGCTCTAACAACTTGGTATTCCAAAGTTTTTCATTTCAAGTCATTTAGTCTGTCATTTGACCAAGTTTAACCAAAACCCATCTTCGATTTTGAAAACATGTGCCTGGGACTTGCTAGAATTTATCCAGATTAAAAATGGTCCATGTATCAAATGTAGATCTTGATGAGCTCTAACAACTTGGTATTCAAAAGTTTTTCATTTGAAGTCATCAAGTAGGTCATTTGACCAAGTTTGACCAAAGTCAAAACATTGGTTTTTAGAAACACAAACTTTGACCGAACCCTGGATGGTCTCGAATGGAAAAATCATGAATACAAAGTTTGTTCCACTCATCAAGACCTACATTTGGTCTAATGGTCAACTTTTCATTTGTAAAAGTTTGAACCACTCAATTTTGAATTTTGAAAGAATTCATAGCCAAATGCTGGTTTTCGGAACCCTGAATGGTCTCGACTAGAAAAGTCATGAATACCAATATTGTTCCACTCATCAAGATCTACATTTCATATATAGACCATTTTTGCATTTGACAAAGTGTTGGCAAAGTGTAGTTGAAAATCCACAATTCCCACATATAGCAAAGTTTGAACCACTCAAATTTGAATTTTCAACACATAATGTTACAATTATATTACACAAGATGTCAAATACACATTATTAATTTGAGTTCACTACCTATATCAAGCAGGCACAGTGGTAAACTTTTTCTTGACGTAATGCCCTTGGTTATGATCATTCCGTAATCATGGAGTGTCCTCAGCAGCGAGCAGGATACTTGGGTCTTTGGCCACATAGAAGGGTGGGATTCGTTCATCTTTTTCATAATTCTCTGACACGTCTGACTTGTCTTAAATTCCCATGATGTTTCTTTTCCCTGTAAGAACTATGTGGCGCTTTGGCTCGTTGGTTTTTTTCTCGTCGTGTTTCTCTCTCTTGGGTTTTGTAGACATGTCTTTCACATAGAACACCTGATTCACATCAGCAACAAGGATGAATGGATCATTTCTATACCCAATATTGTTGAGGTCCACTATTGTCATTCCGTACTCCTTATCGACTGATACCCCTCCGTTCATCTTCACCCATTGGCATCGGAATAGAGGGACTTTAAAATAATGTGCATAGTCTAGTTCCCAAATCTCCTCTATGCGACCATAATATGTGTGTATGTTCCCATTCGGTTCTGTAGCATCCACGCGGACACCACTTTTTGGTTGGTACTCTTTTTATCTTGGGATATGGTGTAAAATGTATTTCCATTTATCTCGTACCCTTTGTACGTGAGGACGTGCCACGCTGGTTGCCTAGCCAACAAATACAGTTCATCTCCAATAGTTTTATCACCCTGATATTTTTTTTGCAACCAATCACCGAATGTTTCCATGTGATGACGCGTAATCCAAGCCTCATTCTTCCTAGGATTTTTGGATCGTATAAAATTCATGTGTTTCTCAATATACGGTTCCACCACAGTAGAGTTTCGAAGAACTGTGTAGTGCGCTTTATTGAAAGAATCATCACCCTGGCTGATATATGTTTTCTTTCCTAGTGTACCCTTTTCACCAAGTCTCCTCTCATACCGTGATTCAGGAAGACCAATCGGGTCAAGGTCAGGAATGAAGTCCACACATAACTCAATGACCTCCTCTGTCCCGTATCCCTTGGCAATGCTTCCTTCTGGCCGACCCCGCTGATGAATATATTTTTTTCAGTACACCCATAAATCTCTCTAAGGGAAACATATTGTGTAGGAACACAGGACCCAAGATATTAATCTCTTTGACCAGATGAACTAGGAGATGTGTCATGATATCAAAGAAGGATGGAGGGAACACCAACTCAAAGCTGACAAGACATTGAACCACATCATTCTGTAGAGTAGCTAGATCAAAAGGATTGATTGCCTTATGAGAAATTGCATTGAGGAATGCACACATCTTCACGGTGGCCAGACATACATGTGGAGGTAGAATTCCTCTTAAGGCAACCGGAAGCAGTTACGTCATAATCACGTGGCAGTCATGTGATTATAAGTTGACAAATTTTTTCTCCGGCACATTTATTATACGCTTTATATTGGAGGAGAACCCAGATGGGACTTTTATACTGCTTAGGCACTCAAACATGCTTTCCTTCTCCTCATTGCTAAGAGTGTAGCTAGCAGGTCTTAAGTAATGACGTCCATCATCTGTCTTCTCTGGATGCATGTTGTCTCGTTCTTTCATGCGCTTCAAGTCCTCTCGTGCCTCAAGGGTATCCTTAGGATTTCCAAACACACCCATGAACCCTAGGAGATTGACACAAAGATTCTTTGTCAGGTGCATCACGTCGATCGAGTGGCGGACCTCAAGGTCTTTCCAATATTGTAGCTCCCAAAATTTTGACTTCTTTTTCCACATTGGGGCGCGTATAAGGTCCTAGATGGCTAGAGGGGGGTGAATAGCTTATAAAAATTTCTACAAGAACCACTAAGCAAACTTGTTCGAATAACAAACGGCGTAAAGCGAGTTTTGCTTAGCCTACGGTTGTGATGCAAGCCTCTTATTCACAAGTTTAGTAGACTATGATCTCTAGTTCATACAAGGGCTATGTCACTAAACTTACACTAGTGAGCAAGCTAACAACTACTAGCAAAGGCTACCACTAGAGCTACACAAGATATTCTAGTAAATATAAATGCAAGAGAGAGGATTGTGATTCTTATACCGACGGTGGAGTGAAGATGTTGCCAAACACCAAGATGATATACAATCAATCAATATTGACAACAACACAATATGAAGACCAATCACCGGGAAACAAGTGACATAATATTTTTGTTCACCCGGTGTTGTGCACCGACAAGCTACGTCACCGGTTGTGTCGACCAACACTTAGATGGTTCCTCGGTGTGACCCTCAAGTCACTTGCCCCTCAAGGCACGCCCCGCAAGGCACCACAAGATACCATTCTCGAGTGAGGTAACTCAATGACACGTGCAATCCACTAGAGTTGCTTTTGGCGCTCCGCCGAGGAAAGCACAAGAACCTCTTACAATCAACCGGAGGTGGCCAAGAACAATCTCCTTCTCTTGCCAACGCCTCCAACAATCTCCAAGCCGGCTAGGAGCGGTACTCTCCAAGAGTAACAAGAAATCCACCGGCTAAACCACCCACAAGTGCCACTAGATGCCCTCAAGCTATGCAATGCACTTTGGGATCACTCAATCTCACTTTTGATTTGCAATCAAGCAAGAGAGATGAGTGAGAGGAGAAGCTCTAGCTCAAAGGATGCACAAGAATGTTAGAAATCACCAGCCACCTCCCCAAGGGCCGGCCAATAAGTATTTATAAGCATCCCATCCGAATAGAGCCGTTATACCCCTTCACTGGGTCTTTTCGGGATGACCGGATGCGCCGGTCAAAACTGACCGGACGCGCTCAACCGCGTCCGATCCTCTAATGGTCACTGCGGCAACGGTCAAACCCCATAATCGGACGCGCTTCTCATAACGACCGGACGCGCCGGTCCCGAGTGACCGGACGCGCTCCAGTCAACGACCGGACGCGCCGATCGCACAGCACCGCGCACCCGTGAAGTAACGACCGGACGCGCCCCTCGCAACGACCGGTCGTGACAGTGCCCGCGTCCGGTTAGAGTCCAGTAAGCTCCCTCAATGATCGGACGTGTCTGATCGTGTGTGACCGGACGCGCCGCGCGTCCGATCGTCCTTGGGAACTGCAGATTCCTCTGGGTGACTGACCGGACGCGCCGGTCCCACGAGTGACCGGACGCGCCGGTTGCAAACCCTAGTATCCGCGTGCCTGACTGCTGACCGGATGCGTCCGGTCATACCATGACCGCGTCCGGTGCAGCGTCCGGTCACCTCTGTGACCTCCGTTCGCCTCCGTTTCTTTTCCGACTTCCGGCGTTGTGGAAAATAGGCATTTCAAGTTCCTAAAAACGCCTGAATCCCGCGCTCGCAAGCTTGGCGGGAGGGAGAGAGAGACCCAAACCCTCTCTACCGCTTAAACTCCAATGCCTTCGCAAAAGTGCCAACACCAACAAGTGATCACCACCTTGTACACGTGTGTTAGTATTTTCATAAAAATTTTCGAAGGTTTTCCAGTTAGCTCACTAGGCCCTACATGCAATGCACTTCATGAATTCACCTAGTGGCACCCATGCATCGAATAACCGATAAGACTTCCCCTCTTAATAGTTCGGTTATCGATCCTAAACCACTCACACCCTCTATGGTGTCTTGAGTGCAAAACAAAATGGCCCTATGGTTATACCTTTGCCTTGAGCCCATTTTATTTTTCCAAAAGATATGATCCACTTCATATCACCACATGACCATCTCGATCCATCGACCCTGACTTCACTTGCTCTTCACCGTTGCATCGGTCCGTCGGCGTCAAGTCTTGCTCAAGCTTCACCATCGCATGGTCCTTCGCTTCGAAGCCTCGACTTGCCCTTCACCTTCACAACCGGTCCATCGAGCCAAGCATCACCTCGGTCTTCATCATCTTGGTCACATGAGTCAATGTCATGTCTCATATTCAATGACCACCTTTATCTAAATCATCCACTTAGATACAAAGGTTAGTCCTAGGTTTCATCAATTAGCCAAAACCAAACTAGGGACTTTCAGCGCGCCCTGAAGCATCTTTTGGAACAGGTTCACTGCCTTGTCCCTTTCCAAACACTACTTTCAAATCATTGACCATCTTGAATACCTCTGCCCCATCTTGGTTGCCTGGCTTGGACCGGTGTTCTGTCGTACCTTTAAAATGTTTGCCTTTCTTTCTCAACTGGTGGTTCTTAGCAAGAAATCGATGATAGCCAAGGTACATGATCTTTCGACATTTTTTTAAATAGACAGCCTCAAGGTCACCAAAACAATGGGTGCATGTATTATATCCCTTATTTGTCGG
Organism: Saccharum hybrid cultivar R570; assembly: GCA_038087645.1. Taxonomy (NCBI): domain Eukaryota; kingdom Viridiplantae; phylum Streptophyta; class Magnoliopsida; order Poales; family Poaceae; genus Saccharum; species Saccharum hybrid cultivar. The sequence continues at coordinate 4,811,684 of JAQSUU010000743.1, read as the reverse complement.
TCCTGAAAGATTACTTAGAGCTGACCAATCATTGATTGTCACGAACAACAATGCTCGCAGGTCGAATTCTTCCTGTTTGTACTCATCCCACACACGCACACCTGGTTTGCTCCATAGCAGTTGAAGTTCCTCAACTAATGGTCTTAGGTAGACATCGATGTCATTGCCAGGTTGCTTCGGGCCTTGGATGAGCACCAACATCATAATGAACTTCCGCTTCATGCATAACCATGGAGGAAGGTTGTAGATATATAGAGTAACGGGCCAAGTGCCATGACTAGAGCTCTGGTCCCCAAAAGGATTAAATCTATCCGTACTCAATGCGAACCTTAGGTTTCTTGCGTCATCTGTAAAGTCCAGGAATTCTCTATCTATTTCTCTCCACTGGGACCCATCTGCAGGGTGTCTCAACATGTTGTCCACCTTACGGTCTTCTTTGTGCCATCGCAACAACTTTACGTGCTCCTTGTTTCTGAACAGTCGTTTTAGCCGTGGAATTATTGGAGCATACCACATAACCTTGGCAGGGATTCTCTTCTTCGGACGTTCTTCATCCTCAACAATGCTAGGATCATCTCGCAAGATCTTGTACCGTGACGCATGGCAAACAGGACATTCATCTAAATTCTCGTGCTCGCCACGGTACAGGATGCAATCATTAGGACATGCATGTATCTTCTTGATTTGTAATCCTAAAGGGTAGACGATCTTTTTTGCTTCGTATGTAGTGGTGGGCAATTCATTAGGCTTCGGAAGCATCTTTTTTTTTTATCTTTAGTAATTTCCCAAATTCCTTGTCAGATATACCATTCTCTGTCTTCCACTGTAACAACTCTAGTGTCATGCCTAACTTTTTCTACCCATCTTCGGTCGACGGGTAGAGTAATTTCTTGTGATCCTCTAGCATTTGGTCAAACTTAGCCTTCTCCTTTTCACTTTTATAATCTCTCTGTGCGTCACGAATGACATCATCAAGAGCATCGTCATCTTCAGCGATACTGTTTTCTACATCCGCCTCTTCTTCAACTTCCTCCATTGCGAAGTCACAGTATTGAGCAAAAACGTCGTCAGGATCCGCTTGTTCTTCTTCACCTTCTTCCATCATAATCCCGGTCTCTCCATGCTTGGTCCAATAAATGTAGTTTGGCATGAAACCTGACTTGAACAAGTGCAAGTGAATACTTCTTGAGCTATAAAATTCTTTTAAATTCATACACATGGCACATGGGCAGCACATAAAACCATCCCGCTTGTTTTCCTCTGTCACTCTGCAGAATTCTCGCACGCCCTCAATGAACTCGTTGGAGCGGCGATCGGCATTGTACATCCAATGACGTGTCATTATCTGCATTATATGGCATCACATAATTAAAAGCCCAGCATGAGAAAAGAGCGCGGCACAACCTTGTCTAATTGAGTTCAAAATTTTATAAGTGGTTCATCATTTCATAAAATTAATTTGTGGACGTTAATAAAAAGATAGCAAAATCATAAAATTTGTATTTTTCTATTAAAAGGTGTAATTTTATCTCTAAATAAAATTAATTTGAAGAATTTTTAAAGTTAAAATTAATTTGTTTCAAAATTACAAAGAATCAACATTATTTAATATTTTAAAATGAGAACATGAACAAATTAAAGTAAAAAGTATCCTAAAAAGTCTATAATAGAACTTAACATTATATGTGTATACTACTTTCTAGGTACTATAATTAGCATCGTTCATAAAAATTCAAACATGAAAAGTGATTGGAGCTAGCAATATGAAATAAAATAGCCATATACAACATGGATTTACATATGGTGCTGCTAAAACATAGGAGGATGAAGCTAGCAACCTTTCAAACAAATCGATGACGGTGTAGAAGCGTTTGAAGTGGATTGATCGCCGGAGATGAGACAAGCAAGAACAATGAAAGAACAAGCAACAAGAACATGAACAAGGAAGCTCGGGCTCGGACAGGCTCGGACAGGGAGGAAGAAGAGGAAGGTTCAATTTGTAGGGGGAGGTTTTAATCCTGATTGGTAACACCATCCGGGAATAAAGCCAGTCCTATAGTCCCGGTCGGTGCCACGGACCGGGACAAAAGCTGTAGTCCCGGTCGGTGGCACCAACCGGGACTAAAGGTCCCTCCCGACAACGCCTGACAACAGAGCTGTTGGCGAGGGACCTTTAGTCCCGGTTGGTAACACTGACCGGGATTAAAGCTCTATTTAGTTCCGGTCGTCAAAATCGCCGAGACTAAAGACATTTTGGGCGATCGACGAAAGGTCAGTTGTGTAGTAGTGGTAATAAATATTATGCTCACTATTACAGGAATGATCAACCCCGCACTTTTATCACAAGCTGGATTTTACATAAGTGGCCACAAATGGTTTTTTTACCATGAACCGGTATGGCATGGTGGCCAATTGAACTGGCGGTGAAAAGTGTTTTCACCGTCGTCTCTGATCTGACGGTGATAATGAGAGTGGCTTTCACCCACTGTGTCTTCATCTGCAGGTCCTGTGCACGCCGCGGTCCAGCACGTCCTTGAACTGAAACATGCTGAGGAACCCGGGCATGGCGGCATGGCGCACCACGGCAAGCGTTCGACGCGGGCTACCCGGCCAGCTCCCGGCGCGTTCGGCGCCTTGGTAGGCTCAATGACCTCGGTGAACAGGGTGAGCGTGACGTTCCCGGCACGCCCGTCAGGAGCGCTGTGGCCTTGCCGTCGCCGCGGACGACGACGAGCCAGCCTTGGCTGCCGCAGCGGTGCAGGCCAGTGGTGGTGGGCATGGCCGCGGCAGCGGCAGTGACGGCGACCTTGGGCGTGGGCTTATCTTTAGGCGGCACCATTGGCAAAGCAATGACCAAGGACGATAAGCAGGGTTGTCTCGGCCGCAGGCCCGGCTCTAAGGGGTGGGCAGGTAGTGCGACCGCCGGGGGCCTTGGAGCTAGGGGGCCCAAGACCATATAGATTATTAGTATATGTAATTTTCTATTTGGCATAACTGACGCATATAAGCCTTTCAAGGCCCATCAGCCCGTGCCGTATGCCTCTTCCAGTTTTGCTATTGTAGGTAACCTAGAAGGCTAGAACAATTGCGCAAAAAAAGGTAACCTAGAACCATTCGAGCGAAGGCCGCCGAGTCGAGAGACCACATGACCATTCGTTTTCTGCCGACGCTGACGCTTCCTAGTTCCTATTCTCTCCCAAATTCTCAACGAGCCCTTATCTTTTTGCTTGCCCAGGGGCCATTCACATTATAGAGCCAGCCCTGCTCGGCCGATGTATTGTATGGCTGATGTTCTCTAAGGCTCTAAGGGAGTGTTTGGTTTGAGGAGTTAAAGTTTAACAAACACTGTAACACTTTCGTCTTATTTGACAAAAAGTTTCTAATCTTAGACTAATTAGGCTTAATAGATTCGTCTCGTAAATTACTCCTAATATGTACCGACATGCATGCAATTAGTTTACATTTAGTACTCCATGCATTTGAGAGAACATTGATGTGATGGGAGTTAAACTTTAACCAAACAAAACCAAACGGGGCCTAAGCTAGGTGGCTGGTCAAGTTCGCTGAGAACGACGGAGCGGGAGCGGGGAGCACGAAGGTGGTGGGCCCCTTTTTTTTCTCTCTCAGAAATGACATGGAGTGTTTGCAGAGCAGTTTGGCATTGCATCGGCAACTGTTGAGATGAGACGACAGACGAGCTAGCGAGAGATCGACGTTGATCGGGCGGGCTCATCACGTGGCATGAGCGTTGTAATTCCTCTGTCCCTAAATATCTGTTGTTGGAAACAATTTTGACTAAACATATATTAAGAAATATTAATATTTATGGTACATGATTAATATTGTTGAAAAGGTTTTTGAATCTAGTTTTTTAATAAATTTATTTGGAGATACAAATATTACATGTATTTTCTATAAATCAAGTTAAATTTGTGGCACGCACATCAACGGTGACAGATAATAAGAGACGGAGGGAGTATGTACTTTGTATTAGCTTGTCAGTTGCCATTGCTAGGGTCACGATTGTTTGGTAGCGAGATGTCAGCTCGACATCGAGTCTGTCTCGATGGCGTGGCACGTTTATCACTGTACTAGGGGTTACCACAGCAGAAATAGTAGATATCCGAGTGATACTTGCACGATGTTAATGCTACTGTAGTATTCCATCAGTTTCAAAATATACAATGTTATATGTTATAGGATTTGAAATTTGTCCTACAATAGTTGACGTTGTAGCCTTACCTGTTAGTCCTAGCCTAGTCAATGTACTACTCCATCAATCCAGCCATCGTATCACTGTCCTTCGATGGTGGAGAAAGTCTTAAGGGCGTCCCCATGATTCTTTCCAAATAGCTAGCCTAGCAGAAATTCTATTAGCTATCAAGGAGAAATATTAAATAGTTAGCGACTCCCAAATAGCTAATCTAACACGATCTCCCAGAAACGTCTCTCTCACAGCTCACATAACTCTTCACTATATTATTTATTTTTTAATATTTCTATGTCTCATCTAGCTAGCTATTTGTAAATTACCATTGCGGATGATTGTAGTACTTATTTAATGCAAAAGTGATGGTGTGTGAATGTGTGGCGACTTGAAGCATCAACAATTAATGCGCTCTTTCAAATTTGTCAATAGAAGTAATGATTACTAACTTGTAGCGGTGTATATTCTTCTTATTTTCATACTTTGTTTCCACTTCCAATCCTATAACGTTCCCTTCGTCCCAAATTATAAGTCATCTTAGCTTTCTTAGAGAGTCAAAGCATCTTTTTTTTGAAACAAATCAGGCAGGAGAGCTGCCGATTATATTAAAAAGAAGATGAACTTAGATTGGGCAACAACAAACAACACAAAACACAGGAAAAAACAACAACTCGGCCGGTTGGATTGGGACATCCACACGCGTCGATTGAAAAATCAAGAGAAAAACAACTCTATACAGTCGGATTGGGACATCGACATGAGCCAAACAAAGCCGGAAACTCAAATAAGCCACACACCGCACCGCTTCCAAACCACCGTCAGCCGGTTTCCACACTGTACTGCCGTCCCTCGGACGACAAAGACGTCAAGACAAACGCCATCGTCACTGCTCGCGCCATCGTCGCCGACGAAGTCCCACACCGAGGTAGCTAGCTGCAAAGCAGAGCTAGTCGCCGCAGGCCGCTGTGAGCCATGTAGCCCTCCTATAATTGAATGTGCTTGCGCCATCTCTCAAGACGTTGTCCCACACCGGACTAGCCACTGCCAAGTAGGGCAAGCCGCCGTGGTTCGCTGCAAGCTGCCAACCCAATCTTGGGCGGCTGGCTCTAGCACTCACCAAGTCGACCCCGCCACCGAGATCCATGCACGGACCCTGTTGCTTCTAGCAACCAGTTGCCTCGACGAAGGTAGAAGTGCCACACACCATCTCCAACAGCCATCAGAGCACCTCCTTGCACCGGAATGATCACTGTTGAGCGAGATCGCCCACCACCAATCCACGTAGGTCACCTCGGCAACGCAAATCTGCTAGCCACCACCTCCCACATCGGCCTCCTCACCAAACTCTGTGGGCGCCATCCACGCCGGCCTCCTCGCCATCTTCATGGTCGCAATTGGCACACGGTCTCACTAGACCGCTGCCCTCCACTGGCAAACAGACACCAAGCCCTCCATTCGCTGTGTCAATGCACTCCTTCTGGCTGCCTTCCACCACTGTGGACACCAATAACTCGAATCCTCAGCTAGATCTCCACCTTCCTTGCCATGACACCGGCTGTGCTGCCACAGACTGACAAGGCATAGACTTCCAAAGCGACGCCTCCAATGAGGGGCACGACATGACCGATGCCATCATCGCCTGACCGGAAGGTCAAGGTTATACACCCAGAAAGAACACGCCGCGCAAGAAGAGGGGGGCTTTCGATAGACGCTTCCAAGGAAGTAAATGGCGCCCGAAGGCGTCGTCATCATCTACCCAAAGATAGGGTAAAGCTTTCGCCATAGCGCTGAACCCCATGCACGACAGTGGCCAGCTCGTGCTCGCTACGGCAGCCTTTCCCATCAAGCCCGTCGATAGGGCTGCCTGCCCTAGGCTGGAGGATGCCTTCACTGTCGCTGTCACCGAACAGTGAGGCTGGTGTGCCCCGCTTGACCTTCGCTCGCCTCGCCGCCATGGCGCCGCATACACGAAAACGAGGAGGCCGTCGCCGTCCACGCCACCACGGTGCTAATGTCGCACAACTAGCGTAGGGTGTCGACACCTTCAGCCACCGCACCACAGTCGTGGCACTTCGGAGCAGCTATCGCAAGCCTGAAGTAAGTTATGACCACCAAAGCATCTTAAGTTTAGCCAAAATTATAGACAAGGTGCTTACTCGATCAGGTGGCCTGTATTATGAAAATGTGTGCAGGTCATTAGACACGTCCATAGACACACTTCACCAGCAAAGATGATACCTGCTCTTTCACCTTCGTGGGCTTGAGCTCCTTTTTCCTCTCTTGGGTTGGATCATTCGAACACCGTTACATAACACATCTGGTGTGGTTGGTCCTTGATCAGCCGCACCCTGCAGTGGATGAAGACATTGATCAAGCTCACACTCGCCACCCCCTCTGGCTACCTGGCAAGGAGTTGGACTGGCCCAAGATCTGCCTAGAGGGCACAGAACAAGGTAGTGTGTTCTATAAGGCTACGTGGACCGACCTAGTCAGATTCTAGGAAAGTCTAGCTCCATTGTAATTAGATTAGAACTCTTTGTAACCAACTAGAAACAGATCAGTCAGGGACAGAGGGAAGAGGGCCACAAACACCCCAACCTCCCTAGTACCCCACTATATAACCCCTTAATTAGCTAATAAAAATTGCTAATTAGTGTTGTATTTATTTATCATCTCTTCTTTGTGTTAGTCTTTATTGATATTTATGTGATTTGTGTCTAATATTTATGTTATCTTCTCCCTCTACATTGTTCTTGTTATTATTGTTGTAGTTTTTCCTACACAACATCTTAGTTGATCTGCATAATTTATGACCAATTAGCTAGTTATCACGTTAATTAGTGTTTTATCTTTCCCCTCTCTTTTATTCTAGTTATTATGGTGATTTTGTTCTATGAATTAGATTATTTGGGTAGAGATTAGAGACTTAGGGTATTTAATTTTTTTTCTTTCACTATAATTTTTAGTATCATTTTAGACTTTTAATTTTCTTTTGTATCGCAAAATAAATATTCATTTGATTATTATTTATAATCTTGCTAATTCAATATACATATATGTGTATGTACACATGCATATTTATCATATGTGGTTATCATTGGTATACCATTGGTATACCAAAACGGCCAGCCCCCCTGTGGTAAAATCCTGGCTCCGTCCCTGAGATCAATGCGCCTGCCCTCTACACATAAAGAGAGGCAGGAACACCACCTTATACACATCTCATACACAATGTCCAACTCAAGGAAACACGTCTAACTGGACGTAGGGTATTATGCTATTCTAGCGGCTTGAACCAGTGTAAATCACTGTCTGTGCATTCACCATCAAGTTTGGCTTATGCCGAAGCCCACCTAACATTGTTTTGGGTACTCCCATAATGTATTGCCGGTCATCAGACATTGCCACTTGACAATTTGGAGGACAAGGCATCGACTAGATACGCTTAGAAGTCAATCAATCTATAGAGATCCACTTCTTGGACCTGACTCCTATTTCTTTGTAACAAATTAGAAAACTACAATATACGATCAGAATTTCCCTATGTAAGCCCTACCCCTCGGACTATATAAGAATGAAAAAGAGTCCTGTTGTATCAACAATCATGCCTGATCTTCGTATTCTAGGCTCTAGCAAACATGAGCCCCCTTAGAGAAGTTTTCTCCACTGGACGTAGGGTACCCTATACTTATCCATGTCCTCCAACTCTAATTCACTCGTGCAAAATGCTGATCTATTGTTACACGTTAATACCTACCACACCCACACTCATAAGTTGTAGTGGAGATGCCATTGGAGTGACGGCCAATTAAGCCGAGTTGAAATTGAATCTCCTTGATGCAGTTTAATGTCACCTTTGCCCAAGCTCATAAGCATTCTTTATTTACTTATTTTTTCATATGAAAGTTCTATTAAATAATTTTCTAGAATAGTTTTATAAGAATTAATTTTCTATAAATAAGGGAAAAGGAAATATAAAGTTATGAAAAGAGAAGTGGGGCCAACATCGACAATATGCACGTTTCATAGCTCATCTGCAACTTCCAAGAACATGGTATGCGTTATGCTTGTCCTAAACTAGCAACTCAGCTAGGGCCTACATAGAAACATGGGGAATTTGCTGGGTGATTCCCAATCTTTGATGGGCGATTAAAGATTTTGGTGAAGAAACATGGGAATTTGCACATCTCTAGCTCCCAACCCAATACAATATATTAACTACTGGATAACATAGTTTTGTTATTTTAACTCTTAGTCCATTCCGTAACACTATACAATGGCTATTCTTTAAAATTATCAATTTATGATTAAAGATAATTACTAAGAAACACCTTAAATCATTAGGTCAGTATAAGCCCTCTTTAACCCTCCCTGCTTCCCCTAGGCATGCTGCCCAGGCCCTGTGACCCAATCTTCCCTTGCATCATCATCATCGCCTAATTCTGTACCCACCATCTGAGGCAGCATATGTTGTTGGGGCTGCATTTGCTGCATATGTTGCTGCTGATGCCTCATTTGTTGTTGTATCTGTTGCCTCAGTTGTTGTTGATGTTGCATTTGTTGTTGTAGGTGTTGCTGGTATTGAGGTGGTTGTTGTTGCATATGGTGTATTAGTTGTCGTTGTAAATGTAGTTGTTCTTGGTGTTGAAGCTGTTGCTGCATTGATAGATTTTGAGTTGACGCCTGTGATTTGAACACCATCATGTTCCAAGCAAGAAGAGCAATATTTCATCAATTGGAAACAAGCATGTATAAATGTATATATACTTATTTGGCTATAATTAAGATTACCCGCATATGTTGCCGCTGATGCAGCATTTGTTGCATCTGCTGTTTCTGTTGCTGTTGTAGCAGTAGTTGTTGATGGTGAAGTTCTTGCTGCTGTTGTAACTTTTCCTGCTGCACTGGTGATGGTTGAGTTAAGGCCCCTGGTTTGAATATCACCATGTTCTAGGGAAAGAGCAATATTTCAGTAATGGCATATAAGTATGTATACATTTAACTATAATTAAGATTACCTCAGGGAAGAGCATGCCAATCATACGACCTGCTTTGTCAGACATTGAAAGTAGTAGAGTTTGCGATGGTAATTGTATCACAGCACACTGAATTGATGGTACTTAAAGATTAGAGCCATATAAAATGATTCCATAAAGTTAAGTGTATGAGAAGACTATAGATGAACCACACTCGAATATCGAAGGTACTAAAAGACTAGAATTAGGGACTAACCAGCTTCTTCTCTTGTAGTTGTCCAAGAAACCCATGTTGATTTAAAGTCCGAAATATTAGAAAGTCTGCCTTTCCAACGTATTGTCTTCAGAATATCCAAGGAAAGATATCACCAACAACAGATTATAAGAAAATGTGATATTGGAATAAGTCGACATTCAAAAGAATGAGAATGAGTTGAGAAACAAACTTGTTGTTCATATGCTCCTGCGCTATGAGGCGAACAATCTGCATAGTTTCTGGCCAGTCTACTGCAACTCTGCATATGGAAAACAGTGGTTTCAGTTTCCTACTTAGTCTGGAAGCAGACAGAAAAATAGCAGAAAATGGTTGCACTAGAGGGGGTGGGGGGATTTCTCTTTGCATTATGCACACTGGGCATGACACTATGTGTTACATAAGCATCAGTACGTACATACTACTAAGAAAAATGAACAATTCTAATACAACCATTCCTGATAAGACAAGGGCAACAATAACATCAACTAACTAGGAGTATTTTTCTCAATCACTATAATAAACATAAAACACTAATGGCATAGAGGTGCAAGAAAATGGACACTTACGTTTTGGACACTGTTCCACTCCAACTCTGTCAGAAATTAGTGAGTGAGTCTTGATACTATATAAATAAATAGTAAAGGAAAAACATAGCAAGTTTGCAAGGCCCTAAAAGCAGATGGGCTAAAGATCCCAGGTTTGAAGGTGAACACAACCTGTGGTTGAAAATGAGCTTGACAGCTACTGATCAGTCCATTTTTAAGGGGCTTAAACTTACTAGAAGCATAAGCAATCAGAATAATACATTTAGGAGTTTATTCCAAACTAGTTTTAGCAAGAGAGTTGGTTAAAGACAACACAAGATTCATTTGAACAAGCTTTTCATGGAAAAAAGATATTTTTTTCTTTCGATTTCATACAGACCTACAAAGACCATAAAAGTGTCACCATGTCTCAGGAATCGATCATTCAGCTAGTAATACTACAAATTCAAAAAGATATTGGAATATTTTATAGTTTTTTAAGAAAATAACACATAATGTTCGGAAGTAAAATAATGCAAATATAGACATACTTCAAGTTTACAAATAAATACAGGCTGTCCTTGTCTTTGCCCGGATAAGGTTCCCTGTAATATAAATAGACGGCAAATATCAGTTGTTGAAACCTCTATGGCAACTTGGCAAGCATACAAGATAATATGTGCAATATAAATCAGAATTTACATAATGGGTCAGTTTTACAAAAACTGACAGTGGAATCTGGAGGCCAAGGAGAGTTTATCCAGTGTTGATATATGCTACAATGTATTGACTGATAAGGAATGAAATACAGGACAACTGATACAGCATATAACATTTAAGATACCAATATGGTATGCTGAAATATATCATAAAAACTAGCAGAATTAATTATTATCATATATCCTATGCTTGTCTGATATTAACACAAGTACAGGCTGCTTTACTGAACAAAGTTATGTGTCCTTCCAATAAACCAGAAGAGGGCCAAATTTTGTACTGCACAGAAACATATGGGCACAGCAGGGCCTAATAAGGCTCCTATATGAGTGAAGTGCTCTGCTCTGCACTTAACATTTCTGTGTCACTGGAGAGTTTGGGATGTACATGTAAAATGCTAAAGACAGAGAACTCTTTACCTCCCAAATTCTGACATATTTTGGTGGCGGTTAGTGAGCATTGGGATGCATCCCAATGGCACATTCATGGCAGAACTGAGGGGATTGATTCCTGCTTGTCGATTCATGCCCATGATGTTAGGCTGAGAGGATGATTCAGCAATATCTGAATTGTCCCATGCAGTAGAAGTGTTTGGGCCAAAGGAGCCAAGAGCTGTGCTCTGTACCATGTCTTGAGTACCAATAGGTTGTCCAGGTGCAGACATAGAGAAGGTGACAGAGGGCGTCGATGTCGTGCCACTTGATATCATGTTTAACATGTGGACTTGTAATGGTGTTATTACCCCTATATTCGGCGGTCCCATCGAGGTCGTAGCTTCTCCGATAAAAGATGAGTTCATCGGTGCAAACTGTGACAAATTGCTGAGGCGGCCGCCATTTGTAATATCTTCTTGGGTATACCAGTTGAGTATAGGAGTTACACTAGAAATAGTGCCTCCAACACCATCTGTTTGGCTGCCCATCGTTGGTCCATTCACTGGAACATTCAAGTGTGGAATTTGTCAGCAATCAGAACATGTCAATGTCAAGGTAGGCAGCAACTTTAGAATATACTAACTTTATTCCATGGAAAAAATGATGCAAACCACTCAGCAAGAATTTCATATGCACAAGAGCAAGAGCAATGCATTGCATTTACCTATGTGATCGAAATCGAATGCCGGCGGCGTCACCACCACTTCCGGCAGGTTGGTCTTGAACGCTTTCACAAGGTTCCCCATGAATTTCCGCGTCACTCCGGTGAGGTTGGCGACCTTCTCCTTGTACGCCCTGAACGCCTCGACAGCGACAGGGGTGGACTCGCCGTCACCATCGGCACCACCGCCGAAGAGCTCCTTCCTCTCCAGCTCGGCGCAGCTGTGCAGGCACTCGAGCCACCGGTTGGCCTGGCTCTGCAGGTCGTCGAACAGGTCGCGCTTGGCGGCGTCGCGCTCCGGGTCGAGGAACAGGAAGTAGGCGTAGGCGTGCGCCCACCGGAGCACGCGCCGGCCGTCGGCAATCTGGCGGTATGCCTCGGTGACGAACCCGAGCTCCATCGCCGGAACGTCCACCATCCTGGCCATCCTCTCGAGCTCCGACCGCTCCAGCTCGTCCGTGTCCGCGAGCGCCTTCTGCAGCGACTTGCCGTCGCCCGCCCACCGCTCGTAGTGGTGGAGGTACCTGTCGAGCGACGCTTTGGCGTGCCTCCGCCGCGCCTCGTCCTCGTCCGCGGCGGCGGCCTCCATCTGCTGCCGCTGGCGGTAGTCGTAGCGCGTGCAGCCTCGGTGGTTGTCCCAGGGGTCGAAGCAGAGCCAGCAGAACTGGTGGCGGCAGGGCGCGCCGCACGTCATGTGGTTGCAGCCGTGGTTCTTCTCGATCGGCCGCCGGCACTTGGGGCAGCGCTTGGTGTGCGCCACCACCCAGTTGGTCGTCTCCGAGTCGGAGGCGTTCTTGGCCAGCCACGCGCGCACCGTGCCGCACGACACCGGCCGGTGCGCCTCCTCGCCGCAGCCCCAGCAGAAACCGTGCCTGCACCCATAGTCGCAGAACACGTCCGTCGCCGCCGCGTCACCGAGGAACTCCACGGAGCGGGAGCACCCGGCGCCGCCGCACCACTTGATCCGCCCGCCGCTCTCCTCCACGTACGACCGCAGCCAGAACCGCGCGTACCGGGCCCTGACCTTGGCGCCCGCCGCCACCGCGTCGACGAGCTCCCTGACGACGGGCGCCGCGCAGGACGGGTCCGGGCACCGCAGCGACAGGCACCGCGGACCATCGCCCACCGCCGCGGCGACGTACCCGCTCCAGCAGCCGTCGCAGTAGTAGTGTCCGCACGCCGCCGACCGCGTCCGCCCGGCCGGGTACGGATCGAAGCAGATGCCGCAGACCTGCGCCCGCGGGCTGCGCGCACAGGGGACTAGCTCGTCGCCGTGTTCTGGCGCCGGCAGACCGACGGCGGCGCGGACGCGGCGCTCGTCCGTGAACCACTCCTCCAGGACCCGCCCCACGCGCCACTTGAAGTGGCGCAGCAGGACCGCCGCGAAGCCCGACGGGATGGAGAGGACCTCCGCGACCTTGGCCGTGTCCGCCTCCTGCCGCGCGCGGAGGTCGGACTCGGTGAGGACCACGTACCTCTGCTCCGTGTCGCTCGCCGAGGCGGCGGCGTCGCCCTCTGATTGGTCATCGGCTTCCTCGTCGTCGTCGTAGAAGTCATCGTACCCGTACATGTAGTCCTCGCCGGCGGAGGCGTCGTCGTCAGCCGTTTTCTGACCATGCCCACCGTCGTCGTAGAAGTCGCCGCTCTCGGCGTCGTCGTTGGCCCCAGAGCTCGGGCCGACGCCGCATCTCTTGTTGCGGCCGTTCGTCTCGCCGCCGTCGCCGTCCGATCGTCGGTATCTCTTGTTGCACACACCGCTGCCGCCGCCGCCGCCTGATGCCATGCCGCGCCGCCCCGGGCTGCACTAGGCAGGGCAGTGGATTCCGCTTGGACTAATCACTAATCACTAATCCTAGGCTGTAGCCACACGGTCGATGGCATCCCTAATTAACCGGACGGGCATCCCTAAAAGCCACTTTTTACTAAATTATTAAACAATAAAAAATCGGAAATAATATAGGGATTTTATTTTGATGCTCTCTTTGTCATCTCGGTGACGTCAGCATGCAGGCAAGCAATCGATTCGATTTAAAAAAAGCACTAAGAACAAAGTGACTATCGAAACTTAGCTACGAAGCATGGTATATTATGAGCACCTGGATATATATATATATATATATATATATATATATATATATATATATATATATATATATATATATAGTTATTACCGCTACAAAATAACTTATTCTGTAGCCACTTTGAGTTACGATAATTGCTATGCTAATTTACGAGATTATAGTAACTCCTTACTATGTGATTTACTATAACATTATGGTTTAGTGGCCAGAGAGCTCCATCATCAGTTGAAGCGATATGTTTTTTTAATCTTTATTTAGTAGGTTCTGGTTCTTTTGGAATCAAGAGTTAGGGGGTGTTTGGTTGGGGTGTTAAAGTTTAACAAACACTGTATTACTTTCGTCTTATTTAACAAAATTTTTCAATTTTAGACTAATTAGGCTTAATAGATTCGTCTCGTAAATTACTCCTAATCTGTTTCGATATGCATGTAATTAGTCTACATTTAATACTCTATGCATTTGAGGGAACATTGATGTAAAGGGAGTTAAACTTTAATCTCATGTAACCCAACAGGGCCTTACTGTATGTACTATGTAACCAGCCGGAAGGAAGGTAGCGAGATGAATACAGGAGTTGTTTATTTGAGATTTTTTTTTGTTCTTTTTTTTGTGTTTTATTTAGGTTATTATCCGGTGTCTTAGCTATATGTCTGTTCGGCCGCGTGCTTTTCTTTGTTATGAGTCATGATGTTCCTTTGTAAAAATAATTGTGGTCCCATGTATTCTGGGTGAGGATAATGATGGAAGCATATAAAAATAATATATCCTTGTTATTAAAAAAATATATTGTAAATTAATTAATTAATTAATGATATTGATATCTTAAGTATCTTTTGTTTGTCGTAGCCACCACCGCCGTGCTTTATCGCTGCCAAGTGCCACCTGATGATGTGGCGCATTGCGCTGCGTACACGAGGTTAGGTAGTGGATTCTTGGTGAGGGCATGGACCAGTCCTAGCCAGCCCACGAGTCGCCACCCAGTATTCTTATTAATCGGACGTCATCCGAGCGACTCTCTAAGAGTCCATCTAAAAATAAGTTAATTGAAAGGCCCGAGAGCCAAGTTTCAAAAAAAAAGTTTCAAATTACTTAATTAGTCATTATTTAAAATAGGAAATCACTCAAAATGACTATGACAATCTAGGTAAAATTTTCTTCGTCCATGTTTAAAACTAGCTAGTGCGTCGTTCTTCACTAGAGTTGTAAGGGCACTTCCAACAAAGAAGCTAGATGATTTCTATGTTTGTTGATTTTTTTGATAGAGGTAAACCAAGCTTTTATAGAAACCGAAATGTCTGATACAAATGCACACCACACACCTTTTGAGAAATACCAGCTTACAAGCTAAACCAAGACAGCAAAAAAAAAAAGGATAAAAAGAACCAACTACAACATCGAAACATCTACTGAGACCGCCCTTCTTAAGTCAACGTTAGAGAGGGAGTCAAAAAAAACTCCAATCAGATCAACACACCGACAGAAACATCTTCAGCAACCTCCACACATGAGACATCAAATGACACCTTCTACCTCCATATTAGTCATTTGCCTCCAGAAGCCCGTCAACCAAGTCTTCATTACTTCAAGCTTGACATCCAAGAACTTGGCATCGTTTTCCTTCAAAAGAATTCTCCACTTCTGCAAATATAGAAAAATTTTGTGAAAGACCTCATTAGATGCCTGAGGGAACTTGTTTTCAATCCCCATTTTGTTCCCTACATTCCATAGACCCTAGAGAATCACTGAGAAAATAAAAAAATTATATGATAATATCTTCCCCTACAGGAACCCACTTGTCAAGAACCTCCCCTGAAAACAACCAAAGGACCATGTCCCATCCTAAAGCTTCTTTGAAGTAGAACCAAATTACCCTCGCAACATGGCACTCAAAGAAAATATGATCCATCGTTTCTAGCACCCTACATAAGTAGCAATTTTCATCCCCCTTCCATCTCCTCTTTTTAAGATTGACCCCTCTTTGTAGCGTGTCCTGAAAGACCAACCACATAAAAACTTTCAATTTTTGTGGTAGTTTACTCTTCCACATTTTAATCATCCTCTTGTTATTAATTCCCCTAAGGATAGATGCCTATACATGGATCTTGTGGTATAAGTTCTAGATTTATCCAAAATCTAGTAAAAGCTATATTCATCATTCACTCTATATTCCTCTAACAAATCTACCAGTCTCTCCTGTTCTATCATGTGTGCAGGCCCTAAAGGTCTTCTAAACTCCACCTTCCACCCATCCCCTCCCAATAATCTACCACCAAACAATTTCTATCCATACAAAATTACAAATCTTATATATACAGAAAAGGAAAGTCCAATTTCAAAGGAATCTGACCCACCCATATCTCTTCCCAGAACCTAGTTCTTTGACCACTATTGACATTCACCTAGCACCCCCACTTTAGGATATTTCTAATCTTTAAAACCCCCTTCCAAAATTGAGATCTAGCATCAGGGGAAGCTTGGAGGAATTGATGTCTACTTAGATATTTCTTCCTCAATAGGTTAATACACACATCATCTTTATCAGTCCTCAATATCCTCCACCTCCATTTACCAATCAACCTCATTCATCACTCTAGTGTCAATAATCCCTAATCCACCAAAGTCTTTGGGAATACATAAATTCCCCTACTTGACCATGTGATATTTGAAATTCTATGGTGTCCTTGCCAAAAGATGTTAGCCCTATTGGGAGGCTACTCAAGGAAGTGTTTGTCAATAGGAGTCTTCCTCCTGAAGTTATGTTTTTCCCCTTCCATGGCTGCAACCTCTTTCTTAGCTTCTCAGGCACTCCTTTTAAAAGCATTAAACCATGTGAGAATCAGAAACATGGATTCCCAAATAGAAAAAAGGGAAACTCCCAATCTTACAATTGAGCATATTTTCAATCCTATTCATCTCCCCATCAGACATCCCAACTGTAAAAACTTCTGATTTGTGGTAATTTATCTTTAACCTAGACATCCATTCAAAATAGTACAAGATGAATTTAACATTCCTAGGGCCGGTTTAGATCCGAAAAAATTGGCAAAATGGTACTGCAGCGCTTTTCGTTGTTATTTGTCAAATATTGTCTAATCATGGTCTAATTAGGCTTAAAAGATTCGTCTCGTCCATTTCGTCTAAACTGTGTAATTAGTTTTATTTTTTATCTATATTTAATGCTTCATGCAGGTGTCCAAAGATTCGATGTGATGGAAAATCTGAAAAATTTTGCAAAATTTTCTGGGAACTGAACAGGGCCCTAATTGTCTTATCATCCCCCTTCATTAATAGAATAGTATCATCTAATTAGGTTATACCCCCGTGTACCAGATTAGGAATCAAACCCCTAATATGACCTTTCCTCTTTGCTGGATTCAGCATATGGGCCAAAACAACCCCTACCAAGTTGAACAATAATGGAGATAGTGGATCTCCTTGCCTTAAGCCCCTATGGGTTTTGAAATAAGGACCATTTTCTTCATTGATATTGATAGATACCTTATCTCTCTATGTATCCATAATCCAGTTAGACAGCTTCTCCTAAAAGCCTTTCATCTGTAAAACCTCCTCTAGAAAATATATCTTCCCTGCATCCATAATCCAGTCATGCAGGATAACCACCCCATCAAGAATATATCTTCCCTTAATAAAGGAAGTCTGCCCTTTGTCCACCAGTTTCTCAGCTACCTAGAGAGCCTTTTCATAGTAGGTTTGTGAAAATCTTGAAACTCACATTTAAAAGGCAAATGGGTATAAACTGTCTCACATTGAAAGCCTCTTTCACTTTAGGAATAATAGTTATAGCCCCATAGTTAGCGATATCTAGCTCCCCTCTATTAAAATCATATACCATATTCATGAACTCCCTCTGATCATATTCCAGCAGGATTTACAAAAATTATAGCTAAACCCATCTGGCCTAGGGGCTGAGCTTGCTTTAAGATCTGCAATGATTTTCTGAACCTCCTCTTCATTAAACGGCCTTGTCAAAAAGGAGTTACCCTCCCTGGATAGTCTATCTATTTCCTAACAACTTTCCTAACAGGCTGCTTCCCAAATAAGTTCTTATAGAATTTATAGATAGTTTCTTGGATTTCTTTAGGATCACCTATATTTCTTCCTCCTTCTTCCATGTGTAAGATCATTTTCTTCCTTCTTCTCCCATTTGCACAAGATGGAAGAAGCAGTGTTGGAATCTCCCTATAAAACCCACTTTTCACTCCCCCTTTGTTACCAATAACCCCCGTCTTCTGCCATCAACTCTTCAAACTCCTCTTAGTCTATATATTTCATGGTATTGCCACTCAGATAGCATACTCTCACTTTCATTCTCATCTAGAGCCCAAATCTGAATCCTGATCTCCTCCTTATTTCTCTGAAATTCCCCTCTAAGGTTACCGCTCCACCCTTTTAGAAATTTCCTAAGGGCACTAATCACTCCATGCCACTTGTTGATAGACTAAACCCCTGAACTCCTGCCATTTCTTAGCCGTCAGCTCCCCAAAACCATATCTCTGTACCCACTGTTGCTCAAATCTAAAAATTCTCTTATTTACTTTGGATTTACCTCCGAGTGTGGCAGCATTTAAATTCTAAACGCACATGCATGTATTTTGTTTACTCATTTGACTAAACACACATGCATGTATTTTGCTACCAAAATTAATGAATAAATTTAAGACCATGTTTTCACCAGCATCTCCGACCAGAACTCCGAGAGGAGCGCCCACACCTCGTCTTCGGCTTCCTCCTCCAGCTGCTTTGCAAGCTTCGCGCCATTGATGAGCACCTCGTGGGAGTTTCCGCTGAAAGTGTCGAGCAGGTGTTGGTACAAGGACGACTCATCACCGCTGCACTTGGGTGCCTCCTCGATGCGCTTCTTCACGGCCTCGTAGCGGCGTGTGATCCAGGCAGGCCGGCAGCAGGTCCGGAGCCTTGGCCACCAGGTACACGCAGTAGCGCGACAAGCAGCAGGCGACGACGACCTTGCTCTTGCTGTCGTCGTTGGCCCCCGGCGGCGTCGAGGGAGAAGGAGGAGTACCACCAGCAGAATCGGAGCGGCGGCATTTCATGTCGAAGAGGGTGGTGGCGATGTGCCATATGAGATAGCATCGGTGGTGGTGCCGCCGCCGTCGCCGCACGCCCTTGTGTTGTCGTTGACTCGTTGCCACGTGCGAAGGCATGTCGCCTTATCGCCGCCGTCCCGTCGCTCAGCTGGCCGCCGCCGCCCCTCAGTGACTTGAGGATGGCCTCCTTCACCTCGAGGGGAACGGGAACCTTGGTCGGGACTCGGGTCCTTGTGAGGATCATGGTGGTTTCTCCACCGTCCGAGGGAGAGCAGCTGTCTGGTGGGCCTGGCTCTCAAGCGGCGGCTGCACGCGCATGGCTGCTGCACGACAAAGACGGCTTTAGCATCTGGGTCTGCCGGATCTTATCGTACCAAAACTCCGGGGTCTTGCATCTCGCTCTCGACGAACCAGCCGCCGTCTTCTTCCTGGAGATGCAGCATGTAGCCGTCGATGAGCTGCACGTTGTGGCCGAGCGCGAAGGAGCCCGTCGCCCTCTGGAAGGCGGCGAACCTGAGCACCTTCCTGCAAGCACCAAGTGTCCACAGCGGCGAGATCAGCGCCGTCACGAGTCACGACTAGCAACAAGAGGCCATTCTCCGTGGACGTCGACTGCTTCAGGATGGTGCTGAATATGTTGTAGATGACAAGCGCAGCCACCCACAACGTGTTGATGAAGCTCTCCGTGGACGGCCGGATCTTGAGGCTGTTGACGTCGTCGTCACCAAGGTTTTCATTATCGGAAATTAAAATTTATCGGATGTCATGGATAAAGAGGATAAGCAAGATATATCGAAAATATCGGACCAAATTCAAAAAAAAATTATTTTTTTTTCAAAAAATTTGTAGAATTTGACTTGAAACTAATCCTAAGATATTAAACATCACTTGTTCACAAATCAAAACAAGAATAAATCATTATAAGTGTCAGACCGTCGCGCGACTGATTTTGGATTGTCTGTGTAGAAACAGGAAATAAGGGAAAATTTTGGCTGATATCAAATTTTATCGGACCCCGGAGATAGAAAGGAAATTTCGGAAATATCGGCGACTTTTGGCCGATAAAAAAAACCCTGGTCGTCACCCACCGCGGGCGAGGCAACCGCAGCCACGGCCATGGCCGCCATGCCGACCTTGGCCCTGAGGAACTGGACGAGGATGACCAGCACGAATACGGCCGTGGCCTTGCCGCCCGCGGACGGGATGTAGGTGGTCAGGTAGGACAGGACGGACGTCATCAGCGGGAAGTAGGCCGCCGACAGGCTCCAGAGCAAGAAGCGGCCCACCGGATTGTTGGAACCGAGACTGGGCTCAGCTTCCGGTCCGGCCCAGCTCGCTGTACGCACGAGCCGACGCCTCCACGGGTCTAGGTCCACGGAGCACATACATCAAGGTCTGGGCCTAACTCAACCCAAAAGACTAGCCTGATAGGTGAGGACTGTCACGCCTTATATGTTGTGCTCCCCCACCTTCGATTACCGAGGTGGGACTAACCCCAACAATCTCCCCCGTAGTCACACATCGGTCCCAACTCTTCAACTCACACAAGCTGTGTGGCCAAGACGTTGTCATGACGAGGCCCCTCTCCTTTAGTGGGCTTCTTCGTCTATGTGTGACCCTGCCGAGATTTGTTGCGGGTTTGGCTTTTTCTGACCATGGGCTCCGATACCAGTTTGATAGAACCGAACTCCGGCGAGGAGCTCGGCACGGCGCGGCACCGGCCGGTGGTGACCGCGGCGACCTAACCTGAAGACGGCGAGAGCTCAGGAACTAGAGAGAGAACACAAGATGATTCACCCTGCAAATGGCGCAGCGCGCTTGATGCATTGCATTGAGCCTTTGAAGGCCTTGATCCGCATCCCCCGCCACGCCCGGGCGCTGCACGGTGCGCCGTGATTTCCAGTCATCCGTGCGACATGGCGTGCCAGCCATGGCGGGGAGGTGCCTAAAGACGCGGTCCTAGCGTGCACGTGTGCAATCACCATGCACCTAAGATTCTACGCGGTTACAAAATGTTCACAACTGAAGAATGAACCTATTACATGCATCTAAATTAAGTAAAGAAAACTTGCCACAACTCAGCAACATAACTTGCCACGATTAGGAACGCTGGCAGCAACATAACTTGCCACGATTAGGAACGCTGGCAGCAACATTTCACCCCCTTAATCGTGAGCAACAGCACTGACACCTAGCTTGTAGCGCATCTCCACGAATTTGATCCTGCCGAGAGGCTTCGTCAGAATGTCTGCCAATTGCCTGTTAGTGCCAATGTGTTCAACTTCTGCAACTCCATTGCTGACACACTCCCTGATGAAATGGTAGCGTGTATCAATGTGTTTGCTTCGTTCATGATAGACAGGATTCTTGCTGAGCTCTATAGCTGATTTGCTATCCATGAGCAACTTGAATTTTTGCAGTTTCTCTCCTATCAGATCTGCAATCAACCTAGTCAACCAAACACCTTGGCAAGCTGCTGAAGCTGCTGCAATGTACTCAGCCTCACAGCTTGATAAAGACACAACCCTTTGCTTTTGTGATGTCCATGTCACCACATTGCCATTGAGAAAGAAAACCACACCTGAGGTGCTCTTCCTCTTTTCCAGATCACCAGCATGATCACTGTCAGAATACCCTAACAGTTTCAGGTTTGTGAGTGAGTTTGTTGTATACCTGCAACCATACTTAGTGGTGCCTGCCAAGTATCTCACAATTCTCTTGACAGCAGCCCAGTGCTCAGTTGTTGGACACTCCATGAATCTGCTCACCATTCCAATAGAATAGGATATGTCTAGCCTGGTGTTCACTAGATATCTTAGGTTCCCAACTAAGCTTCTGAATTTAGTCACATCTCTTGCCATGTCAGGTTTCCCAGGGACAAGTTTATAGTTTTGTTCCATTGGTGTATCAATTGGATTACAACCTGTCATGCCACACTGATCAATGATTCTTGCTACATATGCTTTCTGGCACAGAGTGATCTCTCCTGGGTTTTGTTTGACTTCCATACCCAAGTAGTAACTGAGTAGCCCCAAGTCACTCATACTGAAGGTTCTGCACATCTGCTTCTTGAATTCATCAATGTACTTGATGTTTGGCCCACATATGATAAGATCATCTACATACACTCCCAGCAACAACAGTGAATCACCATTGCCCTTTTTATAGACTGCATGTTCCTCCTCACTCTTGCAAAACCCCAACCTGATCAGTTCTTGGTCCAACTTTGCATTCCAGGCTCTAGGTGCCTGTTTCAGGCCATACAATGCCTTCTGCAATTTCAGTACTTTCCCTGGATATCTTGGATTCTCAAAACCTGGAGGTTGTTTGACATAGACTTCCTCCTACAACTCACCATTGAGAAAAGCTGATTTTACATCCATATGGTGCACTTCCCATTTCTCACTGGCAGCTAGTGCTAGAATCAGCCTCACAGTTTCTAGCCTAGCAACAGGAGCAAACACCTCCTCATAATCCACTCCATACTTTTGGGCATATCCCTTTGCAACAAGTCTTGCCTTGTGCTTGACAATGTTTCCCTCAGGATCCCTTTTCACTTTGTAAACCCACTTCAAACCTATTGCCTTGTGACCTTTAGGCAGGTTGGTGTACTGCCAAGTGTTATTTTCTTCAATTGACCTCAACTCAGAATTCATGGCCTTGACCCAGCACTCCTCTTCCAGAGCATCTTCAACTCCACTTGGTTCATCAGCTGCTAACAAACAGATGCCACTGTACTCATAATCTTGCATTTCATCAGTGTTGTCAAGAATGTCAGTCAGGGTTCTAAACCTCAGTGGACCACCATAAGTATCTTCTGAATGCTGACTGGGTGGAGTTGCATAAATCACATTTGGTGCAACCATGGATTCTGGTGTATTTTGCTGTTGTGGTGAGCCATTGTGACTCCCACCATCTCCAAAACCTGCAGAGTGGCCTGCAGAATTACCAGCTCCAGATTCTGCACCTGGACTAGCTGGCCAATTAGCAATATTTTCTATTGTCGGATTTTGCACTATAAGAAATACCCTTATACATGACGATTCGCTCTCGTCATAGACAAGCGAAAACGCGTCACGGTTAACTTACCATGACGATCGAAAAGAACGTCATGTATCCCGCGTCATACATTTACTGGACCGAGATAAGCCGTCACGGATTGGCATTTGTGTTCGTCATGGAATCCCTGGAAGCCCATTCAGCCCAGGCTAAGACCGATAGCTTGTGACAAAATAGACCGTCATAACCATCTGCCACACAGGATGACATGTAGGATGTTTCTCCGTCACTGGTTTGAGTTACCATGTAAGTGCCATGTGTTCACAAAATTGACCATCACAGATTATATAATGAAAATCACATAAAGCCCAATCATTTGGTTAACTCAATTTGCAGTACATTAACACAACATGTTCTGATCATCATAAAACCTAAGGAAACACAAAAACAGGTCATTGTCAACCTTCACATCTATTACAACAGCATTCTAGACAGCCTGCATAAGCTTGAATTTTTTTTGCTGTATAGTGACACTCCTTCAAAAATCCATTGCACCAGGTTCCTGGTCTTTGTACTTGTCTCCCTGAAAATACACATGTGCACAGATTAACTCAAATGTAGGCAAAGTAAACCGTAGACAAGGAACAAGGCGTCAAGTCATGTACAATGACAGAGAAGGTACATACATTGGGACATCTACACAAACATAATAGTGGTCCTATTGTGACCTCTAAGGAACTGAGAGGAGACAAGATCTCTCTCAGCAAGTGTGGTGAACTGACTTATAAAATCTGAGTGGAAACATGTAATGGACAGTCTTAGCTTGAGGGCCAAATGCATGAGGCAGGTGTATGTGCCTTCAGTTTTTGGGCAGCATCATGTACATAGTTGGAACTGTTTTTAGCAATATTAGGAACAAAGAAAATACTGCTCATAACTTCAAAGAAATAGTGGTAATTTGGTAACCGATCTACAAATAGTTAAATGATCAGGCATTCAGTTTATGCAGATGATGAAAAAATTGACTGAAAATAAATTCACTTGTAAAGTAGAGGCCTGCCAATTAACCATATACCAAAAACTACCACATTAGCAAATTGGTGTAAATCAGAGGCAAGAAGCATTCATGTTACGTGCCCTTTATTACCTCCTGATTCTTGTTCTGCTCAATTCAGTAGCTCAATTCACAGTTAATTGGTTGACTGTGGTGACAGACTATGATTCACCGATGCCACTGATCATTGGTTCAGTCCCTCAACTCATCCCTTTGTCGCTGCTGCTGCAGTTGCAGATATGCAGTTACATGTTCTTGCAATCGAGACCTGCACAATGGAACCTAAAAAACTTAGCATAAAACTTAGCTTAACGCTGAACTGATATTAACAATACAAAGATCATTTACTAACTTTGTTGAGAACTGACAGATTTAGGACTTTAGTACAATAATATCATTATAAAAGTGAAGCCATAGATGGAACTCAATGTCATAAGAATTTACAGCGTATAGATCTCCACCTGTGATGACATATCCAACACCTAGAAATATAGCACAAGAAATTATAGTACAGACTATGATTCATTTTCACACTATCCCACCAAAGGGAGAGTTCACACTAACAGCAGATATGGGTTGACATTGACACTCACACAACTGAAATTTTAGGAAATTCACAGTTCACTTAACTGAAATTTTAGGAAATTCATAGTTCAACTAAAAGCCGAGCAGTCTGCAGGACGGTTGAACTCTAGAGCATTCCTTGACAAATACGTACAATTGGTATCACTGCATTCATGGATGAACAGTCAAATAAGAAAGACTGTAAATCAGATCTGCTGAACCAAATAAAGTAAATTATATTATAAGCAAAAACATAAATTATTTAAGCTAGAGAGGAGGCACATATCCAGTGAATTAGCAGAGGAAGCACATAAAGATTGACAAACCTGATAAAGAAATATGAGAAAGATGATGACAGAGGAATCATGAGATCCAGCCATCATCCGTGTCACCTATTCTGCAGATGACGGGGAAGAACATAGGAGGTGCCGCCTGTGTTGCTGGAGATGTTGGTGAAGAGCATGGGGAAAGAGAAACCACGGCTGCCCGTGGAGAAGGAGCAGGCGCAGCTGGAGGGGGCTGCCACCGGAGGCGCTCCGTCGCCTGAGGGGACCACCGCCGGAGGGGGCGCAGCCACCGGAGGCGCTCCGTCGCCTGATGGGGCCACCGCCGGAGGGGGCGCAGCCACCGGAGGCGCTCCGTTGCCTGAGGGGGCCGCCACCGGAGGGGGCGCTGCCACCGGAGGCGCTCCGTCGCCTGAGGGGGCCGCCGCCGGAGGGGGTTTTACCACCGGAGGCGCTCCGTCGCCTGAGGAGGCCGCCGCCGGAAGGGGCCGCCGTCCGAGGGGGGCCAATCTGGGATGATGGAGGAGACGGCAGTGGTGGTGGAAGGAACCCGATCCGCTTTAGAGAGAGACGAGAGAAAGACGGCCGGTGGTGGGAGATGCTCGATCTAACCCTAAGTCCGTTGATATAGTCGATACTTGTAAATGGGCCAGCTGTGGGAGTCCAAATGAACCCATTCCTGATCCACGACGTTTTTAGAATACGTCACCTATAAACCGTCATGTCATACTCAACAACAAAAGTGTCTGTCACTTGTTGATCTATGTTGCTCATCCAATTGTCCCAATCCCAAGGCATTTTTTCATCAAAAATAACATCCCTGCTTACCACCAATCTATTGGTAGAGGGATCAAACAGCCTAAAGCCCTTTGTGCCTGATTCATAGCCAATGAAGACCATTCTCTTGGATCTGTGAGACAATTTGCCTATGCCAGGACCAACTTGCTTTACATGAGCCACACAACCAAATATTTTCAAATGACTCACCTTTGGCTTCACACCATGCCAAGCTTCAAAAGGAGTTATGTTGTTGAGAGCTTTTGTGGGTGATCTGTTTAACAAATAAACTGCAGTCCTTACTGCTTCTCCCCAGAAAACTGATGGAACTTTCATTGCCTTAAGCAGACACCTGGCCATCTCAACAACAGACTGATTCCTCCTCTCCACTACTCCATTTTGCTGAGGAGTATATGGAGTGGTAGTGTAGTGTTTTATTCCTCCTTCACTACAAAAGATAGAGAACAGATTGGAATTGAATTCTCCTCCCCTATATGTTCTCATGGCTTTGAGCTTTGCACCAGATTCATTCTCAGCTCTAGCAACAACTTTCTTGAACATCTCTAGAGCTTGATCTTTGCTTTTCAACATCTCAACCCACATATACCTACTGTAATCATCAACTACTAGTAGGAAATATGAGGCACCCCCTATGCTTTTGGGAGTTATTTGACCACAAAGGTCAGTGTGCACCAACTCTAAACCCCTTTGAGCTCTGAAACTTGACACTTGAGGGAAAGGTTTTCTATGCTATTTTCCAAGAACACACCCATCACAAATTCTTTCTACTCTCTTGACTGATGGCAACCCTTCAACCATGCCCTTGGAACTGAGATCACTCAATGATCTAAAATTGATATGCCCATACCTAGCATGCCAATCCCAAGACACGTCTTCTGACTGAGCTAGTAAGCAAATTGGTGGAACCAACCCAAACTTACCCAAATACAGTCTGTTATCAACCCTAGGAGCAGAAATCAGCAGTGTACGTTCTTGATCATAAACACATAATCTACCATTCTCTCCCACATATTTGAACCCTTTTTCTTCCAACTGACCCAAACTAACAATATTGCTTTTCAATTCAGGTATGTAATAGACTTCAGTAAGAACTTTATGACCTTTGTTTCGATCTTGCATCACTACTGAGCCCATACCTTTGATCTTCACAGTGGAGCCATCTCCAAATTTGACTGTACCCTGAACACTGTTGTCGAGCTGTGTCAGGGCTGACAGTGTGCCCGTCATATGGTTGCTCGCTCCAGTGTCGAGCACCCAGACGCCACTAGGGACATCCACCGGCTTGACCTTCTCCTCCAGTAGATGGACGTACTGCGGTGACCCGTGTACCACATGACACGTGGCCAACATCAGCGCGCCCGCCTGATCACCGCCGCCGATGGCGACGTTGGCCTCCGTTGGAGCCTGTTCTTTCTTCTTCTCCTTCTTGGGCCTCTTGCAGTCTTGCTCCTAGTGGCCATAGATGCCACAGTTACGGCACCAGCCTTTGCGACGTGGCGTGCCCTCGGAGGTCAGTTTGACCGGCTTTGAGGCGCCGCCATCAGATCGCGCCACTGCCTTGTACTTCGGAGCACCGCCGCCAGCGCCGCTCCCTCCAGGCTTGGACCCCGAGGTGAAGCGATGCTTGTGCTTCTCGATCCAATCTTCTTCCGCCATCATCATTCTGCCCATCTTATCGGTGATGGCCTCGGTCTTGTCATCGAACCGTTCCTCTGCGGCCCGCAGCCTCCCGATCAATTCCTCCACCGTCAAGGTCTTGAGGTCGACGAACATCTCAAGGGAAACAACCACCTGCTGGAAACGAGGTGGCACCACGCGCAAGAATTTCTTCACTACGCGCACATCTTCGATGTTCTCACCGAGAGTTTTGAGGTTGCTGACGAGGTTGGTGATGCTCATGCCGAAGTCGTCGATCGATTCTCCATCTTTGAAGGCGATGTTCTCAAATTCTTTCAGGAGTCTTTGGGCATTCACCTCCTTGACTCGATCTGCGCCGATCCGCATCGTCTTCATGGCCTCCCACGCCTCCTTCACCGTCGCCTTCCTCCCCAACGACTGCCACATCTCCTTCGGGACGGAGCGCAGGAGAGCGCCCATCGCCTGTCGATCCTATGCACGCTTGACGCCGGTACCTGGGTCGATCACCCCCCAGATCTCGAGCGCCTCGTAGTTGCACTGCATCAACATGGCCCACTCGGTGTAGTTGTCGGTGGTTAGCATCGGCCAGAGGAGTGAGCTCTCCTTGACGCCGCCGGTGCTGTTTGAGGTTTGGGCGTCGCCCATGGTGGACGGTGGCGGCGATCTCTTGGGAATGATGAACTTCTTGCGTGCTGGTTCTCTCGGTGGGCTTACGCTGCCGTCGTATTGCATAAACAAGGCTCTGATACCAGTTTGATAGAACCGAACTCCGGCGAGGAGCTCGGCCCGGCACCGGCCGGTGGTGACCGCGGCGACCTAACCTGAAGACGGCGAGAGCTCAGGAACTAGAGAGAGAGAACACAAGATGATTCAGCCTGCAAATGGCGCAGCGCGCTTGATGCATTGCATTGAGCCTTTGAAGGCCTTGATCCGCATCCCCCGCCACGCCCGGGCGCTGCACGGTGCGCCGTGATTTCCGGTCGCCCGTGCGACATGCACGGCGTGCCAGCCATGGCGGGGAGGTGCCTAAAGATGCGGTCCTAGCGTGCACGTGTGCAATCACCGTGCACCTAAGATTCTACGCGGTTACAAAATGTTCACAACTGAAGAATGAACCTATTACATGCATCTAAATTAAGTAAAGATAACTTGCCACAACTCAGCAACATAACTTGCCACGATTAGGAACGCTGGCAGCAACATTTACCAATTGTTGGAACCGAGACTGGGCTCGGCTTCCGGTCCGGCCCAGCTCGCTGTACGCATGAGCCGGCGCCTCCACGGGCCCAGGTCCACGGAGCACACATATTAAGGTCTGGGCCTAACTCAACCCAAAAGACTAGTCTGATAGGTGAGGACTGTCACGCCTTATATGTTGTGCTCCCCCACCTTCGATTACCGAGGTGGGACTAACCCCAACACGGATTGCCACCGCTTCGCTGCCGCGAGCTCAGCACCAGCAGCAGTGGGCCATGGACGGCGACCACTGCAAGAAGAATGGTGGCGCTGATATCTCGTTTGCCAAGCTCACTACTAATTGCAGTCATGTTCATAGCCGAATGCTTGTTGGAATTATATATTGCAGTCGTATCCATGATGAACAGCTTGTTGGAATTGTATATATTGGCTTGGAGAAGTGTGTGCACACACACATACTGATGAGGCGCCCAGTCTCTTGCCTGTCACCGCAGCATTCTTAAAAATGACGACAATATAAAGTTAAAGAGGCGACAATGCCCGTCTTCAAGGAAAGAGTATCGCATCAACAGCCTTTGTTCTTGCTAAAAAAAGAAAAACACAGCTTTATTCTTTATTCCACAAGAAGGTCCCCTAGTTTTCAGTTGAGAGTTGAGGCAGCACAGATGAATACAGAACACGGAATATATTAGCTAGATCACCAATTCACCATCTTCGCCGTCTCGTTGGATGACATACAGTCATGGTGATTAGAATCTTATTAGGAGATTAGGAGACAAATAGTAAAAGTTCATGTAATACCTATACAATCAGTAAAAAACTATAAATCTTTACTATTAGTACATTGCGAACGGTCAATAGCCTAGCGGAGATGCTAGCGCCCGGACTTCTGGTGCTCAGGATGCGTCCGAATGCAGCTCCCACCAGCCAACTGTTAAATGATTCCACCTACCATGGGCTTGCATCACGGCCCACCAACGGGAGTCCGATCTCAGGCTACTCGTAGTAACAGAACAACGAAGCGATATTCCTGCCCTGCCCATGTAACAAAGAAGCGGAGAGCACGTGCTCGTGTCCGCACCCCCTCCGCAGTCTGAGAAGGATGCAAGACAGCAGAAGGCGAGGAGGTGACACTGAGGTGAGGCAGTAGAAGGCGAGAAGGAAAATGCAACACCCGATGTACTTTCGAAACATCTAGATGTAACATACGTATAAAGACAGACGAAACACATAAAACATACGTATGCAACATTTACAAAAACACCTGAAAAAACACTTGAAACCATTGCAAGTATACGCAACATTCAGACAGATGACCTACAACATATGTGTGGAACATATGCACATCCAGATAAACACTCTTGCAACATACGTCTGAAAAAACAGATGAAATATTGGCAACAAACGTTTGCAATATACGTGTACAACCATTGCAACATATGCAACAACACGATCTACTTTTGCAACATCCATATGAAACACTTGCAACATACTTCTAAAACATCTGCAACACTTAAAATAGACACTTCCAACATGCGCTTTCAAGTGCAGCATCTACTTGCTGCTTACAAAATGGAGGCTCGCTAGCATGTGGAGATCATCGGAGGCAGCCGCGCCGTCGCCACCATCGACCAGATCAACTCCGCCTACCACAAGGCTAGTGGGGATCCCTTCATGGACGCCGGTATCCTAGGCTCCACGCAGGACACGCTGCCCCTGCAGCCGGCGCCGCAGTCCCCACCACCACTGGATCTCTCACCGCATAGTGGATCTGGTGGGAGGAGCAGCGAGGCAGAGTGGGGTGGAGGCGCACGACGCATGATGCGGGCGAGCGGCGTGAGCGAGTTGGTTCGTCCGTTCGGACAGATGCCCAGGTCTAATCATTATCAAAACTGACCGCACGCAGACAAATGGACGAAGGAAACATTGTTTATTAGGCCAAAACTGAGGGGACACGAAAAAGAGGATGTGGCAAATAGAAAACCGTACAAAAACAAAACCCTAAACGCGGAAGAAGATTAGCACTGAATGAAAAAAATTATTGCAGAAATTTTGACTTTTTAATATTATTAGGTATAGATATAGATATTGATATAGATATAAATATAGATATAGATATAGATAAGCTTTACTCGGTTCCAATCCAAAGGGCACACAAGTGACACGAATAATGGGTTATTTCAGTCTCCAACGACGTCTTGAGCCCGTCACATTTACCCACTTCACTAGTCTTTTTATAAGCTTTCATTCACATAGCAGTACTTGCGACATGGGACGTTTCTCTCTCTTTGTTCTTTCATTGTTACGTGATATTGTTTCACTTTATTCTCAAGAAGCTTTGCCGAAGACAAGAAACAATATTGTGTGCCTAAAATTCTTTTAAGCGAGAACACAATGCACCAAGGAAAGAATAAGAAAGGACCCATGTCCTTATTAAAAAAAAGGCCGACATGAGGAGGCTAACTTTGATGCATGCATGCAGTGCACTTAGGCCATGTTTAGTACCCAAAAAGAGCCAAAAATTTTTGCATAGTAACTGTCACATCGAATCTTTGGACGTATGCATGGAGCATTAAATGTAGGTAAAAAAATAACTAATTGCACAGTTTGTCTGTAAATGTCGAGATGAATCTTTTGAGCCTAGTTAGTCCATGATTAGATAATTTTTGCCAAATAACAACGAAAAGTACTACAAGAACTTTTCTCCAAAAATTTTCGCATCTAAACACGCCCTTAGGCTGAGGGTCTGTCTAGCTCCTCGTGATCCAACAAATAAAGAGCGTGTAGCAGTCATGATCGTTTCCTGTATCTTTCAGAGGCGTGTGATGTGATGCAAATGCAATCGGGTGTGCATGTCAGGTGTGCGGCGTGTGCTATACTAAATCTAGCTTTCTTGTCATTTAGTGCAAACATTATGCGGTTCTCTTTTCTATAAGTACTCAAGTAGAAACAAAAGCAGAAGATAAAAGATGCACATGTGCTACCTTCAAACCATGCATCTCTTCGCTGCCCCTTGAGTGAGGTTCGTTGGTGCAAAAGTTAAGTGGTTGATTTTAGAGAAGCGGGCAAGGTGCCGTCTCTAAAAGCATATGGGCGCATGGACACATGCATGGTACTTTACTGAAGCATTTTGCAGTATCTGTGCTTCATGAACTGGAGGAGAGGTTGAAATGTCGTTTGTCCACGAAGTTTTTTCCGAATTCTTGAACAATCTAAAAACTCGATCGGCCAAACAAGAAAAAAAAAGCAAGCATGAGGAGAGATGTCTCCCTCCTTGCTGAGCTGTTATTATATAGTAGGGGCCTTTTTTGAGCTCAGCTGATTAATCGTCTTTGTTGACTGAGCAAATGTCTAACCAAGTTAAGAAATACATAAGGTTAAATGGGCTATCCATGTATTGCATAAATACTATTTTTATTCTATTTTTTTAAAAAATACTATTTCTGCCAAAACTTTCAGAGTGCAGAGGCTGGCTTTCGGTCCGTGAACTAAAGGCCTGGACTGTTGGAGATGTCTGTGATGGTCTAGGCCCTCAAATTGGGCCAACATGTCGTGGTGGTCCTGAACATGGGCTGGTCCGGATCGCTCTGCGGCTGCAACTATCAGCTCAAGTTGCATTTCCTAAAAAAAAAAGCTCAAGTTGCATTTATTGTTAGCACTTCGTCTAGTACTCCAGTAGACAAATCGGGTATGACGTCTTGATCATATCTAAATTTGGCCGTGCCCGTGCCGGTGCGGCCCGGCTGGCCATCTATATCCACTGCCCTCCTCGCTCGGCCGCTGCTCCGCCGCCGACAGGCCACCATCACTCGGCGACTCCACCACCATTCCGTCCCTGAACTTGGCGTATATGTCACCCCTTAGAAATCCCTGGTCCTCCACACGAGCACCAGCGACACGAGCGCGCCGCCCACCGTGGCGGCCGTGATGACGAGAAACGATGTCCGGAAGCACTCGACGCCGAAGCACGCCTTGTCCCCAGCTCCACACCGCCGTGCTGCCTCGCGGGCCGCGGCCTCGGAGTCGTAGAGCCGGCCCGCGACGCGCACGTTGAGCACGTAGGCGCCGACGGGGCTGGCGACGGCGCCCAGATTGCAGAGCGTGGGGTAGCGCCTGAGCCCGAACAGCTCGGAGATGACGGCATACAGCAGCGGCCACTGTGCGCCCAAGCAGAAGCCGACGAGCACCGACGCCGCGTAGAGCGCGCGCGGGACGCCGAAGGCGATGAGGAGGTGGTCGGCGCAGGACGCGAGGAGGACGAGCGTGAGCGCCAGAGGCCGCCGGAACCCGTACCGCGACAGGAGCGCCTCGGAGACGTACCTGGCGGTGACGCGGCCGGCGTAGTTCCACACGCTGATGAGGGAGACGAAGGCGTCCACGCTCTTGGGCGGGTAGCCCAGCGACTGCCCCATCTGCCCCATGTTGTCGATCGCCGTCAGCGTGCCGCCGGCGCCGCAGGGGATGGCCACGAACAGGATCAGCGTGTCTACGCTTACCAGCGCCTGCGGGATGGAGTAGTCCTCGCCGTGCGCCTCCGGGCTGAACGTGTGACGCAAGAAGGAGCCCAGGCAAGAGGAAGCCGGTGGCGTATCGGTAGTAGTGCTCGCTGGCTCCGCCAATGGCATGGTGGCGGTGGATTTCTCAACGACCGTCACCATCACGGCGGGCGCGTCACTCGGAGAGTCCTCGAGCTCCTTCTTGATCCGGTACTCCTGCCTGACGACGATGGCGAGGGGGAGGAAAAGAAGGACGAGGAGCCCGGCTGCCGACGCGGCGTAGGCGGCACGCGAGAAGCTGGCCTGCCTCTGCACGACGATCATGACGAGGATGTTTGCGGCGAGCGCGACGGAGATGTAGAGCAAGGAGAGGAACATGTCGCCGCCTCCACCACGGCTGCCCGTGCTCCTCTTCGGCCGGTGATGATCCAGAGGCATAACGCGGACGGTGTTAGGTTGGTGTTAGGTTGATCTCCACCAGGTTGGTCCAACGGTCACCTGGGCCTTGACCTCGTGCCCTGATCAGGGGCGTCAAGCCCAATACATGGCTGGTGGGTCCTGTCGCGCAGCGCTATAAAGAGGAGGTGGGGGCCGGGGCACTCAGTAGTCAGTACTAGGTTCCTCTGAGCCACCGTTTTTTCCCACCTACATCCTAACCCTAGACCGATCAAGAGGGTGCGCTATGAGCGACGGGAAGTCCACGCCGCCACTGCACCACGCCGCCACCATGCGAGAGAACACCGCGCCGCCATTTCACCGGTGTGCGGGAAGAGAACGCAAGCCGCTGCACGACGCTGTTTCATCGGCGCGCGGGCTTAGGGCTCCGTCGCACGCCTCCTTGACGGCGGCGTGCTCACCCGTGAAGGGGAACGCACACGCTGGCAAGAGGCCATGCGGCGGCACCGCCACCTCCATCTCCAACGGCCACGGCCGGTTGCTTCTTTGGCCCCCACCTGCGGTGGGAGACGCTGCTAGCTACGGCGCCGGACGAGAAGAGAGATCTGAGAGGGAAGCAAATGAACTAGGGTTTCAGGGGAGGTCATCGCGGCTGCGTGTTTTATTCCGCCAAGATGCACGCGTGACCATCGGATTGAGATCTACGGACGAGAAAGATCGGGCCAGATTCAGCCTAGGCGGGCGAAGGAAATTTCGGCCCATGCCCAGGTTGCAGCCTAGGCGCGGGAGAGGCAGACACTGTTGGACCTTGGGCTGCAGCTCTGCGGGCCCAAAATGAACAGTATTCTTTATGATTTTCATTTATGTTTTTCAGAAACATTTATTTGATGTTTTATTCACTTTTTGCATGTTTAAATCTCTATCCAAATTTGCACCAACGTGTATATTGTTTAGAGAGAAGATCAGTATATAATGCTTCTGAATTAGTAAATTTTAACTCAATGTTTCCGCTGCTATGTTTAAGTTTAATCCTCTAATTAAATTAGAACCAACAGGAAAATTTAATTGGAGGAGTAGTGAAATTTGTTAACGTTAATTTATGGTATTGTTATTTTCTAACCAACGTTGATAATAACAATATCATAATTTTATTCATGAGATTTTATGTATTAATTCTATTTCTGCCTAACGGTGATGTAGAATTAGTATAGAAGAAAGTTGTATGTTTTAATTTTGACCAATGCTAAATTAAGGCATGCAATTATTATGTTAAATTTTTCTCACTTTCTCTGATGATGTTTTCAGGACTCAACCCCATGATGTGTATCGCGCAAATCCCGCCTTTTGATGGGAGTAACTATCGGGTTTGGCGAGAGAAGTATGAGTTAGCGCATGCGCTTTTAGAGAATGACCTAGCACTCACCTCACCCTGTCCCACTGAACCAGTGGACCCTGTGAGGGAAGAAAATGAGGCCGAAGCTGCTTTTGCTACTCGATAGCGGAACCATGCTGACATCCGAATGAAGTATGATCTTGAAAAGAAAAAATGAGACATCTCGAACCGCAAGTGTTTGTTGGTGGCTAAGTCCACTATTGCAGATCCTATAAGGGGATCAATCCCAGATTGTGACACCGCCACAGAGTATCTAGAAAAAGTAAAGAATCAGTTTACTGGGTCTTCAAAGGCCACAGCAAGTACTCTAATTAAGAAGCTAGTGAATGAGAAATACTCTAGTGGTGAAATAAGAGAGCACATATTGAAGATGAGCACCACGACATCAAAACTAAAGCCAATGGATATGGGGCTCAAGGATGAGTTCCTAATTCATTTGATTTTTGCTACCTTGCCAAAAGAATATGAAACCTTTGTTGTCAACTACAACATGTAGCCCGATAAATGGGACATAGAAAAGCTCATTGCAATGTGTGTTCAAGAGGAGGAGAGGCTCAAGTCCTCACATAGTGAATCTGTTCATTTTGTGAAAGACAACAGAAAGAAGAACTTTAACAAGAATCCTAGACCACAAGGGAAACCTCAGTCGGATGGTAGCTCCTCCTCGAAGTCAGAGGGAAAGGCCCCTCAGAATGATCACCATTAGCAGAACAACAGTGTTCAAATTGACAAGGATCAGTGCAAATGGTGCAAGAAGCGTGGACACTAGCAGAGGGACTGTCCAGAGTTTCTGAAGAGCCTTTTGAAGAGAGGTGAGGACATTATTACTTTCATAAATAAGTCCTTATATTTAAGTTATGCAAAATCTACTTGGTGGATTGATTCAGGAGCAACTATTCATGTTGCAAATTCATTACAGGGATTCCATATGAGGAGGACCCTGCAAAGAGGAGAAAGAAGAATTAAAGTAGCAAATGGAGTTGAAGCTCAAGTTGAAGCCATTGGAGATCTCTCTCTAGATTTAGATGATGATTTTGTAGTTAAATTTTCAGATGTACTTTATGTTCCCTCTTTGCGAAGAAACTTAATAAGTGTGTCTCGTGTAGATGACGATAGTTATGATTGCCATTTTAGTAATGGCTAATGTCAGATTTTGTTTAATAATAAATGTGTTGGTCTTGCCTTCCGACAAGATAAACTTTATTTATTATTATTTTCTGAGAATGTGAATGCTATAAGCAATGTGAATAAGAATGCCTCCTCGTCTATGAATGTAAGTAAGAAGTGGAAGAGAGTTCATGATATATTGTCGAAATTATGGCATTGTCGTTTAGGCCATATTTCGAGAGGGAGGATAGAACGATTGATTAAAGAATCAATTCTTTTGCCATTATAATTTTCAGATTTAGTTCATTGATTGCATTAAAGGAAAGTATGTTAAAAAGATAAAGAAAGACGGCAAACGAAGCAGATGAATCTTAGAAATAATTCACACAGACATCTGTGGTCTGTTTCCTGTGAAAAGTGTGGATGGTTATGATTCATTTATAACATTCACAGATGATTATTCATGTTATGGCTACATTTATCCAATTAAGGAAAGATCAGAAGCATTGGATAAATTTTAGATATTTAAGGCTGAAGTAGGAAATCAGCACAATTTAAAGATTAAGATAGTAAGATCAGACCGTGGTGGAGAGTACTATGGGCGTCATACCCCATATGGCCAAGTTCCTAGACCTTTTACAAAGTTCCTATAGAAAAATGGCATAGTTGCCCAATACTCTACACCGCGGGAGCCTCAGCAGAATGGAGTAGCTAAAAGACGCAACCGTATCTTAATGGACATGATGAGAAGTATGATAATTTACTCCTCTCTACCGATAAGTTTGTGGATGGAGGCGTTAAAAACCGCCATTCATATTTTTAATCGAGTACCTAGCAAATCGGTGCCCAAAACACCATATCAGTTGTGGACAGGCAGGAAACCCTCACTTAACCATTTACGTGTGTGGGGTTATCCAGTTGAGGCTAAAGTCTTTAACCCAAACATAGGGAAGCTAAACTCCAAGACATTTAGTTACTATTTCATTGGCTACCCAGAAAAGTCAAAATGTTATCGCTTCTATTGTCCTGACAGACATACGAAATTTATAGAAACAAGACATGCTGTGTTCTTGGAGGAAGAACTGATCAAGGCGATCAAGGTAGCGTGAGAAATTAACCTTGAGGAGAAGCGGGTGCATGCGCCTACTCCGATGGTTCAAGAGCCATTCTTCACGCTACATGTTGTTGCTGCACCAACAGTGCAAGACACTGTGGTGACAACACCTGTTGTTAGTTATCCCGTGGTGACAATGAATGAACATGAAGAACCTATCCTTCAGGATCCCATAAGACCTTGTGTCGCACATGAGGAAGAACAACCACAACCCCATATGGAACAAGCGCTAGAGGCCCCAAGAAGGTCTCAAAGAACAAGAAGATCAGCCATTTCAGATGATTACGGAGTATATGATACTAAAGAATTTCAAATGGAGGGTGATCCCACCTCATTTGAAGATGTCATGAGAAACACTCACTCAGAGAAGTGGCTTGAAGCCATGCAAGAAGAAATGAAATCAATGAGTACCAACAAAGTTTGAGAGTTAGAAACAATTCCTAAAGGAACCAAGACAATAGATTGTAAATGGGTCTATAAAACCAAACATGACTCCAAAGGGAATATAGAAAGATTTAAAGCGCGACTTGTGGCGAAAGACTTTACGCAAAGAGAAGGCATATATTACCATGAGACATTTTCTTCAGTCTCATGTAAAGATTCTTTTAGAATTATAATGGCACTAGTAGCATATTACGATTTAGAACTATATCAGATGGATGTAAAGACGGCATTCCTCAACGGGGATTTGGAGAAAAATGTTTACATGGCACAACCAAAAGATTTTGTTGTAGAAGAAAAAGAACGTATGGGATGCCGCCTGAAAAAATCCATTTACGAATTAAAATAAGCATTAAGACTGTGGTATTTAAAGTTTAATAGTACAATAAGAAAATTTGGGTTTAAAGAAAATGTAAAGGACAATTACGTTTATGCAAAGTTCAAGAATGGGAAATACATTTTCCTAATCCTGTATGTAGATGACATCTTACTCGCTAGTAGTGATGTCAATTTACTGCTGGAGACGAAGAAGTTCTTGTCCTCAAATTTTGATATAAAAGATCTCGGTGAAGCCTCTTTCGTTCTGGGGATATAGATTCATCAAGATAGAAGAAAAGAGGTTTTAGGATTCTCACAAAGGCATATTTAGAAAAGGTTCTAAAGAAATATAGTATGCATATGTGTAAGCCTTCACCTGATTCCATAGTCAAGGGCGATAGATTTGGGAAATTCCAATGTCCCAAGAACCAATATGAGATCGATCGAATGAAAGCAGTTTCATATGCTTCAGCTATTGGAAGTTTACAGTATGCTCAAGTGTGTACACGCCCTGACTTAACGTTTGTTATCAGGTTACTTGGCAGATTTCAGAGCAACCCAGGAATAGAACACTGGGGAATGGTAAAGAAAGTTATGTGTTATTTGCAAGGGACGAAAAGCCTCATGCTAACGTACAGAAGATCTGATTCCTTACATATAGTGGGGTACTCAGATTCAGATTAAGCGGGAGATGATAAAAAGTCCATGTCAGGGTATATATTTACTCTCGCTGGAGGAGCTATATCGTAGAAAAGCTTTAAGCAAATCATCACTACATTGTCCATGATGTATGCCGAGTTTGTAGCATGTTATGAGGCCACGGGACAGGGGAATTGACTAAAGAAATTCATACCCGGGTTAAAAGTGGTAGACGACATACATAAGCCACTAAAGTTGTACTGTGATAATAATAAGCAGTACAGTATGCTCACAACAAGTCAAGTGGTGCTACCAAATACATTGACATAAAATATTATGTTGTGAAAGATAAAGTCCAGGATCATATAATTAGTTTTGAGCATATAAGTACAGAGAAGATGCTCGCGGATCCGCTCACAAAAGGCTTACCGCCCAACGTGTTCAGAGAACACTTAACGGCATACGTTTACGGGAAAACCTATGATTCCTGGAAAGTAAGGGCCTAGTTGAGAATCTGTTTCAAAACAGAGAGGTGTATGATAGTTGTTAATCTAATGGCAACTGACCATGACGATGAGGCACGCTCTATATACTGATCTGTGATGGAATGGGAAAATAAATGAGTTTTAAGTTTAAGTATAAAGTTTAGAGTATAAGTTGAGATCAAGGGGGAGAATGTTAGGTTGATCTCCACCAGGCTGGCCCAACGGTCACCTGGGCCTTGACCTCGTGCCCTGATTGGGGGCGCCCAGCCCAATACCAGGCTGGTGGGTTCCTGTCACGCAGTACTATAAAGAGGAGGTAGGGGCCGGGGCACTCAGTACGAGGTTCCTCTGAGCCACTGTTTTTCCCCACCTACATCCTAACCCTAGACCGATCGCGAGGGTGCGCTGTGAGCGACTGGAAATCCACGCCGCCACTGCACTACGCCGGACTCCACTCCTACTCCTACATCGACATCATCGAACCGCGCCGATCTCATCACCGACGGTGACCATGGCCAACGCCTCTGGATCCAAGCCCGCCGATGGTCGGTAACCTACACACACCTCCTCCTCCCTCTAGTCTCTCTGTTTAGTTCATTATCTAGGGTGTCTTTTATATCAAATAGAGAAGGATGTACCCGCTAGATCTACACCTAGTGATCCTCTAAGTATAACAGACGGTGCCAAGCAACATGACGGAGATGGCGGCGGGGAGCCAGGTGATGAGGAGGACGAGCGACCGGGCGTCGCCGCCGCCGTAGAGAGCGAGGTAGATCTGCACGAGGATGGCACTGCTGAGGCCGACGTATCCCTTGAGCAGGCCGAGCACGGCGCCGCGGGCCTCGAGGAAGTTACTGATGCACGCCACCAATGCGCCGGTGCCGGCGAACGCGTGCGAGTTGGCGCCCGCGCAGACGTAGGCGCACATGAGCCAGAGCGGCTGTGGCGGTGGGCGCCCGGCGTTGCCTGGCGTGAGGGAGAGGTAGACCATGAGGTAGCCCGCGAGGTTCATGGCGGCGCCGTTGGCGAGCATGGCCCACGGCGGGGCCACCTCGTTGAGCAGCCCCGCGGGCCTCGAAGAAGGCGAGCGTGGCGACGGCGCGCTGGTCGTAGCCCAGCACCGACTTGAGCGCCCGGGAGTAGATGCCAAACGCGTACGTCGCGCCCGACGCCGACAGGATCAGCAGGCACGCCAACAGCGTGAACCATCGCCCGGAGAGCACCTGGCGGGCGAACCGCGCCGTTGTCAGCACCTCCCATCCGTCGCCACGCCACTGCTGCCGGCCACGAACGCGACCACCATGGCGCGCCAAGTGTATACACGTACGTGCGTGTGCCGGTGTGCGTCGTGACGAAGTGCAAAGCTGCAGACTGCTGTGTCACGTCACGTGCATAAAAAGAGTATGACTGTCACTATTATTATCTTGTCATTAGGATTTAGGAAGCTGTCATGGCCGCATCATGGCATGCATGGTGTCTATAGTTATATCCATGGGCCTGCACAGCGTTGGAATGTGATCTCGGCTAATCCCAAGATTAATTACAAGATTAATTAATTATTAAGTTTCTGGTCAACCTGCCATATATATATCTAATAGATTAGATTTTTCGCGACCGGCAGCAACCCTTAGACCTTCTAGGGTTCGACCCCTGGCCCACAGCACATCTATAAATAAGGAGACGTCCCGTCGTCACCATCCACGTCAAACTTTTCACACAACTGGTCAATTAGGCGCTGGAGAATTTTAGGAAGGCCTGTTCCCGTCCAGGCCATTCACATCTGGCGTCCACTGCTCCGTGCAACCTCCTGTTCATCGAGAGGGAATCCCAGCCCTCAACCGGTGAACCCACGCTATCTACACCAACTCCATCACCACTAGAAGAGGCGCTAATGCTGGCATCCAATTCTGGTATGTCGTTGATTAAGGTTTCCACACTTAATTATGTTTTATTTTGTGATCATGTTTTAGACTATGAATAAAATCTTGTTTAGTCGTCTAAGTTTAAGTTCAACAATCGGTATCGGAGCCAGTCATAGATCTAACATGATCCATAAGTTTCTTTGATGTTTTTTAGCCTCTGTTAAGTTCTTCAGATGGTGTTTATGTGTATATTTAGATATGTTTCAGTGTATATTTATGCAACCTAAGCTTCGGATTAGACCTGCTTTAAGTTTCAGTATAAGTTTTAGACCTCTATTAGATGCGATCTAACTTTAATTTCATGATTAGACTAAGAAATTAAGGGGTTAGGGTTTACTGTTAATTGAGATTAAGACTCGGATTAAGAACTTGTTTATAATTCAGAGGCGGTTTTCACCGCATCAAACCGAGGTAATTAAGCATCTAGAAGGAGGTGAATTGGGCAAAACCATATCGAAAGTCCAAAAATCCCTAAAATGTTTTCCCCAAATCAAGAACCCTAACC
This sequence comes from Saccharum hybrid cultivar R570, assembly GCA_038087645.1. Taxonomy (NCBI): domain Eukaryota; kingdom Viridiplantae; phylum Streptophyta; class Magnoliopsida; order Poales; family Poaceae; genus Saccharum; species Saccharum hybrid cultivar. The sequence goes on along the minus strand of JAQSUU010000743.1, from coordinate 4,770,412 downwards.
TAAGCATCAGCAATCAGATAAGGAGCCTGCACACTTGCGTGGCGTGTATCTAGTGTTTCAGATCGGGTCGCCGCCACCATGCCGGTTATGCTGCGACCAGCCACGTGAGCACGTGGCTCGTACCCGGCACCTCAGGCCGGGTCGCCACCACCGCCGCTGGACCACGTGGGCATGAGGGCCAGCCATGCGGGCTCACCGCCGCTGTGCGTGCGCCCTTGGGGCTTGCCACCCGCCTCTGAAAGGCGCGCATCGGCCAGTCTCCGTGCGCGCACGTGAGGGCGCAATTGTGGTCCGCCGCCGCCGCCATGAGTTCAAGGCACCACTGCCGGCTGCCTGTGCCACTGCTCGTGTTTCCGCCACCCTAAGTTGAGCGCTGCCGTGGCCGCATAAGGACACCGGGGCAGCTGGGCTCGACGGAGGCATGCACGGACCTGCCGCACGCGCGCACTGGCGAGCCAAGCGCCTGGGTGCCGGCCATGCCGCTCCGTACGCTGCTCGCTTCTCTCTCTGTGTCTGCTGTGAGTAACGGCTGAAGAAGGGGAGAGGAGTGAGAGAGTGATGAGTGATTAGATTTTGTTTCCTCTTTTATGTGAGCCTATGATCAATCATGGCCATCAGATTGAGATGAATGACTGAGATTCATTCTCATTAGGATTTCCTGTCGGCTGGGCCAGCTGGGCCTAATGGGAAAGCGCAGGGGCCTAGCAGGCCATGCCTGCTAAGGGGCCACATGGGCCGATTATTAGTTTAAGGCCAAACTTTGAGATTTCTAATTTGTAGAATTTAAGATTGATTTATTATTTATTCTCAGCGCATTATTTGAGCATTTCAATTAACACTACTACACAAATGATTTTGTAAGACGGTGTCCTTTTATTAACGGAGGTAGTCACAAAATTCAACCGCCTCCTAAAATCTTGACGGACTTACGGAGGCGGGCATTATAAGACAAACCCTCCAAAAATAGCCTATTTTCGGAGGTGGTTGTCTTATAATGCCCGCCTCCATAAATCGATTTATGGAGGTGGGCAACTTTAAAGGCCCGCCTCTGAAAAGGGCGAGGCCCAATCCAGCAGTCACCTATATAAGATGGACTTAGGGTTTTAGGGTCACTCACTTCCTCCCAAATCCTCAGCCGTCGCCTCTCCTCTCCTCCCTCTCGCTCGCGGGTGAGCGCGCGACTCCAGGCGCGAGCACGCCAGACTTCGTCTCCTCCTCCTTTGTCGTCTCCTCCATGCAAGGCTCCCTTTCCTCCACGTGCGGCTGCCTCTCTTCCCTCTCCTCTAGGCACATGGCTCCCTCTCCTCCACCTCCCTCTACTGGATGGAGGCGGCTTGTGCGGTGGGGTGCAACGGGGAGGAGCCCAATGGTATGGTGGCTTGTGAGGGCAGCGGGGCTGGGCCGTGGAGCCCTCCAGCATGGTGCCGAACGGTACCGGCTGGGGATCCCTTCACCGTGGCGCTCGGTGGTGGCAGTGGGCGCTTGATCCGATGGAGGAACACGCCTGCGGCTCGATCTGAGGTGGATCCAGTGGAGGAACGCGCTGGTGGCTCGATCTGCAGAGGATCCGGCCAGGAGGTGCCAGGATCTGGTGGCGGGGGCTTCGATCTACGCTCCCTAGCGTCGGATATGACGATGCGATGGCGTGGTGTGCCCAGATCCGGCGGATCAAGCTTCGCCGACACAGATTCGGCCACCACTGACGCAGATCTTGCGAAGAGGAGGCCGGCTGCGCCCGGATCTGGAGATGGTGGCAGCTTGTGTCCCTGCTCCTACGTTCGGCATGGTGGGGCTAGATCCGGGTATTGGGCTAAGAACAGGCTCACCGGTGGGCTCATGGATTTTTTTGTTTTTTTTCGATCGATTAACCGAGGCGGGCGTTCTAAGATGCCCACCTCCGTAAATAGATTATCCAAGGTGGGCAAGGCAACCGCCTCCGTTATGCCACCATTAGCAGTGACCTTTGATTGGAGACGGTTGCCTTTGCCCGCCTCCAAAAATGAAAAACGCCCGCCTCCATAAAGTTTTGTGTAGTAGTGTAGTTGAGTTGAGTTGATTAATGTTAATTTCTATTAATTATGAATTTAGTTTATGTTAATATAAGTTGCTCGCTGAGATTTATGAGTGTCCATATGTGGCTATTGTGCGAAGAAGCAGACAATAAACTAAGTAATTGTGGATATTAGGGTTTTGGCCAGGTATTATACCCATGAGTTTTGTTTGGCCAAATCCTAGTCGTCCGTTGAGATAAGATCATCCCTTCTAAGTAGACCGTTATTGAGTTTTTAAGGGGAGACCGGCCTGGCACATTATCCTTGGGCTACTGTTAGGCCTATTCTCTAAAGACCAAACTAAGATGTATTTTCAGAATATATGTTTCCTCTGCTACTCAATATAAGCGCATTTTTAGTGTGTTAATTGAGTTTTGAGTTTTAATGCCCTTATTCTGTTTAGTTTTCGCTTAAGTTTATTATCAGCAACTTAATTATTGTTTTGAGTATATAAATAAGTTTAATGCCCTCATATGATACATATATATTCCCACTTCATATAAAGTTTAATCATATTTTCATTAGTGATCTTTAAGTTAAATTTAAGTATGTTTTGGGAATATGTTGCTGAGTATATTTAAGTTTTAAGAATTTTTTATTCTTTTCTTTAGTGTAGTTTACCCAGTTAACTTTTATGCGCTATTGAAATAAGTTCTAAGTTTGAGTTTTAAATTTCAGTTCCAGTATTAAATTTATGCTTTCATGAGCATTTTATGTTTTAATTGATATCCTAAGATTAAGTTTTGCATGAATTTGCATTCAAATATAAGTCTTTATATATACATATATATCCACCACTGTATAATAAGATGGTCTCTGGTTAAATAGAACCAACGAGAAGTTTAATTGGAGATTACTCATAATTAATTTCTGACCAACGTTGACTTTAGTTATGAGTTATTAAGATGGATTTTGTTTTGTTTCTACCCAACCGTGATGCAAATTAAAATCCTTAAGAATGTTGTTAATTCTAACCAACCTTGATTTAATTGCATGCTTTAAGTACATCTTATATACAACTTACTAATTGAGACATTATTTTGTTTCAAATTTTTTCAGTAAATTATGTAGTATATATAAGTACCATAGAACCCCTAAATTGCACTAATTTTCCTACTTGGAATAACCAGGTGTATGCCATTTCTCAAGGAGCAGGACCTTGATTATACACTTCATGAGTTAAAACCACATGCTCCTTCTATTTATGATTACTATACTGAGAGGATGAAGGAGTACACTCCCAAATTAGAAATATGGGAGAAACCCGATAGGATTGCAAAAATGATCATAAGATACTCAATCTCATTTGATATGAGAAGTTTTTTCCCTACTGAACAGGATAATAGAGAATTAAGTGCTAAGGAGCTTCACAACTCCATAAGAGCACACTTTAAAAAGGTTTTCCTTGTTGATAAATTACTTAGTTCCTGTTATGATGGGATATGGGTAACCACATTTAAAGTTTGTTTGATATGGCTTATGAGTTGAAGGCACTTGGATTAGGTGTGTCTGGTGATTTTTTGGTAAGTTGCCTTTTGAGTTCTATGCTAGAAAACCATAACAAACATGCTCAAAATGATAAGTTTCCAATAGTCTGCAAATTTTGCAAGTTACCACATCGATGATAAGTATAAGAAATGGCTTTGAGAGATAGGTAACTAAAGTTGTCTCATAAGTTTTACTTAAGTTATTTCCCCAACATATGGTAGATAAACTAAGGTGCAATAATGCATATTTTAAATTCTCCTCAGGTCTTTCCAAACCATAAGAAAAAGGGGAGCGAAGTCTAAGAAGCCATTGATGGAATAAAGATGAAGTCGAGCCTTGGAGCTTCGCATTAGATTAGTTTCAATTTTAGTCTTTGATGATGCTTAAGTCATCTTAGTTTGAGATACTTTTTGTATTTTGAACAAATGTTCTTGAGTATGGAGTTTATGAACACATCATCAAATTTATTCCATTAAGTTTTATCTTATTATTGGCGAAGAGATTTATTTCTTGTGATATGAGTTCATTTATCTTTAAGTAAATAATTGGTTAGATGATGAGACGTTGTCGAAATTGTGATACTATCATTTAAGTCACATTTCGAAGGGGAGAATGGATTGTCTCATCAGAAAAGAGATGCTCTATTCATCATTATTATTAAATAAGATTAAAGTATGGTACTTGAGAAATAAGTAAATCATAATTTTGTCCCTCAACCCAATATTAGTCTCTAATTGAAGTATGACTTGCTTTCACTATTTCTGGCCAAAGTTGATTAGTGTTTGCACGTTCATCAAGTTTCTTTGTTCTAGTTGATTCTGGCCAATGCTAATTAAACTAGTTCAATAGGGCTTGTTTTTATAGACTTATATGCCTTATGTTTGTCATTCTAGCCAACGCTGATTGATGAATATTTGACCATAAAAGTTTTTTACTGGGTAAAACCACAGCAAGACATAAGTACAGTCTAGCTAAGGATAAGAAATGAATTTTTAAGTATATGAGCTATCCACATGACACCCTAATAAAGTCCAAGGGATTCTGTTTGTCCTGTTTTCACTAAGTTGTTAAGATATGAGAATGTGTTCCTAGAGATTGCAGAAAGCAGTGGGAGCTAGTGGGAGTTCACAAAGGAGGAAGATTAAATCTTGGAGAGATACGGGCTTAGTTTTCTGTATCAATGATTCAAGAAGACATAAATATCTCAGTTGTGCCACAAGTCATTAGTATACCTCCATTTAAGTTACTGGATTTTCTATTGGGATTTTCAAGAGTCAATTAGTAAGCCACAACAGATATATGTAGCAACCTTTAGTTGATAATTAGGCACATAAGTAAACCTCTATTGTTATTAAACTACACATGATCCATGATAAATCTATAAGATGATCACATCAGAAGAGGAATTTGTTATTCTAAACTAAGCATTTTTTATGAGTTTTGGTCCATAAGCATATATAAAGTGTGGTTGTTAATAAGTTTCCTAATGAAATCAAAACAATAGGCTTTAAATGGGTCTATAATTCTAAGCGTGACTTCGAAGGGAGTTTTAAAAGATTTAAACTAAGCTTAAAGCTCACCATGGTTTAGAATTTCATCAAGTGGACAATTATGTCTATAAGAAAAGGTGGAAATGTTTATTGTCCTAATACTCTACATTGGTGAAGTTGAGTTAATACGTGGCAATGCGAATGTCACATAAGAGTTTTCTAGTCGCCCAAATATTTTGGTGAAGTCTCTGAGTTTTTGGGCATTGAGATACACCAATACAGGACCAAATGAGTACTAGGACTATCATAGAATGCATATCAAGTAAATGCATAAGTGATGAGTTTGAATAAGTAATGCCATGCCTGTCATAATGCAGTTGCATAATGCATTAGTTTAATTATCCCAAATATTGTAAGAATAAGTTAGTAACAGTTGAAGAGGAAGACGTTCCATATGCTTTGGTTGTCATTAACTTTAAGAATGTTCAAAGTCAATACTAGTCTAGACTTGGCATCGGGATACTTGGAAAAATATTAGTTTATTAATCCAGAATAGGTCCACTGGAAGGTGCTAAAGAATTTTTTAAGATATTGATGAGGCACCAAAAGAATAATCATGTCACTTCTAAGAATTATGAATTATGTGATTGCCAATTCTCTTGAGTATGTATAAGAAAGTGCACAATTAGATTATACCTACTTTTTGCAGAAAAGGACAGTTTCATTGAAAGCTCTAAATATAATTAGTATTAAGATGAGCTCAATTAGTGGCATGTTTAAGAATGAATATGAGAGGCCATGTGGCTTAAGAGATATTATCCCAAAATTTGAGTATTGACATACTGCTATATAGGCGTACAGTTAAGTTGCAGTATTATTTTGAGTAACAACACATTAAATGCTAATGCCAAGCACATTGATTAATATGCTGTGAAAGAAAGAAACCATGATCAAAATTATTAAGTTTAAGAAAATAAGAACTAAGTTGATGCTAGCATATCTGCTTATTTGAGGCTGAACACTTATCCCATTTATGAGCGTGCAAATCAGTTTGGGTTCTGTGTAGAGTCTCTATCTGATTCCTGGATATAGGGCTGTAAGTCCCAATAATTAATAAACGTTCTAACATGGTATTACAGCGAACTATGAGTAATGGGTCCCAGTGACGATTAAATGCTGTGGATGATGCATTGGTCTAGTCTTGATGTAGTACTGAGTACGAACATAAGTATATGGTGAACATTAGTTGCATAAGTGCATTAGCGGTTCGATCAAGTGGGAGAATATTAGAATGTGATCTCGGCTAATCCCTAGATTAATTACGAGATTAATTAATTATTAAGTTTTTGGTCCACCTGCCATATATATCTAACAGATTAGATTTGTCGTGATCGGCGGCAACCCTTAGATCTTCTAGGGTTTGGCCCCTAGCCCACAGCGTATCTATAAATAAGAAGGAGATGCCCTGTCGTCACCGTCCATTTGAAACTTTTCACACAACTAGTCAATTAGGCGCTGGAGGGTTTTAGGTCCGTTCCCATCCAGGCCATTCACATCTGGCATAACCTCCTGCTCATCGACAGAGGGAATCCCAGCCCTCAGCCGGTGAACCCATGCCATCTGCACCAACTCCATCACCACCGGAAGAGACGCTAATGACGACATCCAATTCTGGTCTATCGTTGATTAAGGTTTCCACGCTTAATTATGTTTTATTTTGTGATCATATTTTAGACTATGAATAAGATCCTGTTTAGTCATCTAAGTTTAAGTTCAACACAAAGAGCCTTTTCATCCATGAGAGCCTGACTGACACGAGCAAAGAAAGACAAGGTATTCAGAAAATTCAATTTAGCTGATAGCTAATAATCGTCTTGGAGTAATTTAGGACCATTAGCACTAAAAAATAGCTAGTTAATAGCTAATTGCTGCTAATTTTTAGCTAGCTAATTTTTAGCAGGGTGCTGTTTGGATCCACCTTCTAACAGGTGGTTGGATAGTGAGTTAAAGTTGCATATGAACTATTAACACTATTAGCAACTTCAAATCTGCTAATGGAACTGATAGTCAGCAGCCCTCTAGCTAATAATTAGTAGGTTTATTAGCGGGTCTATTTGAATCCATTAGTATTAATTTTAGCTGCTAATTTTTAGTGCTAACAGATCTAAACATGCCCTTATTTGTCGTGAATATTTATACAACGGACAGTAGCAACCAGGGGACGTCAAGTCTCTTGCCGTCGCTGCCACGTGGCGAACAGTGGCCATGTTCATCTGGCTTATAATCCGTCTTATTCGGCTTATTTTTTCAGTCGAAACAGTATTTTTCTCTTACAAAAAATCAGCCAACAGTGTTTTTCAGTCGGCTTATAATTCCAGCCGAACGGGACCGGTATCTGTAGGTGGCCGCCGCGCTGCCGTCTGTGTGTATTATTTTTCCGGGTAAAATATATTTTCTAATCTCTTATTCTCTTTGAACCTTGAACTGTGAATCAGGGTAACATACGCCCTCCAACTACCCAAATCACACAAATTTGATCCAACTAGTAAAAATCTGGTTTGATTTCTAAAAAGTCATAATTATTATATTTCAAATTAGAAAGATATGATATTGTGCAAGTTTTCTTGTAAAAATCTTCGATGCTTTATTTAGAGTTACTTGGATCTAATTTTTTTAAAATAAATAATGAGCATGACTTCAAACAGTAGGAACAAAAAAAACTAGTTCCAAATAACTATAACTATATTATATATATATAGCCAGCTACAAAATAATTTATTCTATAGCCACCTTTATTTACGATAATTTTTATACTAGTTTACGATAAAGTGAATACATATTTACGATAATTATGTCACTATAACTCATGGGATATTTACCATAACGTTATAGTAAATCATATAGTAAGGAGTTACTATAATCTCGTAAATTAGCATAGTAATTATCGTAACTCAAAATTTCAGTCTATTTTTTTTGGTCTGGCCTACTCTAACTAACTCTGTGACTGTGAAAGCAGTCTCTCTTCAACTATCTATAGCCCTCCTATTTTATATGACATAATATGCAAAGTTTCTTACACTAGAACTCCTAACCTAAATAGATTCTAATTCCGAATAACCTGAATTGGAATTCTAATATAAATCTGAAGGACTGAAACTCGTCGACCAGGGGGGTGAATGGGAGCTGATCCAAAATTTCTTTTGGAATAGCCGTTGGCCCACTCGAAACCCCAAAACGCGAAAACTCTAACGAGAGCTAATCACGAGCCAACTGGTGGCTAGATGATCTCGGTGATGACCGACAATCACAACAGAGTGCTCAAGACAGCAAAGGACCAACCACACGAAAGAAACACTCTGAAACCGAAAACGGTCCTCTATACTTCGATTGCGCCAAAGAAAGAGCCCGACTTGAAATCCGTCAAACCAACAAGTGATTTGAGGATTGAGAAAAGTTCCTGGGTAGCTCAGCACACTCTAGGAGAAATCGCTACGGAAAATGGAACATGAAAACGCTAAAAGACCTGAAACAGCGAAACCAACAGCCAGAGCGGAAGTGCTGCGCAGATGTGCAGCAGTGCTGCTCGTTCACGTGGCAGTGCTGCGCAGACTGCTGACAGCAGCCCGAACCAAAGCTCCAAAAGGCAAAAACGACCCAAATGAAGTCCGATTGAGCTGCAATTTTGCACACACCTTCTCTAGAGAGTTGCCAAGGTGTCCACAAAATTTGAGCATGAAAAGATCAAGGCTTCAATCGCAGGTTCGAAAAATACGCTCTCAAAACGGGAAACAGCCCGAAAATCGCCTCAAGAACAAAATCTACAAATTTGTAGCCAAATCAAACCATCTTCCACCAAATTTGGACCAGATGATCACAAGGAAGATAGTGGGCTATCCCTAAAAGATCATCGCCCGAAACTTAGCCAATCGACGGGAAATTCAGATCACGCAAAGAACACCGTTTTTTCTCCCCAAAACGAAAATCGTCCTGATCTATAAACTCGTGTAGAATCAGATGAAATCCCTTGGTGGAAAGGATCAACACACGCCCTAGCTCATCTCAGATCAATTGGAACGAATTCAAACCATCTCAAAATGAAGAATCGAAGCAAAACGGGGAAGGGGAAAACCGCAAAATGAAGAACACAAGAACATGAGCTCGGATTTCGAATCCCGGAGGACAACGAGAGGTAAGGGCCTCTCTTCCGACTTAGATGATTCTCAGTACACAGATAAAATTGGCTAAAACATCGGTGGATCACTAAAGTAGTCTAGAGGGAGAAAGACCTAGCAAGGACAAGGAGGAAGAGGAAATGACTAATTGAAGTCATAAGGGCTGATTGGGGCAGCCCCCTCCTACTTAGAGCATACCCAAAGTTCCCCACAGATATTTTGAGCCAACCACCTAACCCAAAGGTATTATGGTCCAACTCTGAGATTCACTGATCCGATGGCCATGCGCCATTCATGACTTAGCTTCGCCTCGATGCAAGCCTCGCGATGATGCCACATGCCGCCTCCGATTCCCGCCGGAACTGCATCCCGGTTTTGAGGCCCAAACCCGAAAACCGTCCACCGGTGGTTTTGCAGCCCAAACCACCAAACTGCTCGACGCATGTCACAGTCGTCCTCGACCGCCCGGCCGTCAAGTCTTCCAAAGCCTCTGCTCAACTTGCCCGTCCGCCGTCTTGACTTGGTCAACACGGTCCATCTTTCATGTACTCTCGCACTTGTCGATGACCCCAGATGTCAGCCACACATGGTTGATCACCTGGCCTCTCTGTGTAGCACCTGGTTTTAAGGATAAAACCAGATACACACCATATGTGAGCCTAGGAAGTCAAATCTCACATATAACTACAAATAAGGGTAATATCAAAACATAATGCTTAATATATAATGTACTTAGTACAAAAGAAAATAAACTTAGGCACAGACAGTGGATAGACAACTCCGATCTCCAGGTGAAGACTCCACTCCACAGGGACAACTGACTAGTTGATCACAAGCCTAACTCCTTGAAACTAGCAATCTAGTATCCATCCGGGATTTTTTCAAAGTATTGAAAAGTAAAGCAAGCGTAAGTATATGTCATACTCCGCAATATAACATGGGGTTTATGAGGCTCAAAAAGCTGACACTGGTTTAACTGTGATTAGCTTTTATGAGTCACAATTTTAAGCGATTGAGTAGCAACAAGTTTATCACAAGCCCACATAAACACATGATCAGATAAGCATAAATAGTGAATAGAATAAACAATTAATCAATAGTGATCATCTATTTCATAAGGATCCAAGGCCGCTTGTGACCGTGAGCACGACTGATATACCAGTTTTTACATTCTGTAGAGGTTGTACACTTTCACCATGAGCCGTGATTTACCCTTTTGCCCGAGGTGATCAGCTTCTTGATCCGCTACAAAGGAAGGTCGGCAGGGTTCACTATAAAGCCTTTCAAAGGTTCGTCTAACAGGTGTAGCCCGCTAAGGATTCCCCATCAATTAGTAAGATCCCTCGCCCAAGGTGTGACTAACAAAAAGACAGAAACCAAAGTGCACTCCCTTGGTAGGCCACAGGATCAAACCAATCGGAGCCCCTCTTGCGTCTTTCGGTAAGCTACTACGAGCTAGAAAAGGTCCTCATACTTCACTAAAGCCAGAGCTATGTAGCACTCATGGTTGTACTGTAAGTCCCGGATGATCGCTTATAAATAAGTCCTCAAGGAGAGGAATCTAGAGCATCACAAAAACTATACTCTAGCCCCCTTATTCCTTATTGCTAAAAAGCATCTTTTAGTGTTTATCGCATATATCATTAGTCAAGTTACAAGATCATGGTCTATTTTAAGCACTAGCATCCCAATGCACAAACCCAAGGTGTCAAGGTACAAATTCAAGTGCTAGGAAATCCTTATAGGAAACAAAGTAGACACATGTAGTATGGATTTAATGATTAAAAGTGAGTAGGTGTCAAGGATGATCCCATGCTATACTTCCCTTATGCACAGACCAGATCTTCTTCTGATTCGTAGCTCCCAAAAGATTGCTTCTTGATCACCACGTAAAATTCACTGATTGGACATGATCATATAGCACCACACAAGCATCTGAACAGACATGCATAGCATACAAATATGACTAGATTAGAGCAATACACCAATCAGTGAAAATGTTTGAAAACTAATCTACGTGCTGCTACGAACACAAAGACGCAAAAATGCACACTAATCGGAGCTACGGTGCAAAAGAAACGACTACTGAGACTTTTATATTATATTAAAGAAAAGCCTATATGCTTGATTTATTTTAATTGAGTAAAAATATAATTTAATTCAAAAGCCCAGTAAAACTACTCATAGTTTATTTATAAAGAATGTCATAATTCATCAAGTTAAACTTTATCTTTGCAAAAGAAAAAGTATATGTGAAAGCAACTGCTCGAGTTTATCTCACATACAACGTGTTTACTAAGCAACTTAGAATTTAGAAACACATGTAAATAAGCAACTAATCACATTAATATTTGATGTATAAATTATCGAGGTATAAAACCTATATGGCTTTTAATTATAAATCTGATTATTTTAACATTAATCAATTTAGCAATTAAATTAATAAAATCATAAACACGTGACATGATAAAACATTAGCACTAGTGTATAGAGCGTGTCGATACAAATCTAACGCAACTTAAACTGAGCCAAACGGAATTATAATGAAAAATCTGTGGAGATCTATTGCTAGTATAGGTGGTGTATTTCTGTAGTTTTTCTGGATTTGTTTTTGCAAAAGAAAACGGTCATAATGTGTGTGTGACGTGATGATGATGTCATCAAGTTAGCTGAGCAGAACTTGGCACGCATGGCCGAGCTGATCTGCTAGCTTCGCTCGCTCACGCGGTGTTGCGCGGTTGCGCGCGTGCATGCGCGGCGGGAGGCGGGATTCAGGGGCTGGCGCGTGTGGTGGCAAACTTGGGACCCGGTGCCGGTGGTGGCGCCATGCTGCCATGGACGGAGCTCGGCTCCTCGTTGGAGTTCGGCGAAAACGATATAGAAGCCTCGAATTTGTACGGGAAGAGCACTAGGAGATAGATAGGAGGACAGCAATCTCACCACGGCACTTTGCACGGACGAACACGGAGCGGAGGCGACCCAGGGCTCGGCGGGGCGGACGGTGCCCTTGGTTTGGCGGAGTCCGGCAATGTGTCGCCAAGGCAGCGAGGCTCCAGATGGCGGCTACAGCGGCGGCAGGCAGACTGCTTCTCGACGGAGAGATCCAAGGTGACGGCAGGAAGGCGCTAGGGCTCACGGTGGAGGCTATGGAAGGCGTCTACAGCGCCGCCGGCGTGTTTGCGAGCTCGGCGAGGTCACGAGCTTGGGCGCAGGGCTGGTCTAGGTTTAGCGCGGTGCCTGGCGGCGTAGATGAAAAACACGGACGCGTCCAGGCTTCGGCTCTTATAGGGGCAGAAGGGCGTGGGGAGCACACCAAATCCCCAAGAATCGGGACTCGGCGGCGTCCGGTTCGGTCGGAACAGAGCCCGACTGCAATACGACTGAGGTAGGGGATGGCACTGACGGATGGGCTCCGGTGGTTAGCGAGTGGGACGCGTGGGACCTGGCTCGGGCCACGAGCACGCTGTCTGGCTAGGCCGCGTAATGGGCTTTCTAAGCTGGGCTTGCGCGATAGGAAAGGAGGGAGTTGAGTGAGCTGCGGGTGAGGGGAAAGGAGCTGGGCTCCAGTCACTTGGGCCGACAGGGTGCGGTTGGGCTAGAGCAGGCCAGATAGAGAGAGGGAAGGAGGGAGCAGGTTTGGGCCTTCGGCCAAAATGAGAGAGAGAGGGAGAGAATTTTCTTTTTTTTCCTTTTCTTTTATTCCAAAGCCATTTTCAAACTTAGTTTCAAAAGCATTTGAATCATTTTGAGTTTTGAACAAAACCACACAGTACAGTAAATCTTATGCACTAGCATGTATGCACAACAATGTTGCTAAACCTTATGATAACTTTTAATTTAATGAAAATTTTTATTTTCCTATGTTTTCATGAGCACAAAATACATAATTAAATCATTTTACATTTATTTCAAAAGAGGCAAAATTTAGGGTGTTACAATTCTACCCCCTTAAGATGAATCTCGTCCTCGAGATTCTTAAGATGGTGATAAAAAACATACGGATACTCTGCCTTTATTTGACCCTCATTTTCCCAAGTTACATCTTTCGTTAAGAGTCATTCTAAGATCCTGGTTGGTAAAGCGTGACCGTCTCTCACATTGAGCTCCTCCAATGGTGTTTGTTCCTCTACACTGACATTTGAAAATTCATAGTCCACTTTATTATCCTCAGTGTACACACCTTCTAATAGGACATTCTCATATTCCTCAGGTGCAGGTTTAATACCTTCATACTCAATTCTTTCTCCTGTCAGTGTGGTTAGAAGCACCGAATGTTGCGCACACTTGATCACTCCTTTACAGGTAGACAACCATCCCATTCCAAGGATAACATCAATGTCCATTAACTCCAAAACAATAAGGTTTGCCTCAAAGTTTACCCCCTTTATGTCAAGACTAACTTTTGGGCATATGCGATCGACCTTCACTTCACCTCCTGGAGAGTTAACTATCATGGGTTTCCTCATTGGAAGCATCATTATCTTATGATCTTCTACATATGCGCTAGAGATAAACGAATGTGATGCACTGGGGTCAAACAAAACCATAGCAGTGGTTGAGCTTACTGCAATCAAACCATAAGGACCTCCTTAGCTCCATGAGTGGTAACTATATCCACACTGTTTAGACTTCTAGGGATGTAGTTTTGCTTTAATTTATTTCCATGCACCTCCTTCTTATGGATATTTTGTTCTAGCTCTTATTGTTGTTGATTCTGGCTTTGATTGTTCTCGGCAACTGTTGACATTTCTTACATCACTATGCACTAAGTTGTCATCCCTAGCATGATGCTCAAAATGCTGGTAATTGTAACTACACTTGAAAACTCTAAATAATATTAAAACATAAGTATCCGCAAGCGCACAGATAAATCACCTACTGTAGCATTCTACCCAGAGTATTATGAGTATCGTTTATTTATTTTAATCCCAAAGGAAGGACCGTGAGGCAAATGTTTATATGACTAAATAAATATACAGACCTATGATAAACCAACCACTCTTATACTTTAGTAGGGGTAAGTCAAGTAAAAGATAAATAAGTTCAACATGATAATGATATTATAGAGATAGAAAGTAGAGACTCATTAAAAGTATTATGACTAATCTAGAGATTTGGTCGGAGTAAGAATTCCTAAGTTATTCCTAAACACAAAGTCTTGTTGTTCACTCTAGCATACATATCTTCATCTACTAGTGTTGACATTAATTAACGCAATCACTAAATAGCAACCTAACTATACTAGAATTGAAGTAGACAATGAACGATGCATTCAAGAATGTAATAAAGATGAAGAATAATGTTGACATTGCAATAATTGTGTAAAGACAGAATTACAATAAGAGCAAATAACTAGAACATTACCAAAACTCCATGCTTGCCAACGATCGGAAATCCAAGCTAGGTTGATTCAGCTTGACTTCCTCTAGATCGGATCTAACTATGCTAAAGCTATGAACTAGAGGAACTCTGATGATCTAGGGTTTCTGGCTCTGGATGAACTGATCTTCAAATGACTTGATGCCTTTAGGGGGGGTCTGCCCCTGTATTTATACCCTAGTGGGACGCACGCTAGCCATTGGATCAAACTGACTTCACGTAGGGCTAGAATTGATCCTCAAGGTCGGTAGAAGAATACTCCAGAAGCTCATGGAAGGGAGGAGAAGGGGGTGGCCGCCCGGTCACCCCCTGGCCGGCCGGCCCCACCTGGCAGGCACTCGGGCTCTGCTTCGTTTCGATGTCTTCTGGGGTCTTCTATAATATACTAGTATTTATCTCGCGGTGAAATTCTAAAAATTATTTTAATAATTAGGTATCTCTCTCCACTTTTCTGCATAACTCCCTACAAACATTAAAATTCAACAAAGGTCATAGAATTCGTCAGATAACACCCTAGTCTTCTTTGTTTTCATGTATTTTGACCATTCTCTCATGTTTATTTCACTATATATTGTTGACGTTAACGATCGTCAACAAGAATCCCCAAGCTTACCCTTTGCTAGTCCCTTAGCAAAGCCTAATTGGATAAACTTGGATTAGGAGTTGCTTCAATGCTTTCACGCCTTAAAAGTACACATGCTTTCGTACAAAAATTCTCCTCCGGATTAAACAAAACTGCTTTAACTTTCAAACTCACCCATATTACCTTCAACTATGGAGCTTCTTAGCCTTCACTTGGGTCTTGAGCAATTGAAAGATAGAACAATTAAGTCAAGCACTATGTCTCAAGCTCTTTGCTCAACCGATATTCTAGAGTTTTTGTAAATTTTCAAAATAAAACTCAGAGCTTTCATTGTATGACACTCTTAAATCTCTCAATATATGTGATATTTGTGGATCCTTACCAAGGCATTAACAATGTTATGTTTTGCTCTCCCTACAACTAAGGATTATAGTGGAGCTTATAGGAGTGGAAAATTAAGGAAAAACATATTTGTAATTCATATATTGTAAAGTCAAACAATGAATGCAAAGAGAGTTAAG
Source organism: Saccharum hybrid cultivar R570 (assembly GCA_038087645.1). Lineage (NCBI taxonomy): Eukaryota > Viridiplantae > Streptophyta > Magnoliopsida > Poales > Poaceae > Saccharum > Saccharum hybrid cultivar. Next base: position 4,754,728 of record JAQSUU010000743.1, on the reverse strand, counting down.
TCATACAATCAAATCAAGATGTGCATGTGTATGAAATATGCTGGATAGGTGTATATAGGGTGTCTAATTCTAATTCTACTTTTACTCTTCTGAAGACATTTCTCTCATTTAGATTTGAAAACAATTGCAGGAAAACATGGGCTATCTTTATTTTTCTTTCTTCTTTTTTTTCAGGTGGGCTTTTGCCCCTAATTCTACTTCGAACACTTGTCCATTTTATTCTCTCTTTTTCTTTCTTTCTTTTTTTATAGCCACATGCCTTTTCTTTCCATAAACAAAATATTTGAGAGAGTTTGCAACAAAAAATTAGAGCATTTATTTAGGGACTGCCCTATAGATTAAATTTTTGGGAGTTCTCTCCATGTGTAGGAGAAAAACATTTTAAGGTGGATCTAAGTGGAAAATGAAGAATGATTGCGCCTACTCCTAGTGTATGAATAGTGCATATGTGTGTGGTGTGTGCGTGATCTTGATTTTAAAAGCATGACAAACCTCTCATAAGGTATACAACAAAGCTCGACTATACTCAATGCAAAATAAGCAGCATATATGAGCAAAGGTTTTCCTCATCTAAAATGTATATTATATCTGGCTTTGATAGGAATTTAAGCTTTGTCATATAAGAGCTCATCATGATTTTAAATTTTCAAAAGATAAATCTCCAGAACTTAGTATTGCTAGGAACAAGATAAATAGCAGCTCAGACTTTCTCATATCATATCCTTCAATCACATAGACTTAGATCAAGCAAATGCTACCCACAAGTTTTAGGTTCAAAGTGAATTCTTATATTAAAGCAGTAATATCCAAAACTTAGGAGAATTCAAGGTTGAAAACTAGGCACTTAAAAGGAATTACGGCAGAGCAACTATTCAATATCTCTAATGCAAAATTTTAATCTTCATGTTTTTATTTGACTCCTAACTAGATAGAAATATAAACTTTAATTCTCTATGATCACACCTTAATATAATTAAGAGTTACTAAGATAGGCACTTTTATTTGGTTTTAGTTGTTATGTTTCTTTTTTTAACTAATAGACTTGAAAAATAATAATAAGACTGTAGATACTCAGCTAGATAAGCGGGGAACGCTCCTCTCCCAAGCTAGATGTTGCTGTGATCAGTTATTGAATGAACTTTAGAGCGAGTTCGTCAGCAGCAACTAGTTACCACTGAGCAGACTCTTTCTTTAGTCATAGTATTGTCCTGCAAAATTTATATTCTAACAAGAACACCAAAAACTCGAAACTTGGATTATACAAGGGGTTAGCGGTCAGCTAAACGAGCAATTGATTATTCTTATGAGTTTATTTAACTTGATATACTTTAACAAGAATTATTCTATCTTCTTCTCTTTTTTTTAGTATTTTTATTTCATGATGCAATTAAGTAATAGCAAATGACATGCATGTATATTTATTTTTATGCCACCACAGTAAATATTCCTATGGGGAATTACCATAAGTTTGTTCACATATGGCTTTAGTATTTTTAATAATGCATAAGTAAGAGCAATAAGGATTTTTTGTTCTATGCGCAATAAAGTAAATATATTTTTGTTTTCTTAATGTGCAACAATAGTGGATATGATAGAGTATATATATATATATATTTTAATACGATGATGGTAAGTATGCAATAAAGTCTTTTTATTTTCTTTTTAATAATGCAAGATGTATGAAATGAATTTAACTAACAAATATATTTAGATAACTACCATTATTATCTCATGGCAAGGATGCATCATTTAAAGTCTACTGACAGGACTGGAAAGGAGAGAGTACTTATCGGTTGCATCATCTGATCCTGATGACGGTTCAGATGCCTGCTCTTCTTTGCGGTGTTGTAAACGTTACCTTCTTCTCCTTCCACATCTTGACTCAGTTCTTCGTAAGTTCGGCTTCTTCTTTTAGAGCTAGCTCTAGTCTCTCAGCTTCTTTCTTCTACTCGTTCCAGCGAGGTTCTTTGACTAACTCATCTTCAATCTTTTCAGCTTCTACTTTTAGTTCGAGGACTACATCATTGGATCTCGTAACTCTAAGAGATCCAGCCCATCCATCCTTGAATGAATGGCGACGGGATTAATGCCTCCTCCTTGATCGGGACTTCTTCAGCTGTTCATGGTTAGTATAACTATTAAATTGACAACATACCTTTGGAAGTCGGAAATGGATTTGTCTAGATCCAATGTAGATGACTGCGTCGGTGGTGTTGAGGAAATGTCTCCTCAAGATGATTGGTGTGTCTTCATCTCCCGTTATGTCAAGGACTAGGAAGTCGGCAGGAATGTAGTAATCTTGAATTTTTACCAGGACATCCTTTGCTATGCCTTCAGGCTATCTCAACGACTGGTCTGCCATCTGCAGCTGCATATAGGTCAGGTACAATGGTTCGTTACCAAATAAATATTCATATGTTACCTTTGACATTATGTTAGCACCCGATCCAATGTCACAGAAGGTGTTACGAAAAATCTTTTGGTTGATTGTGCATTCAATTGTTGGTACTCCGGGATCATCCTTCTTGAATAGAAATGGTGGTGCGAGCAAATGGTCATTTTCTGTGTTGACCGCATTGATCATCTTGATAGTTTCTTCTGGCACTTGGTTGAGCTTGTTCCTCCTCCGGTTTCTGTTGTTCTTTTTCTTGGGTGCTGGTGTTGTTGGCTCTTCAGGTAGGTATGACATTTGTGGGTGTGCAGGGGAGTGCAGGATGTGTTTCTTGAATGAGAACTTCTCTTTCTTGTCTTTTATGGAAAAGATAATCTTGGCATGCTCTGCATAGATCATAGCTTTGGTTGTATATAGGAACGGTCATCCCAAAATGATTGGTGCTCTTTCATCTCCTCCTGTCTCTACTACCACAAAATCCACTGGGACATATGATTGCCCCACATGAACAATAGCTTGTTCCAGTACTCCCTCAGGGTAGCAGATGGACTGATCTGCAAGCTGCAAACGCATAAAGGATTAACTAATATCTTTTCATAAATTACCTTGGACATGAGGTTGACACTTGCGCCGAAGTTGCAGATAGCTTCTGGAAAGACATGGCATCCTATAGAGATAGGAATGACAGGTCTCCCTGGAACACCTTTCTTGTCGGAAAGTGAATAGTCAATCCACTTCACTTCTGCCAGTTGAGTGTAGTAGTTGGCTGCATTGTGAATATCGACAAGATTTGCAGTTTCTAAATCTTCTAGCTAGCCCAGAATTTTACCTTTCTCTAGTGAAGGAATAGCAGCTGCCAGCTGAGCTAATTGTGATTCTAACATTTTATTAAAGCTATGCTGGTTTTTAATAGCAAAAGTAAAGGTATCCATTCTAGAATTTATATTTTTTAAAACTTTATCATTAGAGGCTACCTTCTTACTCATTTGATCTAGCAGTTTAGATTGACCAACAACAAAATCTCTCAAAGGTGGTTGATTGTAATTGCTATAATTATTATTACCTTGAAAGTTACCTTGGTAATTGCCTTGATAATTTGACCTTTGTTGCTGATTCTATTGATTCTGCTGAGGATGATAGTTGTTGTTGTTATTGATGTAGTTCACATCCTCTTGAAATTCTAGGCAGTTGACTCCTGAGTGCCTAACATCTCCACATTCTTCACAAGTCATGCGAGAATCACTGATGTGCATAACTTCCTTTTTCATCATGTCTCTAGCTTCAAGCTTCTTCATGATGAGGTCTAGCTTCGCAGACACCATGTCGGCTTCCTTGAGCTGATGCATACCTCCTCCTCTCTTATGAGGTTGAACACGTTCTTCATTCTAGCTCTGATTTGAGGCTATCTTCTCAATGAGTGCTGTTGTATTTGTGACGTTTAGTGACAAGAATGTACCTCTAGCTGTAGCATCGACTGATTCACGGTACTAGTGAATAGCCTGTGGTAGAAGGTCTACATAAGCAACCACTTCTCCATCCTATGATGAGGACATTCTGATATGTAATCTTGGAAACGCTCCCATGCCTTAGCGATAGATTCATCATGTTGTTGCTGAAAGCTTGCAGTTTTCCCATGTAGAGCATTGGTCTTGCCTGTAGGAAAGAACTTGGCTAGGAAAGCAGTCGAGCAACGGTCCCATATAGTGTGACTCTATTTGTTAGCGTAGAACCACTGCATGGCTTTCCCCTATAGTGAGAATGGGAAAAGGCAGAGTAGAATAGCATCTCTGGTTACTCCCTTGATCGTGAAGGTGCTGCAGATCTCGAGAAAGTATTGTCAATGTGCACTTGCATCTTCATGAGCCTTTCCACAAAACTGACTTGCTTGCACCATGGTAATAAGCGCAAGATTAAGCTCAAATCCATCTTCTCTAACGTTGACTTGAGGTCCAGTACGGATGTTTTTTGTTGTCAGAGTAGAGAACTCACGGAGAGTCTTGTTGGCCATAGCATCAAATTGCGGTGCTAAATTTCCCTTGGCTTGGCTAACTTTTGAATTTTCTACAGAAACCTTCTTGACTTGGCTCTGGTCCTCTTTAAGATTGCTTCTGGGTTGTCTGTGTAATTCTCTAGAAAGGCAAAGCCCATACATTACCCTGCATAAGATAAATAAATAGACAAGAACAAGGGTAAGCCTGTTTGAGTTAGAGGTCAATTGGTTACTTTGATCTTTTCATAAATATAAGTTATCAATACTTCCTAAGTTTAATACTTTCCCCGGCAACGACGCCAAAAAAGCTTGTTGACATTAATTAACAAAATCACTAAATAGCAACATAACTATACTAGAATTGAAGTAGACAATGAATGATGCATTCGAGAACATAATAAAGATGAAGAATAATGTTGACATTGCAATAATTATGTAAAGATAGAATTACAATAAGAGCGGAGAACTAGAACATTACCAAAACTCCACGCTTGCCAACGATCGGGAATCCAAGCTAGGTTGACTCAGCTTGACTTCCTCTAGGCCTGATCTAACTATGCTAAAGCTATGAACTAGAGGAACTCTGATGATCTAGGATTTCTAGCTCCGGATGAACTAATCTTTAAATGACTTGATGCCTTCTGGGGGATCTACCCCTATATTTATACTCCGGTGGGACGCACGCGAGCCATTGGATCAAACCGACTTCACGTAGGGCTAGGATTGATCCTCAAGGTCGGTAGAAGAATACTCCAGAAGCTCGTGGAAGGGGGGAGAAGGGGGTGGCCGGCCGGCCCCACCTAGCAGGCACTCGGCCTCTGCTTCGTTCCGGTGTCTTCTGGGGTCTTCTATAATATACTAGTATTTATCTCACGGCGAAATTCCAAAAATTCTTTTAATAATTAGGTATATCTCTCCACTTTTCTGCATAACTCCCTGCAAACATTAAAATTCAACAAAGCTCGTGGAATTCGTCAGATAACACCCTAGTCTTCTATGTTTTCATGTATTTTGATCATTCTCTCATGTTTATTTCACTATATATTGTTGACGTTAATGACCATCAACAACTAGTAAAATTGAATCAAGACAAAATTATAAGGAACATCAACTAGGGAGAATCCGAAACATAGTCTTCATCTCCTTCGAGACTGGACTCTACCAATTAATCTATATACAGGGGATGGACTACAAAGGACTCAACGCAGCGGTCACCTACACGATCTACCACCTCCTGGCACATAGCGGGCATTCGTAGGGGAATTTACATAATCAAAGCACCATGCTTACATAATCAAAGCTACTTAACTCTCGCGCGAACTGAATTAAGTACTCTACGAACATATGCAAATGCAAATCATTAAATAATACTATATCCAATATATAACTAGAGCAAACTAAGAACATAATAAAGAGGAACATAATATTAAAATAGAACAAAGTCATAAATGAGATACAAAGGCAAATTACTAAATCTCCAGATGAACAAATCTGAAATCTTCAGCAAATCGCCCATCTCTACTCAAACTCTCTAGAAAGCCTATACTAAGAAATTGAAGAACTAGAGCTCTCTCTATCTAATCTCTAGAAACCCTAATATCTAGACTACTCTTGACTTATAATCAGGTGATGATGTCTTTCAGGAGGGGGGTCTGGGTCTTTATTTATAGCCCTAAGGAAGAACCGTCAGCCCTTAGATCAAACCGACTTCACAAACAGTGGAGATGCATCCTAAGAGGCGGTGGAGGATGTCTTTGGAAGGGCATAGAGGAATCCCTCTTTGGGGGGCCAGGTGTCACTAGGGTGGGGCCGGCCGGCCCCACCTGGCAGCTGCCGGTCCTCCGCTTCGGTCCCGTGCCTTCTGGTGTCTTTTAGAGTCTTCTGGTGCATATTTCGTCGCGGCTAAGTTTCGTGGCCTTTTGAAAATTTAATCCTCTTTTCATTCTCTCTGGAATATCCCTGCTAAAAATAATAATTCATCAAAACTCGTGAAAATTGTCAGTAATAACCCCTAAGTTTCTATTAGTGACTATTTCTATGCATAAAGTTGATGGTTTGTGATGGATTATAACTACCGTCAACAACAACCTTCTCAAGACAATCGTTCTCATAATGTTCAATCTCACCATAATCATGACCTTCCTCACTAGTAGAAATATTTGTCTTCATCAAGGTGATAGCAGGAGGTGATAGACATGGCTCCTAAGAGCTGAAATGCTGTAGTTTGTCATTGGGTTGCTGGTGCTGATCCTGATCTATACTCCTAAGCAGATTCATAGGGTGTGACTGATATTCTGGTTGTGTAGGAAAATGAAGACGAGTGTTTCTTAACTGGCGTTGATGGTCACACTTTCTCTTCTTCTCTTTCATCATCTCTCGACACTTGTTTTCAATTACAATTGCTCTGTCCACAAATGTTTGGAAGTTGGCATACACAACAGTCATTAGTTGCAGTTGAAACTCACCATTCAATCCTTTCAGAAAGTGTCTCTGTTTCTTAGCATCACTATCCACTTCTTCTGGAGCATAGCATGACAACTGAGTGAACATGTTACGATATTCACACACAATCATAGATACTTGCTTGAGAGCCTGAAACTCATCTTGCTTGAGTTCTATCAATCCTGCAGGAATGTGATACGACTTGAAATTCTCCTTGAATTCCTGCCAGGTGATAGTAGGAGCATCGTTGGGACGCCCATACTCAAATGACTCTCACCACTCCTGGGCAGTTCCTTGTAGTTGACCAGAAGCATAACGCACCATCTCATGATCATCACACTGAGCTATGTCCAGTTGTTGCTCCATAGCTCTAAGCCAGTCATCAGCTTCTAGTGGGTCGCTTGTAGAGTGAATGTTGGTGGGTGTCCCATCATAAATTCACCACGCTTGTCAATAGGTGGTGCTTCTTGTGGTTTGTTCAACACACTTTGAGCAATAGTCTATAATAGCTGTGTATGTGTCATCAAAGCTTGCTCTATAGATGAGGGATTTGATGGCGGTAGATTAGAATTGGGAACATTCCTTCTAGCAACCTGTGAAGCACTTCTCCTGGTAGCAACCATTTGTTTTTAACATGCATTCATTAGGATTCAGTCATTCATAGCCCTATTAAATGTAGCTTCATGAGATGACAAGACAAGACTGACAGCGTGAGAGACAAGAGAAGACCCAACCATAGAGATAACTAATTCTTCCAAATAAAGCACTAGAATGTAAGAAACTTCATCTTACAAATCCTTCACTTGGCTACCCCCTTAGAAAAGGTCAACTAGGGGACACAAAAAGGGTAGTTTACACCTTCTTCTAGATGAGCTAACAAGCATCAAGACATTCTGACATCCCAATGATACTCTTGTGTATGGGTAAGAACAAGAAATTTGAAATTCCTCGCGAGCAGAAAAACAACAGCACAGTAAAATAGCTGTAACTCTCATTCTGTTAATCCAATGAAGTTTTGGCTTACACCATTGGAAAGCTTATCAAATCCTCCACAACTTTGGTATAGAAGACTTTTCTAGATTATACAATTAATTTGGTCAAAAATAGTGCACAACAGAAACTATTACAGGTTTCAAAAAGCAAAATTGCATCATCTCGTGATTTTCATATCTCCCAAACCATGATAGTTATCAGAGTGATTCTTGTGGTCGGAGAAAGATGTTGAAGTCTACTATTGTTTAGAATTTTTTCATGATTTTTGATCTTCCAAGAACAGAGATGTAAATCGAAGAGCACGGGCTGCTACGAAAAGATAGGATAGAGAAAACAAGAGAAACCAAAACCTGACTATCTATTCATTAATCCTTATGCCTTATGACTATATCTAAATGAAATTATGGGAATATTCTACAAAATCATTGCAGTCATTATAAAGATCCAAAACAAGCATAAGAATAATGACAAAGCATCTTGAACAACAAAAGTTCACAAGCCACACATTGACTCAACTTGTGGTACTACCGTTCTCTTCATATTAAGGGTAAAGATCCTAAAGCTTCCCTTCCGATGACGTAAGAAGGTGGTAAGAGAAGATTCTAAAAGCATATCAAAGCAAGGCATGAAGATGAGAACAAAGACTTTATAATAATCACCAAGGTAGAGATGAATAGCAAGGGTAGAGATATAGTAGAGAAGAAAATATCGAGGATAATAGAGCAAAGGTGTTATAACAATTTTAAAAGGAAAAAGTCTAATTGACCCCCCAACTATTGGGGGTAGTCTAGTTTACCCCCTCAACTATGAAACGGTCTAATTTACCCCCTGAACTTTGCAAAACCGGCCAAATCACCCCCTCGAGCGGTTCTAGACGGTGGTTTTGCTAGAGTAACAATGGTTTTGCTACAGTAACAGTAGTTTTGTCCTTTTCTTTTAAATTTATTTCGTCTGAATCTTTAAAAAATCATAGTAAATCACAAAAAATCATAAAATAGAAAATCTAATTTTGTTGGACTCTACATGAGTAGATCTACACAGTGAACATATAATATAGTATGCTTTAGTACAAAGTTTTTGTTGTATGAATTATTCAAATTAATTACAAAAAAATAGATCAAAATTTACAGCAAAAACTTTGTACTAAAGCGTACTATATTATATGTTCTCTGTGTAGATCTACTCATGTGGAATCCAACAAAATAGTATTTTTCATTTTATGATTTTTTTTGTGATTTACTATGATTTTTCAAAGATTCAGACGAAATAAATTTAAAAGAAAAGGACAAAACCACTGTTACTGTAGCAAAACCGTTGTTACTGTAGCAAAACCACCGTCTAAAACCGCTCGAGGGGGTGATTTGGCCGGTTTTGCAAAGTTCAAGGGGTAAATTAGACCGTTTAATAGTTGAGAGGGTAAACTAGACTACCCCCAATAGTTGGGGGGTCAATTAGACTTTTTCTAATTTTAAAACCTTAATACGGTCAATTTTTAGCTAGGCTTGCGTCCTACAGTCTATCTAGCTCTGATACCACTTTGTAGCACCTCATTTTAAGGGCAAAAGCAGATACACACCATATGTGAGCCCAGAAAGTCAAATATCACATATAGCTACAAATAAGGGTAATATCAAAACATAATGCTTAATATATAATGTACTTAGTACAAAAGAAAATAACCTTAAGCACAAACAACGGATAGACAACTCTGATCTTTAGGTGAAGACTCCACTCTATAGGGACAACTGACTAGTTGATCACAAGCCTAACACCTCTAAACTAGCAATCTGGTACCCATTCGGGATTTTTCCAAAGTATTGAAAAGTAAAGTAAGCGTAAGTATATGTCATACTCAGCAATATAACATGGGGTTCATGAGGCTCAAAAGGCTGACACTGGTTTAACTACGATTAGCTTTTATGAGTCACAATTTTAAGTGATTGAGTAGCAACAAGTTTATCACAAGCCCACATAAACACATGATCAGGTAAGCATGACTAGTGAATAGAATAAACAATTAATCAATAGTGATAATCTATTCCATAAGGATCCAAGGCCGCTTGTGACCGTGAGCACGACTGATATACCGGTTTTACACTCTACAGAGGTTGTACACTTTCATCATGAGCCGTGATTTACCCTTTTGCCTGAGGTGATCAGCTTCTTGACCCACTACAAAGGAAGGTCGGTAGGGTTCACTATGAAGCCTTTGAAAGGTTCGTCTAACAGGTGTAGCCCGCTAAGGATTTCCCATCAACTAGTAAGATCCCTCGCCCAAGGTGTGACTAACAAAAAGACAGAAACCATAGTGCACTCCCTTGGCAGGCCACGGGATCAAACCAATCGGAGCCCCTCTTGCGTCTTTCGGTAAGCTACTACGAGCTAGAAAAGGTCCTCATACTTAACTAAAGTCATAGCTATGTAGCACTCATGGTTGTACTGTAAGTCCCGGATGATCGCCTGTAGATAAGTCCTTAAGGAGAGGATTCTAGAGCATCACAAAAACTATCTGTAGCCCCCTTGTTCCTTATTGCTAAAAAGCATCTTTTAGTGTTTATCGCATATATCATTAGTCAAGTTACAAGATCATGGTCTATTTTAAGCGCTAGCATCATACTACAAACCCAAGGTGTCAAGGTACAAGTTCAAGTGCTAGGAAATCCTTATAGGAAACAAGGTAGACACATGCAGTATGAATTTAATGATTAAAAGTGAGTAGGTCTCAAGGATGATCCCATACTATACTTACCTTAAACTCAGACCAGATCTTCTTCTGGTTCGTAGCTCCCAAAAGATTGCTTCTTGATCACCATATAAAACTCACCGACTGGACATGGACATAAAGCACCACACAAGCATCCGAACAGACATGCATAACATACAAATATGACTAGATTAGAGCAATACACCAATCAGTGAAAATGTTTGAAAACTAACCTACGTGTTGCTTCGAACACACAGACGTGAAAAGCACACTAATCGAAGGTACGGTGCAAAAGAAATGACTACCGAGACCTATGTGTTGCTACCAAGACACAGACGCGAAAAACACTCTGATCGGAGCTATGGTGCAAGAGAAACGACTACCAAGACTTTTATATTATATTAAAAAAAGTCTATATGCTTGATTTATTTTAATTGAGCAAAACCACGTGAAAAGTTATTCAGACCAGATTACTCAAAACATAATTTAATTCAAAAATGTGGTAAAACTACTCATATTTTATTTATAAAGAATGTCATAATTCAATCAAGTTAAACTTTGTCTTTGCAAAAGAAAAAGTGTATGTGAAAGCAACTCCTCGAGTTTATCTCATATACAACGCGTTTACTAAGCAACTTAGAATTTAGAAACACATGTAAATAAGCAACTAATCACATTAATATTTGATGTATAAATTACCGAGATATAAAACCTATATGACTTTTAATTATAAATCTGATTATTTTAACGTTAATCAATTTAGCAATTAAATTAATAAAATCATAAACACGTGACATGATAAAACATTAGCACAAGTACATAGAGCGTGTCGATACAAATCTAACACAACTTAAACTAAGCCAAACGGAATTATAACGAAGAATCTATGGAGATCGATTGCTGAGTATAGGTGGTGTATTTCTATAGTATTTCTGGATTTGTTTTTCTGAAAGATGATGACGTCATCAAGCTAGCTGAGCAAAACTGGGCACGCATGGCCGGGCTGATCTGGTAGCTTCGCTCTCGCTGGCGCGGTGTCGCGCGGTTGCGCGCGTGCGTGCGCGGCGGGAGGCAGGATGCAGGGGCTGGCTCGCGCGGTGGCAGACTTGGGACCCGGTGCTAGTGCCTAGTTCTCCTACACGCGGCGCCGACGCTCCGACTGGAAATCGTGAATCACAGTCGCCGCAAACGACGATCGACGGATTGAATCCCGAGACCTAGATGAGGGTTGTGGGCGACGTTTCAGTTCCGCTTAGATGGGCCTTTGGCCTCTGGGTTATACTCCCTCCGCAACAAACGAATCGATGAAATCGTATACTTTTTTTTTCGGTCAACGGAATATTATATTTTATTTTTTTGCGGCAGACGTTAGGGGGAGCCGTGGCCCCCGCTGGCCCCTCTGGCTCCACCATTAGCTTCGAGTCATTGCACTCCCTCGCCCAGAAGGACGTGGTACGCGGGATGCCACCACCGGATCACGTCGATCAGATGTGCGATAGTTGCCTCACCGGCAAGCAGAAGCGTACCCCGTTCCCTGATAAGGCACGACGTCGTGCGAAGAACTGCCTCGACCTCGTCCACGGCAATCTTTGCGGCCCAATCGCGTCAGTGACTCCCAGCGTTAACGCGTACTTCTTACTGCTCATTGATTACATGAGTCGGTACATGTGGCTTCATCTGCTATGGAGCAAGGATCAGGCGGCGAATGCAATCAAGAATTTCCAGGCCACTGTGGAAGTCAAGTCTGGGAGGCGTCTGAAAGTTCTCCGGACCGATCGTGCGGGGGGGGGGGTTCACCTCCGTCGAGTTTGAGGAGCACTGCACTACGCGTGGTCTCCAGTGGCAGCTCGGCACCCCCTATTCGCCACAACAGAGTGGGGTGGTGGAGCGCCATAACGAAACCATCGTCGACATGGTGCGTTCCATGATGAAGGCGAAAGGTGTCCTTGGGTACTTCTTGGGGGAAGCTGTGAGCACCGCCGTGCACATACTCAATCGGGCCCTGACGCGCATGCTTGACGGCAAAACTCCCTATGAGGCGTGGCATGGTGAACGCCCCACCATCCATTACTTCCGGACATTTGGCTACATTATGCACATCAAGACGACATGGCCTGGCCTCAAGAAGCTGGACGACCGCAACACGCCAATGATCTTAATCGGCTATGAACCCGGCGCCAGGGGCTATCGCTGCTACAACTCGGCGATTGGACGTGTGGCCGTGTCGCGCGATGTCGTCTTCGACGAAGCAGCGCGGTGGGAATGCAGCGCAGAGGATGGCAGTGGACACGTCGATGATGAGCCCTTCATCATCGAGTACACCACCGAGTACGTCATCAGCGAGTCTGATGGCTCTGTAGGGATGCCAAGTTGCCAACCCCAACAACGGTTTCATATGTACCAGCCGGTACACCTGCGCTACCGGCAACACCACCCGTCGCCACCCCGCCAGTGACGTCGCAGTCTGCCAGCATGAACAACTATGCCATGCCCCCTACAGAGTATGATGAGGATTTGGATGCGGATCACGATGACAATGCACCACTGTGATTCTGCGCCATCGACACCATCATCGGACCGGTCTCGCTACCAGGGCTAGTGCCCAGGGTGCTCAACGATGTCCTCATGTTCACCATAGCAGATGAGCCCGCCTCCTTCGGTGAAGCAGAGCACGAGGCATGTTGGCGGCAAGCAATGCACGAGGAGATGCACTCCATTGAGGAGAACAACACCTAGTAGCTTGCTGCGCTCTCCACCGGGCACCCAGCAATCGGGCTCAAGTGTGTCTTCAAGGTCAAGTGTGTGGCAATGTTCTTTAGCACAAGGCGCAACTGGTGGCGAAGGGCTACATCCAGCGCACCGGGATCGACTTCGATGAGTCTTTGCCCCGGTGGCACGGATGGAGTCCGTGCGCACGCTCCTGGCGTTGGTGGCACATGAGCACTGGACAGTCCATCACATGGACGTCAAAAGTGCCTTCCTCAATAGTGATCTGATGGAGGAGGTCTATGTGATCCAACCACCGGGGTTCAGCTGTGGCAGCAGCGAGCAGAAGGTACTGTGCCTTCGCAAGGTGCCGTACGGTCTTCGTTAGGCACCGAGGGCCTCGTTGGCATTGCTTGGTTTCCAGAGGAGCAGCTCCAAGCATCCATCTACATGGGAAGCAAGGGTGCATCACGGCTGATCGTTAGCGTCTACGTCAATGATCTCATCATCACCGGCAATAGCAACAATGAGATCACGGTGTTCAAGCTTGAGATGAAGCGCATGTTCTTGATGAGCGACCTCGGACTGCTGTCGTACTACCTCGGCATCGAGGTCCATTAGAGCTTGGCCGGCATCATGCTCTGTCTGTCCACCTATGCAGGTAAGCTGCTGGAGCGAAGCGGCCTGAGCAACTGCAACTCGAGCGCAACGCCGATGGAGCCCCGCCTGAAGTTGAGCAAGACAAGCACCACGCCGGTGGTGGATGCCACTACCTATCGGCACATCATCAGAAGCCTGCGCTATCTGGTGCACACCTGGCCAGACTTAGCCTATGCCATGGGCTATTTGAGCCGATTCATGGAAGAACTGCTTGATGACCACCTCATGGCGGTCAAGCGCATGCTATGGTATGTGGCGGGCACACGCGATTATGGTCTGCACTACGCCAAGGGGGAGGAAGGACGAGCTCTACTAGTTGGATTCAGCGAAGCCGACATGGCGGGCGACGTCGACACGTGGAAGAGTACCAAAAGTATCATCTTCTTCCTTGGAGGCAACCCCATCACCTGGCAATTGACGAAGCAGAAGGCGGTGGCATTGTCATCTTGCAAGGCGGAGTACATTGCGGTGGCTACGACTTCCTACCAAGGCATATGGCTTGCTCAGCTCATCGGCGACGCCCTCAGCATTGAGTATTGAGCCCCAATGCTCAAGGTAGACAACCAGTCTACCATCACCCTCAGCAAAAACCCTGTCTTCCATGATTGGAGTAAGCGCACTGATACCCGATTTCATTCCATCTGAGAGTGTATCGATGGGAACAAGATCGCCCTCCAGCACACCTCGATGGAGATGCAGCTAGTGGACATCTTGACAAAGGTGCTTGGACGGTTTGGTTTCTAGAGCAACGTGGCTTCATCGGCGTCCTCATGATTGGTGAGAACACATGGTTGATATGTGTCCATGTGGTTCATTTGTGATGAGTGATTATCAACATGAGTAGCGTCTTGGGTTGAGTTGTTGAACTAACTGAGGCATGAGTTTAGGTTGTGCGACATGTCTCTTGGCTTGTGGTGCGCAGGTGTGGAGCTCAGAGACGGTGGTCGGCGGCGAAGGTGAAGGTTAAGCGGGTCCATGGCGATGGACTGGGAACGGTGAGAGATGGATGTTGGGACTTAGACCGAGGGACCAGAGAAGCCGGGTGACCGACCGTGGGTGGTTGACACCTGGGGTCATCGACAAGTGCAAGAGTACATGGGAGATGGACCGTGTTGACCAAGTTAAGATGGCGGACGGGCAAGTCAAGCAGAGGCGCTTGAGGACTTGACGGCCAAGCAATCGAGGACGACAATGGCACATGTCGAGTTCATGGGGCGAGCATATGGAGTACGTTACCCACGAGCGGTTTGGCGGGTTGAGCCTCAAAACCACCAGTGGATGGTTTCTGGGTTTGGGTCTCAAAACTCGGGTGTGGTTCTAGCAGGAATTGGAGGCGGCACGTGGCATCATCACGAGGCTTGCGTCGAGGTGAAGCTAAGTCATGAAAGGCGCGTGGCCGTCGGATCAACGGATCTCCGAGTTGGACCATAATACCCCTTGGGTTAGGTGGTTTGCTCTAATTACTTAGGGTCGTATTGGGAATGTGTAATAGCCACTACAAATAGGAGAGGGGCTACCTCAATCAGTCTTATCTCTCCAGCATTTCATTCTTAGGACTCCCCTCTTTCTCTAGTCCTTTGCTATAGAGGTCCACAGATGAACTAGCCACTCCATCTATGTAAACCGTATCTTGTAATCCTTTTGATTTGTGGGAATGGAGGCCCTTACCTCCTCTTGTCCTCCAGGATTTAAGATTTGAGTTTGTGTCTTGTGATTTCCGTTCTTGTGTTCTTCCTCTCCCGGTATCCCCTTCTTTTGCTTTTGTTCGATCTCTTCGATCTGAGCTTTTGGGGTAATTTTGTTCGGTCCAAATCATGCAAGCACGTGTATTGATCCTACTCTATGAGTGAATTGGCTTGAATCCACACAACCACAAAGATTTGGGTCGAATTTCATTTTTGGGAGAAAAACCGGTGTTCTTCGCGCGATCTAAAATTCCTGTCGAGTGGCCAAGTTTCGGGCGATGATCTTTTAGGGATAGCCCACTATCTTCCTTATGTACATCTGGTCCAAATTTGGTGGAAGATGGTTTTGATTTGGCAACAAATCGGGTGATTTTTGGTCTTAGGTGATTTTCGTGTATCTATTCTTGGTCTGATCCCCGACTCGCGGATAGTGTATTGCTCGTGCCTAGGCACCTCGCGACCCATGGATAGTACGCATGTGAGGCGTGGACAGTTCAGCGCCACTGGTTTGGTCGCAAACATATTCTTCTCTCTTGGTCCAGTTTCAGGTTTTTGGCCAGCAGACAATCCGATGCAAACCGCGGCCAATCCGCCGTCCAAGTTTTCAGGCGCGTCTAGTTCTATTTTACTCAATCTATCTTCTCAGTTCTTGCCTCCAGACTGTCCGGTGTACCACCCCAGATAGTCTGCCATTCTCCAGTCTTCCTGGCTCTCCTTGTTCCTTTGTGTGCTCGGTTTCGTGTGTTCTTGAGAATCCCACTACATCTCACGGTCATCGCCGGAGACACCTAGCCACCAGGTGGCTCATGGATTGCTCGTCATAGCATGTGTTTGCTTCTTGGGGTAGAATTTTTCAAAAGAAAATTTATGGCTCCTATTCATCCTCTCTGGTCGCCGTTTTTGGTCCTTCAATTGATATCGGAGCTGGTTAAGGATCATTCCACCTTAATCGGTTCTTGATCCATGAAGGCGACATGGAGTGTGGTTCAAGCAAGCCACCGTTCTTCGATGGAACAAACTACCTATATTGGAAGATCTGCATGTCTACATATCTCCGGAGCATAGGCTCGTGGGTTTGGGAGATTTGTGAGGATCCAGATTATGTAGTGCTTGCTGCTCAGATTGGTCAGGAGCAGATTGACCAGCACGAAGCAAATAGCAAGGCCCGTAATGCTATCTTCTCTTGCCTTTCGCTTTCTGAGTTTGAGTCGGTGTCTCACCTTGATACGGCTCGTGAGATCTGGCTGACCCTTCAAAGGTATCATAAGGGGACTTCCTAGGTCAAGACTAGACTCTTTGAGATGTATCGACGTGAGTACGTGAACTTTGTTTAGTTAACTGGAGAGTCTGTCGATTCTATGTTCTCTCGCTTCCAGTCAATTGTGAACAAGATGCGGGCAAATAAGCCGTAGCTACCCTATCACAATCACAAGAGGGATCTAAAGTTACTACACACCCTAGATCGGAGGGTTTGGGATGTAAAGGTCTCCGCTATCATTGAGTAACCCAACTACGAGACATTCACCATGGATGAGCTTTTCAGCAAGCTTAAGTCCGCCGAGATTGACCACCATACTCGAGCAAAGATCAAGAATCCTTCTGCACCGACTATGGCTTTAGTCTCAGGTACTGGGGGTTCTTTGGCTAACCCTTCACAAGCTTCCTTTGTTTTATCTTCTTTGGTCTCTGTCACAGAGAAGCAAATGGAGGCACTTAGGGATGACGAGCTAGCACTAATCATCAGCCAGTTCTCGTGGTTCCACAACAACCGCGTGGTGGTCAGAAGGAGGGCTGCTTCGGCTGTGGACACCCCGACCACTTCGTTGCAAACTGCCCCAAGAAGAACAAGCACTCCTCCGGCAAGAATGACGCCGGCAAGCACAAGGACAAGCGCGAGTACAATCTGGCAAGCACAAGTCCAAGGGAAGGTTCAACAAGGAAGCGATCAAGAAGAAATACCTCAAGAAAGCCAAGGCCCAGGAGCACGCCTTCCCTCAGTGACCTCGACATCGACTCCAGCGACGAGCATGCTTCTTCCTCTTCGAGCGATAACGAGTCCGAGAGGAAGGTCGAGGAGAAGCTGAACGGGCTCTGTTTCTTTGCCGACCCCACCCATGGAGGCTTCTGCACCATGGCGCTTGGTAACAAGGCAGGGAGCGGCAAGGGCGATGCACTCAATGATGACGACTGTACCTCTCAGGTATCACTTTCCGACGACGAGCTCGCCGCTGAGATTAATACTTTGAATGCTGCTCTCCTTAGCCAAGATAAGTTGCTTAAGCGCACTGCTCATGATAGGAAAGAGTATAAGGACAAGCTAGAGGTTGCACTTAAGGAGCTAGAGTTTGCTATGTTTGCTATGGTGGTGTCTGATGAGGCTGAATGTGATTCTTGTGCGATTCACATTTCAAACTTTGCAACCTTGCAAACCAATAATGCCTCTCTGTTAGATGAGCTTGAGGAGGTGAAGGCTAGGCCTGTCTTGTTGGGTGCGTGCAAGTCCTGCTCGGGCTTGCAATCTGAGCTAGCAGAGAAGGTTGCTAAGATCTCTTTGCTTGAGAAGGCTAGTTCAGATAGCACTGGTGTTGCTAAGTGTGTGCTTTGCGGGCTTGGAGTTAGAGCTTGAGTCTTGCAGACACGACAAGATAAGAACCGAGAAAGAAAACACATACCTCCAAACCATCTTGAGTTGGGTGTCTTGCAGTGAGCCGTAGTTGGGCATGATGGTTAACCAATTCAGGAGGGGAATTGGTGGACCGGGAGTAGGCTTTGCTTTAGGTGAGAAGGGCAAAAATCTCTATGGCAAGGTTGGTGAGTGCAGTGGCTTCAAACCAAGCGAGAAACCTTCCACTACTCTCAAATTGACCAAAATCACTCCACCTAAGCCAACTCCGCCTACCATCCAGGATGGTGTTTTTGATGAACCTCCAAAAGCCCCACCTCAGAAACAAGTGTGGATTCCAAAAACCTAACCATCTCAGGAACCCACTTGACACTCTACCCAACTGTAACACCCTATGTTTTTGACCATGTTAAAAACCACTAAAAATTTGAACTTTTTCAAATTCTACAACAAATTAAAACTTGATTGGTTTATTTCCAGTGAAACCATTTTAGAAAATGTTTTTCCAAGAACCCTGCATTACAAAATTGACCATATGCATTCTGAGTGTTTGTGTGTTGCCTGTTTGCTTTTCTAGAATTTATTTGCGGCGCCAAAATATTTTCCTTGTACTTCCAATCTCATTATTTTCCATGAATCCCCAACCCCATTTTCTTTCTTGAATTCATATGAAAACCTTTGGTAACACTCTCCATGATTTTCTAGGAAATTTCAAAAGCCGTCACGTGAAGGTACAAAATTATTTTGGGCTAGTTTCTCCTCCTCTGTTCACGTACGCCGGATGGGCTCAGGTAGTGACCGTGTCTCGCGTGAGCCGCATTTCACGTTGTCTTCCTGCTGGCACCAGCTCGCCTTTCCCTACTCTCTTCAACGCCACAGCAGCAACACGTGCGTGTCGTTCTTCTCCCCGAAGACAACAGCACGCACAGCACCCCCAGCTCAGACTGCTAGCGCACGCGTACGCGTGTGGAGGAAGAAGCGCCGCTGCTGCCTGCCATGCACTGTGGCTCTGCAATGGATGCCGGTAAAAATCTCTATGGCCGGGAAATATCCGAGCACCGCCTCCACGAGCCGCGTCAACTCTAGAACGCATGGATGCCGTCTTCTTCATGCCCGGTCCTCTTTCCTGCTGATGCCACTGCATGCTGCCGCGATTTCCATCGACAGCACAGCAGCAAGCCGCCTCGCGTCAGTAGAAGCACGAGTGCGCTGCAGCTATGGGTCACCATCACACCCGCGCACGCTGAGCATGCCATGAGCCTGTGCCAACCTCCACATGGAAGGGACGCCTCATCCAGGAAGAGTAACGTTACTAAGCAGCTTATTAGGAAGGAATTTGAGTGTACACATGCTAGGAAGGCAGCTAGTGAGCAGGAGGACAGCAATTCAGCTAGCATGGCGACCAATGATGTAGCAAAAACTAAGGCCTCAAAGAAGAAGAGCTCTTCGGTTGTATTGACCAGAGCGTCAAAGAAGTGCAGCACCGTCGGATGATTTAGCTCTGGCAATGTCTAGCAACTAGATCGCGTTAGAGGAATCAAATGGTAGCAATTTAGACACAAAGATTTATGCTGGTTCAGGCCACGGTGGCGCGTAAAACCCTAGTCCAGTCGGGGTGCTGCTGCTGCTCTTGTATTCGTATGCTCAGTTACTGGGGCTGTTGCTCCTAGCTACAAGGTAGATGGAATGAATGAGATGGATTCAATGGATCTAGGTCCTGATCGCGAGGTCCCTACCCTCCTTTATATAGGCAGAGGGGTAGGGCTACAATGAGAGCGATCGGCCTAGCAGATTAGATTCCTAGTGTGTTA
The DNA here is from genome assembly GCA_038087645.1 of Saccharum hybrid cultivar R570. Classification (NCBI taxonomy): domain Eukaryota; kingdom Viridiplantae; phylum Streptophyta; class Magnoliopsida; order Poales; family Poaceae; genus Saccharum; species Saccharum hybrid cultivar. Next base: position 4,734,722 of record JAQSUU010000743.1, on the reverse strand, counting down.
CACAAAATGCGCAACAGATTGATCCTACGCTATCGTCCAGATACGCCTATTTTAGATGTCCCCGACGTGCCTTGATCTTTAAGCTGATTGACTGCCTTGGCCTTCGTGGGCCTCCTCCTTGATGGCTTCTGGCCTGATAGCAGGATGAGGTCAGATATACGGGCGGTGCGGGTACCTCTGGCCCATATATTCGATAGTAGCTTCCGTAGGACTTAATGGTGAGCTAGTAGATAGCTTAGCCTTTGGGTGTCGCAGACCCCCTATAACTTTCGGTACTGTGAGTACCAACGAGCTTCTTCTTGGGTTCCGTGGTCCTGAGCGGCGCAATTTAATGCCCTCAAGTGTTGAGGACCGATACTCGGGTGCCGAGGACCTTTCTCGGGTACCGAGAGGCTTATTCGGGTGGTAACACCGCATATTTGGAAACGTGGTTTCCAGGGCAATGTTAACGCCTTATTTAGGTGGTGACACCATGTTATCGAGAACTTGGCTCCCAACATGTTGGAATACGGCATGCAGGCTTTAGTTGTTGTGCGTCATTGAGTACTATTTGAAGAAGGAATTAGCAAGACAGGGAGTCCGAACCGCCTCGTTCCCTCCACCCATACTATTGCACTTGTGACCTGCCTGGGCCACCGCGCTGGTAGCCTGGAGAAAGAGAATTCAGGTAGAGCCTGACGATGTTTGCTCGAACAGACGTGGTCGAAGATGTATTTGGAGACGGTGTGACCGGATCGAGGTGGCCTGTCGTAAGCAACTCGAAAGGTAAAGGTTGATGATGAAGTTGATAATGACTTGACGGGCTCGAGATGACTTGCTGAAGGTATATTCGAGCGGCCATTTCTGACGATGGAGGTGGCGTGTCACCATTGATGGTGGCGGCGTGAACAACTCGAAGTGGCCCCCGAAGGAGCACCCGAGGGTCGTTACCGTCGTAGTGCCTGGAGGCGGCATGTCGTCGGAGCTGGAGGCAGCACGATGTCGTAGCCAGCGGCTGCATGACCGGCTCGAGGTAACCCCTGAGGGAGTACCTGAGGGTTGTTGCCGACAGAGTGCCCGGAGGCAGCATGTCGACATAGCTGGAGGTAGCACAATGACATAGCCCGAGGCGGCGTGACCGGCTCGAGGTTGCCCCCGAGGGAGTACCCGAGGGTCATTACCGGCGGAGTGCCCTAAGGCGGCATGTCGACATAGCTGGAGGCAGCACAGCTAACTCGCTGTTGTCGACGTAGCCAGCGGTGGCGTGACCGGCTCGAGGTAGCCCCCAAGGGAGTACCCGATGGTTGTTGCCGGCAGAGTGCCTAGAGGCGGCGTGTCAACGTAGCTAGAGGCAGCATGGCTGACTCGCTGTTGTCGATGTAGCCAGTGGCGGCGTGACAGGCTCGAGGTAGCCCCCGAGAGAGTACCTGAGGGTTGTTGCCGACGGAGTGCCCAGAGGTGGCGTGTCCACATAGCTGGAGACATCACGACGACGGAGCCTTTGTATATTCCTGCAATACAAATTATCAGTAAAGATTATCTTAAGTGAAATATGTAACTGTTACCTGTTTCTTGACTCAGTTTGAATCTTTGGTGCTTGATGTTTTCGTCTAGCCGAACCATTCTTGCATTTTCGGGCCCCCCACCTGACCCAATGGGTCTTATGCTAGTGGTCATACCGAAAACATACTAACCGAGTGGGCATTGAGGCTCCTGGAGCCAGTGACCCTAATGCCTAGGGATCACTTATAGCGAATATCGAACGCATGAGCCTCTGGGGCTTTAGCATATTCTACTAATCGAGCTGATAACGGGTAGAACAAGTGAATGTCCGCTTCCGGAAGCGACAGGACAGAGCCTGACCATCATGGGCACGTCATAAAACTCTTTTTCTAGATTCTGGGAGCTCGTACTTTGGTTACAGCCCTTGGCCAACCATTTTTCCGGTTTCCCACATAGGGGCACACATCCGCCGAAATAAGGTACTCCGAGCTCGTTCGAACATTTGGGAGATTTACATAGCAATCGAGTGCCGGCGGTTTTAGGATCATCTGGTGACCCTCCCGAGTATCCCCCTCACTCTTCAATGGTAGGGTCGGTTTAATGGTTCCAAGTTGGATCTGCCGAGAGCGCCTTACCGATTTGGTGGGCTACGCCTTGCTAGAGGGGCCCGGTTTCACCAGCAAGTGTTGGACCACTTGGTGGTTGTTGTTGAGTTGATTTGTCCCTATGCATCTTAAAACATGAGATCAAGATCAGTGAGTATTTATTCGGGTTGAATAAGATAGGCATGCAGTAAAGCCAGTGTTAATTTCCCTTTATGAACTATATTCATTGTGTTATGCACTTTGTCGACGAGACTGTAGCCCCTGTGCTAACCGTCGAGATGCAGCCCGTGTAGCGTTGGGTTTGCGGCATGGGTCGTCGCTGCCAACAAAGCACATTGCATAGAACATGTGTCATAAAAGTACTTAAAGCAGTTTTAAGGGTTGTTGCCTTCCTTCCTTGATGTTATTTTCCCTTTATGAATTGCTCGGCATGTTATGCACTTTGTTTGCTAGACTATAGCCCCCATGCGTAGGATGTTAGCCATGAGATGGCATGACCCTTATAGCATTGGGTTGTGGAGTAAGTTATTGTCGCTAACAAAGCTTTACACATAGAACCTATCATGCAGATACTTAAATCGCAGAGAAAAAAATAGACATGTGCCAGAGTGCGGTTATTATGTGTAGTAGCCCCTGACTTTCTGCTAAGTTGGAGGTAACTTAGTAGAAAGTGAGAGCAAGAAATCACAGTGAAAACAATTATGGAAGCGACTTAGCTGATCTAACTAGTTGTTGGTGCCACTGTCGTTGGTGGTGGCGACGTTGATGTCAAGTGCTACCACGAGCGCCACGATGAGAGGTGGCAGGAGGTCGAGAGCTGCGTCGAGGAGCCTGTCATCGACGTGCTCGAGTAGTAGCTGTCAATGATGTTGTTGGAGACGGCGCGGCCAGCCCGAAGTAGTCCGTAGATGGTGTGCCCGAATTGTCGTTGACGTTATCGTCGTACGTCAGGTTTGATGACGTGTTTGACAATGAAGTCGACAGGTGGATGCCAAGTGCTGTCGTGGACGACGACGAGGACCATCGCTTTCTGTCTAACAGTCACAAAGACAAGTCGAGATATCCGAGGATACGCAGATATATGAAAAATATTTTAATTAGAACAAAAAACACGACTTAGCTGTCTGGTGTTTCTTGTGTAAAATCGGGATGTGTCTGTAACATCCCGGATTTTCGGGCAACTAAAAATACGAGCTTTTTTTAAAAAAATTCTGCAATGGTGTGAAGCATGTAGTCTCTAGGTCTAACCCGAGACTAACCCACTAAAAAGACGTTGCATCCATGTAGCATTGTTTTTAGGAGTGTGTCACCCTCAAGTTTGTTCGGTGTTGAGTCTTGTTGTGTTTGGAGTGCACAAGTCCATAGCAATCTCCTCTCGAATTCACTATGAATTCATCTCTGAGTCTCTCTTGAAAATCCACCTCTCAATCTATTCATGAATCCTCACTTTGAATTCATTCCAAGTTCCCTTCTGAATCTCTTCCCAATTCCCTCCTGGACCTCATGTCAAATCTATTCCCAAATCCCTTTCAAAAATTCTCTCTCAAGCTCTTTTCAAATTTTCCACTCGGGCTCATCGTCACGCATCACAAAAAGCGTTCGAGCTCATCTCAAGGTTCCCGTGAAATTTCAATCTCTAAATCTATTTGAAAGTCATCTCAAATTCCCCCTTTGGAGTTTCCATCTCAATTCCTTTTGGAGTTGTGCCAAATTCTCTATAAATTCCACCCTTAAATTCCTAAATGGATAAAAGGAAAATTTCCTTTTCCTTTTATTTCCCAAGCTAGCCCACCATCTTCCTTCTCTTCCTTCTCCATTTCAGCCCAGCCGGCCATCTCTCCCTCCTCCCTTCCTGGCCGAACAGCCCAGGCCAGCCAGCTCCGCGCGCCAGACCAGCACAGCCGCAGCCCAGCTCCTCCCGCCTGGCCTCGCGGCCCGCAGCTCGGCCCCCGCAGGCCCGTTCACGCCGCTGCCCGTTAGCCCAGACGCCGCCTCCTTCGGGCCAAAGTGGCAGCCCGTGCCTCTCCAACCCTAATGCGTGCCCCCGTGCGATGCACGCCGCCGCTGCCAGCGCGCCCAGCGCCCGCGCTCTTGGCTTCCGCGCCCCGCCACCTGATGCACGCCGCGTGGCCCTCCCTTTGCACGGACGTCGAGGATCGACGCCACCCCCCTCAACCCTAGCTTTTGCCACTATAAAAGCCGAGACGTCGCTCCTCTTCCCCATCTTTCCCTAGCTACCGCTGCCATTCCGCCCCTGCACACCGCTTCCTTCTTCCTCCACCTCCAGCAGCCACCGGCACCACCTCCACGCCCTGTCTCTGTGCGGCAGCCGCACCACTGCAGCTCGCCTCACCATGCAGCGCCACCGTGACCCGAGCCACCACAGCAGCACCTCCGCGTCTGCCATCTCCACCATGCCACCGGAGCCCCCTCGACCCCGTCCGCGTTGGCTCCGACCACGTGCTCCACTCCGCCACGCCGTCGAACCATGCCCGAGCAGCCGCGCCCTTCCCCAGGGTGCGACATTCCCACTCTGTCCCGTCGTGCCCGTGCCACCATGACGTCGTCCTCTGTGTCCATGGCCACGACAAGCTAGAGCGCCACCATCGGACCGAGCAACGTTGACGCCAACAAGCTGTGTTGAGGCCTCCTCTCTGTCGACCCGTGAACGCCCGAGCTATGCCTCTACCACGCCGGCGTCCGCGCAAACACGGACATGCAGGGTCGTCCCCGCGCAAGCACGCCGTCGACCGTCCCCAACCCCGAGCCTCCTTGCCATGGCCGCAACCACGCTCATCGCGACCACAGCACCGACCAAGACTGGGCCTTCCTCGAGCATGGTCACAAGCAGTCCAAGACCACATCATGGTGACCATGGACTCAACCACGCCTCGGCCACCTTCAGCACCACCAGAGCCCTTCTGCACCTTGCCAGGTCTGCTGCCGACGGTGAGCCACCAGGGGCAGAGGCCCTTCTTTGCCTTCATTTTGTCACTAATCCACTGAGCCTGGCCTTGTGCCATGATCTTCATCATAGCAGAGAAGCCGATGTCGGAGTCATGGCCATCGCCCCCTCCACCCTGGCAGAACGGACGACAGCACCACCTTGCCATGTCCATCCCTTGTGTCCGCCCTTCGTGCCGTGAATTTTTGCCTTGCAGGGGCAGTTGCAACGCCGCCAGCCCTTATCGACTTTCTCGGCCATGTCCAGCCGCAGCAGCCCATCATCGTCAAGGTCGACCTTTAAACCTAGTCGACGCCAATCTCGACGTCGGCAAGCCCTTGTTTCTCAGTTCATACTTGACATTCCATACTTGATCATATATCTATATATTATCATTCATACTTACTACCTGACCTATCTTTATTGATCATATATTCTTGTCCATCTACATGATCATCTAGTTATGCCTGTGCCGTACCTTCGTGCCGGTCTACTTGTCCATCTATCGCTTGGCATCGGATAAGTGCTACTCCATCGCTTGTGTTGTCGTGTTGTGGTTCTTGTGTGTTGTTCGTCTGTGTTTGTGGACCGTGCCTTCGAGCCGGTCAAGGGATCGTTCTTCATTCGGTAGTTTCGGTCGTGGGTTTGCCTCGCCATGGCCATAACACCGAGTGTAACTCAGTCCCCTCCCATTTTTAGTTGACTTGGTAAGCACCGTGCCCGTTGCCCCCTTCTGCGGCTCTAGGACGTGGCCAACATGGGCTTGATATCGGTGCGCACCCTACCCGCACGTGATGAGCCCATCTTGACCTAGTCTATGAGAGGCGAACTAGGGGGGCGTTTTGTCGTGGAACTTAACGAAGCCAACACGTGTGGATTGAGCTCTTCTCTAGTTGATGTTTGTCGCTCTCTTGATTCCATTCCTCCGATTCCTGTCGTTACAATGGCGAGTGGATCAAAGGAACGTGAATCCTGTGTCCCTCTTTTGGTTCTTCGTGCTTAAACCCTTGTATGCTTGTACCTTATTGACTGTAATGTCTCTTTGGTTATTGCGGTGACAACCGCACCGCCAGGGACCATAGAGATGTCTCAGTGCATTAATTGCACCTAGGGTCTTGGTACCCTACCAGCGGTTTGGGCACTCGTGTTCTTTTGGTGTGTCACTCCTTTCCATTGCCTCGTCCTTTGCCATGGCGTGTGTATTGGAAGAAGTAGACCGCCCTCTTCTCTTCTCTCCCTGTTCCACCCTCTCTTGATTCTCATCAAATATAGTGGCGTACGGATTGAGAGAGAACGAAACTTCTCTTGCTTGTAGTCCTTTTGGTTCTCGTCAGTCTCTATGACGATTGGATTGAAAGCCACAAGGCGTGGTGTTTGCTTAGGATGAACTAAGGCCTATGCCATTTCTATTTAAGCCGTACAGGTTGACACGATCGACCCGGGAAGTACTGGCAAGGCTGAGGCTTAAAGCTTGTGCTTAGCAAATCACCACTCTTGTTCTTTGGCCCAGGGATCGGACATCCGCCAAGAGGGCTAAGTCATTCTTCCTTTTTATATTCTTTCAGTGTAGTTGTTCTTTCTATGCCTTGTTGCCTCTCTTTTTACAGTATTTCTAGGTCTAGTAGTCTGATTGCTCTTTTGTTTGTCGCTGTATCGAGGTAGTTGCGTCAAGGTTAGCGTTGAACGGATCAGAACCCGTTGGAGAAAGGACATGCGGATGAAGGACCATGGAGGAGTACGACTACAAGTGCACCGATGATCTTGTATATGACATTTAACAGGTGTTCCACGTCCCACCCAACCTCATAGAACCTATTAGACATGCTACATATAGATGCTAATGCTTTACTTTCTTGCAATTGAACTGTGATAGGTTGCATGGTAGATTGCTTGTAAGCCATTACCTTGTCGCAACCTATTCCCCTGCACACCCCGCTGTTAGGCTAGATGCTCGCATTTTTACTTACTGTTTTACTTTCACTACGCATTATACCTGTGATGTGATGTTTGGTGAAGGAATAACGTGAGTGGATAAGGCATGTGGTGCCGATAACTTGGTAAAACTGGATAATGAACTTGGGGAGAGCTTGCATGTGTCTTGGTGTGTGGTGAGGGTTGAGTCGATCGGACAGGATCCTACGATGAGTCTTTGGGGCAAGTCATGCCGGAGGGGTGCGACCTGGGCATCCCTCAAGAGAGGTACCTGTGGCGGGTGCACGGTGAGCAGACGGGGTGTTGGTTATCCCCGGTGGAGGTGCCGTCGAGGCACGGGGTGTTGGTTATCCCCTTGAGAAGATATCTTGTCCGGTCCCCTTAAGGACTGGTATGTCTTGAGAACCGGAATCATAGGACCCTTCGTGCACACCACTCGCTCCCGATGGGCGGGAGACGATTACCCGACTGACTAAGGCGGTGCCACTACTACTAGGTTGAAAGGTGATTGTGTAGGGAGGTACGGGAATGGGGGCCCACACCCTCCTAAGACAGCGTAGTGACCTTGGGGGCCCGGTACTACGTCTCACAGTCTCAGCGTTTCGGTGGACGCCGAGGTGGCCCAGGGCTGAGTTGTAGGGTGGTACCGTACCGGTTGGGAGGCAGTCAGCATCAGCCTAGGCGGGGCACCGCCGATGATGGTGATCTTGTGGATTTCCAGGTGTACACGCTCTGCAGAGTTGATCGATCTATACGTATAGCCGCGTCCGCGGATATGGACATTCCTATGACCTACGCTTCACTTGATTAGAGAGAGGAGTCCTTTCTACCTTTCCCCTAGGTTGTGGTGTTGGATCCGGCTTTGACCGTTGAGGCAAGGTACGAGCGGGAGTCGTCCTTGCCGCCTAGAGAGTGTGAGAGTGTGGTGAGATGTGTGTGATGGGATGGGAGAACATGTGGTTGAGATGGAGTAAAACTTGATGAACTATTATTATTATAAAATATTAATAAACTTGCATAGGAAACCTACAGCCATATATAGGCCTTTTGATCTACCCTTGCATTCCACTTACCACAAAGCATACGCAAAAGCATAGGGTGGGAGACAGTGGCCAGTACAAATCGTACTGATAGATTTTGGATAGGTTTGGACGAAATCTATGACAACCACGAGAACTTGGATTAGGTGGTCTCGTTCCTACGCTCGAGTTTGGTTCGGAAGATGAAGTCCACGCCGCTGACATTCTACGCCAACTCTGATGATTGCCCGTGAAGGAGGAGCCTTCACCTGCTGATGCGCTACAACGACTCTGATGAAGATGTGTGTGTTTCCGCTAGATTAATCGATGTAATAGGTGTATTAACCAGTGTTGTAAAGCCTTGTAACTTGTAAATCTACGATGTATGACTATGATATCAGCTGATAATTGATAATGTGATGGATTACTCTCGTAATCTATTGCATTATAAATCGTATCTGTGGATTTTCCCTTCGAGGAAAATCGAGGTCGTTTCAGTGTCGACGACAAGGGCCGACGTCCCGAGACACAGCAGGGCGACGACGAGGGTCGCAGCGTTCGGACGGCGTGTACGACGAGGGCCGTTGACGAGGATCATCGCGGAATGATGACAAGTCAACTATGTGAGTGGTGACGATAACCGCCGCGTGACGGCGAGGGAGACAGTTTAGTCCCTGCTAAAAATTGTCATGCAAACAAGTAGAGATGTACAGGGGGATATACATATGTTGTGGATCATATTTAATTGAAGTAAAAATATGGCTTAGCTTTTTTCGGATCCACAAGCACGGCGGTCGTCTCTTTCAGATTACTGGAAACCATCGCACAAGGGAAATTATTCCCTACTTGCATGCATGCATATGGACATGCGAGCTCCAGAATCTTGATTGTTTTAATTAGCCTGCATGGTTTTTTGGTGTCTAAATATTGTACAGTATTGGACATTCGACTAGAGCACGTCCCTCCAGTCGGTACTCCACAGGTGTGGCGCCATCGGGAAGCATCCCATGCCCGGCAATAGGTACCAGGGCGACGCGTAGCTGCAAACACGATGGAGATGTAGCACCCGATGATGACGAGAGCTGCCGCAGGTCGACGACGTTGGTCGTGGTACGGGACGAGAGGTCGTGGCATGGGACGACAACGAGGGCCGCAATTGGGTTTCTGCCAATAGCAAATGTGTACACATAGAGCTATCGGGAGATATACGGATAAATAAGAATATTTAAACGAGATAAACAAAACTTAGCTTGCTCGATGCGTCATTGGATGTATTGGCCTGGAACTCCTCCCACGCGTGGCTCCATAACAAAGGTACCAGGGAGTAGTATCTCATGACGTGGAGTCCAAGTGCGTCGAGGATGTGAAAGAGCCGCCACCGTCATTGGCTTGGAGCTGAAACGCATCTTAGATTGCATAAAAAACATCATTCTCTAAATCTCGGGACGAGATTTCTTTAAGGGGGAAGGTTGTAACATCCCAGATGTTAAAAGCAACAAAAACTAGGTCATGAGCATCATCATGTATAATTACCAAGCATTGTTGCATAAAGCACTCATATGTTGCATAGGTTGCATGGTAATGTTTCAGTAAGAGCATGTTCATGTTGCAACTACAATGTTTCATGTGTTGCTTTACCATGTTGCATTTATAAGGTTTCATATGTTGCCTAGAAATGTTCGCATAATATGTTATGTTTCACAATAATGTTTCTTTAGTAACTCTGTTGTGTTTCAAGTGTTTCGAAGTAATGTTTCACGAGTTTCTTATAGTATGTTTCATATGTTGCAAATATGGTATTCTATTCATGAAATGATAACCATGTCAATGTTAAGATTCTTTGTGAATTTATATAGGAAAATTTTGTTTAAATAATTAAAATTTTGTTAATATAAATTTGGTAGTACATGGTGTGTACTTTAATGTGGGATCAAAGGTTGTTACTATTTATAAGTCAAATATGTTGGAAATTTGGCTCAAAGATTGAATCCTATAACTAATTCTTATACTTAGTCATCTTGACTAAGTGTTTGTTCTTAGTTATAAAGTTCAATATTTGTCACGTTATTAAATAAATTTCCTAAATAAATGTGCCCAAATTTTGTTTTAAGGTTTGGTCCTACACTTGATCTGGGATAATGTACAATTAGATGGAATGTTTGATTAATGGTTGCTCCCTAATTAATTCCTAAAGTTGCTTAATCAAAGAACAGTTTCAAAACCTGAAACTGTATCCACATTTCAGTTTCACTGTACCCTATTTTGGGATTCAAAATCTTTCAAAGTATCAAGTTTTGGGTGTGGAGTCTTTAACCAAAGTTGGAGAAGACTTGTAGATGACAAAGTTTTGTTAAGAGAGTTCATCGAGCTGCTACACAAAATTTAGAGAAACAGCGAGCTCAGGTTGGTGTTTTCAGTCTGCTACAGTGTAGATACCGGCAGCAAGCAGTGTGCTTGCTTCACCGGCGACCGCCGCCCTCGGTCACCGCCTGCGCGCGCGGTGACACGCAGCTGGCCACGTGGAGAGTTCGAGCAAGAGCTGGCGTGACTGGAGGCCGCGACCTCACCGTTATAACGCAACCCCGTCGGCCATGTCCTCCTTTTCCCCTTCTCTGCTCGCCGCCGGTGAGCTCGATTTGTCGAGGAAATTCACCGCCGCCTTAGCGCCTCTCCTCAATTCGCCTCGCAGCCGCGCCCACCACCTCCTTGCGCAACCGCTGAGCCTGTTCGAAGGGCCTCTAGCCACCGAAACCTACCTCAGCGCCAGTTGCCACCCGCGGCCACCCGCAGCGCCGCCGCGCACCCCTCCGCAATCGCCTGACCTCACCGGAGCATCCCACGCTCAGCCACCTAGCTCAACTTCACCGCAATAGGTTCCTAGTGCTAACCGTGGCCTTAACTCTACCTCTACCGGTGCGTCGTGCCCGGCGCATCGCTAGCCCGCGCCGCCGTGGCCACCATGGCCGATGGCAAGCTCACCGCACAGTCGTCTGACCTCACCGGAGCATGCCGGTGCCCTTTATGCCGCTAGGGAGCTCACCGCCGTCGAGCTATGCCGGCGACCCGTCGGCGGTGTCATGGTCAAGGACGGGCAAGGTCGGTTTGACCCTGGCCCAGCGGCCAGTGAGAGGGGGTAGAAAAAGGATAGGTGAGAGAAGGTTTTCAACTGATTTATTCTTTTTCAGAAATAAGTAAATGATGTTGTTTCTTTCCAAATTCATAACTAATTATTAGTGCATGATAAAATCATGAAATTTTTGGTGCAGTCTCTTCATGATTTGATCTGTGTGGGAAAAATATGAAACCATAAAAATCAATAGTTTTTAGATGCTTAAAAATTAGCTCTTTTAATTAATAAATGCTTATTCCATGAATTTTGTAGGCTAAAATAAATATCCAATGGTCATTAAATTTTTTTTTGTAACTATTATGTGTTAGTATAAAACTTCACAAAAAGTTTGGGATTAATTTGATGATGTTTAAATTATATGCTTTCATTGTTAGTTAATAAATATTAAAATGATTAGCATAAATCATAAAATGATTTGGGTGAATTCTTGGGAGTTAATTGTGGACCTTGGAACATGAAACCCATACTATTCCTTGGCAATGTTGAAAGCTATGTTTGGTGTTGGTAATTAGTGACAATACCTAAGTACTAATCTTATGCCTAAGTTGTATATAGCATATGAGAATTAGTACATTCCAAGGTTGGTAGCAAGATGGACATGGTGATCATGATGGCCACACTTGGATTTGGATATAACCCTACGTGATCAAGGCAAAGGTATATACTTAAGGGTTGTGTTTTAGTAACCAAGACACCTAGTGTTTTAGTAACCAAGACACCTAGTGGGTGTGGTTACACCTAGTGGGTGTGGTTACACCACTTAGCCTAAGCTGGTTTGGAGGCCCAAGATTTCTTTGCAATCTCAATCTGAAACCCCTTTGGGGAAGATATCACCCCACACTGCTAACAACCTCGATTCCCATGCTGAAGTCGCGGACTCTCCGACTTCCCTGCTCATGGAACAGGAGCGGCATGAGATCCATTCTCACACGTGTCCTCCCCTCATTCCAGACTCCTCGGCTACCTTTATTGAGGAATAGCAATCCGTTAATTCCGCTTTGCATCCACCGTCATAGCTGAAATCATCACCTCAGCCCTCGGAAAACCCCAACTCCATAGAAAATCCCCAACTCCCCTACCGACGCCGGTGACGGCATGGCGAATTTTCTAGTCAACCCTCAGCCTTTCCTCGTCGCCGGTCTCACCCATCGAGCATGGATGGAATCAGCCGGCAAGGGGTCATATTGCGCTCGGTGGCAAGCCGACCCGAGAGCATGAGGACTACGCCATAGTTAGTATCAACCCAATGCTAGTGGAAGAGAATCAGTTGCGCCTAATGCTGGCCTTCGTGAGCGACTTCTTGGAGCAAGATTAGAGGGTACTGTAGGGACTATGACACCTAAGAGGGGGTTTGAATTAGGCAACTTAAAAATCTACTTCTAAACTATGGCCTATAATTTCAATCTTAGCAAAAACCTATGCAATAAGATAAACTATCTAAATATGCAACTACGGATTTGCTAGTGTGTTGCTATCTCTATCGCAAAAGAGTTATGCAATCTAGATTCCAATCCTATCAACTAAGCTAGGAAAGTAAAGCACACAACCAAGGTGGCAATGTAAAATGTGGAAGCTAAAGATGAGATAGAGACGCAAACTCCCATCGACGACTCCGGTATTTTTATCGAGGTATCGAGAAGCAGCAAGCTTCCCCTAGTCCTCATTGGAGCCTTCACAAGGAATCCATTGCAAGGGCCAATACCTGGTCAGGTAACTCCGTGAATAGCTCCAGGCCTTCCCCACACGCAAGCGGGTCTCCAGTTAAGCCACTCGTGGCAAAGCCTCTCCTGGACCACTCCCCGCCATCTTTACTATCAAGCTTCCGGCCAAAATGCCATGGGCCTTGTTCCCTCGGGTACACGGTGGTGGCCACACCATAAATGTGGTTGATGTGGTCTCACAAGACTATAAGCCCCACCAAGTACAACAATGGTGCATGCAAGCACTGAGTGGTAAGAGGTATGCAAACCTCACTAAACACTAGGCCTAACACCTAGAGCAAGCGCAAAGGGGTGGTCAAACTAACCTAAGCACTTCGCAAAGCACCTACACTAATCACCTAATATTTCATAAAGCACTATGCAAGTCAAGAGCACTAGAATGGTGTATCAACACCCTTGGTATGTTTCCTCACTTCTCCATCCTTCATTTGGCCAGCGATGGGGGTATAAATAGGCTTCCAGTGAAATAGAGCCATTGAACCCCTTTGGTGGGCTTCTCTACGCCCAACTGGACCAGACCATGTGGGCGTGTTTGGACCAATGTCCCTAGGTCCAAACCCTCCAATGGTTACTAAGATAGTGGCCATTTGAATGCAGGCTGGGTGGCTGACAGGTGGGCCACTGTCCGGACCACACTGTTGCTTGGTCCAAACCATGCAACCAGACTGAGTCCAAAGCACTTCACACGTTCTAGAACCTCTCTGGACTAGTCTAGACCAAGCTTGCCATTAGTCTGGATAGTCACTATTTACCGAGTCCGGACCACCCTGAAACTAGGGTTTGTAATCGGACCGGCGGTCCATGGTCTGGACCCTCATCAACTCGGGTCCGAAGCTCCTTGTGATGCTCCGTTCACTTCGTTTTTTCATGACCTTGGCGTCTGGCTTGGTTCCATCCTATGTGCTTGGACTTTGCTTGGTTTCTTGAGTCTTCTATTGTGCATCTAAGGTCTTGCTTGAAGTGTTGATCATCGGATCACCTTGTCGCCTTCGTCCAAGTCACGTTTGCATCCTATTGGACTACAAAACAATCACTTGAAAACTCATTAGTCTAACTTGGTCATGTTGATCATCAAACACAAAAATCCAAATTAAATGGGCCAAGGTCCATTTTCGTTACAATCTCCCCTATTTTGGTGATTGATGACAACACGATGAAAACAAGCAAATAATAATAGATATCGAATTAAAAACCTATTTACTTGCTAGGATGCAATGCAAAGGCAAGTTTTTATGATGCTAAAAGATACCACATTAAATGAACTTCTACAACTTATCTTGCCCTTGCCGATGTCCCCTTATGGTATTATGTTCTTAAGCCTGCCCCTAACTCCATAATCCACTTTCCTCCCTTTCCCGGACCATCCCAAATAGGATTCTCCCCCTTTGGTCTTCTCATGACCAAAGCCACTTGTATGCTTGATACCCAATGGATGCTTCCGCTTGAATCAAGGTACCACTTGAAAATATAAAAAAAAAATTGACTCTGTGGATTTGGTATGAGTTGGGCTTTCTTTTGTTCCTACAATTTCTCCCCCTTTGGAATCAAACACCGAAAAGGAAGACATTAGTAGCACAAGGGAGGGTCAAATTTTGTCATCCTTTGTATGTGGAGTGGAATTGGTCACAAAACTTGACTCTCACATTACATAGACTAAGCTCCCCCTAAGTGTATGGATACATATGGTGGATAGTAAAGCATATGCATAACCGGCAAATCAATGCACAAGGGAGTTTAATCTATATAATGCATGGAGAAAGCATATAAATACCAAATTAAAATCAACATAATGATATCGGTTAGGAATACCACATGAAGAAATCAATTGGATTAACACCACTTGAAATGGGTGGTGGATTTGAAAGCATGATGCTTAGCTCCAGTGACTACATTTTCCTTGCAATGAGACTACTACACACAAGATAAGCTTGAAAAGGTGTTACCCAAAGCGTCCAACTTGTAGAGTAACCTCCCCCTAAAAGTGTGCATACAAGCATAGAATACTTGTAGGAAACATGCACATCGACTTTTAAGGTCAAAATACCACTTTGAAAGATGACACCACATGAATGTGAGAATCATTTTCATAGATGAATTTGGGGAAAATTATCTACAATTTGGACTTTGGCACATATGAAATAAATCTTGAATAAACTAGAGCTATGTGTCGTGCTCCTAAACAATTTAAACCATGTAGGTTTGCTCCATGAGTAAGAGTGATACCGAACAACCCTACCATATGATTTACCTAGTGTATGCATGACAAGAATTTAAACATGCAAATGCAAACCTTGGCGTAAAAGGAACTAGATGCTAATTGAAATTGCATAAAATTAAATCTAGTTGTGTAACAAGGCAAGGGGAATTTGGGTCCATAGTACTCACTAACCCACTTGACAATGACTTTGTCCATCATGATGCACCCCATGAAATGCATCCCAACTTTGCCAAGTCTCCAAATTACCCGAAACCCATTGGGCTTCTCATTTTCCCTCGGGACCCAAACCTTCTTGATGCTCTTCATGTTGGAAATTATCTCCTTTAGCACCCAAATGTGTTTGGCCCCATTTGTGTTGGCTTGCTTGTTTACCTAGATGGCCACCACCTTGTCATTCTTCTTCTTCTTCAACAAGTATGGAGTGGAAGCCTTCTTGTTCACCTTGTTGGTGTAGGTGTTGGAGATCTTGCTTATTGGCTTTTTGTTTTTCTCTTTCTTCTTAGGTCCTCCCCCATTCTTCACCTTGCACTCATAGGACTTGTGGCCTTCCTTGCGGCACACATTGTCACGGAACCGTCCAAATTATAAGAGCACAAGTCCAAAAACAATCACCGAAGCGATCAAATTCTCAAACTTGAGCCCATATAACTCCGGTAGTCCACGAAATCACGAGGGATTTCAAACCAAACCATAACGAGCCAAGATCGTAGTGATTCAACATAACACAACACTTGTTACAACAGTTCAAAAGTAATCTCATACATCGGAGTACAAATAATTTATTACAAAACCAAAGTAAAGATTAGCGGAAGCAACATAATTTCTGAAACCATTTGAAGTCAAATACTGCCAGTACATAGTCACATCCTGCAAAAGCATACCAGAAGAGAAACTACAGAGACCATGCCCATATGGTCTAGTCTTCACACCCACATGGCGAAGACAATACTTGCAACAACAAGTACGAATCTGCTACCTGCAACAGGTGGGAATAAACCCTGAGTACGAGAAGGTACTCAGCTAGACTTACCCGACAAAAACCAGAAACAAAGGTGACACCAAGGATTATGCAAGGCTTTATAAAGTGGGCTAGCTTGACTCATTTGTAGAAAAGCTTATTACAGATAAGTAACCATTAATGCTTAAGCATCAAGTTAATAATCATTAACCTGTCATCTAGATTAGCACCTGTACTAGAGCAATCACTTTATTAGGAGCAAACAATATTAACCATAACAGGTATAATAAGGCCATCATCATCATTATCATCAATTCTGAACCATCATTAATAATTAGTGTATCTACGCTGGAGATAACCAGTCAAGTTTCTCACTATCTGGGAGAGACAGCGACTCGAATCGATTCCAACTCAGCTGAGGGGGGTATTCCTGACACTCACCCGGCAAACCCCGCTAAAGGCAGCCGTAGATAACCTTTGGTACAACTCAGGGTGGGCCCGAACAGCGCCGTGTTCTCGGGGATACCTGCCCTTAGACCCTCTGGCTCCCTTCCGAGGCGACTTTTACTTTTTGACTTCGCAGCCTGAGTTGAGCTACTAGGCTTCGCGGTTGGCAACCTTAGGCCGGCCAACTAAATGTCAGGCATGCGTTCAAAATGACATAGAAGGCTCTAGGTCTCGGTCCTTAATCAACACAGATGGGGATAGATCCACACCCAAGACCTCCATGCCTTGCTGCTTCATTATCATCATCCTGCCCGGTCTCATTTTATTTCATTAACACATGGTTTATTTCCACGATAGCAAACATAGCCAACCGTGACCTGATAAGTCCCTATATCTCGCAGGTGACAGGAAATCACCCGACTTCTACCGGTCTAATTTAGCAGGGCTAAGCATAGATACGATCCTGTCTACATAGGATTTAAGGTTCGAATTGCTGGACATGGAGTGTTATCAATGCAGCAAGGGTTTTCAACCAACTCTTATCACGTAATGCAGCAATACATATAACATGTATATATAGATAATTGCTTTGAAAGTAGGAGGCTTATAATGCTCCGGGGCTTGCCTTAACCGAAAGAAGAGAGATCAAAGGTCGGCTTCAAGAACGGTTCCCACGTCTTTTCCGACTTCGGCGGACTGGACCTCCGGCTCCCGAACGGACTCCAACTTCGGGTTCCACGCCCAGCGAGACTTCGCTCGAGACACGATCCTCGACACACCTATTGCATGTATATGCATCCAATGAATTTCATGTATGCACCAAGGATGACATGCTGATTTATGAACATGCATGAATGATGTGAAGATGGATGTAATGACATAGC
The DNA here is from genome assembly GCA_038087645.1 of Saccharum hybrid cultivar R570. Lineage (NCBI taxonomy): Eukaryota > Viridiplantae > Streptophyta > Magnoliopsida > Poales > Poaceae > Saccharum > Saccharum hybrid cultivar. Next base: position 4,717,382 of record JAQSUU010000743.1, on the reverse strand, counting down.
AACATCATAAGCACAAAACCAAGTTATGTGGTGCTCTATTCAAATCACTTCAAGCTTAGGTGTAAATTTCCTCTCTGGTATTAACATGTTTGAACATCTCTACGAAACCACTAAGTGCCACCAGGTTAAGACTAAACACACACATAACAAGATTCCAGCAATTTAACATTTCCAACAAGTTATCAGCAATAGCTAAGAACATTCATAACTGGAGTTCTACAAATCCAAATGACTTTCAAGAAGACATTATGGAAAGCTTATGAAATTGTCTATATTTCATTTATAAACCTCTAAGCATGATTTCATCATTTACCAGGTCAAAATAGCACATGTACAGAATCTGTTCTAAAAGACAGAGAGCACTTCCAAAACTGAACCCAGCTTGGGACAGCTGCCATTTCTAAACTATAAGTCCAAATGCTACCAAAATTTACCAGCAACTAGTTCATGAAATCCTCAACAACTTTGTTATAGATCACTAAGCATGAAAATCTCATTAACATAGCCTAACTTACTTAACCACCAAATCTGTCCAGAAAAGATAGATTTGTACAATTAAATATCAAGTGATGTTGAGAACATCACAAATGACCTACCCAACTTCACTAACAGTTAGACCATGTTTAAGTAACACCAAATCAAGTCATGGCACTAGCATAATTATTTATCTAATCCCCTTTTTCTATTTATTTAGAGTGCATAAGCATAAATGGCATCACATATAAAATGTAACTAGAAAATTCTAATAAAATTACAAAGGCAAATATATGCTAATAAGAGGCTACCATAAAAATTTCACCTCATTTTGACAAGTAGATTAGGAGATATCAAAATAACAAAAAGATAAGTGCTAATAAAACCTATAACAAAGGAATTTCATAATTGGAGCAAATGAACTTCAAAAGGGCTCAAAATTTAACTAGAGCATCTTTATACCATGAATAGCTTCTCACAAAATTTTCATAGCCAAAGGATCACTACACAGGGAGATACAAAAACTACAAAAATTACATAATTAACTAGAGGCATAGCGAAATTAATTACAAACTTCAGAAACATAAATTAACATGCCATATTTTATTTCACTACAGTATATTACACATCATGAGGATTCCAAAAAGTCCTCATTTTCCTTTTTATGATTTTTCTACTATTTTCTATGAATTTCCAAACATTAGCAACATATAAGGCATTTCAGGAAAAGAATAAAACTAAAATAAACAAACCTAAATCTAATCTCCAGCTCGGGCCGGCCTAGCAGGCCAACTCGGCCCACGACGACCCAATCAAGCGCGCAGGGGGAAAACCTGCGCCGACAGGCGGGCCCCGCCCGTCATGGGCACAGAGGCAGGGGAGGAGGTCCGGTCGGCACTAGCTCGCCGCTGATGACTCCTCCAACGACGCCGACTACACAGGTGTGCTCCTCACCTCATCCCGCACCATGGCAACTGGTTTTCCCCAACGCTATCACACCTGAGCACGCTCGTCACCGACAATGGTGGACGGCGGCAGCGGTGCATGTCGACGGCAGCGAAATCGGCATCACACGGTGATCTAAAGGCACCTACACGCTCTACATCGACCCACGAACACGAGGGGATCATGAGCGAGACACGAAATCAACTACAACTACATGGCCATGAGTGGCGTTCGTGGTGTACCCATGAGAGCTAGCCGGAGTGGTGGTGTTGCTCGCTGTCCGAGCCAACTCAGGCGGTAGCGTCTTACATTCAACACGATCTACCCAAGGGACGCACAGAACATGAGTCAAATCGAGCAGAAAGCAAACATGCAAGGCGTATTCAAGCTTGTGGTGGCGGCGGTAATGGCGGGCGTGCCAAGGCTCAGGCGCATTCTGACCTATCCGCGGCGGTAGCGTCTAAAAGGTTAGGGCCTACACCATCAACGGCCTATAAGGAACTCGGAATGAAACAAAGAAGAGACGAAAGAGCTTCGGTGGAGGCCGACCACGTCAAGCCTCAAGCTTCGGCGGACTCCCTAATGGCGACATTGACGGAACTCACGGCACGGCCTTGTCAAGCACGAAGAGGTCCAAACCAGAGACGCACAAGCTAGCAGGGTAGAGGCGAAGCTATGGGCAGATTTTTGTGGCTGGCGGTGCGGTGGCGCTCGCACATGAGCTCACCGAAGCTTGCGGTGGTGATGGTGCGGAGTTTTTCGCTGCGGTGGAGACAGCAGAGAGGGAAAGGAATGGCGAGCGAGAGTGAGGGTTGAGGTGTCAGCTCGGCCTTCACATTTGTGCATGCGCTCGCGACGTGGAGGCATCAGCAGAGCATGAACGCCACGTGGTGGCTCGACGCTGAGCTGGCCGCCACGACAGCGCCTGCTCTCTGAACCCACGCCTAATCAGAGCGACTGACAGGCCAAGTTGGGAGCTCAAGATCTCACAAACGAGTTCGAATTGGGCCAAAGTGTTAAATACAAAACTGTAGTTCTAAGTAAGATCTCCAAGTTTGGCACTAGGATCATGAGCTAACTCGGCTTGGTTAGTGAGATACAGCGCCCCAAAGTGAGGCACATGAAAACTGAAACTGAGTTTCAGTTATCCCCCCAACTGAAACCCGATTTTCAAAGCACTCTAACTCATAAACCATTGAGAAATAGGTGATGGTGTTATTGACGAACTTGTAGAGCTAAGTGAGTACTACAAAAGTGTCAATATGGGTTAGAGCTGGTTTGGTCTAGTTTTCAAACTACAAGCTCCCAAAGATGGTTACATGAAACTGAAATCCATTCCAGACTTAGCTGATTTTTCAGTGCTGAAAAACAGCCCCTACACCTGACTTGTGGGCCATGTTAGGCATGTTCCAAGCATTTTCATGAGTTGACCACTGAACAACTTTTGTTCCTCATGAAATTTGGCACAAACTTTGTTAAGGTGTCACAGCCATGCAAAAACTCTAGGCTATACTTTTTGTTAAGTCAAACAAGGAAGGTCCTATAGGTCAATTAGTCAAAGCATGAGTCAACATGGAATTAGGGCATGGCATAAAAATAAACCCTAGGTCATTTTGCACCACTAACAAGATACACATATTACCAATGCCTTAAACACACATTAGCATCACCTATGCATAAGAGTTACTCAAGTAGGCATTGAAACACTATTGCTATAACTAATGAAACATCACTAACATAATTATTGAAACCTAATGTTGCATATGTTTCAGGAGCATGTTTCACATGTTTTCAAGCATAACAAACTAACACATGTTCTAGCATAGTCCAGATACAAGATATTATCACTACCACCCATAACATACATATGTTGCAATGTTGCAAGGTCATGTTTCAAGCAAGGATGCACATGAAATGATGATGCTTATGGTAATGCCATGCTATGACCATGATCAAATGATGCTAAAATGCAAGGCAAACACCTGGGGTGTTACACACGTAGCAAACCACAGTTTGTCCATCATCAAGCTTCTTCACTCCCTTGACGGTGTTATCTTGATGAGATTGGGTTTGCTCTGTCTTGCCTTGTACTTGAGTCAAGTCCTTGGTGAGGCAAGCCACTTCTTGCTTGAGTTGCTCATTTTCTAATGCGACTTCTTGTGTACATGTTTCTACAATGACTTTCTCAAAATGAACTTGGTCGCAAATGGGTGAGTCTAATATACATAAATCATTGCAAGAAGTAGAGTCATCCTTTTTAGTCATATCAAAGATTGAGCTTTTCTTTTTAGGTTCCTCAGTGGGGGTTGTACTGATGGCTTCAAGATTACAAATTTTATTAGTTAGCTCATCACAATGTTTGCACATGGTTTCCATTTTAATTAGCAAACTTTTATAAGCATCTTGAGCTAGCTAACTTTTCTTTTAATTTTTCATTTTTCTTTACAAGTTGCTCATCATTAATTGTGCTTTCATTAGTGCTTGCACTAGCCTCAAGTTGCTCAATTTTAGTAGATAGCTCTACATTAAGATTGGCAAAAGTTTCATATTGTTCAAGCAAAGTTTTATTAGCTTTTTGAGAGCTATCTAATTTATCTTGTAAAACTTTTAGCTTCTTTTGTTGGCTAGTGCAAACCTTAGCACATTCAAGATTATGTTGCACAATTTTATCATATGAAGGCGTTTCATCATCACTATTACTCTCACTAGAGGATGAGCTTTCGTTACCTCATGCCATAAGGCACACATGAGAAGAGCTTGATGATGAGTGCTTGCGGCCATGCCTCTTGTGTTGGACTTCATCTTCACTTGATGAATGTCACACCCGGTTTTGAAAACAAAACCGAATGCACATCACATGTATGCTATGATCTGTTTATTCATACATGCGACGACAATATAGTGATACAAATCAATGTTTATTACTAAAGCGATTACATATTACAAAATGACTAGAGGGTCTAAACAAAAATTACATCAAAGTATGAGCGAAGCAGCGTCTCCATCCCCGCAGGCAGCCGATCGGGGGTACACCAGCCTAGCATCGACACCGTCTTTAGGAAACACCATCTTCTAGAAACTCTATCTTCTAGTCTTAACAGGTGGGTAGGGTAGCAAGGGGAACAAAGAGGAAGGGTGAGTACATCAAAAAGTATTCTGCAAGTGTAGGAAAGTATGACATGAGGGCCAACACAAGGAAAGGCTTACAAGGTTTGACACACACGCTTAAGCGACTGTTGGTATATTTAACGCACACAGATAAATCTGCAAACGCACGGATATCGCTGTAGCTTTCACCCGAAAGTATTCCAAGTATCATATCCATAGGAAAACATGTGAGACTAACTATGATCTGACTTAACTAGCGGTAGCAACAAGGTTAGGATGAATAGGAGTGTAGAGAGGAAAACTAAGGTTCTCTAGTTCTGACTTGGGTAAGCTATGTCTTCTACTATTTAACTAGGGACATTACTTAAGGAAAAACACCAGCAGAGGATGCTTTCCGTAATAATCACTTCCTACTTGCCCTACAAATAGGAGGTGGACTATAAAGGATTCAATGAGGTTGTAAGAGTTACCCTCATGAGCTACCATAGATCTGGAATGCAGGATGCATCCACGAGTAACCTGAGTCTAAGCAACACGCTTGCACTACAATTACTACTTACTCTTCCCGGATAAAGAATAAAGCACTCAAATGAGTTATAAACCTGATGAATAATATAAACAAGAAGCTTGCTTGAATCAGAAGTTGATTACGAGAGAAATCTCAGAAGCAAGCTTAGATAGAACTTGGATCCGCCAAGGTACAAGCCATAGATAGAGCACCGACAAGCCGGCATCTCCTCCAAACTCTTCCCTCACTCTCCATCTCACTATTATTTACAAGACTAGATCCTATGGAGCACTAATCTTTTCTTGATAGCTGACTCTGATCCTGACGAGGAGAATATGAATTAGGGTTTTAGGATGACCTTTAGGGAGGGGGTAGGGTCTGCTATATATAGGCCGAGGTGGAGTAGGGGGCAAGGAATCGCCATGTCATCAATCCGCGTCAATTTCCTCGATCACTGTTGGATGCACTGACTATAAACCGCCTTAAATTAACGATGTAGATCTTGGAAACGCATACAAGGTGGCGGAGGGCGAACGGACTCTGGAGCAGGCCGCTCGGCCTAGGGCTTGGGACGGCCGACCCACTTTCGTGACTATTTGGCCCAAGCTTTGGCGTGGTGTCTTCTGGAACCTTCTAGAGTTGTCTTTCACAGTTTTCGCGGGTTGAATCACTTGTTGTCGTCGGTTTGCTTGTTTGGAGTGTATGACAGTGGTCCTAGGAGCTGTTTTCTAGATAAATCCTCCTGCAGTCACGAAATCACTAAAGTCGTGGAATTCATTAGTTTAAACCCCTATACCTATGTTTGGTGATGGAATCAAATATAAATGAAAGTTATGTTGACGGTTTATATTTGGTGTTAGTGACCATCAACAGCGACACATCCTAATTTTCCTTGAATCCTTAGCGCCTAATTACTTGGTGAAATCTGCCTTCTCCTCAACCATCTGAACCAACACTCGAATCCCATCTGAGCAAACCAACCATTCTCTTACCAAGGGAACCACCCATCTGAACCACAGCCATCTATTCAAGAAGAAGTACAGGCCGCTCTTGACCATGAGTACGGCTGATATATCAGTTTTACACTCTGCAGAGGTTGCACACTTTCATCACGAGTCATGTTTTCCCCATCACACTTCACACTACCTAGGTGCTTAGCGGGGTCACACTACAAGGCCTTTACAAAGCTGTGGTTCCCACCCCTGTGCATTCACTAAGGATTTGCCGATTTAGGCCCCCTCTTGTGCCACCAAACTCTCCACAATGCACAGAAATGGGCAGCCAATTAATCAGCCAGGGCCAGAGCCATATAGCCCTCGTGGCTGCACGGTTAAGCCAGGTTACTTGTCCATGAACCGGTCCTTATAATCAAAGCAGGAACTAGCACAGTCCATTCCACCAATTCCAACATCCACCAGAAAACATTTACCAAATTTTTGACAACATACCACGCCACCATTTCCAACCATCCTGCTGGATTCCTAGTCACCATGTTGCTAAAAACATTACCATTCCCATGTTGGATAGATCATTAATCGAGATTAAGTTATAACCTTCCCAAACCCAAGACTGCAAGCTAAGCATAACAACTACCCATCCAAACCGGGTTTCAAGGATGATATAACAAGTTCTAGTAAACCCTAACTTGGGATTCAAATTATGACTCTGCATGCAACAAATGGTCTAACTACTCTAACTCAAAGTAAAACAAATATAGGTGCAAGATGGTCAAGGACACTTGCCTCCAAACGCTAGTCAGACATTCTAATATCTCCTCTAAAACATCTTCGATCAACTCTTCTTCGGTAGATAGCAACACATGTACAAGCATAACAAATATACCTAAAAAATAGTACACCAAATATTACGAAAACATACTATAAAGACTACTAACGTGTAGGGCTTGTTCCTACGATCGCATGAGCGCAAAAACCACTTAAAACGGAGCTACAATTTAAAAGTTACGGGCTTTTAAAGTTGGATGGCAAAGCTTTAAATAAAGAAAACTCGTTTTTGAATCTTAAATAAATAAAACTGAAAAAGAAAAGAGATCTGAGCTGCAGGTATGGAAACAACAAAAAAAACAGAGGTTGAAACGGAAGATTTACATGACTCATGAAATAGTGGTTCAATTTGACAGAAGTCAAGGGGATAGATTGCAAGTTCCCGTGCACTATGCTGTGAACTCGGCCCATGAACCGTGGACCGGGGAGAACCTGTGAGAGCGTTGCACCATAAACCTTGTCCATGATGAAGCCGGATTTGGAGTTGTATTTCGGGATTTATTTATCTTAGGTGTGTTCACTTCGCGAAAAGTAGGTGAAAAGTTATCTTTCGTTGTTATTTGGCAAAATTTGTGCAATCATGAACTAACTAGGCTCAAAAGATTCGTCCCGACATTTACAGACAAACTATACAATTAATTATCTTTTTTACCTTTATTTAATGCTCCATGCATGCGTCGAAAGATTTGATGTGATGGGTGGAAAAGGAAATATTTTGGGTTGAGATGTGGAAGTGAACAACGCCTTAAAAAAACGGCCATAAATTATGCATGATGTTGGACTGACATCATGAAGCTGACAAGAGAAAAAGCCACGGACAACTTGTTAGTGTGAGGTGTACGTATATTTATATTTCTCATGTATTTCTAGAATTATTTCTGTGAAGAAAAACGGCCGTAATGTGTGTGTAATGGCATGATGGTGTCAACAACCTAACAAGAACAGGGCGTCGGACGGAAGGAGCTCACGGTGCCATGGCCGGACTTCGCCGGCGCAGCTCGGCTGCGAGCTAGAGGGCGAGGAGGAAGACAGGGAGAGGTGCAAGCGGACGAGGAGCTCACCACGCGTCTGATGAAGGTGATCTCAGTGACGAACGCAGTACAGAGGAGACGTGCTCCACGGGGAGGACGACGAGGAGCTCCGGCGAGCGAGCACGGGCCTGAACGAACAACCACGGATTCCTGTCAAAATGATCGTGGTGTGAGCGCGAAATCTCTGCGAGTTCAATGAAGGAGAAACGAAGAGGAGGCGGCTCAACCGAGGAGATCGCCAGCAGCCGAGGTCGACGCAGCAATGGCGACGGCGACTGCGACTAGTGGCGCTGGAGTGGATATGAGAGACAAGGAGCGATCGGTTGATGGCGAAAATGTGCAGAGGGGCTCGAACTTGGATTTTATAGTGAGAAGGGGGAGGACGAATTTGGACGGGATTCAAGCTCGGTTCTCGGACATCAATGGTGGCCGTCGGTTAAGGCTATAATGGCCTCAAAACAGCTGAATGAAGAAGGCAGAGTGAAGAGGGGGAGTGATGGAGTGCAGTAATGGGGTTGGTTTACTGCAGTATTGACGGAGGAGGCTTCAATGGAGGTCGGTTTCTCCATTAATGGAGTACAGAGAGAGAGGGAGCGCGCTGGATGGAAGTTGAAGAAGGCCTGACGTGTGGGCCCGCCCTGGCAGCGAGATGGAGAGAGGAGACGCTGGTGCGGGCTGCTGCAGCGCGGACACGGGCCTCGGCCCAGGTAGAGATGGAGATCGGTCTTTTCCTTTTTCCTTTTCTTTTGCAAATTCATTTGAAAATCAAACCAAAGGCTTTTTGAACCAAACAAATTTTGAAAACTTTTTAAAATATTTCTAAATTTTGGAAACAATTTTGAACTTGTTTCACAATAAATTTTTAATACTTTATTTATTTTGTAAATAGAGCAAAAACCAATTTGAACCTAGATTGAGTTTTAAATAAATATTTTCACCCAATAAAATTATGCATGCGGTGTGAATGCAACCCCTCATTAAATTAAACTGTAACATTATTTTAAAATTTTCATTTTGCACAATTTTATTTACCAGAAGCCTATTTAGATCTTGGAAATTTTAGAAAATTCACAAAATCATATATTTTATTTAGTGTTTTCTATTCACAACCCAAAATAGAAATTTTGAGGTATGACAATGAATCATCCCAAGTCTTGATTGAAGTGAGGGCTTGGCGTTTCTCTTTTCTTGCTTTCTTCTTGTCTTTGGGTGTGAGCTTGTTTGGACAATCTTCCACAAAGCTCCTTGCCACATCCATAGCATTCTTTCTTTCTTTGCTCTTTTCTTTGATCGGTGAAGATGCAATCTTCAATCTGGATGGGCACACCCTTGACATTGAGCTAGTAGATCAACTTCTCCACTTCTTGTATGAGCTTGAGTGAATCATCAATGTCGGAAGTGGAGGAGGATTGATCATCACTTGATTCTTCTTCTTCATCATCATCCTCCTTTTCATCTTCATTTGAGGAGCTTGAGCTTGAGCTTGTCTCAACTTGCTTGCCCTTCATCTTCTTTAGCTAACCACATGCGAGAGCAATGCCTTTGCTTGATGAAGAGACTTGTTCTTGACCCATCTTGCGTGACATTTCATATGCCAATTACAATGACCGGGGTCATGTTGCTCAAGTCCTCCATGTTGTGAAGGATGGTGATGATGCTTCCATATTTGGAATGTGGTAGCACCGAGATGATCTTCCTCACAATATCCGCATCACCTAGCTTTGTCAATCCTATAGAATTGAGCTCATTGATAATTAGATTCAAAAGAGAATACATATCATGAACAAGCTCATTTTCATTCATTTTAAAAGAATCATGGAGTTGCTTAGCTAGGCAGTGTTTTTGCTCGTAGACATTACTTGTGTCGTCATGGAGCTCATGGAGTTTTAACCAAATTTCATGTGCCATTTTTAAAGTGAACACTTGGTTGAAACATCCCTGCTAAAAGATTCAAACAAGCAATTTTAGATCTTGCATTTAGATGAATTTCCTTTTCATCACCCGCGGTGGGTTTCTCGAGATTATTTAGGGGTTTCATCCCATCGCGGGTGACTCTCCAAACACCTAGATCAATCGCTTCAAGGTAAACGGCCATTCTAGCACTATAGTAGGGAAAATTAGTGCCGTCAAAGTGCGGAGGCCTAGAGGTATCCATCCCAACCACTCTAAATAGCGTTAGCTCAAATGGCGGTGAAGCCAAAGGTCCAAATTGAGCCAACCGGCTTTGATACCACTTGTAGGGACCATGACGTCTAAGAGGGGGGTGAATTAGGCAACTTAAAAATCTACTTCTAAACTATGGCCTCTAATTTCAATCTTAGCAAAACCTATGCAATAAGATAAACTATCTAAATGTGCAATTACGGTTTTGCTAGTGTGTTGCTATCTCTACCGCAAAAGAGTTATGCAACCTAGGTTTTAATCCTATCAACTAAGCTAGGAAAGGTAAAGCACACAACCAAGGTAGCAATGCAAATGCGAAAGCTAAAGATGAGGTAGCGATGTAAACTCCCGTCGATGACTCCGGTATTTTTACCGAGGTGTCGAGAAGCACGCAAGCTTTCCTCCACTCCTCGTTGGAGCCCCTCGCAAGGAATCCCTTGCAAGGGCCAAGCTCCCGGTCGGGTAACTCTATGGATAGCTTCAGGCCTTCCCCATGTGCAAGCGGGTCTCCAGTTAAGCCACTGTTGACGGTAGATAAGTATTATTTTTTAACTATCAACATAGCATGAAAAAGGACTAAAAAATAATTAGCACTTAGATATATGGGGTTTACTGATATAATTCTACGAGTTTTGGTGAATGTCTGTTTCTACAGGGTGTCAGCTGAAAAGAACCAAGGAAGGCCCACATGTCAGGTTTACATAGAGACAACAGGGCCACACATAACTTTTCTATAATCTAGAAGATACGAGAAGACTCTAGAAACAAACCGGAGGCGAAACGGGCCCGAAGGCCGGGCAGGCGTCCCAAGGGTGGGGGTGGGCGCCCCACCCAGGTGGCCAATCAGGCTCCACCTCCTAGATCAGGCCTCCACCGCTTTTGAGGATTAATAATAATCGTAGATCAAGGTAGGTTTGATCCAAGGGTTGTGGTGCTTCCTAGAGGGCTATATAAGCAAGGCCCCTGGCCCCTAGAGGAGGCATCCCTTAAACCCTAATTCATTATTTCCTAGCCAGGATTAGGTGAGAGGTATCCCATGAAAGGATGACCTCTTTAGGGGATTAGGTCTAGCTTCTTCAATGTAATAGATTAGTATCTTGGGAGAGAGGGTCGAGTTGGGATCTTGCTCGAGGTTCTAGATCTAGTCATGGAGGCTTGGTAAAGCCTTGTATCTTGTCACACCTGGTTTTAAAGAACTAAACCAGGTCAGCCATATGTGTGCCCAGGAAGTCCACACATATGTCAGAATGAAAAAGTATCAGAAACAATGTTATTATATAGCGTATACATAGCTATAAATTAACACTTACATCAGAGTATCGCGGAATGGTGACTAAACTTCAGGCTCCATTCTTCTCAGGGACGGCTGATTGGTGGATCCATATGCTAAGCACTTTTGAAAGACTTCTGGAAACTCCACTACACCTTCATCCTTCTTCTAAGCAACACCTTACTACACACTGGGGTGTGGTGGAAATAGCAAGAGTGAGTCCATATCGAACTCAACAAGTATAACACAGGGTTCATGAGGCACAAAAGGCTAGACACTGTTTGACAGCATTTAGCTTTTAATCATTATTTACTTAGCGACTGAGTAGCATCAAGGTAATCCAAATCCCATTAATGAATCAATGATCAATTGTAATAAGAATAATGAAATAACATTAACATGTCATAATAATAAAAAAACAGTATTAAGCATGTTACATCAATGGTGATCATTTATTCTGTAAGAATACCCAAGGCCGCTCATGTCCGTGAGCACAGCTAGTATGCTAGTTTATTAAACTCTGCGAAGAGGTGTACACTTTCACTGTGAGTCATGACTTTCAAATGCATGGGTTTGCAAGGCCCAAAACATCGGAAACCATATAAAGTCATTCAAAAGTTCGGCTAACAAGTTAGGGCCATTAGATTCACTCGGCAGGCAGATGTAGAACCCCCCTTCCCAGTGGCACATAACTCGTAGCCTATACACACAAAGGATAGGGGCTCGCCCTACACCCAAAGTGGCAAGCTATTCTTTCGTCATTTAAAGTAACCACTAACAAGCTAGAAAAGTTCTCTTAAATAACTAAAGCTAGAGCCATATAGCCCTCACAGCTGTACTGTCAATCCCGGTTAATACTTACAGATAAGTCCTTATGGAGAGTAACTAGAGCAACAAACAAACAACATAGTGCTCTAGTCCCCTTATAACATGAATTAAATCATCTTAATGGTTGATTGCACCATTCATTAGTCATATTACAAGATCAATGTTCATAAATCAAGCACTAGCCAAGCTACCCAAATGCATAATCCCATAGGTGACAAGGAATCAAGATATCAATCACTAAGTTAAAATCTCTAAGGTTGCCAAGGAGGACACATGCATATGATAGCAATTATAGTGAATAGGTTAACAAGGATGGTCCTATGTTATACTTTCTTTTTCCCAAAGTTAGCTACTCATAAGTCTTCAACCTCTGTCTCTGATCTTGAGCTTCTATTGTACTTGTCGGTCCTCTGCTCCTAGTCTTCAGCACTCGCGAATCACAGTTCTACTCGCAGCAACCAAGCACAGCAAACAGACAACAAACACACTTAAGAACACACATTATACAAAGAAGACACTTTAAAAGGAAGCGCACTAAACATCACGGCTTGTTGCTACGGTTACGAGAACGTAGGAACGACTAAGGATGAAGCAATCGGTACAGAGGACATGTCTATCGAGGTTGGCAACATAACTGAAGAAGACAAACTAAACACTTGATCTATTTTGGTTAATGAAATTAAGTGATTAAACAATTTAAAGAATTAATCTAGAACTGAATTAGTCAAATTATAGTTAATTAGAAAAGGTAGAATTAAACCTTAGTTATATTTTATTTATGAGTAATCAATAGTATTTCATATTTATAAATTATATAACCTGACAAATATACAAGCACTAACTGAACCATCTCATGTTTTATATTTAAACTAAACAAATTATAATCAAGAACCAGTTAATATTAATCGAGTTAAAACTAATCTTATTTTATTTGATAAAGTTTTGTCACATAATTTATATATATTAAGAAAGTTAAACTTTATATGTGCAAAGAAAATAATTAAATATGTGAGAATTTCTACTCGAACTAGATAGGACATGTGTTCAAGCTAATAAATTATAATTTACAAAAAATACATTGATGACAGAAGTTAAATCATGTTAAACTTTGACTTAGCAAAATAAAATGACATGCGAGAACACCTATTTTTGAGTTTAATATATGCAACATGGTTTATCTAATCAAGTTATAAGTAAAGAAAATATATTCATGTAGCAGTTAATCATGTTTAACATCTATATCAGATAGCATAGTGTAACACATATATTGCTTATAGATTAGAAAACTAATTACATGCAAATTAATCAAATTAATATTTAACTATATAATAAACAAATAAACACGTGAGATGATAAGCGTCGCTGCTAGGACATAGATCAGAGCGATATGAAACTAACGCAACAAAATGAGTGCATCACATATGCAATGTATTAAAACTAAGCAAGTATAATTAAAAGCATATTTAAGTTAACAATGAATCGTATTAATTCTTTTGTGTAAAATGTCAAACAAATAAACCTATATTGATTTAAGTTATAATCTAGTTGCAAGCATATATATTAATTAAATTAATATTTTACTATGTTCAGAAAATATGTGATATGAAAAACATCTGCACGGACATAAGGATCACATCGATACAATGAAGTCGACACGAATCTAACGCAACTGAAACCGAAACAGAGCAAAACGGAGTAAAAACGAAGAAATAACGCGGCTACACTTACATTCAGAACTATGTCAACCAGGGCAGCTCGCAGATCAGGCAGGAGGTAGCAAGAGGCATGACCCTTTGGCAGTGAAGGACGTGCAACAGCTGTAGATGAACACAACACCACCGTGTTTCATCGTGGGTTGCTACTTGCTTCCTGTTGTGTGTTGTTGCATCCATTAGAGAGGATCGGATTTCTGAACTCCATATGGCTGGAACAGATCGACTTGCATGTCTGACCGGCGGCAAGGCAGCGATGTAAAATAGACGTGGGAGATAAGAACACATGCAAGGTGCTCACCATCCGTATAAGCCAGACTGCAGCCACGACGGTCAGTAGGTCGTCCAGATTGTAGCCACGTGCAGGCGAAGGCGAGCGACGAAAGGCGTCTTGCATCTATCTCGTCTCGGCAAGTTGGCGTGTCCTCAGCTTCAAGCTCGGAAGAGAGCCGCGAACGACGGTGAAGTAGCAGACAACGTCCAAAAGAACGGTGGCTTCGTCGGCTCGTTGGCAAGATCAAAAGGCGAGGGCAGGGAGAAGTTAGGGCTTGTGTGGCAGCGGAGATCGAACATGGCTGCTAGCTCGACGCGAGGCAGCGCTTGGTCTAGGGTTCGGGGAAGGCGGTGCGTTGCAGTAGGGCTGTCCCTAGGGGCATGCGGCCAGGGCCTCAGATTCTCATAGGCCTCCATGTATATACTGTATATATAGTACCATTATCCATATTGGTGTTGAATTGTTTGTTTGGCCCAATAGCATTGCCCATTATCAAGTGTATTAGGCTAATAGAAAATGATTTCTGCTCATGTACCTCTGTTGACCAAAGATGAACTAGGCGCCCTGCAACTCCTGACGACATGCTGCTCCTGCTCGGCCGGCTAGCCACATGCGCAGGGCAGGGTGCATGGTCGGCATTGAGTGCTAGCAATTGCCGTGCTAATGAAGCTCCTGGATGTCAATCGAGTAGATGCTTGCAAGAAAATCAGCAAAGGGTGCATACAGACCGATGGAGATGGCGGACGAATGGTTTTTGCACAGCGGAGCTCGGCAGAAGATCAAAGGCGGCGACGACGGTTCTACTCGGCGAGATCAGAGAAGCTTCAAACGGTGGTCGCCACAGCAGTGGACGGAGCTAGGACTCGACGGTGGATGGACTTAGATGACGGGCGGTTCGCTCTGGCTTCTCATAGGGGTGGATCGGTTCACGTCTCCCACACAGAAAATCCCAGGAAACACGGGGTTCGCAATGACAGCTTCTGCTCGGCAAAGTCCGAGCTAGGCATGGGAGATAGTCCAAGGACGTACGCAGCCGATATACGGGTACCTGGGCTTGTGCAGTAGCTGCTGATAGGCCACTTCGGCCAGCTGAAGAAAAAGGCCACTCGGACTAAAAAGAGTAGAGGATGGAGGATTTCTCTTTTTATTTTATTTAGTGTTTTCTAAGACCCAAAATTGAAAATTTTGGGGTGTGACAATTCTACCCCACTTAATAGGAATCTCATCCCGAGATTCGAAGAGGCCAGGGAGAAAGATAAAGTTGATCTGCAAGTCTTCACTCTTCCTTCGTCAACTCTTATCCAATGATGATGCCACAAGCTCAAAACCCACTTTGTAAAGGTATCCTTTAGGCCCTTACAATCCCTGTAGATGGTTCCAACAGGTTACCAACCCTGAGAAAAGATACTTGCGCTCGATAGTGACTTTACAACCATGTAGATAGCTGATGCTTCCAGGTGAAGAAATAGAACGTATAAAACCTTCATCTTGTATCTTCTTTAGTTCGACAACCTCTCTTAAGAAGAGATCAATTGGAGAACACCAACGGATAGATTTCATTTGTTTCTGAGTGATAACTACCATCATGTCCTTCTGGCATCCCAAAGAGATTCATGAGCATATGCAAGAACAAGTAACCTGCACTTTCTCGCGAGCAGAAAAATGATAGTGCAGAAATACAGTTATAACTCAAGTTCTGTGAATCCGATGCTGTTGTAGCTTATACCGTTGGAAAGCTTATCAAATTTACTACAACTTTCTTATAGAAGACTTCTCCAGATTCTGCAGTTAAGGTAGTCGAAAACTATGCACAACAGAAACTATTCCAGGTTGCTGACAGCACAGATGCGTCGCCTTGTGATTTTCATAACTCCCAAACCATAATTGCTATCATGGTGGTTCTTACCGTCAGAGAAACATATTGAAGTCTACTGTTGTCTAGAATTTATCCATGATTTTTGGGTATCGAAAAATAGAGGTATAAGCTAAGGAAGACATACTGCTCTGAAAAGACAAGATAAGGTAGGAACGAGATTCAGAGAGACTAGAGAAATAGATAACACTAATCTTCAAGTCTTAATGCTTCTTTGATTTGTGTTGATGAGATATAAGACATGGATCAAGGATAGCCAAAATATGATAAGAAAGATAAGGTTTGATCTTCAGTTCTTCGTACCTCATCGCTTGAGATATTCAGGAATTGTTGTTGTTGACAGCAGATGCTACCCCACTTAATAAAGATCCTGTTTCACCTGGCGATGTCATTGAAGGCAACACTTTATTTAAGGCTTGCTGCTATTGATGAGTCCTTCTTCGTGTGTTGATCCTCCATTAAGATGAGATAAAGAAGGTATCACGACAACCAAGGGTAGACAGGAACGGTGTAAGAGAAAATAGCAAGAATTAGGATTGATTGAAAAATTAAGTAGGATAGAAGATGACATTACCCCACTTAATATGGATCGAGCTACTCCTCAAGACTTATACCTTCAGAGTCACCTTTGAAACACGAGAACAAGGACAACACACAAGCAACACATCAAGCAAAACAAGCACACATCACATCATCGGTACTACACGTGCTTCTTCAACAATGGTGGTCATCCTAAGAGAAGAGTATGGATGATAAAAGGCCATCGAATCTTTGAACCAGGTGGGATCAGAAAACATTTAGTAAAAACAACATAAAACAAAATCCAAGGGAGTAAGAAATAATAGCTCAAAGGAAGCTATCAAGAAAGGGATACAACAGGATAAGGAACAGGAAATAGTCAAAATCAATAAGTCAAGGGATGACAAAATAGTTTTATAGTAAAATAAGTTTTAGAATACGTCCAGTGCTACTTGGCATTTGTCCTACAGTCAACACCGCCCTGATACCACTCTGTCACACGCGGTTTTAAAGAACTAAACCAGGTCAGCCATATGTGTGCCTAGGAAGTCCACACATATATCAGAATAAAAAAGTATCAGAAACAATGTTATTATATAGCGTATACATAGCTATAAATTAACACTTACATCAGAGTATCGCGGAATGGTGACTAAACTTCAGGCTCCATTCTTCTCAGGGACGGCTGATTGGTGGATCCGTATGCTAAGCACTTTTGAAAGACTTCTAGAAACTCCACTACACCTTCATCCTTCTTCTAAGCAACACCTTACTACACACTGGGGTGTGGTAGAAATAGCAAGCGTGAGTCCATGTCGAACTCAACAAGTATAACACAGGGTTAATGAGGCACAAAAGGTTAGAGACTGTTTGACTGCATTTAGTTTTTAATCATTATTTACTTAGCGACTGAGTAGCATCAAGGTAATCTAAATCCCATTAATGAATCAATGATCAATTGTAATAAGAATAATGAAATAGCATTAACATGGCATAATAATAAAAAAACAGTATTAAGCATGATATATCAATGATGATCATTTATTCTGTAAGAATACCCAAGGCCGCTCTTGTCCATGAGCACGGCTAGTATACTAGTTTATTAAACTCTGCGCAGAGGTGTACACTTTCCCTGTGAGTCATGACTTCCAAATGCATGGGTTTGCAAGGCCCAAAACATCGGAAACCATATAAAGCCATTCAAAAGTTCGTCTAACAAGTTAGGGCCATTAGATTCACTCGACAGGCAGATGTAGAACCGTCCTTCCTAGTGGCACATAACTCGCAGCCTATACACACAAAGGACAGGGGCTCGCCCTACACCCAAAGTGGCAAGCCATTCTTACGCCATTTAAGGTAACCACTAACAAGCTAGAAAAGGTCTCTTGAACAACTAAAGCCATAGCCATATAGCCCTCACAGCTGTACTGTCAATCCCGGTTAATGCTTACAGATAAGTCCTTATGGAGAGTAACTAGAGCAACAAACAAACAACATAGTGTTCTAGTCCCCTTATAACATGAATTAAATCATCTTAATGGTTGATTGCACCATTCATTAGTCATATTACAAGATCAATGTTCATAAATCAAGCACTAGCCAAGCTACCCAAATGCATAATCCCATAGGTGACAAGGAATCAAGATATCAATCGCTAAGTTAAAATCTCTAAGGTTGCCAAGGAGGACACATGCATATGATAGCAATTATAGTGAATAGGTTAACAAGGATGGTCCCATGTTATACTTGCTTTTTTTTCCCAAAGTTAGCTACTCATAAGTCTTCAACCTCTGTCTCTGATCTTGTTGCTATGGTTACGAGAACGTAGGAACGACTAAGGATGAAGCAATCGGTACAGAGGACTTGTCTATCGAGGTTGGCAACATAACTGAAGAAGACAAACTAAACACTTGATCTATTTTGGTTAATGAAATTAAGTGATTAAACAATTTAAAGAATTAATCTAGAACTGAATTAGTCAAATTATAGTTAATTAGAAAAGGCAGAATTAAACCTTAGTTATATTTTATTTATGAGTAATCAATAGTATTTCATATTTATAAATTATATAACCTGACAAATATACAAGCACTAACTGAACCATCTCATGTTTTATATTTAAACTAAACAAATTATAATCAAGAACCAGTTAATATTAATCGAGTTAAAACTAATCTTATTTTATTTGATAAAGTTTTGTCACATAATTTATATATATTAAGAAAGTTAAACTTTATATGTGCAAAGAAAATAATTAAATATGTGAGAACTTCTACTCGAACTAGATAGGACATGTGTTCAAGCTAATAAATTATAATTTACAAAAAATACATTGATGACAGAAGTTAAATCATGTTAAACTTTGACTTAGCAAAATAAAATGACATGCGAGAACACCTATTTTTGAGTTTAATATATGCAACATGGTTTATCTAATCAAGTTATAAGTAAAGAAAATATATTCATGTAGCAGTTAATCATGTTTAACATCTATATCAGATAGCATAGTGTAACACATATATTGCTTATAGATTAGAAAACTAATTACATGCAAATTAATCAAATTAATATTTAACTATATAATAAACAAATAAACACGTGAGATGATAAGCGTCGCTGCTAGGACATAGATCAGAGCGATATGAAACTAACGCAACAAAATGAGTGCATCACATATGCAATGTATTAAAACTAAGCAAGTATAATTAAAAGCATATTTAAGTTAACAATGAATCGTATTAATTCTTTTGTGTAAAATGTCAAACAAATAAACCTATATTGATTTAAGTTATAATCTAGTTGCAAGCATATATATTAATTAAATTAATATTTTACTATGTTCAGAAAATATGTGATATGAAAAACATCTGCACGGACATAAGGATCACATCGATACAATGAAGTCGACACGAATCTAACGCAACTGAAACCGAAACAGAGCAAAACGGAGTAAAAACGAAGAAATAACGCGGCTACACTTACATTCAGAACTATGTCAACCAGGGCAGCTCGCAGATCAGGCAGGAGGTAGCAAGAGGCATGACCCTTTGGCAGTGAAGGACGTGCAACAGCTGTAGATGAACACAACACCACCGTGTTTCATCGTGGGTTGCTACTTGCTTCCTGTTGTGTGTTGTTGCATCCATTAGAGAGGATCGGATTTCTGAACTCCATATGGCTGGAACAGATCGACTTGCATGTCTGACCGGCGGCAAGGCAGCGATGTAAAATAGACGTGGGAGATAAGAACACATGCAAGGTGCTCACCATCCGTATAAGCCAGACTGCAGCCACGACGGTCAGTAGGTCGTCCAGATTGTAGCCACGTGCAGGCGAAGGCGAGCGACGAAAGGCGTCTTGCATCTATCTCGTCTCGGCAAGTTGGCGTGTCCTCAGCTTCAAGCTCGGAAGAGAGCCGCGAACGACGGTGAAGTAGCAGACAACGTCCAAAAGAACGGTGGCTTCGTCGGCTCGTTGGCAAGATCAAAAGGCGAGGGCAGGGAGAAGTTAGGGCTTGAGTGGCAGCGGAGATCGAACATGGCTGCTAGCTCGACGCGAGGCAGCGCTTGGTCTAGGGTTCGGGGAAGGCGGTGCGTTGCAGTAGGGCTGTCCCTAGGGGCATGCGGCCAGGGCCTTAGATTCTCATAGGCCTCCATGTATATACTGTATATATAGTACCATTATCCATATTGGTGTTGAATTGTTTGTTTGGCCCAATAGCATTGCCCATTATCAAGTGTATTAGGCTAATAGAAAATGATTTCTGCTCACGTACCTCTGTTGACCAAAGATGAACTAGGCGCCCTGCAACTCCTGACGACATGCTGCTCCTGCTCGGCCGGCTAGCCACATGCACAGGGCAGGGTGCATGGTCGGCATTGAGTGCTAGCAATTGCCGTGCTAATGAAGCTCCTGGATGTCAATCGAGTAGATGCTTGCAAGAAAATCAGCAAAGGGTGCATACAGACCGATGGAGATGGCGGACGAATGGTTTTTGCACAGCGGAGCTAGGCAGAAGATCAAAGGCGGTGACGACGGTTCTACTCGGCGAGATCAGAGAAGCTTCAAACGGTGGTCGCCACAGCAGTGGACGGAGCTAGGACTCGACGGTGGATGGACTTAGATGACGGGCGGTTCGCTCTGGCTTCTCATAGGGGTGGATCGGTTCACGTCTCCCACACAGAAAATCCCAGGAAACACGGGGTTCGCAATGACAGCTTCTGCTCGGCAAAGTCCGAGCTAGGCATGGGAGATAGTCCAAGGACGTACGCAGCCGATATACGGGTACCTGGGCTTGTGCAGTAGCTGCTGATAGGCCACTTCGGCCAGCTGAAGAAAAAGGCCACTCGGACTAAAAAGAGTAGAGGATGGAGGATTTCTCTTTTTATTTTATTTAGTGTTTTCTAAGACCCAAAATTGAAAATTTTGGGGTGTGACAATTCTACCCCACTTAATAGGAATCTCATCCCGAGATTCGAAGAGGCCAGGGAGAAAGATAAAGTTGATCTGCAAGTCTTCACTCTTCCTTCGTCAACTCTTATCCAATGATGTTGCCACAAGCTCAAAACCCACTTTGTAAAGGTATCCTTTAGGCCCTTACAATCCCTGTAGATGGTTCCAACAGGTTACCAACCCTGAGAAAAGATACTTGCGCTCGATAGTGACTTTACAACCATGTAGATAGCTGATGCTTCCAGGTGAAGAAATAGAACGTATAAAACCTTCATCTTGTATCTTCTTTAGTTCGACAACCTCTCTTAAGAAGAGATCAATTGGAGAGCACCAACGGATAGATTTCATTTGTTTCTGAGTGATAACTACCATCATGTCCTTCTGGCATCCCAAAGAGATTCATGAGCATATGCAAGAACAAGTAACCTGCACTTTCTCGCGAGCAGAAAAATGATAGTGCAGAAATACAGTTATAACTCAAGTTCTGTGAATCCGATGATGTTGTAGCTTATACCGTTGGAAAGCTTATCAAATTTACTACAACTTTCTTATAGAAGACTTCTCCAGATTCTGCAGTTAAGGTAGTCGAAAACTATGCACAACAGAAACTATTCCAGGTTGCTGACAGCACAGATGCGTCGCCTTGTGATTTTCATAACTCCCAAACCATAATTGCTATCATGGTGGTTCTTACCGTCAGAGAAACATATTGAAGTCTACTGTTGTCTAGAATTTATCCATGATTTTTGGGTATCGAAAAATAGAGGTATAAGCTAAGGAAGACATACTGCTCTGAAAAGACAAGATAAGGTAGGAACGAGATTCAGAGAGACTAGAGAAATAGATAACACTAATCTTCAAGTCTTAATGCTTCTTTGATTTGTGTTGATGAGATATAAGACATGGATCAAGGATAGCCAAAAGATGATAAGAAAGATAAGGTTTGATCTTCAGTTCTTCGTACCTCATCGCTTGAGATATTCAGGAATTGTTGTTGTTGACAGCAGATGCTACCCCACTTAATAAAGATCCTGTTTCACCTGGCGATGTCATTGAAGGCAACACTTTATTTAAGGCTTGCTGCTATTGATGAGTCCTTCTTCGTGTGTTGATCCTCCATTAAGATGAGATAAAGAAGGTATCACGACAACCAAGGGTAGACAGGAACGGTGTAAGAGAAAATGGCAAGAATTAGGATTGATTGAAAAATTAAGTAGGATAGAAGATGACATTACCCCACTTAATATGGATCGAGCTACTCCTCAAGACTTATACCTTCAGAGTCACCTTTGAAACACGAGAACAAGGACAACACACAAGCAACACATCAAGCAAAACAAGCACACATCACATCATCGGTACTACACGTGCTTCTTCAACAATGGTGGTCATCCTAAGAGAAGAGTATGGATGATAAAAGGCCATCGAATCTTTAAACCAGGTGGGATCAGAAAACATTTAGTAAAAACAAAATAAAACAAAATCCAAGGGAGTAAGAAATAATAGCTCAAAGGAAGCTATCAAGAAAGGGATACAACAGGATAAGGAACAGGAAATAGTCAAAATCAATAAGTCAAGGGATGACAAAATAGTTTTATTGTAAAATAAGTTTTAGAATACGTCCAGTGCTACTTGGCATTTGTCCTACAGTCAACACCGCCCTGATACCACTCTGTCACACGCGGTTTTAAAGAACTAAACCAGGTCAGCCATATGTGTGCCTAGGAAGTCCACACATATATCAGAATAAAAAAGTATCAGAAACAATGTTATTATATAGCGTATACATAGCTATAAATTAACACTTACATCAGAGTATCGCGGAATGGTGACTAAACTTCAGGCTCCATTCTTCTCAGGGACGGCTGATTGGTGGATCCGTATGCTAAGCACTTTTGAAAGACTTCTAGAAACTCCACTACACCTTCATCCTTCTTCTAAGCAACACCTTACTACACACTGGGGTGTGGTAGAAATAGCAAGCGTGAGTCCATGTCGAACTCAACAAGTATAACACAGGGTTAATGAGGCACAAAAGGTTAGAGACTGTTTGACTGCATTTAGTTTTTAATCATTATTTACTTAGCGACTGAGTAGCATCAAGGTAATCTAAATCCCATTAATGAATCAATGATCAATTGTAATAAGAATAATGAAATAGCATTAACATGGCATAATAATAAAAAAACAGTATTAAGCATGATATATCAATGATGATCATTTATTCTGTAAGAATACCCAAGGCCGCTCTTGTCCATGAGCACGGCTAGTATACTAGTTTATTAAACTCTGCGCAGAGGTGTACACTTTCCCTGTGAGTCATGACTTCCAAATGCATGGGTTTGCAAGGCCCAAAACATCGGAAACCATATAAAGCCATTCAAAAGTTCGTCTAACAAGTTAGGGCCATTAGATTCACTCGACAGGCAGATGTAGAACCGTCCTTCCTAGTGGCACATAACTCGCAGCCTATACACACAAAGGACAGGGGCTCGCCCTACACCCAAAGTGGCAAGCCATTCTTACGCCATTTAAGGTAACCACTAACAAGCTAGAAAAGGTCTCTTGAACAACTAAAGCCATAGCCATATAGCCCTCACAGCTGTACTGTCAATCCTGGTTAATGCTTACAGATAAGTCCTTATGGAGAGTAACTAGAGCAACAAACAAACAACATAGTGTTCTAGTCCCCTTATAACATGAATTAAATCATCTTAATGGTTGATTGCACCATTCATTAGTCATATTACAAGATCAATGTTCATAAATCAAGCACTAGCCAAGCTACCCAAATGCATAATCCCATAGGTGACAAGGAATCAAGATATCAATCGCTAAGTTAAAATCTCTAAGGTTGCCAAGGAGGACACATGCATATGATAGCAATTATAGTGAATAGGTTAACAAGGATGGTCCCATGTTATACTTGCTTTTTTTTCCCAAAGTTAGCTACTCATAAGTCTTCAACCTCTGTCTCTGATCTTGTTGCTATGGTTACGAGAACGTAGGAACGACTAAGGATGAAGCAATCGGTACAGAGGACTTGTCTATCGAGGTTGGCAACATAACTGAAGAAGACAAACTAAACACTTGATCTATTTTGGTTAATGAAATTAAGTGATTAAACAATTTAAAGAATTAATCTAGAACTGAATTAGTCAAATTATAGTTAATTAGAAAAGGCAGAATTAAACCTTAGTTATATTTTATTTATGAGTAATCAATAGTATTTCATATTTATAAATTATATAACCTGACAAATATACAAGCACTAACTGAACCATCTCATGTTTTATATTTAAACTAAACAAATTATAATCAAGAACCAGTTAATATTAATCGAGTTAAAACTAATCTTATTTTATTTGATAAAGTTTTGTCACATAATTTATATATATTAAGAAAGTTAAACTTTATATGTGCAAAGAAAATAATTAAATATGTGAGAACTTCTACTCGAACTAGATAGGACATGTGTTCAAGCTAATAAATTATAATTTACAAAAAATACATTGATGACAGAAGTTAAATCATGTTAAACTTTGACTTAGCAAAATAAAATGACATGCGAGAACACCTATTTTTGAGTTTAATATATGCAACATGGTTTATCTAATCAAGTTATAAGTAAAGAAAATATATTCATGTAGCAGTTAATCATGTTTAACATCTATATCAGATAGCATAGTGTAACACATATATTGCTTATAGATTAGAAAACTAATTACATGCAAATTAATCAAATTAATATTTAACTATATAATAAACAAATAAACACGTGAGATGATAAGCGTCGCTGCTAGGACATAGATCAGAGCGATATGAAACTAACGCAACAAAATGAGTGCATCACATATGCAATGTATTAAAACTAAGCAAGTATAATTAAAAGCATATTTAAGTTAACAATGAATCGTATTAATTCTTTTGTGTAAAATGTCAAACAAATAAACCTATATTGATTTAAGTTATAATCTAGTTGCAAGCATATATATTAATTAAATTAATATTTTACTATGTTCAGAAAATATGTGATATGAAAAACATCTGCACGGACATAAGGATCACATCGATACAATGAAGTCGACACGAATCTAACGCAACTGAAACCGAAACAGAGCAAAACGGAGTAAAAACGAAGAAATAACGCGGCTACACTTACATTCAGAACTATGTCAACCAGGGCAGCTCGCAGATCAGGCAGGAGGTAGCAAGAGGCATGACCCTTTGGCAGTGAAGGACGTGCAACAGCTGTAGATGAACACAACACCACCGTGTTTCATCGTGGGTTGCTACTTGCTTCCTGTTGTGTGTTGTTGCATCCATTAGAGAGGATCGGATTTCTGAACTCCATATGGCTGGAACAGATCGACTTGCATGTCTGACCGGCGGCAAGGCAGCGATGTAAAATAGACGTGGGAGATAAGAACACATGCAAGGTGCTCACCATCCGTATAAGCCAGACTGCAGCCACGACGGTCAGTAGGTCGTCCAGATTGTAGCCACGTGCAGGCGAAGGCGAGCGACGAAAGGCGTCTTGCATCTATCTCGTCTCGGCAAGTTGGCGTGTCCTCAGCTTCAAGCTCGGAAGAGAGCCGCGAACGACGGTGAAGTAGCAGACAACGTCCAAAAGAACGGTGGCTTCGTCGGCTCGTTGGCAAGATCAAAAGGCGAGGGCAGGGAGAAGTTAGGGCTTGAGTGGCAGCGGAGATCGAACATGGCTGCTAGCTCGACGCGAGGCAGCGCTTGGTCTAGGGTTCGGGGAAGGCGGTGCGTTGCAGTAGGGCTGTCCCTAGGGGCATGCGGCCAGGGCCTTAGATTCTCATAGGCCTCCATGTATATACTGTATATATAGTACCATTATCCATATTGGTGTTGAATTGTTTGTTTGGCCCAATAGCATTGCCCATTATCAAGTGTATTAGGCTAATAGAAAATGATTTCTGCTCACGTACCTCTGTTGACCAAAGATGAACTAGGCGCCCTGCAACTCCTGACGACATGCTGCTCCTGCTCGGCCGGCTAGCCACATGCACAGGGCAGGGTGCATGGTCGGCATTGAGTGCTAGCAATTGCCGTGCTAATGAAGCTCCTGGATGTCAATCGAGTAGATGCTTGCAAGAAAATCAGCAAAGGGTGCATACAGACCGATGGAGATGGCGGACGAATGGTTTTTGCACAGCGGAGCTAGGCAGAAGATCAAAGGCGGTGACGACGGTTCTACTCGGCGAGATCAGAGAAGCTTCAAACGGTGGTCGCCACAGCAGTGGACGGAGCTAGGACTCGACGGTGGATGGACTTAGATGACGGGCGGTTCGCTCTGGCTTCTCATAGGGGTGGATCGGTTCACGTCTCCCACACAGAAAATCCCAGGAAACACGGGGTTCGCAATGACAGCTTCTGCTCGGCAAAGTCCGAGCTAGGCATGGGAGATAGTCCAAGGACGTACGCAGCCGATATACGGGTACCTGGGCTTGTGCAGTAGCTGCTGATAGGCCACTTCGGCCAGCTGAAGAAAAAGGCCACTCGGACTAAAAAGAGTAGAGGATGGAGGATTTCTCTTTTTATTTTATTTAGTGTTTTCTAAGACCCAAAATTGAAAATTTTGGGGTGTGACAATTCTACCCCACTTAATAGGAATCTCATCCCGAGATTCGAAGAGGCCAGGGAGAAAGATAAAGTTGATCTGCAAGTCTTCACTCTTCCTTCGTCAACTCTTATCCAATGATGTTGCCACAAGCTCAAAACCCACTTTGTAAAGGTATCCTTTAGGCCCTTACAATCCCTGTAGATGGTTCCAACAGGTTACCAACCCTGAGAAAAGATACTTGCGCTCGATAGTGACTTTACAACCATGTAGATAGCTGATGCTTCCAGGTGAAGAAATAGAACGTATAAAACCTTCATCTTGTATCTTCTTTAGTTCGACAACCTCTCTTAAGAAGAGATCAATTGGAGAGCACCAACGGATAGATTTCATTTGTTTCTGAGTGATAACTACCATCATGTCCTTCTGGCATCCCAAAGAGATTCATGAGCATATGCAAGAACAAGTAACCTGCACTTTCTCGCGAGCAGAAAAATGATAGTGCAGAAATACAGTTATAACTCAAGTTCTGTGAATCCGATGATGTTGTAGCTTATACCGTTGGAAAGCTTATCAAATTTACTACAACTTTCTTATAGAAGACTTCTCCAGATTCTGCAGTTAAGGTAGTCGAAAACTATGCACAACAGAAACTATTCCAGGTTGCTGACAGCACAGATGCGTCGCCTTGTGATTTTCATAACTCCCAAACCATAATTGCTATCATGGTGGTTCTTACCGTCAGAGAAACATATTGAAGTCTACTGTTGTCTAGAATTTATCCATGATTTTTGGGTATCGAAAAATAGAGGTATAAGCTAAGGAAGACATACTGCTCTGAAAAGACAAGATAAGGTAGGAACGAGATTCAGAGAGACTAGAGAAATAGATAACACTAATCTTCAAGTCTTAATGCTTCTTTGATTTGTGTTGATGAGATATAAGACATGGATCAAGGATAGCCAAAAGATGATAAGAAAGATAAGGTTTGATCTTCAGTTCTTCGTACCTCATCGCTTGAGATATTCAGGAATTGTTGTTGTTGACAGCAGATGCTACCCCACTTAATAAAGATCCTGTTTCACCTGGCGATGTCATTGAAGGCAACACTTTATTTAAGGCTTGCTGCTATTGATGAGTCCTTCTTCGTGTGTTGATCCTCCATTAAGATGAGATAAAGAAGGTATCACGACAACCAAGGGTAGACAGGAACGGTGTAAGAGAAAATGGCAAGAATTAGGATTGATTGAAAAATTAAGTAGGATAGAAGATGACATTACCCCACTTAATATGGATCGAGCTACTCCTCAAGACTTATACCTTCAGAGTCACCTTTGAAACACGAGAACAAGGACAACACACAAGCAACACATCAAGCAAAACAAGCACACATCACATCATCGGTACTACACGTGCTTCTTCAACAATGGTGGTCATCCTAAGAGAAGAGTATGGATGATAAAAGGCCATCGAATCTTTAAACCAGGTGGGATCAGAAAACATTTAGTAAAAACAAAATAAAACAAAATCCAAGGGAGTAAGAAATAATAGCTCAAAGGAAGCTATCAAGAAAGGGATACAACAGGATAAGGAACAGGAAATAGTCAAAATCAATAAGTCAAGGGATGACAAAATAGTTTTATTGTAAAATAAGTTTTAGAATACGTCCAGTGCTACTTGGCATTTGTCCTACAGTCAACACCGCCCTGATACCACTCTGTCACACGCGGTTTTAAAGAACTAAACCAGGTCAGCCATATGTGTGCCTAGGAAGTCCACACATATATCAGAATAAAAAAGTATCAGAAACAATGTTATTATATAGCGTATACATAGCTATAAATTAACACTTACATCAGAGTATCGCGGAATGGTGACTAAACTTCAGGCTCCATTCTTCTCAGGGACGGCTGATTGGTGGATCCGTATGCTAAGCACTTTTGAAAGACTTCTAGAAACTCCACTACACCTTCATCCTTCTTCTAAGCAACACCTTACTACACACTGGGGTGTGGTAGAAATAGCAAGCGTGAGTCCATGTCGAACTCAACAAGTATAACACAGGGTTAATGAGGCACAAAAGGTTAGAGACTGTTTGACTGCATTTAGTTTTTAATCATTATTTACTTAGCGACTGAGTAGCATCAAGGTAATCTAAATCCCATTAATGAATCAATGATCAATTGTAATAAGAATAATGAAATAGCATTAACATGGCATAATAATAAAAAAATAGTATTAAGCATGATATATCAATGATGATCATTTATTCTGTAAGAATACCCAAGGCCGCTCTTGTCCATGAGCACGGCTAGTATACTAGTTTATTAAACTCTGCGCAGAGGTGTACACTTTCCCTGTGAGTCATGACTTCCAAATGCATGGGTTTGCAAGGCCCAAAACATCGGAAACCATATAAAGCCATTCAAAAGTTCGTCTAACAAGTTAGGGCCATTAGATTCACTCGACAGGCAGATGTAGAACCGTCCTTCCTAGTGGCACATAACTCGCAGCCTATACACACAAAGGACAGGGGCTCGCCCTACACCCAAAGTGGCAAGCCATTCTTACGCCATTTAAGGTAACCACTAACAAGCTAGAAAAGGTCTCTTGAACAACTAAAGCCATAGCCATATAGCCCTCACAGCTGTACTGTCAATCCTGGTTAATGCTTACAGATAAGTCCTTATGGAGAGTAACTAGAGCAACAAACAAACAACATAGTGTTCTAGTCCCCTTATAACATGAATTAAATCATCTTAATGGTTGATTGCACCATTCATTAGTCATATTACAAGATCAATGTTCATAAATCAAGCACTAGCCAAGCTACCCAAATGCATAATCCCATAGGTGACAAGGAATCAAGATATCAATCGCTAAGTTAAAATCTCTAAGGTTGCCAAGGAGGACACATGCATATGATAGCAATTATAGTGAATAGGTTAACAAGGATGGTCCCATGTTATACTTGCTTTTTTTTTCCCAAAGTTAGCTACTCATAAGTCTTCAACCTCTGTCTCTGATCTTGTTGCTACGGTTACGAGAACACAGGAACGACTAAGGATGAAGCTATCGGTACCGAGGACATGTCTATCGAGGTTGGCAACATAACTGAAGAAGACAAACTAAACACTTGATCTATTTTGGTTAATGAAATTAAGTGATTAAACAATTTAAAGAATTAATCTAGAACTGAATTAGTTAAATTATAGTTAATTAGAAAAGGCAGAATAAAACCTTAGTTATATTTTATTTATGAATAATCAATAGTATTTCATATTTATAAATTATATAACCTGACACATATACAAGCACTAACCGAACCATCTCATGTTTTATATTTAAACTAAACAAATTATAATCAAGAACCAGTTAATATTAATCGAGTTAAAACTAATCATATTTTATTTGATAAAGTATTATCACATAATTTATATATATTAAGCTAGTTAAACTTTATATGTGCAAAGAAAATAATTAAACATGTGAGAACTTCTACTCGAACTAGATAGGACATGTGTTCAAGCTAATAAATTATAATTTACAAAAAATACATTGATGACAGAAGTTAAATCATGTTAAACTTTGACTTAGCAAAATAAAATGACATGTGAGAACACCTATTTTTGAGTTTAATATATGCAACGTGGTTTATCTAATCAAGTTATAAGTAAAGAAAATATATTCATGTAGCAGTTAATCATGTTTAACATCTATATATCAGATAGCATAGTGTAACACCTATATTGCTTATAGATTAGAAAACTAATTACATGCAGATTAATCAAATTAATATTTAACTATATAATAAACAGATAAACACGTGAGATGATAAGCGTCGCTGCTAGGACATAGATCAGAGCGATATGAAACTAACGCAACAAAACGAGTGCATCACATATGCAATGTATAAAAACTAAGCAAGTATAATTAAAAGCATATTTAAGTTAACAATTCATCATATTAATTCTTTTGTGTAAAATGTCGAACAAATAAACCTATATTGATTTAAGTTATAAACTAGTTGCAAGCATATATATTAATTAAATTAATATTTTACTATGTTCAGAAAATATGTGATATGAAAAACATGTGCACTGACATAAGGATCACATCGATACAATGAAGTAGAAGACGGCGTCCGAAAGAACGGTGACTTTGTCGGCTCGTTGGCAAGATAAAAAGGCGAGGGCAGGGAGAAGTTAGGGCTTGAGTGGCGGTGGAGATCGAACATGGCTGCTAGCTCGACGCGAGGCATCCCTTGGTCTAGGGTTCGAGGAAGGCGGTGCGTTGTAGCAGGGCTGTCCCTAGGGGCATGCGGCCAGGGCCTCAGATTCTCACAGGCCTCCATGTATATACTGTATATATAGTACCATTATCCGTATTGGTGTTGAATTGTTTGTTTGGCCTAATAGCATTGCCCATTATCAAGCGTATTAGGCTAATAGAAAATGATTTCTGCTCACGTACCTCTTTTGACCTAAGATGAACTGGGCGCCCTGCAACTCCTGACGACATGTTGCTCCTGCTCGGCCGGCTAGCCGCATGCGTAGGGCAGGGTGCATGGTCGGCATTGAGTGCTAGCAATTGTCATGCTAATGAAGCTCCTGGATGTCAATCGAGTAGATGCTTGCAAGAAAATCAGCAAAGGGTGCATACAGACCGATGGAGATAGCGGACGAATGGTTTTCGCACAGCGGAGCTCGGCAGAAAATCGAAGGCGGCGATGACGGTTCTGCTCGGCGAGATCAGAAAAGCTTCAAACGGTGGTCGCCACGGCAGTGGACGGAGCTAGGACTCGACGGCGGATGGACTTAGATGACGGGCGGTTTGCTCTGGCTTCTCATAGGGGTGGATCGGGTCGCGGCTCGCACATGGAAAATCCCAGGAAACACGAGGTTCGCAACGACGGCTTCCACTCGGCAAAGTCCGAGCTAGGCACGGGAGATAGTCCAAGGACGTACGCAGCCGATATACGGGTAGCTGGGCTTCGTGCAGTAGCTGCTGATAGGCCACTTCGGCCAGCTGAAGAAAAAGGCCACTCGGACTGAGAAGAGTAGAGGATGGAGGATTTCTCTTTTTATTTTATTTAGTGTTTTCTAAGCACAACCCAAAATTGAAAATTTTGGGGTGTGACATATCTTCACTTCAACATTCTGTAAGACTTATACTTATTCTCTTATTTACATGCATATGCTTACTTTGAATATATCTTCTAGTTGAGTTTATCATTGCTTTTGTGTGCTAGTTTGTAGAGCGCTTAGTCTAGGCTTTACCGGTTGGGCTAAGTAGCCGAGCCTCGTGTAAGCGTGGTGTTTACACAATGCTCTGCCTATGAGTACACCCTATTCCCTGGTTATATGGTAGTTACGGGAGGTGAAAGCCCCGTCCATATCGAATCGAGCAGGTTCTTAAATTGTAAGATCATAGTCACATCAGTAGAGGTATCCTTTGTGGTACTTTCTCCTATCTAGTGGCGTCCCGAAGTGCACAAGAGTATGGTAAGTCATAGGAATCTACCTCACCCGTTGACCTCCCAAGTTAACTTGTGTATCTTTAGTGACCTATCCCATGTGTGTCATATTGCATAAATCCTATCATTCATGTATCATTTACCCCTGTTATAGTCTAGTTGGTTTACTAAGTTAGTAGATACATGATGGTAAATTATCGGATTCTTTAACCCTTGCTTCCCTATGGTAAAATATAAATAACGATACTTGGAATACTCCCGGTAAAATGCTACAATGGTATATTCTGTGTGCTTGCAGAATCCTTCATATTTTAGTTGCACTTAATTTATACCAACAAGCGTTTTTGGCGCCGTTGCCGGGGAAGCAATTGGTGTAAAAATTTTGATAAGGATCTTGATGTCTATTAATTTAGCGCATCACTAGCTTTAGTAGGATTACCCTTGTTTAGTTGAGTTGTGGAATAGACAGGACATCAGATGCCGTTTCGACCTTTCAGCAAGTTTCCACAAGAAAAGAAAAAAAAGAGACACATTGAAGAACATAAGGTGCCTGAACATTCATGATTCATCAACATTGGAACCCTGCCATCCCACAGGTTTGTGTATACATATATATTATTCTAACCATGTGCAAATTGGAGAAAAAGGTCATCGTCACAAGAATTCAAATCACATCTCAAGTGACGAACATGGATGTTGCACTACTCACAAATCCTAAATTGTGAGTCATGGTAAGTTTGATCAATAAAGGTGAGATAGTCTTACTCATGGACTTTAAAATTAATGGGTAGTTATCTTTTTAATTGTGCATCTCACTGTATGTTTACTTTATATCATTCATGCATCCTCTATATTTAGTTTATTATATTCTCTCATCCATTGCATGTTTAGTTCCTTGCATGCACTCATATCGCCTGCATCTAAAAATAAAAATATTCCTCACTATGATCATGCTCTGTCATCTCCATTTGAGTAAATCTCTACAGTGCTTTCATGCTACCTTTGTCTACTAGAGTATGCTTTGGTTTGGAAGTGCTTCGAGGGTCCTTCCAAAGGCTTTTTAAATTAAGCGTGGTGCTTAGGTTAAATTTTCTTCCTTAACCCAATTAAGACATGGAGTCTAGTTTGGTTATTGAACTAAAAATGTGCTTTAGTAGATACTAGTTATTTTATTGGACTAACCCCTGCAGAAAACTCTCAAATCTATTTTGGGTAAGTCAAGAGATGAACTCACTTCAAAGATGAAGCAAGGCATATGATGAACTCCAACAACTTTGCACAAAAGACAGCTCATTCGTCATCCAAGAAAGAATTGTAAGTATCAAATATCATTCACATTATCTTTTGCTGCAAGTTACCTTTTGCCTTGAACCAATGTTAAAGTGCCAAAAAAGGGGTTGTTAAAAAATATGATAAATAAATCCTATGCTAAAGTAACTCAAAAACCATCTCTTTATTAGCATAGATGAAATTCAAATAAATAGTGGATAATAGCCCAAAGTTTGAAATCGTTGCAATCCTTTGGATATGTGTCCACTAATATTTTGCAGGAAAGAAAGATATTATGATGTGCCTGTTCATGGTTTGGTTTGACAAGCCACCACTTTATTGATGAACAAAGAAGAGACGAGTGCCATATGAAGAATCTACAACAAAAGCACTCACTTAATGGAAGTGGATGAACAAAGCAGCATGTCATAAGCAGTATTGAAGACAACCTAGCATTGAGCCTTCCTAAAACTCAAGCCAGGATGCCAATGAGAAGCAAGGTGCAACTCACCTCATATTAGCCAATCAGAGACCTGCTCTCATTATCCTTGAAGACACCAGCGTGCACGTCAGTAGCAAGGACAAGGATGACATGATAGCATGCACCCTTGTGTCAACCAATCACCAATGATTATGGTTGCAAGACTATCGGCCAAGCCTTGAAAGACCATGATTATGGTTGCAAGACAATGTCCCTAAGCCATTGGAGATGAAGTTTGCATGCAAATATTAATGAAGCTCCTTCCTTTATCATAAAGACAGATGGCGTATCATTAAC
Organism: Saccharum hybrid cultivar R570; assembly: GCA_038087645.1. Classification (NCBI taxonomy): domain Eukaryota; kingdom Viridiplantae; phylum Streptophyta; class Magnoliopsida; order Poales; family Poaceae; genus Saccharum; species Saccharum hybrid cultivar. Next base: position 4,683,331 of record JAQSUU010000743.1, on the reverse strand, counting down.
TGAGCAACTCTTCACCACGCCTCTAGAAGACAAAGATCATCAAGGAAGAACTCGAGTCTACATCTCCAATGAACATCAATTCGTCAACCAAGACCCAACGAAAATCAAGAATGATTGATGAGAGAAGATCATACAGCCACCTGTATCCTCATCTCCTAGATTGGACAGTCCAAAGAAAAGTAGAATGCAAAGGAGAGATCTTTGCTCAATGGATCTAGAATCAAGAGCCCTCTCCGACAGATTTAAGAACAGAGGACGAACAATGTCTAAGGACATGGAGTTACAACACACTCTGAAGGATGATTCAACACTCACACTTGGCTTCAAGTGACGAGCGACAACAAGGATCAAGCTTGGGGGAGGAAGGCTACTGACTCCTCTAATGATGATCTAGCAATGCTCTTCCTCTTCTCAAGCCTCCGTCGCTCTGGCACGTCGGTTTGCAATCCCTCCACTCATAATTACTTTCTCTCTATAAGTTTGAATGTTTCTATAGATAGCATATATGCAAATCAAACTTAAGACAAAGTAAAATCAATCCTTGAGAGAAGAAGTAATGGTGAGTAAATGTTCTATGCTAATTAAAATGTTCAAACCAACTTTTCTGTAGCATAGAAAATGACCTTTAGCTCTATGAACAACACTACCATTTTCATTGTTTGTACATTCCTTTGGGTATGTGTTGTCTACTAATCCTCTGCAGAGAAGAAACAATAAGTGGAGCCAAAGGTCTGGACATAATGAAAAAAAAGAGAAGAGGAAGGAGAAAGAAGGAGTGTAAATCTAAAGGACCATGAACAAGTCAAGGAGAGAGGTGAATCAAGCAAGACAAACCCCAAGAAGAAGAAAAGGACCACTAGAAGCATCTACTCTTCATCACAGTGTGCTCCAGTGATAAAGGTAACATCTTAAGGTAAGTGGTAAATATTTAAAAAGCTTTCCTCGACTCTGGTATGCACATAAAGAAAGGAGAAACATGTTTGAATTACAACTTGCTTGATTCAATTTGACTAACTCAACATCTCTTGTTTCTTAAGCTTGTTAATAACATCACTCCCTTGATTTCATAGTCATAATTAAATGAGCTAAATGTTGCATCTTTGGGAGATGATTGTCTTAATCATGAAAATGTTTGATACAAAGTTGACAATTCTTCTATTGTTTAAGAATTCCACTCTTTTTGATAAAAGTGTTTAATTGCTACATTCATGCTCATCCTTCTGATCTTGCCACCCATAAAATGAACAACACACACCAATCTCATCATGTTCAATGTGCCTAAGGTTAAAGAAGAATAAATAAGGTTATGGTTTTGTTGGTGTTTTTCCACCAACAGGACCCATGCACTTGATCTCTACCTTGTCTTTGTAAGCAGGACACACTTCAATGAAGGGGAATAATTAGTTGATTTTCTAAATCCTCTAAGTGAAGTTCTGAACGTACAATGAGCAAGATGCTGCCAGTTTTCACAACTAGTACTTCGCTTTAAACTGCTAGAAGAGCAAGGAATATGGGTGACACCATCTCAAGAGGTGGAAGCTATCAAGGTCTCTACTATGGGACCAGATGGTACACCTACAAAAAGAACATGGTAAGAGGTCCTATTCAGGGGACCTAAAAACACTGAACCCTTGCCGAAAGGTAAAATCGGTAGTTATCCATATTTATCCTTTTTTTAGCATTGCATAAGTTTCTCTTTTCACATAATTACTTTTCAGCAGTTGCATAATCATTCTCCTTTTAGCATGTTTACTTTTCTGCATTAGCATTGCATTAGAAAATAAAAAAAAATATATGTTTGCTTTGCTGCATCATAAATTATAAGCCTCATGTGAATAATTTTGTGGCATGGACCCATAGGAATATTCACTATGGTGGCATAAAATAAAAATAAATATGCATTCATCTTGTTAGACTTTCTGTGCATTATAAAAATATAAAAAGTATTTGAGGAAAATCCTATTGAAACACTGCTTAAAAGAATCAAGAACAATCTTAAAAGCTCTAGACAATTAAGGCTTGAGTGGCCAACCACTAACGCTTAATCTATTTCATAAGTTTTGTTGTCTATTTGAGTTTTACAGGATTTGAAGGACCAAAAAGAGCCAACAAGCAAGTGGATGTTCCACTAGAGGAGGAAGAACATCCCCGCTGCCAGTCTGCTACTTCATAAGATTGAACGACTACGTCAACATCCAGCCTAGGGGAAAGCACCCCCATGTATCTAGCTAAGTATTTTCTTTTCTTAGCTTTACTTTATTCCTTACAAGTTTTCTTAATTAGTAATAATAGTGGTCTAAAATAACTAAAGTAAAATAAAAAGGGTGTGTCTAGTTTACTTGTTTTTGTTCTTAAAGAAGTTGTGGGTAGTGAATGCTTGATCTAAGTCTAGGTAGTTGGCGGATATGATATGGGAAGGTTTTGAGCTGCTGTTTATTATGCTCTTAGTGATACTAGAGTTCTGGAGAATTTATCTTTGAAAATTAAAATTCCTGCATGATGAGTTCCTGTACGACGAGAGTTTAATTTCTACCACAACCATATATACATGCTTACTAGATTAGAAAAGACTTTCACTTGTTAGCTTAGCTGCTTGTAAGCATTGAGTGTAGTCAGTCTGTGTTGACCCTAGGGGATTAGTCATGCGGTTAAAATCAAGATTCACGTGCACTCCACCTACTTATGCTGCTTCTACCCTAGAGACATGCATTTAAATATTTTCCATTAGACACAACCCAACAAGTTGTTCTGCTCCTATACTAGGAGTGAACATAACCCTTCATCTAATGCTAGTCCCTTTTGTTATAAGCTCCAACATTTCTGTTGCTATCTCTTATCTATGTTTCCAAAAAGATACTTGGGAATTATTCCATCGTATTCAGTTCCTTTAAAAAAAGTGAGAAAGAAAAATAAAGAGAATAAAAGGACAAGAGTCCCAATTATGAGAGATTTTTCAGCAATCCAAGTTCTCAGCAAGTTCTTCAAAGTTTAAGAGAGGTATAAATTTCTTTCAAAGAGCAAAAGTAAAAATAGATATTCACCATTTTTCCTCTACCCCTTCATTTTCACTTACATCCACCATCATTACCACTATATACATATCCATTCAGCCCATATTTAGGATCACACACATGCACATCTTAATTTGACTGTATGGTCAGACTTGTCCCTCTGGATCCATGTGTCTGACTATGCAATAAATGTTTGCAAGTATGGATTCCTTGTCTCCCACCTATGAGTTCTAGATAGACCTATTAGAAGTAGGGTGAGAGAGAAGGTATAATGTTACTATGCCTTATGCCAAAAATACCACATATCTTGAGAGAAGAGAGAAGACATACACCATAAATGCCTTGGTGAAGATCCAGAAATACCATAAAGGAGAGACGTAAAAGGGGCATACACAAGAATCTTTGAGTTTTATTTGAAAACCCTACCAAACTCCGGAATAATGGTTGATCAAAGAGCTTGAGACATAGCGCTTGACTTGACTGTTCTGTCTTTCAACTGCTCAAGACCCAAGTGACGGCAACAAGCCCCATGATGGAATGTAATATGGGTAAGTTTAAAAGTTAGAATAGTTCACTCTAATCTAGAGGAGAGTTCTTGTTTGAACGCATGTGTACTTTTGAGGCATGAAAGCATTGTAGCAACTCTTGATCCATCACTGAGTTTATCTTTGCTCAGGGACGAGCAAAGGGTAAGCTTGGGGGAGTTTGTTGACGGTAGATAAGTATCATTTTTTAACCGTCAACATAGCATGAAAAAGGACTAAACAATAATTACCACTTAGATATATGGGGTTTACTGACATAATTCCATGAGTTTTGGTCAATGTCTGTTTCTGCAGGGTGTCAGCTGAAAAGAACCAAGGAAGGCCCATATGTCAGGTTTATATAGAGACAACAGGGCCACGAATAACTTTTCTGTAATCTAGAAGATACGAGAAGACTTTAGAAACAAACCGGAGGCGAAACGGGCCCGAAGGCCGGGCGGGCGCCCCAAGGGTGGGGGTGGGCGCCCCACCCAGGTAGCCAATCAGGCTCCACCTCCTGGATCATGCCTCCACCGCCTTTGAGGATCAATAATAATCGTAGATCAAGGTCGGTTTGATCCGAGGGTTGTGGTGCTTCCTAGAGGGCTATATAAGCAAGGCCCCTAGCCCCTGGAGGAGGCATCCCTTAAACCCTAATTCATTATTTCCTAGCCAGGATCAGGTGAGAGGTGTCCCATGAAAGGATGACCTCTCTAGGGGATTAGGTATAGCTTCTTCAATGTAATAATTTAGTATCTTGGGAGAGAGGGTCGAGTTGGGATCTTGCTCGAGGTTCCAGATCTAGTCATGGAGGCTTGATAAAGCCTTGTATCTTCACTTCAATATTTTGTAAGACTTATACTTATTATCTTATTTACATATATATGCTTACTTTGAATATATCTTCTAGTTGAGTTTATCATTGCTTTTGTGTGCTAGTTCATAGAGCGCTTAGTCTAGGCTTTACCGGTTGGGCTAAGTAGCCGAGCCTCGTGTAAGCATGGTGTTCACACGATGCTCTGCCGATGAGTACACCCTGTTCCCTGGTTATATGGTAGTTACGGGAGGTGACAGCCCCATCCATATCGAATCGAGTAGGTTCTTAAATTGTAGGACCGTAGTCACGTCAGTAGAGGTATCCTTTATGGTACTTTCTCCTGTCTAGTGGCGTCCCAAAGTGCACAAGAGTATGGTAAGTCTTAGCATAGTTGGGTATACCTTTACCATGTGATAAGATTATCATAGAAATCTACCTCACTCGTTGACCTCCTAAGTTAACTAGTTGTGTATCTTTAGTGACCTATCCCATGTGTGTCATATTGCATAAATCCTATCATTCATGTATCATTTACCCCTGTTATAGTCTAGTTGGTTTACTAAGTTAGTAGATACATTATGATAAATTATCGGATTCTTTAACCCTTGCTTCCCTGTGGTAAAATATAAATAACGATACCTGGAATACTCCTGGTAAAATGCTACAATGGTATATTCTGTGCGCTTGCAGAATCCTTCATATTTTAGTTGCACTTAATTTATACCAACAGCCACTCATGGAAAGCATCTCCTGGACCAGTCCCCACCATCTTCACTATCAAGCTTCCGGCTGAAATGCTGCGGGCCTTGTTTCCTAGGGTACATAGTGGCTACCACACCACAAATACGGTTGGTATGGTCTCGCAAGGCTATAAGCCCCGCCGAGTACAATAATTGTGCGCGCAAGCACCGAGTGGTAAGAGGTATGCAAACCTCACTAAACACTAGGCCTAACACCTAGAGCAAGCGCAAAGCGGTGGTCTAACTAACCTAAGCACTTCGCAAAGCACCAACAATTCACCTAATATTTCACTAAGCACTATGCAAGCAGAGAGCACTAGAATGGTATATCAACACCCTTGGTATGTTTCCTCACTTCTCCATCCTTCATTTGGCCGGCCATGGGGGTATAAATAGGCTTCCAATGAAATAGAGCCGTTGAACTCCTTTGGTGGGCTTCTCTGCGCCCAACTAGACCGGACCATGCGGGGGCATCTGGACCCTCCAACGGTTAGTGACACAGTGGCCATTTGAATGCGTGCTAGGTGGTTGATAGGTGGGCCACTGCTGAGACTAAACTGCTGCTTGGTCCGTACCATGCAACCGGACTGAGTCCGAAGCACTTCGCATGTTCTGGAACCTCTCTGGACTGGTCTGGACCAAGCTTGCCATTGGTCCAGACAGTCACTATTTTCCAAGCCCGGACCACCTTGAAACTAGGCTTTGCAACTAGATCGGAGCTCCTTGTGATGCTCCGTTCACTTCATTTTTTCACGACCTTGGCATCCGGCTTGGTTCCATCCTTCATGCTTGGACTTTTCTTGGTTTCTTGAGTCTTCTAAGGTCTTGCTTGATGTGTTGATCATCGGGTCGCCTCGTCACCTTCGTCCAAGTCACATTTGCACCCTATTGGACTATGAAACAACCACTTGGAAACTCATTAGTCCAACATGGTCATGTTGATCATCAAACACCAAAATCCCAACTAAAATGGGTTGAGGTCCATTTTCTTTATAGGTACATATCATTGCAGCTCATCTCTCGCCGTTAGGTCTTGGTTTGATTAGGCTGCACACAGTTGCCTAGCATGATAAGCTTGTTAGAAATTCTCTGTTTCCACTAGGTCAGAATCATGTGGTGCATGTGGTTAAGCATGATGATGGGATCAACGCTAGATATTGTGCATTTATAAGAGTCCGCTGGTTAATGTTTCTGGTGTTTCCCTTGGATTTTCAAAAAGATGTTTACATCAGAGCTGTTGTGGCGCCTTATGTTCATCTTCTTGATTGGTACCGTGATGAGATCAAGTCTTGGATCTTGGCCCAAGACCTGATTTTGAGTCCAGAAAGAATCCCAAGGAGCCTCATTGTTTCCCATGGAATGATGATTGGAGGTGCAGGTCGCTCCTGGGCTGTTCTAGTCTACATTCTCAATGGCAATTTTTTAGATGCTTTTCCCTATAGATGTGTTCCTATTGATGGACACACTCGAAGCACCCACCTGTTGTTTTGGGTCCCCATCCAATTGACCCAAATTGGGAAGAAGAGCAGTAGGGAGTAGCCAACAATTTAGGGGTTTCTGGTGGTAACACACATCCCATTCCCCAGGGTGCTCTCCATAGTAACCAAAATATTCACAACCAGCAATAGAACCTAGAGGCCGGGGGGACATGGACATGGATGTGGATGATGATCAACTTGATGCAGAGCTAGAAGGAGGTGAACTCTGGCCAGCCTAGAATCCAGCTATGTTTGTAGGAGACAACATGGCTCATGCCAACAATCATAACAACATCCAGTTGCCCCAACACCCAGCTATTCCGCAACACTAGATTGATTTGGACCTGTCAAGCTCCTCGATGCAGTTTTTGAGAGCAGATGGCCCAAACCTCTCTTTTGATCAGCTTGTGCAAGATTTGCAGGTAGAAGATAGTACCTCTTCCTGTAGTGACGCTGTTTCTGCTCAAAGTGAAGACAGAGCACGTTTTCTAGCTTTGCAGAGCCACTGTGCCACCATCAGTATCTTCCACCACATGGGTATACCAAGCAATGCTCGTTCTGGAACCCTGTCGTCTATGGCAATCAGGACAATCTACATTGATAGAGAAGTAGTTCAGGGCACAGTAGTTACTAGACTAGAGATTGTCCCATGGCGTCCTATTCTTCATGCTCTGGCTCTCCAACTTTGGCCAGACATTGTGGAAGCCAGACGACGTGTAGCTCATCGGTCTGTACTAGCTGCCAACTAGGTGATACACCTTGTTGATGTTGTTGTGTCTTTTGGCCCAGAGACTTCTGGCACAATTGATTTTGAATTTCAAACTCAAGAAAGTAGGCCTAGCCCACCACTTGTTGGAGGCCAAAAGCATAGATAGGCAATACAGAAAAAGACACTCTCACTACCTTCAATTGCCTCCTCTGCTAATCCTTCCATGTCGCTAATCCAAGGCAGTCTTAGGCACAGCTCACGTCTTAGTGCAAGCAAGGATGACATTCATGAAGTCAGGGTGGACAAAGAACCAAGCAAGAAGCGCAAGACTAATCTAGTTTCGATTGATGAAGCAACTGGTCATGCTGGCCCTATCCCTCTGTTCTACAGAGCTAGGGCATAGATTGTGGTGTTGCTCCTAGTGAGCTCACTGAAGACGTGCTCCTCCAAGTGCCTGCTCCAAATGTGTCCAATGATAGTAACTAATTCAGCTTCTAGGAGGTGGACGTGGAGTCCCCTTTATGGCAGAATCACCTAAATTATGCTAGCCCACGTTTACTCATCATTGTCCTAAAGACCTCTGACTGCTGTACATGAAAGCCAGATAACCGGGTAGTCTGTCGGGTGTTCTCGGGAACCCCAAATCATCCACATTTTACAACTTATACAGGATCAACAATGGAGTTGCCACAACATTACAACATTGATACAAAAATAACTTACATCGAAGTGTGGAAGACTTATAACATTAGTTTACAAAACATGTTTAAGAAAAACTTAACTTTAGATCCAAAAGGTGAATAGAACAGTGAAAGCAAATTAGAAGAAGCACTTAAGGTAGAAGAGACATCTAGATCATGTCGAGCCCACCGACATGACCTTGATTAGCAGTACAAGTCAGAACTTGCAATAGGGGATAACCAACCCTGAGTACTTGAGGGTACTTAACAAGACTTACCCAACAAAAAGAAAAGACTCCAAGGGCATGAAGGCTTAAAGGTAAGTTTGAAGCAAGAAGTAACTTTTGCAGAAAAGCCTACTATGAGTGAATCCTTACTTTCAATGTTTTAGCAATGTATTAAGTCCATATCAATATCCAGTTTGCACCTAATCTAAATCAATCACTTCTTTAAACATCTCAACTCATTTCTTCTCATATCCACAAGTCACCATGTTTCATTGATTAACTACAATGCAGAGCAGAGGGTCGAGTCTCCATAATAGAGGAGCAACGATGATTTGAACTGATTAAACCTAGCTGGGGATTCCCAACCACACGATATATGCAGGTCCCGGACCTACATATATCAACCTTCACTCGGATCCTCCAAAACATGAACGGGTTCGTGCCACCCAAGAGCACAGTACTCCACCGCGCTACCCTATTCCAGTAGGGTGGGTACACGCTACTCCCGATATCTCTCCACTCCCAGTGCGTGATTGTCCTTTCACATAATGGAATAGCCGAGATGTCAGGCTTACCGAAGTATGTGATTGGTACTGCAAAGTCTCGACCACACACAAATCTACAATGGTACAGTCCTTAATCGACACAGATGGGATAAGTACGACCAGGCAACCCTGTCGGCTTAACCACCAAAGATATATCCCATGTCCCACCCGGTCTCCAATTTAATCCATATACATATTAAATCCTTAGGACTTCTCTTGAGTAAAGAACCAATGTGAATAATAAACTCGTCACTCGACTCTTAACAACTAATCAAGGCTAAGCATCAACTAGTATACAACTGCTTGAAGGTGACAAGGAAATGTATTGGAATATCAAGGTAATCATGCAGCAATGGGTTTCAATTGAACCCCTATAACTTAATGCACAAATTATAGGACTCAAATTATAAAAGCATTTGTAAATTCAAGGTAAGGGTTGTATGCTCCGGGGCTTGCCTGCGTTGTAGAGAAGGTTAGTTCCATAGAGAGAGACCACGAAGTTAGACTTGGCATCAACACGATAGATGGATGGACCTTCTTGGAAGATTGATCAACACGAACCTTCTCACTCACGTTTGCACTACACATAGATAAATGATGCATGCTTTAGCATGACGGAATGCATGACATGATGCATGGAGGTGCATTGGTGATAACATAACAAGATTAACTTGAGTATAACTTTACTTCATGGTATAGCTAAATTTAGTTCTCACAAAACAAGTTTTAATTGTTACTAGACAAGCTGATAGTTGTTTATCATAAAAGAATTACTTAAACATGGACCAATAAGGTTTTGACATCAAAAGCATCTACAAAACTTACCCTTTTTACCCAAGAAGTTGCATGCAAGAGGCAATCACAACATACATACATGCATCCACTAATGAAAGGCTTAATTAAACTAAAAAGCATTTTTAGTTTTTATTATCATAAGTGGATCATGAGCACATCACGCAAGTAACTAAGTTACCATGGATCAGCAGAGGTGAAAGTGTTCCATGGTCTTCATTCAATCCAAAGATCACTCAAATCATTTTATAATTAGCCTTAATTACCATGGGTTAATTAATTAAATTAATTAAGCATATAAAAGGTGATATAATTAAACATGGTCAAATTAATCCCAAACTTTTTGTGAAGGTTTATACTAACATAAAATAGTTACACAAAAAGTTTTATAACCATTGGATATTCATTTTAGCCTATAAAAATCATCGAAGGTGCATTTATTAATTAAAAGAGGTAATTTTAAATCATAGAAAAATTACAGAAAATTCTCAACTCATATTTTTCCTAGGTAGAGTACATCATGAAGAGGTTACACAAAAAGTTTCATGATTTTATCATGCTTCTATAATTATTTATGAAATTCACAAGTTTAAGCTGAAATTACAAAAAGAAAAAGAAAAAACCTGTAGCGCACTATTCACCTAAGTCATGGTCATTGCACTTAGGCCCCTGTATTTGTTTCTATTCCTGCACGAAGTCCCTGATCGCGATTCAGAATAGAGGACGCCGGAGAAGGCTCGGTTCCGGGCGGGAAGGTGCTCGTCGCCGGCGGGGAAAAGGTGTTAGAGCATCTCCATGCCCGGGTGCACCCGTGGGTGGTCAAAACATGGTCGAAGTTAGTTGGAGAAGGGTCGGCCACGTGCGCCCGCAGCCTTGCAATGGCGGTCACGGCGGCAAGCGGTGCTCCAGTGAGGAAGATGGTCGGAGGATGTTCTGAGGAAATGCGGCGTGAGCTGAGGAAGGCTACGGTGCAGTCGGCTTGGACAGAGGAAGCTCAGAGGAAGTTAGCCACGGTGGAGCATGCGGCGGCCATGGCGGCATGGCCGCGGCTTCAACTGGTGCAGAGGATGGTTCCGATGACCAGAGGCAAGACAAGCAGCTCAATGGACACGCAAGTACGAGCTGAGCTGCGTGTACGAGCAATTGGAGCCAGGGCGAGCAGGCTTGGTGAATTTGGCCAACGAGGTGAAGGTGCTCGGCGGCAGCGGGAAGAAAGAAGAAGAAAGACGGCGGCCTGCTGCGACATGTTAAGAAGGCAAAGGCAGGGCAAGAGAGAGTGCGGGTACCTTCTAGAGCGATCCACACGGGCATTCATGCGTGCCCCGTGCGGGAAATGCCGAGAAGGCGCGGCAGACAGCGCCCAGCGAAGCAGGCAAATAGTTCTCCCTAGTGTTACTATAGCTCCTGACAGAGCACATTCTTCCTCCTTTTTCTCCCAATTCCGTGCCATGTGTGTCCTTTTTCTCCCAATTACGCTGACAGTGCATGCTGACTAGTGGGCCCATGGGTCCATGGTGGGGTCGGGTGACCCCACCTTGGGGCCTCTAGCCACTTTGGTGCCTGCCATCTGTGTTCTTACCTCTGAAGATGTCTTCCTGCACTTATGCTTTTTGGTGGTGTGCTTATTGGGCCGTCTCCTGACGTCAAAAAGTAGCCGTTGTGGCCCAATTTTGGCGTGCAGCTGTGTTTCACCATGGACATCACCGTGGAGTGTCCAGTGCCATGCCAAGGTGACATTAGGGGGTCGTCCGACGCCTCCCCACACTTGGCTTGTGTGCTGGATCACAAAAATGAAACACTCATCAAGTGCAGGGGTTCTGCTAGTGGCAACACACCAGCGAAACTAGAAACTTTATTATTTCTTTAACTAATCATAGGCACAAGTTACATTAATGAAATAAGATGAATGGAATGAAACAAAATAAACCTAAGTGCCTAAGTTATTGAGAAAGGTTAAGATGCCTAAGGAGAGGGTGGAAAGATGACCTCCTCTTTCCCTAAGGCCTTAGCAAGGCACTTCATCTTCGCATTAGTGCTAATGCGAAGAATGCGGAAGTTGTCTTCTAAATCAAAGCGAGCCATTCTCAACTCCACTACTCACTCTTCTAACACCTTATAATTGTTCCTAAGTGTAGCAACTATATGAAGGAGCCTCTCTACATCACTGTTCTCAACACGGTCCTCATCTTCAAAGCACCCCGGTGGTCCATTGATCGATAGTGGATCACACATCCGCCGGACTATCTTAGGGGAGCTTGTTGTTGACCGTCGTTAACGTCAACAATATATAGTGAAATAAACATGAGAGAATGGTCAAAATATATGAAAACATAGAAGACTAGGGTGTTATCTGATGAATTCCACGAGCTTTATTAAATTTTAATGTTTGCAGGGAGTTATGCAGAAAAGTGGAGAGAGATACCTAATTATTTAAAGAATTTTTGGAATTTCACCGTGAGATAAATACTAGTATATTATAGAAGACCCTAGAAGACACTGGAACGAAGCGAATGTCGAGTGCCTACCAGGTGGGGCCGGCCAGCCAGGGTAGTGGCCGGGTGGCCACCCCCTTCTCCCCTCTTCCACGAGCTTCTGGAGTATTCTTCTACCGACCTTGAGGATCAATCCTAGCCCTACATGAAGTCAGTTTGATCTAATGGCTCACATACATCCCACCGGGGTATAAATACAGGGGCAGACCCCCCTGAAGGCATCAAGTTATTTAAAGATCAGTTCATCCGAAGCCAGAAACCCTAGATCATCAGAGTTTCTCTAGTTCATAGCCTTAGCATAGTTAGATCAGGTCTAGAGGAAGTCAAGCTGAGTCAACCTAGCTTGGATTCCCGATCATTGGTGAGTGTGGAGTTTTGGTAATGTTCTAGTTCTCTGCTCTTATTGTAATTCTGTCTTTGCACAATTATTGCAATGTCAGCATTATTCTTCATCTTTATTACGTTCTTGAATGTATCGTTCATTGTCTACTTCAATTCTAGTATAATTAGGTTGCTATTTAGTTCGATCACATGTTCATATAGCGCTCGTCTATTTGGCCATAAGATGAGTGGTATGCATTATGTAAGCATGGTGCTTAGATGCTTTGCATATATGCGGATGCCTCCAGTTGTTCAAGGTCGTGTGGTAGATCATGGGTGTGACTTTTATAGGCCCATTGAGTCCTCTGTAGTCCTCCCCCTATGTAGTAGATTATTGGTAGAGAAGCATTATCTAGTTAAGGATATATTTGTATATTAGAGGTTTCTGAACTCAACTTCTCCTATTCATGGCTCCATTGTGGTTGGTACATATGGTAGTATTACTTGACGATGATTATTAGTTGTATTAGCTTGACATGTAACTTGAATACTTAGCAATTATTCCTCTAATATTCTGATTGGATTACGTTATTAGTAATAGTTAGGGAGCTCGAAGTGTATCTACTTATTTATTTATGATGACTGATCATTACTTATCATATATATATCTTTTATCATGTGACTTATCCCTATTATCGAGTAAGAGTGCATAACATTGGTTTACTCTCTTTATCATGAATATAAAGTTTATCAATACTCTAGATAGAAGTTTAGCTAGATCTTCCCAGTGGCAAAATTATAAATGACAACCTGGTAATACTCTAGGTAAAATACTATAATAGTACAATTATATGTCCGCTTGCAGATGTTCTTAATTGTTCTTATTCTTAATTGATCATATCTTTATATCATTTATATTTCTACCTAGTCATATAAAATTATAGTGCCAGTTATATACTTCTAAGCTTTATTCATTAGGGATGACAACCTAGTTCCATGCTAAGAAGTATAGGTAAATATTAAAGGTGACTAGTATTTAGAGACATGTTAAATTATTACCATGCATTTTTAGCGCCGTTGCTATTTAGCGATTGCGTTAATTAATGTCAACACTTGTGGAGTCAAGCGACTCCCGTAGCGCCTTCCTTTCATCAAAGGTGATCGAGGGTATGAAGACCTTGCCACGCCCTGGACCACCGCCGATGATCTTGCGGTTCTTCATGATGGTGGGCATCGAGGGTGTGTAGGAGTGGGTGTACTCCGCACTCGACACGTCCCCTGAGGAGGTGATGAGGGCGCATTGGAACTCGCCCTGATCCTTGTTGTAGGGCTGGCAATTGGGGATTTCCACCCCCTTGTAGACATTCACCTCGGGGCCCTTAGGTTTGAGCCCTAATTGGACTGTAATAGGCCTCTTGGGCGTTGTTGCCCTAGATGGTGGTTTGGTGAGGCCTCTGTGTGGCGACAGAGACCATGGAGCAGAGGGGGACCGGCCAGGGGACAGGGCCAGGGTCAATCGACCCCTATGAGGGTCGCCCGATGCCCCTATGGCACCTGGCTAGCCTCCCGCTGGTGGGATCACGGCCATGGGCTTGACTTCGAGCACGTCGACGGCCATGACAACAATTTGGCTTTTTAGAACAGGGTTTGGATGGCTAGAAGGACCTTCACCAAAGGGAACAATGGGCATCTTGCCAAGCTCATGAGTTGGGGCCATGGTGAAGGCTCTCTTGGTGGCTTGGGAAGCACAAGGGAGAAGGAGAGCAGCTGGTGGTGAAGAGAGGTGAGGTAGGAGGAAGAAGAAGGGGAGGAGAGGATAAAAAGAATCGTGCTAACGTTCACAACCCCCGTTTTCACAAGGATTGCGACCAGGGACATGCGCTGTGAACGTTGTGCAACATTCGGGGCGACTAGGTTGAGCCGGATGGCTCCCCGATGCCGTCGCCCGATGCCTATCTGGTGGAACCAGACTAGGTGAACATGGTTCGAGGCTCCCCTTACTCTCTTCTATGCATTCTCCAAACGGTGGTCTGGGTTGCCCTCATTGGGCCGTCTCCCGGTGGCCTTATGGGGCTAACTAGGCCAAAATTTGTCCTGGAGACAAGTCTAGCTATGTGCATTCTAAACAAGTGTAGAAACTAAATAAAAACAAGAAGGAGAAAAGACTTGTAGATTTTAGTTATGTTAATTCAGGATACTTGTCAACTTCTTGTTCTAGTGACTCATGTTCATGGAAACCTTTAAGTCTTTGGCCATTTACCTTAAAGATGTTGCCATCATCATCCTGAAGCGTGATGGCTCCATGCGTCGCAGTGTTGGCGACGAGGAATGGTCCTTCCCACTTGCTTTTGAGTTTTCCAGGGTCAAATAGCTTGACCCTTGAGTTGAGCATGAGGACCTTGTCTCCAGGGCTAAACCCTTTCACCTTGATCCTCTTGTCATGCCATCTCTTTGTTTTTTCCTTGTAGATTCTGGCATTGTGATAGGCTTTCTCTATCCACTCTTCTAGCTCAGAGATTTGCATCTTTCTGTTTCTCCTTGAGGCTTGCAAATCCATGTTCCATCGTTTGATGGCCCAATGTGCTTTAAACTCCAATTCGATAGGCAGATGGCGAGTCTTTCCGTATACAAGTTGGGATGGTGTCATACAAATTGGAGTCTTGTATGCGGTCCTATATGCCCAAAGTGCATCTGGTAACTTGTTTTTCCAAGCTGTATGTTGGTATTTGTTAATGCAAACAGATAAAATCCATAAGCACATGGATATCGTTGTAGCTTTCATCCAGGAGTATTCTAGGGTATTGTATTTATCCACAGGGAAGCATGGTTAAAGAACTTGATAGTTGACCATCATGTATCCACTAGCTAGTCTACCGACTAGACTAATGTGGGGGTAAGTGATAAAATATGAGTTTTGTATAAGTGACACACATAGGAGAACTCCATAGTAAGATAAAAGAGTAGACAGACTAAGCTGGGAGGACAACGGGTGAGTTTAAGATTCCTATTTACTTCTCCATTACCGTGGTTCTATTCTAGAGCAGACCAAAAGAATTAACTAAGCAAAGGTTAGACATAGTGATCGGGGGAAGGCTACCAAAAAGCTCTACGAAACACCAACCTGAATGTGGTGGATTACAAAGGCCTGATTAGAGCTATCACCTCTAGGGCTACCACAACTATCTGTGGGGTTGGGCGCAAACTCAGGTAACCTATAGTCTAGACACTACGTCTACACTATCAATTACTACTCTAGCCACATATGATAACTAGAGCACTCGGTCGAGCGGAGATCCCATGCCAAGGTGTAAACAACTATACTAACTATACTTAGCTAAGCCACTAAGGCATGAACTAGGTAACCATGAAAGATATTCAAGTAATTGGAGAAGATAAATATATGAAATACTTGAGTCTTACAAAGGAACGATACAAGATTATACCAGACCTCCGAGGACTCCTCTGGAGCTTTAGCACCTCTACCTAACTCCGAACTAGCTAGTACTACTATTACATCTTGGAAATGGTAGAGGGGAGAGCCCTTGTGGTGTGTGTTGTAGAGGGGACTCTACCCCTCTATTTATACAGGGAGTAAGGTGGTGAGTGCATCTATATTTGGCATGAAGTATGAGCTCCACCGCCTTCTGCATGGCCACATGCCACCGCCAGACGAAGGGGCGGTAGAGAGGCACCAGCAGGGGGTCGCCCGACCCCTGACCAGGCCCTCTCACCACCACCTTCACATGGTGGGCTGTATGGACTGGTCCTAGGTTGCTCCTTGGTAGGTATTTTGCCTGGATAACTTTAAGTTGATGGGCTTCTCTATTGTTCCTTTGCGCAAATCAGCGTCGGAAAGCGCCTTTCAGTGAAATTTTCCATGCATTTGTGTTTATGTCCTGAAAAATAATAATCCCTAAATACATGTGGAACTTTGTCATTGGTAAATGCATGTGTTTAAGTTTGTTAATTTCTCCTCTTTTTTATGTCTTAATTGGTGGGCGGATTTTATCGTTAAGGTTGCATCCAATATTTGAATATATTTTTTTGTCCAATTTCTGCCAAGCTGTACTATATATTATCTTTTGATGCACAAATTGAGTATATCCTACAAAACAAGTTGAGAACACCAAAACTCATGGAACTTGTCAGATAAAATAATATTTTGCTATGATGTATCATGGAATGTTGTCATTTTAGATTAATTTGGTGGTCAAAATATGTGAGTTTAGGACCGCCAACATTGTACCCATCTCATTCACGGTCTTTTGCAGAATGTTCTTGATTTATTTGTTGGATGTTTCTGCTTGACCACTTGTCTGAGGATGATATGGAGTTGCAACATTGTGTCTTATGCCTTGTTCCTTCAAAAAGTGGCGGAAGCTTCTATCGATGAAGTGTGATCCACCATCACTTATGACCAATTTTGGAGTGCCAAACCTTGGGAAAATAATTTCATGGAACATTCTCTTTGAGTGTACTGCATCTGCATTGCAGCTAGGTATTGCTTCTACCCATTTGGACACATGGTCCACCGCCACCAAGATGTACTCATAGCCTTTTGACTTGGGGAAGGGTCCCATGTAATCAATGCCCCATATGTCAAAGAGCTCAACTTGCAGGATGTTGGTAACTGGCATTGCATCACGGGTGTTGATGTTCCCGTGCTTCTGGCACTTTGTACATTTCCTAATATAATCTTGTGTATCCTTGTACATGGTTGGCCAGTAAAAACCACTTTGCCAAATCTTTGCATGGGTTCTAAATGCTCCATAGTGGCCTCCATATTATGCTCCATGACATTTCTCTATGACCTTAATTGCTTCATCCATGGGCACATACCTCCTCAATACTCCATCAGCATAGAATCTATAGAGGTACGGCTCATCCCAAAGGTGTACTCGGCTTTCTTGGATGAACTTTTTCTTGTTTGCCCTGGTGGTACATGGCCTGCAACCATAAAATTAACTATGTTTGTGTACCAGGGGTTGGAGTCAGTGATCTTGAGGAGTGTGTCGTCTCGGAGGAAGTCATCAATGGGCAAATCCTATGCGTCTTTGAATTGCATTCTAGACAAATGATCATCAACAAAATTTTCTACTCCCTTTTTATCTTTTATTTCAAGATCAAATTCTTGGAGCAGCAGGATCCATCTTATTAAATGGGGTTTAGCATCTTTCTTAGCGAGCAAGTATTTCAGAGCAGCATGATCGGTATAAACAATTACTTTAGCTCCAACTAAGTAAGATCTAAACTTATCTATAGCAAAAACCACAACCAAAAGCTCTTTTTCAGTTGTTGCATAATTCAATTGTGGCCCTGTTAAGGTTTTGCTAGCGTATTAGATTGTATGATGTTTCTTATCTCGGTAAGCTATGTCTTCTATTATTCTATCGGGGGACATTACTTAAGAAAAGACACCAGCAGAGGATGCTTTCCTTAGCAACCAGGTCCAACTTAGCCTACAAACGAGAGGTGGACTATAGAGGATTCAACGAACTAAATATATATAGAGTAATGTCATATATATAGTAGTTATCACAATCGTGAATCTACACAGATCCGGAAAATAGGGTGTATCCACAAGTAACAAGGTCTAAGCGTCACGCTTACACCTATAATTACTACTTCAACCTACACTCAAAAAAGTTGCGAACCAAGAGAACAATATAAACAATGTTGCTTACTGAAATAAGAAGTTGATTACCAGAGAAATCTCAGACGTAGGTTGACTTCCACCAAGATACAAACCGTAGAGGGAGCACCGACAGGCCGGCACCTCCTCCAAACTCTTTTCTCTCTCTACCTCTCTATTTCTAAAGACTAGATCCTAATGAGGACTAGTCTCTCTTGAATGCTGGCTCTTGAGAGGTTGATCCTTTCATGGGACCCCTCTCAATTGATCCTGACTGGAGAATATGAATTAGGGTCTAAGGATGCCTTTGCCTCAGGGGATATATGGCTGCTTATATAGGCTGGTGGGGTGAACCAAAGCCCTCAGATCAAACCAACTTTGATCTACGGTGAGATATTTCTTTTTCATCGACAGTAAAAAATGTTTCAGTTAAAAATATAAAAATTAGTGCGTTTTCACTTAAAAGAGTCATCACAATTTTTGAAAGTTCAATTTAGTAAAAAATTTTAAAATCCCAATGAAAGGTTACACATTTTCGTATGAAGGTACCGAATCCATGCAAAATGTTATAAAATAAACTAATTTTCACTCGAAGTGATGAGTTCTAGAATTAAGGCAAATATATTTTTATACATGACACATGTGGAGGAAGAACTAAACCTGATGCATTTAATCTCTTTGCTAGCTACAGTACTACAGAAGGTAATTTTAAAGGCGTTACCTGACATTCAAACCATTCCTACAAATACTATAAGAGGGGGCTCAGCTAACGGACCGCCCTTATAAATCAGTTTCGGGTGTTACCAACCTAGCTACATGCATGAATACATGACAATTTCATGAATGGGCCCACCGATAACAGTTTTCTTATTGGAACTCACGTATATAGTTCATTAAAACCAGAGGAGAAACGTGGGCAAGCAATCCCAATAACAAGTGTGCAGCATCGATGCTAGCTACACCAGGAAATCCTAGCACAAAGAGATGAGGATAAAGAAAACTACATAAACAGTACGCAGTATTCAGTCCAAAATCAAGTGCTACGTTACAGCTGATAGATGGGCAATAAGCATAAGTTCTTCCCTTTGGTCATCAATGGCATGGAGTCGTAGCAACAAACATCAACTACCAATATGATGGAAACTGATCTCCGCCTAGACATGATCTCCGCCTAGACATGTAAACTCTGAGATGCAGGGGCGGACCTAGAGGAAGGAGGCGGGAGGGGGTGGGGGGCCGCCTGACCCGACCAACCTGCCCAAAAAAAACTAATCCGCTAGTATGTCGGGTCAGGCTCAGGCCTGGCCGCTAGGAGTCTAATACTAATAGCTGAGTTTTGGTTTTGTCGTGGGTGCTATTACTAAACTGTAGATTTGTATGGTACTTCACCGAGCTCAAGCAAATTTGGACATGCGAGCCACCATCAATTATGAGGAGCTCTGACAGCAATCTTGCCAGCGTAGTCTGTCGGTGCTCAACCGGAACGAGGACTCTATTATGGTAGCAATTGTGATTACAATATATTAGAGCTGTAGATATAATCCTGGTTACCTTACATAATAGTGGAGGTTGGCTGTGAAATTGCGGTAAAGCTGTTCATGACAACCATCGATACATGTTCTGCTCGACTAGCTGGGTCTCCAATTGCAAGGCGGCATCGGCACCAACTATAGCGCCAACGAGGCATGGAGCACCTGCATCGTGATAGGTTGTTCACACGTGCCACCAGAAATGGCCGCAGCAAGAGCGCATGGAGTAGGAGCAGCCCCAGTAGAATGCGTACGTAGTGACGACTGGGCCAGTGGCACTGTGGCTCACAAGGGCGGAGCTGGGTAAGCAACTAAATCCATGGAGGGAACGACACTACTATAAAAATTATTTCAGGAGATTGGCTATTTTTATTTTCAGAGATGGACAAAAAATCTCACTGTCTCCCAAAATACTTGGTAACATAGGCTTATTTACGGAAACACTAAAACAAGTCAGCCTCCGTAAATAGATTTACAGAGATAGACCTCTCAAAATGCTCGTCTCTGAAAATGGTCATTAACATAGGCAGACATTTTAGAAGGCCCGCGGTTTGACTCTACAAATAAGGCCCGGCCCAGTAGCCCAGCAATATATAACCTAGCCTTAGGGTTTCTCTCCACTCCTGATGCCTCCTCTCTCTCTCTGCGGCCGCCTTTCATTCTTGTCCTCAGCATGCTCTCTCTCTCTCTGTGTGTAGTTGGATGCAGTGGAGGAGCCCTACGGTGACGGCACCGGCACCATGGCAGAGGAGCCCTGTGGCGGTGGTGGTGGCACCCTAGCAGAGTCGGGGCCATGGCCGAGCGCGAGCTAGTGGGCATGTCCTTGCTGAGCATGGAGGCGCATCTGATGGCCAATGGCACGGTGGGAATTCAGCAGCAGCCAGACCGATGGGGCGTGGCAACGGGAGAAGCAGCCACATCTGGGCGCGGTCGGGGTCGTGGCCTAGGCTAGCAGCAGCGCAGTCAAGGAAACGGCTCCCCCACTCGGCATTGATGGGGGTGCGGCCAACTAGCACAGATCCACGGCGCGGTCGATCTACGACTCCCGGTGAGACCCTCACCTCTTATCTCCTTATATTCCTCTCAGATCTGCGGCCTCACTTTCTTCCTCTCTCAAATCTGCATGGGTCGTGGCAGATCTGCGGCCTGAGACTGGTAGTGGCGGCAGTGAGTTAAGATGCACCCAGAGTGAGAAGCCAAGGGAGAGGCCCGAGAATGGTGGCAGCAGTAGCCCAAGATGATGACGACGGTGGTAGCTAGCATCGTTGAGCTCGATGCCAGTATTGTTTTTTTTTAATTTTTTATCAATTTACAGCGGCAGGCATTGTGATGCGTCTACCTCTGTAAGCATGATTTCCAGAGACAGGCTGCTTAATACATCCGTCTCTGTAAACACGATTTCCAGAGGCAGACATAGATGACGGTTTTCAAAAATAGTGATTAACAGTGACAATGGTGCTGAGGCGCATTGGATACCCGCCTCTAAAAATGTGAAATGGCCGCCTCCAAAGCTTTATTCTGTACTAGTGCGAACGGATAAGAACCTTGGAAGTGTAGATGGGTGGCCTGAGTCAGTGAGGATGCCGGCGAAGTGAACACAGCCTGATCCATGGCAAGGATGAGAACATCCAGCCAGAAGTGGGGGTGCGAATTTTTTTATTGGCCCCAAAGCTCCTTTTACTGCCGGAGCCAATAATGAATCCGGCGCCGAGGATGGCTAGGCTAAGGATGGTAAGGCATGCTTTGGTGAAAAATATCACAAACGGGCGACAGCCATGGGGGCACAACTAAAAGCTGAGTCCTATAACAAGGGATCAGGTCAGTTGGTAAATCAAGATAAATCAGCCATTTTCTTCAGTTCAAATTGTAAAGAGGAGGTCAAGAAAGAAATGTTTGAATGCTTGAAAATTGGAAAGGAAGCACCTGAAGAAAAATATCTTGGTCTACCTACAGCCCTTGGACGTTCAACAACAGAAGCATTTGAGAGTATATGCTCCAGAATACGAAATCTGGTAAGTGGCTGGTGTGAAAAGAAGTTAAGTGCTGCAGGTAGAGAATTTCTTATCAAGGCTGTAGCACAATCAATACCAATTTATTCGATGTGTTGTTTTCAACTGTCAAAGACTGCTTGTAGGAAAATTACTTCGGCTATATCTCAGTTCTATTGGGGTGGAGATGAGGAAAAAAGGAAAATGCATTGGAGGAAATGGACTGACATAGCTTATACTAAACTTGGAGGTGGAATGGGCTTCAAAGATCTTCACCTCTTCAATTTGTCTATGTCAGGCAAACAAGGCTAGAGATTGCTAACTAGACCAATATCCCTTTGTGCAAGAACACTACGTGAAAAGTATTTTCATAATGGCTCTTTCATGACAGCAAGGAAGAAAAGAGGAAGTTTTCACATGTGCCAGGCAATTTTAAAAGGAAAAGAAGTTTTAGAAAAAGTCCTCATCAAAAGAGTTGGAGATGGAAATACAATTAATATATGGAATGGTCAATGGATTCCCAACAACCCAGGCTTTAAGCCTATTTATAGAAAGCCGAAAGCACAAGCTGAAAGGGTTCATGAGCTCTTATCTCCGGATGGAATGTCATGGAACATACAAGCTCTTTAGGATAATTTCATTATTCATGATGAAAATGCAGTGAGCAGAATTCCTCTTGGAAGACTTGAGAAAGATACATGGGCTTGGAGTGTAGAAAAGTACGGTATGTATACTATAAGGTCAGGAATGGTTGTCTTTCTTAAAAATAACATTGCTTGTAGTTCAGTAAGTGAAAACAACCCAATTTGGCAAAATCTTTGGAAACTAAAAATTCCCCCATTGTTTTAAGTTTTTTCGTGGGGTGTTATCAATAATTTTATTCTTGTCCATGCAAACCTGGCCAAAAGACATATAGATGTCCAAAGTTTTTGCCAGACTGTGCAGCTGAAGAGGATACAACTTACCATGCTTTAAGTCAATGCACTTTGGCTCGACCTTTTTTGGAAATCTTTCTAAAATATGTATGGCATTAAATTACCACTATTGCACCCAACTACTTGGAGTGAGGACCTTCTTGAAACTGCATTTTGTTCGTAGGAGAAATGTGACTCTATATTATGTGCCATCTGGGCATTATGGATGACAAGAAACAAAAGAAAGCATGGGGAAACAACAATTTCTATATATCAAGCTTGCTGGTGGGCGTGGGAAATGGCAACTGATCATCGAAGATGCAAGTGAAGAAAGTTCACTGGTGTCCTCCTCCTGATGGAGTAATTAAGGTGAATTTTGATGCAGCTTTTAAAACTGAAACTTATCAAGGTGCCTCGGGAGTGGTTTTACGTAATGCACAAGGTCAATTTGTAGCAGCCAAATGTAAACAACATGGGTCGATACCTGATGCTCTTACTGCTGAAGCTTATGCTTATCATGATGCGGCGCTACTGATAAAGGATCTCGGACTGACAAAGGTGATTGTTGAAATGGATTGCCAAGAATTAGTGGCTCTATGGAATTCTAGAACTAGTAATAGGTGTGCTATTATTCCAGTGCTAAACCAAATCCAGGAACTTAGTCGACAATGCACACATTTTGTTTTTGCTCATGTAAGGAGGGGAGCAAACATGGCTGCGCATTATACAGCCAATTTTGCTTTGATTTCAAATTCTGAATGTGTGTGGTTGCATGATATCCTAAACTTTTTATCTCAATGTATTCAGCAGGGCTCTCATGCTAGATCAGAAGGGCTACTGCTAGATCTGACAGCCATGGGGAACGAGAAAAGGTGTTCTAAGTATGTTGTCTAATGCAACCCGCGTATCACGAGAAATGAGGAGAGCATCATTTTTATCATAGACAAGTAAATACGCATGAAGAAATATGTTTTTTTAAAACAAGAACCAAATAAGCACTAAAGTAAATTTTGTCTCCCTATCATCATTTGCTCAGAACATGTCAGCACAATAAGTAGCTTATAAAGGCAAAATCATTTATTATTTTAACATGTACCATCACGAACCATCATTTTCTCAACATAATAAGCAGCTTATAAAGACAAAATCATTTATTATTTTAACATGTACCATCACGTACCATCATTTCCTCAACATAATAAGCAGCTTATAAGGCCAGTCTCAGTAGTAGTTTTATGTCCCAATTTCCAACACTCCCATGTGTTGAAAACAGTGCTAAAGAGTTTCATCCTCATTAAACTCTCTCTATTCTAATGAAACTTTTATAATCTCTCTCTTGGTAAATACAGTGCCATGTCAGCATCTTTAGAGGGTGTTTAGGATTGCTCCACTCCACGTTTTTTTAACTCCGCTCCATGTTTTTTTAGCAAACCAGGTCTAGCTCCACGCACTTTACTCGAGGAAAAAAGGTAGAGTTGTGAGAGCACCTGAAGGAGTGCTCCATGAACTCTAGGTTTTTTGTGGAGTTGTTCCACGGTGGAGTTTGTGGAGCAGTCCCAAACACGCCCTTAATGCCTATAAAATTCCGTGAAACCTCTATTGGGATCGGCCTAAAGGCAACATCATTTATTATTTTAACATTTACCATTACGCACGTACCATCATTTTCTCAACATAACAACCAGCTTATAAAGGCAAAACCATTTATTATTTTAACATATACTATCACGTACCATCATTTGCTAAGAACACGTACTATACATAGCATATATTTTATTAAAAAATCACGTACAATCATTTGCCAAGGAAGTAGCCGTTAGTTTCTATAGCCATTGGATTTCAAGGTACTAAATAGCGGTGTAGCGGCCGCAACCGCTACTGCTACAACTTACCGGACTGAATTGCAAATTAGAACTTAGCGGCTATTATTTGAGTTAGCGGGCCACTATAGCGGTTCACAATTCTGTGTAGCAGCCGCAATAAGCGTGGTATGCTATGTAATAAAGTAATAATCTTAGCCCACTTAAAATACACACATGGTTTAAATGATCATGAGATTGATGAGGTTGCTGTTTTTCAACAATAGTAACGAATAATGGTCTTATGAACTATTTATGCCTCTCAGTTCTTGATAAACTCTGATATATGATGACTTATATGGAACACCATGTTTTTTCTTAATTTAAGTGTGTGAAACCTCAGTTCTTTTACTATAATTAAATGTCTATTTATACCTGTTACTCATGATATATATGCTTAAATTTACATATAATTATCATATGCCACTATTAGAACTTAGCCTTCGCAATAGCACTCGCTACCTCGACACCAATCCGCTACCAACCCGCTATACGCTATTTAGTACCTTGTCGGATTTGCACTCACCAAATTATCCGTGCTTCAAAATAGGGGTGAAGATGGGTCAGGCCCAGATATATA
This sequence comes from Saccharum hybrid cultivar R570, assembly GCA_038087645.1. NCBI lineage: Eukaryota > Viridiplantae > Streptophyta > Magnoliopsida > Poales > Poaceae > Saccharum > Saccharum hybrid cultivar. The sequence continues at coordinate 4,658,493 of JAQSUU010000743.1, read as the reverse complement.
TATCATTGATCTCCTATCATTCAATATTTTTTTTCAGTTCGTACATGGGTAGTGTCAAATATAGGAACGAATGAGGATAATCTCGATCATCAATGCAGATCAATATATATCAAATATGTGGGGTCACTCCTAGCTTTCCACCCTTACTAGAAATTGCGCAGGAGGAGGCCGAGGGTTACCCACAGGGGATTGAGAGAGTGCGAGCATGCTAGGCGAGGGTGTCTTGCAAGGGGAAACAAATGTGGATTAACTACATATTAAATTGACAAAACGGCATGTCCGGAGCAGACACGCCCCCTAATCACCTCGAACCACTCCTAACCCTAACCGGGGGAATGGGGCCGCCACCCACCTCAAGGAAACTAGCGCAAAGGCTCGCAGGAAGGCTCGCCGCCCTTAACAGGTTCATTTCATGATTGGCTGAGCGAGGGTTGCCTTTTTTCAAAAAACACAGACACATTTAGCTAGGGGCCAATCCAACAGAAAGCATTTGACAACCTGAAGGACTACTTACATAACCTAATGACCCTTGCCAGCCCTTCTCCTAGCGAGCCACTGCTCCTCTATGTAGCAGCCTCGCCACACGTTGTCAATGCCATACTCATGAAAGAAAAGCAAGAAGAGGATCAAAAGAAGTAGCTGCCAATTTACTTCATATCCCAAACCCTCGATGGGGCCAAAAAATTCTACAAGGAAATGGAGAAGGTAGCTTATGCAATTGTCATGGCATCCAAAAAGCTAAAACACTACTTCCAAGCACACAGAGTCAAAGTACCCTCGAGATTCCCACTTGACAACATCTTTAAGAACCCGGAAGGCATGGGCAGAATTGGGAAATGGGCCACAGAGATCAACTATTACGTGATCGACTTCGTCGATAGAAATACAATCAAATCTCAAGCCCTCACAGATTTTGTCGCAGATTGGACCCCCAATAATCACAGCATGGCGGAGGCAACAGAGCCCATCAGGACAGTGCAAACAGATGGCGCCTAGGGATCGGCCGGAGCCAGAATAGCAGCAACTCTAACCTCACCCTCCGGCATAAAGCTTAGGTATGTAGCATGATTGGAATTCCAGTGCACCAACAACATAGCAGAATATGAGGCAGTCATCTTAGCATTGACAAAGCTTCGTGCACTATCAGTGAAGCGTGCAGTAATCAAAACTGACTCACAAGTGATCTCTGACCACATCAAGAAGAGTTTCAAAGCCCAGGAACCTGAGCTGCAGAAATATCTACACACAATACGCAAGATCCAAGCATTCTTTATGGTAAATCACAACCAAGCCAATCCCCTGAGTAGAAAATAGCGAAGCCGACGAGCTAGCAAAGGCAGCAGCACAAGCCATGACCCTACCTTCGGATGTTTTCTACGAAGTAATTAGTCAATCCTCGGCAGAACTAAATGTCAAACCCTCAAAGCTCATTAATGCAATCCATAGTGATGACTGGAGGGCACCTATAGTTGCATTCCTTAGAGGACACCATGAGCCAGAGTCCAAAGAGGAGGAAAACAGAATAAAACAAAGAGTGCGAGGGTACAAAATCATCAATGATGAACTATACAAAGCAAGTGTAACAGCTCCCCTACTCAAGTGTGTCACCATCAGCGAAGGAAAACAGATATTAAAGGAAATCCACGAAGGATCGTGTGGATCTCACAACATGCCAAGAGCACTAGTGGGCAAATCTTTTAGGCAAGGGTTCTATTAGCCAACCGCACTCAATGATGTAGCCTCCCTAGTGCAAGACTACAAAGGTTGCCAACTAGCCGCATCACACTCCAACAGATCAGGTGCTCCAACCACTCTTATCTGTCTCACTTGGCCGCTTCAACGCTGGGCCATGGACCTGGTCGGCCCACTCTTGGCCGCCCTAGGAAACCTTTGCTACATGGTGGTTGCAGTTGAATACTTCACAAAGTGGATCGAGGCCAGACCATTAGCTACGATAACTTCATAGACCTTCAAAAAGTTCTTTTGGCAACAAGTCATATGTCATTTCGTGCTACTGAAAGAACTAACCGTCGACAAAGGAACTCAGTTCGACAACGAGGTGTTCAAAGAATTCTGCCACCAGATAGCCACCAAAATATGCTTTGCTTCCGTAAGACATCTACAATCCAATGACCTCGTCAAAAGAGCCAATGACATCATACTTCAAGGCATCTCAAAGAAGCTACACGACATACCAAAGGGGAAATGGGCAAAGGAACTAACCAACGTAGTATGGTCACATAATACATTTGAATCAAGAGCAACCAAGTTCACACCATTCAAGTTAATGTTTGCTAAAGAAGCAGGGTTACCAGAAGAGCTCTAGCACAAATCTCCGAGGGTCACCTTCACAACCGCTGTCGCAAATCTCCAAGAAGAGGGACAACTCACAAAAGACCTCATCGAAGAACTCAGATGTCAAGCAGTGAACAACCTCCATACCTACCAACAAGAAACTACATGCTAAAGAAACAAGAAGGTTAACCTTCGCCAAATAAACTTAGGCGACATGGTACTCATCAAAAAGCAAAATGCCAAGATGACCAGCAAGCTCCAACCCAAATGGTTGGGCCCATACCTCGCTACATAGTCAAGCCAACCAGGTGCCACCACCTATAGGACAGTAAAGGAAACCTGATTCCTCACACATGGAACATCAACGACCTATGCAAGTACTACCCGTAGCGGCGCCTTAGCGTGTGCTCGCCTTTTGTAAAATTCATTTTCATTTAAATTTGTAAAACATGGTACTACACTCTTTTTCCTTAATAGGGGGCGCAAGGCTTTTTAATGAAGCATTCAATATCCCTCTTAATGTAATATTTACCCACCCCCAAAAGTCATCCTTCGCCAAAACGGGTGGCCCAATTCTGGCCCACCCGCATCGCCGCCACCGCCAGGTAAAGATTTGCACCAAGCCAGGCTCTCTCCCATTAAGCCCTCGCCCAATTCAAAACTTTCTTCTACTAGACCATCTCTTCCCAAGATTGAGCACCCTCGAAAAAATTCCAGGGGCTCACAAAGCAAACCCCACCTCTCCTTAAACCTCACAAAACATGCCAAGGGCTCACAAAGCAAGCCCGACCTCTCCTTAGACAGAAGGACAAGCGCGGAGGTCATAATAAGTGAGCACCCTGACAAAACATACTAGGGGCTCACAAAGCAAGCCCCACCTCTCCTTAGACAAAAGGACAGACACGGAGGTCATAATAAGTGAGCACCCTCGCAACACAGACGCTAGGAGCTCACAAAGCAAATCCCACATCTCCTTAGACAAAAGGACAGGCGCAGAGGTCATAATAAGTGAGCACCCTCACAAAACATGCCAGGGGGCTCACAAACCAAACCCCACCTCTCCTTAGACAAAAGGACAGGCACAGAGGTCATAATAAGTGAGCACCCTCACAAAACATGCCAGGGGCTCACAAACCAAACCCCACCTCTCCTTAGACAAAAGGACAGGAATGGAGGTCATAATAAGTGAGCACCCTCGCAAAACATGCCAGGGGCTCACAAAGCAAACCCCACCTTTCCTTAGACCAAAGGACAGGCGCAGAGGTCATAATAAGTGACCACTATCGCAAATTACTAGGAGCTCACAAAGCAAAACCCACCTCTCCTTAGACACAAGGACAGGTGCAAAGGTCATAATAAGTGAGCACCCTCGCAAAACATGCTTGGGGCTCACTGTCACACCCATTTTTAAGGACAAAAATAGGATGTATAAAAGACTCATGTGCGCCCCAGGAAACAGTCGCACACATAAGTTGACAAATTACAAAGTATCATCACAGTGCTTATTACATAACGAATAAGTACTTAAGACATAGTCTTGAACGATAGATAATAATAACTAATAATAAATCTTCAGCGGAAACTCCACACAGGGACACGGTTGACTGGTTGACACTAAGACTAGTACTCATTCCGATAATCTTCCTCTATATCTTCATCTGTTATGGTGGAAATAGCAAGAGTGAGTTCATGTCGAACTCCACAAATATAACACAGGGTTCATGAGGCTCAAAAAGGCTAGACACTGTTTAACTGCGTTTAGCTTTTAATCATATATTAGCAATTGAGTAGCATCAAGATACACCACTTCCCATTAAGAACCAATGATCAATTGTAATAATGATAACGAATAGCATTAACATGAGCATAATAATAATCAACAATAATTAAACATGATATAGCAAATGGTGATCATCTATTCTGTAAATGTTCCAAGGCCGCTCGTATCCGTGAGCATGGCTAGTATACCAGTTTTTAACTCTGCGCAGAGGTGTACACTTTCACTGTAAGTCATGATTTCCAAATGAGTGGGGAGATCAAGCCCAAACACCCGAGAACCATATAAAGCCACTCAAAAGTTCGTCTAACAAGTTAGGGCCATTAGATTCACTCGGCAGGCAGATGTAGAACCCCCCTTCCCTGTGGCACAACAACCGCAGCCTATACACACTAGGCCAGGGGCTCGCACTACACCCAAAGTGGCAAGCCATTCTTACGCCATTTAAGGTAACCACTAACAAGCTAGAAAAGGTCTCTTGAACAACTAAAGCCAGAGCCATATAGCCCTCACAGCTGTACTGTATATCCCGGATAATCATGTACAGATAAGTCCTTATGGAGAGAAACCAGAGCATCAAAATAATACACATGCTCTAGCCCCTTTTTCAACAGTAATAAATTCATCTTAATGGTTGATTGCATAATCCATTAGTCAAATTACAAGATCATTGTTCATAATTAAGCACTAGCAATAGCTACCCAAATGCATACCCAAGGTTGACAAGGAATCAAGATATCAAAAGCTAAGTTATAATCTCTATGGTTGTCAAGGAAGACACATGCATATGTATGATAATTTCAGTGAATAGGACAACAAGGATGGTCCCATGTTATACTTGCCTTGATCAAAGCTCTCCAAGTGATACTGCTGACTTGGCTCAAAGTAATACTCCGAATCGTCCAAATACTGCTCACCTTCTATATTCGATCATCAATCAACACATACATGCATCCAATCAAACATACACGAAGCAAACAAAGAGATATAATTAGAACAGTATACCAACAGTAACAAAACAGTAATAAAAGCTTATAAAACTCTTCTACACGTTTCTACGATCACACAGACGCAAAGATCACCAAATTCGGAGTTAAAACGTGAAAGTTATGAATTTTCTAAGATTTCCTATAAATAAATAAATACTTAATTATAAACTCGAAAAATAAATTATCAAAACTAACTGTACAACTACACTAACATGTAGAGCTCGCAAATACGAACCTAACGCAATTTGAACGGATCAAATCGGAGTTAAAACGAAGATTTTATGACCAAAACAATTCTAATGGCAAAACTGTAAATACCTGAAAACGTATTTTTGACTTAACCGGAAGAGAATACGCTTTCAAAACACGAAAACGCATTTTCAGAAATACGCTATGGACCGCGGGTTGATATCTAAAGAGCTGAGGGTCTCTTTAACAAATTTACCCGCGAAGGGGTAAGTTCTAATCTGGGCCCTTGATTTCAAATCGGACGGCTCACGCTTCTTCCAAAGAAGACTAGCGGCGCTTCCGTCGCCCCGCCCCAACACCACGGCGGCGCCATGGCCGGCAGCTCGCCGGACATGCCAAACCCACCCTACACTTCACCAAAAGATGCGCGGGTGGTACCAATCGAACGAAAAGCTCATTGCGATCTCACCTAGGGCTCCAAGACAATCAATCGCGGCACGAAAACGACGGGCGGCTCCAAAAGGCGGGCGGCTTAGCTCCTTCACACGGTAAAAACGCAACACGACATTATCTTCAAAATTGATAGTACAAATTGAGTCACAACAACGAGCTAAAGCTAATAGAACAACTTACAATGGCTAGAACACGAAGTGGCCGACGAATTCGCCTCCACCGCGGCTTCTAGGGTTCCAAGGCGCGGCTAGGGCAACTACAACACAAAATCCGAATAAAAAGGGTATGGTGGGTGCGGTTCTAGCTTATATAGGGTATTGACGTGATCAATTTGGAAAGGGACTCCCTGGATACGCGGATTCGGTTGCCGTTCGACTACGGGTTCGTGACCGGCTCGGTTACGTGAGCTTGGAGAAGCATCCGACAGCCGGGTCCCACTTGCCAGCGAAACAAGGAGGGAGGGAAAGCGCTGCCGCTGGCTCGGTCTGGCTCGGGCTGAACTGGGCCGCTGCGCCGAGCTGGGCCAAGACGCCGAGACGGCTGCTGCGCTGGTGATCGGCCCACCAAGCAAGGAGGAGAGCGGGCCACCGGTTACCAGGTGAGTAAACTGTTTTTTTTTCTTTCTTTCATTTATTCACTTCTATATATATATATTTTCCAAAACCAAATCAATTAAAATAAAACAAATATAACCACACCACAAAATAAAATAATGCAACAGCATGAATGCAACACCAAATATTTCTTTTAAAATTTTAATTCCCTTTCTCTAAATTATTTAAAATTTATTACTCCTAAAATTTGGGTGTTACAAATTCTACCCCCCATAAAAGAATCTCGTCCTCGAGATTGAACTGCTTACTCAAACAACTGCGGATATGATTTCCTCAATTCATCCTCTCTTTCCCAAGTTGCCTCTGCTTCTGAATATCGATTCCACTGCACTTTGCACATCTTAATAACCCGACTTCGAGTAACTTTCTCAGCAGTCTCCAAAATCTTAATCGGAAACTCTTCATATGTAAGATCTTCCTTAACAGTCAATTCTTCTAAAGGTATCTGCTCCTCAGGCACACGCAAACACTTTTTAAGTTGTGAAACATGGAACACATCATGTACTCCAGATAAATTATCAGGCAACTCTAATTGATAAGCAACTTCCCCACGTCTAGTAATAACTTTAAATGGTCCAACATACCTTGGTGCTAGTTTACCTTTCATGTTAAACCTCTTCACACTTTTCATAGGTGACACCTTCAAATAGACATAATCACCTACCTCAAAAACTAAATCTCTTCTTCTATTGTCAGCATAACTCTTCTGACGAGACTGCGCTACTCTCAAATTCTCTCAAATCACTCGCACTTGATCTTCTGCGTTTCTAAGAACATCTGTACCAAACACCTGAGATTCACCTGTCTGATCCCAAAACAATGGAGTTCTACACTTACGTCCATACAAAGCTTCAAACGGTGCCATCTTAAGACTCTGTTGATAACTATTATTGTAAGAAAATTCTGCATAAGGCAAACTCTTATCCCAACTAGTTCCATATTGCAATGCACAAGCTCTCAACATATCCTCTAATACCTGGTTGGTCCTTTCAGTCTGTCCATCTGTCTGTGGATGATATGCTGTACTAAAATTCAATTTTGTTCCCAATGATTCATGCACAGCTTTCCAAAAATGCGACGTAAACTGCGATCCTCGATCAGATACAATCTTCTTTGGAACTCCATGCAAACATACTATCCTCTCCATATACAACTCTGCCAATTTTGGTCCACGGTAAGTAGTCTTAACTGGTATAAAATGAGCAACTTTGGTTAATCGATCTACTATCACCCAAATAGAGTCATAACCTTTCTGAGTACGAGGTAACCCCACTATAAAGTCCATACCAACTTCTTCCCACTTCCATTCAGGAATCTTCATTGGTTGCAACAATCCAGCAGGTCTCTGATGCTCTGCTTTCACCCTCTGACAAGTGTCACACAATGCCACATACTCAGCCACATCTCGCTTTAATCCAACCCACCAATATTTCTGTTTCAGATCCAAATACATCTTAGTACTACCAGGATGAATAGAATAAGCTGACTCATGAGCTTCGCGAAGAATTGCTTGTCTAACAGTTTGATCCTCAGGTACACACAGCCTCTTTCCAAACCACAAAATTCCATTATCATCCATCCGAAAACCTGGTGACTTACCAATCACTATATCTTCCGCTATCTTCTTTAGTTTCTCATCCTTCAACTGACCCTTGTAAATTTCTTGCTCTAAGGTAGGCTCTATTACTAATTCCATTGTATTAGTAACAATTCCCAAATTCAAATATTCAAATTCAGCACATAACTCACTAGTCATAGTCAATGTTTGTATCTCATTGACATAGCTTTTCCTACTAAGAGCATCAGCTACTACATTAGCCTTACCAGGATGATAGTGTATCTCAATATCATAATCCTTAATCAATTCTAACCATCTGCGTTGCCTCAAATTCAGATCTGACTGAGTGAAAATATACTTCAAACTCTTATGATCAGTGTATATATCACTCTTATGTCCAATCAAATAATGTCTCCAAATCTTTAAAGCATGAACTACAGCTGCTAACTCCAAATCATGTGTAGGATAATTCAACTCATGCTTTCTCAACTGCCTAGATGCGTAAGCCACAACTCTGCCTTCTTGCATAAGAACACATCCCAAACCTTGACGAGAAGTATCACAATAAATAGAAAACTTCTTACTCAAATCTGGCAAAATCAAAACAGGCGCTGTAGTCAACCTCTTCTTCAATTCCTCAAAACTAGCTTGACATTTATCTGACCACACAAACTTGGCATTCTTCTCTAATAGAGATGTCATAGGTTTAGCAAGTTTAGAAAACCCTTCAATGAATCGTCTGTAATATCCAGCTAATCCTAAGAAACTACGAATCTCGCTAACATCAATAGGTGGTTTCCAATTTAATACATCCTTTACTTTACCTGGATCCACTGATATCCCTCCATTAGAAACAATATGACCAAGGAAAGAAACTTCCTTCAACCAAAACTCACATTTACTTCGCTTCGCATACAGTTTATGCTCTCTAAGTTTCTGCAATACCAACCTCAAATGTTCAGCATGCTCTACTTCTGTCTTAGAAAATACCAGTATATCATCAATAAATACCACCACAAACTTATCCAAATATTCCATAAACACCTTATTCATCATGTACATAAAGTATGCAGGTGCATTGGTCAATCCAAATGACATAACAGTATACTCATACAATCCATACCTCGTGGTAAAAGCTGTCTTTGGAATATCAGAAGCACGAATCTTCAACTGATGATAACCAGAACGTAAATCAATCTTAGAGAACACACAAGCACCTCTCAACTGATCAAACAAGTCATCAATCCTGGGCAAAGGATACTTATTCTTGATAGTTACCTCATTTAGTGATCTATAATCAACACACATCCTCTGACCGCCATCTTTCTTATCAACAAAAATAACTGGTGCTCCCCAAGGTGATGAACTAGGTCGAATAAAACCTTTATCTTGTAATTCTTTAATTTGTTTCTTAAGTTCTTCTAATTCATCTACTCCCATCCTATATGGTCGTTTGGCTATAGGTGCAGTTCCAGGAAGTAATTCTATAAGAAATTCAATGTCTCGGTCAGGTGGCATACCTGGCAATTCATCAAGGAAGACATCCGGAAATTCCTCAATCACTGAATTCTCCTTAATAGTATCTTCAAGCTGATTCACCACAGCGGTTGGTTGCTTCTGCACTGCTACATCCACATTGATTTTGTCTCCATTAGGTGCAGTCACAACTACTACTTTCTGCTGACACTGAATCTCTGCCTGATTTGACTTCATCCAGTCCATACCCAATATCACATCAATACCAGATGTCCTCAACACTATAGGAGTTATCTTAAACTCTACCCCCCTTAATACCATACTAATTGGAAGACAACGATTACTGGTTTGCATGGTACCTCCAGGTGAATTTACTAAGAGAGGTTCTTTCATAGCTAGCATGGGTATACTATGCATTTTAACAAAAATGTTGGATATGAATGTATGAGATGCTCCAGAGTCAAAAAGAACAGTTGCGGGAGTGGAATGTACATTGAACGTACCAATCATAACTTCTGGTGCATCATGAGCTGTATCAGAAGACACGTGATTCACTCTTCCAGTACCAGATTGCCTCTGGTTGCTCTTCTGGCTCTGAGGAGTCTGCTGGTTCTGCTTCTCAGGACAATGATAAGACATATGCCCCTCTTTACCACAGACAAAGCATCTAGTAGGCGTGCTGGGGGCACTATTCTTCATGGGGGTAACATTAGAATTTCCAGTGCGAGGAGTCTGTTGCCCAGTCTGCTGATACTGTTGACGTTGTGGATATGATGAACGCTGTTGTGACTGATTACTTTGCCAATTCTGGGACCACCTCTGATTCGGATTGCGATTCCATTGACTAATCGGTCCTTGAAACTTCTGATGAAAACCATGCTGAGAATTAGTGCGCTGGCGGTTGTTGCTTCTTGCGCCTTGTACCTTCATTTTCCTCTTCCTGTCCATCTCTCTGCGCTCATTATCAAGCACAATAGCTTTATTTACCAGCTCTTGAAAACTAGCATAGTTGTTCCCCTTCAACTGCAAGCGAAGATCATAATAAATTCCCTTCAAGAAAAGACGCTGTTTGTCTGCATCTTCCCTCACTTCATTAGGAGCATAGCGAGCCAACTGGGTAAATCTATCATGATATTCACTAACGCTCATCTGTCCCATCCTAAGGTTTCTGAATTCTTCCTGCTTCAGCTCAATTATACCTTCAGGAATATGACGAGCTCGAAAATCTCTAACAAACTCATTCCAAGTGATAGGAGGAGCATTGTCAGGGCGTGCAGCTTGATACGACTCCCACCAAGTCTGAGCTGTCCCCTGTAACTGACCAGATGCATATAACACCTTCTCCATATCATTGCATTGGGCTATATTCAGCTATTTCTTCACTGCCCTCACCCAATCATCTACCTCTAAAGGATCAGCAGCATGAGAAAACACTGGAGGGCGTCCCTTTAAAAATTCTCCACGCTTATCCCTCACTTGCACAGGCGGTGGTCCTCCTGCAGCGGGATTGTTCTGCATGTGCTGCATAAACATCTGCATCATCTGGTTCTGAGTTTGCATGAGCTCCTCCATAGTAATGGGTAGGTTAGCACCTCCACGACCTCTGCCATGACCTCTGCCTGACATCTGTTTCCAAAAACACAGAAATTGAAATTCAGTACAATCCGAAATGATGTATTCAATAGATAAGCAAAATCTGATTTTTCTGGGTGATCTCCAATTTCAGCAACTCAGTAAAACTGTCATATCTCGTGCTACAGACGTCCAATTCAGATGATCTTTACATGGTTGGAAAGCTTACAAAATTATCTACAACTTTTATTCACAACACTTCTTCTGATTCTGTCAATAAATTGGCCAAAAACTGAACTTAACCGAAACTGTTTCAAAATTCCAGACTGTGCAGTAACTCCAACTTGAAACAGGTATATCTCTTAGCTCATAATAGATATTAAGGTGATTCTTGCGGGGTTGGAAAGATATAAAAGTCTAATTATTCCCAGTAAAATTTCTTGAATTTCTCATGAACGGATTTTAAGTTATTTCTAAAACATCCCAGACTGATCCAAAAATCAGCAAAGGACAGAACTAAGTTAACCTCATATTCAACTAATATATTTTGATCAAACTTAATATTCTTAACCGTGGAACTTGTAGGCATGTCTACAAAACTCCAGCACACATTACAAAGATCCAAATCACACATTATCATAATAACAATCCATCAATCACATAATTGTTCACACCACAAACTGACTCTCAAAACAAACCAAACTTAAAATTAACTCGCAACTACTATTGTTCCTATTACATAGGGATTTTTCCTATTTCCTAATTAAGCTTCTCATAAATCTTGGGATGACCTAACTCCGCCCTTAATTGATCAATCTCCTTATAAGCTTGCTCCTTAAGTTCTTTTTCCTTTAGCAATTCATCCTTCAAATCCACCTCATGGAGAGCCAATTCTCGAGCTAATCCCACCGTAGCTTGTAAAGTCAAGGAGGAATTATCTGCAGGCGGCACGGTCCAAATACCCTTGTCATGTATGAAACAAGGAAAATGCCGGAGTGCACCCTTTAACGTCTTGTCCGAGCGTAGACCATGGTAGTAAACAAATGCATTAAAAGCGACATCCTCCATGCTTATCTCCACGGTTGCCCGGCTCACTCTGGTAATGAACTTTGACTCCACCTTAGGCTCCTTAGTAGTAGGATCCCTTTTCTTAACCCATAACTCCGTTTCCCAATAGGAATCCATCCATGGATGACTATACTCTGCACTGCGATACGCCAACGTAGCTTCCCAGTCGTAGTAGTAGTTGTCCAATGTTCTTGTCAACATGTCATGGAAGAAAGCATCAGCTTTAGGAACCATGATATGAAACTTCGTAGTCCACCCCATAACTACATCCTCCATTGGTGTATCACCAACTCTTGATTCAGCATCAGATAGCTCTTGATCACCATCTTCATACGGCTCCTGAGGTTTGAAACGGGCAACGTACTGTGCAGCTGACAGACGGGGATGAGGAGGCATCTACAAGATTTAGACATAGATTAGATAGAATCAATGTATTTTCACAATAGAATTAAGTAGAGGAAGCATAAAAATTTAGTAATTAACAAGGTGAAAAGAGGAAGCATGAATTAAGTAAAATATGAAGGCTATTAACGACCATTCTAACTAGGCTCGCGTCCTACAGTCAACACGGCTCTGATACCAATCTGTCACACCCATTTTTAAGGACAAAAATAGGATGTATAAAAGACTCATGTGCGCCCCAGGAAACAGTCGCACACATAAGTTGACAAATTACAAAGTATCATCACAGTGCTTATTACATAACGAATAAGTACTTAAGACATAGTCTTGAACGATAGATAATAATAACTAATAATAAATCTTCAGCGGAAACTCCACACAGGGACACGGTTGACTGGTTGACACCAAGACTAGTACTCATTCCGATAATCTTCCTCTATATCTTCATCTGTTATGGTGGAAATAGCAAGAGTGAGTTCATGTCGAACTCCACAAATATAACACAGGGTTCATGAGGCTCAAAAAGGCTAGACACTGTTTAACTGCGTTTAGCTTTTAATCATATATTAGCAATTGAGTAGCATCAAGATACACCACTTCCCATTAAGAACCAATGATCAATTGTAATAATGATAACGAATAGCATTAACATGAGCATAATAATAATCAACAATAATTAAACATGATATAGCAAATGGTGATCATCTATTCTGTAAATGTTCCAAGGCCGCTCGTATCTGTGAGCACGGCTAGTATACCAGTTTTTAACTCTGCGCAGAGGTGTACACTTTCACTGTAAGTCATGATTTCCAAATGAGTGGGGAGATCAAGCCCAAACACCCGAGAACCATATAAAGCCACTCAAAAGTTCGTCTAACAAGTTAGGGCCATTAGATTCACTCGGCAGGCAGATGTAGAACCCCCCTTCCCTGTGGCACAACAACCGCAGCCTATACACACTAGGCCAGGGGCTCGCACTACACCCAAAGTGGCAAGCCATTCTTACGCCATTTAAGGTAACCACTAACAAGCTAGAAAAGGTCTCTTGAACAACTAAAGCCAGAGCCATATAGCCCTCACAGCTGTACTGTATATCCCGGATAATCATGTACAGATAAGTCCTTATGGAGAGAAACCAGAGCATCAAAATAATACACATGCTCTAGCCCCTTTTTCAACAGTAATAAATTCATCTTAATGGTTGATTGCATAATCCATTAGTCAAATTACAAGATCATTGTTCATAATTAAGCACTAGCAATAGCTACCCAAATGCATACCCAAGGTTGACAAGGAATCAAGATATCAAAAGCTAAGTTATAATCTCTATGGTTGTCAAGGAAGACACATGCATATGTATGATAATTTCAGAGAATAGGACAACAAGGATGGTCCCATGTTATACTTGCCTTGATCAAAGCTCTCCAAGTGATACTGCTGACTTGGCTCAAAGTAATACTCCGAATCGTCCAAATACTGCTCACCTTCTATATTCAATCATCAATCAACACATACATGCATCCAATCAAACATACACGAAGCAAACAAAGAGATATAATTAGAACAGTACACCAACAGTAACAAAACAGTAATAAAAGCTTATAAAACTCTTCTACACGTTTCTACGATCACACAGACGCAAAGATCACCAAATTCGGAGTTAAAACGTGAAAGTTATGAATTTTCTAAGATTTCCTATAAATAAATAAATACTTAATTATAAACTCGAAAAATAAATTATCAAAACTAACTGTACAACTACACTAACATGTAGAGCTCGCAAATACGAACCTAACGCAATTTGAACGGATCAAATCGGAGTTAAAACGAAGATTTTATGACCAAAACAATTCTAATGGCAAAACTGTAAATACCTGAAAACGTATTTTTGACTTAACCGGAAGAGAATACGCTTTCAAAACACGAAAGCGCATTTTCAGAAATACGCTATGGACCGCGGGTTGATATCTAAAGAGCTGAGGGTCTCTTTAACAAATTTACCCGCAAAGGGGTAAGTTCTAATCTGGGCCCTTGATTTCAAATCGGACGGCTCACGCTTCTTCCAAAGAAGACTGGCGGCGCTTCCGTCGCCCCGCCCCAACACCACGGCGGCGCCATGGCCGGCAGCTCGCCGGACATGCCAAACCCGCCCTACACTTCACCAAAAGATGCGCGGGTGGTACCAATCGAACGAAAAGCTCATTGCGATCTCACCTAGGGCTCCAAGACAATCAATCGCGGCACGAAAACGACGGGCGGCTCCAAAAGGCGGGCGGCTTAGCTCCTTCACACGGTAAAAATGCAACACGACATTATCTTCAAAATTGATAGTACAAATTGAGTCACAACAACGAGCTAAAGCTAATAGAACAACTTACAATGGCTAGAACATGAAGTGGCCGACGAATTCGCCTCCACCGCGGCTTCTAGGGTTCCAAGGCGCGGCTAGGGCAACTACAACACAAAATCCGAATAAAAAGGGTATGGTGGGTGCGGTTCTAGCTTATATAGGGTATTGACGTGATCAATTTGGAAAGGGACTCCCTGGATACGCGGATTCGGTTGCCGTTCGACTACGGGTTCGTGACCGGCTCGGTTACGTGAGCTTGGAGAAGCATCCGACAGCCGGGTCCCACTTGCCAGCGAAACAAGGAGGGAGGGAAAGCGCTGCCGCTGGCTCGGTCTGGCTCGAGCTGAACTGGGCCGCTGCGCCGAGCTGGGCCAAGACGCCGAGACGGCTGCTGCGCTGGTGATCGGCCCACCAAGCAAGGAGGAGAGCGGGCCGCCGGTTACCAGGTGAGTAAACTATTTTTTTTCTTTCTTTCATTTATTCACTTCTATATATATATATATATATTCCAAAACCAAATCAATTAAAATAAAACAAATATAACCACACCACAAAATAAAATAATGCAACAGCATGAATGCAACACCAAATATTTCTTTTAAAATTTTAATTCCCTTTCTCTAAATTATTTAAAATTTATTACTCCTAAAATTTGGGTGTTACACTCACAAAGCAAACCCCACCTCTCCTTAGACAAAAGGATAGGCGCGGAGGTCACAATAAGTGACCACCCTCGCAAAACATGCTAGGGGCTCACAAAGCAAACCTCATCTCTCCTCAAACAAAAGGACAAGTCTGAGGTCTTTACAAGTGAGCACCCTTGCAAAACATGCCAAGGGCTCACTGAGCAAACCGCACATCTCCTCAAACAAAAAATAGGCATGAAGGTTGCTACTCAAGAGCACCATCAAAAACAATGCCAAGAACTCACACATCAGTCCACACCAACCATAAAGCAAAAATTTTCACATGTAGAGATAAACACGCAGTCGCACCCTCGCAACTTCACTCTGGGATGACCATTAATCAATCCACACATCATCTCAATTACTCCAAGGCACCAGTAAAGGCCCAAGATCTTTCAAGCCCCAAAAAGTACAGCCATTCAAGACAATCAACAAGACCCACCCAACAGAATCAAAACCCAAATCGACAAAATTCAAAGCAACATTAATGGTGCACACAACCAAACGCACACCAAAGCAAGCACCCACACCCCCAACCCACCCATTCACCCTATAAATATCACCCCAAACCCAACAAAAACCAACATCAGGAAATCTTCCACCACACCCAAACTCACACCCACTCCACAAACCAAATTGCCCCATGGGAAACCAAATCCTCACAAAAGCAAGGCCTGGTAGGGCAGACCACCCGACTCAAACCCATAAGCTTGCATTGAGGGTACCACAAGAACACATGTAATGAGATGAACAGCTAGAACAATCTCATCCGTAAACCCTTCAATAGCAGTCCCAAAAGCAAAGGCACTCAGGGGATACCACAAGAAAAAACATAACATCCCCCCGAGTGCCACCTCTCTACTACCCTAAAACAACCTATCGGAGGTTTCGACACCCACCCCTACTAGAAGCACATCAGGGGTCGCCGATACCCTTGACCAACAATCCAAGCGGCAGACCTCACATGTATTTAGCAACACTCTGGCGAGGGTTAAAAAGAGGCAATGTCAACAAGGGCTTTGGCGCCAACCACGTGCTAGTCAATGGGAGGGGTCTCAATCCCTCCCTGCAAAAAGTTGGCAGCCAGTCGCACACCAACGAAGCTTCGCAGAGCACCAGAACATGAAGGTGCCCGAGGAGAAACTCATGCTTTGCATCACGTGGCGCTTCAACTAGCGCAAACTCCACAAGAAGGAAACCTATAACCACCACGGCCACCTCGACTAGCATCAATAGGTACCTCCTTTGCAAAGCCAAAGCAAAGCTTGCCCAAGCCCACCAAGGTTCATCATTAGTCGACAAAGGGACAACCCAAGAAGGCGTTCACCTTCAACCGGGACCTCCTTCTCAAAGTGGAGCCTCGACAGCCCATCGACGATAGAACAATAGAGGAAAACATTGACGAGTAGTCATGCAAAGTTATTTAGAAGAAGACTGATCATGTAACCTTCGACACTTGAAATAAAGTTTCACCACTTTTCTCCATGACTTCAATGCCACGTCCGCTCGTGTTCAATTTCTCTCACCCTCGATCAAACACAATCACAAGTCCCACTACACTAAAATTTACTATAAGTCAACGCAAGCCTTGCCTAAGAGAAAGGGGGTGTCACTGCGCTCAAGTTCCACCATAACTTAATGTGAGCCTCGCCAAAAAGAAAGGGGGGCGTCGCCGTGCTCAAATCTTTAGATAGATTAATGCGAGCCATGCCTAAAAGAAAGGGGGTCGTCGCCACTCAAATCTTTAGATAGATTAATGCGAGCCTCGCCTAAAAGAAAGGGGGCATTGCCACGCTCAAGTCTTTAAATAGATTAACGCGAGCCTCACTTAAAAGAAAGGGGGGCGTCGCCACGCTCAAGTCTTTAGATAGATTAACGCGAGCCTCACCTAAAAGAAAGGGGGCATCGCCAATCACGCGTCACATCAAAAACAAAAACCAACAACCGCCTAAAAAGAAGGAAACCCCAACACAAGCACTTCAAGCCAATCATGGGCCCGCAACGGTCAAGAGCAGCTGGGGCATCGCCGTTCCGAGGCACAACCAAGCTACCTTCGCTTGACCCCCTTTTCATGATGTTTCCGCTACTCTAACCTATCACGTTGGGCCAAAACCTCGAGGGGCTAATGTTCAGGGAGGGCGACCTTGGCTTGACCCCCCCGCTCGTCTCTCGACCCTCACTGTAGATCGCAACCTTCGTAGCGAAGGTTTTTTCTCTAAGTGTCCTTTGCTTTTAGGGAATCTTCAACGAAGATCGGCTCTGTGGGCCATTGAATGTGTGAGAGGAAGACAAGGCTATCAATAGCAAGGCGAGCCCCTGACTGATGAGACAAGGGTTCACCGGGAGCTGCGGAGACAAGCCTGCAAAAGCCGGTGGTGGCCTCGTTTTCTCGGTTAGGGTTAGAAGTGGTTGGAGGTGATCAGGGGGATTACCTGTTACCCTCGATCATTGTACTGACTCCGCCTATCAGCTACCAACCCTTTTGTAATTTCAACACGGTCTCGGGTATGGGCTATAAATACCTGGGGCATGTCTGTTCCGGATAGGCCGTTTTGGCAATTTAATAGGCATTTAATCCACATTTATTTCCCCTTGCAAGGCACCCTCGCCTAGCATGCTCACACTCTCTCAATCCCCTATGAGAAACCCTCATTCTCCTCCCATGTGATTTCTAGCGAGGGCAAGAGGCTAGGAGTGACGTGGTTGGAGCACCCGGTCTGGTTGGAGTGTGATGTGGCTAGTTGGCAACCCTCCTAGTGTTTTACTAGTGAGGCTGCATCATTGAGTGCAGTTGGCCAATAGAACCCTTGCCTGAAAGATTTGCCCATCAGTGCTCTTGGCCCGTTGTGAGATCCACATGATCCTTCGTGGATTTCCTTTAATATCTATTTTTCTTCGATGATGGTGACACACTTGAGTAGGGGAGCTATTACACTTGCTTTCATAGTTCATCATTGATGATTCCATACCCTTGCGCTCTTTGTTTTATTTTGTTTTCCTCCTCTTTGGACTCTGGCTCATGGTATCCTCTGAGGAATGCAACTATGGGTGCCGTCTAGTCATCACGATTGGATTAATAAGCTTCGGGGGTTTGATGTTCAGTTCTGCTAAGGGTCGACTAATTACTTCGTAGAAAACACTCAAAGGTAGGGTCATGGCTTCTGCTACTGCCTTTGGTAGCTCATCGGCTTCGCTGTTTTCTGCTCACGGGATTGGCTTGGTTGTGATTACCACAAAGAATGCTTCGATCTTGCGTATTGTGAGGAGATATTTCTACAGCTCAGGTTCCCGGGCTTTAAAACTCTTCTCAATGTGGCCAGAGATCACTTGTGAATCAGTTTTGATTATTGCATGCCTCGCTGATAGTGCACAAAGCTTTGTCAATGCCAGGATGACTGCCTCGTAACTGCTATGTTGTTGGTGCACTAGAATTCCAATCGCGCTGCATACCTGAGCTTTATGCCAGAGGGTGAGGTTAGAATGGCTGCTATTCTGGCTCCAACCGATCCCCAAGCCTATCTATGTGCACTGTCCAGATGGGCTCCATTACATCTGCCATGCTATGATTGTTGGGGGGGGTCCAATCTATGACAAAATCTGCCAAGGCTTGAGATTTGATTGTATTCTACCGACGAAGTCGCTCACGTAATCATTGATCTCTATGGTCCATTTCCCAATTCTTCCTATGGCTTCAGGGTTCTCGAAGATGTTGTCAAGTGGGAAGCTCGATGGTACTATGATTTTGTGCGCTCGGAAGTAGTGTTTTAGCTTTCTAGATGCCATGACAATTGCATAAGCTACCTTCTCCATTTCTATGTAGAATTTTTTGGCCCCATCGAGGGTTTTGGATATGAAGTAAATTGGCAGCTGCTTCTTTTGATGCTCTTCTTGCTTTTCTTTCACAAGTACGTCATTGACAGCGTGCGGCGAGGCTACTACATAGAGGAGCAGTGGCTCGCTAGGAGAAGGACTGGCGAGGGTCGTTAGGTTATGTAAGTAGTCCTTCAGGTTGTCAAATGCTTTTTGTTGGATTGGCCCTAGCTGAATGGGTTTGTCTTTTTCATGACCTAAAAAAATGGCAACCCTCGCTTAGCCGATCTTGAAATGAACCTGTTAAGGGCGGCAAGCCTTCTTGCGAGCCTTTGTGCTGGTTTCCTTGAGGTGGGTGGTTCCATGTTGAGGATTGCATCAATTTTCTCTAGGTTGGCTTCGATTCCTCTTGCTGATACGAGGCATCTAGGTAGTTTTCCTTCGCTTACACCAAATATGCACTTTTCTGAGTTTTGCGGAGGTTACTAAAAGCTCTAAGGAGGTCTTGGATGTGGTCTTGTTTGAGTTTGCTTTGTACGACGATGTCATCCACGTAGGCTAATATTGTTTTGGCTTCCTTGAAAACCTCTGCAGTCATGCGTGCGAAGGTTGAGCCTGCGTTACGTAGCCCTTCCGCCATTCTTCGGAAGCAGTATGTTCCAAATGGAGTGATGAAGCTCGTCTTCTCCTCGTCCTCTTGGTTCATCCAGATTTGATGGTACCCTGAAAAGCAATCAAGTAATGATAAGAGCTCACACCCCGGTGCTGAGTCGACGAGGGTGCTTATCCTTGGTAGAGGGAAGTCATCTTTAGGGCATGCTTTGTTGAGACTGTGAAACATATAGAAATTCTCTATTTTCCATTTTTCTTCTTTACAAGAATAACATTGGACAACCAAGTGGGGTATTTTACTGGTTGAACGACTCCCGCATCTAACAGGCATTGGACCTTCGCTTTTGTTGCTTGCCTTCTTTCTTCTAACATTTTGCAGAGCTTTTGCTTGACTGGTGTGCATTTTTTGTTAACATTGAGATTGTGCTCAATGATGGTTCTGTCAACTTGGTGGAGGTCTTTCGCTGTCCAGGAGAAGATGTCGCTTTTCTCGTGAAGAAACTTGATGAGGTTGTTTTCAGTTTCATTGTCGAGTAGGAAAGAGATGATGAGTTGCTTGTCTGGGTTGCCTTTGAACAGGGGGACCCTTTTGGTTTCTTCTACTAGCTTTGCTCTGGCTTGTTGCGCTAGCGAGGGTTCTTTTTTCTTCTCTTTTTCTTTTTTTGAGATTGTGCACATTTCTCTAGCCAGGGGTGGCTATGTTTTCTGCCCCTCTCGTTATCTTGGTCGCCATATATTGCAATGACGCCTTTTGAGGAGGGTAGCTTCATACAAAGGTACCCTGGGTGAAGGACTGTGCTGGAAATGTTTGTGACCCCTTGACCAAAGATGGCATTGTAGTTATAGTACATGTTGACTACGTCGAAGGTTATGTGTTCAGTTCTGCTGTTATTCTAATTGCCGAAGGTTACAGGTAGGGAGATCTTGCCGATTGCCATGACTTGTATGCCTCCGAAGCCATAGAGGGGGTGATTGGCTGGTTGGAGGAGGTTTCTGCCGAGTTTCATGCTGTCGAAGGTTGAGGTGAACAGAATGTCGACAAATCTTCCGGTATTGATCAAAATCATTGTGACTATCCATCCTGCCACATTTGTCTCTATGACCAATGCATCTATGTGGGGGTAATCTTGGTTGCCCTCGGTGGCAAGGTGATGGACCCGCCTCATGTGCTCTTTAGCTGTATCTTGTTGCCGTGTACCTCATTGGAACCTCCGATGATTGCGAGGAAACTCCAAAGGTTAAGGTTGGGTTATTAATTGTGGTCTGGGTGGCTTGGTTGGCTGGTTCTATTTTTACTTCATGGGATGTCTGGGTGGGGGTCTGCCTTGGGTGTTGTTTCTGTTGTCGCCCTAGTTGTTGTTGTAGGTTTGTTGAGGCCTCGAATTTTGTTGCTGTTTCTGGCGCTGTGGAGGTGTGGATTCAATAGCATTGACATTTGATTAGATCGTTGTGAGGGTACTGGTTTTGCAGTTGTGGCCACGGAGGTTGACGTGGCTGGGTTGTCTGGGCTTTGGTCTTCATCTGGAGATCTATGTCTGCTCTGTTGTATTTTTTTGCTAGTTTTTTGGTGAGCCTAGAGGAGTAAGGACCCGGCCTTAGGCCATTGACCACTATGAGGATGACTGCCTCATAAGTTATTCTTAGGGTCGTGGCCCTAAGGTGAACAAACCATCACCAGTATTCTTGGTGTGGCTCTCTTTCAGCTTGCTTGCAAGCAAACAGCTCCATGGGAATGTTGGAGCCGAGTTGACCCCTTTGAAGTTTAAGCATAGTTTTTCTCATAGGTTTCCCTAGGAGTCTCTTGATGTGAGTTGGAGATTGCTGTACCAACTCTGGGCAATGTCTCGAGCTATAATTACGAATGACTTCGCCATGGTGTACTTGTCTCCTCCTACTACTGCGACTATGGCTTCGTAGCTCATTATGAATTGACGAGGGTCCACACTTCCATCGTATCTTGGTAGGTTTTGTGGTTTGTATTCCAGTGGCCAGCTTTTGGTTTGTAGGATTTCGGTCAGGGGCGACTTTGGGTCATAAGGCATTGGTGGGGGTGGGTTTCTTTGTGGTTGGTGCTAGATGCCTAGGGTGTGTACTTTGGGTAGAGTTGGTGGATGCGAGGGTTTGGTTGAAGCAGAGGCGGAGGTGGTGGGGGTGGTGGTGGATTGATGTTGTGTTCAGGTAAGTGGTCTAGGTTTGCCTCGAGGGTGGCCAGGTACTCATCCATTCTCCTGAGCTACTCCCTGGCCTCATCTTCCTTCTACCTGATGACCCGCAGGCGCGTTTGTCTTGCATGGGCCTCGACGTGGTGCCTCTTCTTCTGGAGCTCTTCATGCATCTGATTCAGGGCACTCAGGCCACTTGCCTCGGTGTCCTTCTCGTCATACTACAGTACCTTGCCGGTCTCGTCAGCCCTCGGTAGACTGGGTTGCGCGTTGGCTTTGTCCCCCGGGGCCAGAGGCTCATCTGGGTCTTGCACGACCTCTCAGTTGTGTAGAGGGCCGACCCATCGAGGGGCCCTGCCCCCATCTAGAGAGGTTCCTGCCACCGACTCAGCCCCACATGGGGGTAGCAATTCTCTAGCGTTGGCCCTCCTCGTTGCGGCCATTGTTTTGTAATGTGGTGCGGTCGGGTCCCCACGGACGAAACCAACTGTGGGGTCCCTCCTAACCTCCCGCCCTCACTAGAAATCACGTGGGAGGAGGCCAAGGGTTTCCTACAGGGGATTGAGAGAGTGCGAGCATGCTAGGCGAGGATGTATTGCAAGGGGAAATAAATGCGGATCAACTGCCTATTAAATTGCCAAAACGGCATGTCCGGAACAGACACGTCCCTGGGTATTTATAGCCCATACCCGGGACCGTGTTGAAATTACAAAAGGGTTGGTAGCCAGCAGGCGGCGTTAGTACAATTATCGGGGGTAACATGGTAATCCCCCTGATCACCTCCAACCAGTCCTAACCCTAACCGGGTGAACGGGGCTGCCGCCGGCTTCATGCAGGCTTGTCTTCGCGGCTCCCGGTGAATCCTTGTCTCGTCGGTCGGGGGTTCGCCATGCTACTGATGGCCTTGTCTTCCCCTCGCATGTTCAATGGCCCCCGAGCCGAATCTTCGCTGAAGATTGCCTGAAAGCAAAGGACACTTAGAGGAAAAAACTTTCACAGCAGGGGTTACGGTCCACAGCGAGGGTCGAGAGACGGGCGGGGGGTCAAGCCGAGGTCACCCTCCCCCAAGAAAATACGTGATGAATGAGCCAAACACTGATAATGTCGGCCATCAATATTATTTTAGATAATTTTAAATTTGTTAGAATAATTTAGCCAAGTTAAAAAATTGCTTTGATTTTTATTTATTTGAATATTTAAGTGATGTTAGAATTTTAATTTTCTAGCTTTTAGGTTTATTTCAAATATATTAGATTGTTTTAGTGAAACTAAAGCAGGCAGGGCCGGTGTGTAAGGGTGACATGTGGATTCGATCGGAGGGATTGGAGTTTTTTGCTCTTAATTTCCTACCAGGTCGCAGTGCACCAACCACTCTGCTTCTAGATTATCTCTCTGCGCGCTCGTTCTCTCTTCCCCTTTCTCTAGCGAAGCTTACATTTTTTTTATTTCCTAAAATGCCCTGTCTATCCGTTTTCATCCCTGCCTCCGAGCGTACAAGCGTGACCAAGGCTAATCATGTATGTGTACTTGCAGACCAGATATATACGGTACAAACTTTACCTATAAGGAGGTAAGATCTCAAATCAATCTGAGTCATTGATTTTTCACATTTCATGAATTACTTAATAAATTAAAAAAATCAGGAAAACAACCTAGAAAAAGAGAAGAAAATTCTCTGGATCTCGTAATCTTGGGATAACATGGAAAGTGGGCTGGCCTTCCTTCGTGTATATGCATGATGATGATTCAAAAAAATGTGTTACGCACATGAAAAAGATTAGCAACCAACAGAAAATAAACACACATATGAAATAAAAAAAATGTCAGCTAAGTCTAACACGCTAGCTAACACAGGTAACACAGGAGGTGTACGTACATGCATGAAAAAATCGATTAATTACGCTTAAAGTTTGTAAATTAACACAGGAGGTAACGTACGTGTACATGCATAAAAAAATAAATTACATTCAGAGTTTGTAAACTAACAGGTGGTACACGTAAATGCATCAAAAAAAAGTTGCTAACACGACAGTAGCTAACACAAAGGCGTTACATGCAAAAAAAAAACTAACATGCTAGTTAAATACGTCCAAAGTTTGCAAACTAAAAGATTCACTATATCCTACAAATCATGCATGCATCAATTAGATCTGCAAAAGAAAAATTATATCTAAAACTTTCTAAATTTACCATTCTTTACAAAATAAAAAATAAAATAAATACATATTTCATAATAGATGATCGTAGCTATCCGATCTATTTAAATGAATGGTTCACAGTTATTTGAGGGTACCACAGCAAAAGCCCTAAATAAATAACTTCCGATGTAGGTAATTAATTTCTAAACAACTTCGGATGTAGGTAATTAATTTCATTTGGACTCTCAGCATCTCACTTATTAGCTGTCACATCATGTGGATGCTAGCAATCATATCCTCCAGCCAGCTGATCTTATTCACTTAGTACGTTTTCTTCTTTTTCTTCTTGTCATTCCTAGCGCGTGCAGCAGTTGGACGACTCCATGACACGAGGTACACGCCAAAGTTTTCTAGTCCAGCGTAAAGTACAACATGCATTGTGTGGTGAAATATAAAATGATAGGTAATAGTAACTACCTATTATGCTATACCACCTAGCTGTACTAGGCCTTATTTAGATGCACCTAAAAGTTAGAATTTTTTCGTTCTCTCCATCATATCAATTTTTAGCCATTTGCGTGGAGTATTAAATATAGGTAAAAAAATAAGTAATTACATAGTTTAGTTGGAAATCACGAGATAAATCTTTTGAGCCTAGTTGGTCCACGATTGGACAATATTTGCCAAATAAGACGAAAGTGGTACTATTCATCGGGTTAAAAAAATTTGCAAACTAAACATGGCCCTAATCTATCATGGTTTCGTGCTATCCTATAAGAAAATCTCGTCGCAATCGACAACTGAAACCGATTGATCATGAATTCTCAACATCTTTCAATTACATCACATCATTTTTTGGCAAAGCAGCATCCTGCCCTATTCCACCTTTCTTTTTTAATTTACCACAGCACGCAGAGGAATCTTAGTATAAATACTAATTGGAGACCACTCCATGTTAATCCTAAAGGAACCTTAGCTTCTTACTATTGCAAATTAGATGTCTCAACAGAGAGGCTACATGTTAATTCTCACCAGACATGCTAGAAAAAAAAGATAAATACTAGAAATTTTCACATTAATTAGAAACATCTGGCCATCAAATCAAAAGAATCTAACCATCCGTGATCATTGGATCTATTTTTCCCATTTTAACCCACTGTTGCCATTATTATGGATAAAAAAATATCCAAAAATCTTATTATTCACAAGACATGAGGAAAGAAAACTTTCACAGTTAGGAAAAGGTAACTACCGACGTTCACAGTTGGTTAATAGAATGTCTAAAATATCACATGAGGCCTACCAATCATCAGCATTTATCACGTCAAAATTAGTTAATCTATTAATAAAAAACCATATACGGCTACACTATGTCCATATTTGGTGAATAAAATGCTATAACACTTCCTTAGCTTAAGTATCGTCTCCATCGGGCCTACAGGCAGTACAGAAAAATCTAACCGAACTAGACGAGAAATCAAAAGGTACGCCAACCCTAACGCCCTTAGATCTTTATAACAAACTAACGATCAATCTTCCTCTCTCCAATAATGTTTCTCCCTTATTTAAATCAGCAAGACAAGCTAGCCAACAAGGGTTGCTTGCCAACGCAACAAGCCAAAATAAAAAATACCCTTACTGACTCAAGACAGTCGACACAACGTAACAACCCAATGACGTTGCCAAGGTCATGAATGTAACAATGCGCTCCTCCTTTTCTTCAATTCTACATATACAACTTTTCGATTAAATACTACGTTGATTACCAACCGAATTATTGCAGCATCTATTGGTCATATATAGCAAAAGTTACAACGGAGAACATCATGCCAACCAACAAGATGATCCAAAGAAGTGGCACGACATCTGATGAGGATGGACCTCCTTTTCAGGGCCCAACAAATACACATATCAAATAATTTCAAAGATGCAATGGCGATATGTCAAGGAGTCAAAACAATGACTTAATTACATCGATGATGGCCACTGACGAAACAAAAGATCAGAAATCAAGAAATGATGGGCCAAAGATTAATGCTATGGACTTCCAGATTAACCACAAATAGTTCATCAGACAAATAAAAGAAAGACTATAATTTGTGAAAACAATTGAAGCTATGCATCTCAATATCCAACACTTAATCATGTTATTAATTTTTTATTTCCAGCTGAACTAACCTTTTAATGTTGTTACTATCCACACAATTCAATTACTAAAGAGGGACATCCAACATGCATATATACTGCACAAAGTCAGCTATATTGGGACACAAAGCAAGGGAAGGAAAAGAAAACACCCAACTGTAGAATCAAACTGATGCTAGCTTTGCCACGGTGATCTCTCTAAACTTTGAATGCCCGCGAGCAGTTACTATATCCACCAACCAGCTCATCTTATTCACCTAGTACGTTTTCTTCTTTTTCTTCTTGTCAATCCTAGCGCGTGCAGCAATTGGACGACTCCATGATACGAGGTACACGCCAAAGTTTTCCAGTCTACCATAAAGTACAACATGCATTGTGTGACGTATTTTTTATAAACCTAGTCAATGTTGAGAAAGTTTGACCAACACGATTCTCATAGCGACTCTTTTTTAGGGATGGAGGGTATACTCCCTCTGTCCCCAATTAAGTGTTGCCGTTGGTTTCTGTGCCGAAAATTTGACTCGATTTGTAGAAAATGCATGCAATATTTGTACCTCTAAATAAATTTATTAAAAAACTAGATTTAAATATCTATCTAATGATATTAATTATGTACTATAAATATTAATATTTTTTATATATATTTAGTCAAAGTTGTTTGTTAGAAAGTAAAAACGACAAATATTTAGGGATTGAGAGAGTATTATGCTATACCAGCTAGCTCTACTATCGTCCTATCCTATATGAAAATCTCAACTGACAAACTGATTGATCTTGAATTCTCACCATTTTTCAATTACATCACATCATTTTTTGGCAAAGCAGCATCCTGCCCTATTCCACCTTTCTTTTTAATTTTACCACAGCACGCAAAGGTATCTTGGTATGAATACTAATTGAAGACCCAAAAATCTTAGTATTACTACTTGGAGGCCAGTCCATGTTATTCCTTATGAGATGAGCTAAAAAATAAATCTTAGAATATCTCATAAGAAATAGAAAGATCAGGCTGTCAATTCGGTAGACTCAAATAACCATTGATAGTAATAAACATTGGATCCATTTTTCTTTTAAACAATTACTCACCAATGCTGTTATGAAAAACAGCATAAAATAAGCCCTAAATCTGCATCTAAATTACCCATCTATTCATTTTATGGAACATAATCTAAAATAACCCATAAATTTACATCTAAATTAACATAATATAAATTAACCCCTCTAAATTTGCATCTAAATTACTACTTCTACCATTATTAAAAATAAACTAAAGTATCATTCAAATCTACATGTAAATTATCGACGACTCCTAATATGAAAAATATTTAAATAACCATAAATGACTCCTATATATGTTTATAAATTAACTACTTCTTGCTATGAATATATAAAAAACTTAGAGTAAACATACATATTGTGCATACATTTTAACTAAAATATTGTGACATATAAATTGATATTATAATTCTAAGCACTATACTTTTTTATTAAAACACTACTACATATATAATTCCATGATAAATAAATTCAACATCTTAAGCATGGAGGAGGTTAATATGGACAGAAGGTAGCTATGATCTCACTGGTCATTGTGATTTTTCTTTGGAGTAAATGCTGATTATTAGACTTAAACATTAATACCCTTTTGAGCAATGTTAGAACAATTCGCCCCACATAGATCTCACCTCAAGCTTTACTACTAATTAATCTTAAGTGTCGTGGTGCAGACTTAAATGATAGTTTATGCCATAGTAGTAATAAAGTGTGCAGTCTACGGTCTAAAATCCTTATTTTTAATAAAATACAAAATAATAGTTTTGAATAAAAGGTAGTTTTAATTTAACTTAAGGATAAAACATTTGTAACAACTAATAAGGTCAAATTTTGAAAATCAAAATATATATATATATATATATATATATATATATATATATATATATTTATGATATCATGGGACATGAGCTGAAATAAGTGCCACCATAACTTAACTAAATGTTTCAATTATATGCATATTGAGGACAGATGGAGGTTCCATGCAGAGAGAAAAACTATAGATATTGATGGATAAAACATAGAGAGTAATTTGTAAGTTTATTACGAACGGATAGATATTACAAAGGATCTATATGTACACTGTGTTAGAAAATAAACCAAAAAGAGGGCACAATGATAACTAATTTTTTAGTTATAGGCACTAAATACAAACTTCTAATGCTTTTGTTTTCTAAGAACATGATGATGAACTAGTGATGCCTAATTCCAAGTCCAGATTTGAGTAACAAGGTAAGGAATCCATACAGAAACATAAAATAATTTTTCACTTCAAAGGATGAGTTCTATAATTAAGATAGATTCTGCTTTTGACACATTTGGAGGTTTACGAACCCACCCTGGTGCATTTGATTTCTTGGCTGGCTAGGTGCAGGCATATACTCACTCCGTTCATATAGAGCGTCATTCTCACTTCTCGGGAATTCAAACATCTTCAACTTTGACTAAGTATATATAAGAAAATATTAATATTTAAGTATAATTAGTATCATTAGATAACTCGCTGAATATATTTTAATAATAAACTTATCTGGAGATAAAAATATTGTTAATATTTTCGTTAAATCTAGTCAAACTTTAGAAAGTTTGACCGGTACGAATCCTATAGTGAGACTTTTTTTTGGGACTAAGTAGTATGTCAGATTCATAAATGAGATCCATCAAAAACAGTTGCTGCTGTTGCCTTTATATTAGACCAAGGAGCCTGAGATGGACGCGTGGACATGGTCTCAGGAAGGCAAAACAGGTGGCCACACTTGTACTCTACAAATGAGATGTGTCTTTTTTTCTTGAAGAGGACCCAACACTACCCAACACTAGGCAAAGCAGGCAAGGTGGCCGGTCCTCACCGCCCGGGTCTACCAGGCACTACAAGGTTGTTGAAGAGGACCCAACTCTACCCAACACTAGGTTGTTGACGTACTCTATAATTGAGATGTGTCTTTTTTTTTTCTTAAAGAGGACCCAGTGCAGCTGGGGTACAAGGGCCTTTTGAACCATACCAATGCAAAAATTGAGGAATAGAAAAATTATAAGAATTCTGTTTGAATACAGTTGCAAAATAGAGAAATGAAAATATAAAATATTTAAGAAATGATTAACTGGATAGACCATAAGAAAAACATAGAAATCCTAAAGAATTTTTAAGCCACAATAAAGTTGTCCCTTTTCACTACTTGGTCAAATATGGCAAAAATCTCTTCTATAACCAACCGATAATTGGGCCCCACATGCAAGAACCGCAATTAACTAGCAACGTCATTAAATTTCTCTCGTTCTTCGTGCACATGAATTTTACCAAGATGTTTGAGAGGAATGCTAATTTTCCTGTGGTTTTCCTCTAAAATGTCAGGCACAGGAAAATTTCCTATGCTACTCTGGTGCCCCAACTAAGGAACCAAAGTAATGAACAGTAGAAATTCCTATAGAGTTTTTAGTCCTATGTTTTTCTCCATTTTTCCTATGAACCAAAGGAGGCTTAACTGTATAAATGTATAAATTAGGATCAGTTTGGTTGGTTAAATCAATTGGATGGGTGATGACTGATGACCTTCCAACTTTTAGTAGCATTTGGTATGAGTGCAAACATGTTCATGTGACAGGATACCTGTTTGAATATAGTACTGTTGTGAACGTGATTACAATTATTGATTTAAACATGGATGTCACGCTACATACTCCATAGATGACCCAATGCGCCTGATAAGGATAAAGCTTTCTGCATTGTTTGATTCACATCGGCAGGAAGTGAGTTTAGCTGCACTGGTTAGGTAGGAGGATCTTGAGTTCCAACTACCAAGGTTCATGCCCTCTTCTACTCAAATTTGTATATCTATTTCCTTTTTAATCAAAAATCATCTCGTTTTTGTATTGGTGCCAGCAGCCACTTGTGGGGGCCGTTCTAGTTTTATCACACTCTCAATTCCCACCTGACGCCCCGGCAACCACTAATAATGTATAATATTCCCATTTGTTAACTATTAGGGATATGCTTAGTCAAATTTTAGAAGCTTTGAAGTGCCACATGGAAATGTCAATAGCATATTTGCATAGAAAATACTTTCAAATAGTTATGTATTAAATAACTTTCAACAACAATACTTTGGCAAAATGGTGGTAAAAAAATGTGTGTTGTAGACCGCGAATCAATGTTCTAAGAGCAACTCAATAATAGAGCAATTGCTTGGCTATAAGTCAAGTTATAAGAGCCAAGCTATATCATAATTGTCTTCTATATTCGTCTATAAAAACTTATATTATTAATTATTATGTGGCACCATGCATATCTCCTATTCTCTTTTCTAATCCTCCTCACATGTAATTCTATCTGGGCCTACCATTGCATAGGCTCCCGTGTCTAGCTTGTTGCTTGTATGAGAGCCAAATTCTCTTCTCTCTTCTTCCTTTTCTCTTCCACATCAGAAAAAATATTGATTTGCTTGGCTATAAGTCAATTGTTGTACTTGCTCTAAATGGAAGTAGGAGTATATAGTATTGTATTTCTATAGCAAACACATCAGTGAGGCATCAATTGGATACAACAACGGTACTTTACAGTATCATAATTTTATTTGCTATGATATATCTAAGACAACTAATTGTCGTATATACTGTGAGAGATTATGTCCTATGATACAACCTAATGTAATATCAGTTCGTGCCCAAGCGATACCTTGGGAAAGATAACTATATATGTTCTATCTCATTGTATCTTACTAGGCCAGCAAAACTTCATTGTGTGGTAGATGAGTTAATATGCATGATACCACCCATTAAAAATAGATTATGTATCACTAGTCCATCAACCTGTGCTCTCGCACGGGCTAGAATTTTAAAAGATGTACTATTAATATATTTTATTTAATTAATAAAAATTTCTTATATTAAATTGTCTGTTTTCTTTGTTTATTTTCTACAAAATTGACATAATAAATTCTTTGTAGTCTATATCTAATAATCATAAACTTATTAATTGCTCTTTTTTGCAAGGGACTTGTATATTTTTCATGCATATTCATACTTTTACTTTTCATGGCACCTTGTATATTTTAATATGCAATTAGTTTGTTTCCTTGCCATTAACTATGGTGACCCTTGTTGCATCATATATATTAAGTCATGAATCTAAATTTTGATATTTTTAACTTTATTTTTATTGACTGCTATAGATTTTTTTCTCAATCTAAAACTCTTGTGCTTATCGTATTTTTTACTAACTCTCATTTTCAGACTGTTTTAAAATAAGCATTTTAGGTCATATAGTACATTCCTAAATACTACAATAACATATACAATCATTTGAAACATGCACCATGTCACCTAAGATAAGTGATAGAACTTGAAATGACATCTTTGATGGTACTGCTAACCCAAGAGAATTTTAAATCTTATTAACCCTTATAATGATCAAATTACTAAGTAATGTTAAGGGCCAAAAAAAAGATAACCATCAGTAGTCTCCCACAATTCTTAAGATGATTGAATTTTCCTATCAAGGAATTATACGTGCAATTATAGTTATAATATCAATATAGACGTGACAAACATTTAGTTAAAATATATAAATACTCCCACCGCCCTTGGATATAAGGCATGCACGTATTTCAAAATTCGAACTTTGTTATCTTTAACTAATAATTAGCCTAATTATATTAAAAGTTTGTAATATAAAGTAGTGATATTAGATTTATATTTAGAAGTATTTTCTAATATTGAAACTTTTGTTCCTACAAATTATATATTGTAAGAGAAATTATAGATCAAAATATGTTCTTGAAGGTCGCACCAAGTGAAATTATATATTTTTTCACATGTTAAGTAGAAACTCTAATATTTTTTATTTTTTATTTGAAATTTATTTTTATTAGAAAGAGTTTAGGTGTCAGTAATATTATTTTCCGCATGTTAATCGAGTTGAAACTCAGATCGCACCCTAGCACCGTACTTGTTGAATTGTTATATCACATAATTATATATGTGTAGTATTATTTTATATATCATAGAGTTGTAAAAATTAAATTACCAATATTGATATGACATAATAGTGTTTTAGTTAAATGTATAAAGTTATTTAGAAACAACTTATCAAATTCATGATTAGGGAGTATTAATATAATTCAAAGGGAATTGCCGGTGTTATGTTATTGCTATATGGTTTGTTAATTAAACATTTTTCATCATACTTACAAGCTATTAAAATAAATATTTATCCTAATTATATATGTCTACTTGGTATACATATTCAAACATAGCATTATGGTTTTTTAATTTCACATTTGTAGGAGTTTGTAATTTAGAAATATATATATCTCGTATATACATGTTGTCACACTCCAATTAAAGGACAATACAGAGTGCATACATCTTATGTGCGCCCCAGGAATAGTCGCACACATAAGCCGATAAATTAACAGAAGTATCATCACTATGTACATACATCACGATATTACATCGTAGTTCTTAACATAACAAGCGGAAAAGTAAATAACACTCTCGTACGAAGTATCTGCTCCACAGGGAAGGCCGACTGGTTGACCCAAATCTAGAAATCTTCAGGGAAATCCTCGTAGAAACTGTCATCTGTTACCCATCCGGGATTTTTATCCAAAAATAAAATAATAACAAGTGTGAGTACACTATAGTATGAGGATTCATGAGGCTCAAAAAGGATAGACACGGTTGACTGCAGTTAGCACTTTTAATAGATCAACATTTCATTATTAATTATTATTAAGTTACGCTTAAGCTCCCGTTTAACCCACATGATCACCTACTAGAATTAAGGAGAATAATTGAGCATTAGTATAATCTCATCATCATCGTCATAAGTCATCCATATGTCAAGTAGTCATTTATTCTGTGAGTTTTCCGGGCCGCTCATGACCGTGAGCACGGCTGTTATAATAGTTTTAACACTCTGCAGAGGTTGTGCATCTTTACCCGTGAGTCGTGTTGTCCATATGTCCGGGGCCCGTCGACCCCCTAACACTCCCAAGGTGAGTAGGCAGGGTATACTATGAAGCCTTCTATAGGCCTCTTCTAACAAGTTAGGGCCGCGAGGTTTCCTCGGCAGGCAGATATAGAGAACCTCATTTCGATAACACAATTCCTGCAGGCTATACACATCAGAACGGAGGCAATTCTATACCCAAAGTGGCAATCCCCTCTTGCGCCCTTTCGGGTAACCTCTAACAAGCTATAAAAGATCCTATTACTGAGCTAAAGTCAGAGCCATATAACCCTCATAGTTGCACTGTATATCCTAGCTTTTGCCCTACAGATAAGTCCTTACGGAGGGTTTAGGGCAACATGATCAACATCATTTGCACCTATACCCTATAGTTCCACTGTTAACATCATGTTTATCCATTGGTTCTATCAGTCATAGTGTAGATCATGTTTAGTTAGAGCACTAGCATTCTACCCATATGCAAATAACCCCATAGGAATCAAGGTATATGTCATCAATTAGCTAGGAAGTCCTTATAGTCGAGCAATATTAGACACATGCATAATGAGTATATTATATAATGAATAGGACAACAAGGTAGGCCCATGCTATACTTGCCTTGGTTCACGAACTGCTGCTGGTCCTGCTGCTCCTCGTATGTGTCCGGATTCCCGAAGTACTCCTCACCGTCTGAACTCGAACGACACAAAGTACAACACGCATTCTAGAACAGACATACAAGCAAAACATGACTACGATTAGAACAGTACACCAACAATAAATAAAATTGTATAAAATGTTTACCAAAATCATCTACGTCTCGCTACGATCACAACGACGCAAATTACACGAAAAACGGAGTTACAACGCACAAGTTACGAGCTATTTACGGTTCCAAAATCTAGCAATTAAACTAGACTTAATCAAGAAATTCAAAATCTCCTAACAGGTCTAACAGTAGCACTATTGCGTAGATCACGAAATTATGAAACTAACGCAAGTTGAATGGGTCAAATCGGAGCTAAAACGACGATTTTATATGTGTTTTACTGCAGTGGCAAATCTGTAATTAATCTGAAAACGTATTTTTCATTTGAACCGAAGAAACTACGTCTTCAAAATAGGAATGCGTATTTCGGGAATACGCCAAGGACGGCGGGTTAGATATGCCAGAAACCGAGGGGCTCTTTTAGAAAAAGAACCCGCGAAGGGGTATGGATTGTTCGTGGCCTTTGATTTCGATTTGGACGGCCATGATTAAATGAAAAGAGGTAAGAAGGGAGAGATTGGCCGGTGACTGGCTGGAGTTGGGAGGGAAGACGGCGGCTCCGCCATGGATGGCGACAAGAGCTCGCCGGTGTTGCTCAATCGAGCGCTATAGTGCACTATTTTCAACTCCGCGGGCATAGGAAGAAAGAGAAGAGAGATGTGACCTCGATAGAGCGCATCTACATAGGCGGGGAAGGCCTCGCATGGGCTCGCCATGGATGGCAGCGGAGAGAAGCTCGCCGGTGCACTTGGCTAAGGCCCTAGAGGCCACAGTTGAAGAAGATAAAGGCATGGGGAGTTAGAGGGGAACGAGGCGATCATGCTTAGGTCTTTAGCGCAGTCGGAGAAAGACCCGAGGGGCACCCGCCATGGCCGGCCGCGGAGGAGCTCACGTAAAACGTCCCTATAGGCCACCAAACTAGAAAAGGGAAGCATGGGGAGACAGAGGGGACCATGGGGAAGCTCACCGAGCGGTAGAACTGAGACGGGGGCGGCTCGAAGACGATGGCGACGCGGAGGAGCGGACGGCGACTGCAGCGATTTTGCGGTGCTGCGGTTGTGACACTCGCGAGCGGGATTGGAGCAAAGAGGGCAGCAGAGGGAGCGGCGTCGGGTGCGGCTTCCATTTAAAAGGGCCATGCGCGGGGAGACGCTCCCACGATGGGAGGAGCGAACGTGGGGCAGCGGCGGTTTCGCCCCGGCCGCGCGCGTCCGAGTCCAGCGGGAGGTTGGAGGAGGTGCCGACAAGCGGGCCCGGGTGGTCAGCCGCAGAGGGAAGAACCGGGAGAGAGCGACAGTGGCGGTTAGCTAGCGCTGACGGGCCGACCCAACAAGGGAGAAAGGAGGGAGAGGGGAAAATGCGGGCGGGCCAAACAAAAACGGCCAACGGGCCGAAATGGAGGGAGAGAGGGAGAGTGAAAAGAATTTCCTTTTTATTTCCTAAATTGATTTTCCAAATCTAATTTCAAAAGATTTTTAAATCCTTTTGGCATTTGAATAAAACCAGACATCACATAAAATATAATGCAACAGCATGAGTGCAAAAACAAGTTGCTAACCTTATGATTAATTTTAATTTCACAAAAATTTATTATTCCCTATATTTAAATGCACACTCAATTACACAAATAAATCATGTTTAACTATTTTATAATTATGAAAAATTTAGGGTGTTACCCATGCTCATACATAGCGTTGTGATTACTTAATTTCATATTTCTAGAAGTTTGTAATTTAGAAATATATATCTCATACTTTATAAATATAGTTTTTTTTTGTAATAGCATACATTAGTATTTACTATTTACATATAGATTTGAGAGAGGTGGGTAATTTAGATGCAATGTGGACAAAATGGGTAATTTAGATATAAATTTAGGGGGTTATTTTGAATTTTTTTATAAGGATAAGTGTGGGTAATTTATATACAAATTTAGGGGGTTATTTTAAATTATCTTTTGTAATGGCAGAGGTGGGTAATTTATATGCACAATTAGGGAGTTACTTTAAGTATTTTTCATAATGGCAGAGATGATAATTAGAGTCTACCAAATTAAAGGCCAGATGTTTCTGATTATTGTGAGAATTTCTAGGATTTATCTTTTTTTTCTAGCACGTCTGGTGAAAGCTAATGTGGTGCCTCCGTTGGAGCCTCTAATTAGTAATAGTAAGATTTGCAAATACACAAGCTGAAACAAATAAGTGGTTTCTCACCTCAAATTTCGGCAATTCAATTGTTAGGTTATTAAATCTAAGAATCCGCTCCTGAGCTTAGACCGTCCGCACCGCGTGCGGTAAACGCATATTGGAGGACGACTTTACAGGAAAAAAGCCTGCAGCGGCGTTCGCTAACCGGCTCGCTATGCAAGCAGACGGCCGCGCGGCCGCTACTCCTGGTGGAGGTACGGAGCATATGCTACGCGCCTGCCCCGGCCCCACCACACTCCCACCACTACTGCCGGTCGTTGCCCATCGCGCCGCCATAGAGGGAGGAGGAGAGGGCCGCTGCTGCTTCCATATCCGTGAGGTGGCGAGCAGGGTTGCCGCGAGCTCGTGCGCCCGCTCGGCCAGAGAGGGAGAAGGGCAGCCGCTCGCGAGGCCGGAGAGGGAAGAGGGGCCTCGATTCGACGCCACCGCACCTCGATTCGATCCGGCGCAGGCGCGGCATGCACCTCGATTCGACGCTGCC
Source organism: Saccharum hybrid cultivar R570 (assembly GCA_038087645.1). Classification (NCBI taxonomy): domain Eukaryota; kingdom Viridiplantae; phylum Streptophyta; class Magnoliopsida; order Poales; family Poaceae; genus Saccharum; species Saccharum hybrid cultivar. Next base: position 4,621,740 of record JAQSUU010000743.1, on the reverse strand, counting down.
GCACCTCGGCCCACGCGAGGAGCACCGCCCGCCGTCGAGCTCCGCCCGCCGTCGAGCTCCTCGCGTGGGCCAGGGCCGCCACGCCTCCATCCTCCATGGCCGCGTGGAGGGGAGGGGAGCCAGGCCCGCCGCGCACGCTGCCCTCGTGGCCGCGCGCCCGCCCGCCGTAGTACGCCGCGCGCCGGAGCAGGGCCACCGCGCGGGTCGAGCTCCTCCTCCGGGTCCGCTGGCGGTCGCACGCGCGGGCGCAGTCGCGGTCGAGCTCCTCCTCCTCGGTCGCCGGACAGAGCAGGACGAGCTCCGGGTCGAGCTCCGGCCCCCGCGGCACGCGAGCAGGGGAGGCTGCCTGGCGAGAGGGGGGAGGGTGGGAGAGGATTAAAATATTCTGTTAAGTGGGTCCCACGGAGGGTAGTTGGTATAGAGGATAGATATAGAGTATGAACGGGTGCAGGAAAATTGAGTATAGAGGAAAGAATCTGGATGACTAGGCAGGAATATTCCTTTTAGAGGATGAAAATAGAGGATGATGAGTGTGGGTAGTCTTATGAAAATAGAGGATGCTTTGGCCATCTACAACCCGAAACAAATAGGTCTATCTACAACCCGAAACAAATAGGTCTATGAGTCGTTGTGACTTGAATAAGATACAGGTCATTGGATTTGACTAAGATATAGATCATATCTAGAGAGTGCGTAGAGACAAGATGCAAGTCTCTTTCAGTCTAGTGCGATTCCATTTCTGTTCCCTCCGAAGCTGCTATATATAAATCAATCACTCCGTGGCGTCAAGTGACCCAAACACCCACACGCACACACACACACAAGTGGCTAGTTAGAGTTACTTAAGTTCACAAATATGATCTTCCCCCAAGTCTTCCTAGCATCCACAAGCTGGAATAGCAACCAGCAGGTAATTTATGTATGGCACCACTATTATGTAGATACGTATATGTGTGGTCCTTTAATATATATATATATATATATATATATATATATATATATAATTCTAACAAATTATTATTCTATATCTCAAGATTTAGTTCCCGTTGCAAACAAAAGATAGTTTCGCATTAGACAGATGATTCGATTGCTGATATATATCGTAGACGAATTAAATCATTTATATCTTGGAATATATATACTATATAAATCGCTCTCTTGATTCATATTTCATTATCTTGAATTTCTTTTTGCAGCTGCAGCAGGCAACTACTACTAGTAACATTAATATTCCTCCTGCATCAGCTGTTGTTGCTGGTGAAGGCAATCTTCTCCAGTATGGACAAGCCATGGCAGCAGAAGCGCTTTCTGAAGGAGGTGGAAGCCACGATGGTAGCTCCCCAGCAGCGCAAGCCAACGCCCAACCAAGGTCCATGTCTGAGCGCTCCAAGCTGCTGAGGATCCCAAAGCCAGAGCCGGGGCTCAAGTGCCCGCGCTGTGACTCCACCAGCACCAAGTTTTGCTACTTCAACAACTACTCCTTCGCGCAACCGCGCCACTTCTGCCGTAACTGCCATCGCTACTGGACGCGCGGCGGCACCCTCCGCGACATCCCCGTCGGAGCTCCACACAGACGCCGCCGAGCCAAGGGCAGCAAGCCCAGTGCTGCGGCCACTGCTGCATCGGCATCATCAGCAGCACTAGCGATGACTTCGTCGTGCACCACCAATGTCGTCGCGCTCGCGCCCACTCCACAACAAGCTACGGCGAGCAGCAGCGCTTCGCCGGTCCTGCCACAGTTGTACGGGCTCGCCAGCATGGACACCCCGAATGTTGGCTCCAACTTTTCATGGCCCGGGGCTGCTAATCTGTTGGTGGACTCGGCCTGTGGGAGGGCTGTATCGGAGTCGAAGATGGAGCAGCAGCAGGGAGCGCTATCGCAGTCTTCGCAGATGCACAGTCTCCCAGTATTCTCGCACGCTATTGATCAGCAGCAGGGGCCGGCAGTTGCTGTGCCGGTCACAATGGCGATGCCGCCGAGCATGTTCCATCAAGGGTTATGGAGTGGAGGCGACGGAGGCATCTGCAGTGGAGCCGAAGGTCAGTTCCATATGATCACGAATCGAGATGAGGAGTGCCCAATTTGGGCCATGCAAGCAGATGTGAATGGTTACACTACTTCCTATGATCCTGTCCCAGTTATACCGCAGGTAATTAACCTCTACTCAATTGCAAAGAACTTGAATCGAAAAAAGCCATTGCAAAGCGCCTTTAAATTTCAAGATGTTACTGCCTCAGTCTCAAAACAAACACACATTACACTTCTCAAGGAGTCAAACTATTTTAAATTTGACTAGTTATATACAAAATAGTATCATATTTGTAGCTCCAAATAAGTTTATTATGGCATGTACAACGCGCCTGTATACCCCGTTTGTGTCTTGCTACTTTTACAAAAACAACACTGCTCCACTGTATTCAATGCGGAGAGAAGCTCTCCTGCTTGTCGCCTCGTGAGACCACGATGAGCACGTTTGCTGCGAGACTTCCTCGCGGTTGGAGGTGCGTTGTATAGGCCTGGCTACTCGAGTCGACGAGCGCGCCGATTCAGTGCAGGTGCGTGCGCGGAGGAAGCTGACGGCGCGAAATGGATTTTTCGTACCAAAGCAAGCGGGCCAGTGTGCGAGGGTGACATGTGGATTCGATCGAAGGGACACGTCGCAGCTCACCAACCACCCTACTTCTAGATTATCTCATTACACGCTTGCTCTCCTGCTCTCCTGCTCTCTCTTCCTCTTTTCTCTATATAATATTAAAAGCAAAGAGTTTCTTCCAACTCGCTTTTTTATTCTCAAAATATCCCCGTGTTCGTCTGTCCATCCTGGCGTCCAAACGTACGAGCGTGACCATCCTGGTTTCCAGATATATAGGGCCTACTCGCTGCTGCTACTTCTGCAGCTGTTGCTGTTGGTTTTCTTCACCATATGAACAGTACCTGTAGGGGTGCTTGTTGCAGCAGCAGCCGCATTCCTGCTGTTAGTTTTTTTATTTTTTTTATTAACAGAGGCAGTCACTACCCGGCCTCTCTGTAAAACATGATTAACAGTGATCTACTCTATCCGTTTCAAACTATAAGACGTTTTGTCTTTTCTAGATATGTTGGTTTTGCTGTGCATTTAAATATACACTATGTATAGATACAAAACAAAAATAATGTATCAAGAAACATAAAAACGTCTTATAATTTACAACGGAGGAAGTATGTGTACACTATTAAACACTGTTCATGGGAGCGATTTTCCTCTCTCCTCTCTCATCGAGCCGATAGGAGTCGGTGGAGCTGAAAAAACTGGCCAGATATTTTGCTACAGTGATTTGCCAGAGAAGCCGGAGCTGCTTGGCCCTGTACCAAGGTGGCCTTAATTTCATTTGGACTCTGCATCTCACTTATTAGCCATCGCATCGTATGGATGCAAGCAATTATATCCACCAGCCAACTCATCTTCTTCACTTACGTTTTCTTGTTATCTTCTCGTTAGCCCTAGCGCCTGGAGCAGTTGGACGACTCCATGATCGACACAAGGGACACGCCAAAGTACCAGCATATGACGTCGCGCAGACGAACTCATATACAGCCTCCACTAATCTTGCCAATAGCACATTTTTTTGCAGCCTATAACAAAATCCCAGCCGGCCTTGGGCCTTGGCCATGCACCATCGCTTAGCTGCAGATGGTGGAACTACATGTTTAGTGCTACGACCATAGGTCACGATGTATATATCTGACTCCACGATGGCAGACCAATTATATTTGGCCACTGACTGATATCAACCCATTGTTAACTCATCATATATAGGCCTCGGCCATGCACCACCGCTTAGCTGCAGATGGGTGGCACTAGATGCTTAGTGCTGCGACCATGGGCCACGATGTATCTAACTGCGCGATGACAGACCAATTTGGTCACTGACTGATATCAACCCATTGTTAACTCATCATAGGCCGAGTCAGCTGAACTTACCCTAAGGAAGTTGTATGGACAACTATTTTCTTAATTAAAAACTGTAACATTTCGCCTCTTATCCACACTTAACGAGCCCCCTCGCCTGGACAGGTTGAGGCCGAGGCAGGTTAGAATAGCAAGTGTCTAGGCAAGTTAGAATAGCGCATGTTTAGTCACAGTACAACGCCTGATTCTAAAAATTGGAACAGATGACGTGATTGCTGAATAAATCTCCGGGCCATAATCATCCAGGTGACCACGCCACAAGTTGTACGTTTCATTGCAATGCATGAGCATATTTGCTAGTCCAGCATAAAGTACAGTATGCATTGTGTGATGAAATATAAAATGATATATATAGGTGACAGTAACTACCTATTATGCTATACCACCTAGCTGTGCTAATCCGTCATGGTTTCGTCCTATCCTATGTGAAAATCTCGTCACAAACTACAACTGACAAACCGATTGATCCTGAATTCTCACCATCTTTCAATTACATCACATCATTTTTTGGCAAAGCAGCATCCTGCCCTATTCGACCTCTCTTTTTTAATTTACCACAGCACGCAAAGAGATCTTAGTATAAATACTAATTGGAGGCCCAAAATCTTAGTATTACTAATTAGAGGCCACTCCACGTTAATCCTTCTCATAAGAATGAGAAAGATCTGGCTATCAATTCAGTAGACTGAAATAACCATTGATAGTAATAAACATTGGATCCATTTTTCTTTTCAAAAATTAGTCACCTATGCTGTTATGAAAGACAGCATAAAATAAGACCTAAATCTACATCTAAATTACCCATCTATCCATTTGATGGAACATAATCTAAAATAACGCATAAATTTACATCTAAATTACCCATGTATCCATTAAAATAATCTAAATTAACCTCTCTAAATATGCATCTAAATTACTACTTCTACCATTGTTAAAAGTAAACTAAACTATCCTTCAAATATACATGTAAATTATCGACATCTGCTAATACGAAAATTATTTAAATAACTGTAAGTGACTCCTGTATACTTCTTACTATGAATGTATAAAAAAACTAACTTAGAGTAAACATGCATATTGTGCATACAGTTTAATGGAAATATTGTGACGTATAAATTGATAGTATAATTCTGAGCACTATACTTTTTTATTAAAATACTACTACATATATAATTCCGTGAAAAAGAAATTCAACATTTTAAGCATCGAGGAGGTTAGTATGGTCAAAAGGTAGCTGTGATCTCACTGGTCATTGAGATTTCATTGGAGTAAATGATGATTATTAGACTTGAATATTAATATCCTTTTGAGCAATGTTAGAACAATTAATTGGCCCCGCATAGATCTCACCTCAAGCTTTACCACCAATCTTAAGTGTCATGGTGCAGACTTAAATGACAGTTTATGGCATCGTAGTAATAGTGTGCAGTCTAGGTCTAAAATCCTTATTTTTAATAAAATACAAAATAATAGCTTTGAGTAAAAGGTAGCTTTAATTTAACTTAAGGATAAACCATTTGTAACAACTAATAAGATCAAATTTTGAAAATCAAAATATATATTTATGACATCATGACACATGAGCTGCCACAAGTGCCACCATAACTTAATGTTTCAATTATATGCATATTGAGGATAGATGGAGGTGCCATGCAGAGAGAGAAAAACTATGGATATTGATGGATAAAACATAGAAAGTAATTTGTAAGTTTATCACGACTGGATACATATTACAAAACATCTATATGTACACTGTTTTAGAAAATAAACAAAAAAGAGGGCACAATGATAACTAACTTTTTTAGTTATAGGTATTAAACACGAACTTCCAATATTTTGTTTTCTAAGAACATGATGATAAACTAGTGATGCCTAATTTCAAGTCCGGATACTGTGTGATAGATTATGTATCATGTCTTCTTTATTTTTCCTACGCATATATGTGGCAAGTATATTTCATTGTTTTTGCTGACAACAAGAAGGTTTTATTGGAAATGTAAAAGTTAGTGCGCCTCAGCATCATCAAAATTTTGAAAGTTCAATAAAGAAAAAAGTTTAAAAATCCTAGTAAAAGTACAGATTTGAGTAACAAAGTACGGAATCCCTACGAAACATAAAATAATTTTTCACTCCAAGGGATGAGTTCTAGAATTAAGATAAATTTTGCTTTTGACACATTTGGAGGTGGAACCCACCCTGGTGCATTTGATCTCTTGGCTGGCTAGCTAGGTGCATGCATAAACATGTTACATTCATAAATGAGGTTCATCGAAAACAGTTAGCTGCTGTTGCCTTTACTAGACCAAGGAGCCTGAGATGCACGTGGACATGGACCCAGGAAGGCAAAGCAGCTGGCCACCCTTGTAGCATAGGGAAGCGTGTCCGCTCCTCACCACCCGGGTCTACGAGGCAATTCTATAGTTGAGATGTGTCTTTTTTTTCCCCTTGAAGAGGACCCAGTGCAGCTGGAGTATAAGGACTTTTGAACCATAGGAATGCCAAAATTGAGGAATAGAGAAAAAAAATAAGAATTCTGTACGAATACAGTTGCAAAAAAAGAGAAATTGAAAATATAAGAATTTTTAACAAATGATCGTTTGGATAGACCATAAGAAAAACGTAGAAATCCTAAAGAATTTTTAAGCCAGATAAAGTTATCTCTTTTCTCTACTTGGTCAAACATGGCTAAAACCTCTTTTATAACCAACCGACAATAAAGTTGTCCCTTTTCACTACTTGGTCAAACATGGCTAAAATATCTTCTATAACCAACCGACAATTGGGCCCCACATGCAAGAACCACCATTAACTAGCAACAACATTGAATTTTACCATGATGTTTAAGAGGAATGCTAAGTTTCCTGTAGTTTTGCTCTAAAATGACAGGCAAAGGAAAAATTCCTATGCTACTTCGATGCCCCTTCCTATGAACTAAAGTAATGAACAGTAGAAATTCATATAGGGCTTTCAATCCTACATTTTTCTCCATTTTCCTATGAACCAAAGGAGGCTTAACTGTATAAGTGTATAAATTAGGATCTGTTTGGTTGGCTAAATCAATTGTATGGGTGATGATATTCCAACTTTTAGCAGCACTTGGTATGAGTGCAAACATGTTCTTGTGACAGGATACCTGTTTGAATATAGTAGTGTTGTGGTTGTTGCCTGCGCCACCGATTTTATTAGGACCTCCTTAGCGGTGCCACTGAGCATATTTCAGCAAGAACTCATAATAAAATGAGTGGGGCAATCTCAAATTACTGGTGGGGTGGTTTAGCAAATAGCCGAGCCATCCATTCGAGGCGTTGGCAGAACCTTACCCTTCCAAAATGCCAAGGAGGGACGGGCTTTAAAGACATAAAACACTTCAATCTGGATATGTTGGGGAAGCAAGGGTTGCGGCTAATGACCTATCCTGAGTCTAAGGGGCATGGGTAATTAAGGGGAAGTGCTACCACAATGGAGATTTCCTGTCAGCCACAAAGAAGCGGAACTCATCCCATTCCTGGCACCGCATCGGCAACAGTGAGTCCACGAATATCTGGCATGATCGCTGGATTCTAGGAGCAGTTGTTCGTAGGCCAATTTGAACTAAGCCAGGTGTGTCAGCAGTACAGATTAGAGAAGTCCCATCTACTGATGGTCAGTCTTGGAATGATGAGGCTCTTGAGAGCAACTTGCTGCATATGGATGCACAAGGGGTCAGGAGAATTCCACTAGGAAGAAGACAGGAGGATTTCTAGGCATGGTTGGGGGAGCGTCATGGCATTTACTCAGTCTGTTCAGCCTATCACCTTCTGGTGAAACAGGAAGTGCAAGAAAGGGATCATGGAGCAGGCGCTGCCTCTCACTCGGTTGCTCTTAATGATCCCCATTGGCAGCGATTATCGAGATGCAAAGTGCCACCCAAGGTCAAGGTTTTCTGGTGGAGAGTATCCCAAGACTTTATACCTTGCAGAGCAAATCTCCATCGTCAACATATTGAGCAAATAGATGTGTGTGGCTTCTGTGGCAGTGGTGAGGAGTCGACTTATCATGCGTTGACATAGTGTACGTATGCTATCATTTTTTGGGAGATGCTCAAAACTCTCACGGGTATCAAAGTCTCAGAACTAAATATGAGAACTTGGACAAGGGACTTGTTGGATACTTCTTGTTGTAAAGATGGAGACTGAGAAGTGATCTTGTGTAGTATGTGGTCACTCTGGAACTCCAGGAATGATCGACGACATGGAAAATCACCAATCGAACCAAGGCTAGTGGTGGAGTGGGCGCTAGAGGCATGCTTCCACCTATCAGCAGGCTCCCAAACTCCAGAAGATGAGAGACGAACGACACAGCAAGATGAGAGATGGCGGAAACCGGATGATGGTTTTTTGAAAGTCAACATAGATGGGGCCTCTGTGCAGGACTCATGTGAAGGAGTGGTTGGAGCAGTGGTGCGTGGTAGCTCCGGGCAATTGCGAGTGGCCTCTGCGCGGCGATTGAGCTCAATTGGTTCAGCCTTATTAGCTGAAGCAGAGGCCCTTAGAGAAGAGGTCCATCTAATTCCGGCAGGCACACAAGACTATATTGTGGCCGAGACAAATTGCCAGGTGCTGGTTTCTCTTTGGAAGAACAGGGGTATATATCGCTCAAAAATTGCGACAATTCTGAACGAGGTGGAAGAGTTGGTGGCGAGCTTCACGTCCTTCACACTGGTGCATACAATATGATCAGCGAACCACGCTGCTCATCTCTGTGCCCAGCACTCTTTAGTTTCTTTTCATAATTTTGTTTGGCAATCTCCACCTATCTGCATGCAAAATTGTCTGCAGTTTGATTGTAATACTTCACCTTAATGAATGAAGCATTTGTTCCCAAAGAAAAAAAAAGAATATAGTAGTGTTGTGAACGTCATTAGAATTATTGATTTAAACATGGACGTCACGCTACATACTCCATAGATGAACCGAAGGAGGCGTGATCTTGTGTTCCAACTACCACGGTTCGTGCTCTCTTCAACTCAAATTTGTACATCTATTTCTTTTTTAATAAAAAATCATCTTATTTTTGTATTGGTGCCAGCAGCCACTTGTGGGGGCCGTTCTAGTTTTATCGCGCTCTCAATTCCCACCTGACACCACGGCAACCACTAATAATGTATAATATTCCCATTTGTTAACTTTTACGGATATGCTTAGTCAAATTTTAGAAGCTTTGAAGTGCCACATGGAAATGTCAATAGCATATTTGCATAGAAAATACTTTCAAACAATTATATATTAAATGACTTTAAAACATTACTTTGGCAAAATAGTGGTAAAAAAACATGTGTTGTAGACAGAATCAATGTTCTAAATGGAAGTAGGAGTATATGGTATAGTATTGTATTTCTATAGCTGACACATCAGTGAGGCATCGATTAGATACAACCACTGTAATTTACAGTATCATAGTTTTACTTTCTATAATATATCTAAGACAACTAATTGTCGTATATACTTTGAGAGATTATGCCCAAGCTATATCTTGGGCAAGATAACTATATATGTTCTATCTCATTGTATCTTACTAGGCCAGCAAAACTTCAATGTGTAGTAGATGACTATATATGTTCAATGCATGATTCCACCCATTAAAAATAGATTAATGCCATGTGGGCTTAAGGGATGTGGATTGTTTCTTTCACAACTACAAGCAGAAACAAGTAAGCAGTTTCTCACCTCAAATTTTGGCAATTCAATTGTTAGATTATTAAATCTAAGAATCTGTTCCCTGAGCTTATGGATTGTTATAATCTATAGACCGCTTTCGCAATCTACAACCCGAAACAAATAGGTCTATCAGTTGGTGTGACTTGAGTAAGATATAGATCGTTCGATTTGACTAAGACATAGATCATAGCTAGAGACTAGAGACAAGATGCAAGTCTCTTTCAGTCTAGTGCGATTCCATTTCTGTTCCCTCCGAAGCTGCTATATATAAATCAATCACTCCGTGGAGTCAAGTGACCCAAACACAACAAGTGGCTAGTTAGAGTTACTTAAATTCAGAAATATGATCTCCCCCCAAGTCTTCCTAGCTAGTTTCCACAAGCTGGAATAGCAACCAGCAGGTAATTTATGACATATAAATTTTATGTATGGCACCGCTATTATGTAGATACATATAGTTCCCGTTGCTGATATATATCGTAGACGAACTAAATCATTTATATCTTGGAATATACTATATAAATCGCTCTCTTGACTCATGTTTCATTATCTCAAAAATTTTTGCAGCTGCAGCAGGCAACTACTACAAGTAGTAACATTAATATTCCTCCTGCATCAGCTGTTGTTGCTGGTGAAGGCAGTCTTCTCCAGTATGGACAAGCCATGGCCGCAGAGGCGCTTACCGAAGGAGGTGGAAGCCACGATGGTAGCGCCCCAGCAGCGCAAGCCAACGCCCAACCGAGGTCCATGTCTGAGCGCTCCAAGCTGCTGAGGATCCCAAAGCCAGAGCTGGGGCTCAGGTGCCCGCGCTGTGACTCCACCAGCACCAAGTTTTGCTACTTCAACAACTACTCCTTCGCGCAACCGCGCCACTTCTGCCGTAACTGCCATCGCTACTGGACGCGCGGCGGCACCCTCCGCGACATCCCCGTCGGCACTCTGTACAGACGCCGCCGAGCCAAGGGCAGCAAGCCCAGTGCTGCAGCCACTGCTGCATCGGCATCATCAGCAGCACTAGCGATGACTTCGTCGTGCAGCGCCAATATCGTCGCGCTCGCGCCCACTCCACAACAAGCTACGGCGAGCGGCAGCGCATCACCGGTCCTGCCACAGTTGTATGGGCTCGCCAGCATGGACACCCCGAATGTTGGCTCCAACTTTTCATGGCCTGGGGCTGCTAATCTGTTGGTGGACTCGGCCGGTAGGAGGGCTGTGTCGGAGTCGAAGATGGAGCAGCAGCGGGGAATGCTATCGCTGTCTTCACAGATGCACAGGCTCCCAGTATTCTGGCACGCAATTGATCAGCAGCAGGGGCCGGCAGTTGCTGTGCCGGTGACAATGGCGACGCCGCCGAGCTTGTTCCATCCAGGGTTATGGAGTGGAGGCTACGGAGGCATCTACAGTGGAGGCGAAGGTCAGTTCCATATGATCACGAATCGAGATGAGTGTCCAATTTGGGCCATGCAAGCAGATGTGAATGGTTACACTACTTCCTAGTTCCTATGATCCTATCCCAGTTATCCTGAAGGTAATTAACCTCTACTCTGTTGCAAAGAACTTGAATTGAAAAAAGCCATCGCAAAGCACCTTTAAATTTCAAGATGCTACTCTGTAACATTTCCATCCACAATAGATGTTCGTTAGAGCCATCAACATGTTGAGAATTGCTCCGGTACTCCTCTTTTAAAAATTTACACGCATCCTAAAGCGATTCCCTATTTATTTGCCATTTATTCCAAAATATGTGTGGAGCATGTTTGCCTTCTCTTTTGGAGTAGTTGTCAGACCACCTTCTTTCACCCAATTTTGGATGTGGATTAAATGGAGCTTACCGAATGGCAAACAAGTTTATGGTGTCAGTTTGGCTAGTCTGTTGGGCCATATGGCAAACAAGAAACGCCATCTGTTTTGAAGAAAAGAGGATAAAATCTCTCACGCAGATCATTTGTTTGATTCGCTCCTTGTTGATGTATTGGTCAAGGCTTCAGAAGGAGGAGGTCGCTTCCTGATGAAGCATGGCGCAGAGATCCTGAAGAGGGTGGCCCTACAGTTCCATCAGCAAGGTCAAAGAGGGGATGATGAATGTAATTTCGTGATCATCTAGTCAAGGAGCCTCCAAGGATGGTATCTGGAAGGCGAGTTTTGGATCTTGGGCACGGCCTGTGTGCCGTAACAGCCGCTCTAGGCTTGTAAATAAGTCGTTTTGCTTAGCCTTAGTGGCGAGACGCTTGGTTTTTGGTCTTTGCTTGTGTTTTTGCTGTTTGCGGAGGGTTGGTAGTTCTACTTGCCGATTGTCTGAACCTTGGGTGTTCAGTTCAGTCGGCAAAATTTGTTAGCTATGGTCAACGGCTCATGGATGGTTAAACTTTTGTAACTTTGTTGCTTTTGAGTTAGAAAAAATATGCTGTAGTTCTTCCCTCACTCTCCGTTTTCTAAATAACTTTAATTAAACTGTATCTAACCATGCTACCTGAAATATATATGACGACTGAAATATTTCCAATCATACTTTCAAAAATTAGTTATATCTGAGCATGTTGAATTAGAATTACTTCTCTAACAGGATGTCACACCCATTTTTAAGGACAAAAATAGGATGCATAAAAGACTCATGTGCGCCCCAGGAAACAGTCGCACACATAAGTTGACAAATTACAAAGTATCATCACAGTGCTTATTACATAACGAATAAGTATTTAAGACATAGTCTTGAACGATAGGTAGTAATAACTAATAGTAATTCTTCAGCGGAAACTCCACACAGGGACACGGTTGACTGGTTGACACCAAGACTAGTACTCATTCCGATAATCTTCCTCTATATCTTCATCTGTTATGGTGGAAATAGCAAGGGTGAGTCCATGTCGAACTCAACAAATATAACACAGGGTTCATGAGGCTCAAAAAGGCTAGACATTGTTTAACTGCATTTAGCTTTTAATCATATATTCGCAATTGAGTAGCATCAAGATAAACCACTTCCCATTAAAGAACCAATGATCAATTGTAATAAGGATAATGAATAGCATTAACATGAGCAAATAATAATCAACAAAAATTAAGCATGATATAACAGTTATGATCAACTATTCCATAAGAATCCCCAAGGCCGCTCGTATCCGTGAGCACGGCTAGTATACCAGTTTTTAAACTCTGCGCAGAGGTGTACACTTTCACTGTGAGTCATGATTTCCAAATGAGTGGGGAGATCAAGCCCAAACACCCGAGAACCATATAAAGCCACTCAAAAGTTCGTCTAACAAGTTAGGGCCATTAGATTCACTCGGCAGGCAGATGTAGAACCCCCCTTCCCTGTGGCACAACAACCGCAGCCTATACACACTAGGCCAGGGGCTCGCACTACACCCAACGTGGCAAGCCATTCTTACGCCATTTAAGGTAACCTCTAACAAGCTAGAAAAGGTCTCTTGAACAACTAAAGCCAGAGCCATATAGCCCTCACAGCTGTACTGTATATCCCGGTTATCACTTACAGATAAGTCCTTATGGAGAGAAACCAGAGCATCAAGATAATACACATGCTCTAGCCCCCTTTTAACAGTAATAAAATCATCTTAATAGTTGATTGCTTAATCCATTAATCAAATTACAAGATAATTGTTCTTAGTTTAAGCACTAGCAGTAGCTACCCATATGCATTCCCAAGGTTGACAAGGAATCAAGATAACAATCACTAAGTTAAAATCTCTAAGGTTGTCAAGGTAAGCACATGCATATGTATGACAATTTAATGTATAGGTAACAAGGATAGTCCTGTGTTATACTTGCCTTGATCAAAGCTTTCCAAGTGATACTGCTGACTTGGCTCAAAGTAATACTCCGAATCGTCCAGATACTGCTCACCTTCTATACTCGATCATCAATCAACAACACACATGCATCCAATCAAACAAACACGAAGCAAACAAAGAGATACAATTAGAACAGTACACCAATAGTAACAAAACAGTAATAAAAGTTTATAAAACTCTTCTACACGTTTCTACGATCACACAGACGCAAAGATCACCAAATTCGGAGTTAAAACGTATAAGTTATGAATTTTCTAAGATTTCCTATAGATAAATAAATACTTAATTATAAACTCGAAAAATAAATTATCAAAACTAACTGTACAACTACACTAACATGTAGAGCTCGCAAATACGAACCTAACGCAACTTGAACGGATCAAATCGGAGTTAAAACGAAGATTTTATGACCAAAACAATCCTAGTGGCAAAACTGTAAATACCTGAAAACGTATTTTTGATTTAACCGAGAGAAAATACGCTTTCAAAACAAGGAAACGTATTTCAGATAATACGCTAAGGACGGCGGGTTCAATTATTAAAAAGTCCAGGGGCTCTTTAAGAAGTTTACCCCGTGAAGGGGTATTTTTTAATCTCGGCCCTTGATTTCAAATCGGACGGCTCACGTTCATCTTCAACTCCACAGTGCTCACCCGGTCACCTCCCTCAAGTCCGGCCGGCGGCCCCCCATGGCCGGCGGCTCCATCTCATCGGAGATGGCGGATTTACCCATCTAGACCACCGTTCGACCCCAAATTTGATCCACCTGAACGAGAAGCTCTGTGCGAACTCAAATACTCGATAAAAACTAGCTACGATAAACCATACGTGACGCGCGGCAACAAGGGGCGGCGGCGCCATCACCGCACCGTCGGTAAGCTTCAAAATCACGACTAGAACCGCCTCCGCCCAAAAGAAAAAAACATAGAACGAAAGAGTAGGAGAGTGCGGTCTCACCAACGCAATGAAATCGGCCTCGAATCCACCCGACGGCTCCACCCGCGTTCAACCGACACCTCCAACTACCTCAAACCCTTAACCTCGATTCCTTACGGTGGAGTTCACGATTTAGATGAAAAACGGATATAGGAAGGTCAAGGCGTCCTATTTATAGCTTCTATTGGCCGTGTTCGAGTAGGATTCCCCGGGAATCACGAAGCCGATCGTCGTCGTCGTTTCCGGTTTGGAGTCCGGAGCTCTCACGGAAGGTAGGAGACGACTGACCACCGGGCCCCACCGGTCAGCGGAACAAGGAGGGCGCGAGGCTCGTCACCGATACTGGGCCGGCCACCCGATGTCGGGCGCGGAGGAGGGAAAGGCGGCAGCGGCCCACCGTGCGGCCCAGGCGGGGAGGAAAGCAGGCCGATCCGACGGGCCTTCGGCCACCAGGCGGAAGGTAAGTTGTTTTTTTTTATTTTTCTTTCTTTTCTTTATTTGCTTATTTAGCAAACTATTCCAAATAAAATTTTTCAAGCCAAATCAAAATAAAATAAAATAAAACCACTTCTCAAAATAAATAAATGCAACAGCATGAATGCAACACCAAAAATTCTTTTTAAAATTTTAATTCCCTTTCTCTAAATTATTTAAAATTTATTACTCCTAAAATTTGGGTGTTACACAGGAAAACCTGCTCACCCTAGTTTTCCTTCACAGTGGTGGAATGCTTCCGGCTGCATATAATTGCAATGCTGTGTCTGCCTGGCAGCAATAACTTCTCAGATTGATGGTCCCTCGCTACCACTAGTCGCATGTGTTAAAAGCAAAACTGGACCGGTGGGGTGAGAACGCCCTACAGTATTATCTGAGGAAGAGTCTCAGTCAACGGATCGAGAAAACCCTTCGAAACCTGGCTTCACCTATTGGGCATCAGGAGCATATAAAATCGGTGATGGTGTTAAGGGTACAGTGATTTGCCACATGGAGGTCTTAAGTATGGGTCCATATCTAATCTAAATAAAATAAACACATGCACTTGTCTTCGTTTTCTTCAACCGCTCAGATTTTTTGTTTTCTTTGCCAAGAGCATGCCGCCGCCCTGCTAGAGCTCCCGCACCTGACACCGTCGGCCACAACGCGTCGAGCCCCCGCAGGCCGCAGCCACTTCCTTCAAGTCCAGCCTCTTCCCCGTGGTGCTCGACGTC
The DNA here is from genome assembly GCA_038087645.1 of Saccharum hybrid cultivar R570. NCBI lineage: Eukaryota > Viridiplantae > Streptophyta > Magnoliopsida > Poales > Poaceae > Saccharum > Saccharum hybrid cultivar. The sequence continues at coordinate 4,606,138 of JAQSUU010000743.1, read as the reverse complement.
GCCCCTTCTCTGGTTCTCCCCATCTCCCTTGTGCATGATCTCCAAGCCGCCGGAGCGCCGTCACCACGCCTTTGCGCTCACCGGCCGGATGGCTTGGTGGCCTCCGATGCCGCCGGCCACGACACGGCGCTTTGGCTGCCAGCCCGGGGCCTCACGGGCCCACTTCCGGCATGGCAGTCAGCCTCTTCCCACCAACCTCTTCCCTCAGCAGGAACGGCAAGAATTTTGTATTCCTTGTGGTGGGTCCTAGGCTTAAGATTTGGTCTTATGCTAAGATGGAGGTCCGGTATGCATGAAACCGATCCTAAGATTGCCACATGGGACTTGGGACCGGTGAAAACCGCACACTCCGGATGCCCTAACCTAGGCAGATGCACACGTACCAAGCCACAAGCTAGTGCCCTGCCACAACTTTTGGGTTGCCAGCGATGGTAATATTTTTCTTTTTTGCTGCGCAGGGTTCGAAACCCTGGCCAGTTACTCCCTCTACAGGGGAGTTTACCGTCACCCTATCAAGTGCATGTGTTATAAGAGGTCAACGATCTCAGTATTGTTTTCCTTAGCTTGTTTAATTACAGATCCATGCTTTGATCTTGTGGTCATGACATCTACTATATTAATACAACAGTGGTAAAAAGTGTCACCACGTTCACTGAGGGAGCCTAGAAATTCCCACATTAGTTGAAAAAAAGAAAAGATTCTACACTGTTAGATTTTCTGATGATCTAACGGATCAGGTTAAATAAAAAATTCCATACCAAATAAAATTAATAAATAATAAATTAATAAAAATAGAAATTTAATGTCCGTATGAGTTTGGAAAGAAAAATACCTAAAGAATTCATGTAAAACATAATTAGTAAAGACAAAAATTGAGTAAAAGACCATCAAAAATTAATTGTTTGATCTCCAAATGAATTGGAAAGAAAACGTACTTAAATAAATAGTACATATAAATTATAATTAGAAAATATCTAATTTAACATTGAAAAATACAAAAGTAGTAGTTTTATTTCCTTATGATATGAAAAAACACATAAATAAAAAATCAGTGTATTGCTATAAGTAAAGTTAAAAGTCATCTCTTTCACTCTCAAGTGCTAAAGACTGCCACATTGATCCAATGAGTTTAGATTTTAATGGTCTAGATTTATCAAAAGATATATAAAAAATAAAGAGTCCAATAAAGATTCAAGTATGGAAAAAGTCAGTGGCGTGGAACCCAACAACTCGATTTTTCTATGGTAATAAAAAAAAGAAACTACAGGGAACATCCATGGGAGGAATAAAACACATACATGAGAGTTATACAAGCTGGCTACCAATATCTTGTCATGAAAATAAAATCATTGGAACACTTTAAATTCCCATGCCGCTCCTTCCCCTACCATGCTCTTAGCCTCGCCATCTCAAATTGTTCTTTCATCATAGGGGGTATCCCGCCCAGTCGGAACACTCGGTAGATAGGCACAGCCGACTGGAGGCTTGATTGGGACATGCTAACCTAAGTATTATGGGCGGCCGGTGCACAGGAGATCAGATACATGAACATGAGCCAACACCGCATCAGAACAGCTACAGTGCAGGCCATGCTCTGCACTGTAACCGAAGAATTGAAAATTTTGTGACAAACTTGGATAGTGATTTTAGCGAACTCATGAAAGAAAGAACTGAAGGCTACCTGGATCTGGCCTAGGCAGAATTTGCATAGCCACATGATAGGAGTGGAATAAAAAGGAAGATGAGATATCTTTAAAGTCAAGGAATCGGTCGACGATAGCTGTATGAAGTTCATGCAACTGGATATAGTTGAGGAGCATCAAGACTAGCAGTGTGCACACTCACTTGATCCTACTCTAGGCTAATCAACTTGCTAGATATGCACTAGGTCCAAACTAGCACTAATTAAGTCTTCTTCTTATGATAATCGTCTTGCTCTTTAATATCTTTAACTTTATGGTCAAGATCACCCTCTATATGTGTATATGTCTTCCTTGGACTCTACCAACCTCAAATGGCTGGGAGGGACTATTTAGAGAGCCAACTCCATGACTAGCTGTTGCCTCTTCCGCCAAAATAGTTAACATTGGATGTCCAAGAATAATGCTTTCTAAGTATGGTCCCTCCAGTGAGTGCAACTCTGAGAACTACAGAAATTATCCATTACTACCTTGTCTTCTTTATAGGATGTTCCATTGATGATTCAAACATGGTTATCGGAACGTCCCGTGAGTATATCATCCTAGACCTTTGCCCAACATTGTCTTTGCACCAATACGCTCTGACGACTTCATCCTTCGATCATGGAGTCATCTTGTGGGGGTACTCCGCTGAATTTCACCGTTGGCCAACAGCTCCCTTCCAGATTCTGTGTAAGTGATTATGCAGCATGCTTTCCTGCACAGCCGTGCAATGCTTCCGTCTGCATCTGCTTCGCTGTCTAGTTGCACTGTTGTGGCTGGCTAGCTGCAATAATTTCTCGGGTGCAGAGATGGTCCCTCGATGCCAGCAAACTTCTTGCTGCCACTATGTTGACACAGGTATGGTCACACACTAGTGTTGACAGTCAAAATATGATCGAGGAGGTCACGAACACGTGGAGAAATTAAACACAAAGTGAAAGAATCAAATTTGGGCCAAATTCACAAAAATCAGCAAAACCTGGCCCAGGCCGGTTTAGAAACCAGCCTGGACCAAATTTTGGGCCAAGGCAGGGCTGGTTTTTGCTGGGCGTGGGAAAACCCAGGTTAGGGCGGTTTTCAAACCAGGCCAAATCTTTCTGTTTTGATCCCAATATCCTTCGATCTCATGGAAAACTTAGACGACGCAACTTAGAGAGGTTTTCTACAAGGATAAGACCACCCCCTCTATTTATATGAGTGGATCATGGCCAATTGAGTCCTAACCAACCAATCGATCAAATACATCTACCATTTTTTACCTTTCCTTTTACGTCAAGCTCTTCCAACCCCTCGCTGTCCAGCACGCCTCCCGGCGAGATATGTTGGCATTCTATGTGGCCTTGCCAATTCTTGCACACCACCGTTGTTCTCTTCCCCGACGGGTGTTCCCAGGAGGCGTTCGGGAGTCTTTTGGCCAAAGATTGAGCATCGAATCGGCCTCGTCAACCTGCTGGTTAGCCTCACCATCTAGATCTCCCTTCGCTATGTATATCGACCATGTGCGGCCCAGGCAATCTCGCCCTTTCTGGTGTGTGACTAGAATTCATGTCAACATACTTTTTTGGCAACTCTGCTGGGGAAGAAAGCGATTCAATCGACAATCAAGATGGTCGACGAGAAGAAGGCGTGCTACAAGATGGACCCGAAGAACTAGGACAACATTATCAAGCCTTCGGGCGATCAACTTCCTGCATAAGATGCTGGAGGACATCAGCTTCAAGATGGATCAGCGTGGAGCTATCAAGAAGATCAAGGACGTCACCTTCAACCCTCTCCCTGCTACATCTACATCTGAGGTGAAAACTGAAGTAAGACCTTCTAATGCCCCAATTACACATGATGAATGCACTAAGATGATCGCTGAACACTTTAAATTTGCATGCATACATATGCAAGATAAACTTGGCAAGTTCTTCGCTAGCTTTGGTAATAAAGAAGGGAATAAACCTGAAATTTATTTTTCTGTTTTTCCTCATGATGTATCTACTAGTCGATCGGCCCCGATTGCTAGCCAACCTCAATATGGGATGCTGTTCAACCCTTTAATGAACAAAACATGTATACATCTGCTAACCAATTCAAATTGGCTAATTCAGCAATTATAACCGACAAGGCCAATTTAGGATGGGTTGGCACTACACTTCCTATTATTAATCTGCTTTTGCTAAAAGTTTGTACCATTGAAGGCCGAAGTAAAGAATTAGTGAACCTCACAAGTCACTTCATCCTAATGTACACACCATTGAGTATTATTCAGATAATTTGGACAGTGAAAGGAAAGAGTGTTTATTTACTGAGTTTGTTTGGCCAGCACTTGCTAAATCAGTTTCTTGTCCTTCCTTCAAACACATTCATAAAAATCAGCAAGAGGAGCTAAAATTTACTTTTGATGTGTCCAATTGTGCGCATATTTTTGATGAGATGCTGAAAAATGGATATATTAATTAACATATCCTTTGCCACCACTTGATGAATTGAAGCATCGTGCATATTGCAAATGGTATAATTCTACTTCTCATGCTACTAAAGATTGAAATGTCTTCTATCGGCAAGTCTAATCGGCCATTAATGAAGGACGACTAAGTTTATCAGGGATGCAAATTGACACAACGCCCTTCCTGGTTAATATGCTAAATTTGAAGAACCCTACTGTCTTGGTTCAGCCCAATTAAGCCCAATCTACTACTGAAAAAAATATGATAATTGGTGATCCTAGAGAAGGCGGCAAGATTGAGAAAAACTCGGGCTGTGAAATCGTGCTCAAGAAGTCCACGGATGGCCGGGAAAACATCAAAATCACTATCAAGTCTTCTGGGCATGGGAGGCAAGAAAAAGCTCCCGTTAAAAAAGCAAGAAGGAGATGTTACTACTGCTGTCCAAGACAAAAAAAACAATAAGGTCAATTTCTTAAATTAGCTTAATTAAGGAGGATCAAGGACCCCGCGCACTTACAAACCAAAGCCTTTGGAGATTGGTACTTGGAAGGCTAATAAGACCAAGATTTCTTGCAAGGAGGTGCAACTGCAATGAGCATTTGACCGACTTATGAACTGGTACACTAAGGAAAAGGCAGATTCATCGAATCGGCCAATAAAAAAAGTCCGATCACCTCCGAAGCAAGCTTATGTGTCGAAGAAGGAGGTTCCTGCTGCTCATATGAAGGCCAATGAACAAGCATATATTACAATTGGATCCATGGAAGTGTTGGTCAATAAAATTGATGAGTCGATTGTTATCGAGAATCTAGCTCAATACAAGATGCAAGAAGTAGAGATAGTTGCTGCTGCAAGTAATGAAGGCGAGAACAGCAAGCCAGACTCCAAGTACTTCCAACCAAGGTGGTGCCCTTCGGGCTTGACCAAGACGCAACAGCACAACCTTCAACGTGCTCATTGCAAGAAAATCAAGCAAAAAGTTTAGAGTTTCTTGAAAAACAGCTGATATACACATATTGCCCTTAGAACAAAAATAGCCGATGCACTTTGTATCGTTGCTATGACTGTCATGTGTTTTTAAACTCACATATGATTTGCTTAAAAATAGAAATTCATATGTTGACAGCCAAATGTGATCAAGAAGATTAGGAACACGTGGAGAAAGTAAACACAAAGTGAAAAAAAAATTCAAATTTGAGCCAAATTCATGAAAATCAGAAAAACCAGCCTAGGCCAATTTAGATTCTGGCCCAGGTTGATTTTTGGGCCAAGGCAGGGAAAACCGGCCTAGACCGGTTTCCAAATTGGCCGAGGCTGGTTTTGGCTAGGCACGATGGATAACCAGCATAGGCCGGTTTCCAAACCAGCCCGAGCCAGCTTTGGCTGTCTGAGGCCAAATCTTACTGTTTTGATCCCAATCTCCTCCGATCGTGTGGGAAACTCGGAGGACGCACTTTAAAGAGGTTTCCTACTGGGATAAGACACCCCTCTATTTATATAAGAGGATCATAATAGATTGAGTCTTAACCAACCAAACGATCAAATACATCTACCTTTTTTATCTTTTCTTCTACCTCAAGCTCTTGCAACCCCCCTGTCGTCCAGCACATCTCCTGGTGGGATATGTTGGTGTTCTAGGTGGTCTTGACAATCCTAGGATAAACTCCTCCCCTGTTGTGCTCCTTCTCAATGGCTCTTCCCGAGAAGCGTTCACGGGTCTTTTGGGCGAAGAACGAGCGTCCAATCGGTCACGTCGACCTGCTGATCGGCCTCACCATTTAGACCTCCTTCGCAGCGTGTATCGACCATGTGCAGCCCGGGCGACCTATCCCTTGCTAGTGTGTGATCGGAATTTGCGTCAACATCTAGCAAGAGCTAGAACGCTCAGATCACAGGCGGACCGAAACGCAGCGTAGGCAGGCAAAATTGGCCTAGGCGACTTTCAAGTCGGCTTTCACCTAAAAATGTGTTCACACACAAACACGTTACCGAGTGCCTCAAGCGATGACCGCGAGACGTGTCAAGACCTTATCGTGCAAACATCTTTATCTTAAGCATCTAAGCATAATCTGCACCTAAAAATTTATATTTTAAAAAACTTTGCATATGCTCAAAACTGCATTTTCTAGGTACTGTCATGTTTCCGCGGATTGTCCGGTGCACAACAGGATAGTCCGTGAGAGCATGACCACACACTTAACCATTTGCACAGACACCTTGTTCCCGCGGACAGCCCGGTGTCCGCCCGGACAGTCCGCTAGATCACAGCATGCACAAATGTGAGCTGTCCACACTTGGGCATCTCTGGCCCCAACTACCAGCTACAGCTGTCTCCATTTTGAGGGAGAAGGCACTAGGAGCTCTCTCACACTCACTCACTCTCTCATACTCTCACTTTCACACCCTCTCTCTAGTTCATCCCCCTCTCTCTCTAGAAGCTTTCCAGTGCGACAAGGGGAGGAGAAGGAGGAGATCAGCAAGAAGACCATGGAGGTCTAGAAGGCCACAAGCTGCTGCTTGGGATTGAAGAGGGAGGAGCCCTCTCTCCCTAGCAAGTGGAGCAAGGTGAAGGTTTCAAGGAGGAGAAGGCCAAAGGGGAAGAAGAGGTGAACCAAGCGCCTTCCTTTCACCAAGGAGCCCAGCAACACCTCCTCCACCCCTTTGGCAAGTTGATTTCGAGCACAATACCTGGATGAGCTATAGATCAAGAACTAGATGTTCATCACCTAGGAAATGGCTCCAAGTAAACTTTTGAGGATTAGATGCATTTGTAGCTAGATTCACCTAGCTAGACATGCTCTATGGAATCCTAGGAATACCCCCACAACACAGCTTACACATGCACAAACCCTAGAGTTGGATTTCATTTTCGAAGTCCTAGAAGACATGAACTGTGTTCCCACATACTGTCCGAGGAATCACCGGACAGTTCACGAGAACACCCACTCTGCACTTAGACTTAGTTCGCACAACACTTGTTCCCACGGACAGTCCAGAGGATCACCGGACAGTCTGCTAAAAAATTAATTTCCAAACCCGAGGCTACTCAGTTTGTACCCTGCTTGTGCGGACAGTCCAGAGGAACACCTGGACAGTCCGGGTGAACACACACTTAGGGTTTTTATATATGTTGATTGGGCTTGCACCCCATTCAAGATTAAGCAATAGAGCAACTGGGGTATCACTGGCACTATGGTGCATCAATTCTCACTACACACAGATACCAGTACCATGTGGATTTTGCTTTGGAATCAGACCCAATATATACGCCCACTACTACAGATTCAAACATCACTGCCGGCCCATCACTGCCGGATTGTATTGGGCCGGCAGTGATAAATCTTCACTACCGGTTCAAACTCTGACAGACATTCAAATGATTGGGGTAGGGGTCAAACCGGCAGTGAAGCTCATTATCACTGCCGGTTCGTGGCTGGAACCGGCAGTGATAATGAGCTTCACTGCCGGTTCGTGGCTGGAACCGGCAGTGATAACACTACTACAGAATAGTAGTCTAAACTCACGTAATTTTTATGTATCCCGGTTAAGTCTAAACTCACGTCCAGTCCGCACCCAGACTTGTCCGCTCTCTCTCTCTCTCTCTCTCCGCAGACTTCTCCTCCGTCGCGCACCTCCGCGCGCCGCTCGCTCCTCCCCTGCCCGGATGACCTCCCTCGCTGCTAGCCCCAACCCCGCCTGGGCCTCCCTTGCTGCTCGCCCCTCCCCACCTACCTCCCTCATGGTGCCCACCCCTTCCTCACCCGAATCCGGAGTTTTGGTGCCCGATGGAGGTGGATCTAGATCCAGCGGCGGCGAGGAGGAAGAACCCTTCTCCTTTGTGATGTACGAATCGTTTTGTGGGTGAGTTGATTTGTGATGTGTTGAATCCCTCCTCCTTTGTTTGTGATGCACGAATTTTTATTGGATGAACTGCTTGATGGAGCGGCGGCGGTGGCCTTCCAACCTTAGCAATTTCAATCTGACCTTGTAGTGCATAGATTCTACTTTCATGTGCAAGTAAATGGTCTAATATTGAGCAACTGTCTGACACTTCAAAATTGTTAACATCTTTTTTCATTTCAGAGAAGAAGTTTTTGGTCCAGTTGCACCCCTTATACCATTCAAAACTGAGGAAGAAGCAGTTCATATGGCCAACGATACAAACGCAGGTTCATTAACAATATCTAGTGCACCAATTATTTAATACTCTTGAACAAATTAGATGTTAGCATAATTTGCATGTTATGCCTTAGCAAGGAAATGTTAATAGAGCTAGGCAGGATACAATTTAGTAACATCGGTTTATTTCTTGTCCATAGAAGCTGTAATATGCAATATAGCATTTTTCTCTTCTTGATATTAAGACCCAAAATAACTTAAATGTTCTTTATTATACAGCAGTACCTTTTGATGTCTTAAAACTGAACTATGCTGAGAACTGTGTGCACACCGCTAACAATGGAAGATGTGGATCATTGTCTACAAAGTAGACATCTCCCTTGTTATGTCTGATCTCAAGCATTTCCCCATTGTGCTGGATCTGCAGGCTTAGCTGCATACATATTTACCAAGAGCATACCTCGTTCATGGCGTGTATCTGAATCTCTTGAATACGGCTTAGTTGGGGTAAACGAGGGAATTATTTCAACAGAGGTAAGAAACAGCCAATGATACTCCTCCTTTTCTAAAATGCAGGGCGTTTTACTTTTGTCCTAAGTCAAAACTTTTCTAACTTTGAACAATTTTATAGAAAAATATATTGACATCTACAATACCAAATAAGCGCACTATCAAGACATTTCATGGTGGATTTAATGAAGCTAATAATTTGATGTTTCAGATGTCTGTGCAATGTTCTATACACAGTAAAGTTAGAGAAGTTTGACATCGGGCAAAAATAAAATTGTCACACCCGACCCAATTTGGAATTTGGCCCATAGTGGCCCATGTGAATGTTATGAGATATTATAGAGAGTTTAGTCCCACCTTGATTGTTTAGAGTGGGATAGACCAACATATAAGGCTTCTAGAGTCCATCTCACCATCCCCGGGTTAATCCTTTTACGCGAAGCGAGGACGAAAGCGTAAGTGGGATGGTGGTAGGTGTGGTTCATTCAGCGTGCAGAGTGGATCTGAGCCGTTTGGACTCTGGGGCGTTACAAATGGTATCAGAGCCGACCTTCGCAGCCACGGGCGCGTGCGGGCCAGGGGATGGACATGGGGTTCATTGCGCGTGTAGGCTCTGCGGAGTGCACGGCGTGGCACATGTGCCAGCACTGGGCGCACGGTCGCGTGTGCTAAGAGGGAACGTTCCTGGTTATCGTTTGCCTGATTGTGGGTATGTTGGGCCCGACGAGGACGTCGGGTTCTTTGAGGGGGGGTGTATGTCACACCCGACCTAATTTGGAATTTGGCCCATAGTGGCCCATGTGAATGTTATGAGATATTATAGAGAGTTTAGTCCCACCTTAATTGTTTAGAGTGGGATAGACCAACATATAAGGCTTCTAGAGTCCATCTCACCATCCCCGGGTTAATCCTTTTACGCGAAGCGAGGACGAAAGCGTAAGTGGGATGGTGGTAGGTGTGGTTCATTCAGCGTGCAGAGTGGATCTGAGCCGTTTGGACTCTGGGGCGTTACAAAAATGACATACATTTTTGAATGGTTGGGGTAGTATACAATGGACTACTCTGTGGCTGGCACATCAATATTAATCTGCCTTAAAATGTTTAGGTGGCACCATTCGGTGGAGTAAAGCAGTCTGGTCTAGGGAGAGAAGGATCGAAGTACGGCATCGACGAATACTTGGAGGTTGATAAGGTTCTGGGGATGGGCATAGTATGTCTCTTCTTGGTTCTCACAAATATTTGTTCAGGGCTCGCATGTGTTTCTGTTTATCAGTTCCTTTTGTATTGTCTCTTGTTTCTGAGCCGCTCTCTTGAGCATTTGGGTGAACATTTAGTCGTACTTTTTTTTTGCTTTTATTAATCCTGAGGATATCGACGGAGATACTCCTAGTATCCTATATTAGTATATAAGATGGATTCCATGGTCGCTTCACTTGAATCTTTGTTTGCTACTACTGCTCCAAACTGGGGCCATGTTTGGATGGCAATTTTCAGGTAAAGTTTACAGTTGGAGCTTCCAACCTTAGCAATTTCAATCTGACCTTGTAGTGCATAGATTCTACTTTCATGTGCGAGTAAATGGTCTAATATTGAGCAACTGTCTGACACTTCAAAATTGTTAACATCTTTTTTTATTTTAGAGAATGATAACCAAGAAGAGCATGCTCCAGCGAGCATGTATTCCCTTTTTTTGTTTTTTTTATAGCCTATCAGTGCCGGTTTGTAACACAAACCGGCAGTGATTGCTCAAGTATCACTGCCGGTTTGTAACACGAACCGGCAGTGATACACGAGCTATCACTGCCGGTTTGGCATAACTGGCAGTGATGTGATCAGCTTATCACTGCCGAGTTGGTTATGGCGGTTCAAAATCCGCCAGTGAAGGGGGGTTTTGAACCGCCAGTGATGTCCTTCTCTGGTGTAGTGGCCAATATGTTCCATCTTTGGACGACCATGCACTCGGCCTTATGAAGCAAGAGATAGTGCACTAATACATGTGTTCATTTACTCAGATGTTGTGCGGGCTTACACAATTGGAGACATATATTACAAAGGGTTTACTACTTTTTATAGATTAATTGAATTTCTACATCAAAGTTCACTGCCGGATCAAAGAAGTCCGGGAGTGATGTGCCAGTATATCACTGCCGGGTCAAATTTTAGCGCATTGTTTCCAAATTTGATCCCAAGTCCTAATGATGGCTAATATACTAAACTACTCTATTTGTTGCTACGGACTTGTGAGCGCAAGAATTATCATAATCAAAATTAAAACAAGAAAGATACAAATTAGACTTGGTCCAAGGCGCAATTTTCATAGAAAAACTAACCTTTGAGTGGTTCCATTGAATCTGCAATGACACAATGAAAAAATGTATGAAATTTTATAAAAAGTTAGGGCAAATGTGCAAAAAAGCTTTGACTCTAGGGAAGGGCGAAACTCAGAAGCGCAAAATCCATTAGAAGAATCTGTATATAAAGTATGTTGCATGAGTTGCAACATAACTCATTCAATAGCCTATTAGTGGTTTAGGCTTCCCATGTCCAGTTGGCCCAATAAGGTTCGATCGCTGGGGACGATTTCACGCATGATTGCTCGCTGTGGGCTCCATGGCATTCGCTATTCATGCATCGATTAGCGTGACCCCACCTGGCTGCTTCTTTGAGACACCAGTGCCCACTGCGCACCGGTGCAGTTGAGCAGGCCGGCCTGCAAGCGTGCCACAAGGGCCAGAAATGTTGCGCGGCAGGAGATGAAGCAGCTGGCCAGGCCAGCACACGCGTGGACCAACAGCATGGTTGCTTGCCAGCCTAACCCACAATGGCATGCCGCCGTTTGAAACAGGCTGCAAGCAGCAAGCTGCACATGTGTGCGGCTATGTTCAAGCCCATAAAAAAATAGAGACCGGGCTGAAAAGAAAAAAAAATAGTGACATCTGGGACCCACTTGATCGAAACTACTAATATATTAATTCACTACAACTTTAAAAAATATGTATCTAGCACAGTGGTTTTGGTGTCGCTAGGTCAACTAAGGTATTAGGTTCGATTCCTATATGGCACCGTTTTTATGTTTTCTCTAACCTAAGAATGCTAAAACTATCACAAATGCTGGCAGGGTCTAGAGGTTTGGTCTATTGGTGTCTTATAATCTCTAATCTCTTCAATACGAATCCGGAGCCAAGGTTCGGGCGGTGGAGATGGCCACGTCACTCGCTAATCCATACACAGTTGGATTGAGCGACGAAGCGATGCGGTCCGTTAAGACGGGTCGAATTGGTCTCTGCCTAGTTTCATTGCCAACCCGAAAGCCCAGAACCTTCTCGCGCATTGACCCATCGTCCCGTGCTGCCTCCCAGTTATGAGTCCCGACACTCTTCCTCCCGCAGCCCCGTGCCATGCCTCAGCCGCCAATGCCGCTCCCAGCCCCGCCGAGCGCTGCCCCCCATACTCGTCCCAGCCTCTGCCCAGGACGCGCTGATTTTACCCCTTATGCAACGACCTAAAAGTGTTGCAACACGCGAAAAATGGTTGCAATAACGAAAACTACAACACAAAATTTTGGTTTGGAGGCATTGCAACGGTAACTGTTGTAATAGGTTTGCACAATGATTCATTTTGGTGTTGCAATAGGTTTTTCCCTATTGCTTTGTTTCAACACCATGAAGTGTTGCAAGCCTTAGTATAAGCAACACAAAAAAATCGTGGCAATAGTAACATGATATTGTATTCATTTAGGATTGTAGTTGTAATAAGTACCTAACAATTGCAATGCCACATAAGATTATTACAACTCAAAAAACCGTGGCAACAAAAACATGCTATTGCATCTGTACATAATTCTTGTTGCAATAACCACCTAGCAATTGCAACACCACGGAAGATTATTGCAACCCAGAACAACCATGACAATAGTTACAAGCAAAAGCAACCAAATCCAATATAGTTGCAATAAAACCAAGTAATTGCAACAAAAATCAATACTAATACAACTCCAAAGTGCCATGGCAATAATGCCAACTAATTGCAACACAATTCTAAATTAGTTGCAGTAGCACACGCCTGTTGCAACGACTAATCACACATATTGCAACACATTTACTCCGTTGCATTATAGGCGCTTATTCATTTTACGAAAAGGTTGGAATATGACCTCGATATTGCTACCAAATTAGTGGGGTTGCAATGGTGTCGCATGGCATTAGGGGGAAAACCTTGTAGTGTGCCGGGCGCCATCCCCACCCCCGTTGAAGTGACGCCGCCGTTCGCCGCTCGCTCTCCGCCGAGGCAGCGCCGCCACAACTACCCACGAGCACTAGAGAGCGAGCAAAGACAAAGGCCGCGCCTCCTCCGCTCGGTCGTGGCCGCGGTGCGAAGTCGAGGGGCACGATTCCGCCCACCTGAGCGTGGCCACGGTACTAGAGGAGAGCGGCGCGAAAATGTGGACCACTGCCCTGGCGCTGGAGGAGATGGCAGCGAGTTCTCACCTGCGTTCACTGCCGTGACCGATCCACACTCGTCTCCTGTCACTCGCATCCACTTGATCCAGCCGTTGGACCTCAAGGAAATTATTCCACTACGTCCTCGACGAACTGGGCGGTCACCCCTCGCCTCGCCGCTGCTCCTGTATCTATTCAAAGCACATATACACAGCAAGTGTTCGATGCTTTGCCTCTATGAGATGATGGTTCAGTTTGAACCTGAAAAAAATATGTGTACACAGATGACCTGTTAGTCACCTACCAATAGGCTATTACCGCGACGACACTTGACTACCATCTACGAGTTTGACCTGGAAAGCTTTCGCCATCGTCTACTGAGTCCATGCCACTATCTGGTCCACCACCGGTGCTCACACTGCTGCATTACATTAAGATTATTTAAAATTTGGAAATTTGGAATGGGACATACTATTGGTTTGTAGGCTTTGATATATGCTACCGTTTTGCCGCATTACATTAAGATTATTTAAATTTTGAAAATTTGGAATGGGACAAACTATTGGTTTGTAGGCTCCAATATATGCTACTGTTTAGCTGCCAGCATCTAGACATTGTTTTGTTTGTGGGATGGTAGACTGAATTTTCTTTGGACAAGGCATAGGAAAGTGCATGCGTAAACATTCTGTACACTACTGCACAAACGATTTGTAGCAACGGGACCTATTTTTTATAGGGGCGGCTCCATCACCAGCCACCCCTACAGTGAGTGTTGTAAGGTCCCACGGGACCAGCCGCCCATACAAATAGAACAGTAGGGGCGGCTGCTGATACGAACCGTCCCTACAAATGGGTCGATTTGTAGGGGTGGCTCACTCACCAGCCACCTCTACTGTTCTATTTGTAGGGGCGGCTTAATCACCAGCTGCCCCTACAAATGCTATAGGTATAAAGGCTGCAGCCTCATTCTTTCTCCTCGGGTCACTCACTCCAACCCGTGAAAAAAAGGTTAGGAGGCCTTGGGCACCTCCCAAAATTGCTCTACTAAGGGGGAGGTTTTGATCTCAAATCTTTTGGTGGAGAGGTTGTAGAAGGTAAGAAATGCTATTCTAAACTTTTTTTGAAGTTATATTGTTTGGTTAGTGATTAATTAGGGTTTTGCTTTTCTCTCTCTTCTATGGTGCTTAAGCCATTTATGAAGCAAATTAGACCAAAGTTTTGAAGGTACTAGGGTAAATTAGGTAGTGGAATAAGATTATACCCTTATTTAGTCGATCTTGCTTGATTTTATTGGGCTATTAGTTAGTTTTATGCATGTTTCATGTAGATCTAGATCTAGAGCTAGGGTTTGGTTTTTTATTTATAAATTATATTTTTGTGCGAAAGATAGTGGGTAAAATATTAATTGTTGCTAATTGTTGTCTTTGAAATTGTTTATTGTAATCAAGTAATTAAAGTGGAGAAATATATTTTAAATTAGTTATGGCTAAATAGGTTGTTAATTATTCTCTAGAATGGTTTTCCATAAAAGTGCTAGTTATATTCTTTCAAGTAATTATTTATTTGATATATATATATATATATGAATTATTAATCCTCTAATGCATTTTCTTTTATTGTTGTCCTAAAAGATAGACTACAGGAACTCTTACATGTATGGTTCATTAAGGTGCAAGCCAAATTTTCGTGAAGAGGTAGATAAATTTCTTGAAGCCGTAGAAAAGCATGCAATGACGTTGACAGAGAATAAGGATTCATTTATTTGTCCGTGTAGCGATTGCAAGAACCAGATAGCATGGAAAGATGTGACTATCATCAGATCACATTTGATTATGCGAGAATTCATCATGGTGAAACGTTGTTAACGAAATTGATCCAGAGGAATACGATGAAACCCTAGATTACCTGTTGGAACAATATTTAGCAGCTCTTGATGCACGAATGGATCCTGAGTTTGGCAATGAACAAGGTGGTGATGCTAGTGGTTAGGATGCCAACGATGAAACTTGTGCCAATAATGATGGCGAAGCACGTGTCGGGGATGAAGATGATGGTGATTTTTTGGAGGAAATGCTTTGAGCCATTGGACTAGAGATTTTTCTAAAGAGCGTGAAAGGTCTAGAAAATCTAGAAAGGATGAAAAAAACATCGAAGGAGAGTTTGTATGGTGTTGAAAAGGGTTGTCCAGCACACTAGATAGTGCTACATTTTGTGCTTGAGCTACTCATCCTGAAGGCTAAGTACAAATGGTCAGAATGTAGTTTCAATGATTTGTTGCGTCTTCTATCATGGTTGCTGCCACAGCCAAACTCAGTTCCCGCCAACACATACCAAGCGAAGAAGGTTATAAGTCCATTAACAATGGGGGTTGAAAAAATCCATGCATGCCCCAACCACTGTATCATTTTTCATGGCGATACATTCAAGTCACTAGATAAATGTCCTAGGTGTGGGGCCAGTTGGTACAAGAACAATGACCTTTATAATGGGAAAGAAGCCTCCATGGGGAACAAGAGGAAGAAGGATGGGAAAAAGGTGGTACAAGATTCTCGACCCCCGAGGACAGTCCATTAAGCAATGATGCAAAGCAGAGATGAATTCCTACCTTGGTAATATGGTACCTACCAGTGGTTGACCGCTTGAGGCATATGTTCCTAAACCCTAAGGAAGCCGCACTCATGACATGGTGGAATGATGAGCGCAAGGTGGGTGATGATAAGATTGGGCACCTAGCCGATGGTACTCAGTGGCAACGCTTCAATGAGAAGCACAAAGACTTTAGCGCTGACCCAAGGAATGTATGGTTTGGCTTGAGCACCGATGGAATGAATCCCTCCAGTGAGATGACCAGTGACTACAGCACATGGCTAGTGATCTTGGCCATATACAACATCCCAACGTGGCTGTCAGAAGAGAAAGTACCTTCTCCTCACTATTCTCATTTTAGGTCTGAAACAACTAGGCATATTGATATAGATGTGTTCCTCGAGCCTTTGATGCAAGAAATGGAGAGGCTATGGAGGCATGGGGAGCCGATGTACGATGCATTCAGAAAGGAGGACTTCATATGTAGAGCCATGATCTTTGTTACTACCAATGATTATCCCGTGCTATTTGCTTTGTCTGGACAGTTCAAAGGAAGATGGGATACTTAGTATGCTTGGATGGTACTACATGGGTGTACCTAGATGTATCGAAGAAGAGAGTTTACCTAAGGTACCGACGCTTTCTAAAGACAACTCACAAATACCGCACCAAGATGTTCTTCAAATTTTACAACAATGCCCCAGAGACTGAACCCCCTCTAGAGAGATGTCAAAATGGACATGTGTTCAAAATGGTGAAAAATATATGTGTCATCCTTGGAAAGAATAATGTGGATGGGACGAACAGAGATAGAAGCACACCTCCTATCCCCCATGTACCTTTTAAGAAATAGTCAATCTTCTTTCAGTATCTGCCTTATTGGCCGGACTTAGAGGTCCCCCATGCCATTGATTCTATGCACATGCAGAAGAATATCTTTAAGAGTCTTATTGCTACCTTGATGGACACAGGCAAGACAAAGGATGGTCTGAAATCATGAAGAGACATGGTGCAGCTAAATGTGAAGCTAGAGATTCACCCAGTACCTAAGGGTAATGGAAAATACACTCTGCCTGTGGCTAGCTTCAACCTAACCCTAGAAGAGAGGAGGACGATGTGCACTTTCCTGAGGGGGGTCAAAGTTCTGACTGGATTTTCAGCTAACGTGAAGAGACTAGTGTCGATGAAGGACCTATCAATGACATGGTTCAAGGCTCATGATTGTCATGTGATGCTGATAGTGTTCCTACCTATTGCAATCAGGGCTATAAAGCCAGAGTTTTTGAAAATGACCATCACCCGCTGAAAGGTCCTTGTTTGGTTTTGGTAATTGAGTTAATTGAATAACAACTTAGGAGGACTAATTGTGTTTTATGTGAGATACGCAGGTGATTAGTCCACAGGTACATATGTGTGAGCAACATATGCCATGGAGGTGGAAATGGCTTGGAGATGTTGCAAAGCTTGCACATGTGATGATGGAGGAGCTTATTGCACATGAGACATGACATTGAGTCATGTGATCAAGATAGAGAAGATCAAAACATGACTTGGCTCGATGGACCGATTGTAAGTGTGAAGGGCAAGTCGGAGGCTTTGAAGCGAGGGACCGCGTGTGACGGTGAAGCTTGAGCATGACTTGGCGCTGATGGACCAACGCAATGGTGAACAGCAAATGAGGTCAAGATCGATGAACCAATACGGTCACGTGATGATATGAAGTGGATCATATAATTCGGTGATTGGTTGGTGCATGTGTTGCATCAACATCAAAGGAGATGGAATGGAATGCGCAAGGCAAAGGTATAACCTAGGGCATTTCATTTCACCGTCAAAGGTTGTGTAGAGAAGTGCATGACTGGGTTTAGGATAGATGGTCGTACTATCAAGAGGGGCAAACTTGTTTGCATATTAGTCATGTAGTGCCACTCGAGTGATCTAACTATGCATCGTTGCTAGGATCGAGTGGCGTTTCAAGTTGAGTGGTTAACTCATTTAAAATGATTGTGAAAATGCTAACACACATGCACATGGTGATGTACACTTGATGGTGTTGGAACATTTGCAAAGGAGGTGTCATTTGAGAGGTGGAGAAGTGTGGAGACTCCCTCTGCGAGGTAGGATTCGGCGAAGAAACAGAGGCGAACAGAGGTCACTGGTAGTGACCGGACGTGGTCACGACATGACCGGACGTGTCCGGTCAGTGGTAGCAGCAGTCAGACGCGGGTCACTAGGGTTTTGCACCAGCACGTCTGGTCACTCGCGGGACCGGCGCATCTGGTTAGGCGCCTAGAGGGACTACAGAACACGAGGGGTTGATCGGACATGGTGGCGCATCTGGTCAGTCACGATCGGACGTGTACGGTCACGAAAAACCCTCTCTTGACCCTTTCTATACTCGGATCGGGCGCCGTGTGTGCCGCGTCTGGTCAAGTTCTACAACACATCTGGTTGGTGCTTCACAGGCATAGGCGCTATGCGATCGACGTGTCTGGTCAGTTGAGTGGCATGTCCGGTCGCTTGGTGACCGTTGGGGCACTGAGTCGACCGGTCATATCGACCGGCGTGTCCGGTCGCTGTGGAAATTGACCAGTGAAGGGGTAGTGGCTCTATTTGACTGTGGGGTTATAAATAGAAGTGGTGGCTGACTTTGGCTAAGGCTGAGCACCTTGGGAATGTGTTGCCCTTGTGTGTGCTTGGTTTGAGAAGCATCCAACTCACTTGTGCTTGCTAGATTGTGAATCAATAAGCGAGTGAGTGATTCTAGTGCGATTGCATCGTGAGGTTGCATCGAGTGGCACTAGGTGTTCGTGTTGCAAGCCGATGGTGCCTGTTACTCTTAGAGGTTGCCACCTCCTAGATGGCTTGGTGGCTTGTGACTCCATCGAAGCTCGCAAGAAGATTGTGCGAGGCTCTAGAGAAGCTTTGTGAGGGGGATTGTGCTCACCCCGCGGGGATCGCAAAGAGCAACCCTAGTAGAGCGTGTCATTCAGCTACAACACTTGCGGTAGGTTCTTGCGGCGCCTTGCGGAGGCTCGGTTGTGGATACCAATTAGCTACCAAACCACGAGGTGTTGGTCGACACAACGGGGACTAGCTTGGTGGCAACCAAGTGAACCTCGGTGAAAAATTATCATGTCAACTTTGTGTATTTCTTCACGGTGGTTTGCATCCTCTCTACGCAATCTTGTATTTATATTATATACTTAAGTGCTTGTGTAGTTGCTCTTGTAACAAGTTTGCTTATGTAGCTAGCTAGTTACCTTCTTGCTTGTGTAGCTAGAAGTATCTCCTTTGCGTGACTAATTTGGTTTGTGTAATCTTATTAGTCACATTGCTTAGTTTGTGTAGCTAAGTAATTTGTGCTCTCTAATTTGGCATTGGTTGCCTTGTTATTGAGCATTGCTAGTGAGCTTAGTGGCTTTGTGCTTTTGTTTCACTAGTTGTGTAGCAGCTCCCTCGATTGGCAAAGTACTAGTACATAGGTTTGTGTGACCTTGCTCTAGAATTGATTAGTGAACTCTTGCTTTGCTTGGCACCTTAGTTGCTTAATTAGGATCTTTGCAAGGTGCTAGAGAACTTAGATAGAGGGGTGTAGTCTTGGCTAGACCAATAGTTTTAATTCCGCATTTGTTTTGGTTAGCCAGCGTAATTAAGTTTTAGAAAGGACTATTCACCCCTCCTCTAGTCCGCTATCTCGACCCTTCACCCGCTTGTGTTACTTCTTTTCGAAGATCGCATAGAAGACGATTGGAAAAAATGAGCTTCGTGACCTACATGATTTCATGGTGGAGACCTACAACCAACTAGAGATGTGTTTAGCTTCC
This sequence comes from Saccharum hybrid cultivar R570, assembly GCA_038087645.1. Taxonomy (NCBI): domain Eukaryota; kingdom Viridiplantae; phylum Streptophyta; class Magnoliopsida; order Poales; family Poaceae; genus Saccharum; species Saccharum hybrid cultivar. The sequence goes on along the minus strand of JAQSUU010000743.1, from coordinate 4,586,540 downwards.
GCTTTTTTTGATATAATGCCACATCTCATGATTCACATGGTTCATCAAATAGAGGTGTTGGGTCCTTACTACTTGCATGAAATGTGATCCTACAAGCGGTTATATCGGTTCTTAACCGATAGGTGCATAATCGAGCATTCCCAAAGGGCTCCATAATAGAGGGTAATAGTACTGAAGAAGTCGTCGACTGCTGCCAGGAGTACCTAAAAGGACAAAGAGGGATTGGTAAACCCGATTATCGTCACAAGGGTAGGCTGGCTAGGAAGGGCACTAAGGGGAGAAAAGTGTTCATCGACCAAGATTACAAAGAAGTGAATCAGGCACATTACAGTGTCTTGCGGAGTACAAAAGTGATGCATCCGTACATTGATGAACACTTGGATGTCCTTAGGGAAGAGAGTAATGGCTGCACAGAAGATTGGGTCATGAAACAGCACAAGCATTGACTCACTACATGGTTGCAGGACAACCAAAACCTACCAAACGGAGAAACCAAAGATGATATTACCATCGAAGGTTGGCAAAGTGCTTATTGAGACAAGTGACATCATGGCAAGCTTACGATATCAATGGGTATTCGTACTATACCCACGCAAAGGATAGTACATGTGTGAACTAAAATAGTGGTGTTCAAATAGAAGCTCTCAATGAAATGGGGCAAAAGATCCCATTCTTTGCATCGTTGAAGATATATGGAAACTTGACTATGGAATGAGTATATGATACCCCTATTTCGATGTCGTTGGAACAAACAACACCAAGTCAATGAGATTGGGTCGACAGTCGTGGACCTGGGCAATCTGTGCTACCAAGATGACCTTGGGTGCTTGCTTCACGTGTCACATAAGTTTTCTATTTACCTGACCCGCTAACTAACCTACCCCCAAAGAAGACAAAGCATGTGGTTGCCTTTGGAATCGGAGTTGATGGCATGGATGATGTTGATGACTACAATAACTACGCTGAAATGCAGCTATTCACAGTCTTTCCTAAGAAGATCAGTGCTATCAAAAAAAACCTACCCAAAGACATATTGCCACAGAAACAAAAAAAAGTATCAAGGGGAAAGTTGTTATGGGCTAGTTGTTCAAGATGGAGTGTTTGTGTAAGTCTGTGCATGTGTGTGATTCTACATTTATGTATGTGTGTGAGACTATCTATGTATTTGTGAACAATATTTACTAGCACTTTGTCGGATGAAGAAATGACCAAAATAAAAGTTGTACATTTTGACGAGTTCTACAACTTTTGTATTCATGACTTTTTCAGCTGAAATCATTTAGTGTTTCAAAATCTTGTTTGAAGTTGTCATTTTTTGAAATTCAAAATTTAAATTTTTTAAACTTTGTCAAATGAAAAGATGACCCAAGTACCTTGATAGAGCATGATTTTAGAAAATTTTAGGGAAAAAATAATCACATTTGATGTTAGTATGAGAGAGAAAGACTAGTTACATATTTTAGCCAACAAGTGTGATTTCTCTTTTTAATCTCTAGCAAAAACTTATAACTAGTCTTTCTCCCTCTTAGTAACTCTAAATGTGATGATTTTTTCTAAAATTTTTTAAAATCATTCTCTATCAAGCTATTATGTTCTTACTACTACTATTTTAGTAATCTTTTCATCTGACTTTCTTTAAACAGTTAAAATTTTGAATTTGAAACAAGATGTACTTCAAACAATATTTTGGAACACTAAATGATTTTAGCTGAAAAAGTCATGAATACAAAAGTTGTAGAACTCGTCAAGATCTACAACTTTTATTTTGGTTATTTCTTCATCCGACAAAGTTTTAGTAAACAATGTTCTCAAATTAGATCTATAACTTTTATTTTGGTCATTTCTTCATCCGCCTGAGAACAATGTTTACTAAAACTTTATCGGATGAAGAAATGACCAAAATAAAAGTTGTAGATCTTGACAAGTTCTACAACTTTTGTATTCATGACTTTTCAACTGAAATCATTTAGTGTTTCAAAATCTTGATTGAAGTTGTCATTTTTTGAAATTCAAAATTTGAATTTTCAAACTTTGTCAAATGAAAAGATGAGCAAACTAAAAAATTGTACATCTTGATGAGTTATACAACTTTGATGTTTACAATATTTTCATTTGAGGTCATTTAGTGTCCTAATATTCTATTCGATGTTTTGAAGTTCAAATTTTCATTTTTTAAAATATTTTTTTTGTAAAGAAGAAAATATAGAACTATATATATCATGAAGTTGTATATATATTTATACATATATAGAACTAACAAACAAAGAAGAACAACTCTCTGCCATGCTACTAGAAGATAAAGACAATCAAGGAGGAACTTGAGTTTGCATCTCCAATGAACCCCAACTCGTCGACCAAGGATCAACAAAAATCAAGAAAGATTGATGGAAGAAGAGCATGCAATTGTTCGTATCCTCATCCCCAGGATTGAAAGGTGCAAAGAAAAGCTAAATGCAAGAAGAGGTCCTGCTCAATGGACCTAAAGCCAGGAAGCCCTCACTGATAGGTACATTGGACAAGTTTCCTCCAGATACGTTTGTCACTTATCATTTCGATAAAACAAAGGAAAACACGAGGTAGATTCAACCAAGTATTATGCAACATAGAATCACATTCACAGGAAAATTCTACCAACCAAACTTGATTATGCATTCTGCAAAATCCAAGTGTGGGGGATAGAGTTCTCTAAAAACATCTCATGCCATGTTGCTAATTTGTCTTGGTCAGCTCTACCTTTATGATGTGCTCAACCTGCTAAATCTCTAACAAGTAAAAATTTAAATAATCATGCTCTTTTGGGTCACCATACATATTCTTGTTCCTACTTGAATGAATCTCTTTAGTCTTTTAAGCTTTCTTGTTCTGTTATAAGTATGCTTTAGAATACTATTCGAACATAATCATTGAATCAGAACATACTTGTATAGAATTCGGTTATATATGTGGACTAACCCTTGCAAGAAAATATTCAAATTTTGTTGAGAAAGTGTGGAGATCATACGTAGAAACAAATCAGGGTTAGAGGTATTCTTCAAAACTATTTCACACATCTTTGCCTTAGCCTTGTTGAAAGATTGAAGTAGTGGTGAATAATAAAGGCACATTATTTAAAATATGGGATACATATGACCTTTAGCTCTATGACAACACTATCCTTATTTTGAATCATTTGTATATTACTTCAGGTATGTGTTGTCCACTGGTCCTTTGTAGAGACGAAACAATGAGTAGAGCAGAAGGTTCAAATAGAATGACAAGATCCACAAAAGAAAGAACAAAAAGATGCATGACAAAAGAATGAGAAAGAAGGAGTGCGATATGGGAGACAAGATGCTCATGAACAGCTCAAGCATAGAAAGCTTCAAGCAGGAAGAGAAGGCCACCACAAGTCATCTACCCTTCATCACATGGTGTCATCACGCTCCAATAATGAAAGTAACATCTTAAGGTAAGTGGTCATTATTTTTGTCTTGATCTTAGTATTCACATAAATAAAGAAACAAAAATATCTAAGATACAACTTTATTTGATTCAACCTGATTAACTCAACATGTCTTGTTCCTTAAGCTTGATAGCACCACTTTCTTGATCTCATAGTCTTAACCAAATGAGCTAAAATTTTACATATCTTATCTTTGGAAGATGATAATCATATAAAGTTTGATACATTATGTAAAGATGGACAATTATTCCATAGGTTAAGCAACTCCACTGTTTTGTCATCCTTCAGATTTTAGCATCCATGTTATAAGAATAAATAATGCACATAACATTAACTCTATCATGATTTAATGTGCCTAAGGCTAGAGAAGAGTAAATAAAGTTTTGGTTCTATCGGTGTTTTTCACCAACAAAGCCCATGCACTTGATCTTTACCTTGTCTTTATGAGCAGAACATACTTCGAGCAAAGTGTGAGGGAATCAATCCCCCAAATTTTACAAGTGAAAGTTTTGAACCAGTAATAATGATGCACATAAGATCTCGCCAGTTTCTATTACTAATGGTTGGCTTCAAAATGCTAAACAAGGAGGAGGAACAAGTCAAGAAAGGATGAACCTGTCAAACCTAAATTAAACTCAAAACCAAGGTTTGGCAAAATAAAGTGGCACCACTAGTGAAAGCGCCACAACTGGAGGCGCCACCTCAAGAATCCTCATCCTCAAGATTGAACCGAAGTACTCAATCAATGAACTTCCACAACTACCAATGGTAAGATTATGAAGCAACCTCATATGGGCATCAGGGAGGATGCATGTCTTTCTCTGGCCAAAGGTAGGCATGGGACATGAGATGGCCAGCCTCCAGCAACAATAGTAATAGCAAAATCAAAATTGGGAGGCTCTGTTCCAACACCTCCACATTCGGCCACCTCGTTGAGCAACCACGACAACAACCAGCTTGGGGGAGAAGGCATCCCCCATGTATCCAGATAAGTATTTCTTTTCCTTTTATCATTCTTAGTTTGTTTAAAAAAGGTGAATAACTAAAAAGGAAATAAAAAGTTATCTTTACAGAAATATATATAGTTATAATGCGTGAACTAAAAATGAAAACAAAATAAAAAGAGTGTGTCTAGCTTTAATTTCTTTTAAAAGCTAAATAAATAAAAAGGGGCTCTAATGATAATCTCTTAAAAACGGAAATGACGAATAGTTGCTCTGTTGTAGTTCCTTTCAAGTACCTAGTTTTTAGCCTTGAATTCTCCCGAGTTTTGGATACGATTGTTTGATATAAGAATTTACTTTAAACTTGAAACTTGTGGGTAGCATATGCCTGATCTAAATCTAGGTAATTGACGGATATGATATGAGAAGGTCTGAGCTGCTGTTTATCATGTTCCAAGTGACACTAAAGTTCTGGAGATTTATCTTTTAAAAAACACAAAAATGCTACATTATGAGTTCTTGTATGACAAAGTTTGAATTCCCACCAGAGCCATACATGTAATTTAGACTAGGAAAACTTCCACATATATACTGCTTGCTTTGCATTGATTTTTGTCAAGCTTTGTTGACCCTTAGGAGAGGTTTGTCAAGCTCTTAAAATCAAGATCACATACACATCACATATACCTGCTGCTCCTACACTAGAAGTGCGCAAAAACATATCTTCCATTTAGATCCACACCAAAAATATTTTACTCCTACACTGGGAGTGAACACAAAAACATGTTTGTTAGCTTTTCCATCCACCAAATAAATACTCCAAGTTCTTGTTGCTATCTCTCAAAAGTTTTGTTACAGAAAAGAGACATGAGGCTACATAAAAGTTATTCATAAAAAATGAAGAAGAAAAGAAAAAAGTTAAGAAACAATGGACAAGTGTTTGAGATATTTAAAATAATGGGTACTCAGATGCTCGCTTGAAAAAAAAAAGATGAGATGAATAAGATAGCCCCTGCTCTCTAGCAAATGTTTCCAAGTTTCAAAAGAGATATGTTTTCAAGGAGCAAAGTAGAATTAGCTTAGCCACCATATATATCCACCATATATCCACATACATGCACATCTTAATTTGATTGTATGACTCAACTCTCTTTGGATCTGAAGTTTGACTTCACAATATATGCATTGCAAGTATGCTCTAGTTTTCTCCCTACCATAAACTCCACATAAGCTTTAGTTGTAGGAAGCGAAGGCAAAACATCATTGTTGTCTTGATAAGGATCCACAAATACCACATATATGGAGAGACTTGAGAGTGTCATATAATGAAATCTCTGAGTTTTATTTTGAAAATTTATGAAAACTCCAGGACAATGGTCGAACAAAGAACTTGAGACATTGTGCTTGACTTAATCGTTCTGTCTTTCAATTGCTCAAGACCCAAGTGAAGGCTAAGAAGCCCCGTGGTTGAAGGTAATATGGATAAGTTTGAAAGTTAGCTCAGTTTATTCTAATCCGGAGGACAATTTTTGATTGAACGCATGAGTACTTTTGAGGAGTGAAAGCATTGTAGCAACTCCTGATCCATTACTGAGTTTAGCTTTGCTCAAGGACTAGCAAAGATTAAACTTGAAGGAGCTTGTACATGGTCACTAACAACAATTATAAACCGTCAACATAACCTGTATATATACTTAATTCCATCACCAAATATAGTTATAGGGTTTGATTCTAATAAATTTCATGAGTTTTGTTGCTCTCACTTGTCTCGCAGGATATTTAATATTTCACAGAACAAAACTATCTCAAATAATGAATTAGAGTGCACCATTGCGAAGAGCTCGTCAAGCTGATCGAAACAGATATATTATTTGCTATATTTAGAGCTCAGAATGAAGAGATATAAATTTTGCAAATAAAAGAAAAACTCCACATCATGAGCTGCGGGATTAATTGGCGCAATTCAGAATTTGGCCCATAAAGGCCTATGTGCATTTTAATGAGATATGATGGAAAGTTTAGTACCAATGAGGCTAACTGAGAGGGGGAGGGTGCCAGGCGCCCCAATATATAGCAGCCCCCACTGTCACACTCATTTTTAAGGACAAAAATAGGATGTATAAAAGACTCATGTGCATCCCAGGATATGATCGCACACACAAGTAGACAAATTACATAGTATCATCACAGTGCTTATTACATAGCGAATAAATATTTAACACATAGTCTTATACAATAAATTGTAGCAACTAATAGTAGATCTCCAGCGAAAACTCCAAACACAGGGACACGGTTGACTGGTTGACACCAAGACTAGTACTCATTACGATAATCTTCTTCATAATCTTCATCTATTATGGTGGAAATAGCAAAGGTGAGTCCATGTTGAACTCAACAAATACAACATAGGGTTCATAAGGTACAAAAGGCTAGATACTATTTGACTGCGTTTAGCTTTTAATCATCATATAATTAGCAATTGAGTAGCATCAAGATAAATCAATTCCCATTAATGAACCAATGATCAATTGTAATAAGGATAATGAATAGCATTAACATGAGCATAATAATAACAACAGTAATTAAGCATGATATAACAATGGTGATCAACTATTCTGTAAGAATCCCCAAGGCCGCTCGTGTCCGTGAGTGTAGCACCCAGTTTTAAGAACAAAACCAGATACACACCATATGTGAGCCCAGGAAGTCAAATCTCACATATAGCTACAAATAAGGGTAATATCAAATGACAATGCTTAATATATAACGTACTTATATAAAAGATATAACCTTAGATAGCAAACAACGGAAAGACAACTCCGGTCTTCAGGTGAAGACTCCACTCCACAGGAACAACTGACTGGTTGATCATAAGCCTGTCTGCTCCAATCTCTGGAAATCTGGTACCCATCCGGGATTTTTCCAAAGTATTGAAAATAAACAAGTGTGAGTACATTTCGTACTCCACAAGCATAACATGGGGATTCATGAGGCTCAAAAGGCAGACACGGTTTACTGCATTTAGCATTTTAGTAAGTCAACATTTTGTTATTGATCAATATCAAATTATGCTTAAGCTCCCAAATTAACCCACATGATCATATACTAGAATTAAATAGAGTCATTGATCAACATTATATCATCATCATCGTTATCATCATGATAATACCATCATAGTTCACCATGAACAACATCATCATAAGTTGCCATTTATTCTGTGAGTTTTCTGGGCCGCTCGTGACCGTGAGCACGACTGTTATAACAGTTTTAACACTCTGCAGAGGTTGTGCATCTTTACCCGTGAGTCGTGTTACCCATATGCCCGGGTTAATTACTCCCATAACACTTCCAAGGTGAGCGGGCAGGGTACACTATGAAGCCTTCCATAGGTCTCGTCTAACAAGTTAGGGCCGCGAGGTTTCCTTAGCAGGTAGATATAGAGAACTCCCCTTTCTATAGCACAATTCCCGTAGGCTATACACACCAGAACAGAGGCAATTCTATACCCAAAGTGGCAAGCCCTTCTTGCGCTCTTTCGGGTAACCTCTAACAAGCTAGAAAAGATCCTATTACTGAGCTAAAGTCAGAGCCATATAACTCTCACGGTTGCACTGTATGTCCCAGCTTTTGCCCTACAGATAAGTCCTTACGGAAGGTTTAGGGCAACATGATCGACATCATTTGCACCATCACCCTATAGTTCAATTATTACCATCATGTTTATCCATGTTCCATTAATCATAGTATTGATCATATTTGAATAGAGCACTAGCATTCTACCCATATGCAATAAAACCCATAGGCATCGAGGTATAAGTCAGCAATGGCTAGCATGTCCTTATAGTCGAGCAATATTAGACACATGCATAATGAGCAGATTATATAATGAATAGGAATCAAGGTAGGCCCATGCTATACTTTCCTTGGTTAATAAACTCCTGCTGGTCCTGTTGATCTTCGAAGTATTCTGGGTTCCCAACGTACTCCTCACCGTCTGAACTCGACCAACACGGCAACATACACATTTCAGGAGCATTCATGCATAGCAAACAAATCTATAATTAGAACAGTTCTCTAGCAATATAAAAATAAGATAAAAAGTTTATGAAAATATTCTACGTCTCGCTATGATCACATCAACGCAAAGTTCACGAAATTCAGAGCTATAACGCGAAAGTTATGAATTAAACAAGATTCCTATAGCGAGTTAATTAACTTAACCTAATCAAGAATTTTAAATGTTGCAAACCTAACTAACAGTGGCATTAATGCGTAGGTTATGAAATTACGAACCTAACGCAAGTTGAACGGGTCGAATCGGAGATAAAACGATGATTTTATAAGCGTTTTACTACAGTGGCAATTCTGTAATTAATCTAAAAACGTATTTTTCATTTAAACCGAAGAAACTACGTTTTCAAAATGGAAGTGCGTATTCCGTGAGTACGCCAAGGACGGCGGGTTTTATTTGGCGGAAACCGAGGGTCTCTTTAAGAAAAAGACCCACGAAAGGGTATCGGCCTTTCTGAGCCGTTGATCTCGCGATGTGCGGTAGAGATTAGATGGGAGGAGGAGTCAAGGGGCGCGGGCCGCCGGAGGGGGAGACGACCGCGGCGGCGCCGCCATGGATGACGCTGAGAAGCTTGCTGGCGTTGGCCAAACAAGCGCTACGGTGAACCATTTTCAAAAAGGGAAGCATCGGAGTGAAGAGGAGGTGATGGCGATCGCGACCATGCCATTTGCATGGACGGGGAAGGTCCCGTGCGGCACCCTCCATGACCGGCGGCAGAAGGACCTCGCCAGCGTAAGTAATTAGGGCCCTAGAGGCCACCATTTGAGAGACCAAAGGCATGGGGAGATAGAGGGGAATTCGGGGTGCTCACCACGGCAAGGAGGACAAAAACGGAGCGGAGACAGTGAATCGCGGAGAGTGGCGGACGGCGAAGCACTGCACGGTTCAGAGCAGAATTTGTGAGCAACCAGCGATGAAATCAACTATTTGAACTCACAAAGAACTCCCTTACGACTCGAAGGGGCTCGACAGAGGTCCAATTCCCATGGTGGAGCGCTGGAATGGCGAGACAGGGCGTGGCAGATTTCGGCGGAGCTCTGCGTTGCGGCTTCAGTGCTACGGCTCGGGCGTGAATAGCAACAGGGGGAAGTGGAGAGAGATCCACGCTCTTCTAAATGGAGTTCGAGCCAAGGGACGCTCCCACGATGCAGGACATGGGCGCGGGGTAGCGGCGGTTCCACCTGAACGCCGTGCAACGCAGGCGGTTGGAGGTAGGAGAGGGTGCCGACAGGTGGGCCGTGGCTGCCAGTGATAGAGACAGGGAGGGTGGCAACAGCTTGGCCAGGATGGGCTGGCCTAGGAAGGGGAAGAGAGGGAGGGGGCGAGCAGGCTGGCGGGAAAAGTTGGGCCAGCGGGCCGAAATGGAAGGGAGGGAAGAGGGAGAAGGAGAATTCCCTTTTCATTTTCCAAAATGACTTTTCCAAATACATTTTCAAATGGTTTTTGAATCATTTTGAGTTTTGGATCAAAACCACTCAACACAATAAAAGAATTGCAGCAGCATGAATGCATCAGCATGTATCTATCCTTATGATTGGTTTTAATTTCATAAAAATTATTATTTCCTACATTTGAATGCACACATAATTGCATAAATAAATCAAATTTAACTATTTTCAAAGAATGCAAATTTTAGGGTGTTACAATTCTACCCCCCTTAAGATGAATCTCGTCCTCGAGATTCGTAAGATGGTGGATCAAAGGCATATAGATACTCCACCTTTGGATCTTTTCCACTTTCTAGAGTAGTTTGATTCTCCATTTTACCATCCCATGTTGCTTTGCATGTCGTTACAACTTACTCCAAATAACTTACTCATCTATTTCCAAAGCTTTGACAGGGTACTTGGTATAGGCAAGATTCTTCTTTACACTTAACTCCTCATCTCTAGGATCAGCAGATACTTCTAAGTGAAGCATTTCATCATAAGAAACCTTCGTCATGCAACTTTCTTCAACTTGGCTACCCCTTAAGAAAAGATCAACCAGGGGACACCAAAGTGTAGGTTGCACCTTCTTCTCGATAATGTAACTAGCTTGAAGGCCTTCTCACATCTCAAAGAAACTCATGTGCAAGGGTATGATCAAATAACCTAAAACTCCTCACGAGCAGGAAAATAGAAGCGCAGTAAAATGGCTATAACTCTGGTTCCATAAATCCAATGAGGTTGTAGTTTATACTGTTGGAAAGCTTATCAAATTCCCTACAGCTCTCTTATAGAACAGGTTTCCAAATTAGGCAGCTAAGTTGGCCAAAAATAGGGCAGAACACAAACTGTTTTAGGTTGCTGACAGCACAGTTACTTCTTCTTGTGATTTTCATAATTCCAAAACCATAATAGCTATCTGGGTGATTATTGTGGTAACAGAAAGCTATTGAAGTCTACTATTGTCCAGAATTTTTCCATAATTTATGGTTTGCCGAAAGCTGAGATATAAACTGGTAAGGATAGGTGGCTCCGAAAGACATGATGGAGGTAACAATAGAGAACCATGACCCACTATTTATTTCGTAAATCCTTATACCTTAGACATAAACTAATTGAAATTGTGAACAATCCCCACAAGATCATTACACTCATTACAAAATCCAACTCAAGCACAAACATAAGTACAAAGCAACTAAGCACTTAAAGTTCACAATCCACACATTAAGACTAACTGACCCTACTCAACTTCGCTGTTGTAACAGAACCGACCAATTATACGACATTAAGTAAGAAAATCATCCACCGAGCAGACGATTTAGCAAACTTAAGCCCGTATAACCCGGTAGTCCGTGAAATAACGACAGATTTCAAACCAACTTACATACCAGCCAAGATCGTAATAAGTTCAGCGGTCACCATCACAAGTTACATAAAAGTTCACGTCACAAATACATCGGAGTTTAAACATAGTTATTACAAACCAGTTTCAAAAGAAAGTAGCGGAAGCATTTGGTTCAAATCACACACTCATACAGAGTTCAAAATACAGTGCCAGCTTAGGATCATCTTCCAATAAAAGCATCAGACGAGATGTAGTAAGTGACCATTGCCCATGGTCCTAAGCTTCTCCCATCGCAGGATAAAGGCAGTTGATACAGTAGCCGTAATACATCTGCCCATCTGCAACAAGTGGGAACAAAGCCCTGAGTACAAGAAGGTACTCAGCTAGACTTACCCGACAGAACCAAAAATAAAAGACACCAAGGAATCATGAAGGCTTTCTGGTGGGGTAGCTGACTCATTCGCAAAAAGGCATTTTTAGCATTTAAAGAATCTTTCCAAAAGTTGTGCATCAAGTTAACTCTTTATTAACCTGTCAACTACATTTGCACCTGTACTAGAGTAACATGTAATTAAACAGGTAATGATAACCAATGATCATTAACAACCTTAGTCATGTCATATACCGTATAATTGTCCAAGTGTTCTATCAGAATTACTACGATGAAGTCACTCAAGTCAAGTGTTCACTAACCAGTGAATGATGGCGATTCGAATCGATTATTAACCAGCTGGTAATTTATTCCTCACATAAACCTCACTCACCCGCTAAAGTGAGGTGTTGGTCACTGAGTCAACCATTCAGGTAAAGTCGCGAGCTTGCCAGGAACCACATGTACCCGGAGGCCGCCCGACTGCTCTTTGGCCTTATCATCGCGCCCCCGTATCCTGCCACTACTGCTCCGGTACAGTGCGTTGCGGGTAACAGGGTCTAAGCAAGCTAAGCAAATACTTGACTGCGAGTAACAGGGTGACAAGGATAGGGTAGAACGGAGTAAACAAGGTATAATGCAGCAACGGTTGCAAACAACTCCTAAACATAATGCAGCAGTTAAAGTAAAGCATTAATAAAATATTTGCAAACTGGGGGAGAAAAATGCTCCGAGGCTTGCCTCTCTTGAAAGAGCTCGGACGGTGGTCTGGGCACTCTGGAAGATCCTCACCGACCTCCTCGTCGGCTTTGGGCACTTCCTGCTCCTTGGGCTGCTCTTCCGGCTCCTCGGAAACTGCTACCGGCGTTACTTCCTGCGATCCTGTATGATGCAACCGTATAAGTGCTTATGCCTAGGTGCTTTGCAGAAATGACATGTAATGGTCATGATGAATGAAATGTAGATAAATAGGTTTACTTTATTTCATAAAGTAGGAATATAATTCTTCTACAAGGTAGTCAACGTCATCCAAGAATACAGACTACAAGCACATGTCATCTACTGCATTCTCTTCTACTACTACTATGATAAGTCAACACATCTTATTAAATGCCTCAAAGATACACCAAAGCAAAATCCTATTAACTAGTCATGCATTAACAAGGTTAATTAAACCCTAATTGCAACTAGGTTTGAACAGCAACACCTATTTTGGTAGCACAGAAAAATCTGAGAAAAGTATCAAATCTAGCATACCACAAAAATTTCATTGCATTTGGATTGCTAGAACTGCCTACACAAAAATAACAAGCTAGGGCCTAAAAATGAGCATAAAAATACTTTATACTATGAAAAGTATCAAACAACAGATTTAACATTTTTCCTACATTCTACACAATCAACAATCACTATAGAAAAATTATTACATGCATGTTTTATTCATCTTTTTCTCTCTAGCAAAAATAACAATTATGAACAATATTAAACACTTGTACTATACATCAAGATTTTTCTACAGAACATGCATGTCATATATTTTTCCTAGAAAGTACATCACAAAAGAAAATTATTGCAAGTGGAACCATATTTTTCTGAACTTTCTATGATTTATTACATATTTAACAAGAAAACAGCAATTTTAGGTATTAAATAAAAACTCTATAGAAAATTATTTCAAACTTGACATGCAATATTTTAAAACTGTAGATATACTCATGAGAAACACTACAAAATTTGTTTCACAATTTTTGGAGCTAAAATGATTACACAAACATTTTCCAAAGTATTTATTTCTCAAATAATAAAAGAAAAACGAAAAACATTTTTTCTTATTGATAACAGGCCGGCCCAGTGAATCCATTCGGCCGGACGAGGCTTTTGGCCCGAGTGCGCGCGCGGAAGGCAGGCGCGCCGGCCCGACTTGGGCTTCGGCCCAAGGCCGCCTTGGCCCAGCGAACAGCGAGTGGGGAAGCGTGGTGTGACCACGGCCGGGACATCCCAGCGCCCGAGGCCACGGCGGTGCGGTGGCCGCCGACGGCCAGCGGCCGTTTCTTGTCATGAGCGGGCGAGGTGTGGCGAGCAAAAGGACTGTGAGGAAAAGGCGAACACGATGGAGCTAATCGAAGGAAATGAGGAGGAGCGAGAGCGCCGATGGTCGGAGCGCGAGCTCGGCGGCTCCGTCCACGGTGGCATGCGAAAACCGAGCAATTTCACCCCACCTGCGCGAGCAAGGAGCCGTTGACGCTTGTTCGGAGGAGAGGAGAAGGTGGCGGAGCACTGTGCGCAGGCAATCAGACGGCGGTGGCTTGCCGTCATCGGAACGCGGCGGCGGAGGAGTAGGCGAGCGGTTCTCCCGCTCGTGTTTTCCAGAGAAAGGAGGAAGGGAGCGAGCGCGCGGAGGAATGGCAGGGAGGCAGAGTGGGAAGTGGAGCGCCTGCGGCTAGAAAGGGTGAGGCGCGCGCTCATGGGGGCCACGGATGGCCAGGTGTCGCTGGCGAGCGACGCATGCCGGCCACGGGGCGCGCAGCTCCTGCCGTGGCCGACCGCGCTAGCGCGGCGAGCGCGCGCGAGCGGGGAAGGCGCGGGCGAGCGGGGCCGCAAAGGTGGCCGCGGCCCGTTAAGGTAAGAAATTCCTTTTTCTTTTCTAAATATATTTCCAGATTTTATATTTTGGTTCAAATTCAAATTTTGAAGATGAAAAAGACATTTTCAGAAATTGCCAGCAAAACAAAAGTTATTCAAAATTTTATTCTCTACAACTTTCATTTAGGGCACTTTTCAAAATTCTAAATAGATTTTGAATTAGTGATTTAAAGTCGAATTTTAAATAAAAACTCATTTTTCTATAATATTTTTCGAAGCAAAATTTAGGAAGATTTTGAATACAAAATTTGCTCCAAAAATCATGTTAATTAATTCTAAGTCATTTAGAGTTATAGCACAACAAATTTTTACCACTCTTAGCTAGAACTTTTACTAATTCAGGGTTCAAATATGTGTTTTTACAATTTTAATTAATGCCAATTTAAATTGCATGCGATGATGAACATGTATGAAATGGTAATGCTCATGATTTGGGATATGAATGCATGCTTAACACCCAGGGGTGTTACAGCCCTCCCCCCTTATAAGAATCTCGTCCCGAGATTTGGGTTACGAACCATTTGTTATAAAAATCCTCATAAGCTTTTTGTAGATATTCACCCGTTTCCCAAGTTGCATCTCCTTCATCATGATGACTCCACTGTATCTTATATGTTTTCACCACACTGTTTCGAGTAACCCTTTCTTTAGAGTCCAACACTCGAACTGGTTGCTCACGATATACCAAATCTGACTTGAGCTTTATTCCTCGAGGTTCAATTCTTTCCTCTGGAACACGCAAACACTTCTTGAGATGCGATACATGAAAAACTGGGAATATAGCACCCATTGTCTCAGGTAACTCTAACTTATAAGCGACTGGACCTTTTCTTTCCAAGATCTTATATGGTCCCACAAATCTGGCTGCAAGCTTTCTGCATACTCCAAATCGTTTCTTCTTCATTGGCGTGACTTGTCTTGAGGTGGTCGACAACTATAGTCTTTGGTATGCCATGTAATCTTACAATCTCCGCAATATACTTCTCTGCATATTGAGGTGGTCGACAACTTGTCTTGATAGGTAAAAAGTGAGCTATCTTCGTAAGACGATCCATGATTACCCAAATCGAATCATGTCCTTTCTGAGTAGTGGGCAAACCTGTGATGAAATCCATGCTTATATCATCCCACTTCCAACTGGTTACGGACAAAGGTTGTAACAATCTGGCAGGTCTCATATGAATAGCCTTTACCCTACAACATGTGTCACATCTGGCTACATATGCTGCAATCTCTTTCTTCATCTTGGTACACCAAAAACGAGGTCTTAGTTCTTGGTACATTTTGCCACTTCCAGGATGGATAGATAACTTCGAAAGGTAAGCCTCATCCATAAGTTTATTCTTAAGCTCTCGATCCTTGGGAACAACAAGACGGTCATCAAACCATAACACGTCATGTTCATCCAATCTAAAGTGCTTGGATGGTTCTCCTTTAATCTTTTCTTTGATATAGAATATCCCTTTATTGGTTTTCTGGCCTTCTATTATCTTACTCTCCAAAGAACAACTAATCTAGATACTGTGTAACACAGTAGGACGCATTAGATCAAAACCATCTTCGAGCAAAGGTTGCACATTCAGGCAATGTGACTTTCTACTCAAAGCATATGCCACTACATTGGCCTTTCCAGGATGATATTGCACATTCAAGTTGTAATCTTTGATCAATTCTAACCATCTTCGCTGTCTCTTGTTCAGTTCAGGTTGGGTGAAGATGTACTTGAGACTCTTGTGATCAGTGAAATTATTACACACATTACCAAGTAAGTAATGTCTCCAAAATTTTAAGGCATGCACTACGGCAGCAAGCACAAGATCATTTGTCAGATAGTTGATCTCATGCTTTCTCAACCGACGGGAGGCATAAGCAATGACTCTTCCTTCTTGCATAAGAACACAACCTAATCCTGTTTTTGATGCGTCGTAAAACACATCAAAAGGTTTCTCAATGTCCGGTTGTGCTAGAACTGGAGCAGTGGTCAACAGTTTCCGCAAGGTGTGGAAAGCTATCTCACACTCATCTGTCCACACAAACTTGTGATCTTTCTGTAGCAGACTTGTCATTGGCTTGGCAATCTTCGAGAAATCTGGGATAAAACGACGATAGTAACCAGCTAAACCCAAGAAACTTCTAACTTCCGAAACTGTGATTGGTGTCTTCCAATCTATAACCTCTTGCACTTTACTCGGATCTACAGAGACTCCATTCTCTGATAGAATGTGACCAAGGAAAGGAACTTTCTTCAGCCAAAATTCACACTTGCTAAACTTAGCATACAACTTATGATCTCTAAGTTTGGTTAAGACAATTCTCAGATGCTCTTCATGATCTTTCTCATTCTCAGAGTATACTAGAATATCATCAATGAACACAACCATAAACTTGTCCAACTATGGCATGAAAATCATATTCATCAGATACATAAAGTATGTAGGAGCATTTGTTAAGCCAAAGGACATAACAAGATACTCATACAACCCGTATCTGGTAGAAAAGGCGGTTTTCGGTATATCTTGTGGTCTAATCTTTATCTGATAGTAACCCGATCTTAAATCTATCTTGGAGAACACTCTGGCTTTGGCTAACTGATCGAACAAAACATCAATATGAGGTAAGGGACACTTATTCTTGATAGTTACAGCATTAAGAGGCCTATAATCCACACACATTCTCAAAGTACCCTCTTTCTTTTTCTTCACAAACAAGGCAGGACATCCCCATTCAGACTTACTTGGCCGGATAAACCCCTTGTTCAACAACTCCTCTAGTTGCTTTTTTAGTTCAGCTAACTCATCCGGAGGCATCCTATAAGGTCTCCTTGAAATTGAAGCTGTCCCGGGGATCAACTCAATTCCAAACTCAACATCTCTATCTGGTGGAAGACCAGGTAACTCATCTGGAAACACATCCGGAAACTCACACACGACCGGAATCTGATGAATCGGAATGACTTCCATAGCACATGTCACACTCACAAGGTCTGTTCTTTTGGGCAATGGTACCTGAAAAGTACCCTCTTTCTAGGGATCCTTCAGGGTAAGTACCCGACTTCCTGTATCTATTACTGCTCCCCATTCCTTCATCCAATTCATCCCTATGATGACATCCAGAACTAGTCCAGGCATAACTATCAAGTTTACTTGAAACTTTCGACTACCTAACTCAATGGTTGCCCCCCTAACCATCTGATTAGTTAAAACATCAGCCCCTGCTGAACTTATATGGTAACCATAGCTTAAGTCTATGCATAGTTGTTCATATTTCTGTGCAAATGCTTGACTCATGAAAGAATGCGATGATCCAGAATCAAATAGAACAACTGCAGGGTTTTGGTTAACAGGAAACTTACCAGCAGTTATGGGCTCTCCCTCAGGAATCTCGTCCACAGTGGTGTGGTGTACTCGAGCATTATAGGTCTGTTGCTTCTTTCGGGGCGGACAAGGACAAAACTTGGAAAAGTGGCCTGGCTGATCACAATTATAACAGGGTCCCTTCACTGTACTAGCAGATCTAATAGCTCCCTTCGAGTTACCTTGTCCCGCAGTTGCGGCTGTCCTTACTGGTGGCACTGCCATCTTGTATGGCTTCTACGGTCCCTTGTAGTTCTGGGTTTTATGCTGCGGTGGCCTAAACCTTGCACCTGGTGCAGACGGACGATAGGTCGAACGATTAGCAGTGACAACTCTTGGCTGTGACGGTCCTGACTCAAAGGCTCTCTTGCAAGTCTTGGATGCGGTGTACGCGTTGTTCTTCTTCTCTTGTTTCAGACAATCACTGATGAAGTCATTGAATCTAGCGCGGTTATTGGTACCCACATGCTTCATCATCTTCGGACCTAACCCTCTCTTGAAGCTAGCAATTCTCTTAGCATCTGTGTCAAGCATGTCGGGAGCATAACGACACAAGTTGTTGAAGGCATGCAAATACTGTGTCACGGTTTTGGTGCCCTGATTTAAAGCCAAGAACTCTCCCAACTTCATCTCAACTAGCCCTGATGGAATATAAACTCCACGGAAGGCTTCAGTGAACTCTCTCCACGAGATCTGAGCATTTGGAGGGAAGGTGGTGCGATGATGCTTCCACCACATCCCTGCTGGTCCTTGTAACTGATGTGCAGCATACTCTGTCTTTAGTACTTCTGTCAGCCTTAACACACGGAACTTATCTTCCATAGTGTTGATCCATTCTTCAACGTCAAGTGGCTCGGTTGCTTCCTTGAAAATTGGTGGCCTAGTGTCCATGAAATTCTTGAAGTTGCTGTACTGATTCACCCCTTTGCCATCACCTTGGTTGTTACCGCGTTGCACGTTGTTGGCAATTGTACGCAAAAAATCTTCCATGTTCTTCTATGACTGTTCGGCAATGCGCTGACTTCCAAGAAACTGCGCAAAGAACACCTCTGCAGTGAGCGGTGGAGGAGGTGGCTCATTATGGTTGGCGTTGTTTTCACCACTCCCACCTGCCCTAGCACCATTTCCACCAGTTTCAGCAGCCTCATACATGGCGCGGCGAGTGTTTGCCATCTACATATTTCAGCAACAAGTAATGATTAAGTGAAGTTGTAGTAATTGTGAGTGAATAAAAATTATGCCGTACTGAATTCATTGGAGAGAACAAAGTCATACAATAAAACAGAGGCACAATAATCGCATTCCAATTAAAACAACACCACTAATTAAATTACTTCAAATGCAAACATCGCGTCCAATACAACCACGTTGCCAGCATACACACTGGACTTTATGCGCTTAGGTATCGCATGAACAACCAAGATCCAACATTCTACCAAGTCTCAAGGTTCAAACAAGATACATCAAGATACACGAAGCCAAAAGAAGGTCATCGTGACAGGGCCTAGTAACTAACGCAAAGCAACTAGCCTACTCCTCGGGGCCATCGTCAGGGTCGGAGACGTCACCATCGCTACCATCAGTAGCAACGTCGTCGTCATCGGTAGGTGCAGCTGCAGGCTCATCCTTGTCGTCGTCAACATCCATACCCGTGGCTTCTGGAGGAGCATACGGGCCAATCCTATTGTAGAGCGCATGAAACTTCTCATGCAAGTTGACATTGTACTCCTCTAGCTCTTCGACCCTCTGCCTCAGGAGGTTCCTCTCGTTCCAGGCTTCATTCCTCGCCTGAACCAACTGTCCAATCATGCGGTCTGCATTATTGTTGGCCTGAGTCAACGTATGCCCCCGCTGTAGAGCACTATCACCACTCTCTAGAGCCTGGTCTCGCTGCAAGCTCATGTCAGCCAACTGCTCCTGCAAACTATCTATAGCACGTGCCTGCTTCTTCTTCTGTTTTCTTGCTTTGAGCCGATCATCACCACGCAAACCAGTCAAAGTCTAATAGGTGCACTCAAGACCCTGGTATGCTCTGATAGCTGCATACATCGCACTCATAGCGTGGTTGTCGCTAGCCTGTCCTTCATTTGGGCCTCTGACTAAAGCACTTCCTTGTGGCTGCACCCAAATGGCATCGCGAGGATCATCTCTCGGAAAAGTGCCAGCCAAGGCTGCTGCCAGCTCGTTGGGAAATCTGCTCATGATGTCCCTGATGACACGAAAAGCTACTCCCTCTGCACCCTCAACCGGAGTGCGTCCCTCAAACTCCAAGTGCCAACCATCCCACTCTGGAGCATCACCAAGAGCAGGGACGGTGATCTCCACTACTGCCAGTCCATCCTCAGCTAACTGGCTCTCACTCCAAGAGTACACTGGCTCCTGACCCTCCAGGTACCCCACATCATGGAGCACTCTCCAAAGCAAAGTTGGCATGCCAAACTCGCTCAGAAAGGTGTCCGTGCTGCGGCGCTCCTGCGGGGCCAACTGGTGTCGAGGTGCTCTTCCACCTGTGGACTTGCGGGCAGTCTGCTTCGTGCGGGCCATCTATACCAAAAGTTTTGATTACCGGGTGAGAACACATTTTAAGTTGGTACAATTTTTATCAAAAGGGGATAATCAATTTATAAGGGGAGGAATGCATGACATGAATGAAATGCACAAGCAATGTGATGCATGTATGTTTCTTACGTTCTCACAAACTTAAGAAATAAATGATATCTAGTGATGAATTCGGTGGCATACAGGCGATCTCTCATATCCATAACTAATACGTTCTACACGAGAAACGCTATTATGTACCTGCAGAAAATTCATTTCAGCCTAATTCCCCATGCCTGCATGAAAGCAGTAAATCTATCTACACGCTCTACACGAATCCCCAGATACGCGTACAACGGTAGTAACTACCCAAAACATCGTCCTATTGGCGACATCGCCTCAATGGACGAAACAACCACACATGCGACACTTTTGTAAAAACATGCGTAAAACATGTAAGTACTCCAGTATCATATAAGCACTCTCCCTAGATTGGTGGTGTATCCGATCATGCTCTCACATCTCACACTTACCGAGGCGTAGAGGCAACTGATCCATACATTACCACTCAATTAAGTGACACTCATACAATAGCACGCCGTATGAGCAACGAAAGAGGAATATGGTGCAAGAACCCCTAAGTCAGTACTTAAATAAGCCACCTAGAGTCCTTACTGGGCATAAAGGATATGACCACTAGCACACTTTTAGTTTGTAAATCACGTTTTTCAAACACATTTTGTTTTAAATACACTTGTGAACAGTAAACTCGCTAAACCATGCTCCGATGCCAGCTGTAACAGAACCGACCAATTATACGAGATTAAGTAAGAAAATCATCCACCGAGCAGACGATTTAGCAAACTTAAGCCCGTATAACCCGGTAGTCCATGAAATCATGACGGATTTCAAACCAACTTACATACCAGCCAAGATCGTAATAAGTTCAGCGGTCACCATCACAAGTTACATAAAAGTTCACGTCACAAATACATCAGAGTTTAAACATAGTTATTACAAACCAGTTTCAAAAGAAACTAGTGGAAGCATTTGGTTCAAATCACACACTCATACAGAGTTCAAAATACAGTGCCAGCTCAGGATCATCTTCCAACAAAAGCATCAGACGAGATGTAGTGAGTGACCATTGCCCATGGTCCTAAGCTTCTCCCATCGCAGGATAAAGGCAGTTGATACAGTAGCCGTAATACATCTGCCCATCTGTAACAAGTGGGAACAAAGCCCTGAGTACAAGAAGGTACTCAGCTAGACTTACCCGACAGAACCAAAAATAAAAGACACCAAGGAATCATGAAGGCTTTCTGGTGGGGTAGCTGACTCATTCGCAAAAAGGCATTTTTAGCATTTAAAGAATCTTTCCAAAAGTTGTGCATCAAGTTAACTCTTTATTAACCTGTCAACTACATTTGCACCTGTACTAGAGTAACATGTAATTAAACAGGTAATGATAACCAATGATCATTAACAACCTTAGTCATGTCATATACCACATAATTGTCCAAGTGTTCCATCAGAATTACTACGATGAAGTCACTCAAGTCAAGTGTTCACTAACCAGTGAACGATGGTGATTTGAATCGATTATTAACTAGCTGGTAATTTATTCCTCACACAAACCTCACTCACCCGCTAAAGTGAGGTGTTGGTCACCGAGTCAACCATTCAGGTAAAGACACGAGCTTGCCAGGAACCACATGTACCCGGAGGCCGCCCGACTGCTCTTTGGCCTTATCATCACGCCCCCGTATCCTGCCACTACTGCTCTGGTACAGTGCGTTGCGGGCAATCCACTCGGCCCGAATAATCTCCCAGCTTCGCGGTCGAAAGGTACATTATTCGGCCAGCTAAATGTAAGTCATGCGTTCAACATGACTCGAGGCCCAACAACGGTCGGTCCTTAATCGACACAGACAGAAAATACTACAGTCTGAAACCCTGCAAGTTTTCGTTCGGTCTTAATTTCACATTAACACTTAGTTATTCTCAGATGACATACTTTCCCAAGCAGATCCAGGTAACCACCTATAGCTCGCAGGTGATAGGAAATCACCGACTTCTACCGGTCTAAGCAAGCTAAGCAAATACTTGACTGCGAGTAACAGGGTGACAAGGATAGGGTAGAACGAAGTAAACAAGGTATAATGCAGCAACGGTTGCAAACAACTCCTAAACATAATACAGCAGTTAAAGTAAAGCATTAATAAAATATTTACAAACCAGGGGAGAAAAATGCTCCGGGGCTTGCCTCTCTCGAAAGAGCTCAGACGGTGGTCTGGGCACTCTGGAAGATCCTCACCGACCTCCTCGTCGGCTTCGGGCACTTCCTGCTCCTTGGGCTGGTCTTCCGGCTCCTCAGGAACTGCTACCGGCGTTACTTCCTGCGATCCTGTATGATGCAACCGTATAAGTGCTTATGCCTAGGTGCATTGCAGAAATGACATGTAATGGTCATGATGAATGAAATGTAGATAAATAGGTTTACTTTATTTCATAAAGTAGGAATACAATTCTTCTACAAGGTAGTCAACATCATCCAAGAATACAGACTACAAGCACATGTCATCTACTGCATTCTCTTCTACTACTACTATGATAAGTCAACACATCTTATTAAATGCCTCAAAGATACACCAAAGCAAAATCCTATTAACTAGTCATGCATTAACAAGGTTAATTAAACCCTAATTGCAACTAGGTTTGAACAGCAATATCTATTTTGGTAGCATAGAAAAATCTGAGAAAATTACAGTAGCTTTCTATCATCAAATCTAGCATACCACAAAAATTTCATTGCATTTGGATTGCTAGAACTGCCTACACAAAAATAACAAGCTTGGGCCTAAAAATGAGCATAAAAATACTTTATACTATGAAAAGTATCAAATAACAGATTTAACATTTTTCCTAAATTCTACACAATCAACAATTACTATAGAAAAATTATAACATGCATGTTTTATTCATCTTTTTCTCTCTAGCAAAAATAACAGTTATGAACAATATTAAACACTTGTACTATACATCAAGATTTTTCTATAGAACGTGCATGGCATATATTTTTCCTAGAAAGTACATCACAAAAGAAAATTATTTCAAGTGGAACCATATTTTTCTGAACTTTCTATGATTTATTACATATTTAACAAGAAAACATCAATTTCAGTGATTAAATAAAAACTCTACAGAAAATTATTTCAAACTTAACATGCAATATTTTTAAACTGTAGATCTACTCATGAGAAACACTACAAAATTTGTTTCACAATTTTTGTAGCTAAAATGATTACACAAACATTTTCCAAAGTATTTATTTCTCAAATAATAAAAGAAAAACGAAAACAATTTTTCTTATTGATAACGGGCCGGCCCAGTGAATCCATTCGGTCGGACGAGGCTTTCGGCCCGAGCGCGCGCGGAAGGCAGGCGCGCCGGCCCGGCTTGGGCTTCGGCCCAAGGCCGCCTTGGCCCAGCGAACAGCGAGGGGGGAAGCGGGGTGTGACCACGGCCGGGACATCCCAGCGCCCGGGACCACGGCGGTGCGGTGGCCGCCGACGGCCAGCGGCCGTTTTCGGTCGCGAGCGGGCGAGGTGTGGCGAGCAAAAGGACCGCGAGAAAAAGGCGAACACGATGGTGCTAATCGAAGGAAATGAGGAGGAGCGAGAGGGCCGGTGGTCGGAGCGCGAGCTCGGCGGCTCCGTCCACGGTGGCGCGCGGAAATCGAGCAATTTCGCCCCACCTGCGCGAGCAAGGAGCCGTTGACGCTTGTTCGGAGAAGAGGAGAAGGTGGCGGAGCACTGTGCGTAGGCAATCAGACGGCGGTGGCTTGCCGTCGTCGGAACGCGGCGGCGGAGGAGTGGGCGAGCGGTTCTCCCGCTCGGGTTTTCCAGAGAAAGGAGGAAGGGAGCGAGCGCGCGGAGGAATGGCAGGGAGGCAGAGCGGGAAGTGGAGCGCCTGCGGCTTGAAAGGGTGAGGCACGCGCTCGTGGGGGCCACGGACGGCCAGGTGTCACCGGCGAGCGGTGCATGCCGGCCACGGGGCGCGCAGCTCCTGTCGCGGCCGACCACGCTGGCACGGCGAGCGCGCGCGAGCGGGGATGGCGCGGGTGAGCGGGGCCGGGTTGGCTTCGGCTCGCGGGCCGCAAAGGTGGCCGCGGCCCGTTAAGGTAAGAAATTCCTTTTTCTTTTCTAAATACATTTCCAGATTTTATATTTTGGTTCAAAGTCAAATTTTGAAGATGAAAAAGACATTTTCACAAATTGCCCCCAAAACAAAAGTTGTTCAAAATTTTATTCTCTACAACTTTCATTTAGGGCACTTTTCAAAATTCTAAATAGATTTTGAATTAGTGATTTAAAGTCGAATTTTAAATAAAAACTCATTTTTCTAGAATATTTTTAGAAGCAAAATTTGGGAAGATTTTGAATACAAAAGTTGCTCCAAAAATCATGTTAATTAATTCTAAGTCATTTAGAGTTATAGCACAACAAATTTTTACCACTCTTAGCTAGAACTTTTACTAATTCAGGGTTCAAATATGTGTTTTCACAATTTTAATTAATGCCAATTTAAATTGCATGCGATGAACATGTATGAAATGGTACTGCTCATGATTTGGGATATGAATGCATGCTTAACACCCAAGGGTGTTACAGCCCTCCCCCCTTATAAGAATCTCGTCCCGAGATTTAGGTAACGAACCATTTGTTATAAAAATCCTCATAAGCTTTTTGTAGATATTCACCCGTTTCCCAAGTTGTATCTCCTTCATCATGATGACTCCACTGTATCTTATATGTTTTCACCACACTGTTTCGAGTAACCCTTTCTTTAGAGTCCAACACTCGAACTGGTTGCTCACGATATACCAAATCTGACTTGAGCTTTATGCCTCGAGGTTCAATTCTTTCCTCTGGAACACGCAAACACTTCTTGAGATGCGATAGATGAAAAACTGGGAATATAGCACCCATTGTCTCAGGTAACTCTAACTTATAAGCGACTGGACCTTTTCTTTCTAAGATCTTATATGGTCCCATAAATCTGGCTGCAAGCTTTCTACGTACTCCAAACCATTTCTTCTTCATTGGCGTGACTTTTAGATAAACATAGTCACCAACTTCGAACACAAGCGGTCTCCTTCTTCGATCCGCATAGCTTTTCTGACGGGATTGAGCGGCTTTCATATTTTGCTGAATGATATGAACTCTCTTCTCGGCTTCTTCCATGAAGTCAATACCATAATACCTTCTTTCTCCTGGCTCGATCCAGTTAAGTGGTGTTCTACACTTTCTGCCATACAAAGCTTCAAATGGTGCCATCTTGATACTTTCTTGATAACTATTATTGTAAGCAAACTCTGCTAATGGTAACCATGACTCCCATGAACCTCTGGAAGATAACACACAGGCTCTTAACATATCCTCCAGAACAGCATTAACTCTTTCGATCTGACCATCTGTTTGAGGATGATAGGCAGTGCTACGAATCAAACTAGTTCCCAAACCTTTATGCAAGTGCTCCCAAAAGTGAGCAGTGAATTGTGACCCTCTATCGGACACTATAGTCTTCGGTATGCCATATAATCTCATAATCTCCGCAATATACTTCTCTGCATATTGAGGTGGTCGATAACTTGTCTTGATAGGTAAAAAGTGAGTTGTCTTCGTAAGACGATCCACGATTACCCAAATCGAATCATGTCCTTTCTGAGTAGTGGGCAAACCTGTGATGAAATCCATGCTTATATCATTCCACTTCCAACTGGGTACGGACAAAGGTTGCAATAATCCAGCAGGTCTCATATGAATAGCCTTTACCCTACAACATGTGTCACATCTGGCTACATATGCTGCAATCTCTTTCTTCATCTTGGTCCACCAAAAATGAGGTCTTAGTTCTTGGTACATTTTGCCACTTCCGGGATGGATAGATAACTTCAAAAGGTGAGCCTCATCTATAAGTTTATTCTTAAGCTCTCGATCCTTGGGAACAACAAGACGGTCGTCAAACCATAACACGTCATGTTCATCCAATCTAAAGTGCTTGGATGGTTCTCCTTTAATCTTTTCTTTGATATAGAATATCCCTTTATCAGTTTTCTGGCCTTCTATTATCTTACTCTCCAAAGAACAACTAATCTGGATACTATGCAACACAGCAGGATGCATTAGATCAAAACCATCTTCGAGCAAAGGTTATGCATTCAGGCAATGTGACTTTCTACTCAAAGCATCTGCCACTACATTGGCCTTTCCAGGATGATATTGCACATTCAAGTTATAATCTTTGATCAATTCTAACCATCTTCGCTGTCTCATGTTCAATTCAGGTTGGGTGAAGATGTACTTGAGACTCTTGTGATCGGTGAAATTATTACACACATTATCAAGTAAGTAATGTCTCCAAATTTTTAAGGCATGCACTACAGCAGCAAGCTCAAGATCATGTGTCGGATAGTTGATCTCATGCTTTCTCAACTGACGGGAGGCATAAGCAATGACTCTTCCTTCTTGCATAAGAACACAACCTAATCCTGTTTTTGATGCGTCGCAAAACACATCAAAAGGTTTCTCAATGTCTGGTTGCGCTAGAACTGGAGCAGTGGTCAACAGTTTCCGCAAGGTGTAGAAAGCTATCTCACACTCATCTGTCCACACAAACTTGTGATCTTTCTATAGCAGACTTGTCATTGGCTTGGCAATCTTCGAGCAATCTGGGATAAAACGACGATAGTAACCAGCTAAACCCAAGAAACTTCTAACTTCCAAAACTGTGATTGGTGTCTTCCAATCCATAACCTCTTGAACTTTACTTGGATCTACAGAGACTCCATTCTCTGACAGAATGTGACCAAGGAAAGGAACTTTCTTCAGCCAAAATTCACACTTGCTAAACTTAGCATACAACTTATGATCTCTAAGTCTGGTTAAGACAATTCTCAGATGCTCTTCATGATCTTTCTCATTCTTAGAGTATACTAGAATATCATCAATGAACACAACCACAAACTTGTCCAACTCTGGCATGAAAACCGTATTCATCAGATACATAAAGTATGCAGGAGCATTTGTTAAGCCAAAGGACATAACAAGATACTCATACAACCCATATCTGGTAGAAAAGGCGGTTTTCGGTATATCTTGTGGTCTAATCTTTATATGATAGTAACCTGATCCTAAATCTATCTTGGAGAACACTCTGGCTTTGGCTAACTGATTGAACAAAACATCAATATGAGGTAAGGGATACTTATTCTTGATAGTTACAGCATTAAGAGGCCTATAATCCACACACATTCTCAAAGTACCCTCTTTATTTTTCTTCACAAACAAGGCAGGACATCCCCATTTAGACTTACTTGGCCGGATAAACCCCTTGTTCAACAACTCCTCTAGTTGCTTTTTCAGTTCAGCTATGGATGACGGTGAGAAGCTTGTCGGCGTTGGCCAAACAAGTGCTACGGTGAACCATTTTCAAAAAGGGAAGCGCCAGAGTGAAGAGGAGGTGATGGCAATCGCGACCATGCCATTTGCATGGACGGGGAAGGTCCCGTGCGGCACCCTCCATGACCGACGGCGGAAGGACCTCACCGGCGTAAGTGATTAGGGCCCTAGAGGCCACCATTTGATAGAACAAAGGCATGGGGAGATAGAGGGGAATTTGGGGTGTTCACCACGGCAAGAAGGAGGACGAAAACAGAGCGGAGACGGTGAATCATGGAGAGTGGCGGACGGTGGAGCACTGCATGGTTTGGATCGGAATTTGTGAGCAACCGGCGATGAAATCAACTATTTGAACTCATAAAGAACTCCCTTACGACTCGGAGGGGCTCGACGGAGGTCCAATTCCCACGGTGGAGCGCTGGAATGGTGAGACAGGGCATGGTAGATTTTGGCAGAGCTCTACGTTGCAGCTTCAGTGCTACGGCTCGGGCGTGAATAGCAGTAGGGGGAAGTGGAGAGAGATCCACGCTCTTCTAAATGGAGTTCGAGCCAAGGGACGCTCTTCTACATGGGCGTGGGGTAGCGGCGGTTCCACCTGAACGCCGTGCAACATGGGCGGTTGGAGGTAGGAGAGGGTGCCGACAGGTGGGCCGTGGCTACCAGTGATAGAGACAGGGAGGGTGGCAACGGCTTGGCCAGGATGGGCCGGCCCAGGAAGGGGAAGAGAGGGAGGGGGCGAGCAGGCCGGCGAGAAAAGTTGGGCTAGCGGGCCAAAATGGAAGGGAGGGAAGAGGGAGAAGGAGAATTCCTTTTTTATTTTCTAAAATGACTTTTCCAAATACATTTTCAAATGGTTTTTGAATCATTTTGAGTTTTGGATCAAAACCACTCAACACAATAAAAGAATTGCAGCAGCATGAATGCATCAGCATGTATCTATCCTTATGATTGATTTTAATTTCATAAAAATTATTATTTCCTACATTTTAATGCGCACATAATTGCATAAAAAAAATCAAATTTAACTATTTTCGAAGAATGCAAATTTTAGGGTGTTACAGTGAGCACGACTAGTATACCAGTTTATTAAACTCTGCGCAGAGGTGTACACTTTCACTGTGAGTCATGATTTCCATATGTGTGGGGAGATCAAACTCAAACACCAGAGAACCATATAAAGCCATTCAAGAGTTCGTCTAACAAGTTAGGACCATTAGATTCACTCGGCAGGCAGATGTAGGAACCCCCTTTTCAAATGGCACAATTCCTTCTCGGCTATACTCATAGACTAGAGGCTGTCCTACACCCAACGTGACAAGCCATTCTTACGCCATTTAAGATAATCACTAACAAGCTAGAAAAGGTCTCTTGAACAACTAGAGCCAGAGCTATATAGCCCTCACAGCTGTACTGTCAATCCCGGTTTTCACATACAGGTAAGTCCTTACGGAGAGTAACTAGAGCGACAAACAAACAACACAACACAACGCTCTAGTCCCCTTTTTCAATAGTAATAAAATCATCTTAATATTTGATTGATCAATCCATTAATCAAATTAAAAGATCATTGTTCATAATTAAGCACTAGCAATAGCTATCTAAATGCATAACCCATAGGTGACAAGGAATCAAGATACCAATCGCTAAGTTATAATCTCTATGGTTGTCAAGGAGGACACATGCATATGTATGATAATTTTAGTGAATAGGACAATAAGGATAGTCCCATGTTATACTTGCCTTGATGAAAGCTTTCCTGATGATACTGCTGGTCTAGCTCAAAATAATACTCCTGATCGTCAAGAAACTATTCACCGTCTATACTCACAATCATCCGAGCAATCATACATGAAGCAAACAAAGAAACATAGTTAGAACATTACACCAATAGTAGCAAAACAGTATAAAAATTTTGTAAAACTCTTCTACACGTCACTACGACCACATAGACGTAAAGATCACAAAATTCGGAGTTAAAACGTGAAAGTTATGAATTTTCTAAGATTTCCTATAGATAAATAATTACTTTAATATAAAATCAAAAATTAAATTTTCAAAACCTATTGTACAGCTATACTAACATGTAGAGCTCATAAATACGAACCTAACGCAACTTGAATGGTTCAAATCGGAGTTAAAACGAAGATTTTATGATCAAAACAAGTTTAGTGCCAGAACTGTAAATATCAGAAAACGTATTTTCAAATTACCGAGAAGAAATACGTCTTCAAAACAAAGAAACGTACTTCGGGAATTACGCCAAGGACCGCGGGTTCTAATAAAGAAAAGCATAGGGGCTCTTTAACAATTTTACCCCGCGAAGGGGTATCTTCTAATCCAACCCGTTGATCATCCAATGTGTAAATAGTGATTACTACTACTACTTCCCTGAAGATTACTAGACTTGTGGTCAACCAGTTGACGTGCTTGTGCTATGGAGTTAGCTACCACAAGAATATCTTATGTTTTCATTTAATTATGTGAAGACTCTGTGATAATATTCGTTATGTAATAAACATTTGTGATGATACTATTTATATTTGTCATCTTATGTGTGATTGATCTCTGGACACACATAAGATTATGCATTCCATTTCTTCCTTAAAAATAGGTGTGACAGATTGGTATCAGAGCCATGTTGACTGTAGGACGCAAGCCTAGTTAGTAATGGTCGTGATTAGTTCCCTTTTCTTCACTTGTTTCATGCTTATCACCTTACTCTTGATAATTGCTAAATTTTTATGCTCCTTACGCCTTATTCTATTGTGAAAATATTGCTTCTATTCTAAATTACCCTTGGACTAAATTCTGAAGATGCCTCGTGCCCGTAAGACTGCCCGTATCACCACTGGAGGCTACTTTCCACCTCGTTCCCTGTATGAACCAATGGAGCCTAAGGAGGAACCAAAAGACACTGCACCAACCCCGCCACCTTCACCAGTTCAGGTGCCAGAACCAGATATGCCCTAAGAAGAACTTGAACCTAAAGAGGAGGTTGTCTACTTGAGTGATGATGAAGATGATGAGCTTGCCCAAGATGGAGAACAGCCCCCGTCGCCTCCACAAGATGGTTCTACTGAAGTTGGTGTGTCATCCCTTCCTATGGGTTGGATTACGAAGATCCATCACAAGTCAAGCTATGACACTCCTTCACACCACCGACTGGTTGGCATGCTTAGTGCTTACTTCACAGATTGGGATCCTGCATTTGAGTATGTCTGCTAGGAGCACAAGCATCCTTTGGAAGCTACTTACTGGAAGTGCAATGTACGTGTCTTTGTTAAGAACGAAGAGATGGATACTTATCTATTGGATAGGTGTTTTTCCCATAGTGGTCGTCGTGCCACTATAGAAGATGGCATAGAAGATACAGCCTTTGAAGCATGCTTGGGACTTCGTCACCTCCGCTATGATGTTATGCAAGATGATCAATATCGTTATTTTCCCCGTGGAGACCCGGAGCAAGGATGGGTAATGATGAACCCTGGGAATTTGGAACTAATTCCTCGAGTCATGGTGGATTTTGGTCATGACATGATGGTGAAGAATCGTCGGTTGGAAGCCATGGTTAAAGCCTTGGGAAAAGACGTCAAGAGATACCAAGAGGTGATAGATGGTCTAAGGATTGATCAAGGCATGGAGGCGATCTATGACTATCATGAACATCAAGCCCGTCCCTAGGAGTTGGAATACCATCTATGTAATAATACGATAGTACGAATAGTGTCGAGTTAAGTTGAGTTTTGTGGTGTCGTGTGAACTTTGTGTGGTTAGTTGAGTTATTATTGTGCCTATGTGTGAGTTAGTTTTTCCATGTAATGAGTGTTGGAGCTTTGTGGGCTTGTCTACAAAAGTTCCTAGTTAAAGATACTAAGTTTAAGTATGATAAATAAATAGTTTAGTTGGGTTAACCTTTTCTATCTGTTCTATCCTTTCTAGAGCGGTCTGCCTTTCCTTTTATGCTCGAAATTAACTGTTCAGCGAAAAATTCTGAAATTTTTATGAGAGTAACTAGACCCACGTACCTTTCCAATGTCTCTGGAATCACCTTTTTATCTGTTCTGGATCATGAGACATAATTGTTACAAGACGAAGTTTCTACGCAGTCTGGAAATCAGAAACAGTTTCTGTTGTATCCTGTTTTTGGTTAACTTCGTGACAGAATCTGGATTTGTGAGTTAAACAAAGTTGTAGATAATTTCATAAGCTTTCCAACCATATAAAAGTACACCTCTACTGGATAACTGTAACTCGAGATAGGTCAGTTTTACCGAACTACTGGAATTAGGATATGTCCAGAATGTTATCAGATTCCGTTTACTATCTCTAGAATTGTCTATAATGAGGTAATCTCTAAGATTTGATATTGTATTGGATGACAGATGTCTGGAAGAGGACGAGGTCGAGGCCGTGGTCATGGAGCTGGTCCACCACCTACTATTCATGAGCTTTTGGCAATACAGACACAGTTGATGGAGGCTCTGGTGAACAATCAGCAAAACCAGCCAGTTGGAGGAGCACCTGCGCGTGATAAGCGTGGTGAATTTTTGAAGGGTCATCCCCCAGTGTTCACCCATGACGCTGATCCAATGGAAGCTGATGATTGGCTTCATGTGGTGGAGAAGCAGCTTAACATTGCTCAGTGTAATGATCAACAGAAGGTGTTGTTTGCTTCGGGACAACTTCAAGGAGCAGCTCAAGACTGGTGGGATTCATATCAGTATGGCCATCACGTAAATGCCCCCGCCATTACTTGGCAAGAGTTTACAAAGAGTTTTAGGTCCTATCATATACTAGAGGGAGTGATGGCGCTAAAGGCAGAGGAATTCCGCAACCTAACACAAGGATCTATGCCTGTAGCTGAGTATCGAGACAAGTTTGCTCAGTTGTCACGTTATGCGCCGAATGAGGTGGCTAATGATGCCGATAAGGAGCGACTTTTCTTGAAGGGTCTACATGATGGTCTTCAATTACAGCTGCTGTCCAATACTTACCTAGATTATCAAACAATAGTGAATCACGCTATTGTGGTGGATAACAAGCGCAACGAGATGGATGCCAAAAGGAAGAGGCTTTAGGGACAGGTATCTGGAAACAACACTCGCCAGCACACTGGTTTTCAACAAGGCTATCAGCAGAGGTATCCGCCTAACCAATGGAATCGTGGTCAACTTCCTTCACGTAATCAGTTCCTGCAACGTCGTCCTTATCAGCCGCAGAATGGCAATCAACGCCCTCCGCAGCAGAATGGGAACCAGGGTCAGCGTCAGAGTACCCCCAACAACACCCCAATAAGACTAGTGCTCCTAATACTCCCACCAAGTGTTTCCATTGTGGAAAAGAAGGTCACATGTCTTATAACTGCCCTGAGAAGGTCAATCAGCAAACCCCCTAGAAGCAGAACAGTAACCAAAAGCTACCATACTACGGAAAGGTGACTCATGTGTCTGAGGAAACTGCAATGGCGAAACCTAAAGTTATGCTCGGTACGTTCGATGTCCACTCCATTCCTACCACTGTTCTTTTTTATTCTGGAGCTTCGCATTCATTCATATCTCAATTATTTGTTAAGACACATAGCATCCCTTTATGTGCAATGAGAAACCCCATATTAGTCAATTCACCTGGGGGAAGTATGCAAGCTTCCTACAAATGCCTCCCTATTAGTTTAATTTTAAGGGGGGTAGAATTCAAAGTGAGCCCTATAGTGTTGAGAAGAGCTGGGATTGATCTTATTCTGGGACTAGATTGGATGAAGCAAAATCAGACAGTGATTCAGTGTAAGGAAAAGGCAGTAGCCCTGACAACACCGAAGGGAGATCGAATTAGTGTGGAGATCGTAGTGCAGAAGCAGCAGACAGCTACAGAGAATCGACTTGATGATAATGTTAATCAGGAGGATCCAGTTGTGGATGAATTTCCAGATGTGTTCCCCGACGACTTGCCAGGTATGCCACCCGACCGCGACATTGAGTTTATTATTGAATTATTGCCTGGAACTACACCTATAACTAAGCGTCCATATAGAATGGGGGTTAATGAATTAGAGGAACTTAAGAAACAAATAAAAGAGTTGCAAGAGAAAGGTTTCATTCATCCTAGCTCTTCACCCTGGGGAGCTCCAGTGATCTTTGTTGACAAGAAGGATGGTTCTCAAAGGATGTGTATTGATTATCGGTCACTTAACGAGGTAACTATTAAGAATAAGTATCCACTACCTAGGATTGATGACTTGTTTGATCAGTTGAGAGGTGCTTGTGTGTTTTCTAAGATTGATCTTCGCTCTGGTTATCATCAATTGAAGATTCGTGCTACTGATATACCAAAGACAACATTCACAACACGGTATGATTTGTATGAGTATACAATAATGTCTTTTGGCTTGACTAATGCTCCTGCGTACTTTATGTACCTGATGAATAAGGTATTTATGGAGTATCTCGATAAGTTTGTAGTAGTGTTCATCGATGACATATTGGTATATTCCAAGACTAAGGAAGAACATGCTAAACATTTAAGGTTGGTCCTGCAGAAGCTCAGAGAGCATAAGCTTTATGCTAAGCGTAGTAAGTGTGAGTTCTGGTTGAAGGAAGTTGCCTTTCTGGGTCATGTGGTCTCTAATGGTGGAATATCAGTGGATCCTAGCAAGGTAAAGGATGTGTTGAATTGGAAGCCACCAACCGATGTGGGAGAAATTCATAGTTTCTTGGGATTGGCTGGATATTATAGAAGATTTATTGAAGGGTTTTCTAAGCTTGCTAAGCCAATGACAGCATTGTTAGAGAAGAATGCTAAGTTTGTGTGGTCTGATAAGTGTCAGGTTAATTTTGAGGAATTAAAGAAAAGATTAACAACAGCCCCGGTGTTAGTTTTGCCAGATTTGAGTAAGAATTTCTCTATCTATTGTGATGCGTCTCGTTTGGGTCTTGGTTGTGTGCTTATGCAAGAAGGCAAAGTAATGGCCTATGCATCTCGACAGTTGAGGAAGCATGAGTTCAATTACCCTACTCATGACTTGGAGTTAGCAGTAGTGGTACATGCTTTGAAAATATGGAGGCATTATCTGATTGGGCATAAGAGTGATATTTACACGGATCATAAGAGCTTGAAGTATATTTTCACCCAGTCAGATCTAAACTTGAGACAACGTCGATGGTTAGAGTTGATTAAGGATTATGATTTGGAAGTACATTATCATCTGGGCAAGGCTAATGTTGTTGCTGATGCTCTTAGTAGGAAGAGCTATGCTAATGAGGTACAAGTAATGCCTATGTCGAATGAGTTGTGTGCTGATATTGAGCATTTGAACTTAGGTACTACCATTAATGCAGTGGAATTGGTGATAGAGCCTGTATTGGAGCAAGAAATACGCAGGGGTCAGTTGATAGATGACAAAATAAAGGAGATAGTTGGGAATATACCGAAAGGTAAGGCACCTGGATTCCATTTGGATGATAAAGGAACTCTATGGTTTGGGAAACAATTATGTGTGCCTAAGGACAAGGCTATAAGAGAAGTAATTCTACGTGAAGCTCATGAGTCTGCTTACTCTATTCATCCTAGAAGTATCAAGATGTATATGGATTTAAAAGAGAAGTATTGGTGGTATGGTTTGAAAAGAGATGTTGCAGAGTATGTTGCACTATGTGATACGTGTCAGAGGGTTAAAGCTGAACATCAGAGGCCTGCAGGATTGTTGCAACCGATGCAGATACCTGAGTGGAAGTGGGAAGAAGTTGGTGTGGATTTCATAGTAGGGTTACCACGCACTCAGAGAGGTTTTGATTCAATATGGGTCATAGTGGATCGTTTGACTAAAGTTGCTCACTTTATACCGGTTAGAACAATATATTCCAGTGCAAAGTTGGCTGAACTGTATTTGGAAAGGATAGTAAGTTTGCACGGTGTTCCAAAGAAGTTAGTGTCAGATCGAGGCAGTCAATTCACATCATATTACTGGCAGAAAGTTCAAGAGTCATTAGGGACTAAGCTGAATTTTAGCACAGCATATTATCCTCCGACATATGGGCAGACTGAAAGGACTAATCAGATATTGGAAGATATGTTGAGAGCTTGTGCTTTGCAGTATGATACTAGTTGGGATAAGAGTTTGCCATATGCAGAGTTTTCCTATAATAATAGTTATCAGAAAAGTCTATAGATGGCACCTTTTGAAGCTTTGTATGGTAGGAAGTGTAGAACTCCATTGTTCTAGAATCAGACAGGAGAAAGTCAAGTGTTCGGTCCTGATGTGCTTAAGAATGCTGAGAAACAAGTAAGAATGATTAGAAACAATTTGAAAGCAGCTCAGTCATGACAGGAAAGTTATGCTGATACTCGACGGAGAGAATTGACTTTTGAAGTAGGAGATTATGTCTACCTAAAAGTGTCACCTATGAGAGGTGTGAAAAGGTTTAACCGGAAAGGAAAGTTAGCACCGAGGTATGTCGGTCCTTTTAAGATCTTAGAGAGGCATGGTGAAGTGGCATATCAATTGGAATTGCCTGAGAGCTTAGCAGGTGTGCATGATGTATTCCATGTGTCTCAGTTAAAGAAATGTTTGCGGGTGCCGGAAGAACAGATACCGCTAGAGGAACTCACTGTTAAGGAAAATCTCACCTATAAGGAGTATCCAGTAAAGATCTTGGAGACAGCGGAAAGAGTTACTAGGAGCCGAGTTATAAAGATGTGTAAAGTTCAGTGGAGTCGGTATTCGGAAGCAGAGGCTACATGAGAAAGAGAGGAAGATTTAAGAAAAGCGTACCCACAGTTGTTTGAGTAAGCATCGTCTGAATCTCGGGACGAGATTCATTTTAAGAGGGGTAGAATTGTAACACCCTAAAATTTGCATCATTTTAAAAATAGGAGAACTAGATTTATTTACGCAATTTTGTGAACATTTTAACCTAGAGAAATAATAATTTTCAATAAATAAAATCAACTATAAGGTTATATACATGCTTGTGCATACATGCTGCTGCATATTTTTATTTGTGACGATTGGTTTTTATTACAAGAGAAAATGATTTCAAAAATTATTTGAAAATGCATTTGAAATATTAGAATAGGAAAAGAAAATGGAAATCTTCTCCTTTCTCAGCTTTTGGCCCGAAGGCCTGCTGCTGCCCCCCTCTGCATTTGGCCTGCGCTCCTCAATCGCTCGGCCTCCTCAACCGCTCGGCTTCATCAGCCCAGCTAAAGTCGCAGCCTAGTTGCCTTCTCCTGCCCGCGCGCCGCGTAGTGGGCCAGCCCAACCGGCCGAGGCCTAAGCCGCCTCACCCTTCTCCCTCTCTCCGTGTCACTACCATGCCAGGCCCACGTGTAAGCGTTTTCTTCTTCCCTTGCTCATAACCGAGGTGGACTCGACGGTGGAGTCCGACGCCGCCCCGGCCCTCCGCTTGCCTTGTACCACACGCCTAGCCCCTCATAAGTAGCCACGGGTGCTGCCGCCTACCCCTCAACCCCAATCGCAAGCCAGCGTTTCTAATCAACCGCGCAGCCACTCGGAACCCTAAAGCCGCCGCCGTTCAAGCTCGGGTGGAAGAGTTCGTCAACTCCACCACGTCTTCATCACCGTAAGCTTGTGCACGAGCTTCGGGTTGTCGTTTGGAAGTTGTCGAGCCCTTCTTCTTCTTCTTTTCGGTTTGTTTCACTAATATAGCTCCATCCTCATGAGCAGAGCTCCACCACCCGCCATTGGGAGCCACACGACGTCCTCATCCGATTTCCGCCGCTCCGATCCAGCTAGTTGAGTTCGCGATCATCTGCTCTTGCTTTCTGTGCTTGTCCCGTCATCAATGGTGCTCGGAATCACCCTTGCGATGATCTCCGGCGAGGATATGCCTATTCCGGCCATGGCGCCGCCATCCAGCTCGCCGTCGGCCGCCTCCTTATTTCCCCCTTCTGATCTCGGCCACCGGTTTTAGATCCAACGGCGTAGAAAGCCTGATACCGGTTCGACTGCCACTTTTGTAAAAGAGCCCCTCTGGTTTTCTATAATCTAACCTATGGTCCAAAACATGTTTGCAGATTTTGTTTTCTTCATTTGAAAGCGTATTTTATTTCGGTTAAGAATAAATTACGTTTTCAGCTATTTACAGAATTGTCACTAATTTTGTTTTAGCCATAACTTCTTCGTTTTAACTCTGATTTGACCCGTTCAAGTTGCGTTAGGTTCGTAATTTCATAATCTACATGTTAGTGCTACTGTTTAGTAGGTTCTCCACTTTTAAATTTTAAGATTAGATTTAATCTATTACTTTAATAAAGAAAAGCTTGTTTAAATCATAACTTTTTTGTTTTAGCTCTGATTTGCGTGCAATTCACGTCTGTGTTATCCTAGTGAGATGTAGATTCGTTTTACAAACTTTTTATCTTATTTTGCTACTGTTGGTGTACTGTTCTAATTGTAGCTTTGTTTGTTTTGTATGATTGCTCTTGGATGATTGTTGTTGGTGTGTTAGTCGAGAATAGACGGTGAGCAGTGTGTTGGTGATCAAGAGTACTATTACGAACCAGGTCAACAGGATCAGCTAGATCAAGGCAAGTATAGCATGAGATTATCCTTGTTACCTATTCACTTTAATTCACTTAATTCATTATGCATGTGTCTCCTTGTTAAGGATGCCTTAGTATTGATCTTTTTCCTTGAATCCTATGGTTATAGTATTGGGTAGTTTGCTAGTGCTCACATAAACAATGATCTTGTAATTTGACTAATGATATATGCAATAAGACTAAAAGATGATTTTTTTAGCAATAGGGAACAAGAGGGCTAGAGTTTTCTCTAGATTCCTCTCCATAATGACTTATCTGTAAGCGAATATCCGGGACTTATAGTACAGCTATGAGGGCTACATGGCTCTGGCTTTAGTCATATAAGAGGACATTTTTTAGCTTGTTAGTGGTTACCTTTATGGCGCAAGAGGGGTGTGTTCTGGGTCGGGTGTAGTGCGGCTTCTGTCCTTATGAGTATAGGCTGTGTGTCATTGTGCCATACGGAAGGGGGGCTCTACATTTGCAGGGCATAGAAACCTAGCGGCCCTTACTTGTTAGACGAACCTTAGAAATACTTCATAGTGAAACTTAACCGTCCAATGGGGAGTCATGACCTCGGACTTTTGGGGATCACGACTCATAGTGAAAGTGTACAACCTCTGCACAGTGTAAAACTGGTATAACAGCCGTGCTCATGGTCACGAGCGGCCTTGGACCCTTATGGAATAGAGATCACTATTAATTTACTTGTTCTTGCCATTCATTATTCTCTTTACATGATCATGTGTTTATTATGGGAATATCACCTATTTGTTGCTAATCAATTGCTTAAAACATGATCAACTAAAAGCTACATGCAGTTAAACCAGTGTCTACCCTATTTGAGCTTCAGGAACCCCATGTTACACTTGTTGAGTACTTTTGTGCTCACCCTTGCATTCCCCCACCCCAGGATGGACTTCCGAATGTGCAAATAGTGATTACTACTACTACTTTCCTGAAGATTACTAGACTTATAGTCAACCAGTTGACGTGCCTGTGCTATGGAGCTAGCTACCACAAGAATATCTTATGTTTCCGTTTAATTATGTGAAGATTCTGTGATAATATTCATTATGTAATAAACATTTGTGATGATACTATTTATATTTGTCATCTTATGTGTGAATGATCTCTGGACACACATAAGATTATGCATTCTATTTGTTCCTTAAAAATGGGTGTGACAGTGCTCTAGGACATCTATCTGATTTGGACCATACCGTACATACACATGCATATATATACTTGTGCATGTTAATTTTTCTTGCTGAACAGGGGATAGCTGATTATGTGTGGTCTTTCCTATTAATCAGCCACAAAGAAATTAGGATGTGTGTCAATTGAAAAATAGAGGGAAAACTGACAATACAATACTGCTTAGAGTTTTTCTATTATGTGAATGCAACTGTGCTTTTTTGAATGTAACTTCGTTTTAGCGCTGTCATGTTCTCCACGAAATGGCCATATGAGTGCTAATTTTTATTTCATACAAGTTTAGAGCTCCCTCAGCACATCCTCTCTCATGATTTTTAATAGACCTATGTTACAAATTATTGTGATGCATATAGTAAGTAGTTTGAGTGTTTACAGTATACTAAAAGCACTTCTCCTGTCACTGTTTTAATGCATAGTTACTATAACTGATTTACATTCAACAAGGGTGCTACCTTGTTCCTCTTCCTTAGCTGAGATCATAACAGTGAGCAAATATAGAGTACTCTTTATCTGCAGAATAGACTGCTGCAATGTCTCTATAAGGGCAAAAAGCATAGGAATCTAGTTTGAAGCAGCAGATAAACCGTGTAGTCACCTTTATCTGTATTTTTTTTACCTATATACAATTCCTATAATTAACTTCATGTGTGCACTGTGTTGTTTTGTGTTCATGTGGGAGGGAGGCCTTGGAGGTGTGCATGATGTTGGATAGTCACCAGGAAGCCAACATATGATATTTTGCTTTTGATAAGTTGGAAATGAGGCATTTTGTAGTGAATCTAATTAGATTGTTTGAGTCAACATATGGCTTGCCTGCCATTTAACCTAGCTAGGTTGTATGTGTTCTTTTCCTCTGTCATGGATCAGAATCTCATATGATAGAACTTGATGTATTGCTATATGTTGGCTTCAATGAAAACTTGAGATATCTTTATCTAGTAATGTGGTTGATGAGTGTTGTGGGCAGCAATGGTTACTTATGTACATGGTTGATGAGTAATGTGACATGTTATGGATGTTTATTAGGTTTGAAATCTGGTTAATATGAAATTAATATTATATATAATTGTGTCAGTTCATAGCGACTGATTATTGGTTGCCAAAAACTTTGATATCCTCAAACCATTAGCCGCTAAAACATGTAACAGATCATCGGTTGGTGTAAATATTTGCGTCCAACTATCGATCGCTATAAACCCTGTGGGTCGCTATAGACTTATAGTGACGCCACTTACAGCGAATTATACATCGGTCGCTATAACGTTATATCTATAACAGCTTATAGCCACCGTTTTGGAGACACTACATATTGGTTGTGGTATAGTGATATGGAAAGGGTTTAAAACTATTGGGCACCTAAAAAACTAAGAACTAGGAGGGACAAATCATAAACACAACCACAAGCAGCAACCCAAAAAAACTCTACAACCCTAAGACAAACACGAAATCAGTATACCTATTGTAACCATAATCAGTATGGTTTCTATACCTAATTAGTATGTCTACTGAGCCATAATCAACATGGATGTTGCAACCCTAATCAGAATGGATGACACAACACTAACCCATGTCTAAAAATTCTTAAAAGTAGCAACTTGAGCAGATGATAGGGCAAACACCATAACCCTAATCAAGTATGTCTACTACAACCCTTATCACTATGGGTGTTGCGACCCCTAGTCAATATAGATGTTGCAACCCTTACCCGTATGCAAGAATATACATGACCCACAGTTGATATTTCTAAAAAGTATCAACCTGAGCAGACGGTAAGACAAACCACATAACCCTAATCTGTATGCCTCTTGCGGCCCTAATCAGTGTGCCTGCTGCGATCCCAATCAGTATGTATGGATGTTGCAACACTAATCAATATCTCTCTGTGTCCCCTAATTAGTATTGATGCTACGATGCTAATCAATACGAATGTTGCAACCCTAACTAGTATGCACAGAGTATAGCATACCCATATTTGAGAATTTTAAAAAGTAGCATCCTGAGCATACGGTAGAAAGAACCCCATAACCCAAATCAGAATGGATGCTACAACCGTAATCAGAATAGATGCTGTGAACCCTAATCAGTATGGATGTTCAACACTAATCAGAATAGATGTATAAACAAAATCATTAAAACGACCCATAAATTACAACATGCTGTCAACTTGGGGCAAACCATTGTCAAAATCCATGCATTGGCCCCCAAAAACAAGAAGATGCCAACTGGGAGGGCAAACCAATGTCAAAATCCTGGCAACGGTCCCTATACCACGAAAGGCTTCCAATCAAAGGCTCAAACCATAGTCACAATCCTTTAAGTGACCACTAAACATAACAAGCTGACAACTGGGTGGGGGTGGCAAATCGTTGTCAAAATCCTTGTAGTGGCCACAAAACACAGTAAGCTACCAACTAGGTTTGGGGGATAAACCATAATCACAACCCTTGAAGCAAACCTAAATCACAAAACGCTGCCAACTGGGAGCAAAACATACAACCCATGCAGTGCTCTCTAAACACAACAAGATGCCAACTGAAGGGCAAACCATTGTCAAAATTATTGTCGTGGCTTGGAAACACAACAAGCTGCCAACTGGGGTTTGAGGCACAAACCATAGTCGCAACCTTGAAGCAAACATATATCACAAAAGGCTACCAACTAGGGGTCAAAGCATAGTCACACACTTGCAGCGACCCTAAATTACAACAAGTTGCCAACTATGAGGGGAAGCATAGGGGAAACTAAAATTTGTAATCTATGCATACGGTAGGTCCAAAACCACTATCCTAATCACAAAACATATGCGACTACTAGTCACAATGGTTATTAATGCCTAATCACAATCCATGTGTGACCCTTAATCACAACCTTTACTGATCCCTATTACAGTCTCTGCTGCAAACTGTGGGAACATAGACAAATATAAGGGACAAAACCTACACCCCTAAATACAAAACATAGATATAACATAGAATATTTGAGATGGAGCTTTTCATATGAATAAAAAAAAGTAGAGGATAAAACCCCACGCTCCACCTAAATATAAGCAATCTCAGGTGCCCAACGTCCGGATAGATATTGGAGACAAAATGGCTAGGTTCAAGATGAAGCTTTGCCCATAAAATGTTCCTTTCCAAGATCCAAATTGGGACAGTGATTGATGGATTTGGTCCTTAGAAACTAAGGGCACGTTTGGCTAAGTGAAATGTTTCTGTTTCTGTTTCTGCTGGGAATGAGGAGAACCAGAGCCAAACGTAGTAGGAGCTAAACAAAACGTTTCTGTTTCTCCTCGAAGCGTTTATTGCATTCTTCACTAGAACTCAAAACGACAATATCCTAGTTTTGCAGTGATTTTCTTCCGTTTCTTTGCCTCTCTTTTATGCTAATAATTGTATTTTTTAATTATAACCCCTTTTAAGTGCAACAAGTTAAAATGGTTTGTATGTAACTTGTTCTTCGCCCACAAAAAGCTTGGAATCTTTTAGAGCATATTTTTATTTATATGATTTTTTAGAAAAACATATATTTTCTTACGAATTAGAATCCATACTAGCCAAGCCTTCCCTCCCACTTCAGACAGAGACGCCAAAAAGATAAAACAACACGGAGAAAAGTTCACGTTTTTAAAATATAAACAGTGTAGAGCGGGCTCAATTGTCAGATATAGAAACAATAAAGAACAGCAACGGACCGAGCGGCCGGCTGAATTAAACTGTTGCTATAAAACAATGACGTGATCAAACGGACAGAAATTGGCCTGACGGGAGGACATGAAACAACCGAATGTCCATCAGCTTTTCCGTAAAATTAATATAATTAATGATTAGTCGTATGAATAAAGTTCAGATACTTTCAGCTAGCACTACATTTTTTTATGGATATGGATAACTAGGATGGGTTGGCGCGCTCTGCCGTGCCCGACTTTTTTAAGGTGAACAGAGTAAAATAGCGAGGGACAGTATGCGAGAAAGTGATAAACAGTGACCGAAACACAGAAGAAAGGACGGATGAATAGTGTCATCGCCAGCGTTACAGTGAGCTACAGTCGCCAGCGCGTGGGCACGGTCGCCCCAACAGTGTCATCGCTGCCCTCATCAACATCTCACCAGGCGATGAAAGCTTGCGCTGTGGACGGTTCTAAGAGCATGGCTAGTAAGCCCGCCGGCAGCTGGCTGTATAACAGGGCCACGTCACACCAAGCCATCGAAGAGAAGCACTCGTATAATGAGCCGGTGATAAAGTTGTTTCTACCGAGGTTTAAGTATTTTATATATGTGAATGGACAGCCAATTTCTTGTGGCTCTATCTTTGTGACCAGGCGAAGCAAGCTACTGTGGGCTGGGTATCCACGTGAGATTGAGCCGCATGGGATCCGAAGGATGAAGGCAGCGACGTCTGTACCGTCTGCACTGGGCTGCAAGCCGGCGTAGTTTTCTCGGTGCCTGTGCTACAGCCGGGCGAAGAGTTTACCGCCCGCTTCCTTCTCTCTCATGCCTTCTCTCCTCTCCAGCTCAGATTTTGCTGATGTGGAGTTCCTCCTAGCCGGCTAACTGCACCTTGTTATACTTGCTCTAATCAAATGACGTACTTCCGTACTCTTTCGTCTGCTC
This sequence comes from Saccharum hybrid cultivar R570, assembly GCA_038087645.1. Classification (NCBI taxonomy): domain Eukaryota; kingdom Viridiplantae; phylum Streptophyta; class Magnoliopsida; order Poales; family Poaceae; genus Saccharum; species Saccharum hybrid cultivar. The sequence goes on along the minus strand of JAQSUU010000743.1, from coordinate 4,542,579 downwards.
CTCGTTCCTTTCTCCATCCTATACTCACTGTCAGTATTGGTGGACCACCTCATCGTTTGCAGTTTTTTTTCGGTCTCAATCTTTAAGTATAAGCTATAGTATCTGAACTTGCATACAACACATTACACACACGCACCTGCCCACTCACAGCCCTAGCAAACAAGCTAAATCTATAACCTATACTTAAACTTAAGAGTACACAGCTAAGAGATCTGGCATTCTCGCATGACAAGCACGTCACCTCTAGCTACTGTAAAACATCCGTGTTTAGTTGCAAATTTTTTTGCAAAATGATACTATAGCAAATTTCGTTGTTATTTGACAATTAGTGTCAATCATGATCTAATTAGGCTTCGTCTCGTCCATTTCATCTAAACTATGTAATTAGTTTTATTTTTTATCTATATTTAATGCTTCATGCATATGTCCAAAAATTCGATGTAACAGGAAATCTGAAAAATTTTATAAATTTTTTTTGAGAACTAAAAAGGGCCGAAGAAAACCTGAAATAAATTTGGAAAAAAAAAACCCTGCGAGACACGCGAAGTTTAGAACCCGCGAACGGTCCCGTCCTCACCTTAAGCAGACCAGCTGAGCTATCACTTCGGTCCTCTGCTAGTCTCGTAGACCAGGAAACTCTCGAGCGATCCGTTGTCAAAGACTTTCATGCCCGCGAGCGTCACGTGGGTCCGTACGTCCGCGTCACGCTCCCTGTTTGCTCCGTAGTCAGAAGCAGCTTATGTTCGGTGTACGGTCCCTGACACACACACGACCTGTTTGCGCGGCACCTCCGATCCCTTGCGTGCATCTCGCGCCTCCTCTTCGGCCTTGCTATCCAGCACCAGAGCATGGAAGGTGGTTGGGTCAGCCAGAAAGCGACGCGCGCGCTGTCCGAGGGCGACAAGTGGATCGGAGGGTGTTGGCTTTTCTACCACGGCTGTGTTTAGTTCCTTAAAAAAAAAACTATGCGAAAAAAAGATTCTCCGTCACATCAAACTTGCGATACATGCATGTAGTACTAAATGTAGATGAAATCAAAAACTAATTGTACAGCTTGGTTGTACTTTGCGAGACGAACGTTTTGAACCTAATTAGTCAACGGTTGGACACTATTTACCAAATAAAACCAAAACATGCTACATTACTTTTTTACCCCTTTTCAGAGATCTAAACTCAGCCCACGTCGCAGTTCGCCAGCTACCTTTGTCAATTATCCTCTTGCACACTTTTTTTCCAGCAAAAAGTACATGCACGAATTTTTTTTGGCCCTTAAAAAACTTGTATTTTTTAGTAACAACCCTCCAGCAGCTAGTTTTTATTTCCGTGAAGTAGCGCATTTTGTCACGCCAACACTCATGCATGACTCACCAACAACCATGAAATTCCGTGCACATACGTGGAACTGACGTGGACTGAAGTCACGCCGGACGAATTTGCGTGACTAAGTCACACCATATATTCGCCAAGTCTTTTGGCACGACTTGCCCGTATAAAATAGGCACGCGTGGACGGCCATCTTCCTCCTCTTTCCTCCCTCCCTCACTCTCAAACCCGAGCTCATTCGCTCCTTTGGCGCCAGCCACCGCCCCTCGCGCCTACACTACTACCTAAATCATTTTCGGAGGTGGGCACGGCGCCCACCTCCAATACAACGCCTGCATTAAAGTCGTTTGGCACGACTTGCCCGTATAAAATAGGCACGCGTGGCCGACCATCTTCCTCCTCTTTCCTCCCTCCCTCAATCTCAAACCCGAGCTCATTCGCTCCTATGGCGCCAGCCACCGCCCCTCACGCCTACACTACTACCTAAATCATTTTTGGAGATGGGCACGGCTCCCACCTCCCATACAACGCCTGCATTAATCAGGCTTTCCAGAGGCAAGAGTTGTACCCGCCTCCGTTAATCCATTAACGGAGTCGAGCACCTTAACACGCCCAACTTCGTTAATGGTCCACCTCCGTTAATCCATTAACGGAGTCGAGCGCCTTAACACACCCAATCTCGAGAAAACCCTAAAACCCAAAAAAATTTCAACATCGAGGATTCGAACCCGAGACTACCATTCAGTACTAGTGCCTCTTTACCACTACACCACACAATCATTTATGACCATATATAATATGCTATCTTTTTATATCAATATTTAATAATCTTGTATTGAATATTTTGACTACTAAATGAACTCAAACGAAAAAACATTCAACTATAAAGTTTTAAATCATGTCAAGCACTACAACTTTGGTATATGATGTTTCTCCATCCGAGATAGTTTGAAAAATTAAAAATTTATATTTCAAAATATGTGAATTTAAAAATATTTGAGACTCTAAACAACTTCAAATAAAAAACTTATCAACAGCAAACAAACAGTATCTCAGGTCGGCCACTACAACTTTGGTATTAACTACGTGAACATTCGATGTCGTTTAGGAATTTTAAATTTTGAATTTCATAATCTATAAAGTTTGAACACATATTTAAGACTTTAAATGACTTCAAATAAAAAACTTTTCAACTATAAACTTGTAGACTGTATTGAGAACTATAACTTTTGTATATGACATGTTAACATCCGAGATTGTTTGATAGTTTTAAATTTTAAATTTTAAAATCTATGAACTTACAATAATATTTTGGGACCCTAAATAGTTTCAATTCAAAAACATTTCAACTATAAAGTTGTAGATCACGTCGAGCGCTACAATTTTGACATAAAGTTTGTCTTCATCCGTGTTCATATAAAAAAGTTATGAATTATTTTTTGATGCAACTATTTACGGATGCGGACATCTTAAGACGCCCTCCTCCAAAAATCGATTTGAGGAGACGGACGCTTAGAACGACCGCCTTTGAAAATCATCGATTACCTGAGGTGGACGTCTTAAGATGCCCGCCTTCAAAAATCGATTTACGGAGATGAACGTCCTGAGACAACTGCCTCCGTTAATCGATGATTTTCGGAGGCGGTCATCTTAGAACGCCCGCCTCCGTAAATGATTTTCAATGACGGGCATTTTCCTGAAGCTCCTCTAACCATTTCTGGAGGCGGGCGCTAGGTGTGCCGGCCTCTGTTAATAATTTGGCGTGTCTTGCAAAATTATTTTTGCAGTAGTGCTGGATCCACCCTTCCCCTCCCCAAACCAAGCCTACAACTGGTGGAAATCACTCGGGTAAGGTACCTCCTCCATCTCCTCCGCTTGATTTGGGTCCTTGCCATGTATGTTGTTGGATTTGACGTGGTTAGTGTTTGAGCGTATTAGGTGGCAGTATGTATGAATGTATATCGATTGGGATAGATCAGGTGTACCATATCATTTAGTTGGTGTATGGTTTCTTTTTCCCCACATTTACAATTTGTTGCTTGCATGGTAGCCAAATTTAATTTTTTGATATATACATATTATATGAAGAAGTAGGAAAGATTCAAATAGATTTGGTATGTACTGGTCGTCATTTGCAATTATGGCTTTGAGCTAATGTTAATAGGTGGTAATTGGTTGCTTCCTAGTCATGATCTTTATATAGATAGTCTACTAGTTATGGCTTAGGGCTAATGATATACATTGTATACTAGATTTGAGATGTTCACATTGGCCATTGGTCCTGATCGGTTAGTTACTTGTGCATTTGTGGTTACTCCTTAGAGCTAATGAACGTGGTTGGTAGTTTTATGTTGTAGATGGCATCCTAGTTCGATCGTGTTGTTCGGTTTTTTAGTGGTGGCACCATAAATGAAGATGGTCAACTTGTTAAGATGAAGAAAGAATTTGCTAGATTTGAGAACCCACCTATTTTCAATGAAGTGGTCACTAGAGTTAGATTGCTTTTGGATGTTCCTGAAGATGGTTTTGAGGTGTTTTTTCTGTGGTAGCTTCGATGCTAGTGACAAAAGGGCTCATTATGTTCTCATGCCATTTAAGTCAGATGATGATTGGAAGTTTTACAAGGAATTAGTCAAGGGGGTCTCAAGTGAATTGTGTGGAGGTCATAGTGGACACATGTAGTAGAGTTAGGGTGAAAATGCCATCATGGAAGCGAGGGTAGATGCCAATGTGGGTCATGTTGATGAGGTAACCCAAGACGAGGCAGTTGAGCAAGTAACCTAGGAGGATCTAGTTGAACAAGTAGCCCAAGAGGTACCTAGTGCATCGCCTGAAGCAACAAACTTGATCATAGACCTATCTGGGGTATTGATTCGTGAGTTGGCCCAAGATTGTTGTGGTTATGACGAGGCTGTAGTCAATAATGACTATGAGGAAGGGATGTTTGAGCAGCAGTAAAGAGAGAGAGAGGATGAACAAAGGGTGCTTGATGATACATATGCTGATGTCGACAACCATGACTTTTAGTGGTGTGGATGTGAAAGAGTGGTGGAGACTAGCGATTGTCGGGAACTAGCTGTAGAGGAACAGTTATAGGATACGTATTGATCAAATTTTTTTAACTTTGACTAGTTTTATATAAAATCTTGACAACATTTATATCACCAAATATGTTTACTATAAAAATATATTCAGTGATTCAATTCATCTAATGATACTAATTATGCATGATAAATATTAATATTATTTTATATATTTGACCAAAGTTAAAAATATTTGACTTCTCGAGAAATAAGAATAATACTTATTCTATAACGAAGGGAGTACGTGTTTCTTGTGTGATCAGTCAAAATACGTTATGCATTTGGCTAATCATGTATGTGTACATGCAGACCAGATATAATAAATAAACAACTTCGGATGCAGGTAATTAATTTCATTTGGACTCTCAGCATCTCACTTGTTAGCCATCACATCATATGGATGCAAGTAATTAGTTACTATGGCCCTGTTTATCCAGCTTATAATCCGTACTTTTCAGCTTATTTTTTCAGTCGAAAGAGTAATTTTCTCTCACAACAAATCAGACAAGAGTGTTTTTTAAGCTGGCAGCTCATCTTATTCACTTAGTACGTTTTCTTCTTTTTCTTCTCGTCAGTCCTAGCGCGTGCAGCAATTGGACGACTCCATGACACGAGATACACGCCAAAGTTTTCTAATCCAGCATAAAGAACAACATGCATTGTGTGACGAAATATTAAATGATATATAGGTGATAGTAACTACCTACTCCCTCTGTCACAATTAACTATCGCCGTTGGTTTCCGTACCAAAAGTTTAACTCGATTTATAGAAAATATATACAATATTTATACCTCCAAATAAATTTATGAAAAAAATAGAATTAAATATCTATCTAATGATATTAATTATGTACCATAAATATTAATATTTTTTATATATATATTTAGTCAAAGTTATTTCTCAAAAAGTAAAAACGATAGATATTTAGCGATAGAGCTAGTATTATGCTATATCAGCTAGCTGTACTATCGTCCTATCCTATATGAAAATCTCAACTGACAAACTGATTGATCTTGAATTCTCACCATCTTTCAATTACATCACATCATTTTTTGGCAAACAGCATCCTGCCCTATTCCACCTTTCTTTTTAATTTTACCACAGCACGCAAAGGAATCTTACCATATATGTTTATAAATTAACTACTTCTTACGATGATATATGTTTATAAATTAACTACTTCTTACTATGAATATATAAAAAACTTAGAGTAAACATACATATTGTGCATACATTTTAACTGAAATATTGTGACATATAAATTGATAGTATAATTCTAAGCACTATACTTTTTATTAAAATACTACTACATATATAATTCCGTGATAAATAAATTCAACATCTGAGCATTGAGGAGGTTAGTATGGACAAAAGGTAGCTGTGATCTCACTGGTCATTGAGATTTCAATGGAGTAAATGATGATTAATAGACTTAAATATTAATATCCTCTTGAGCAATGTTAGGACAATTAATTGGCCCCTCATAGATCTCACCTCAAGCTTTACCACCAATGTTAAGCGTCTAGTGCAGACTTAAATGACAATTTATGGCATCATAGTAATAAAGTGTGCAGTCTACGGTCTAAAATCCTTATTTTTAATAAAATACAAAATAATAGTTTTGAGCAAAAGGTAGTTGTAATTTAACATAAGGATAAACCATTTGTGACAACTAATAAGATCAAATTTTGAAAAATCAAAATATATATTTATGACATCATGACACATGAGCTGCAACAAGTGCCACCATAACTTAACTAAATGTTTCAATTATATGCATATTGAGGAAGATGGAGGTGCCATGCAGAGAGAGAAAAGCTATGGATATTGATGGATAAAACATAGAGTAATTTGTAAGTTTATCACGACTGGATAGATATTACAAAGCATCTATATGTACACTGTGTTAGAAAATAAACAAAAAAGAGGGCACAATGATAACTAACATTTTTTAGTTATAGGTACTAAACACAAACTTCTAATACTTTTGTTTTCTAAGAACATGATGATAAGCTAGTGATGCCTAATTCCAAGTCTGGATACTGTGTGATAGATTACGTATCATGTCTTTTTTATTTTTCCTACGCATATATGTGGCAAAGATATTTCATTATTTTTTCCGACAACAAGAAAGGTTTTATTGAAAATTTAAAAGTTAGTGCGCCTCAGCATCATCACAATTTTTGAAAGTTCAATTTAGTAAAAAGTTCAAAAATCCTAGTAAAAGTACAGATTTGATTAACAAGGTATAGAATCCATACGAGACATAAAATATTTTTTCACTCAACGGGATGAGTACTAGAATTAAGTCCTTGTTTAGATGCCTTCAAAATTCTAAATTTTTTCTTTTCGTTCCATCACGTCGAATCTTTGAATATAGGCATGGAGCATTAAATATAGATAAAAAAATAACTAATTGCATAGTTTTTTTTTGACCTCCCTTGCTTAGTACAAGACGTAGTATCCATCCATGTGCGTACTCACACCACACGCACGCACACACTCACACACCTACGCACATATCAGGACCTACAGCTACACACAGACTATAGACCGCGTCCTTGATGAGATCGACCAAACCATCCTGGCCCGGTAGACAACGGGCACGTTGTACTGACCCTTATAGCATCACGCGTGGGAGGTAGCGATTTATTCCTGGGGATAAACCCCGGTGAGACACGAGTGCATAGCTAAGGAGCCGTGCAGTTGGAGCACCGCGTGCGTCCCGTGCGGCACCACGGCGGTCGTGTCCTACCATCGCGTGCGGCTGGCCATCGGGTCTGTCGCGGGGTTCTGCGGCCAGAACGAGAACGCCACTAAGGTCGGCAACGTCATGGCATGGGGCACCGCGGTGCCCGTGCCGCGGTTCGCGCGCGACAGCCTCGCCGACGAGCTCGGCCGCAGGGAGGCGGACGTGGACGTGAAGCTGATGGGCCCCGTGAGGTACTGCGCCACCTGCTACCAGTTGGTGATTGAGTGCAAGGCCCGATTTTTTTTTAAAATAATATTTTTTATGATTAATCATAAATTTAGAAGCTGTTATAAAAAAATAGACATATACAAGTCTGTTGGCTCCTCAACGGCCATAGGGCCCTGTCACACTGCCTGATAGGCATGTGCTGCTGAACGCTACTTGATCGACGTGCATGCTACTGTACCGGCATGCTACTGTTCAGAGGTCTACGGTGCACCACGCTTAGAAGTTCAGGGGCAGAAATGCATTGGGAGGTGGGACCCACCCTGGTGCATTTGATCTCTTGGCTGGCTATATATATATATATATATATATATATATATATATATATATATATATATATATGTTACATTCATAAATGATGTCCATCGAAAACAGTTAGCTGCTGTTGCCTTTATTAGACCAAAGAGGCTGAGATGCACGTGGACATGGTCTCAGGAAGGCAAAGCAGCTGGCCACACTTGTAGCATAGGGAAACGTGTCCGCTCCTCACCACCCGGGTCTACGAATCCACACTTTTGGAGGTACTATATTCGATGGAAGGGACACGTCGCAGTTCACCAACCACCACCCTGCTCGCTCTCCCTCTTCCTCTTTTCTCTAAGTTGAGGTGCTGCAAAGTTTTTTAAAAAATATCACATCAGATATTTCATGTAATGTCAGAAGAGGTTTTCGAATACTAATAAAAAAACTAATTACAAAGCTTACCTGAAAATCGCGAGACGAATTTATTAAGCCTAATTAATTCGTCATTAGCATATTTATTAGTGTAGCACTTTAGTGTTAAATCATGGACTAATTAGGCTCAAAACCTTCATCTCATTATTTTTAACCAAACTGTAAATTAGTTTTTTTATCTACATTTAATGCTACCTAAGATTCGTTACTGTAGTTTTCGTGAAAACTCTTTAAATCTAAACACGGGGTATTATTAAAAGCGAAGCGTTTCTTTCAACTTACTTTTTTATTGTCAAAATATCGCCGTGTTCGTCTGTCCAACCTGGCTTCTAAACGTACGAGCGTGACCATCTTTTTCTACCCCTTTGTCTGCCTTTTCACATGGTTTCCAGATATACAGGGCCTACTCGCTGCTGCTACTTCTGGAGCTGTTGCTGTTGCTTTTCTTCACCATATGAACAGTCCTGTAGGGGTGCTTGTTGCAGTAGCAGCCGCATTCCTGCTGTTGGTTTTTTTATTAACAGAGGCAGTCACTGTCCGGCTCTGTAAAACATGATTAACAGTGATCTATTCCATACGTTTCAAATTATAAGATATTTTTGTCTTTTCTAGATATGTTGGTTTTGCTATGTATTTAAATATACACTGTCTACATACATAATAAAAATAATATATTAAGAAAAGTCAAAACGTTTTATAGTTTAGAACGGAAGAAGTATATGTACACTATTGCACACTGTTTATGCAAGCGATTTTTCTCTCTCCTCTCTCTCAGAGCCGATGGGAGCAGGTGGAGCTGAAAAACTGGCCAGAGATTTTGCTACTGTGATTTCGCCATACAAGCCGGAGCTGCCTGGCCCTGTACCAAGGGGGCCATATCTCACTTATTAGCCATCGCATCGTATGGATGCAAGCAATTATATCCACCAGCCAGCTCATCTTCTTCACTTACGTTTTCTTGTTTTCTTCTCGTCAGCCCTAGCGCCTGCAACAGTTGGACGACTCCATAATCGACACAAGGGACACGCCAAAGTACCAGCATATGACGTCACGCAGACGAACTCATATACAGCCTCCACTAATCTTGCCAATAGCACATTTTTTTGCAGCCTATAACAAAATCCCGCCCGGCCTTGGGACTTGGCCATGCACCATCGCTTAGCTGCAGATGGTGGCACTACATGCTTAGTGCTACGACCATGGGTCACGATGTATATATCTGACTCCGCGATGGCAGACCAATTATATTTGGCACTGACTGATATCAACCCATTGTTAACTCATCATATATAGGCCTTGGCCATGCACCACCGCTTAGCTGCAGATGGGTGGCACTAGATGCTTAGTGCTGCGACCATAGGCCACGATGTATCTAACTGCGCGATGACAGACCAATTTGGTCACTGACTGATATCAACCCATTGTTAACTCATCATAGGCCGAGTCAGCTGAACTTACCCTAAGGAAGTTGTATGGACAACTATTTTCTTAATTAAAAACCGTAACATTTCGCCTCTTATCCACAGTTGACGAGCCCCCTCGCCTGGACAGGTCGAAGTCGAGGCAGGTTAGAATAGCAAGTGTCTAGGCAAGTTAGAATAGCGCATGTTTCGGCACAGTACAACGCATGCTTCTAAAAATTGGAACAGATAACGCGATTGCTGAATAAAACTCCGGGCTGCAACCATCCAGGTGACCATGCCACCAGTTGTACGTTTCATTGCAATGCATGCACATATTTGCTAGTCCAGCACAAACTACAGTATGCATTGTGTGATGAAATATAAAATGATATATAGGTGACAGTAACTACCTATTATGCTATACTAGCTAGCTGTACTAATCCATCATGGTTTCGTCCCATCCTATATGAAAATCTCGTCACAAGGTACAACCGAAAAACCGATTGATCTTGAATTCTCACCATCTTTCAATTACATCACATCATTTTTTGGCAAAGCAGCATCCTGCCCAATTCCACCTTTCTTTTTTAATTTACCACAGCACAATGATCAAGGTTAACATGTTTATCCCCCTGATCACCTCCAACCACTCCTAAAGTCCTAACCCTAACCGGGGGAACGGGGCTGCCGCCAGCAGGCTTGTCTCCACGGCTCCCGGTGAACCCTTGTCTCGTCGGTCGGGGGTTCGCCGTGCTACTGATGGCCTTGTCTTCCCCTCACACGTTCAATGGCCCCTGAGCCGAATCTTTGCTGAAGATTGCCTGAAAGCAATGGACACTTAGAGAAAAAAACCTTCGCGCCGCAGGGGTTACGGTCCGCAGCGAGGGTCGAGAGACGGGTGGGAGGGTCGAGCCGAGGTCGCCCTCCCCCAACAAAATACGTGATGAATGAGCCAAACACTGATAATGTCGGCCATCAATATTATTTTAGATAATGATTAAAAGCATCAGAGACATGGTGATTAGTTTGAATATTTTATTTGGGCATTTGCATTTTTATTTTATTTTCAATTTGTTAGAATAATTCAGCGAAGTTAAAAAATTACTTTGATTTTTTATTGATTTGAATATTTAAGTGATGTTAGAATTTTAATTTTCTAGTTTTTAGGTTTATTTCAAATATATTAGATTGTTTTAGTGAAACTAAAGTAGGCGGGGCCGGTATGTGAGGGTGACATGTGGATTCGATCGGAGGGATCAGAGTTTTTTGCTCTTAATTTCCTACCAGGTCGCAGTGCTCCAACACCACTCTGCTTCTAGATTATCACTTTGCGTGCTCGCTCTCTCTCCCCCTTTTCTCTAGCGAAGCGTACATTTTTTTTATTTCCTAAAATGTCCCGTCCGTCCGTTTTCATCCTTACCTGACCATGGCTAGTCATGTATGTGTACTTGCAGACCAGATATAATAAATAAACAACTTCGGATGCAGGTAATTAATTTCATTTGGACTCTTGGTACGTTTTCTTCTTTTTCTTCTCGTCATTCCTAGCGCGTGCAGCAGTTGGACGACTCCGTGACACGAGGTACACGCCAAAGTTTTCTGGTCCAACATAAAGTATACAACATGCATTGTGTGATGAAATAAAAAATGATAGGTAATAGTAACTACCTATTATGCTATACCAACTAGCTGTACTAATCTATCATGGTTTCATGCTATCCTATAAGAAAATGTCATCGCAATCGACAACTGACAAACCGATTGATCTTGAATTCTCAACATCTTTCAATTACATCACATCATTTTTTGGCAAAGCAGCATCCTGCCCTATTCCACCTTTCTTTTTTAATATACCACAGCACGCAAAGAGATCTTAGTATAAGTACTAATTGGAGGCCCCAAAATCATAGTATTACTAATTAGAGGGCACTCCATGTTAATCCTTATGAGATGAGCTAAAAAAATAAATCTTAGAGTATCTCATAAGAATGAGAAAGATCTGGCAATCAATTCAGTAGACTGAAATAACCATTGATAGTAATAAACATTGGATCCATTTTTCTTTTAAAAAATTACTCACCTATGCTGTTATGAAAGACAGCATAAAATAAGCCCTAAATCTACATCTAAATTACCCATCTATCCATTTTATGGAACATAATCTAAAATAACCCATAAATTTACATCTAAATTACCCATGTATCCATTAACATAATCTAAATTAAGCTCTCTAAATTTGTATCTAAATTACTACTTCTACCATTGTTAAAAATAAACTAAACTATCCTTCAAATCTACATGTAAATTATTGACGTCTGCTAATATGAAAAATATTTAAATAACCATAAGGTACTCCTATATATGTTTATAAATTAACTACTTCTTACTATGAATGTATAAAAAAACTAACTTAGAGTAAACATGCATATTGTGCATACATTTTAACTGAAATATTGTGACATATAAATTGATAGTAGAATTCTAAGCACTATACTTTTTTACTAAAATACTACTACATATATAATACCATGAAAAAGAAATTCAACATCTTAAGCATGGAGGAGGTTAGTATGGACAAAAGGTAGCTGTGATCTCACTGGTCATTGAGATTTCATTGGAGTAAATGATGATTATTAGACTTAAATATTAATATCCTTTTGAGCACTGTTAGAATAATTAATTGGCCCCTCATAGATCTCACCTCAAGCTTTACCACCAATTTTAAGCGTCTGATACAGACTTAAATGACAGTTTATGGCATCGTAGTAATAAAGTGTGCAGTCTACGGTGTAAAATGATTATTTTCAATAAAATACAAAATAATAGTTCTGAGCAAAAGGTAGTTTTAATTTAACTTAAGAATAAACCATTTGTAACAACTAATAAGATCAAATTTTGAAAATCAAAATATATATTTATGACATCATGACACATGAGCTGCAACAAGTGCCACCATAACTAAATGTTTCAATTATATGCGTATTGAGGATAGATGGAGGTGCCATGCAAAGAGAGAAAAACTATGGATATTGATGGATAAAACATAGAGAGTAATCTGTAAGTTTATCACGACTAGATAGATATTACAATAGCATCTATGTGTACACCGTGTTAGAAAACAAACAAAAAAGAGGGCACAATGATAACAAACTTTTTTTAGTTATAGGTACTAAACACAAACTTCTAATACTTTTGTTTTCTAAGAACATGATGATAAACTAGTGATGCCTAATTCCCATTCCGGATACTGTGTGATAGATTATGTATCATGTCTTTTTTATTTTTCCTACGCATATACGTGGCAAGGATATTTCATTGTTTTTTTTCCGACAACAAGAAAGGTTTTATTGAAAATGTAAAAGTTAGTGCGCCTCAGCATCATCACAATTTTTGAAAGTTCAATTTAGTAAAAAGTTTAAAAATCATAGTAAAAGTACAGATTTGTGTAACAAGGTACGGAATCCATACGAAACATAAAATATTTTTTCACTCCAAGGGATGAGTTCTAGAATTAAGATAAATTTTGCTTTTGACACATTTGGAGGTAGAACTCCACCCTGGTGCATTTGATCTCTTGGCTGGCTAGCTAGGTGCATGCATATATATGTTACATTCATAAATGAGGTCCATCGAAAACAGTTAGCTGCTGTTGCCTTTATTTGACCAAGGAGCCTGAGATGCACGTGGAAATGGTCTCAGGAAGGCAAAGCTGCTGGCCACACTTGTAGCATAGGGAAGCGCGTCCGCTCCTCACCACCCGGATCTACAAGGCAATTCTATAATTGAGATGTGTCTTTTTTTTTCTTGAAGAGGACCTAGTGCAGCTGGAGTATAAGGACTTTTGAACCATACGAATGCAAAAATTGAGGAATAGAGAAAAATATAAGAATTTTGTATGAATACAGTTGCAAAAAAAGAGAAGTGGAAAATATAAGAATTTTTTAACAAATGATCGTTTGGATAGAGCATAAGAAAAACGTAGAAATCCTAAAGAATTTTCAAGCCAGATAAAGTCATCCGTTTAGTCGATCGCCTTCTGGTGGAACAGGAAGTGCAAGAGAGGGTTCATGGAGCGGGCTCTTAATGATCCCCATTGGCAGCGACTATGGAGATGCATAGTGCCACCCAAGGTAAAGGTTTTCTGGTGGACAGTATCCCATGACTTTATACCTTTGCAGTGCAAATCTCCATCGTCGACATATTAAGCAAATAGATGTGTGCGACTTCTGTGGCAATGGTGAGGAGTCGACTTATCATGCGTTGACACGGTGTATGTACGCATTCAGTTTTTAGGAGAAGCTCAAAACTCTCATGAGTATCAAAGTACCCGAACTAAATCTAAGAACCTGGACAAGGGACTTGTTGGATCCTTCTTGTTGTAAAGATGGAGACCGAGAAGTGATCTTATGTGGTATGTGGTCGCTTTGGAACTCCAGGAATGATCGGTGACATGGAAAATCATCAAACGAACCAAGGCTGGGGGTGGAGTGGGCGCTGGAGGCATGCTTCCACCTATCACCTAGCTCCCAAACTCCAGAAGATGGGAGACAACCGACGCAGCAAGATGAGAGATGGCGGAAACCAGATGAAGGTTTTTTAAAAGTTGTAACACCCTAAATTTTTCATAATTTCAAAATAGTTAAATATGATTTATCTGTGTAATTGAGTGTGCATTCAAATATAGAAAATAATAAATATTGTGAAATTAAAATTCATCATAAGATTAGCAACATGTTGATGCACCCATGCTGCCACATTTTATTTAGTGTATTGATTGGTTTTGATCCAAAGTGCAAAAGAATTTCAAAAACTTTGGAAAATGGATTTGGAAAAAAATCAAATAAGAAAAAGGAAAAACTTCTTTTCCTCTCCCTCCCTCCTTTCGGCCCAGTCGGCCTGCTGCCTTCCCCACCGAGCCGGCCCGCGCGCGCGCCTTCCTTCTTCCTTGCTGGGCCGGCCCGTCAACGCTGGAAACGGCCGCTGCCGCTCTCTCCTCCTCTCCGCTGTGGCTGACTGCCCGGGCCCGCGTGTCGGCGCACTCCTCAACCTCCAGTCGCCCCCTTCCGTCTCGCTCGCACAAACAACAACCGCTGAGCCGCCCGCGCCCACGATCTCCGTGCGTGGGAGCGTCTCCGCGCCGCGCCTGCCTTCAAAAGGAAGCCGAAGCTCCACCGCTCCCTCTATTGCCCTTCTCCGCTCCCTTTTTCGCTTGCGTGAGGCCACAACCGTAGCACCGCAAGTTCACCGGAGGAGCGTCCGTTGCTTCCGCGTCGGCCACCGTTCCCGAGCCGCCTACACTCCGTCGACTCCGCTCGGTGAGCTCGCCTTCATCCCCGCTTCCTCCCCATGCTTTCATATTCTGGTTTAGTGGATTCTAGGGCCGTAGTCTTGAGCACCGGCGAGGTTCTCGCCACCGGCCATGGCGGCCACCGCATCAGTTGTCATCCCCGCCCGCGCAAAGCGCTCCTTTGGACTTGCCATCTCCCCCGCATCAGCCCTATGGCCTCGGAGGTTGATTTGGTGGCCCGTAGGCCCCGTTTCCCCCGCACCGGCGAGCTTTCCATCGCCGGCAATGGCTGCGCCGCCGTCTCCACCCCCAACTCCGGCGGCCGCACCTCTCTTCTCCCCCTCCATTTAATCCCGCCCATCCATCGCAAGATCAACGGCCGAAATCAGCCGATACCCCTTCGCCAGGCATTTTGCTAAAGAGACCCCATTCCTTTCAATAATTCACCCGCAGTCCTTGGCTGGATTTCAAAATCAAATTTCCTTGATTTATTTTAAATCCGAAAATGGTTTGATTTATTTACAGAATTGCCACTGCAGTAAAACGCTTATAAAATCGTCGTTTTAGCTCCGATTCAACCCGTTCAACTTGCGTTAGTTTTGTAATTTCGTAATCTACGCATTAGTATCACTGATAGACCTGTTAGAAGCTTTTGAGTTTCTCGATTAAGTCTAGTTTAATAGCTAGTTTTGGAACCTTGTTTAGCGCGTAACTTTCGCGTTGTAGCTCCGTTTTTCATGAACTTCGCGTCGTTGTGATCGTAGCGAGACGTAGATGATTTTGATAAACATTTTATTCAGATTTATTTATTGTTGGTGTACTGTTCTAATCGTAATTATGTTTTGCTTGTATGTCTGCTTCGAATTGCGTGTTGTACTTTGTATCGTTCGAGTTCAGACGGTGAGGAGTACGTTGGGAATCCGGACACGTACGAGGAGCAGCAGGACCAGTAGCAGTTCATGAACCAAGGCAAGTATAGCATGGGCCTACCTTGTTGTCCTATTCATTATATAATGTACTCATTATGCATGTGTCTAATATTGCTCGACTATAAGGACTCCCTAGCTAATTGATGACCTGTACCTTGATCCCTATGGGTTTTATTTGCACATGGGTAGAATGCTAGTGCTTTAACTAAACATGATCTATACTATGATTGATGGAAC
The DNA here is from genome assembly GCA_038087645.1 of Saccharum hybrid cultivar R570. Lineage (NCBI taxonomy): Eukaryota > Viridiplantae > Streptophyta > Magnoliopsida > Poales > Poaceae > Saccharum > Saccharum hybrid cultivar. Next base: position 4,526,664 of record JAQSUU010000743.1, on the reverse strand, counting down.
CAATGGATGAACATGATGGTAACAGTGTAACCATAGGGTGAATGTGCAGATGATGTGGATCATGTTGCCCTAAACCCTCCGTAAGGACTTATCTGTAGGGCAAAAGCTAGGACATATAGTGCAACCGTGAGAGTCATATGGCTCTAACTTTAGCTCAGTAATAGGATCTTTTCTAGCTTGTTAGAGGTTACCCGAAAGGGCGCAAGAGGGGCTTGCCACTTTGGGTATAGAACTGCTTCTGTTCTGATGTGTATAGCCTGCGGGTATTGTGCCATCGAAAGGGGGGTTCTCTATATCTGCCTGCCGAGGAAACCTCGCGGCCCTAACATGTTAGAAGAGGCCTATGGAAGGCTTCATAGTGTACCCTGCCTACTCACCTTGGGAGTGTTAGGGGGTCGACGGGCCCCGGGCAAATGGGCAACACGACTCACGGGTAAAGATGCACAACCTCTGCAGAGTGTTAAAACTGTTATAACAGCCGTGCTCACGGTCACGAGCGGCCCGGAAAACTCATAGAATAAATGGTTACTTGATTCTTGGATGAACTGTGATGATGATGACGAGATCATAATGATGCTTTCTCTTCTTAATTCTGGTAGTGGATCATGTGGGTTAAATGGGAGCTTGAGCATAACTTAATAATGATTAATAATGAAATGTTGATCTACTAAAAGTGCTAACTGCAGTCAACCGTGTCTAACCTTTTTGAGCCTCATGAATCCTCATACTATACTTGCGGAGTACAAGTGTACTAACACTTGTTGCTATTTTGTTTTTGGATAAAAATACCGGATGGGTAACAGATGACAGTTTCTACGAGGACTTCCCGGAAGATTTCTAGGTTTAGGTCAACCAGTCGTCCTTCCTTGTGGATCAGACACTACGCCTGAGAGTGGCTATTTACTTTTTCGCTTGTTATGTAAGAACTACGTGATGTAATAACGTTATGTATGTACACAGTGATGATACTTCTGTTAATTTGTCGGCTTATGTGTGCGACTACTCCTGGGGCGCACATAAGATGTATGCACTCTATATTATCCTTTAATTGGAGTGTGACAAATTGGTATCGGAGTCATTTCGACTGTAGGACGCAAACCTAGATAGAAATGGTCGCTTCTAGGAGTTTAACTTTATTTATTTACTTGCTACTATCTCCATCTTGATATTTTATTAAAATTTTATGCTCTATTTCTTATTCTATTGCATAAAATATTGACTCTGATAATATTTTATATCAAAACTCTAGATGCCTCGCCTCAGTGCCGCTGCCTACATCGCCCAGTTCATTCCAGCAGCACCTGCTCCACCAGCACCACCAGCAGTACCACCAGTGGAGCCAAAGGTCGCCCACATTTCTGACGAGGAAGAGGAGGAACCCATGGAAGAGAAGGCATTTTCAGCGGCTTCATCTGATGGACCTGCTTCGACCCCTGTGGTTGCACCCATCCCACATGTGGATGCGCCAGTCCCCGCTGCTACACCTCCACCAGTTTCCCAGGCCGCTTCTGCACCAACACCAGTGTCCTCCCCAACTGCTTCAGAGGAGCCGGAAGAGATAGGATGGACCACCAGGAACAAGTTTAAGGAAGCTCCCGAAGATGCCCATTACCACCACCTCCTTACCACCATGCTAGTCGAGTACTATCCAGAGTTTGCTGCCTCGGTGAAGTACTACTGTGCAGAGCACACGCATCCAGTGGAGGCGGCATACTGGAAGACCAATGTGATCATCACCGATTGGAACAACACCGACCAATCTCAAGATGTTGTGACTACCCATAGCCACCGAGCCAGGCGTGCCAGTGCCTATGACAGCATGGAAGATGCTGCGCAGGCGGCGTACCTGTATTACCATGGTCGGCGTTTTGAGGACATGCAGAATGATCGCTACCGGTATCTTCCACGCTATGACCCGAAGGAGAAGACATGGGCGGTGTTGGCTCCTCCAGCTTCTGATCCCACCTTGGACACCACAGTGAGGCACCTCAGCGCCATGCAGGAGGCCAACGAAGCACTCAGGGAAGAGCTTCGTGCGGCGCAAAAATCTGAAAAACGCCTTCAGAACCAGATAGATGAGATGGCCGTTCAGCTAGGACAGCCTACCATTTACAAGAAGAAGGCCAGGGAGTTCACCATGGTGGATCGCGCACCTTAGATACTTGCAGCCCCACCATAATGAATGCGTTTTAGATCGAGAGTCGTGTCAAGTTGGTGTATGTTTTGTGAACCTTTTGTTGTCTCGTTGATTGTGTTGTTGAACTTGGATGATTTGGAGTTTGTATGATTGCTGGAACAGTGTGGGCTTGTCCACATGTTCTTTTTATCAAAACCTTAAGTTAGTGTTTGTTTAACTTAGTTGGGGTTTAAATTTCTGCATCACTGCTGTGCTGTTTTTCAGAGCAGTCTGCAATGTTTGTCTCATATCTCTAAATCTCTACGTCCAAAAATTATGAAATTTTTGTGGAAAGAACTAGACTTGCTTACCTCTCATTTCCCACTGGAATCACCTCATTATCAATTTTGATTTGAGAGATATGCCTGCTACAACCTGGCAAGTCTGTGCAGTCTGTAACCTAGAACAGAAATTGTTTAACTCAGTTTTTGATGATGTTTTCGTCTGTATCAGTGAAAAAGTTCTATACAAAAGTTGTAGCAGACTCTTTAAGCTTTCCAACGATGTATGCCACGCTTATTTTGGATTTCTGAAACTCGGGTTACACTTCAATTTCAGATCTGCTGTTGTAGACACCCGTCCAGAAATTTTCAGTTCTGTTATTTACCTTTTGTAAATAAATTGTAAACTCTTGGAAGATCTCTAAAAGTTTGCATATTTGCTTGGAAGCAGATGGCTGCCCGAGGAGGACGTGGCCGAGGCCGTGGACGTGGCCGTGGACACGGAGCTTTAGTGGATCCACCTCCGCCACCGCCGGTGACAATTGAGCAGTTGATGGCCATGCAAGCGCAGCTCATGCAGACAGTGATGGACCGTCTCGGTGAGCAACCAGCAGGAGCACCCCCACCTGTGCAGGTCCGTGACAAACGTGGTGAGTTTCTGAAAGGACGCCCACCTGTGTTCACACATGCCTCTGAACCTATGGAGGCGGATGACTGGCTGAGAGCTGTGGAAAAGCAGCTAAACATTGCACAGTGCAACGACTTAGAGAAAGTCTTATACGCCTCAGGTCAACTCCAAGGAGCTGCTCAGGATTGGTGGGAGTCATTCCAGTATGGACGTCCAGAGAATGCTCCAGAGATCACGTGGAAAGAGTTCACGGAGAATTTTAGGTCCTATCACATCCCTGAGGGACTTATTGAACTGAAGCAAGAGGAGTTCCAGGCTCTCAAGCAAGGGTCCATGTCTGTGGCAGAATACCGCGACAAGTTTGCACAACTGTCGCGATATGCCCCGGCTGAAGTGGCCAGGGATTCTGATAAACAGCGTTGTTTTCTAAAAGGGCTGTATGATGGACTCCAACTACAACTGATGTCCAACAAGTATGCCAGTTTCCAGGAATTGGTGGATCGTGCTATTGTGATTGATAACAAGCGTAAAGAAATGGACCTCAAGAAGAGGAAGCTCCAGGGACAGGCGTCGGGTAGCAGCACTCGCCCGCGAGCTTTCCCGTAGCAAGGTTTTCCGCAGAGGAACCAAGGGCCACCCAACCAATGGAACAAAGGCCAGTATCCCCAGAGAAACCAGAACCAGCAGCGTCCCTAGTACCCACTGTAGTTTGGTAACTAGGGCCAACGGCGTCCCCAGCAACAGCAAGCTACCAATCAGGCGCCACGTCAGGGAGTGCCCAACAATGCTCCAACCAAGAGTGGCACCCCAGGCAACCCTAATGCTTGTTACAACTGTGGAGATGTGGGACACTATTCGTACCATTGCCCAAAGAAGCAGAACCGGCAGGCCCCGCAGAACCAGCAGAACAACCAGAGACCCAACGCTCGACCTCCGTTCACCGGCAAGGTGAATCATGTGACGTCAGAATCAGCTCAGGAGGCGCCTGAGGTTATGCTGGGTACGTTTAGTGTCAACTCCATCTTTGCTATAGTACTTTTTGATTCCAGTGCCTCGCATTCTTTTATATCATAAGCTTTTGTTAGAATGCATAGTATACCCCTGTGTGCCATGAAGGATCCCATGCTAGTAAATTCACCAGGGGGTAGCATGCCAGCAAATTATTGGAGCCCTTCTACTAGTATATTCCTAAGGGGGGTAGCTTTTAAAGTAAATCCAATTGTTCTGAGAACCGCTGGGATTGATCTCATCCTAGGAATGGATTGGATGAAGCAGCATAGAGCAGTGATACAATGTCAGGAGAAATCCGTTGTTGTGACAACTCCAAGTGGTGATAGAATTTGTGTTGAAGTGGAAGTGCAAGCTCAACCAACTGCCACTGTCAACCAGCTGAGCGATGTTGCCAACCAGGAGAATCAGGTGGTGGATGAATTCCCAGATGTGTTTCCCGATGAACTGCCAGGTATGCCACCTGATCGCGACATCGAATTCCTTATTGAGCTTTTGCCTGGAACTGCACCCATAGCTAAGAGACCATATAGAATGGGGGTAGATGAATTAGAATAACTAAAGAAACAAATTAAGGAATTGTAAGAGAAAGGTTTTATTCGTCCTAGTTCTTCACCTTGGGGAGCACCTGTTATATTTGTTGATAAGAAAGATGGCACACGAAGAATGTGTGTTGATTATAGGTCTCTAAGTGAAGTCACAATCAAGAACAAGTACCCACTCCCTAGAATTGATGATTTATTTGATCAGTTGAAAGGTGCTTGTGTGTTCTCAAAAATTGATCTCCGTTCTGGATATCACCAACTAAAAATTCGTGCATCTGACATACCTAAGACAGCATTTACTACCAGATATGGCCTTTATGAGTACACAGTGATGTCTTTTGGACTAACAAATGCACCTACATACTTTATGTATCTGATGAACAAAGTATTCATGGAGTACTTGGATAAGTTTGTAGTGGTATTCATAGATGATATCCTAATATTCTCCAAAAATGAAGATGAACATGCTGAACACTTAAGACTCGTTTTACAAAAACTCAGGGAACATAAGTTGTATGCAAAAAGGAGCAAATGTGAGTTCTAGCCGAAAGAAGTATCTTTTCTGGGACATGTGGTCTCTAATGGTGGAATAGCCGTAGATCCCAGTAAAGTGCAGGATGTGTTAAATTGGAGAGCCCCAGCCAATGTTAGTGAAATTCGTAGCTTTTTGGGTTTGGCTGGGTACTATAGAAGGTTTATTGAAGGATTCTCTAATCTAGCTAAGCCTATGACAACCCTGTTAGAAAAGAATGCCAAATTTGTTTGGTCAGACAAATGTCAGGCTAACTTTGAGGAGCTAAAGAGAAGGTTGACAACAGCCCCAGTGTTGACCCTACCTGATTTAAGTAAGAGTTTCTCTATTTATTGTGATGCATCTCGCCTAGGCCTTGGATGTGTGCTTATGCAAGAAGAAAAGGTTGTGGCCTACGCATCCAGGCAGTTGAGAAAACATGAACTGAATTACCCAACACATGATTTGGAATTAGCCGCAGTTGTCCATGCCCTGAAAATCTGGAGGCATTATTTGATCGGACATAAGTGTGATATCTATACTGACCACAAGAGTTTAAAATATATTTTTACTCAGTCTGAGTTGAACTTAAGGCAACGTCGTTGGCTGGAATTAATTAAAGATTATGATCTGGAAGTGCATTACCATCCTGGAGAGGCGAAAGTTGTTGCCGATGCACTTAGCCGGAAAGAGCTATGCCAACGGACTTTAGTTGACATTTATACCAGCAGAGTTGCGAGCTGAAATAGAACATCTCAACTTGGGTTTTGTCAATAATGTAGTAGAATTGGCTATAGAACCTACATTGGAGCAAGAGATACGCAAAGGTCAGTTGGAGGATGAGAAACTAAAGGAGATTGCAGAGCATGTAGTGGTTGGAAAGGCACCAGGTTTCAGGTTGGATGAGAATGGAACTCTATGGTTTGGAAAAAGAATATGCGTACCTGAAGTGAAAGCTATCCGTGATATGATTCTGCAAGAGGCACATGATTCTGCTTATTCTATACACCCTGGAAGCACCAAGATGTACTTAGACCTCAAAGAGAAGTATTGGTGGTATGGTTTGAAAAGGGATGTGGCTGAGTATGTGGCCCTATGTGATACTTGTCAACGGGTGAAAGCTGAACACCAAAGACCTGCAGGATTGTTGTAACCAATGAGAATACCAGAGTGGAAATGGGAAGAAGTCGGTATGGACTTCATTACTGGATTACCCCGCACGCAACACGGATATGATTCAATCTGGGTAATAGTGGATCGACTTACTAAGGTAGCCCACTTCCTACCAGTCAAAACCACTTATAGTGGCGCAAAGTTAGCGGAGTTGTATATGGAGAGAATAGTGTGTCTACATAGGGTTCCAAAGAAGATTGTGTCTGACCGAGGAACTCAGTTTACATCACATTTTTGGCATCAGGTACATAGTGCTTTGGGAACAAAGCTAAATTTCAGTTCTGCATATCATCCCCAAACCGATGGACAGACAGAGAGGACCAATCAAATCTTGGAAGATATGTTGAGAGCTTGTGCTTTACAGTATGGTACTAGTTGGGATAAGAGTTTGTCATACGCTGAGTTTTCATATAACAACAGTCACCAGAAAAGTCTCAAAATGGCGCCATTCGAAGCTTTATATGGACGAAAGTGTAGAACACCTCTATTCTGGAATCAGACAGGTGAAACCCAAGTGTTTGGGCCTGATGTCCTACGCAATGCAGAGGAACACGTGAGGATGATTAGGGATAATTTGAGAGTAGCACAGTCTAGACAGAAAAGCTATGCTGATATCCGAAGGAGAGAGTTGAGTTTCAAAGAAGGTGACTATGTGTATTTAAAAGTGTCACCAATGAGAAATGTGAGAAGATTCAATATGAAGGGCAAGTTAGCACCGAGATATGTGGGACCTTTCAAGATTCTGGAGAGACATGGAGAAGTGGCTTATCAATTGGAATTGCCAGAAAGTTTGTCAGGTGTGCATGATGTGTTCCACGTTTCACAGTTGAAAAAGTGTTTGCGGGTACCAGAGGAGCAGATTCCCTTGGAGGAGCTTACTGTTAAAGAAGATCTCACGTATGAGGAGTATCCGGTAAAAATTCTTGAAACTACAGAAAGAGTTACCAGGAGCCGCACTATAAAGATGTGCAGAGTACAATGGAATCGTTATTCAGAAGATGAGTCTACTTGGGAAAGAGAAGAAGATCTGAGAAAGTCTTATCCGCAGCTTTTTGAGTAAGCATCATCCAATCTCGAGGACGAGATTCTCTTAAGGGGGTAGAATTGTAACACCCTAAATTTTTCATAATTTCAAAATAGTTAAATATGATTTATCTATGTAATTGAGTGTGCATACAAATATAGAAAATAATAAATATTGTGAAATTAAAATTCATCATAAGATTAGCAACATGTTGATGCACCCATGCTGCCACATTTTATTTAGTGTATTGATTGGTTTTGATTCAAAGTGCAAAAGAATTTCAAAAACTTTGGAAAATGGATTTGGAAAAAAATCAAATAAGAAAAAGGAAAAACTTCTTTTCCTCTCCCTCCCTCCTTTCGGCCCAGTCGGCCTGCTGCCTTCCCCACCGAGCCGGCCCGCGCGCGCGCCTTCCTTCTTCCTTGCTGGGCCGGCCCGTCAACGCTGGAAACGGCCGCTGCCGCTCTCTCCTCCTCTCCGCTGCGGCTGACTGCCCGGGCCCGCGTGTCGGCGCACTCCTCAACCTCCAGCCGCCCCCTTCCGTCTCGCTCGCACAAACAACAACCGCCGAGGCACCCGCGCCCACGATCTCCGTGCGTGGGAGCGTCTCCGCGCCGCACCTGCCTTCAAAAGGAAGCCGAAGCTCCACCGCTCCCTCTATTGCCCTTCTCCGCTCCCTTTTTCGCTTGCGTGAGGCCACAACCGTAGCACCGCAAGTGCCCCGGAGGAGCGTCCGTTGCTTCCGCGTCGGCCACCGTTCCCGAGCCGCCTACACTCCGTCCACTTCGCTCGGTGAGCTCGCCTTCATCCCCGCTTCCTCCCCATGCTTTCATATTCCGGTTTAGTGGATTCTAGGGCCGTAGTCTTGAGCACCGGCGAGGTTCTCGCCACCGGCCATGGCGGCCACCGCATCGGTTGTCATCCCCGCCCGCGCAAAGCGCTCCTTTGGACTTGCCATCTCCCCCGCATCGGCCCTGTGGCCTCGGAGGTTGATTTGGTGGCCCGTAGGCCCCGTTTCCCCTGCACCGGTGAGCTTTCCATCGCCGGCAATGGCTGCGCCGCCGTCTCCACCCCCAACTCCGACGGCCGCACCTCTCTTCTCCCCCTCCATTTAATCCCGCCCATCCATCGCAAGATCAACGGCCGAAATCAGCCGATACCCCTTCGCCAGGCATTTTTCTAAAGAGACCCCGTTCCTTTCAATAATTCACCCGCAGTCCTTGGCCGGATTTCAAAATCCAATTTCCTTGATTTATTTTAAATCCGAAAATGGTTTGATTTATTTACAGAATTGCCACTGCAGTAAAACACTTATAAAATCGTCGTTTTAGCTCCGATTCAACCCGTTCAACTTGCGTTAGTTTCGTAATTTCGTAATCTACGCATTAGTATCACTGATAGACCTGTTAGAAGCTTTTGAGTTTCTCGATTAAGTCTAGTTTAATAGCTAGTTTTGGAACCTTGTTTAGCGCGTAACTTTCGCATTGTAGCTCCGTTTTTCATGAACTTCACATCGTTGTGATCGTAGCGAGACGTAGATGATTTTGGTAAACATTTTATTCATATTTATTTATTGTTGGTGTACTCTTCTAATCGTAATTATGTTTTGCTTGTATGTCTGCTTCGAATTGCATGTTGTACTTCGTGTCGTTCGAGTTCAGACGGTGAGGAGTACGTTGGGAATCCGGACACGTACGAGGAGCAGCAGGACCAGCAGCAGTTCGTGAACCAAGGCAAGTATAGCATGGGCCTACCTTGTTGTCCTATTCGTTATATAATGTACTCATTATGCATGTGTCTAATATTGCTCGACTATAAGGACTCCCTAGCTAATTGATAACCTGTACCTTGATCCCTATGGGTTTTATTTGCACATGGGGTAGAATGCTAGTGCTTTAACTAAATATGATCTATACTATGATTGATGGAACTAATGGATGAACATGATGGTAACAGTGTAACCATAGAGTGAATGTGCAGATGATGTTGATCATGTTGCCCTAAACCCTCCGTAAGGACTTATCTGTAGGGCAAAAGCTGGGACATACAGTGCAACCGTGAGAGTCATATGGCTCTGACTTTAGCTCAGTAATAGGATCTTTTCTAGCTTGTTAGAGGTTACCCGAAAGGGCGCAAGAGGGGCTTGCCACTTTGGGTATAGAACTGCTTCTGTTCTGATGTGTATAGCCTACGGGTATTGTGCCATCGAAAGGGGGGTTCTCTATATCAGCCTGCCGAGAAAACCTCGCGGCCCTAACATGTTAGAAGAGGCCTATGGAAGGCTTCATAGTGTACCCTGCCTACTCACCTTGGGAGTGTTAGGGGGTCGACGGGCCCCGGGCAAATGGGCAACACGACTCACGGGTAAAGATGCACAACCTCTGCAGAGTGTTAAAACTATTATAACAGCCGTGCTCACGGTCACGAGCGGCCCGGAAAACTCACAGAATAAATGGTTACTTGATTCTTGGATGAACTGTGATGATGATGATGAGATCATAATGATGCTTTCTTTTCTTAATTCTGGTAGTGGATCATGTGGGTTAAATGGGAGCTTGAGCATAACTTAATAATGATTAATAATGAAATGTTGATCTACTAAAAGTGCTAACTGCAGTCAACCGTGTCTAACCTTTTTGAGCCTCATGAATCCTCATACTATACTTGCGGAGTACAAGTGTACTCACACTTGTTGCTATTTTGTTTTTGGATAAAAATCTCGGATGGGTAACAGATGACAGTTTCTATGAGGACTTCCCGGAAGATTTCTAGGTTTGGGTCAACCAGTCGTCCTTCCCTGTGGATCAGACACTATGCCTGAGAGTGGCTATTTACTTTTTCGCTTGTTATGTAAGAACTACGTGATGTAATAACGTTATGTATGTACACAGTGATGATACTTCTGTTAATTTGTCGGCTTATGTGTGCGACTACTCCGGGGGCGCATATAAGATGTATGCACTCTATATTATCCTTTAATTGGAGTGTGACAAAAGTTAACATAGATGGGGCCTTTGTGTAGGACTCATGTGAGGGAGTAGTTGGAGCAGTGGTGCGCGGTAGCTCAGACCAATTGCGAGTGGCCTCTGCGCGGCGATTAAGCTCGGTTGGTTCAGCCTTATTAGCTAAAGCAGAGTCCCTTAGAGAAGAGGTCCGTCTAATTCCGGCAGGCACTCAAGACCATATTATAGCCAAGACAGATTGCCAGGTGTTGGTTTCTCTTTGGAAGAACAGGGGTATACCTCGCTCGGAAATTGCGACAATTCTGAACGTGGTGGAAGAGTTGGTGGCGAGCTTCACGTCCTTCAGACTGGTGCATACAAGACGATTAATGAACCATGCAGCTCATTTCTGTGCCCAGCTCTCTTTAGTTTATTTTCATAATTTTGTGTGGCAATCTCCCCCTAGCTTCTTGCAGAATTGTCTGCAGTTGGATTGTAATAGTTCACCTTAATGAATGAAACGTTTGCTCCAAAAAAAATGAATATAGCAGTGTTGTGAACGTGATTAGAATTATTGATTTAAACATGGATGTCACCCTACATACTCTATAAATGAACCAAAGGAGGAGTGATCTTGCGTTCCAACTACCACGGTTCGTGCTCTCTTCAACTCAAATTTGTACATCTGTTTCCTTTTTAATAAAAAACCATCTCGTTTTTGTATTGGTGCCAGCAGCCACTTGTGCGGGCCATTCTAGTTTTATCACGCTCTCACTAATAATGTATAATATGCCCATTTGTTAACTTTTAGGGATATGCTTAGCCAAATTTTAGAAGCTTTCAAGTGCCACATGGAAATGTCAATAGAATATTTGCATAGAAAATACTTTCAAATAATTATACATTAAATGACTTTCAACAACAATACTTTGGCAAAATAGTGGTAAAAAAAACGTGTGTTGTAGACAGAATCAATGTTCTAAATGGAAGTAGGAGTATATAGTATAGCATTGTATTTCTATATGTGACACATCAGTGAGGCATCCATTAGATACAACCACTGTAATTTACAGTATCATAGTTTTACTTTCTATGATATATCTAAGACAACTAATTGTCGTAGATACTTCGAGAGATTATGTCCTATGATACCATCTAATGTAATACCAGTTCGTGCCGAAGCTATATCTTGGGCAAGATAACTATATATGTTCCATCTCATTGTATCTTACTAGGCCAGCAAAACTTCAACGTGTAGTAGATGACTATATATGTTCAATGCATGATACCACCCCATTAAAAATAGATTAATGCCATGTGGGCTTAAGGGATGTGGATTGTATCTTTCACAATTACAAGCAGAAACAAATAAGCAGTTTCTCACCTCAAATTTTGGCAATTCAATTGTTAGATTATTAAATCTAAGAATCTGCTCCCCGAGCTTATGGATTGTTATAATCTATAGACCGCTTTCGCAATCTACAACCCGAAACAAATAGGTCTATCAGTTGGTGTGACTTGAGTAAGATATAGATCGTTACATTTGACTAAGACATAGATCATAGCTAGAGACTAGAGACAAGATGCAAGTCTCTTTCAGTCTAGTGCGATTCCATTTCTGTGCCCTCCGAAGCTGCTATATATAAATCAATCACTCCGTGGAGTCAAGTGACCCAAACACAACAAGTGGCTAGTTAGAGTTACTTAAGTTCAGAAATATGATCTTCCCCCCAGTCTTCCTCGTTTCCACAAGCTGGAATAGCACCCAGAAGGTAATTTATGTATGGCACCACTATTATGTAGATACATATAGTTCCCGTTGTTGATATATATCTTAGACGAACTAAATCATTTATATCTTGGAATATACTATATAAATCGCTCTCTTGATTCATGTTTCATTATCTCAAAATTTTTTGCAGCTGCAGCAGGCAACTACTACTAGTAGTAACATTAATATTCCTCCTGCATCAGCTGTTGTTGCTGGTGAAGGCAATCTTCTCCAGTATGGACAAGCCATGGCCGCAGAGGCGCTTACCGAAGGAGGTGGAAGCCGCGATGGTAGTGCCCCAGCAGCGCAAGCCAACGCCCAACCGAGGTCCATGTCTGAGCGCTCCAAGCTGCTGAGGATCCCAAAGCCAGAGCCGGGGCTCAGGTGCCCGCGCTGTGACTCCACCAGCACCAAGTTTTGCTATTTCAACAACTACTCCTTCGCGCAACCGCGCCACTTCTGCCGTAACTGCCATCGCTACTGGACGCGTGGCGGCACCCTCCGCGACATCCCCGTCGGAGCTCCACACAGACGCCGCCGAGCCAAGGGCAGCAAGCCCAGTGCTGCGGCCACTGCTGCATCGGCATCATCAGCAGCACTAGCGATGACTTCGTCGTGCACCACCAATGTCGTCGCGCTCGCGCCCACTCCACAACAAGCTACGGCGAGCAGCAGCGCTTCGCCGGTCCTGCCACAGTTGTACGGGCTCGCCAGCATGGACACCCCGAATGTTGGCTCCAACTTTTCATGGCCCGGGGCTGCTAATCTGTTGGTGGACTCGGCCGGTGGGAGGGCTGTATCGGAGTCGAAGATGGAGCAGCAGCGGGGAGCGCTATCGCAGTCTTCGCAGATGCACAGTCTCCCAGTATTCTCGCACGCTATTGATCAGCAGCAGGGGCCGGCAGTTGCTGTGCCGGTGACAATGGCGACGCCGCCGAGCTTGTTCCATCCAGGGTTATGGAGTGGAAGCTACGGAGGCATCTACAGTGGAGGCGAAGGTCAGTTCCATATGATCACGAATCGAGATGAGGAGTGTTCAATTTGGGCCATGCAAGCAGATGTGAATGGTTACACTACTTCCTAGTTCCTATGATCCTATCCCAGTTATCCTGCAGGTAATTAACCTCTACTCTGTTGCAAAGAACTTTAATTGAAAAAAGCCATCGCAAAGCACCTTTAAATTTCAAGATGCTACTCTGTAACATTTCCATCCACAATAGATGTTCGTTAGAGCCATCAACATGTTGAGAATTGCTCCGGTACTCCTCTTTTAAAAATCTACACGCATCCTAAAGCGATTCCCTATTTATTTGCCATTTATTCCAAAATATGTGTGGAGCATGTTTGCCTTCTCTTTTGGAGTAGTTGTCTGACCACCTTCTTTCACCCAATTTTGGATGTGGATTAAATGGAGGGCAAACAAGAAACGCCATCTGTTTTGAAGAAAAGAGGATAAAATCTCTCACGCAGATCATTTGTTTGATTCGCTCCTTGTTTATGTATTGGTCAAGGCTTCAGAAGGAGGAGGTCGCTTCCTGATGAAGCATGGCGCAGAGATCCTGAAGAGGGTGGCCCTACAGTTCCATCAGCAAGGTCAAAGAGGGGATGATGAATGTAATTTCGTGATCATCTAGTCAAGGAGCCTCCAAGGATGGTATCTGGAAGGCGAGTTTTGGATCTTGGGCACGGCCTGTGTGCCGTAACAGCCGCTCTAGGCTTGTAAATAAGTCGTTTTGCTTAGCCTTAGTGGCGAGACGCTTGGTTTTTGGTCTTTGCTTGTGTTTTTGCTGTTTGCGGAAGGTTGGTAGTTCTACTTGCCGATTGTCTGAACCTTGGGTGTTCAGTTCAGTCGGCAAAATTTGTTAGCTATGGTTAACGGCTCATGGATGGTTAAACTTTTGTAACTTTGTTGCTTTTGAGTTAGAAAAAATATGCTGTTGTTCTTCCCTCACTCTCCATTTTCTAAATAACTTTAATTAAACTGTATCTAACCATGCTACCTGAAATATATATAACGACTGAAATATTTCCAATCATACTTTCAAAAATTAGTTATATCTGAGTATGTTGAATTAGAATTCATTCTCTAACAGGAAAACCTGCTCACGCTAGTTTTCCTTCACAGTGGTGGAATGCTTCCGGCTGCATATAATTGCAATGCTGTGTCTGCCTGGCAGCAATAACTTCTCAGATTGAGGATGGTCCCTCGCTACCACTAGTCGCATGTGTTAAAAGCAAAACTGGACCGGAGGGGTAAGAACGCCCCACAGTATTATCTGAGGAAGAGTCTCAGTCAACGGATCGAGAAAACCCTTCGAAACCTGGCTTCACCTATTGGGCATCAGGAGCATATAAAATCGGTGATGGTGTTAAGGGTACAGTGATTTGCCACATGGAGGTCTTAAGTATGGGTCCATATCTAATCTAAATAAAATAAACACATGCACTTGTCTTCGTTTTCTTCAACCGCTCAGATTTTTTGTTTTCTTCGCCAAGAGCATGCCGCCGCCCTGCTAGAGCTCCCGCAGCTGACACCGTCGGCCACAACGCGTCGAGCCCCCACAGCCACTTCCTTCAAGTCCAGCCTCTTCCCCGTGGTGCTCGACGTCGCCCCTTCTCTGGTTCTCCCCATCTCCCTTGTGCATGATCTCCAAGCCGCCGGAGCGCCGTCCCCACGCCTTTGCGCTCACTGGCCGGATGGCTTGGTGGCCTCCGATGCCGCCGGCCACGACACGGCGCTTTGGCTGCCAGCCCGGGGCCTCACGGGCCCACTTCCGGCATGGCACTCAGCCTCTTCCCACCAACCTCTTCCCTCAGCAGGAACGGCAAGAATTTTGTATTCCTTGTGGTGGGTCCTAGGCTTAAGGTTTGGTCTTATGCTAAGATAGAGGTCCGGTATGTATGAAACCATCACATAAATAAAAAATCAGTGTATTGCTATAAGTAAAGTTAAAAGTCATCTCTTTCACTCTCAAGTGCTAAAGACTGCCACATTGATCCAATGAGTTTAGATTGTAATGGTCTAGATTTATCAAAAGATATATAAAAAATAAAGAGTCCAATAAAGATTCAAGTATGGAAAAAGTCAGTGGCGTGGAACCCAACAACTCGATTTTTCTATGGTAATAAAAAAAAGAAACTACAGGGAACATCCATGGGAGGAATAAAACACATACATGAGAGTTATACAAGCTGGCTACCAATATCTTGTCATGAAAATAAAATCATTGGAACACTTTAAATTCCCATGCCGCTCCTTCCCCTACCATGCTCTTAGCCTCGCCATCTCAAATTGTTCTTTCATCATAGGGGGTATCCCGCCCAGTCGGAACACTCGGTAGATAGGCACAGCCGACTGGAGGCTTGATTGGGACATGCTAACCTAAGTATTATGGGCGGCCGGTGCACAGGAGATCAGATACATGAACATGAGCCAACACCGCATCAGAACAGCTACAGTGCAAGCCATGCTCTGCACTGTAACCGAAGAATTGAAAATTTTGTGACAAACTTGGATAGTGATTTTAGCGAACTCATGAAAGAAAGAACTGAAGGCTACCTGGATCTGGCCTAGGCAGAATTTGCATAGCCACATGATAGGAGTGGAATAAAAAGGAAGATGAGATATCTTTAAAGTCAAGGAATCGGTCGACGATAGCTGTATGAAGTTCATGCAACTGGATATAGTTGAGGAGCATCAAGACTAGCAGTGTGCACACTCACTTGATCCTACTCTAGGCTAATCAACTTGCTAGATATGCACTAGGTCCAAACTAGCACTAATTAAGTCTTCTTCTTATGATAATCGTCTTGCTCTTTAATATCTTTAACTTTATGGTCAAGATCACCCTCTATATGTGTATATGTCTTCCTTGGACTCTACCAACCTCAAATGGCTGGGAGGGACTATTTAGAGAGCCAACTCCATGACTAGCTGCTGCCTCTTCCGCCAAAATAGTTAACATTGGATGTCCAAGAATAATGCTTTCTAAGTATGGTCCCTCCGGTGAGTGCAACTCTGAGAACTACAGAAATTATCCATTACTACCTTGTCTTGTTCCATTGATGATTCAAACATGGTTATCGGAACGTCCCGTGAGTATATCATCCTAGACCTTTGCCCAACATTGTCTTTGCACCAATACGCTCTGACGACTTCATCCTTCGATCATGGAGTCATCTTGTGGGGGTACTCCGCTGAATTTCACCGTTGGCCAACAGCTCCCTTGCAGACTCTGTGTAAGTGATTATGCAGCATGCTTTCCTGCACAGCGGTGCAATGCTTCCGTCTGCATCTGCTTCGCTGTCTAGTTGCACTGTTGTGCCTGGCTACCTGCAATAATTTCTTGGGTGCAGAGATGGTCCCTCGATGCCAGCAAACTTCTCGCTGCCACTATGTTTACACAGGTACGGTCACACACTAGTGTTGACAGTCAAAATATGATCGAGGAGGTCACGAACATGTGGAGAAATTAAACAGAAAGTGAAAGAATCAAATTTGGGACAAATTCACAAAAATCAGCAAAACCTGGCCCAGGCCGGTTTAGAAACTGACCCAGACCAATTTTTGGGCCATGGCAGGGCTGGTTTTTGCTGGGCGCGGAAAAAAACCAGCTTAGGCTGGTTTTCAAACCAGGCCAAATCTTCCCGTTTTGATCCCAGTCTCCTTCGATCTCATGGAAATCTTCCCGTCCCTTCCGCGACCACAGTCCCCGGCGTCGCGCCCGCCGACCTCACCGTCACGGACGCGTCTCCAGCGCTGCACCCACCATCCTCGCCGTCCGGCCACTGTCCTCGCCGTCGTCCCCGTCGCCGCGGCCGTCTTCCGGGCCGCCGTCCCCGCTGCACACCATCATCGCAGCCACCGTCCTCGCTCCCGCCGCCCAAGAGCTCCAACAGGAGCGTCCCAAGTAGGTACTGGTTCTCTTCCATCCCATCCCCGTCCGTTGCTTCCTTCCCCTCCTATCCCCTCTCGCAGTCAAAGCCCATAGAAAGAATCGGGATTGGGAGAGTCCAGATTGTGTGTGTCGCTTGGCTTTCTGCCTTCCACCATCGCCAACCGCGAGTTCACACAGCGCCGCTGCCGTGCGCCATCCTATTTCCCCTTCCGTTCGCTGCTGCACTTCCCTTCCATCCCCGAGTACGTACGGCTGCCCTGCTCTCCATCTTGCTAGTTGCTGGAGTGGTGACTGGCGAATCCGTGAGTGCTAAATCGAATTTCCAGTTCTCCAGTTTTGAGCTTTACTTGATTGCTTCCCAATTCCCGATTACTAAATGCTAAATCGAGTAGATCCAGGCGTCCAGCATCAGTAGGATGGTATTGCTGAAGAAATTAAGATGTTGTGACTGTTATCCCAATTTTTCCTAGTTCGGATATTTTTCTAATCTTTGTTCACGTATTCGTTCCATCACTACACAAAGATATGGTTCATTGTCTAAAAAATGGAAACCTACAATTAAACTAAAAGGAATATGTAGACATTTATCTGCTGTGATTTATTGATTCTGTTCCAAAATTGCAAGTGCTCCTATGCAGCTGTTTACTGTAATTTGTATGAATTATATACTTTACCTCACAGAATGATTTGGTACGCACAGCACATTTATAGTTATTGAGTGGGTGAGATTAAGGTCCCTTGTGATATGCATCTCTGTCTCTGCAAGTGCATAAGCATATAAATATATGTCTCTATGTGCTCCAGGACATCTATCTGATTTGGACCATACCGTACATACACATGCATATATATACTCGTGCATGTTACTTTTTCTTGCTGAACAGGGGATAGCTCATTATGTGTGGTCTTTCCTATTAATCAGCCATAAAGGAATTATGATGTGTGTCAATTGAAAAATAGAGGGAAAACTGACAGTACAACACTGCTTAGAGTTTTTCTGTTATGTGAATGCAATTGTGCTTTTCTGAATGTAACTTCATTTTAGCGCTGTCATGTTCTCCACGAAATGGCCATATGAGTGCTCATTTTTATTTCATACAAGTTTAGAGCTCCCTCAGCACATCCTCTCTCACGATTTTTAATAGACCTGTGTTACAAATTATTGTGATGCATATAGTAAGTAGTTTGAGTGTTTACAGTATACTAAAAGCACTTCTCCTGTCACTGTATTGATGCATAGTTACTATAACTGATTTACATTCAACAAGGGTGCTACCTTGTTCCTCTTCCTTAGCTGACATCATAATAGTGAGCAAATATAGAGTACTCTTTATCTGCAGAATAGACTGCTGCAATGTCTCTGTAAGGGCAAAAAGCATAGGAATCTAGTTTGAAGCAGCAGATAAACCGTGTAATCATCTTTATCTGTATTTTTTACCTATATACAATTCCTATAATTAACTTCATGTGTGCACTGTGCTGTTTCCTGTTCATGTGGGAGGGAGGCCTTGGAGGTGTGCATGATATTGGATAGTCACCAGGAAGCCAACATATGACATTTTGCTTTTGATAAGTTGAAAATGAGGCATTTTGTAGTGAATCTATTTAGATTGTTTGAGTCAACATATGGCTTGCCTGTCATTTAACCTAACTAGGTTGTATGTGTTCTTTTCCTCTGTCATGGATCAGAATCTCAGATGATAGAACTTGATGTATTGCTATATGTTGGCTTCAATGAAAACTTGAGATATCTTTATCTAGTAATGTGGTTGATGAGTGTTGTGGGCAGCAATGGTTACTTATGTACATGGTTGATGAGTAATGTGACATGTTATGGATGTTTGTTAGGTTTGAAATCTGGTTAATATGAAATTAATATTATATATAATTGTGTCAGTTCATAGCGACTGATTATTGGTTGCCAAAAAGTTTGATATCCTCAAACCATTGGCCACTAAAACATGTAACTGATCATCGGTCGGTGTAAATATTTGCGTCCAACTATCGGTCGCTATAAACCCTGTGGGTCGCTATAGACTTATAGCGACGCCACTTACAGTGAATTATACATCGGTCGCTATAACGTTATATCTATAACAACTTATAGCGACCGTTTTCAAGAGGCTACATATTGGCTGTGGTATAGTGATATGCAAAGGGTTTAAAACTATTGGGCACCTAACAAACTATGAACTAGGAGGGACAAATCATAAACACAACCACAAAGCAGCAACCCAAAAAAACCCTACAACCCTAAAACAAACATGAAATCAGTATACCTATTGTAACCCTAATCGGTATGATTTCTATACCTAATCAGTATGTCTACTGAGCCAAAATCAACATGGATGTTGCAACCCTAATCAGAATGGATGACACAACACTAACCCATGTCTAAAAATTCTTAAAAGTAGCAACTTGAGCAGATGATAGAGCTAACACCATAACCCTAATCAAGTATGTCTACTGCAACCCTTATCACTATGGGTGTTGCGACCCTACTCAATATAGATGCACCCTTACCAGTGTGCAAGAATATACATGACCCACAATTGATAATTCTAAAAAGTATCAACCTGAGCAGACGGTAAGACAAACCACATAACCCTAATCTGTATACCTCTTGCGGCCCTAATCAGTGTGCCTACTGCGATCCCAATCAGTATATATGGATGTTGCAACACTAATCAATATCCCTCTGTGTCCCCTAATTAGTATCGATGCTACGACGCTAATCAGTACGAATGTTGCAACCCTAACTAGTATGCACAGATTATAGCATACCCATATTTGAGAATTTTAAAAAGTAGCATCCTGAGCATATGGTAGAAAGAACCCCATAACCCAAATCAGAATGGATGCTACAACCGTAATCAGAATAGATGCTGTGAACCCTAATCAGTATGGATGTTGCAACACTAATCAGAATAGATGTATAGACAAAACCATTAAAACGACCCATAAATTACAACATGCTATCAACTTGGGGCAAACCATTGTCGAAATCCATGCATTTGCCCCAAAAAACAAGAAGATGCCAACCGGGAGGGCAAACCAATGTCAAAATCCTGGCAACGGTCCCTATACCACGAAAGGCTTCCAATCAAAGGCTCAAACCATAGTCACAATCCTTTAAGTGACCACTAAACATAACAAGCTGACAACTGGGTGGGGCTGGCAAATCGTTGTCAAAATCCTTGTAGTGGCCACAAAACACAGTAAGCTACCAACTGGGGTTGGGGGATAAACAATAATCACAACCCTTGGAGCAAACCTAAATCACAAAACGCTGCCAACTGGGAGCAAAACATACAACCCATGCAGTGGTCTCTAAACACAACAAGATGCCAACTGAAGGGCAAACCATTGTCAAAATTATTGTCGTGGCTTGGAAACACAACAAGCTGCCAATTGGGGTTTGAGGCACAAACCATAGTCACAACCTTGAAGCAAACATATATCACAAAAGGCTACCAACTAGGGGACAAAGCATAGTCACACACTTGCAGCGACCCTAAATTACAACAAGCTGCCAACTATGAGGGGAAGCATAGGGGAAACTAAAATTTGTAATCTATGCATACGGTAGGTCCAAAACCACTATCCTAATCACAAAACATATGCGACTACTAGTCACAATGGTTATTAATGCCTAATCACAATCCATGTGTGACCCTTAATCACAACCTTTACTGATCCCTATTACAGTCTCTGCTGCAATCTCTAATCATAACATTTGATATAAAGGCTGTAACCTTACTGTGGGAACACAGAAAAATATAAGGGACAAAACCTACACCCCTAAATACAAAACATAGATATAACATAGAATATTTGAGATGGAGCTTTTCATATGAATAAAATAAAAAGTAGAGGATAAAACCCCACGCTCCACCTAAATATAAGCAATCTCAGGTGCCCAATATATAGATAGATATTGATGCTAAAAAAAACGTCCGGATAGATATTGGAGACAAAGTGGCTAGGTTCAAGATGAAGCTTTGCCCATAAAATGTTCCTTTCCAAAATCCAAATTGGGACAGTGATTGATGGATTTGGTCCTTAGAAACTAAGGGCACGTTTGGCTAAGTGAAATGTTTCTGTTTCTGTTTTCTGCTAGGAACGAGGAGAACCACAGCCAAACGTAGTAGGAGCTAAATAAAACGTTTCTGTTTCTCCTCGAAGCGTTTATTGCATTCTTCACTAGAACTCAAAACGACAATATCCAAGTTTTGCAGTGATTTTCTTCCGTTTCTTTGCCTCTCTTTTATGCTAATAATTGTAGTAGTGCTGGATCCACCCTTCCCCTCCCCAAACCAAGCCTACAACTGGTGGAAATCACTCGGGTAAGGTACCTCCTCCATCTCCTCCGCTTGATTTGGGTCCTTGCCATGTATGTTGTTGGATTTGACGTGGTTAGTGTTTGGGCGTATTAGGTGGCAGTATGTATGAATGTATATCGATTGGGATAGATCAGGTGTACCATATCATTTAGTTGGTGTATGGTTTCGTTTTCCCCACATATACATTTTGTTGCTTGCCTGGCAGCCAAATTTAATTTTTTGATATATACATATTATATGAAGAAGTAGGAAAGATTCAAATAGATTTGGTATGTACTGGTCGTCATTTGCAATTATGGCTTTGAGCTAATGTTAATAGGTGGTAATTGGTTGCTTCCTAGTCATGATCTTTATATAGATAGTCTACTAGTTATGGCTTAGGGCTAATGATATACATTGTATATTAGATTTGAGATGTTCACATTGGCCATTGGTCCTGATCGGTTAGTTACTTGTGCATTTGTGGTTACTCCTTGGAGCTAATGAACGTGGTTGGTGAAAGGTCCAAATAGGCTAGAAGGGGGGTGAATAACCTAATTAAAACTTCTACAAGAATTACTTAACCACAAGTTAGTATGAAAGGTAGCGAAACAAATGCACTAGCTTTAACTAATTAAGCAAGTCACCTACATAAGTCTAGTACAAGGCTATCCACTAAACACAACAACAACTACAAGCTAGATACAAGAAGTAATGCGAGAGAAGAGCTTCGAGTGATTATACCGCCGTGTAGAGATGAGAAGTACCAATCAATCAATCACACAAGAGAAATCCTCGGGAAGAGAATGACACAAGAATTTATCCCGAGGTTCACTTGCTTCCCGGCAAGCTACTCCCCGTTGTGACGATACACCCACTTGTCGGTTCACGAGCTAATCGACTATCAAGAGTCGAGCCCTCAGCGGGCGCCGCACAACCGTACACAAGATGGGGATCCTCCAAGCCACGAGCTCCACTAGAGTATCCAATTTGCGAACTCCCGTGGGGAAGGATCAAGAACCCCTTACAACACTTGGTGAGGGCTCCAACAATCTCCAATTGCGAGCTCAATCACATCCGCTGCTCCAAGCCGTCTACCGTGTCGGGAAACACAGAAGAGTAACAAGAAATCCGCAGCAACTCGAAGATCAAGTGCCTCTAGAATGCAACTCTCAAGCAATGCACTTGAATCTCACTCAAGATGTGCAACCAAGTAAAGAGATGAGTGGAGGGGTTGTTCTCTAGCTCAAAGGATGTCTCTAAGTCTCAAAATGTGCAAGAGTTCCCCTCAAACCCCGGACATCTTCTATTTATAGCGAAGGGGTACGCAGCTAGCCGTTACCGGACGACGCAGTGAAAAACTTACTGACCGGACGCACTGGTCAGGGTGACCGGACGCGTCCGCTCACTACAGGACAAGCATGAACAGTGCGTGTCAGAAGTTACCATTGCCGTGACCAGACGCGCTCTAGCGTTTGACCTAACGCGCTGCACCTAGCATCCAGTCGGAGTCCAGTAAGCTCCCACCGTGACCGGATGCGTCCGATCGCACGTGACCGGACGCGCCGCGCGTCCGATCAGCACTCCGCTGCGCTCTGCCCCACTGGACGCCTGACCGAACGCTCCGGTTCCGTGAGGGACCGGACGCGCCGGTCGCGCGCTCTTCTTCTGCGTACAGGAGAACTGACCGGACGCGCTGGTCAGGCCAGACCAGCGTCCGGTCAGAAACCCTAGCAGCACTGAGTTGAACTGACCAGACGCGTCCTGTCAAACCGTGATCGCGTCCGGTGCAGCGTCCGGTCACCACAGTGACCGCCGTTCGCCTCCGTTTCTTTTCTGACTTCCGGCGTAGTGGAAAATAGGCGTTTCACTTCCCCAAAAAGCGCTGCCTTCGCAAACTGTGCTAACACCACCAAGTGTACACCACCATGTGCATGTGTGTTAGCATTTCACAAACACTTTTAAGGCGTTATGTTAGCTCTCTACTAGATCCTAATGCATATGCTCAAGACATTGATCTAGTGGTACTTGATTCCCGAGCTAACCGTGATTGCCCCTCTTGATAGTCGGCTATGTATCCTAAACCCAGTCAATCACTTCTCTACTCATCTTAGACCGGCAAAAGGAAAACCCTATGGTTATACCTTTGCCTTGCGCTCTTAGATCCTTCTCTTCCACTTGATCATCATGTCCCTCATATTATGTGCATCTCCACCATGATCATCATTTCATGTCCATGCACCATCTCTTTTGTGATCTTGTGGCCACCACTCCTTGCCACATACACCTTCATCACATGTGTTGCTTATGCCTAACTCAAAACACTTAACACATGACATTAACAACTTGGTGTCATTAATTACTAAAACCAAACTTGGGCTTTCAGTTGGTAGTTTTATGTTGTAGATGGCATCCTAGTTCGATCGTGTTGTTCGGTTTTTTAGTGGTGGCACCATAAATGAAGATGGTCAACTTGTTAAGATGAAGAAAGAATTTGCTAGATTTGAGAACCCACCTATTTTCAATGAAGTGGTCACTAGAGTTAGATTGCTTTTGGATGTTCCTGAAGATGGTTTTGAGGTGTTTTTTCTGTGGTAGCTTCGATGCTAGTGACAAAAGGGCTCATTATGTTCTCATGCCACTTAAGTCAGATGATGATTGGAAGTTTTACAAGGAATTAGTCAAGGGGATCTCAAGTGAATTGTGTGGAGGTCATAGTGGACACATGTAGTAGAGTTAGGGTGAAAATGCCATCATGGAAGCGAGGGTAGATGCCAATGTGGGTCATGTTGATGAGGTAACCCAAGACGAGGCAGTTGAGCAAGTAACCTAGGAGGATCTAGTTGAGCAAGTAGCCCAAGAGGTACCTAGTGCATCACCTGAAGCAACAAACTTGATCATAGACCTATCTGGGGTATTGATTCATGAGTTGGCCCAAGATTGTTGTGGTTATGACGAGGCTGTAGTCAATAATGACTATGAGGAAGGGATGTTTGAGCATTAGGAAAGAGATAGAAAGGATGAACAAAGGGTGCTTGATGATACAGATGATGATGCTGACAACCATGACTTTTAGTGGTGTCGATGTGAAAGAGTGGTGGAGACTAGCGATTGTCGGGAACTAGCTGTAGAGGAAACATAGGCGTTGCCCATCCCAACGAACTTAAATGGTGGGCATACCCATTGGCGAGTGGCCGTGATTGGCAAGGCTATACCACGCTTGACGTTGGAGGAGAGGAGGTCGTTGGAAGATGTACATGTCGTTGTTCCGGATGACCCATTGTTCGAGGACATTCATTTAACAAAGCATGTGTTCTATGAGGGTGGGCTGAGGTCCTTGGATCCGAAAGCCGATAGCGAGAGCCAGTTCATCAATGAGGGTATGGTATTTGAAAGGCTTGAAGACCTAAAGCTCTAGCTCAAGGATTATTTAGCTAGGCACTGCCATCCTTTCAATGCCATCCACTAGGTACACAGTTTGGTGCTAGTAGGGCTGTGCTTGGGACGTATGGGCATGTCCTGTTCCTAATGAGGTGAAGAAATGGAGGATCACTAGAGTGAATTAGCCACACACCTGCGGTAGTTTAGTGCCCTCCCAAGAACACTCTCAGTGCACGGCAAGGTACATTGGCTACAAAATATTTGGCATTGTATATGCTGACCTAGATGTCTCTGTTTCTGTGCTAATCAAATCAATCACTGGGTTCACCAATTACCGTGTCTTAAAAGGTAAAGCATGTAGGGAGAAGCAAGAGGCTATGGCAATGCTGTGGGGGATTGGAAGGATGCATATGCAAGGGTTCCAAGGATTCTGAAAGCAATGGCCCACTACAATCCAAGCATGAAATGGCTTGCATGTCAAACAGGTAAGGAGGATGAGCATCGTTGTGTCATGAGGCCTGTCCTGCAGGGTGTTTTCTGGTGCTTCCCCAAATGTGTCGAGGCTTTCAAACATTGTCGGCCAGCGATAAGCGTTGATGATACATTCTTGACTAGGAAGTACAGAGGGGTTCTCCTTGTGGCCACTAGCATTGATGGTGAGGACCGTCTGGTACCGCTTGCATTCACCTTGGTTGAGAGTAAGAACAACTTAAGATGGTCATGGTTCATGCACTTGGTGCACCAGATTGTGGTTGGGCCAAGTTGAAAGATATGCATTATATCCGACAGGCGTCATGGGATCCTTACTGCTGTTCAAGAATACATGGAAGGTTACCTTCCGATCGTGCATAGGTGGTGCATGTGACACTTTGCTGCCAACATATCAGAAAGACATAAGAACAAGGAGGTTATCAAAAGGCTTAAGTTGTTGTGCGCCTCAAAGGCGGAGAGGACCATCAAGAGAAGCCTAGTTTCATTAGAAAAAGTAATGAACAATGAAGTAAAAGCGTGGATTCAAAATGAAATGGGTAATAAGGAAAAATGGGTAGCAGCATTTGATGATGGTGCTTGGAGGTACAGTGTACACAACACAAATATCTCCGAGGTTCTAAACAAGGTTTTTAAAGGCATAAGAGCAATGCCCGTCTCGGCCATCGTAGAGTACTCTTTCTACAAACTGAACTTGTACTTTGTGCATGGATGGCAGAAAGCGGGGATCCATTTGGAGAACAATGACATGTGGAGAAAAATGGGTGACCAGAGTCATGGAAGACGCCGGCGAAGTGGACGCAGCCAGATTCATGGCAAGGATGAGAACATCCGGCCGGAAGTGGTGATGGGAATTTTTTTATTGGCCCCAAAGCTCCTCTTATTACCAGAGCCAATAATGAATCTAGCGCCAGGGATGGCGCGGTGGTGAAACCTAGGCTGCCTAGGTTAAGGATGGTGAGGCATGCTTTGGTGAAAATACCACAAACGGGTGATAGCCATGGAGGCACAACTAAAAGCTAAGGCTACTGCTAAATCTGAAGGGCTAGATCTTCACCAAAAGCTGATAGTTGATGACTTAGCGCATATTCCTAAATTTTTTAAGGCATGTCCTGAAAGAGTTGTAGCGAGCAGAGCATCGCCTAGGTTGGTCGAAAAATCCCCAGAAGATTAGTAGAAAGGAACTAGAAGATGAAACATCTTATGATCTAAATTAGTGTCACTTGATAATAAGTTATGCTAACTCTAATTCCTGTGCTGTTATGGTATTCCCTACTTGTTTGATGTCAGTTCTTGCATAAAGAAATTTTCTACCTCTAGAACCTTTCAAGAAGTATGAAGGGGAGGCAAGACCTTTACAATAGTGGGAACGAGAAAAGATGTTCTAAGTATGTTGTGAAATGCAATCCGCGTATTACGAGAAATGAGGAGAGTATAATTTTTTATCTTAAACAAGTAAATACACATGAAGAAATGTGTATTTCTCAAAAAACAAGAATCAAACAAGCACTAAAGTAAATTTTGTCTCCGTATCTTCATTTGCTCAAAACATGTCAACACAATAAGCAGCTTATAAAGGCAAAATCATTTATTATTTTAACATGTACCATCACGTACCATCATTTTATCAACATAATAAGCAGCTTATAATGGCAAAATCATTTATTATTTTAACATATACTATCACGTACCATCATTTGATAAGAGCACGTACCATACATAGCATATATTTTATTAAAAAATTATATATTAGAGGTTGACCGCCTTCTGATCATCGCCTCCTTCACCACCTTGCGAATCGCCTCCACCATGTGATCCACCTCTGCGAGCCCTAACTCTTTGCACCACCATTCTGCCTTCCACCTTGGATAATATGTTATATATGCTCATTGAAGCATTTATCGAAATTTTTACAAACAGAGCGTGGAAGGGAGCTGTTATCCATACAGGATGCTCCGATTGTCATCAAAGAATTTCAGTGACATACACTCACTAAATGATCCAATGATCAAAGAATGAAGTCATCAAAGAATTGGTGCAAAGGCAATGTTGGCCCAGGTCTAGGATGATATATACTCACAGGATATTCCGATGGTCATGCCTAAATCATGGGCATAATAACCTATGAAGAGGCCAATGTTGTAGCCGTTGGTTTCTATAGCCATCGGATTCGCACTCTCCAAATTATCCGTGCTTCGAAATAGGGGTGAAGATGGATCTCGGATACATATAGATATCATTGATCTCCGATCATGCCATATTGTTTTTTTTTAAAAAAAAGTTCAGAGTTCGACATGGGTAGTGTCAAATATAGGAACGAATGAGGATAATCTCGATCATGAATGCAGTTCAATATATATCAAATACGTGATGAATGAGCCAAACACTCATAATGTCGGCCATCAATATTTTTTTAGATATTGAGTAAAAGCATCAGAGACATGGTGATTAGCCAATTAGTTTGAATATTTTATTTGGCATTTGCGTTTTTTATTTTATTTTTAATTTGTTAGAATAATTCAGCCAAGTTAAAAAATTACTTTGATTTTTTAGTTATTTGAATATTTAAGTGATGTTAGAATTTTAATTTTCAAATTTTTAGGTTTATTTCAAATATATTAGATTGTTTTAGTGAAACTAAAGCAGGCAGGGCCGGTGTGCGAGGGTGACATGTGGATTCGATCGGAGGGATCGGAGTTTTTTGCTCTTAATTTCCTACCACGTCGCAGTGCACCAACCACTCTGCTTCTAAATTATCTCTTTGCGCGCTCGCTTTCTCTCTTCCCCTTTTCTCTAGCGAAGCGTACGTTTTTTTCAATTCGTATAAAATCGTCCGTCCGTTTTCATCCCTCCGAGCGTACGAGCGTGACTGACCACCTTTTCTATACCTTTGTCTGCCTTTTCACACGACGTCAAGTTTCCAGGTATAAGTAAGTATTGGCTGGGTGGACGTGCGTCACGTAGCTGACGACTGCGCCTGCTGTCACTCCGGACGTGCTCTTTCCGTCCTAAAAACAAGTGTCATTATAGGATGCGTACTGATCAAATTTTTATAACTTTGACTAGTTTTATATAAAATCTTGACAACATTTATATCAGCAAATATGTTTACTATAAAAATATATTCAGCGATTCAATTCATCTAATGATACTAATTATACATGATAAATATTAATATTATTTTATATATTTGACCAAAATTAAAAATATTTGACTTCTCGAGAAATAAGAATAATACTTATTCTATAACTGAGGGAGTACGTGTTTCTTGTGTGATCAGTCAAAATACGTTATGCATTTGGCTAATCATGTATGTGTACATGCAGACCAGATATAATAAATAAACAACTGCGGATGCAAGTAATTAATTTCATTTGGACTCTCAGCATCTCACTTATTAGCCATCACATCATATGGATGCAAGCAATTAGTTACTATATCCACCAACCAGCTCATCTTATTCACACGTTTTCTTCTTTTTCTTCTCGTCTGTCCTAGCGCGTGCAGCAATTGGACGACTCCATGACACGAGATACACGCCAAAGTTTCTAGTCCAGCATAAAGTACAACATGCATTGTGTGACGAAATATTAAATGATATATAGGTCATAGTAACTACCTACTCCCTCTGTCACAATTAACTATCGCCGTTGGTTTCCGTGCCAAAAGTTTGACTCGATTTATAGTAAATATGTGTAATATTTATACCTCTAAATAAATTTATTAAAAAAATAGATTTAAATATCTATCTAATGATATTAATTATGTACCATAAATATTAATATATATATATATATATATATATATATATATATATATATATATATAGTTAAAGTTATTTCTCGAAAAGTAAAAACGATAGATATTTAGGGATAGAGCTAGTGTTATGCTATATCAGCTAGCTGTACTATCGTCCTATCCTATATGAAAATCTCAACTGACAAACTGATTGATCTTGAATTCTCACCGTCTTTCAATTACACATCACATCATTTTTTGGCAAACAGCATCCTGCCCTATTCCACCTTTCTTTTTAATTTTACCACAGCACACAAAGGAATCTTACTATATATGTTTATAAATTAACTACTTCTTACTATGATATATGTTTATAAATTAACTACTTCTTACTATGAATATATAAAAAACTTAGAGTAAACATACATATTGTGCATACATTTTAACTGAAATATTGTGACATATAAATTGATAGTATAATTCTAAGCACTATACTTTTTTATTAAAATACTACTACATATATAATTCTGTGATAAATAAATTCAACATCTGAGCATTGAGGAGGTTAGTATGGACAAAAGGTAGCTGTGATCTCACTGGTCATTGAGATTTCATTGGAGTAAATGATGATTATTAGACTTAAATATTAATATCCTCTTGAGCAATGTTAGGACAATTAATTGGCCCCTCATAGATCTCACCTCAAGCTTTACCACCAATGTTAAGCGTCTGGTGTAGACTTAAATGACAGTTTATGGCATCGTAGTAATAAAGTGTGCAGTCTACGGTCTAAAATCCTTATTTTTAATAAAATACAAAATAATAGTTTTGAGCAAAAGGTAGTTGTAATTTAACTTAAGGATAAACCATTTGTGACAACTAATAAGATCAAATTTTGAAAATCAAAATATATATTTATGACATCATGACACATGAGCTGCAACAAGTGCCACCATAACTTAACTAAATGTTTCAATTATATGCATATTGAGGATAGATGGAGGTGCCATGCAGAGAGAGAAAAGCTATGGATATTGATGGCTAAAACATAGAGTAATTTGTAAGTTTATCACGACTGGATAGATATTACAAAGCATCTATATGTACACTGTGTTAGAAAATAAACAAAAAAGAGGGCACAATGATAACTAACTTTTTTTAGTTATAGGTACTAAACACAAACTTCTAATACTTTTGTTTTCTAAGACCATGATGATAAGCTAGTGATGCCTAATTCCAAGTCCGGATACTGTGTGATAGATTACGTATCATGTCTTTTTTATTTTTCCTACGCATATATGTGGCAAGGATATTTCATTATTTTTTCCGACAACAAGAAAGGTTTTATTGAAAATTTAAAAGTTAGTGCGCCTCAGCATCATCACAATTTTTGAAAGTTCAATTTAGTAAAAAGTTCAAAAATCCTAGTAAAAGTACAGATTTGATTAACAAGGTATGGAATCCATACAAGACATAAAATAATTTTTCACTCAAAGGGATGAGTACTAGAATTAAGTCCTTGTTTAGATGCCTTCAAAATTCTAAATTTTTTCTTTTCGTTCCATCACATCGAATCTTTGAATATATGCATGGAGCATTAAATATAGATAAAAAAATAACTAATTGCATAGGTGGTTATAAATCACGAAACGAATCTTTTGAGCCAAATTAGTCTATGATTGGACACTAATTGCTAAATACAAATAAAAGTGCTACAATAGCCAAATTTTAAAAGTTTTTTTTTGACCTCCCTTGCTTAGTAAAGGGACGTAGTATCCATCCATGTGCGTACTCACACCACACGCACACACTCACACACCTACGCACATATCCAGACCTACAGCTAGACATAGACTATAGACCGCATCCTTGATGAGATCGACCAAACCGGCCCCATAGACAACGAGCATGTTGTACTGACCCTTGTGGCATCACGCGTGGAAGGTAGCGATTTATTCCTGGGGATAAACCCCGGTGAGACACGAGTGCAGAGCCTGGGGCTCGAACCCTCGCGGGCAGGAAGCGATCAGCCACTTCCTACCACTGGGCTATCAGCCCGTTCTCAAATTCTAAAAGGAGCCGCGCAGTTGGAGCACCGCGTGCGTCCCGTGCGGCGGTCGTGTCATACCGTCGCGTGCGGCTGGCCATCCGGTCCGTCGCGGGGTTCTGCGGCCAGAACGAGAACGCCACTGAGGTCGGCAACGTCATGGCATGGGGCACCGCGGTGCCCGTGCTACGGTTTGCGCGCGACAGCCTCGCCGACGAGCTCGGCCGCAGGGAGGCGGACGTGGACGTGAAGCTGATGGGCCCATGAGGTACTGCGCCACCTGCTACCAGTTGGTGATCGAGTGCAAGGCCCGATTTTTTTAAAATAATATTTTTTTTTGATTAATTACAAATTTAGAAGCTGTTATAAAAAAATAGACATATATAAGCTTGTTGGCTGCTCAACGGCCCATAGGGCCCTGTCAGCAGCTCACTGCCCGATAGACATGTGCTGCTGAACGCTACTTGGGCGACGTGCACGCTACTATGCCGACATGCTACTGTTCAGAGGTCTACGGTGCACCACGCTTAGAAGTTTAGGGGCAGAAATGCATTGGGAGGTGGGACCCACCCTGCTGCATTTGATCTCTTGGCTGGCTAGCTAGGTGCATGTATATATATATATATATATATATATATATATATATATATATATATATATATATATATATATATATATATATATATGTTACATTCATAAATGAGGTCCATCGAAAACAGTTAGCTGCTGTTGCCTTTATTAGACCAAGGAGACTGAGATGTAGGGATGAGATCGGATACGGACGGATATCACTGATATCGTATTTGTTTTCATATTTATGTCCGGATTCGGATTTGAATACGGATAGTATAAAAAAAATGTCGGATAGGATATGATTGGATATCGACATCATAAATATATGATTTAAATATTCGGATACGAATACGGTATCGAATGTTAAATATCTGGACTCGAATACGAACGGATTAAAACTCCTATAAACGGATTCGGTCTCGAATACGGTCGAAAAATATCCGTACCGTTTTCATCCCTGGCCTTGTTTAGATCCCAAATTCTCCCCCCAAATTCTATTATGCAAAAAGGAGATTCCCCATCACATCAAAATGCCGGCAAATGCATAGAGTACTAAATATAGATGAAATCAAAAACTAATTGCACAGTTTTGTTGTACTTTACGAGATGCACGTGGACATGGTCTCCGGAAGGCAAAGCAGCTGGCCACACTTGTAGCATAGGGAAACGTGTCCGCTCCTCACCACCCGGGTCTACGAATCCGCACTTACTATATTCGATGGAAGGGACACGTCGCAGTTCACCAACCACCCTGCTCGCTCTCCCTCTTCCTCTTTTCTCTGAGTTTAGGTGCTGTAAAGTTTTTAGAAAAATGTCACATTAGATATTTCATATAATGTCAAAAGAGATTTTCGGATACTAATAAAAAACTAATTACATAGCTTACCTGAAAATCGCGAGACGAATTTATTAAGCCTAATTAATCCGTCATTAGCATATTTGTTAGTGTAGCACTTTAGTGTCAAATCATGGACTAATTAGGCTCAAAACCTTCAATCTCGTGATTTTCAATCAAACTGTGAATTAGTTTTTTTATCTACATTTAATGCTACCTAAGATTCATTACTGTAGTTTTCGTGAAAACTCTTTGAATCTAAACACGGGGTACTATTAAAAGCGAAGCGTTTCTTCCACTTAGAGCCTGTTTAGTTCACAAAAAGTGAACCCAAAAAGTGCTACAGTACATGTCACATCAAATCTTGCGGCATATGCATGGAGTACTAAATGTAGATGAAAGAAAAAACTAATTACGCAGTTTAGTTGTAAATCACGAGACAAATCTTTTGAGCCTAATTAGTCGATGATTAGACACAAATTGCCAAATAAAACGAAAAGTGCTATAGTAGCCGAACCCAAACTTTTTCACCAACTAAGCAACCCCTTACTTTTTTATTATCAAAATATCGCCGTGTTCGTCTGTCCAACCTGGCTTCCAAACGTACGAGCGTGACCATCTTTTTCTACCCCTTTGTCTGCCTTTTCACATGGTTTCCAGATATACAGGGCCTACTCGCTGCTGCTACTTCTGGAGCTGTTGCTGTTGCTGTTGGTTTTCTTCACCATATGAACAGTACCTGTAGGGGTGCTTGTTGCAGTAGCAGCCGCATTCCTGCTGTTGGTTTTTTTTATTAACAGAGGCAGTCACTACCCGGCTCTGTAAAACATGATTAACATAGATCTATTCCATCCATTTCAAATTATAAGATATTTTTGTCTTTTCTAGATAGGTTGGTTTGGCTATGAATTTAAATATACATTGTCTACATACATAATAAAAATAATATATCAAGAAAAGTCAAAACATTTTATAGTTTAGAACGGAGGGAGTATATGTATACTATTGCACACGGTTTATGCAAGCGATTTTTCTCTCTCCTCTCCCCTTCTGAGAGCCGATGGGAGCAGGTGGAGCTGAAAAACTGGCCAGAGATTTTGCTACTGTGATTTCGCCATAGAAGCCGGAGCTGCCTGGCCCTGTACCAAGGGGGCCATATCGCATCGTATGGATGCAAGCAATTATATCCACCAGCCAGCTCATCTTCTTCACTTACGTTTTCTTGTTTTCTTCTCGTCAGCCCTAGCGCCTGCAGCAGTTGGACGACCATAATCGACACAAGGGACACGCCAAAGTACCAGCATATGACGTCACGCAGACGAACTCATATACGGCCTCCACTAATCTTGCCAATAGCACATTTTTTTGCAGCCTATAACAAAATCCCGGCCGGCCTTGAGCCTTGGCCATGCACCATCGCTTAGCTCAGATGGTGGAACTACATGCTTAGTGCTACGACCATAGGTCACGATGCATATATCTGACTCCGCGATGGCAGACCAATTATATTTGACCACCGACTGATATCAACCCATTGTTAACTCATCATATATAGGCCTTGGCCATGCACCACCGCTTAGCTGCAGATGGGTGGCACTAGATGCTCAGTGCTGCGACCAGGCCACGATGTATCTAACTGCGCGATGACAGACCAATTTGGTCACTGGCTGATATCAACCCATTGTTAACTCATCATAGGCCGAGTCAGCTGAACTTACCCTAAGGAAGTTGTATGGATAACTATTTTCTTAATTAAAAACCGTAACATTTCGCCTCTTATCCACAGTTGACGAGCCCCCTCGCCTGGACAGGTTGAGGTCGAGGCTGGTTAGAATAGCAAGTGTCTAGGCAAATTAGAATAGCGCATGTTTAGGCACAGTACAACGCCTGATTCTAAAAATTGGAAAAGATGACCCGATTGCTGAATAAATCTCCGGGCTGCGATCATCCAGGTGACCATCACTACCGGAAACGCCTAATTTGCCTAGTGCAAAAAGGTTTGCCGAGTGTAATATATCAGGCACTCGGCAAAGAGCTTATTTGCCGAGTGCCGCACTCAGCAAAGAATGACACTAGGTAAAGACAGCCTTTGCCGAGTGTCAAACACTCGGCAAAATTGGGCACTAGGCAAACTGGAGGTTTGTCTAGTGTCTGACACTCGGCAAACTTTCACACTCGGCAAACCTGCATTTTGCCTAGTGCTGGACACTCGGCAAAAGTTTGACACTCGGCAAACACCAACAACAGCTGACGGGCATGAACTGCCGTTTGAGTTTGCCGAGTGTCACGCGGCCGACACTCGGCAAACATACGCTTTGCCTAGTGTCAAGGGTTTGACACTCGGCAAAAACACCCTTTGTCGAGTGTCAGACCTTGGCACTAGGCAAACTATTTTTTTTTTATTTTGATCTCCTAAATTTTCCTGTAGTCCACCTATAGTATCTTGAACTACATGTTTAAATTTGACACATTTCTCGGACTTTTTGCTATATTTCTTTAATTTATTTTATTTAATTGAATTTTTTGGATAAAATAAATTTGAACTGCATGTGGATCAAAAAATGGAATTTAATGTATGAAAATTGATATTCATGTTATTGAGTCTAAAGTGAGGCTGTATCCAGGAACATATCAGAAATTTCGTACATCTTGTTCACGAAACATGAGCACGAACTTGTGGACGAGTTGGTTTTAAATTCTATAAAAAAACAAACAAAGTCTGAAAATCATGAAACTTGACAAGATGTCGTGATATTGTACGTGGAGGTTGTAATAAAAATTTGAGAATGTTTCGCGCAAGTTGTCACGGCATTGCTTACAAACCAAGACATCTCCACATACACATACATATATCATATGTGGAGATGTCTTGGTTTGTAAGCAACGTCGTGACAAACTTACGCGAAACCATCTCAAATTTTTATCACACACTCCACATACCATATCACGACATCTTATCAAGTTTCATGATTTTCGGACTTCGTTTCCTTTTTATAGAATTTAAAACCAACTCGCTCACAAGTTCGTGCCCATGTTTCGTGAACAAGATGTACAAAATTTCTAGTCTGTTCTTGGATACGACCTCACTTTAGACTCAATAACATGAATATCATTTTTTCATACATTAAATTCCATTATTCGATCCACCCACAGTTCAAATTTGCTTTATCCAAAAAAATTCAATAAAATAAAATAAATTAAAGAAATATAGCAAAAAGTCCGAGAAATGTGCCAAATTTGAACATGTAGTTCAAGGTATTCTAGGTGGACTACAGAAAAATTTGAGAGGTCAAAATAAAAAAAATAGTTTGCCTAGTGCCCAGTTGTGACACTCGGCAAAGGGTGTTTTGCCGAGTGTCAAACCCCTGACACTAGGCAAACTGGTGAAACATAAAAGAGAATGACCTATTGACAAAAACGCGTGAGACATGAAACAGAATGATCTATGGACAAAAATGCTCCGTACTTTAGTATTTAATATTTAATATAGCATAACAATACCCATGTGTTGCTTTGGTCAGTGCAAATTTTGATCATATCTCGCTGCCAGTTTGCTTCATGAGTAGTCTATTATTCATTTTAGTCCATAATTGTCAATTTATTTTGTGAGCCGTGTATATATAGCCGCTAAATTTGGATATATCCTGGGTTGCGACATATCCTGTTGTAAATCATGTTTTTCAAAATAAACAGAAGGATGTGATAGGTATCTATCCATCGCACCCGTTAGTTTTGGTCATTGTCCTCTCGGCTGACGGGAGCGACATCGCAGCCGCCCACAGCAAGCGTGCCCACGTCTTCTGCCTCCAGAAGCTTCGTCAGTCCTCAGCCCCAGATTCACCTCCGTCGGCTCGCTGCACCTCCGCCTCGCCACCTCCGCTCGCCCCATCGCCGCACCGCCTCCTCCATGCCCTCTCCCTCCGGGATCTCTCTCCTCGGCGGCGGCCCGTCGCCACACCGCCGCATCGCCTCCTCCGCTCGCCCCACCGCCGCATCTCGCCCTCCGTGCCCTCTCCCTCCCGGATCTCCCTCCTCGCTGTGCTCCACGCGCGTAGCGCCGGCGTCCTTGGTGCGTCTCCTGGCCTCTGCTCGCCTCCGCCGTCTCCTTATCGGCGGCGCTAGGGTTTCCGGCCTCGATCCGGCTCTGATCTACAGTTCTCGGCCCCTTGTCGCAGGAACATATACACCATGTGCACGCCGAAGCCGCCTCACGACTGGTCGCAGCAGCTCTACCACAGGTACCAGGAGTCGTTCGTCGAGTGCATCGCCTCCATGGTGAGCCGCCTGTTCATAACGGGCTGCAGTTTGCCTATTTACCCTTCTGCTACACACAAAGGTTCTTCTCGGTTCTAACCATGCCTCACAAATTTCAGATCATGCCCGAATCGTCTACGCTGTCCATGTCTGCTGCCTGGATCTGAGACCCCCTGTCCCCTTCGCCTTATTCAGGTAGTATAAGCTTCCTGCTGTGATTATTTGGTCCAAAATTTGTGCACCTTCATTGTGTCTTCCATGCTGCAAATGATGACTGCTAGCTTTACCTTTCATGTATTGCTTGCACGACTGACCAATAGCTTGTGATTACATCACGGCGATGACATACTATCAACTTAATTGTGCATGATCTCTGGTTCTATGCTTGGCAGCTGACCGTTGACGATTTCGTGTTCTTCATTGTCGAGTATTTAACAAACTTTCACATATACCTGTTACCCTGGCGCACATGCTTGTGACCTCAAGCAACAGCCAACTGCATATTAATTGCCTTCCTCTTTGTTTTTGTTTTCTTAATTAATACTGTAATAGCATGAATTAATTGGTCTTATCTTAAAAAGTAAGTCTGATATTTTCCATTTGGTTTTTTAGCTGCTGGCCATCAACGTGCAATCTGCAATTCTGACCATGTCAACACTTAATTGCCATCTTCGCCATCCTTCTGCCTCAGATTTCAGGAACTGATGCTGCTGTACCTATAGATGGGGCCCACCAGTTCAGGTTTGTCCCTTTTCAGGTATATCTTGCTTTGCCTTTGCCTCTCATTTGTGCATGCTTCTGTTGTGCAGCAAATAACCTTTAGTTTTTTTTTGAGCAATAGCAAATAACCTTTAGTTGCTCCTGCTTTTTTGTGTTTTATCACGTTACTGCTTGCCCGGCCAGTCTAATTTTAGACTGATGTTATGTGTAGTTTTTCCCTCTGTTCGTTAGAAAAAGAACTGCAAATAATTATGTCCATGCGCTGGATCGCATGGTACTGAGTAACGACATATTGTTAATTACAAAACTCCCTTTTTCGCGAGTAATAACACATCGTTAATTACAAAAATCCCTTTGTGCTCCACACTTCGATTTACAGCAACAGTTCCTAATATGCTTGCAGGGAAGTGCGGTACCAACCATACGATTTCCTTATGATGTTCAGGACCAGAGCTTGCAGGGAAGTTTGGTGACCTTTACAGTTGCTTTTCTCTTTGTTACACCATCCATTGCTGTGTATTGATACCTCCAAGATCCATATATCCACTTTTGAGAAGGCTTCATAGCAAAACAAAGACATTTCAGTTTTGGGTAGTAACATTTGCCTGTTCCTTTTGCTCTACATATTTGTAGTCAGCTTCAACACATGTACAACTGCTTCTAATGTACTCCTGACATTGATAGTTCCCTACATGGAGTGCCGCCGAAGTATGCCAATGATGTTATTTGATTCCTAAATTTTTGTTATTCTGCTAATATATTTCAGACAAACGACATCCGTGAATGGATACTCACTTCTCTTTCTGCCTTTTATCTGTTCTATCTGACCTGCAAGGTGCAGTTCGTGGGTGATTGGAACACAGATTAGAAACTTCCTTATCAGTGATATTCTTTTGCCACCTGTTTCAAAGGTAAACCTACAGTAACTCATATTTTTTTTCTTATTAGGCAAGCTAATCACATGCATTTTGATTAATGATTACATATGAGTATATGCTTTTCAATTGGGAAAGAAATTTCTAGGTACCTACTGTTATTTTTTTATAACCGCCATTTCAATGTGTTGACATCCTAATGCGCTTGCAAAATTTGGACATATCATCTGACTTTTGTAATTAAATGGCATACACCTTATGCTGCGGCAATGAGCTCATGCCGACTTTTTCTTATATAGATATAGATCCTATATGAGCCTAATTCACCTCGCAGACATCACTTGACCTTTTAGTCTTGGCACCAAGATGGTGGAATGTTGTGGCTCAGCAGGTGTGCTCTTCGACTTTATTTGTTTCACGTTTTTAGTTACAGATTGTTGTCTGTGACAATTATCATTTCCTATGTTGCTTAGTTTGTAGTGATCCGTGCTCGGGTAGCAGGATACCTCTGGCGGCGGCGGATCTCGCGTGGTCCGTGCTCGGGTAGCAGCGGCGGAGCTTGAGCAGGCCACGGCTCTGGCGGCGGTTGGCGAGGACGCGTTCCTGGTGGCTCGCGAGGGGCCTGGTGTGGGCTGCGCTCGTGTGGATCTCACTGGGCAGCGGGCTCCACATCGAGGAGGCTGTCCCTCGTCACCTCAGAGATTCGCTGCGATCGAATCATAGGCCTCATCAACACCGACAGTCGCCATGATGGTAGTTTGTGATGAACTTATGGTTTATTTTGGACAAATATGATGCACTTGTGGTTGGACTTGATGTTGGACTTGTGGTTGCACTTGTGGTTTATTTTGGACAACTATGATGCACTTGTGATGCACTTGTGATGGACTTGTGATGGGCTTGTGATATATATTGGATATATATTGTGGTTGTGATATATATGTGAATATATGTGGTATTTGTGAAATATGTGAGATGTTTGTGAAATGTGATGTGTGTGTATATATATATATAGTTTGCTTGGATGGAATGGAAAAAACAAAAAAGGTTTTTTTTTCCTAGTTTGCCTAGTGTCATGACTAAAACACTCGGCAAACTGGATAATTTGCCGAGTGTCAGAGCTGTGACACTAGGCAAACTGGGCTGGTTTGCTGAGTGCCAGGACACTAGGCAAACTGGGCTGGTTTGCCGAGTGCCGTGGGCCTGACACTCGGCAAACTAGGCTGGTTTGCCTAGTGCTGTGGGCAAGGACACTCGGCAAAGCGGCTAAGTTTGCCGAGTGCTAGGACTATGACACTAGGCAAAGTCTTTGCCGAGTGATCGACAAATGACACTTGGCAAAGCGCCCTTTGTCGTCGTTTTTTTTTGCCGAGTGTTACACTCGGCAAACCGTTTGCCGAGTGTTTTATGGGCTTTGCCTAGTGCCGGAGGCACTAGGCAAAGCCGTTGTTTCCAGTAGTGCATGCCACAAGTTGTACATTTCATTGCAATGCATGGATATATTTGCTAGTCCAGCATAAAATACGGTATGCACTGTGTGATGAAATATAAAATGATATATAGGTGACAGTAACTACTCCCTCCATCCCATTAAAAGTGACGTTTTTGACTTTTGGGTACTGTGTTTGACCATTCATCTTATTCAACTTCTTTTTGCAAATTATAAAATAAATAAATCATTATTAAAGTATCTCTAATGATAAAATAAGTCATAACAAAATAGATAATATTTATATAAAAATTTTGAATAAGATGATTGGTCAAATAAGATGGCACGGAGTATAAAACATCACTTTCATTGGGACAGAGGGAGTACCTATTTTGCTATACCAGCTAGCTGTACTAATCCATCATGGTTTCGTGCTATCCTATATGAAAATCTCGTCACAAGGTACAATTGACAAACCGATTGATCTTGAATTCTCACCATCTTTCAATTACATCACATCATTTTTTGGTAAAGCAGCATCCTGCCCTATTCCACCTTTCTTTTTTAATTTACCACAGCACAATGATCGGGGTAACATGGTAATCCCCCTGATCACCTCCAACCACTCCTAAAGTCCTAACCTAACCGGGAGAACAGGGCTGCCGCCGGCTTCATGAAGGCTTGTCTCCACGGCTCCCGGTGAACCCTCATCTCGTCGGTCGGGGGTTTGCCGTGCTACTAATGGCCTTGTCTTCCCCTCAAACGTTCAACAGCCCCGAGCCGAATCTTCGCTGAAGATTGCCTGAAAGCAAAAGAAACAGAGAGAAAAAACCTTTGCTACGGGGGTTACGGTCGCAACGAGGGTCGAGAGACGGGCGCGGGGGGGGGTCGAGCCGAGGTCGCCCTCCCCCAACAAAATACGCGATGAATGAACCAAACACTGATAATGTCGGCCATCAATATTATTTTAGATAATGATTAAAAGCATTAGAGACATGGTGATTAGTTTGAATATTTTATTTGGGCATTTGCATTTTTATTTTATTTTCAATTTGTTAGAATAATTCATCCAAATTAAAAAATTACTTTGATTTTTTATTGATTTGAATATTTAAGTGATGTCAGAATTTTAATTTTCTAGTTTTTAGGTTTATTTCAAATATATTAGATTGTTTTAGTGAAACTAAAGTAGGCGGGCCGGTGTGTGAGGGTGACATGTGGATTCAATCGGAGGGATCTGAGTTTTTTGCTCTTAATTTCCTACCAGGTCGCAGTGCACCGACACCACTATGCTTCTAGATTATCTCTTTGCGTGCTCGCTCTCTCTTCCCCTTTTCTCTAGCGAAGCGTACATTTTTTTTATTTCCTAAAATGTCCCGTCTGTCCGTTTTTGTGCTTACTCTCCCGTCCCAAAATATCTGTCACTTTTGCTTCATGAGAAAAATTTTGATAAAATATATTAAAAAATATTAATATTTATAGTAGATAATTGATATCATTAGAAAGATCTTCGAATCTAGTTTTTTAATAAATTTATTTATAGGTACAAATGTTGTACGTATTTTCTATAAATTAAGTCAAACTTGTGGTATGAAAATAAAAAACGACGAATAATATGAAACAGAGACAGTACCTCTGAGCGTCCGAGCGTGACCATGGCTAATCATGTATGTGTACTTGCAGACCAGATATAATAAATAAACAACTTCGGATGCAGGTAATTAATTTCATTTGGACTCTCAGTACGTTTTCTTCTTTTTCTTCTCGTCATTCCTAGGGCGTGCAGCAGTTGGACGACTCCATGACACGAGGTACACGCCAAAGTTTTCTGGTCCAGCATAAAATATACAACATGCATTGTGTGATGAAATATAAAATGATATATAGGTGACAGTAACTACCTATTATGCTATACCAGCTAGCTGTGCTAATCCGTCATGGTTTCGTGCTATCCTATAAGAAAATCTGATCGCAATCGACAACTGACAAACCGATTGATCTTGAATTCTCAACATCTTTCAATTACATCACATCATTTTTTTGGCAAAGCAGCATCCTGCCCTATTCCACCTGTCTTTTTTAATTTACCACAGCACGCAAAGGGATCTTAGTATAAGTACTAATTGGAGGCCCCAAAATCATAGTATTACTAATTAGAGGCCACTCCATGTTAATCCTTATGAGATGAGCTAAAAAAATAAATCTTAGAATATCTCATAAGAATGAGAAAGATCTGGCTATCAATTCAGTAGACTGAAATAACCATTGATAGTAATAAACATTGGATCCATTTTTCTTTTAAAAAATTACTCACCTATGCTGTTATGAAAGACAGCATAAAATAAGCCCTAAATCTATATCTAAATTACCCATCTATCCATTTGATGGAACATAATCTAAAATAACGCATAAATTTACATCTAAATTACCCATGTATCCATTAAAATAATCTAAATTAACCACTCTAAATTTGCATCTAAATTACTACTTCTACCATTGTTAAAAGTAAACTAAACTATCCTTCAAATCTAAATGTAAATTATCGACATCTGCTAATATGAAAAATATTTAAATAACCGTAAGTTACACCTGTATATGTTTATAAATTAACTACTTCTTACTATGAATGTATTAAAAAACTAACTTAGAGTAAACATGCATGTTGTGCATACATTTTAATGGAAATATTGTGACATATAAATTGATAGTCTAATTCTGAGCACTATACTTTGTTATTAAAATACTACTACATATATAATTCCATGAAAAAGAAATTCAACATCTTAAGCATGGACAAAAGGTAGCTGTGGTCTCACTGGTCATTGAGATTTCATTTGAGCAATATTAGAACAATTAATTGGCCCTTCATAGATCTCACCTCAAGCTTTACCACCAATTTTAAGTGTCTG
Organism: Saccharum hybrid cultivar R570; assembly: GCA_038087645.1. Lineage (NCBI taxonomy): Eukaryota > Viridiplantae > Streptophyta > Magnoliopsida > Poales > Poaceae > Saccharum > Saccharum hybrid cultivar. The sequence continues at coordinate 4,484,195 of JAQSUU010000743.1, read as the reverse complement.
GTGCAGACTTAAATGACAGTTTATGGCATCGTAGTAATAAAGTGTGCAGTCTACGGTCTAAAATTCTTATTTTTAATAAAATACAAAATAATAGTTTTGAGCAAAAGGTAGTTTTAATTTAACTTAAGGATAAACCATGCATTTGTGACAACTAATAAGATCAAATTTTGAAAATCAAAATATATATTTATGACATCATGACACATGAGCCGCAACAAGTGCCACCATAACTTAACTAAATGTTTCAATTATATGCATATTGACGATAGATGGAGGTGCCATGCAGAGAGAGAAAAGCTATGGATATTGATGGATGAAACATAGAGTAATTTGTAAGTAGTTTATCACGACTGGATAGATATTACAAAGCATCTATATGTACACTGTGTTAGAAAATAAACAAAAAAGAGGGCACAATGATAACTAACTTTTTTTAGTTATAGGTACTAAACACAAACTTCTAATACTTTTGTTTTCTAAGAACATGATGATAAGCTAGTGATGCCTAATTCCAAGTCCGGATACTGTGTGATAGATTACTATCATGTCTTTTTTATTTTTCCTACGCATATATGTGGCAAGGATAATTCATTATTTTTTCCGACAACAAGAAATGTTTTATTGAAAATTTAAAAGTTAGTGCGCCTCAGCATCATCACAATTTTTGAAAGTTCAATTTAGTAAATAGTTTAAAAATCCTAGTAAATGTACATATTTGAGTAACTAGGTACGGAATCCATATGAAACATAAAATAAATTTTCACTCCAAGGGATGAGTTCTAGAATTAAGATAAACACATTTGGAGGTGGGACCCACCCTGGTGCATTTGATCTCTTGGCTGGCTAGCTAGGTGCATGCATATATATGTTACAATCATAAATGAGGTCCATCGAAAACAGTTAGCTGCTGTTGCCTTTATTTGACCATGGAGCCCTGATATGCACGTGGAAATGGTCTCAGGAAGGCAAAGCAGCTGGCCACACTTGTAGCATAGGGAAGCGTGTCCGCTCCTCACTACGAGGCAATTCTATAATTGAGATGTGTCTTTTTTTTTTCTTTGAAGTGGACCCAGTGCAGCTGGAGTATAAGGACTTTTGAACCATACGAATGAAAAAATTGAGGAATAGAGAAAAATATAGGAATTTTGTATAAATACAGTTGCAAAAAAATAGAAATAGAAAATATAAGAATTTTTAAAAAATGATCGTTTGGATAGACAATAAGAAAAATGTAGAAATCCTAAAGATTTTTTAAGCCAGATAAAGTCATCCCTTTTCACTACTTGGTCAAACATGGCTAAAATCTCTTCTATAACCAAACGACAATAAAGTTGTCCCTTTTCACTACTTGGTCAAACATGGCTAAAATCTCTTCTATAACCCACCGACAATTGGGCCCCACATGCAAGAACCACCATTAACTAGCAACAGCATTGAATTTTACGAAGATGTTTAAGAGGAATGCTAAGTTTCCTGCAGTTTTCCTCTAAAATGACGGGCACGGGAAAAAATTCCTATGCTACTTCGATGCCCCTTCCTATGAACCCAAGTAATGAACAGTAGAAATTCATATATGGCTTTCAGTCCTACATTTTTCTCCATTTTCCTATGAACCAAAGGAGGCTTAACTGTATAAGTGTATAAATTAGGATCTGTTTGGTTGGATAAATCAATTGCATGGGTGATGATATTCCAACTTTTAGCAGCACTTGGTATGAGTGCAAACATGTAGCAATTGGTATGAGAGCATATTTCAGCAAGAATTCGTAATAAAATGACTGGGGCAATCTCAAATTACTGGTAGGGTGGTTTAGCAAATAGCAGAGCCATCCATTGGAGACGTTGGCAGAACCTTACCCTCCCAAAATGCTGAGGAGGTATGGGCTTTAGAGACATAAAACACTTCAATCTGGCTATGATGGGGAAGCAAGGTTGGCTGCTAATGACCTATCCTGAGTCTTTGTGTGCATGGGTAATTAAGGGGAAGTGCTACCCCAATGGAGATTTCCTGTCGGCCAAAAAGATGTGGAACTCATCCCATACCTGGCACCGCATCTGCAATGGCGAGTCCATGAATATCTGGCATGATCGCTGGATTCTAGGAGCAGTTGTTCGTAGGCCAATTTGACCTAAGCCAGGTGCGTCGGCAGTACAGATTAGCGAAGTCCCATCAGCTGATGGCTAGTCTTGGAATGATGAGTCTCTTGAGATCAACTTACTGCATATGGATGCACAAAGGGTCAGAAGAATTCCTCTAGGACGAAGACGGGAGGATTTCTAGGCATGGTCGGGGGAGCGTAATGGCATTTACTTAGTCCGTTCAGCCTATCGCCTTCTGGTGGAACAGGAAGTGCAAGAAAGGGATCATGGAGTAGGCACTGCCTCTCACTCGGCTGCTCTTAATGATCCCGATTGGCAGCGACTATGGAGATGCAAAGTCCCACCCAAGGTAAAGGTTTTCTGGTGGAGAGTATCCCATGACTTTATACCTTGCAGAGCAAATCTCCATCATCGACATATTGAGCATATAGATGTGTGCGGCTTCTGTGGCAATGGTGTGGAGTCGAGTTATCATGTGTTGACATAGTGTATGTATGCTGTCAGTTTTTGGGAGAAGCTCAAAACTCTCACGGGTATCAAAGTCCCAGAACTAAATCTGAGAACCTAGATAAGGGACTTGTTGGATACTTCTTGTTGTAAAGATGGAGACCGAGAAGTGATCTTGTGTGGTATGTGGTCGCTTTGAAACTCCAGGAATGATCGGCGACATGGAAAATCACCGATCGAACCAAGTCTGGTGGTGGAGTGGGCGCTGGAGGCATGCTTCCACCTATCAACTAGCTCCCAAACTCCAGAAGATGGGAGACGACTGACACAACAAGATGAGAGATGGCAGAAACCGGATGAAGGTTTTTTAAAAGTCAACATAGATGGGGCCTTTGTGTAGGACTCATATGAGGGAGTAGTTGGAGCAGTGGTGCACAGTAGCTCAGACCAATTGCAAGTGGCCTCTACGCGGCGATTGAGCTCAGTTGGTTCAGCCTTATTAGCTGAAGCAGAAGCCCTTAGAAAAGAGGTCCGTCTAATTCCAGCAGGCACTCAAGATCATATTATAGCCGAGACAGATTGCCAGGTGTTGGTTTCTCTTTGAAAGAACAGGGGTATACATCGGTCGGAAATTGCGACAATTCTGAACGAGGTGGAAGAGTTTGTAGCGAGCTTCACATCCTTCAGACCGGTGCGTACAAGACAATCAATGAACCACGCAGCTCATTTCTGTGCCCAGCGTTCTTTAGTTTCTTTTCATAATTTTGTTTGGCAATCTCCCCTAAGCTTCTTGCAGAATTGTCTGCAGTTCGATTGTAATAGTTCACCTTAATGAATGAAGGTTTGCTCAAAAAAATGAATATAGTAGTGTTGTGAACGTGATTATAATTATTGATTTAAACATGGATGTCACCCTACATACTCTATAAATGAACCAAAGGAGGAGTGATCTTGCGTTCCAACTACCACGGTTCGTGCTCTCTTCAACTCAAATTTGTACATCTGTTTCCTTTTTAACCAAAAACCATCTCGTTTTTGTATTGGTGCCAGCAGCCACTTGTGGGGGCCGTTCTAGTTTTATCACGCTCTCACTAATAATGTATAATATGCCCATTTGTTAACTTTTAGGGATACGCTTAGCCAAATTTTAGAAGCTTTGAAGTGCCACATGGAAATGTCAATAGCATGTTTGCATAGAAAATACTTTCAAATAATTATACATTAAATGACTTTCAACAACAATACTTTGGCAAAATAGTGCTAAAAAAACGTGTGTTGTAGACAGAATCAATGTTCTAAATGGAAGTAGGAGTATATAGTATAGCATTGTATTTCTATATGTGACACATCAGTGAGGCAACAATTAGATACAACCACTGTAATTTACAGTATCATAGTTTTACTTTCTATGATATATCTAAGACAACTAATTGTCGTATATACTTCGAGAGATTATGTCCTATGATACCATCTAATGTAATATCAGTTCATGCCGAAGCTATATCTTGGGCAAGATAACTATATATATTCTATCTCATTGTATCTTACTAGGCCAGCAAAACTTCAATGTGTAGTAGATGACTATATATGTTCAATGCATGATACCACCCATTAAAAATACATTAATGCCATGTGGGCTTAAGGGATGTGGATTGTATCTTTCACAATTACAAGCAGAAACAAATAAGCAGTTTCTCACCTCAAATTTTGGCAATTCAATTGTTAGATTATTAAATCTAAGAATCTGCTCCCTGAGCCTATGGATTGTTATAATCTATAGACCGCTTTCGCAATCTACAACCCGAAACAAATAGGTCTATCAGTTGCTGTGACTTGAGTAAGATATAGATCGTTACATTTGACTAAGACATAGATCATAGCTAGAGACTAGAGACAAGATGCAAGTCTCTTTCAGTCTAGTGCGATTCCTTTTCTGTTCCCTCCGAAGCTGCTATATATAAATCAATCACTCCGTGGAGTGAAGTGACCCAAACACAACAAGTGGCTAGTTAGAGTTACTTAAATTCAGAAATATGATCTCCCCCCAGTCTTCCTAGTTTCCACAAGCTGGAATAGCAACCAGAAGGTACTTTATGTATGGCACCACTATTATGTAGATACATATAGTTCCTGTTCTTGGTATATATCGTAGACGAACTAAATCATTTATATCTTGGAATATACTATATAAATCGCTCTCTTGATTCACGTTTCATTATCTCAAAATTTTTTGCAGCTGCAGCAGGCAACTACTACTAGTAGTAACATTAATATTCCTCTTGCATCAGCTGTTGTTGCTGGTGAAGGCAATCTTCTCCAGTATGGACAAGCCATGGCCGCAGAGGCGCTTACCGAAGGAGGTGGAAGCCACGATGGTAGCGCCCCAGCAGCGCAAGCCAACGCCCAACCAAGGTCCATGTCTGAGCGCTTCAAGCTGCTGAGGATCCCAAAGCCAGAGCTGGGGCTCAGGTGCCCGCGCTGTGACTCCACCAGCACCAAGTTTTGCTACTTCAACAACTACTCCTTCGCGCAACCGCGCCACTTCTGCCATAACTGCCATCGCTACTGGATGCGCGGCGGCACCCTCCGCGACATCCCCGTCGGCACTCTGTACAGACCAAGGTTTTAAATCTCCAGCTATAGCTACCGCTATAGCCCGCTATAGCTGTTTAAGAAAGATCAAGCTATTTGTGTCTATGTACAACTTAGCCGCTATAGCCCGCTATATCCCCATTTAGCTCCGCTATAGCTGTTTTTGAGGTCATCCGCTAAAATGTCTTAGCCGGAGATTTAAAACACTGGTACAGACGCCGCCGAGCCAAGGGCAGCAAGCCCAGTGCTGCAGCCACTGCTGCATCGGCATCATCAGCAGCACTAGCGATGACTTCGTCGTGCAGCGCCAATGTCATCGCGCTCACGCCCACTCCACAACAAGCTATGGCGAGCAGCAGCGCGTCGCCGGTCCTGCCACAGTTGTATGGGCTCGCCAGCATGGACACCCCGAATGTTGGCTCCAACTTTTCATGGCCCGGGGCTGCTAATCTGTTGGTGGACTCGGCCGGTGGAAGGGCTGTATCAGAGTCGAAGATGGAGCAGCAGCGGGGAGCGCTATCACAGTCTTCAGAGATGCACAGGCTCCCAGTATTCTCGCACGCTATTGATCAGCAGCAGGGGCCGGCAGTTGCTGTGCCAGTGACAATGGCGATGCCGCCGAGCATGTTCCATCCAGGGTCAGTTCCATATGATCACGAATCGAGATGAGGAGTGCCCAATTTGGGCCATGCAAGCAGATGTGAATGGTTACACACTACTTCCTATGATCCTGTCCCAGTTACCACACGTAATTAGGCTCAAGTCAATTGCAAAGAACTTGAATCGAAAAAAGCCATTGCAAAGCGTCTTTAAATTTCAAGATGTTACACTACGGGAAACAGAGCCTTTGCTGAGAGGGATTATCTTTGCCGAGGGCAAAAACACGGGCACTCGGCAAAGAGGCGCTCTTGGCAAAGATCTCTTTGCCGAGAGCCAGAACGCCCGTTGGCAAATTTGTTCTTTGCCGAGAGCCAAGCCCTCGGCAAAGGTCAGCTCTCGGCAAAGGCGTCCTTTGCCGAGGGCCCGGCTCTCGGCAAATAAGGCTCTCGGCAAAGGACTGACGGGGCTAACCGCCGTCAGTCTTTGCCGAGGGTCCTCAGTTAGGCTCTCGGCAAAGATCTCTTTGCCGAGAGGCCTTCGCCGGCTCTCGGCAAAGATCTCTTTGTCGAGAGGCCTACAGAACCAACTTAGTTTGCAACATGCGCGAAACGTTCTCAAACCGCCGCCGTCGCACCTCGTCAGATCTCACCCCGTTCTGCTGAATCCACCCCACCTCACCGCCCTAGAGCTGTTCCACTCTCACATCACCACCGCCGTTCACGAGCCAAGCGACGAGCCGGCCTGGCGCCCGCCATGGCTGCGGCCACCACGGCCAACCCATCTCGCCCACTGATACTGTCGCCCTCGCCGCCCTCCCCTCCCCACCCTCTTCGACCTTGAGGCACCCTCCCTCTCTGAACGACGCCCGCCGCCCTTCGTCTCCTCTGATCGAGATCCACAGCATGGTGGCTGGTTCCACAAGGGGTGGCCGGGATCGACGTCGTGGTGGCAGATCCACACCGTGGCAGCTGAGATCCACGAGGTGTCGTGCCCAGCGTGGACATCGGCGGACTCAGGACTCTAGCACCTGGCGAGGCTGAGGCGGTGGCGGCGTGGCTCCGCTGCGCGCAGTCGGCCGATGTGTGCAGTGGCGCTGGCGTGCTGCCGGTGGCAAGCGCGGAGTGCCGGCCGAGCGCAAGCTGCAACCCGCAACCTGCAAGAGCACAGCGTCGCACTACCGCAGCCACCCCTGGACAACACCAGCTCCCGTCGAGGTGCTCTGCTGGTGCTTGGGACTACTTACTGTGCGTGATTATTCCTGTTTTCTTTTCCATTTTTTATTCCTATGAATTGAAAGGCCTATTGCCGTCACTTGATTGCTGAATATTGACCAAGGCAGCCAAATAGACTTCATCATGAACAAAAAAACACACTAGAATTTTGGCATTATTATTATCATAAAAATATATAACACCATGTAATTTATTAATTTGTAAGCTTTCGTATCGTTTTGTTTCATATATATAGTCTATATATATATATATATATATATATATATATATATATATATATATATATATATATATATATATATATATATATATATCCAGATGTTACCATTTTGGTATTTTGAATTAGTGGTACTTCTTTATGTTAAAGAATTTTAAGGTATGCTCAAGTTCTATGAATATATGAAATCATGCTCAATTATATGTTATATATTTACTATATAATATGGTATCAGTATTCACGCTACTAAAAAATTTAACACCCCTTAATTTCACATTTTGAATACCCAGACTCAATCCTGATCCCACCACTGCTCGTCGTCATCCTCCACGGTGGCTATTCCAGGGTACGTGTGCTTCATTTCCCGGCTTGCTGGAGACTTCTGTGTGTGGTGCTATTTTTTAAATTTTCTATGTTCAACCAAAGCGGCTGCAGGAGCGCTATGGGCGGTGGCGACTGCTCTGTTTGTGGCGATGATGTGGTATGTCCGTAAGGGCTGCTTTGTTTGTGGTGACGATGTTGGACTTTGCCCACGGCGGGGAGCGCTGGGTGAGTGTCTCCAAATCCATCCACTGAAATGCTAGACCAACATGTTATGTTCATTTAATTGTCGATGGTGCATGCAGAGAAGCTTGGTTCTATTGATTTTTTTTCTGTTATGTTTGTTGACTGCAGCTCACTACATGGAATAGTTCGGCTGGATTGAATTTTCTTATGTGCTTGGCTCATGTGTAACAATGGTTGGATTGCGTTTTTCATGTGGAGGTCAACAACAGCAGCTGCCGCCTTGAGTTCATCAAACCTTTTCAGTTTTTTATTTCAGCAACAGCAACAGGGTGCAGAAACTGCTCAGGTTATTTTCTAATACAAGTTTTTGTTGGCTAATAATTGATTGCATGTCTGGTTACTTGTATTCTTGTATTCGTAGTAAAGCAGCCACAGTGTGTCATTCATGGTGAGATGCTCAGGTTGCTTCTGTTGTGTTTGTTGACTGCAGCTCACTACTTGTTTATTCTCATAAACTTTGAACCTGAGATGCAAATCATATTTTAATCAGTAGCTATTTTACTCTGTTTTTTGTGTTGATTTTCATTGACATAGCTTGGCAAATATGCTTGTGGAGGTGGCAGTAACCAAATCAAGCACTGATTTGATTGCTCTCTTGAACAGTGGCTTGTTTAGTGCCCCGAGGCTTGGGAGAAGATGGTGGACAGGTGGTTAAGTCCGAAGTGGGCCGCTCAGCACGAGGCTGCCACGCATCGGCGTGCATGCATGCAAGGCATACCACACCATCAAGGCAACCACCGTCACAAGGTTGTCAAGGGCGGCCAAGTGTTTCCGTCACCACCGTCACAAGGTTGTCAAGGGCGACCGGCGCAGTGAGTAACTCTGGTAGTTTCGTGTCTTGTTTTGGTATGCATGCATGTGGATGAACTATGCACAAACTTGTTATGCATGTGGACTTGTATTTGAGACAGTTTTATGTGATTTATGTGAACAATTGTGACATATGGTGCTGGATGTGAGTTATGCGATAGATGTGATATATATGGTGCTGAATGTGGTATATCTGTGATGGATAATATAGACATATATATACATTTGTCGTGTTTGCAGGGATTGAAAACAAAAAATAAAACAAACAAAAAAAGATTTGGTCACTTTGCCGAGAGCCTTTTAAGGCAGGCTCTCGACAAAGCTGGACAGTGGACAACGAAATGGTAGCTTTGCCGAGAGCCCTCTTGGCCGGCTCTTGGCAAAGACCAGCTCTTTGCCGAGAGCCGGCCCAGAGGGCTCTCGGCAAAGAAATTAAAAAAAAAGAAAAACCAAAATCTTTGCCGAGGGTCAGGCGCCGGGGCTCTTGGCAAAGAAATTATTCAAAAAAAAAAAGAAAAAAAATCTTTGCCGAGAGCCTGCACCGGGGCTCTCGGCAAAGAAATTATTCAAAAAAAAGAAAAAAATCTTTGCCGAGAGCCGGGCACCTGGGCTCTTGGCAAAGAAATTAAGTAAAAAAAGAAAAAAATCTTTACCGAGAGCCGGACGCCTGGGCTCTCGGCAAAGAAATTAAGTAAAAAAAAGAAAAAAATCTTTGCCGAGAGCCGGACATCTGGACTCTCGGCAAAGAAATTAAGTAAAAAATTTTGAAAAATTCTTTGCCGAGAGTCGGGCTCTCGGGCTCTCGGCAAAGGGCCGATGACGGCGGAAAGCTTCTAACGGCTACTTTTGTTTGCCGAGAGCCACTGTGGCCCTCGGCAAAGGCTTTGCCGAGTGCCCGAAAGAAGGCTCTCGGCAAAGGCCCCTTTGCCGGACGCCGCTTTGCCGGCAGCCCTTTGCCGAGAGGGGCTCTCGGCAAAGCCTTTGCCGAGAGTAAACAGGTCTTTGCCGAGTGCTTTTGGCACTCGGCAAAGCCTGCCTGTCCAGTAGTGTTACTGCCTCCGTCCCAAAACAAACACACTTTACATTTCTCAAGGAGTCAAACTCTTTGAAATTTGACGAGTTATATACAAAGTAGTTTCAATATTTGTAGCTCCAAATAAGTTTATTAGGGCATGTACAATACGCCTGTATACCCCGTTCGTGTCTTGCTACTTTTACAAAAACAACGCTGCTCCACTGTATTCAATGCGGAGAGAAGCTCTCCTCGTCGCCTCGTGAGGCCACGACGAGCGCGTTTGCTCCGAGACTTCCTCACGGTTGGAGGCGCGTTGTATAGGCCTAGCTACTCGAGTCGACGAGCGCGCCGATTTAGTGCGGTTGCGCGTGCGGAGGAAGATGAGGGCGTGAAATGGATTTTTCATACCAAATTCACCACTGTTATCATATAATCCTAACTTCTCCCCCGCTATATTCCCCGCCCAAGATGGAGGACATCGGCGCATCTATATGGATTTGGGGCAAAATAGCCCAGGCATGGCTGCGGTGGGGCGGAAGGGCAAGGTCAAGGCAGCTGCAGCAGCATCGGCTTCCTTCAATGGCCATGGATCCAGCTCGGTAGCGGCACTCTTCCCTGTTAGCCACGGATCCAGATCGTTGGCAGCTGTCTTCCCCGTTGGCCACGGATCCAGATCGTCGTCGGCCGTCTTCCCCTTTTGGTGCTTCTTCGATGGCTGCATCTAGTGCGGCGGTGTGTTGGGGCCCAGCGTCATCGGCTTCTTCGATGGCTCCATTCCCCCCATCGTCTCCGTCATTTGGGCATCCAGCAAGTTGGGATCCAGCGTGGTAAGAACACTAATTCCAAATATATTGTTGCTGTGTGTGTTGTTGAATTAAAATTGCAATATCCTTTTTAATTGGCAATTGGTAGGTTGAACACGAGAAGTTGGTTCATTGCTCACTAGTGGTGGCACTGGCACCACTGTCTGTTCTTTGGAAAGAAATGTCTCATCTCTCATGAATGCATATGCAACTGTGGGATGTGGCCGGCCCTTGGCCATGTAGCATGGCATGCATGGATCCTGCCTCCTTAATGGCACATGAAAATTTATGTGTTGCATTTATCTATTTTCTGAATGACTGAATGTATGGTCTGAACTACTAGTATACCTGTTGTCTGTTATCTGTTACAGTTCTGAAAATAGAGATCACATAACTGTAGTTCTGAAAATGTGTTGCCATATCCTTGTTAACAAAATAGACTTGTTAGGAAATAATAGGCACATGCTGCAGCAGCAAGATTGTTCAGTATACCAGTCATCTACTTGTGAGCCTCTTCATTGTAGTATTTGATAGTATTATATTGCTGCAGCAAGACTGAGATGTGACATGTGACCATACTGCATGAAGCCATGAAAGATTGATGCCTATAATCCTTCGGAATGGAGAACATGGGTGGTTAAGGAATTGAGAGGGAAATTTGGCTGATAGCAGCATACAGACAAGGGCTGCCTAGCAGATCAATCCAACTACTGAAACATCGATTTCAGTATGCGGTAGAAACTGGCTAGCAGATAGATCTATTATCCTTATTTTCAATTTCAAGTATATTGCTTTGCTATGCAGAGTTCAGACAATGTAATGTACAAGTATGCACTACGCAGTACACTTGATAACTCATGATGTTATGCTATATTTGATTAATGAAAACTATTAAATTATATTATACTATTATATATAAATATATAATATATCTTTTATATCGATGGTTCTAAAAATATTGTAGTCATGTCCATCTTATTTAAGCTTGCTTTGTTTTGTATCATATAGCAACACAATGATATACAAAATGGAATTGACGATTGGTCATTGCTAGATGCATAGTATTAAATAACTTGCAGACAGCTAAAGTGAGAGTCCATTGTATGATCTGTCTGTTTAGCTAACTATGTTCAGATTCCAAAAACCTTACAGACAATCCTCTGTCTATGGGTCGTTTACCCTGCATGATCAATATAATGATGCTTATTATACATCATAAATATTAGTACTTTTGTGTATATATTTGGTCAAACTTAAAAATGTTTGACTCCTTGATAAGCGAGATGTGTACTTATTTTGGGACGGAGGGAGTACTCCGTAACATTTCCATCCACAACAGACGTTCGTTAGAGCCATCAAAATGTTTTTCTGCAAATTTTTCAGCCCAGAACCTTTTTATCTTTTGGAGAGAGAGAGAGGGAGACTTCAATATTGCCCCTATATATGATGTTGTTCTTCCCCCACTCTCCGTTTTCTAAATAATTTTAAACTGTATCTAAGCATGCTACCCTGAAATATATATGACGACTGAAATATTTCCAATCATACTTTCAAAATTTAGTTATATCTGTGTATGTTGAATTAGAATTACTTCTCTAACAGGGAAACCTGCTCACGCTAGTTTACCTTCACAGCGGTGCAATGCTTTTGGCTACATATAATTGCAATGCTGTGGCTAGCTGCCTGGCAGCAATAACCTCTCAGATTGAGGATGGTCCCTCACTACCACTAGTCGCATGTGTTAAAAGCAAAACTGGACCGGTGGGGTAAGAACGCCCCACAGTATTATCTGAGGAAGAGTCTCAGTCAACCGATGGAGAAAACCCTTCGAAACCTGGCTTCACCTATCGTGCATCAGGAGCATATAAAATCGGTGGTGGTCTTAAGGGTACAGTGATTTGCCACATGGAGGTCTTATCACTACTGGATTAAGGCGCTTTGCCGGGTGACGAATGCACCCGGCAGAGGCTACTTTGCACTACAGGAAACGGCTGATTTGCCGGAGGCCTTTCTTTGCCGGGTGTCTCCAGGCCTGGCACCCGGCAAAGAATTTCTTTGTCGGGTGCCCGATAAAAAGCACCCGGCAAATTTTTTTGCTCCCGGCAAATCAGTCGTTTCCTATAGTGTATGGGTCCATATCTAATATAAATAAAACAAACACCTGCACTTCTTTTCGTTATCTTCAACCACTTAGATTTTTTTATTTTCTTCGCCAAGAGCATGCCACCGCCTATGCGCTGGCTGCTAGAGCTCCCATACCTCACACAGTCGGCCACAACATCGAGCCCCTGTAGCCACTTCCTTCACATCCAGCCTCTTCCCCATGGTGCTCGACATCGCCCCTTCTCAGGTTCTCCCCATCTCCCTTGTGCAGGATCTCCGAGCTGCCGGACCACCATCCCCGCGCCTTTGCACTCACCGGCTGGACGGTTTGGCCTTCGATGCTGCCGGCCACGACGTAGCGCTTTGGCTGCTAGCCCGGGGCCTCACGGTCCCCCTTTTCGCATGGTGCTCAACCCCTTACCTCTGTAGGAATGGCAAGAATTTTGTATAACTTGTGGTGGGTCCTAGGCTTAAGGTTTGGTCTTATGCTAAGATGGAGGTCTGGTATGTATGAGGTCTTATGTTCGCGAAAAAATAATGATGATAATATAAAGTTAAAGATGTGACATTGCAAAGTAGTTTGCTAGCGCTTTACATTTATTCATTTGCTAATATATGTGATGCATGCTATTGCCTGAGCCTTGATTGTCTTGATTGAAAACCACTTCACCCTGGTTACCCAGCTCCGCGCTCGCACTTATATATGCCTACCTACTTGCTTGCACTTACTTCCATCATAATTACATATATGCCTTGTTATGTGATGTGATGGTTGGATGGTTGATGTGGATAGTGGATCGGGGTAGGCTGTGAGGCTTCCCCGTGAGGTAGATGGTAGGTTGGCGAATCCCATGTGGGTTGTGGTGATTGAGGAGTTATGGAGATATTCCTTGTCTTGTCCCCTTTCTTTGGTGATATCGGCTGGAGCAAGAGGATTACTCTGGAGGGGTGCACAAGTTGCATGGAGTGCCCCAGATTTGGTTCTTTTGGATATGATGATGGATATGAGACAGGTGTTGTGGAGACAGCCACCCATGAGTGATGGGTCCCGTGTTGGTGGAAGATTCTAGCTCTGGCCAATTAAGGGTATGGCTGATGACTGGTGATCAGGTATTTGTCAAACGTCTACAGCATGAGCCTCACATGACGTGGGGCCCATTCTGTTGAGTTAGCGCGGACTGAGCCAGTTCTGTGTGTGAAAAGGTGCATGGGTTTTTAGGCCCTAGCAGCATAGTGAGAAAGATGCGGTGTGCTTTACTGCTACCCTAATCACGATCCCAAGCGTATGCGTTATGTTGTGTGCTACTCCACTCGGGTGCAATCTGGTGAGGAATATGGTAGTTCTTGAGTGGTGTTCACCTAGGCGGGGCACCGCTGACCATGCTGATCTTGTGGGTACATGTGTACACACTCGGCAGAGTTAAAACTGTACATATAACCGTGATTCTTTGGTCAGGATCGATTTCCTGTGAACTGTTTCGGCCCTTTAGCTTCTCTTGTGCTTGCATCTCTCCTCCAAAGATAGGTCCGACTTGAGGCCCGTTGAGATGAGGGGCATGCGAAGGCTGCCTCTTCGCTTAGACAGACAGTATGATGGTGATGTGATGGATGATGAGAGGCGAGATGTGGGGTGTGATGATTGAGTTGATGGTGAGAATGAGTGTATGGTAGGGATTAGAGAATATTTATATTATACGTATTCGATGCTTTTCTGCATGCGCTAAGGATGCAAACTACAACCAAACTATTAGGATCACCAAATCCCTTTATTTTCTATTTTTCACTAAAGCTCATTGGTGCTCACCATGGCCCGCACACATCTGGTGGTGTGCAGATTTCTTGACTTGCAGTGGTGTTGAGATTAGTAGTTGGTTTGCAATCTACTCTCAAGAATGCCCATGGATTGGAGAATCGCCAAGCTTCACTGCGATTACAATATCAGTGTTTTGTTTGATTTTAGCCCTCAGGGCTTGTATCTAAATTAGTGTAATACTCTCATTTATGTTATCTAATGTTCTATGACTTTGTAATCAACTAATAATCGACCGCCCGTGGTAGCCGAGATATCATGGGACTATCACAGAGGGGCAAAAGAGTCAGAATTTCTACTTTAGAAATCCTGGTTCGTTTCATCAAGTTAAAAAAAATAAAACTCGACGTTTAGGATTTGAGTATGTGAAAAAATATTCAAGCTCAAAGCAAAAATATTCCATTTGTAGGAAAATAATATGTATTCTAGGTTCAAATAAATAATACCTTAGATCCGGAGAACAATCTTCCAGACAATGTGTACTCCGTAGAAAGTTAAATAGGCTAAGTAATGAATAGAAATAAAACTATGGTTACCCGAATAATATTCTAGTTAGGATAACAATATTTCATACTCGGGGAACAATATTCCAGTTTCAAAACTACAGTATTCTGGTTTAGAAAAATAATATTCTATTCAAGGTGGGGAATGTAAAAGAAATCAATTAAAATAAATAAATAAAACAAACATAAGAAGAAAATAAGAAATAGATAAAAATAAAAATAATTGTAGTTCACGGGAATAATATTCTACACAGGAGGGCAAGCTTCTAGGTTTATAAGAAAAACACTCTGTTCCGGGAGTAGCAGTAATAGAGAACAAATAAAATCAAATGGAAATGAATAAATTAATAAGAAAAAACTAAAAGGACACTAGTAAAGAGTTAATGCACGCAGCACAACGTGGATGCAGAGGCATCTTTTCGTACATCTCTAGCGCATGTGCCATCTCAACGATTGCAGATGTACGCGCCCTATGCTACGCAAGTGAGTAGGGCCCGAGCATGAGGACTTTGATACTATAGGTGTGTTTAGTTTCTAAAATATTTTAGGAACGGGTATCGTAGCTTTTTTGTTTTATTTGATAATTAATGTTTAATTATGGACTAATTAGACTTAAAAAATTTGTCTCGCGATTTCATGATGAACTGTGCAATTAGTTTTTTTTTTGTTTCATCTACATTTAATGCTCAATGCATATGCCGCAAGATTCGATGTGATGTTTTATGGTGAAATATTTTAGGAACTAAACACACCCTATGGCTGCACGGATCCAGGTCTCCTCCCACCGCTACCGCGCCGTCCTCTCTACTGCAGGCCGCTCAATTATTGCCTCCTGGCTCCTGCTGAGAGCCAGAGAGCCGCAGGCCATGGTCGATGGGAAAACCAAAGATGCGACAGTCCCCTCTCCCTCTCTTTCTCTCACACGACCACGCCTACGTACCCGCACCCTGCCGGAGAGGAAGAAGACGGCGGCGACATTAGGGTCATGCACGGTTATGGAGGGTTAGGGAAACTCAACTCTGAGAGCTCTATAGAAGGGGGTTCGGGGGAGACGGGTGCGACACGGTGGTAGTGGCGGGCGAGACGGCGGCAGGGGGCGCCGACCATGGGGGCAGCGGGAGATGGCACTTAGGCGAGGTTGACGGTGGTGGGGTGGGAGGGGACGAGGATGACCCCGGCGAGCTTCCGTGAGGTTGGGGTGGGGGCGGGGGTGCGGTGGCGCTCCCATGAGTGCACGACCGATCGTGGGTTAACTTCGTCCATGGCCGATGGCTTTAGCTAGCCCCTGCTAAAGTGCTAATAATGGCTTCAAATCCTAATTGAACCAACCAAAAACCATTTCAAGAATGCATAGTACAACCGGCACAATCGACGCCATTACTGCACTAGTATAGAAACCAAATCAATCCACCTCAAAACATACATTCTTTTCTCACCCCCAATATAAACCAAGCTAGTTTTCTCCCCGTGAGTTCAACCCATCAGCTGAAACCAATTCCCAAGCGACGGTAGAGAAGCATGTGGCTCTGATTTCTGGTTTGAGAAGCTCACTACTAATTGCAGTCGTGTTCATAACCAACAGCTTGTTGGAATTGTATATACATTGGCTTGGATAAGAAGACGATATATGATGGATGGAGAGGATTGCCTAATGCACAACGTGTTTCTATGTACTATATATACTGATGAGGCGCCCAGTCTCTTGCTTCACCGCAGCGCTCCTAATAATGATGATAATATAAAGTTAAAGAGGTGAGTAGGTGACAATGCCCGTCTTCCCGTCTTAGAGGAAAGAATATACATTATATTATTACTACCATGCATCAACAGCCTCCATTCTTGCTATAAAAAAACACAGCTTTATTCCTTCTTCCAGAAGGTTCCCTAGATGAACACGGAATATATTACCTAGATCACCAATTCACCATCTTCGGTGTCTCGCTGGATGACAAACAGTTATGTAATACCTACAATTAATAAAAAAAACCACACTACTATAGAATTGACTATCACTATCGACCCATTACTGTCGGTTTCTTAAAAACTGGTAGTGTTTGTGTGTGCTGGCCTATCGCTGCTAGTTTGTGGCTAAAACCGATAGTGATAGGATCAACCGACAATGATATTTGTGTCATCACTGCCAATTTTAGCCATAAACTGACATTAATATTTGCTAAAACGAGCAGTGATACTATCACTGTAGGTTCGTAGCTTAACCAACAGTGATAGATTGTACAAAAAAACTTCATAACTTTCTCATATGATGTCTGCTAAAGACGAACTTCGTACCAAAGTTATAGTACTTGATGAGATTTAGAACTTTTTAGTTCAAACTTTTTTTTTAAGATCATTTAGATGACCAAAAATGCATCACAAGATTTTATAGCGTTAATACCAAAGGAGTCCATATGCTCCATAGTCATAAGTGGGTGTGTAGTGGTAGTTAAGAATCTCGGATGGAGAAGCAACAAAAACAAAAGTTGTAGATCTCAAAAAAATACACAACTTTATAGTGTTGACAACTTTTTATTTGAAATCATCTATCCAACAAAAATTACATTTGAATTCTCTACATCGAAATTAGAAATTTTTCAAACGACATCAGATGAAGAAGCTATCAAAACAAAAGTTGTAGATCTCAAAACGTTATGCAACTTTGTATTTGACAACTTTTTCATTTGAAATCATCTATCCAACGAAAATTATGGCTGAATTTTCTCACATTTGAAATTCAAAATCTTCAAGTGACCTTGGATGGAGAAATAACCAAAATCAAAGTTGTGGATCTCACAATGTTATAAAACTTTGTAGTCGATAACTTTTTCATTTCGATTTGTTTAGGGCCCAAATACTCATTTTAAAATTAGGATAACAAAAAATGGGGAGGACGAATATACCAAATGGACTATGGCTGGAGTGGTTAGGGGATGAATGTGCGAAGCTTGAGGTCATGTGTTCGAGCGCTGCCGGGTGCTCGGCCACGAAGCGCGCATTTTTCATGTGAAAAATTGCAAAACTTGTGACCCCACGCGCGAACAATTGCATGACTTGTGAGTATAGGGGCTTGTGATACTCAGTGGGATCTCTCCTAGTAACGAAAAAAATTGTAATTTTTTTAGCCCTTTATTCATCCCGTTTTTTGATTTCTTTGGAAACCTCATCACTATAGGTCTCCCTCATCACTGCCAATTTGGTACTGCCGATTCAAATTCCAGCACTAGGGGATTTGAACCGGAAGGACGTGGATGATCTCCAGCTCAGTGTGGAGCCACCTGCACTTGCTTCTTCCCGCCCTCCTGGAGCCTGTATTCGTCACTGAGCAGCTGAAGAAGCTTGTGGGAGAGGCTTCCCAGAGCGAAGTGGATTCGTAGTGCTACTGTGGTGGTGGCAATGGCAAGGCGTCAAGTTAGAGGCATGATGGGTGTTGAGCACACCCTCGCCGATGGGTCCTCTTCGCTTGACCTTATCAGTCAGAATTAGCTAGTCATTCAATAGTGTTTTTCTCTTACAACGAATTAGCATCAGCAGCCGCCGCAAAAATGATCAGCCGAACCTCTAGAGCAACCTCCCAGTGGACAGGAGGACACCGCCGAGTTAATACTCAATGGCGTGACTTGACATTGATGCAGAGCGGCATCATTTCAGACATGTCACTGATCCAGGTGATGTGTCATATCAGCGATTGCAGATGTACCATGTGCATGTGCTCTGCAAGCATGTAAATTACAGCCAGCTACAGCTACAGTCACCTGTGTGCTCCTCTGCGATTATGGTTTATTTTAGGGTGTGTTTAGTGTATAGTACCCAAGCTACCCAAGTGGAATTTTGGCCATTTATTTAACCCATGTTGCCCATCGTTTGGTAGGATGCCAAATTTTGGCTTGGCCCCCATCTCCTTTGGCCTGTTAGACAATCTTATTTGGGATCTTAATTAGCCTACTTACAGGAACGTCTAATCATGTGCATAGTGCTTAATCGAGCTTAGTGATCACAGACCTCTAGACGAAGATGTCCAAAGGCCAGCTAATTTCCACGTGCCTGCTCAGCTAGCAGGCACGCCGTCACCAACAGAGGAACTGAGGGACAATGGCGGGTCTCTGCCTTGAGCACAATAACTGCTTTTGATTAGAACTAGGCCCTGTTGGATGTTGCAGTATTCTGAAACTGCAGTATCTAGAAACCACAGTTTTAAAGACCACAGCCATGTAATACCATAGTATTTAGAAACTACAGTTTTTCTCTGTTTTAGAAAAACCATGACACCTGATGTGTTTGGTTGTTGTAGTATTGTTGCCGGCAATTTCAAATGGTCCGGCTGCGTGGAAGCGTTCAAATATAACGGCATCTACTCTTTATATAGCATGAGAAGTCTATTATTTAAATAATGAAACTATGAGTAGTCAAACTTGATCCTTATGCCATGCCATACCTTTTCCTTTTCCTGGTTCTATGAAAGGGAAAGAAGGAAACAAAAATGACTGCGCATGGAAAGAAAAAGAGCGTGAAGGGAAAATGAGACACGCGCGTGGAAGCGCGCCGCATGATCCGACCTCTGGGTGTGTTCACTTCGCGAAAAGTAGGTGAAAAGTTACTGTAGCATCTTTTCGTTGTTATTTGGCAAAATTTTTCCAATCATGGACTAACTAGGCTCAAAAGATTCGTCCCGACATTTACAGTCAAACTATGCAATTAGTTATCTTTTTTACCTACATTTAATGCTCCATGCATGCGTCGAAAGATTTGATGTGATGGGTGTAAAAGGAAATATTTTGGGTTGGGATGGGGAAGTGAACAAGGCCTCTGTCGAAAATAAAGAGGTCTGGGACCAAGTTTTCTAGACTCAAAAAGACTGTGGTTTTATTAATACTGTAGTTTCTAAAACCGTGGTTTTAATTGCATCCAAACACCTTCATTCTTTCATATACCTAGGTATTTAAAAAAACCATGGTATTAATAGAAAACTATAAAAAAAATGTTGTATCCAAACAGGGCCTAGTTCGCGTAATTATTTAATCAGAGGTGACTCCATCCTATAACTCGTGGGACCGAGGACGAGGCCTATTAGTTAGTTATCAACCCACTGATCATGGCCCAGCTTACGAAATAGCTGTTAGGCTCCACAAGACTCGGTACTAAGCTGAGATCAACTCTAGCATAGCCCTCCTTATCCTTGTCTGAGGCCCAGCTCGTCGCACGGCCCAACCCCCCTCATCAAGCCCGCAAGCCCACGCGCGCCTACCTCCTCTTCTAGCCCAGTACTAACGCAGCTCTGCTCCTCCTCTGTCTCACACGTGCGTTGCATGGGCATGCAGACGTCGCGACTGCCGCACTCACGCGCGCAGCATGCGCAAAGGAGCAAAGCCACCGCCAGCTCGGACCCACGGTCACCCACACCCCCACATCACCCACACCACACCGGCGCACTAAGGGAGACGCCGTTACCATGGGCCCCGCACGTCAGCGAATGGATGCGCTGGCAGCCGCACCCGTCCGTCAAGACTCCGTCTCCCTCCCGTCACCACGCTGTCGTAACAATGTCGCCTCCTACCTCCCTACCTGCTCCCTTCTGTAAGCAGGATATAGAGTTGAGTAGGGATTGAGCAGCAAGCAAGGGAGATAGGATAGTTCCGACGAATCTCACTTAGAACAGGAAGTGCTTAGAAGCGAGTTTACAATTCTGTTCATTCATCAATCTCTCCTCTCCCCTCCGGACAGCACAAATACTACTCGGACATGCCTCTCCTCGCCGTCGGTGCTCTTACCCACTTTGGGCCTTGGGCTCGTACGCTGGGCCGCTATTCACGTGCACCTCGTCTTGGCCCAAGAGCGGTGTTGTCATGGACGGCGTCTTCTTCTTCTTTGCCTGAAGGCAATGGCAATGTGTTGCTGACATTCCCCCCTCGATCAGAACTAGCTTGCCCCCCAGCTAGCGCTCAAGGGAACCGTTGCCGAAGTTGCTCCAGGTCCTCCCATGTCGCCAGTGATGGTGATAAGCCGGACCACTGGATCAATGCCTGGAGGCATACAGCAGTTCCTGACTTGGCGACGCACTTCTACAGAATACGTTCTGGTACCTGCAAGCCATCGAGTGAGTCTGGTAATTGTTCAGCGGATTGACTTACGGGTACAGCGCCCTTGAGCTGCGACACATGAAAGATGGGTGAACTGTCGATGATGGTGGTAACTGCAACTTGTAAGCAACAGGGCCAATCTTCTCTATGATCAGATATGGTCCAAAGAACCTGTATGACATTTTTTTATTGGAGCGAGCAGCAACTGGTGATTGTACGTACGGCTGCAGCTTGACATACACCCAATGTTTTAAATAGCGGGCTAAGGTGTTTAGCGGTATATCTCTAAAACAGCTAATAGCGGAGCTATATCGGGCTATAGCGGGATATAGCGGCTAAATTGTACATGAACACAAATAGCGGCACCCTGCCTCAAAAGGATATAGCGGGCTATAGCGGCAGCTATAGCGGGAGATTTAAAACTATGCATACACCCATGTGCCAACATCAAAGGAGCGCTCAGTGCATTTCTTATCTGCCTGCATCTTCATACGGTTCTTGGCACGAGCCAGATGCTGCTGAATGAGTGACTGCATCAGTGTTCTCTGCTGAGACCAATCCTCCAAAGCAGAAACCAAGCAAGCCGACGCTGCATCAATGCCCAATTGTCTTGGTGACTGACCGTACAGCACATAGAAGGGTGACTGCTTCAAAGCTGAATGCCATGTTGTATTATACCAGAACTTGGCCAAATGAAGCCAGTCAAACCACTTGGAAGGAGCTGCATTAGCAAAACACCGCAAAAATGTTTCCATGCACTGAGTTACTCTCTCCATCTGACCATCGGACTGCGGATGGTATGTAGAACTCATCCGAAGTTCCACTCCAGCAAGGCGACATAACTGCTGGTAAAGACTTTGTCGCGGTCAGAAACGATTGCCGTGGGAAGACCATGGAGCCTATAGATACGCATCATGAACTGTTTGGCGACCAATAAGGCAGTAAATGGATGCTTAAGAGCAACAAAGTGGCTATACTTGGAAAACAAATCTACCACCACCAATATGTAGTCAAAACCATGAAAGGTAGGCAAGTCCTCAATGAAGTCCAATGATATTACCTGCCAGGCAGATGCCGGTGTTTCCAGAGGCTGTAAGAGTCTAGGGTACTTGACATGTTCCACCTTGACTTGTTGACATGTAGGGCAGCTACGAACGAAAATATCAACATGTTTCTGAAGACCAGGCCAAGCAAAGAATTCCTATAGGTGCTTGGTTGTAGCCGGAATGCCAGAGTGTCCCCCGAGCGGTGAACTGTGGAAGGCTCTGATGATGTTTTGCTGTAATTCAGCATTGTTACCCACCCAAATCCTGTTGTTGTGGCGGATAATACCATCCTTCAGGATAAACTGTGGCCAAAACTTTCAGTGGAAGTGGACAACTTGGCTAAGATGTTTTGTGCTTGAGGATCACTGTTGTAGCCCTGCGCCACCTCGGTACACCACTGTGGGTAGCCACTGAAATAGCATCAGCTGCAGTGTTCTCTATTCCTTTCTTGTACACAATATGATAGCGCAGGCCTAAAAACTCGTTGTTGCCACACAGTATTAAGCCTTTGGTCATTGAGATGAGTTAAGGATTTCTGATCGGTGAAAATGATGAGTTCAGCCAATTGCAAATACGAACGCCACTGCTCCACTGCAGTTAAGATTGCTAAATATTCTTTTTCGTAAATAGACAATCCTTGTGTCTTGGGTCCCAGGGGTTTGCTCACATAGGCCAATGGGTGGCCATCCTGGAGCAATACTGCTCCCACACCTGTCTGGCAAGCATCCAGTCTCGATGCCAAACGGTTTACTGAAATTAGGAATCCCAAGCACCGGCACCAAGCACAGAGCCTGTTTCAACGCTTCAAAAGCTGTCTGATGCTCCGTTGTCCAGATAAACAGCTGATTCTTCTTAAGGAGTTGAGTCAAAGGCTGAGCAAGTATGGCAAAATGATGCACGAACTTGCGATAGAAACCAGCTAAACCCATAAATCCGCGGAGTTCCCGTGTATTCACAGGTGTAGGCCAATGCTGTACTGCAGACACCTTATCTGGGTCAGTTCTAACACCTTGAGCACTTAGGATGGGTGTGTTTCGTTTCCTGGCTAACTTCTAGCCTGGCTAGAATCCTAGTCTGGGCAGCTTTAGCCTGTTCCCACCGAACCAACCCCTAGTTGTTTGGTTGTCTGTACTATGTTAGCCTAGCTAGCCTCAGGGTGTGTTTGGTTGTCTGGTTTATTTTGATACAGTCACCTCTTCTCTGAATTGGCATTTGAGGCATTTCGTGGAGCAACGAGTAAGCATGACGAGCATGGCGACCAACAGCAAACAAGCAACATGAGCATAGCGACCAACAGCAGGCAAGCAACACGAACATGGTAGCCAACAGCAAGCAAGCAAGATGAGCACGGCGGCCAACAGCACGCAAGCAAGATGAGCACGACAGCAGCAAGCTTTCTTGCGGCGGCGGCAGGCAAGCAAGACGAGGATGGCAGCGGCAAGCCTTCTTGCGGTGGCCCTTCTCGTGAGTCACCGCCTCGACCACCTGCAGCAGCACTGCCATGCGACGCTTCTTCGTGGCATCGGTGCACTCCTCACGGTTGTGGACTGCCGCAGCGACGCAGGGGTGCCGAGGACACCGGCAGTCAGGAAGCTGCAGGGGCGCCTTGCGGTTGATGGCAGCTCTGACGACGCGTCAACGTTGCAGCCTCAACTCCCTCGGTCACCAAGCCCTCCGCCTCCTCGGCCACCAGGACCTCTGTCGTGGTTCGGCGTGGTGTCCATCACGGACGCGGCGCGAAGCTCGGGACTGTCATGGAGGGCGAGCAAGGCCGAAGAGCCGTCGGAAACGGACAGATCTGGCGTGGGGGTGCTCCTCGAGCCGGGCAGAGGAGGTGGCGGCGCTGCAGAGTACCGGCAGGAAGGAGCAGCAGAGGTGAGGAGAACGATGGGGGAGGTGAGGGGAATGAGCACAGGGGCCGGCTCAGGCCTGGCCAGGATTGAACGATCGATTCGGTCATTCTCCTGGAGCTAGGCTAAAGGGCTACAAATGGCCAGCCCTAGCCAGGCTCCCGCCCACTTCTAGGCAACCAAACAGGCCAAAATTAGCTCTAGGGAGCTAAGGCCAGGGTTGGCCACCCAACCAAACACACCCGATGTGTCCTAGATAGTGAATTTCCTGTTGAGCAAATTTGCATTTCTTTAATTTGATGACCCACTGATCTTTGGCTAAGAGGGACAATACCAGACGCAGATGCTCCAGATGCTCTGTGTAAGATGAACTGAACACTAAAATGTCGTCAAAGAAAACTATTGCACATCGGCGAAGTACTGGCGCTAGTGTCACATTCATGGTGCCCTAAAAGTTGTTGGATCTCCGGTGGCACCAAACGAAACGACACAAAACTCAAAGTGGCCCGCGTGAGTGGAGAATGCCGTCTTATATCCTTCACCGGGCTGCATCCTGATCTGATGGTACCCTGAATGGAGATCGAGCACCGAGAACCATGAGGCCGAGCTCAACTCGTCAACCAGCTGGTCAAACACCGGTATAGGGTAAACAGATTTGACGGTCATGGCATTGAGGTAACGGTAATCCACGCAGAAATGCCACGAACTGTCGTTTTTACACAATAGCAGAACCAGCGAAGAGAAAGGTGACTTGCTTGGCTGAATCAAACCCTAACTGAGCATAGCACTGACCTGACGCTCAATCTCATCCTTGAGGTTGGGTGGATAACGGTAAGCCTGTATGTTCACTGGAGTGGCACCACTGACAAGCGGTATAGCGTGGTCGCACGCACGCTTGGGTGGCAAAGAGTTGGGGACTTGAAAAATGGAAGGAAATTCGGTCAACAAAGCTGCAATATCTTCAGGCAACTGAACTGCATCGTGGTTGCTGTCTGGAGCTTTGACTGCAAGAAGTTGAACCACTAGCTCTGTATCAGAGACGGATGTTAGCCCCTGGAGTACCACCGTGTCACCCTTGTAAGGAATAGACAGATATTTGGCCTGCCAGTGTACCTCCGTTGGACTGTAGAGCTCCAACCAATCAATGCCTAATATAAGATCATATGATTCCAATGACAGAACACGGAGGTCATGCTGAAACTGGTAATCCCCCAATGAAAAGCAGCAGCCAAATGCTGTGCACTGGAGCAAGTGACCATTGGCGACCTTTACTGATGCCGTCAGCGGTGTACGAAGCAGTTGGGGTAATTGTTCAGCAACTGACGCAGCCAGAAAAGAAGCCAAACTGCCGAAGTCGATCAGCACTGTTACAGGAAGACCTTGAACTTTACCATGGAACCGAATGGTCTGTCTGCCTCGGGTACCCCTCAACGCATCAGATGACAAGGCCAAAAATAGGTGCTCTGGCTGGTCCACCGGAGAATCCTGCTCTTCCTCAGTATTGTCAGGCACTTCTTCCCGCTGAAACAGATTCCAGACTTCTTGCATTGCTTGCAATGAGATAGTTGTTGCACACTTGTGACCGCGAAACCATTTCTCTGCACAGACGTCACAGAGACCCCTAGCTCGCCTGTAGGAGCGCAGCTTTGAAAGCTTGTCATCAGATTCAGGAGCAGTCGCCTTGGCCAATGGCTTGTCCCCAGCAACAGCAGCAATCGGCAATGGCCTTGTTGTAGGCACAACCATGCGCATTGCCGACTTGAAGCTTGCTCCACGATCATGAGCGTGGAATTCACTTCTCTTGTTGGAATCGGCCATCTCCTCCTGCAATAAGGCAAGCGTGTATGCAGTATCCAGATCGAAAGGATGCTGTAAAGCAACTACCTTGCAAATATCATGCCTAAGGCCATTCACAAATCTAGTGGTGTAATAGTGGAGATCAGGATTTGCCTGGTAGGCTTTGAGTTGATCAAACAAAGTGGAAAAGCGTTCAACATAGTCAGTGACCATGGAATTTTGTTGGATGCAGAACCTTTGGCCCGACAATCTGTCACGCTGGTCACGACCGAACCAATCATGGAGAAGTTTACATAAGTCAGGCTAAGGGATACGATCAGGTTGCTCGAGGGACTCAATCCAATGAGCAGAAGTGCCCTGAAAGTGCATGCGGGAGACTTTGACCCATCGGCGAGGAGGTACATCATACATCTCAAAGTAATCTTCAGCTTGGGAAATCCATAAGCATGTGGTTTCACCCTCAGAAAGGAAAATTGAGCTTAGGCAGGCGACCATTGTCATTGTGGTGATTGGCATTGTGGTGGGTTTCAGCGGGTGAATCATGAGTCTGGGTTTTAGGAACAACTCCATGCAACATAGATGTACCAACATGTGGAGTAAGCTGCATACCATTGGCCGGGGAATGGGATTGAGGAGAAGTCTCCCCAATGGCATCCACCCATGTAGTCGAGAAGACGTGGTGCCCGCTGGGCCGAGCAGCCGTATTGCTGGCAGGTGAGCGCACGACGTTCTGCTCTAACATAGGTGGTGCAGAGGAGATCACTCCCGTCGAAGCTGCAGCTTGGTCGAGGAAGGATTGATCCTAGTACTTGGTCAATTTGTTGACCTTGAGCTTGAGGTCGTCGACCGCGCCCTCCGACTCCTGGCACCAGGCTTCGAGCGCTCCAGGCGACTTGGCGATGAGGTTGACCCCGTCCGCGTGGCGCTTGTCGACATCGGCGATGAGGGCGGACTGATGGAGCTCGGAGTCGGTGATGCGCCGCTCCAAGTTCAGATCAGAGTCAGCAAGGCGTTTGGTGATGGTGTTGTCGAACTCGGCGATGCAGTTGGTGATGCTATCATCGACCTCGGTGAAGCGGATGTCGAGCTTGTGGTTGTTGTCGGTGAAGAGCTTGTCAAGCTTGTGATCTGATTCAGCGAACCGCTCATCAATCTACGTCTTCTTCTCCTTGAAGAGGCGATGTATCTCATCTAGGAGCAACTTCGAATCAGGATTTATCGCGCCCCTGCTACGAGCGAAACGCGTGTAATGAGGGTGCGGTGGTGACGGCGGTGGTGGTGGTGGTGGGGATTGGCGAGCTAGGACCGAATTGGACCTCTCGCGTGCTGGGGAATTACATGAATCCAAATCAAATTGCCTTCGATCGGACTGCAGCAACTCGAAGCGATTGCAAGAGATTGATAAAATTGGGCAGAAATTGAGGAAGCGGGAGGAGGAATCGACGGATATCTGATACCAAATGTAAGCAGGATCTAAAGTAGAGCAGGGATCGAGTAGCAAGCAAGGGAGATAGGATAGTTCTGATGAATCTCACTTAGAACAGAAAGTGCTTAGAAGCGAGTTTACAATTCTGTTCATTCATCAATCTCTCCTCCTCTCCCCTCTGGATGGCACAAATACTACTCGAACACACCTCTCTTGGCTGTCGGTGCTCACACCCACTCTAGGCCTTGGGCTCATACGCTGGGCCGCCGTTCACGTGCACCTCGTCTAGGCCCAAGATCGGTGTTGTCGTGGACGGCGTATTCTTCTTCTCCGCCAGAAGGCTATTGCAATGTGTTGCTGACACCTTCCTTCTTCTCGTCCAGTGATGTTGCTTTCCATCCTCTACCCAGATGAAGCCAAAGCCACTCCCCTCGGATGCCTCCCGCATGACCTCAGCCGCAGACCCTACCTTGATCACGTGAATGTTCCAAACCTTGGCCACCTGCCCGCACCCCGTGTCCCTGCGATGCGGCCACCGAGGATCGCCACCGTCCGCAAGACGCTCCTCCTCGAGGAACCCTAACCACGACGCTACTATAATACCCTGACTAGCCTCACCCTCTCGCCATTCCCCTGCAGCCGCCACCACATGCCACTTCTCCTGTTCGCTCTCTCCCATCCGTCTCTTCGCCACCCATAGCAACATCTGCAAGCCTCACCTCAACTGGGATTGGGATGCGACCATGATGCTGACATTGAACCCTGGGCTCACCCCGCCTTGACGCAGTGGTAGCTGGCTCCTTAATGAACCTCGCTGCCGAGCCGACCATCCATGGCTGCCACCCTGCCGAGCAATCGAACATTGGTGAGCCGCATCCTTGCCAAAGCTTCAACCTTTTCCCTTCTATTGACGCCGGATGTGACCTGAATCACACACCAGAAAGGGCATTGGACGCCCGGGCCGCTACGGACCGAAGAACGCAGCGAGGATGTCACTCTTACATGGTGAAACACGGAGAGGTTTATAAGCAAACCACCAAAAGATAACCAGTCGTGCTTACGTGACGAAGAACCGGCTAGTTTTTAAGCAAACTAGCAAAGGAATCGCCGAAGCTCTCGCTCGGAAGGGACCCCATCAGGGCAAGGACATCACCGGGTTGCCCTAGGTCGGTTGGCAAGCCTAGGGTGCCATCCTTGGTTGTGGATCAAGGAATGAACAGCATGGAGGTTGAAGGAGAAGAGAAAAGGGGTAAAAAGATTAGATTGATTTGTTTGTATGACGATTGGATAGATGGGAACTCAATCGGCCATGATCCTCTCATATATATATATAGAGGGGGTGATCTTATCCCAGTAGGAAGCCTCTCCAAGGCTTATTTTCTATGTTTTCCATGTCCAAAAACCGATCTAGAAACAAATCGGTTCGAGATCTGAAAGTCAGATTCCAAATAAACACCTACCGGTACTTCCGGTCAGGCTCCACCAGTAGTACCGGTCCCTACCGGTAGTATCGGTCAAGGACTGGTAGTACCGGTAGTTCATTTTCACGCCAAACTACGCCACCTACCACCATCCATCGATAGTACCCATCTCGGACCGGTAGTACCGGTAGTTCATATCTGCGCCAAACCTTCTCGGACTGATAGTACCGGTGATCTCGGACTGGTAGTACCGGTAGTTTATACATTTTCTCGGAGGCATTACTCTCTCATCCGGACTCCAAATTAGATGTTCCATATATATTTTTTGACCACCTCGACGAGAGGAATGCAATGATGAAGACCGCTACACATTTTGACAACTTCACAAAATGGACATTTTTTGTTGTCAACATATGCCCCCTGTTTTCAGGTTTATGATGCATGAACATGAAAACACTTGATCAAACAAACATAATTAAACCAAACGACAATGATACCCATCTCATCGGCTGCATGGTGACTAAGGGTGATGTATACATCGGCCATTTTTGTTCTAAGGGCGATACATGTATCGGCCATTGTTTGGAGAGCACTTAGACTTCTTGCCAAACACTTGGAAAATACTTTTTCAAGTATCTCATGTTCAATGCTACTTTGAGACGTTCACCTTGCAATGTCTCTAGCAAATAAGAATTACCACTCATGACTTTGATCACTTTATAAGGACCATCCCAATTTGGTGACCACTTGCCAAACTGATTGCTCTTCGTCCTAATAGGTAATATGGGTTTTCATACTAATTCACCCACTTGGAATGATTTTCTTTTGACTTTCTTGTTATATGTCTTGGCAACTCGAGCTTTGTCTTTCTCTATTTCCTTGAGAGCCTTCAATATCACATCAATCACCTCATCAATATTATCCATCATTAGATCATGATACACAACAGCTGATAGATCATTTTGTTTAGCAAGCCTGTATGCATCCAAATTCACTTCGACGGGCAACATGGCCTCGTGACCATATACTAGCTCAAAAGGAGTAACTTTTGTAGCACCATGCCTTGAAATACGATGTGCCCATAGAGCTTCAAACAATACTTCATGCCACCTTCTTGGATTCTCCTCAATTTTCTTCTTGATAAGCTAGATCAAAGTCTTATTACTAGACTCAGCTTGGCCATTAGCTTGAGCATAATATGGAGATGATTTGAGCAACTTGATCTTATATAATTCGGCGAAGTCCCTCACTTTCTTGGACATAAATGATGTCCCTTGATTTGTAGTTAATATTTGGGGTACGCTGAATCTATGAAGGATATGCTCAGTGATGAATTCAATAACCTCCTTATGTGTCATATTCTTCAAAGAAACAACTTCGGTCCACTTAGTGAAATAATCTGTAGCAACCAACACAAAGTGATGTCCCTTGAAAGATGGGGGATGTATTTGGCCAATGAAGTCTAGCCCCCAACCATGAAAAGGCCATGGCTTGATAATAGGATGAAGCATAGCAGTAGGCACTAGCTGAATATTCTCAAACCTTTGGCACTCTTCGCAACCTTTGTAGTATCAAAAACAATCGGCCATCATAGTAGGCCAATAGAAATCGGCTCTACGCAATAACCACTTCATCTTCGGAGCCGATTGATGCGTACCATAAATACCTTCATGGACTTCTCCCATAGCCACTCTTGCTTGATTAGATCCCAACCACTTCAGTAGCAAATCTCCGGTGGTCCTTCGATAAAGCTTATCATTGTGAACACATACTTGAAAAGCACTCCGCTGAACAATTTTATCAACTTTAGCACTTGGATCACGTAGATATATCAATAAAGGAGTCCTCCAATCATACAAATTGGTCCCAACATCACTGAAAGTTTTACCATGCCAATTTGAGAGCTCGTCATGCTCATTGACTGTGCTGCTCACAGGGGAGTCGAGCCGACAGGGACAGTCGGCTTAGCTGACTGGGGGGAGTTGACCTGGCCAGCTATAGGAGTCGGCTCAGCCGACTTGGCTACAGCAAGGAGGGAGTCGGCTAAGCCGACTTGGTCAGTCGGCTTCGCCGACTAGTCTGCACCTGCACTGGAAAATTCTAAACTTTTATGCATCGACTGCTCTTGAACATGAAAATTATGCCCACCAACATCATAGCCAGATGCTTGTTACGCTAACATGTTGGCCTTTTGATTTTCATGCCTTGAAATATGCCGAATTTGAAATTTGGCAAAAGGACCAATGATATCAAGGCAAGCATCAAGACAAACTTTTAGTGACTCTTCTAAGCATTGAAATTCACCAGCATCTCGTTCCACCAGCAAAGAATCACCATAGGCTTCAACATGTCATACTTCATGGATTGCAATATAAGCCAAGTCGAATAAGAAAACTTCACATTCGGCTTTAATTTTGGTGCAAATGTAATTTTAATCGGCTTCATGTCTCAAACAGCACTATTGTGAGAAATAATGATTATTCCAACACCTTCACCTTATTTGCAAGCCGATTAATCATATTGTCGCATCCATTAAGTAAATCCAAAATGCATATGTCATGCCCCCGGGCCTGAAAGCCATCAAAGTAAATTTCATGGGGCTTTCTAATAGCACGATGGTCACAAGCACTCATCGGCTATATTTTTACACTAAGGGCGATATCAAAATATAGGCCATATGAATTCATCCACAAGAGCATGCATAACTGAAATAAATATTTTGGCTCTTGATCATTGATAAGCAAAATAATTTGGTAACCCTCCGAAACATACAGATTCATACCAAGGATCAAAATAAGGAGCTGAGGGATAACCATGCATACCAGGGGATGAATTCCACATAAGCATAGGCAGAGAATATGGTTGATACCAAGACCAATGACTCTGATGATCTGGTGTAAACTTCCAACTTGGCAATTGCTTCTCGAATCTTCTTCTTCTTTCTTTTGCCTTTGTCTCACCACTTACTTGAGCATCATCCTTATGAGCTTGAATACTTCCTTTAGGAACCCAAGCAAAGCCTTCTTCTCTGAGCTTCTCTGCACTAAGCTTTTGCAACTTCTTTTCTTGCCACATTAGTAAACCGATTGAGCATGTCGGTTTCGCTTCTATTTTGGACAGCGGCAATTCTTTCTTGATTTTAGGCACTTTCATCTTCTTTTGTTCAAATTTGGCACCTACAACATCAATAGATGATTTCTCTACTTCTTTGCCATCGTTAGCCGGATTTTTCAACAATGTAATTGGCTTTTCAATAGTTGAATTTAGATCTGAACTTTTATCTTTTCGGCCATCATACTTCACGCGGTAAACTTGTTTTACCACTTTCTTCTTTGCTTGAGCTCTGGACCGATTTTGATCAAATCGGTCTTTATAAGATGATGATTTCTCTGAATGTCTAGGAGTTGCATATTCTACATGTTGTGGCCTGAAATATGGTGAAATATGTGCCTCTTGATCAAACCAGCCCCAAGATAAATAAGGATGAAAATATACGGATTGTGATCCATTTGACATGGGAATTGGCTGCTCAAAAGGAGAATATGTTGCTGCTGCGTGAGATCTATCTCCTTGCCAATTCCACTCTTGAGACTTGCACGTTGGAGGCAATTTTGATGATGGGACTTTCTTTGGCCGGTTGGCAATATTTGTTTCTCCTATCTATTCATATTTAGCTAGAAGTTTCTCGAAGCTAAGCTTCGGCCTTCTAGTCCTTTGTTTGCCATGACCCTTACCTCCATTAGCTTTATGAGCATCCTCCCCCTTCTTTTCATCTTGACAAACATGTTCCAAAGGAGGATTTTCAGCCGATTCCCCTTGCTCAATGGAGTCAATCGCCTTTTGCTCTAGTCGGAGAGATTTCACCTGCCCCCTAGTATCTTCTGAAATTGTAGTGACATTGTCATCCACTGAAATATCTTCAACTTGCAATTGATGGACAATAACCTTATCATCACTTGAGGGCTTCACATCTTTCTCCTGTGCAACAAGGGGTGCTCCAGACGGCTTAGTTGTATCCTAGGATGGCTTAGCTGTCTCTGGCACCTCCAGAGAAAACAGGGTCGACTTAGCTGCCTCCTAGGCCGGCCTAGCCGACTCTACCTCTAGTAGAGCAATAGCAGCCTCTCCAGACGGCTTAGCCGACCATTGGGTTGGCTTAGCTGTCTCAGAGACAACAGGGGTCGGCTTAGCCGTCCCTAAGGGTGGCTAAGCCGACTTTGCAGCAGCAGTAACAATTGGCTCTCCTAGATGACTTTCTTGATCTGTGGGTTCTATTACTTGATTCTCAGCCATCAGAAGAGCTTTTGGTGAATCAGCTAATAATGCAAGGTGATTCGAAACCTATTTGTCATCAAGACCAACTGAATCCAATTGGTCCATCTATTGAGCTTTAGAAAATTTCAATCGGCTTTTATCAATGGCCGATTGGATCACACGACGAAACATATTGCAGTCACAAGTATTATGATCAAACGAATTATGTCACTTGCAATATGTAAGCTCTTCTAAGTTTTGAATTGACGGCAAAATATTGTGATCAATGATTCTAATAAAATTATTTTTGAGCAAGATATCAAAAACATGATCATAAAAAGTAAAGTCAAAGCTATATTTTAATTTATTAAGCTGATTCTTTTGTGGAGTCGGCTTCAAAGCTAGGCAAACGAAAGGATCTGATTTATTATCAATCCATTCGGCTACAGCTTTGCAATTGCTCTTTGAAGACCTTAACTTTGACAAACTAGAATTATCGGCCTTGCCATAAGAATGTATTGGCCGATAGAATCTAAATTTATTTTATTATTAACAAATAAATTGTCATTATCAATCGGTCTATTACAACTACTTCCAAGGATATCTCTAATAGATGCAGAAATTGAAATAGTATGACCAGATTGGAATTTAAGCAAAATATTTGTGTTTTGTACCTTGTTGATCATGTCGGAGAAATGTAGATCCTTGATTTAAATAATGTGATTATTTATCTCCGAGGAACGATCAACAAGTGTCGAATCATCCAGAGATGCATCGAAAGCTGCAGCAACTGAAGAAATCGGCTTAGCTGACTAGCAGTCGGCTAGGCCGATCTGGGCACTAGCAGTAGAGGTAGACAGCTTAGCCGGCATAAGTGTCGGCCTAGCCGACTCATGTGAAGCAGCATGGGTAGTCGGCCTAGCCGACTCGGGGCAGGCTGCATAGGCAGTCGGCCTAGCCGACTGAGAAGTCAGCTTAGCCGACTTTGAGCAGGCAGGCAGTGCTTCATTCTTTTTTACAGGAACTTGATCTTCACTAATGATATAATTGTCACTAGATAAGTACACGGGCCATTTAGCTCTAAAAAATCAAGTCTAGCTGATTTCTGATGCTTTCCATGTTCTTCTGTAGTTAGACTTGCCTTTTGAGGGTCTAACAATCCTGCTTTAGCCAATGTTTCAATTGTGATTGGCTTTTTCTCATTGGTCTTTCCAAAAAATTCATAGAATTTCTCCTCTAATTGAGACCATGAATCAATAGTGCACCAGGGCAAAGATGTAAACCATGTAAAGGCAATACCGATAAGGGATAAAGGAAAATAACATATTCTCATATAATCTTATTTACCAGCAAAACCTAATTGTGAGATATATACATTAATGTGTTCCACAGCAGTCTTATCATCTTCACCACTAAACTCATAAAAATCAGGTATCCACCAACCATCAGGAGTTTTCAAGTAATCAATGTGTAATGGATACGGTCTATGATATGCGGGCACCTTCCATTTAGAGGAGCCATATGGATTTCTAGTGTGGGCTAAATCTTCATCAATTCGGCTTGTTTTAAGAAAATTATATTTAGCCGAGTCATATGCAATAGCTTTCATGCTACTTGCTAAATTCTCATTGATTCAGCTAGAATTAGTAGTAAAACTTGAAGCTGAATTATGAGTATTGCCACTTATCCATCTCTCATCAATTCGGCTTGAGCTTTGAGCTACACGAGAAGCTGAATTTTGAGTATTAACATTAGCACATTTTGCTGAAATTTCATGGATTCGGCTTGAGCTTTAAGCTACACATGAAGCCGAATTGTTAATATGAGAATTAGCATAGGGTGCTGAATTTGGAGAGTAATTGGCTAAGTAATTAACATCATCATAGTCAATTCTCTCATTCATCGGCATGTCTTGTGGTGAAATCACATAATGTGAGCTTATAGCCGATGAATATGGATTTACATGTTGTATGTTGCTAGATAAATTATAGCTCAATGAATTTTCAGCACACATCGGCTCTTGGTCATAATATTCATCAAAAGTATTAGCCGATGCAACATATCTAGGATTATCATAGCTAGCAACACCAACATGAGAATTTATATCACTTGCAAAATAATTACTATAACCATTTGATGCATTTGCAAGTTGTACCTCAGGATAATTGTAGTAGCATTATGATGAATTCCCTTGGTATTCCATGGTTTTGCACTCGATCGCCTTGATGAAATATCCAATGAACAGCATGACACGTTGCAAAATAGCAACCTAGATCACAGCGTGTCAAAACCAGATGCAATCGGCCTTTTGGGGCCGGATTGGACGGTTATCACAACCACAAAAAGATAGATCAGCGAAGAATAGGGCTAGGGCAAAGAGATTCGGCAACAAAAAGTGAAGTCGAAGCAATCTTCTTTCCCAGTGGAGTCGTCAAAAAGTGTGTTGATGCCGGATGTGGTCTGAATCACACACCAGAAAGGACGTTGGATGCCCGGGCCACTACGAACCGAAGAATGCAGCGAGGATATCACTCTTACGTGGTGAAACAAGGAGAGCTTTACAAGCAAACCACTAAAGGATAACCAGTCGTGCTTACATGACGAAGAACCGGCTAGTTTTTAAGCAAACTAGCAAATGAACCGCCGAAGCTTTCGCCCGGGTGGGACTCCATTAGGGCAAGGACGTCGACGGGTTGCCCTAGGTCGGCCGGCAAGCCTAGGGCACCATCCTTGGCCGTGGATCAAGGGATAAACACCATGGAGGTTGAAGGAAAAGAGAAAAGGGGTAAAAGGAGTAGATTGATTTGTTTATATGACGATTGGATAGATGGGAACTCAATCAGCCATGATCCTCTCATATATATAGAGGGCGGTGGTCTTATCCCAGTAGGAGACCTCTCCAAGGCTTATTTTCTAAGTTTTTCACGTCCAAAAACTGATCTAGAAACAAATCAGTTCGGGATCTGAAAGTTAGATTCGGAATAAACACCTACCGGTACTTCTGGTCAGGCTCCACCAGTAGTACCGATTATGGACCGGTAGTACCGGTAGTTTATTTTCACGCCAAACTGCGCCACCTACCACCATCCATTGGTAGTACTAGCCTCGGACCAGTAGTACCGGTAGTTCATATCTGCACCAAATCTTCTCGGACCGGTAGTACCGATGATCTCGGACCAGTCGTATCGATAGTTCATACATTTTCTCGAAGGCATAACTCTCTCATCCGGACTCCAAATTAGACGTTCTATATATGTTTTTTGACCACCTCGATGAGAGGAACACAATGATGAAGACCGTTACACATTTTGACAACTTCACAAAATGGACATTTTTTGTTGTCAACACCTTCACAATTGTGTAGTTCCTACCTGAGACTGGCCCTCGTGCCGAGTGTCGAACTGTGCAGCAAGACTGAGCCACCCTGCCTCGGAGCCATCGACGCCACCAGACTGGCCTTCGCGATAACTCTCGCAATATCGGTGAACGTCGCACACGGACGCCGCGCTGCAGCACATCACCGACGCAGATGTACCGACTGCCAAGCCACCAAGCTGCCCAGCACCGGTGCCTCTGTTTCACCACGCCCTGCCGAGGGACGTCACGGCATCCAGCTCTCCTGGCATCGCGCGCACCGCCCTTCCCCAAGCCCCTGGTGAGCACGCCAGACCCAAAGCCCATATCTTCTTGCCATGGTCGTCTATCCATGCATGTCCCGCTATTCGAGTCGGTGTGTTTTCCCGGTAGAGGGCGCGATCCCGCGTCGGCGGCCACCCGTATGGCCGCCACACGGGTTTTCCTTTTCTTTTTTAACATTTCTTTCCTTTATTTTATTTTTCCTATTTTCTTTTATTATGTCGCCTTTTATTCTTCCTTTTCACTTTTCTATATTTTTATCTTTATTTATTTATTTATTTATTTTTAATTTGCCATAATTAACAATTTTTTATTTCATTTTCTATTTTCATGTTTTAATGTTTTTATTTTTCTTTTTTCTTCTAATTACTTCTATTTTCTCTTTTTATGTTTCATGCAGATTTTTTTCATTTTATGTTTGCGTAAGTATACATGTGATCTTTTTAATTTTTATCCTTTTCTTATTTAAGTTATTTATTTTTTCCATATATTTAGCATTTGTTATTTATGCTTTGTATTTTTGTTATTTTACTCTAATTAATTACATTAATAATTTTAACTTTTACTCCTTTTATTTTCACATACAAGTGATGTTCATGTAGTATACATGTAATGTTTTGTGATATATTTTCTGATGTTCTATGATTTATTTTGTCATGCGCACGTAATATACATATGATGTTCTATGATGTACTTGTGATGTTCACATATGGTGTACACATAGTATACATAGAATGTTCCACAATATATGTGTACATGTCATATTCTATAATGTATCTTAGGATGTCCATGTAGTATAAATGGCATGATTATCTTTGGTACCCATGAGATATTGCACGGTATATTTTAGATTATTTAAAAATTAAAAATAGTATCATGTGATATTTAAAAAAATTCTATATTGCGTGGTTTTTTTCTTTTTCCTTATGGTTTTTTTAGCTTTTACTATTTTTTAGTTATGTTATTCTTTATTTTATTTTTGGGATGTTTATGCAATAATAAAAATGAGATATGCGATGTTCTAGATGTATTTTGTGGCGTTCATTTTTATAAATGAGATATTTTAGGATTATCTTTGGGTATTCATATAATACTCGTCAGATGTTTTGTGGTATATTTTAGGTTGTTCTACTAGTATCTATGTGATGTTCTGTGTGTTTTTATTATGCTCTTGTTATGTAATGCTCTGTATTATATTTTTCCTTCTATTTATTTACTTTTGATTATTACTTTTTTATTTTATCCTTTCTTTCATATTTCCATTTTATATAATTTATATTGTTACATGAGTTTTTCCTTTGTCTTCTCCTTTTTTTTGATTTGTTGGATATTATTCTTGTTATGGTTTTCATATCATGATTTTCTATTTTATAGAATATTATTCTAGTGACGGTTGGATACTTTTTAATTGGACTCAAATGGACTGATGTTTTTAATAAAAAAAACTATCTCAAATTGATCACAAACACCTATATGGTGCGGTGGTGGAGAGTACTTTCTTTGAAACAGTAGGTCTTGGGTTTGAATCCTCTGGTAGACTAGTTTTACTTTTATTTCTCTTTTTATTTTTACTTGCAAATATGCTCGTGCGTTACAACAGGAAGAAAAAACTATCAAACTTTAATGAAAAATTAGAATAGGAATATTACATATCTATTTTGTTTTTAATATTTTATAAAATTTTAAAATTATAATTTATTGTAGGATGACTATGACATTCATAAGGGTGCATTTGGTGTGGCTCCATATCAAGTGCTCCCTGCCAGACCTGGAGGCCTACCAAGTATCTACAACCATTTTTTTGCGTTGGCTCCAAGAACTGAAACGGTTCTAGCTCCGTGTGTAGTAGGGCAGAAACTGTGGCGGATCCACCAATATGGCGTGCTCTGGCATTCGCCAGACCTCACCACCTGACATGACACCGGCGTGACCCCAAGTCCCTAGTGCAGCCATGCTTCCCCTGTTCGTGCGGCCTTGCTTCCCCGTTCGCCGATGCCTTCCGAAGTTCTAAGCTCTGGAGAAAGAGGAAGACGTACGAAGGCAGCAAGCCAGCCCACGCGCGGAGTCTTAGCATTTAGCAACAGCCAACAGGTGTCCTGGCCTTGGCCCAGCTGACCCTAAATTTACCGGTGTCGCATGCTTGTCCAGCATGTGAAAATCAGTTCAGTCAATTCTTCGTCTTCAAAAAAAAAATCAGTCCAGCCACTAGTTCGCTTCTTTAGCGTACACATGCTGCTCACCAATCGCTGATCGAAGTGTATGTATGAGTTGCTAGTGCAAAATAATACGTCTCCTGATGCT
Source organism: Saccharum hybrid cultivar R570 (assembly GCA_038087645.1). Taxonomy (NCBI): domain Eukaryota; kingdom Viridiplantae; phylum Streptophyta; class Magnoliopsida; order Poales; family Poaceae; genus Saccharum; species Saccharum hybrid cultivar. The sequence continues at coordinate 4,445,594 of JAQSUU010000743.1, read as the reverse complement.
TGATTCATCATTCCTATATTAGCGGAGGCTTGAAGACACTTTTCTGGTTGAAGTGTGCACTTGAAACATCATTTACAAGTATATGACATATACCTTTGATGGCCATATATATAACTTGTTTCATTGTATTATTATGGTTGCTTCATCATACAAATTGGCAGGAGAAGTTGGCCATAGGTAAATTTTTGTTCTGGATCCGCCACTGGCAGAAATGCTCCACCGTACAATCTCGTTTGGTGCGGCTTTCGCTCGCCCCGGTGCCTAAGCCATACACAGAGCCAGTGCAAGAGCCGCACCAAGCCTGCACTAAGTTAATATTAGCACTATGATAATATCCATTTAAGACTTTGAATTAAAATACAATCTTGTTAATAGATTTCCCCCTCAAATGTAAGGCAAGAAATATTTATTACCTATAAATATGTCATAACTTTATTTTCCATATTATTTATGTGTTGGTAGAGAAAGATATTAAATTCCGTGATTTCTTTATTTTTTGAAGACCATATTTACACTATAAAAGAGTGAAGGAATTGAAAATAGCCTCTCACCCTAATATTTCTACCCACCTTAGTTCTTGTCCCTTAGATTTCATCAAAATTAGATTCAACGCATCTAAAATTTCCACAGCGATCTGACAAGCGGACTCAGCCAAAAAACTTGTAAATGTTTACACGTGTTTCTCTCTACTTGGCTTCCAACGCCAGTTCATTTTTTCACCGAGAGTTTTGTAGCCGCCCACAGGTACCCTTTGCACCGATCCTAGGCCTATCGTGTGTGGCGCGCACAATTGGAGTGGCACGACGGCTCCGTTCGTCCGTAGGACGGCGCATCTTCTTCGTCCGCAAGAAAGGAACCGGGTCCTCAAGAAAGGAACCGGAGTCGCAAGGGAGCACATTATATTACCCAAGACCATGCAGATCCAATCCTAATTCCTCACTTCCAACGACGGCGGCCACCGCAACTCCGCCGAGGCCATCAAGGATGCCTTCCAGATCGAGTTCGACGACGAGTACCAGGTGAGTGAGCTCTTTTGATCCATCCATCATTCGTTCGTCTCCTCAGGTGTCAGCTAACACTACTACAGATTCAGTCATCAGTGCCGACCACATCACTGCCGAAATTAGGACAACCGGCAGTGATGACCCTTCACTGCCGGTTCTAGGCTCTGACAACCAGAAAATAATTGGGGGGTGCGAGAACCGGCAGTGATGACAACTATCACTGCCGGTTTGTGCCTCCCGCCGGCAGTGATGACAACTTCACTTATCACTGCCGGTTCAAGCCAAGAACCGACAGTGATTTGATTCTATCACTGTCGGATCTAGGATAGAACCGACAGTGATGAGCCTGACAGCACAAAAATGTTGTAGCCGTCATCTTCTTCCTCCACTCTTTTATCCCGAGAACAGAGGCACGCGTTTGGGCCACTCCCTCCAATGTTGCGGTCGCCCAAATCCGTGAAGCTACCACTTGGATTTGGAAGAATGGCTTGATCTTTTTGCTTTAAGGTTAGTAACCAGCCTCCATTCCTTCGATTTTGTTGCTTAATTAGCTTTGTTTTGATGGCTATAATGCTTGATTCTCATTCTTATTTCTCCATTCTTCTATAGAGCACTTTTCTAATTCATGGCTATAATGCATTGTTAGTATGTGATGTTATAATTGGTTCTTAGGAGTAGATTAGATTCACTTTTCTACTTCATGGCTATAATGCACTTTTCTACAGAGCACTTTTCTCATTTTTATGTGGCATGGAGTAGAATAATTGTTCTACAATATTGTGCAATAATTATTTTTTATGGGGCTGTGATTTTTAATTTATATGGGCATTGTTTGGAGCTACATTGTTATTCATGATCATGTCTCCAAATTTAGTCTTTTTTAAATTAGTGTCTCCATTTTTTTGTTGCATGGAGTAGAATAATTGTTCTTCAATATTGTACAATAATTGTTTCTTATTAAAACTTTCCTATGTTTCCTCTGCCCGGCCCATTTTACCTGTGCAGACATGGATCGAGGGTGGATGTACGATCTGTCATGTACAGACCAACGGTACTTGACGGGCATCGACGATTTCATCAAGCTCGCTAGAGCCAATGCTGGGGACTCACAGCCTGTATTCTGTCCATACAAAGATTGCAAGAATACGAGAAAATGGGGCGACGTGGAGCATATACGATTGCACTTGATTACCAGGGGGTTCATGAGAGACTACACGATTTGGACTTTGCATGGGGAGGTTGGTCAAAATATTGCACAAGAAAACAATGATGATGTGTCCATGCCTAGCGTATCCCTAAACGCATTTCTGTCTATTGATGATTACCAATGCTACACAGTACCTGTGCCTACCAACGATAATGTGTTTAGGAATACATTAGTTGACGACACAGAGGAAAATGATGGCATTTCATAGTTTCTACATGATGTGCATGGCGGATTCCTTAGTGCTACACAGTTGAAAAAACTGGAGATCATGAGAAAGGATGCAAAAACACTATTGTATCCGACCTGCCCAATAAGCAAACTGGAAGCCAACATCATGCTATTAGAGTTCAAATCAACGAATGGATTGAGTGATAAAGGCTTCGATAGCTTGTTAGGTATACTACATAAACTGCCCCCGAAGGGAAGCGAGTTACCAGAAAAGACTTACCTGGCCAAGCAAATGATTTGCCCAATCGGCCTCGAGGTTGAGAAAATACACGCGTGTTCCAACGATTGCATATTGTACCGTGGAGAAAAATACAAAGACTTGGATGCGTGTCCCAAGTGTAAAGCTCCCCGATACAAGCAAGGGCCGTCAAATCAGGGAAGCAAGACTAGAGGAGGGCCCATAAAGGTCGTATGGTATTTTCCTATAGCTCCACGAATGCATAGGTTGTTTGCAAATGCAAAGTCAGCCAAACTATTGCGTTGGCACGGCGAAGAGCGTAAGAAAGATACAATGTTGAGGCACCCCGCCGATGGGTCGGACTGGAGGACTATCAACACTATGTTCTATAAGAACATCGGTGGAGAGGTAAGGCATCTTTGGATAGGTTTGAGCACAGATGGGATGAATTCGTTTGACCAGGTTAGAAGCAATCATAGCACTTGGCCAGTGACGCTATGTATATACAACCTTCCACCCTGGCTTTGTATGAAACGGTCATACATCCAGATACCACTACTAATCCAAGGGCCAAAACAACCTGGTAATGATATCGATGTGCTTCTACAACCAGTGATCGATGAACTACTACAGATGTGGGAGACGGGTGTGAAGGATGTTTGGGATGAGTACAAAAAAGAACATGTCACGATAAAAGGCTATACTTATCGCTACAATCACCGACCTACCAGGGCGAGGTTGCTTGTCTAGAGAGAAGACAAAAGGATACACTGGGTGTGTCGAGTGCTTGGACGAGACTGATGCTATACATCTACCAGAAAACAAGAAGATGGTCTATATGGGACATCGTAGGTTCCTACGAAGGGATCACCCTTACCGCAGGAATAGAAAAGATTTTAATGGGACTACTGAGAAACATGGACCTCCAAAGTATCAAGACGGGAAACAGATACTTAAACAAGTAAGCAAACTAACAGATGTTGTCCTTGGGAAGGGGGAAGGTGCAGTACCAGCGCCAGCCGGTAGTATCTAGAAGAAAAAATCAATCTTTTGGGAACTACCTTATTGGCCACTTTTGAGTGTATGTCACTGTCTTCATCTAATGCACATAACTAAAAACATGTGCGGTAACACACTTAACATGTTGATGAACACCGGGGGAACAACAAAGGATTCTCTCGCGACACGCTTGGACATGCAACACCTGGGCCTCAGGAAGGAGTTGCACCCAATAACTCTTGAGGATGGCCACTTGAAACTTCCGGTGGCATCATGGACACTGAAAAAGGAAGAAAAGGCCATGCTTATTTCTTTCTTCAATGATCTCAAAGTGCCAACTGGCTACTGTGCGAACCCGAAGAGGCTAGTTAACATGAGAGAACTTAAGTTTAACTATGGTTGTATGAAGGCCCATGACTGTCATGTCATTATGACTCAGCTGCTCCCAGTTGCCCTGCGAGGTATCCTCCCTGACAAGGTCCGTGCCCCAATCATAAAGTTGTGTTCGTTCTTCAACGCGATCTCTGAAAAGGTCATTGAAGGGGCCAAGCTAGACCAGCTGAAGCAGGAGATAACCGAGATTCTATGCAGGCTTGAGATGCATTTCCCACCGACTTACTTCAACATATCAGTGCATCTACTTGTTCATCTTGTGGACCAAATTAAAGCCCTTGGCCCAATGTACCTACACCAGATGTTTCCTTTCGAGAGGTTGATGAAAGTTTTCAGGTGGTATGTTAGGAATAGATTCAGACCAGAAGGGAGCATGGTAGAAGGATGGACAACAGAGGAGGCCATTGAGTTCTGCACATATTATATGGACATCAATCGGGTCAGAGTTCCAGTATCTCGTCACGATGGAAGACTAGGGGGCAAAGGAACGATAGGTGAGAAAGCTATCAAAATAGTCGAAGTGGTTTCCTTCAGACAGGCACACTTCGCTGTTCTCCAGCAGGCCGACGGTGTGATGGCATACATTAATGAGCACAAGCAGTTACTGCAAAGTAAGCACACCGGTAGGTCACAGGCTTGGCTTAAGAAAAAACATAAGGAGGAATTCGGTGACTGGTTTCGACGCCGCAGGCTAGGAATGGTGACGGGATGTCAGCTAGATCTCTTAGCTCCCGGACCTTCGACTACGGTGATGATGTACCAAGGTTATGATATAAATGGTTTTACATTTTACACAAAAAAACAGGATGGAAAGAGCACCAACCAAAATAGTGTTGTTCGTTTCGACGCCCACGATGAATACGGCACGGTGGAGGCAACATACTATGGTTTCATAGATGAGATATGGGAGCTAGACTATGGACGACAGTTGAAGGTCGCTCTTTTCCATTGCCAGTGGGTCCAGCTAGATGAAATGAACACCGACAATGATGGGTTCACTACCGTTGATCTATCCAAGACCGCATACAGAGATGACCCCTTCGTCCTTGCAAAGGATGTTTTGCAAATCTTCTATGCAAGGGATAACAATACAAAGGGAAGACTACAAGTAGTCATGCAAGCAAAAGGAAGATTATCGGTGTTGAAGGAGTGACGGACGAAGAAGAGTACAAAGGTTATCAAGAAATGGCTCCTTTTGGGGCAGGCATTACCCTACCTATCCTTGAAGAGGGTGTCGAACCTGCTTACCTCCGGAGTGATCACGATGAGGCCATCATAGTTAGAATATCATAAACTATGTAATCCTTAATGAAATGTTGTTTTAGTAATTTGCATCGAATTTGAGATCATATGGAGTTGTAGAGATTGATGAGTTCTACCACTATTATTTTGGAACTTTGTTGATATAACGGATGCCATGTTTCCAACAAAGTGACATAACTTTGTGTGAGACAGAGCACTTTATGAGACATGCCTAATAAAACTTTCTCAAATTGAGAAATGACTAAAATAAAAGTTATAGACATTCATGAGTTCCACAACTTTGTTGTTTACAACTTTTCCATTTGAGATCAATTGGGGACCCAAAATGTTTAAAAATAATCAATATCACTGTCGGTTCTAATAACCACCCGGCAGTGATGTCCCATATCACTGCCGGGTAGTTATTAGAACCGGCAGTGATATGGGACATCACTGTCGGGTGGTTATTAGAACCGGCAGTGATATGGGACATCACTGCCAGTTCTAATAACCACACGGTAGTGATGCGTGGGTTATATAAGGCGCTGGCGCGCTCCAAGGCCAGTGCTTGACGCTGTTCGCCAGTGCACGCCGCCGCCGCCCGACGCGCACTGCACGACGCCGCAGCCCGACGCCGTCCCCTACCGCTTCCTCAACGCCGCCGTCCCCTACAGCTATGCCGACGCCGTGAGGAGCTCCTCCACGTCGCTATTGAGTGCGCCACCCCTGCTTGCTCGGTGAGTGCCCATAAGGTGTTCGATAGAATGCCCACCTCAATGTTGCTTTCTGGGAGGGTGATAGAATGCTCAGTTTAGAAGTGGGTGATGCTTGAATGGAAAAATGGTCGTTTGCCTTAAAAAGAAATGTCTTGTTGATCTTGGGAATCATGAGTGATGGGTTGGCCTTTATATGTTGTTTTCAGGTTAAGGTGTTTGATATGTTGGCTTCTGATAATATTGTATATGGCAATTAATCATGTGTTAGTTCATCATCAGTTATATTTTTGTCATTGATATGGTACAACATGTGCAAATTTTAATTATCAAGATTTTGATTTTACTTTGGCTACAAAACAACTTGTGCATTTTTTCTCCTATTGCGACTCAGGCAATCACCTATATGAAATCAACTTCAAACTGTGATATAATAAACTACGTGATTTGCATTTGAATATATCATATGTTTATTATGCAGGTGTATGGCAAAATGGTGCCTAAAGAAGCAATTGACACTACTAGGATGTGTACATCAATGATGCTCTTCTTTCGTCACTGAAGACTCCAAAATCGTCACATGTATTATTTTATGACGAATTTGTGACGATATGGTATTCGTCATTGAATGCGCGTCATATTTTACCTACCGTGACGGAACGTCTATTTTCATCATAGATGTGCATTTGTTCTATGACGAAATGGCCGTCGTCATAGAAGTGTATTCTTTCTATGACGATCTATTTTCGTCATTGATATAGCCCCTTTTTCGTCATGACTTGCCGTCTGTTAGGCGGCCAGACGACGTCTGCCACGCTGGCAGCTAACGTGTCTTGTCCACGTGGCGCGTCCACATTGCAGGTGACGTGTCCAACCACGTGGCAGCTGACGTGGCCAGTGATGTGGATGGTCCACATGTCCAATTTTTATTGGGACACAAGGCTTGCTGTGATAGGTTCTCATTTTCGTCACTGAAGTAAATTGAAATTCGTCATAGAATCAATTACCAAATCGTCACAGAAAGGTCAGATAATTCATCACAAATGCACATGCTGATTTCATTACAGAATGCAAATAATACTGGAATGACCAAAAGCTTCCATAAATTAACAGGTCCAGTATTCCAATGACCAACAACTTAATCAACAATTCTAAACTCGGTTCACATAACTCAATAGACATCACATTTGAACTACTAGTTTCATCTCAGTTCACATTAACATCACATGAAATAATAAAAAGTTACCAACCACCAGCAACATAAGTTACTACATAAATAAAATCACCAGCAGACCCCTTGCTTAATGAAGCAGCAGCTACGAGCAGCGCTCATGTCGAAGAAGCATTGTTGATGGCCAAGATACGCTTGAGCAACGCATCGTTCTCCTCCATTGCCTTGTTGCTTATCTCTGTCAACTTCTTGTACTCCTCCATCTCATTTTGTGTCCTCGCCAGCTTTTCCTCAGCTTCTTCACTTCTCTTCCTGAGTTCATCGATTTCACCTTGTACAGCAGCCGTAGCTTCAGCTGCTAGTTGCTCCCGAAGCTCGCTTTCATTTTACGATGATGATTTGGAGGATGACACTAGTTTGATGCCAACACTCTTTAGGAAAAGGTTTGAGCTGTTCTGGGAGAGCACCTAGGACACAACCTGCACACTGGACACTGCTGTCTCACCTTCAGCAACAGGTTCTATCTTCAAAGCTTCCATATTTGACTAAAACAGCAATGACCCATCATTAGTTGATACTTATTGCATTAATTTGAGGAGGAAATATCACACAAGATGTATTTTTTAAAATAAAAACCTATGCTGCAGTGATAGAAACTGACGTCAAAAAACTACCGTCACAAATTTATCACATGTCATTTCATATAGGAAGCAAAAGATATCATTAATCCACCATATACGAAGCAACATATCTCATTAATCCACCATACATTTTATATAAGTCAGCTATATACAAAACTGATGGCTATAAGAACAACTATGTCTAGACATCGAGCGACATATAAGAACTTATTCCAATATATTGAGGGACCGAAAAAAATGGTGAGAAGTAACAGCTAGCACAACTTAAGTCTTGAATTTCAGGGTGTACCATTATTTTCCACACACATCACAGGGAGAGCTTGTTGGGCTGCTTCAGCTGTGCTTCTTCCACATGCATGACCACTTGGACATGTTAGTCTCCTGCATAAAATTATTGTAGGACACAAGGCTGCATTAACTAACTGTGGGGATCATGTGAGGAAAATAAAAATAAAAATAAAAATAAAAATAAGCATTAACTAACTGCAGGTCGCGTTCTGACCAAATCTTCCTTCTTAAAACACTTATGTACTATCTAGATGGTTAGTTAAGATGTGCATATATGAATATATCTGCTACCAGCAGTACTTAATTTCATTATCCACGCTCAGTCAACAGATGCTTAAGATTGAATGGTTACTCTTCCAAGATCAGTTGATACTAATGGAATCTGACAACTCAAAGTAAACATGGAACAGTATCCTAGGCAGCATTGTAGCATATAAATAAAGCCAATGCTTTGCAAATATTTCAGATGCATTGATCTGAAGCTTTCATACCAGAGCTAACTACTGTGGTAGCACAGAATAGAAACCATTGAACATCACACGTTCCTAGCTAACTAAAAATGGGATTGTACCATGAACAGACAACAATAGCATTTATAAATTATTTACAAGCCATGAAACTATTAGAAAGTATCAATTGATCTTGCATATTTGCATAACACAGTAAGAAAGTTGAAACAACAACTCATTGGTTTTGGCTTCTTACAATGTAGAGATCAAGGTAATCCAGCTATAATCCTTGAGTGTGTTCTAAAGTGCTGACCGAACATTATCAGGAACCAACTCTGTGCACCTGAAGTTGTCAAATATTGATCACATTTTGCATTTGGAGTGTTAATTGATGACATTTTGGTATTCAGTCGATTACTAGTTTTGTACTTCCGAAGAGACTAGCATCGCCATTCACCTAAAGTTTCAGCTATAATGATTATCAACCAAATGGCATAGTGAGAGTACGAGGATGTGCATTACAGTACCTCGGAATGGAAGGAAGCAGGAGCGCACAGGGGAGGACGAGGAAAGCTCGAGTGCTGCCACCGCCCGCCTTGCGCTGACGATGGATCTAGCTCGTGCGCCGTCGGATGCACAGTGGCCCACTGCTCATGCACGAGGCTACCGCCATGCTCGGGCGCCGCCACCTCCCGCCTCGTGCCAGTGCCGGATCCGGCATAGCCCTTACCGTGCGCCGCCGAATCCTGTCCGTGGTGGATCCATCTGCCTCCTCTCCTGCCACAGCACGGCGGTCAGGGGGCTCTGGCTGCCTCCGCTCTATTCATCAAGTAGGGCCGACGCATCCTGCGGCCTCCAGTTCTTGCTGACCGTGATGGAGAGGTGAGTGTGGCACAACGCAGGATTAGACCATTGGGGGCGGCAGCTGGCGGCTGGTGGACAGGAGGAATCGAGGAAGCCGCTCTGCTACGGCTCTGCGTCTCACGACGGGGAGAAGAGAAAAGGAGGCGCAGGAGAGGGGTGGTGGTCTGGTGGTGGCGGAGTACAGGAAGAGGGTAGGGTTTCATGGGTTTTATACGAAGTATAGCGTATATGGACCATCCCTTTTGAGATCTAACGGCTGAGAGAGAGGGGTCTTGATTTGGGCTGAACCTGAGCATCATTTTAAGGCCCAACATGTCTCATATTTTTTCCATTTTAATCATCACAATAAAATCATAATAACTGTGGTTTACATGATACTTATGTGTTCAACATAATTTTTACATTAACTAGACTAGCTAAGAGGTGTTGTCTATGATTGTCAAGGGTTTTTAAAGTTATTTGCTATTTCTTAAGGTTTAAGTCATTTACTGCACGATTTTGTAAATTAACTCCAACTTAAACTACATGTCATGTCAAACAACGTCTCAAAAGACAAAAATATATATAAGAATACATGTTTTATTTGAGCTCACATCCTGAAAATTGGTGGAAATGAAGTGTTTCATTAGGGATACTGAAACTTGTATTTTGGTGGCTCCCACGAAAAAAGGTAATAATAACATAAAGTAGTTCGAAATAATTAAAATCAAAACTACTAAAATAATTTTGAGACACCAAATAATCTTAAATGAAAATTTGATAAACATCAAAGTTGTCAAGGTCATTAAGATCTACAACTTTTATTTTGGTCATCTTGTCATTTGACAAAATTTGAACCTTTCAAATTTGAAATTTTAAAAAATAACAAGTTCGAACCAAAATTTGAGACCCAAAATGATTTCAACATAAAAAGTGATGAATACTAAAGTTGTTCAACTCATTATTATCTACAACTTTTATTTTAGCCATCTTGTCATTTGACAAAATTTGAACCTTTCAAATTTGAAATTTTGAAAAACAACAAGTTCAAACCAAAATTTGAGACCCAAATTAATTTCAACATAAAAAGTGATGAATACCAAAGTTGTTCAACTCATGAATATCTACAACTTTTATTTTGGTCATTTCTTCATTTGACAAAATTTGAACCTTTCAAATTTGAACTTTTGAAAAATGACAAGTTGGAACCAAAATTTTAGACCCAAATTGATTTCAACATAAAAAGTGATGAATACCAAAGTTGTTCAACTCATGAATATCTACAACTTTTATTGTGTTCATTTCTTCATTTGACAAATTCTTAGCACATATTGTTTACTAATCTTACACATGTCTCATGTAGTTTATAAAACCTTATGAGAGATGTATCACATTTGTGAACAATGTCGTTACCACTTTATCATATGAAGAAATGACCAATATAAAAGTTGTAGATATTGATGAGTTATTCAACTTTGGTATTTATCACTTTTTTAGCTGAAATCATTTGGGGAACCAAAATCTTGTCTGAAAGTTGCATTTTTTTAAATTCAAAATTTAAATTGCTCAAACTTTTCATATGTATATATTGACAAAATAAACAAAATAAATTGATAGATAATGATTTTATAAAATTTTAGGAAAAAAATATCAGATTTGGAGTTAGTACGTGGAAGAAAAACTAGTTATAAAGTTGCCCCACACATTAAAAAAAGAAATCACACTGTTCATTAAGATCATGTAAGGATCATCTAGAATAGTGTGATTTCTCTTTTTAATTTGTGGGTAAACTTTGTAACTAGTTGCTCTCCCTCATACTAACTCCAAATGTGATGGTTTTTTTTCTAAAAATTTCTAAAATCATGCGTCAGCATTTAAGTTTGATCAAACTTGGATGTGACAATGTTTTACACATTTTAAAATTTGAAATTTGAATTTTGACAAGTTCGAACCAAAGTTTCAAACCCTAAATGATTTCATATGCAAAAGTGATGAATACAAAACTTGTTCAACTCATCAAGATCTACAACTTTTATTTTGGTCATCTTATCATTTGATAAAATTTGAACCTTTCAACCTTGAAATTTTAAAAAATGACAAGTTCGAACCAAAATTTGAGACCCAAAATGATTTCAACATAAAAAGTGATGAATACCAAAGTTGTTCAACTCATTAATATGTACAACTTTTATTTTAATCATCTTGTCATTTGACAAAATTTGAACATTTCAAGTTGGAATTTTTGAAAAACAACAAGTTCGAACCAAAATTTGAGACCCAAAATGATTTCAACATAAAAAGTGATGAATACCAAAATTGTTCAACTAATTAATATCTACAACTCTTGTTTTAGTCATCTTGTCATTTGATAAAATTTGAACCTTTCAAATTTGAAATTTTGAAAAATGACAAGTTCGAACTAAAATTTGAGACCCAAATTGATTTCAACATAAAAAAGCGATGAATACCAAAGTTTTTCAACTCATGAATATATACAACTTTTATTTTGTTCATTTCTTCATTTGACAAATTCTTAGCACATATTGTTCACTAATCTTACACCTTGTGAGAGATGTGTCACATTTGTGAACAATGTCGTTACCACTTTATCATATGAAGAAATGACCAATACAAAAGTTGTAGATCTTGATGAGTTATTCAACTTTGGTATGTATCACTTTTTCAGCTGAAATCATTTGGGGAACCAAAATCTTGTCTGAAGTTGCATTTTTTTAAAATTCAAAATTTAAATTGCTCAAACTTTTTATATGTATATATTGACAAAACCAACAAAATAAATTGATAGAGAATGATTTTAGAAAATTTTAGGAAAAAAATCATCAATTATCATGTTATACGTTTACAAATAGAAAAACATGCATGCCTTTATCACAAAACGACGAGTGCTCCAGTGGTAACGCACCAACATGTCTAGCAGCAGGTCGCGGGTTCGAATCTCCCTGCGTGTGCTATTTTTTGGCAAAAAAAGGGAGACGGAAGGATGCAGGTCCACCTGGACCGTGTGGGCCACGCTGCCCCACTTGTTCACTGCCACGTCCTCAGGCTGAGACCCGCTAGTGGGACCGCATCGCCACGTCTTCGAGGTTGGGACCACGTCGCCACATCCTCGAGGTGGGACCTGCTGGTGAGACCATGGCGCCATGTCCTCGAGGTGGTACACGAGCCAAACGATCTATGACGATTTAGTTTTGTTGTTTTATGACGATTCTTTTGTTTTTGTCATTATTCTTCGTGCCAAAGCTCCGTCACTTGTTACTTATGACGAAGCTGGAAATTTCGTCATAGAAATCGCTTGTTTTGTGACGAAATTTGTAAGCGTCACGACTGAATCGTCATTGATGAACACATTTCTAGTAGTGTGAGCAATATAGTTTTCTTGGATCCCATATTTGTAAATGAGACAACATGCACCGCCCCTGGTGAAGATGACTATGTACCAACAAGTTTGAAAGGATGTTCAGAAACAACAAAACAAACGTACTCCTACCCTACAACTGCGAGTATGTGTTCTCGACCCTTATTTTAGTGTTTCTTTTCTTGATATGTCATTCAATAACATGGACTTTGTAATTGCAGCAACCATTTCATCCTCGTAGATATCTATCTTGAAGATTCACATATCGAGGTGTGGGACTCAAAGAAAAAGCCACTTTCTCTTATTGACCCCCTAGTCAAAGTGCTGAATAAGTAAGTGAACCCAATATCACAACACTTTCTAATCACATAGGATATTGTAATGTCCTCGGTCTTCACACTTCATTTACAATGTAACATAGAATGAAGGCATTACCTAATTGGAAAAATCTCGATAGCAAGATGCAAAAGCAATGGAGTGCCCCATTCAGTGTAAAGTATATGGAGGATCTCAAGACTCTAGATCAACCGATGGGGAACAACGAATGCGGATTCTATGTGATGTGGGCAATGCTAAAATACTTTGGCGCAAAAACAAATAAGGGAGATGACATGGTACGTAGGCATCCCATTTCTATTGTTTTGTCTTACGTTTGTGCATCTCAATATCATCTTGCTTCAATTACAGCGCAAAGCAAACAATCACAACCAGTTGCTAGATTTTGAGATGAGAGGAATTCAAGAGGAGATAGCAAGGTTTGTGATGGACGAGATATTGACCAAGAAAGGATCATTCTCCATTGCGAGGACTAAGAAGTACAAGGCGCAGTACGGAAGAGACCACATTGATAGGCTATTATAATGCGACTCTTAATTCGATACTTAAAGTTTTTTTTGAAACTTTTGTAATATAAATGTTGATGGGTTTGTATTGTCGCTGATCAACAACCACCTTCACATCGATATCAAATTGATCGATAGCAACCACCTCCACCTCCTCGACCTCTCACCCCACCACCTCCCCTCGAAATGAAAATAAAATAATTATTAAAATTCAAATTGTGAAAAGTATATCACTACCGGTTCAAAAAAAAACCGGCAGTGATAATATAATCTACACAACCGATTGGTTAAAACAACCGGCAGTGATGGCTCAAGTATCACTGCCGGTTTGTAACACGAACCGGCAGTGATACATGAGCTATCACTGCCGGTTTGGCATAACCGGCAGTGATGTGATCAGCTCATCACTGCCGAGTTGGTTATGACGGTTCAAAATCCGCCAGTGAAGAGGGGTTTTGAACCGCCAGTGATGTCCTTCTCTGCCGTAGTGTAATCCATCCATCATCCGTTCGTCTCAGGTGTCAGCTGGCAACTGGCATGCACCGACCCAAACTAGAGTTTCTGAAGTCGTCCTTCATTGTCAAAGACAGGTGATTTAACTTCATGAAAAATCATTATCAAGACTGACTTGATAGGCTGGATTAGTTGTGACACTGAAATTAGATTGGATTGAAGTGCAAAATCATGGAATTTTTTTTGTTATTTAGGCATCGGGTGTCCTTACTTGCCCACTACTGTATGATGAAATGTCTCACCAACGTGATTAATCCCATGTGATGCTAAAGGCTATGATGTGTCTGTGTTCTCTAGAATGATCCTGCACGCCTATTGCGAGTGTCAATTGTTTACAATTGATTTCTTTTCCTTGCAGAGACCATGGCATGAATAAAGATCCAATCTCACTGAATTTCCAATATAGTAGTTTCAAAAAAAATCCAATATCGTGTTTCAATTGCATGAAAGATTTGTATTCTTTGGAATGGTACATATTGCATTCTAAGATACGAGCTCACCATAGGACTTCAAAAAGCACCTGCTCTACTGTTCTTGCTCAGATACTTTGAACTCGTACAGCTCTGAATTGGTTACACTTTAACCAAATTTAGTAACGAAGTTACATTACCAAAGCTGCATCTGTGTCGAACCTGACGCCCTCGATCTCCACGCATCACCTTGTTTAAATCCAGGGGCTAAAATTTAGGGGTATCACATCGGGTGTCACATCAGGGTGTTATATGAGGGTGTTCGGATAATAATAATAAAACAAATTACACAAGCCCTCAGTAATCCGTGAGATGAATTTATTAAACCTAATTAATCCGTTATTGGCACATGTGTTACTGTAGTGCCACATTGTCAAATCATGGACTCATTAGGCTTAAAAAATTCGTCTCGCAAATTAGTCGCAATCTGTGCAATTAGTTATTTTTTAATTTATATTTAATACTCCATACATGTGTCCAAACATCCAATGTGATAGCACTAAAGTTTAGCAAGAGGAAATAAACAAGGCCTAAGCGTTGGTGCTGCTGTTCCTCCTTGCATGAGATGACTCTCGGCTTGCTTTGGTTGGTGTTCACAGTCCCTGCTTGTGCTGGCTTGCTGCAGACCATTACCACAGAGCAGGAGGAGATCGGTGCTGGCAGGACACCCCGCGAAGAGGCCATGTGGGCAGTGGGCAGAGGCACTGTGATTTTTCTTAGTAGGTAAATAAGCAATCTACCAACAGTTTACCTTGCTTGCAAAACAGGTAGTTCATAAGCAAGTTGAGCCCTAAGATGCCCTACACTTTTAAATTTCATCATATTTTCATCACTCATGCAGAAAAATGGATTAAATTTCTCATTGATAGGCCAATGTATGATTCTCTGATTCATGATATATAGGGCTCTGCACTCTACAGTAAATTTGGTTATAAGTTTATAGATCAGTGTGCATATTCACTACAATTCTGAAAAAAATCAAGTCATCATGCAGTAATGACAGTTACACTTTTGTTTTGTATTTATATAACTTTTAGCTTAGATTGAAGAAACCTGCTAGCAAATAGTTTTCTTTTTTATGTTCTGCAAAAGTGGGTAAGGCAAGCTGCACTGTCAAGGGTCAACATACTTCAATCACAAGCTCTTGAGTGGTTTGGTGTGAGAGATGGAGATATTAGCTCATAACTGATAAATGTTTATGTACTTCATGGCTCAGGAGCTTGTAATGTAGCCCGCTAGATAGCAGCTTGGTAGTTATTATAAATCAGGATATTGTCCTATTGTTCAATAGTAATCTCAGTTGTATAGATGGACGTGGTTGTCAATTTAGCACCAGTAACTAAGTTACGGAATTTTCCACTTAAAAAAAGTTGAAATTTAATGCCAGCTATGAATGAGTTTTCTTTTGATATCCACGTGCGTGTCGCACGTGTATGTCCATTTGTAACAAAAAATAGACAAAATTATTGGTGAGCGAGGAAAAAAAATAGCCAAGATTGATGAGCGAGGTACAAAATAGCCAAGATGGAGTCAGTTCAAGAAAACCATAAAAAATCAAAAGTGTTAGATCGGAAACTGTTAAAAAAATAGAAGAGTCGGCTTTGGTAAAAGCAGCGATCGAAAAAACAATATTCAACATATAGGAGAACCGTAAAAGTTTAGAAGAGTCAGCTTTGGAAAAAACGGTGATATAGATATAGATTGCTTGGAATATTTGATTTTGTTCTGTAAATCATGGTTGCATACTTGCATGCCTACGTGGTCGGCTCCTCCTATCCTCCGATGGTGGGCCTAATTTGGCTGGCTGCTTTGGAACAGAAAAAACAATCTGAAAAACAACTATAGAAATGAGTCATATCTATTTATATAGTTGAGTGCCCATGCGTTACAACGGGACATATATCTTTCATTATCCGTCTTCAGATACAGAACCATCAAAATACCCTTGGAGTCTCCATAATTCTCAAAATCCTTTTGGAAAGGCAACCCAAATGAAAATCACATTAGAAAAAAAACGATTATGATGAAGCTGTTGTCAATATTTACTTGTCCTAACTCAGGATGTTAGAAAAGAATAATGATAGTTCCTATACCAGCACAAACATTAAATGGACAAGGGTATATATAACCTATGAACTGAAAACCAATGATGCACACTACAGCTAAACAATCTGTGATCTCCAATGACACTATTCTCTCTAACAGTACATGTTGACTCCTTGCATTTCTTTTAGGGGTGTGTTCACTTCACGAAAAGTAGCTGAAAAGTTACTATAGCATCTTTCGTTGTTATTTGGCAAAATTTGTCCAATTATGGACTAACTAGGCTCAAAAGATTCGTCACGACGTTTACAGACAAACTATGCAATTAGTTATCTTTTTTACCTACATTTAATGCTCCATGCATGCGTCGAAAGATTTGATGTGATGGGTGGAAGAGGAAATATTTTGAGTTGGGATGGGGAAGTGAACAAGGCCTAGGTCTACCTAGTAGACACATCTTCCATTTTACCCCTGCAAAAACAATCAATAATATATTGGCAATAGTGGTAGTGCCTTTAATGTCCGTAGAACAATCAACGTAAGATAGCTGTATGGAAATCTATTTGTCCCTCAATACTTTGCACAAATACCTAATGTCCAGGCTGCTATGACAATGCCCATTTGTACAGTGGAGTTATACATCGTACATGCCAGCATCGTACATCGAGAGAACAGATAAAACAAAATATGTAGTGTCATGCCTGAAATTAATTGAATCTAGTACCTTATACATCAATATGTAGGTGCAGAATGATTTGGGAACATAGAACAACCTAAATACCAAGGCTCACAACAGTTTTATTTGTTCATCCTACTACAAATGACTCTGTAGCTTATATACAAAGCCCTCACAGCATATAGGTGACCCTGTAAAGCATTATGTTCGTATTCAATTGTAAAAGTCTATCATTACACTAAATGATTACTCTCTGTGCAGTTCCAGCTCAAAGTCATTACTGAGTAAAGGATAGCTAAACATGGGCGTCAACGCAATCACAGGCAGCAGGATATAAGCTATTTTGTCCCATACCTTGGTTACACAGTAAAAGGTCTCTCCAGATGCCCATATCTATGACGTACTCCCCGTCACTGCAGAAGAATGGAAACTGCACGTGAGAACTACCCATCAATTATAAGCAAACTGCACGCGAGGTGGATGCCGTTGCCTCTACGGCTGCATCGCTAACCCAACGCCACCGCCTCCGCATCTCGCCCACCTCCTGGCTCACTCAGTGAATAATGGATGAGGCTAGCTCGCTCGAATAGATAAGGTACACCGGCCACTGCTTCAGCCTTTTTTTTTGAGAGCCGATCGTTGGGCTAGCGCCGGCGGCCCACCATTGGGAGCATCTGGCGTGGACGGACACCCTATACCAAGAATTACCATTTTTTCTTTGCGAACTGGTCGTTTCTACAACTAGCACAGTATCAATGTCTGGCTCAGTAGAGTTTTGTGTCTCAATTTCCAACACTTCTGAAAATAATGTGGACTATTTCATCTCTGGTTCATGAAATTCATTTTACTTTCATGAAACTTTGATCATCTTTCTTCATTAATATTGTATCATGTCAGCATATTTGTTGAGTTAGTAGCTTATTTATATAAAATTATTATGAAACCTCCAATGACTAGCAAACACCAACACAACAAAGTTAAACTAGGTATTGGTGTACGGATACTGAAATTCCTGCTGCTAAAACACCTCAAACTACTACTGACGGCAAGCAAGTACATTTTTCAACCTCCAAGTTGCACTTCAATCTGATTTTCAACACTGAACCCTGAAACCATGTAATAGGGCACTCCCTTGTCACACCCATTTTTAAGGACAAAATAGGATGCATAAAAGACTCATGTGCGCCCCAGGAAACAGTCGCACACATAAGTTGACAAATTACAAAGTATCATCACAGTGCTTATTACATAACGAATAAGTATTTAAGACATAGACTCGAACGATAGGTAATAATAACTAATAGTAATTCTTCAGCGGAAACTCCACACAGGGACACGGTTGACTGGTTGACACCAAGACTAGTACTCATTCCGATAATCTTCCTCTATATCTTCATCTGTTATGGTGGAAATAGCAAGAGTGAGTCCATGTAGAACTCAACAAATATAACACAGGGTTCATGTGGCTCAAAAAGGCTAGACATTGTTTAACTGCGTTTAGCTTTTAATCATATATTAGCAATTGAGTAGCATCAAGATAAACCACTTCCCATTTAAGAACCAATGATCAATTGTAATAAGGATAATGAATAGCATTAACATGAGCAAATAATAATCAACAATAATTAAGCATGATATAACAGTTATGATCAACTATTCCATAAGAATCCCCAAGGCCGCTCGTATCCGTGAGCACGGCTAGTATACCAGTTTTTAACTCTGCGCAGAGGTGTACACTTTCACTGTGAGTCATGATTTCCAAATGAGTGGGGAGATCAAGCCCAAACACCCGAGAACCATATAAAGCCACTCAAAAGTTTGTCTAACAAGTTAGGGCCATTAGATTCACTCGGCAGGCAGATGTAGAACCCCCTTCCCTGTGGCACAACAACCGCAGCCTATACACACTAGGTCAGGGGCTCGCACTACACCCAACGTGGCAAGCCATTCTTACGCCATTTAAGGTAACCTCTAACAAGCTAGAAAAGGAAACAAGATATCAATAGCTAAGTTATAATCTCTATGGTTGTCAAGAAAGACACATGCATATGTATGATAATTTCAGTGAATAGGACAACAAGGATGGTCCCATGTTATACTTGCCTTGATCAAAGCTTTCCAAGTGATACTGCTGACTTGGTTCAAAGTAATACTCCGAATCGTCCAGATACTGCTCACCTTCTATATTCGATCATCAATCAACAACATACATGCATCCAATCAAACATACACGAAGCAAACAAAGAGATATAATTAGAACAGTACACCAACAGTAGCAAAACAGTAATAAAAGTTTATAAAACTCTTCTACACGTTTCTACGATCACACAGACGCAAAGATCACCAAATTCGGAGTTAAAACGTGAAAGTTATGTATTTTCTAAGATTTCCTATAGATAAATAAATACTTAATTATAACCTCGAAAAATAAATTATCAAAACTAACTGTACAACTACACTAACATGTAGAGCTCGCAAATACGAACCTAACGCAACTTGAACGGATCAATTCAGAGTTAAAACGAAGATTTTATGACCAAAACAATTCTAGTGGCAAAACTGTAAATACCTGAAAACGTATTTTTGACTTATCCGGGAGAAAATACGCTTTCAAAACATGAAAACGGATTCAGGATATTGCGCTAAGGACCGCGGGTTCTATTATGAAGAAGTCCAGGGGCTCTTTAAGAAATCTACACCGCGAAGGGGTATCTTCTAATCCTAACCGTTGATCAGCGAACGGACGGCTCGTGTTCATCGGCAACGATACAGTGAAGAAACCGACCCCCCTTCTCCAAGTCCGGCCGGCGGCCACCATGGCCGGCGTCCATGGCTCGCTGGAAAGCTCCGGCTTCGCCGTTTTAGACCACCAGATGACTCGCAACCGACACCAATCAAATGCAGAGCTCAATGCGAACACCTCTACGCGGTTTAGAAGAGCTATGACGAACCGAGGATGAAACGCGGCTCGGTTAGGGCGGCGACGCCATTATTGGCCACGGTGAGCTCCAAACCCGCGATTTAAAGCACAAAAACTCAAAAGAAGAGCATTGGGAGGGAGAGGAGAAGATGACAAACTCACCCAAGCGAAGAAATCGGCCTTGAATCCACCCGAGAACCCCCTAGCCGACCGTCCGCCCGCCTCTACCAACTTGAAGCCCTAGAACTCAATTTCACGTGGTGGAACTCGCGGTTTAGATGAAAAACGGAAAGAGGAGAACCCCGGCTACCCCTTTATAGGTTCACTTCATCGATTTCGGTTAGGAAATCCAAACTAGATGATTTGATTCGGTTGGAACCGGTGTTCGTCTCGGTTACGATCGGAGGAAGAAGAGGGCGCTGACAAGTCGACCCCACCAGTCAGCGACCGAGAAGAGAGGGAAGGCGCTGCCGCTGGCTCGGCTGCTGGCTCGGCTGCTGGCTCGGCTGCTGGCTCAGCTGCTGGACCCAGTTGTCAGCGGAAGAAAGGAGGGAGAGGCGCGGCTGCCGCGGCTCTGGGCCGGACTGGGCTGCTCGTCAGCTGATCGGCCCACGCGGAGCGGCCCAGGCGCCAGCGCGGGAGAGCAGGCCGTCGGGCCATCGGGCTGCCAGGGAAAAAGGTAAACTGTTTTTTTTCTTTCTTTTCTTTATTTACTTGTTTTCAAACTATTCCAAATAAAATTCTTCAAACCAATTCAAAATAAAACAAATATATCCACACCACAAAATAAAATAAATGCAACAGCATGAATGCAACACCAAATAATTTTAAAATTTTAATTCCCTTTCTCTAGATTATTTAAAATTTATTACTCCTAAAATTTGGGTGTTACAAATTCTACCCCCCTTAAAAGAATCTCGTCCTCGAGATTGAACTGCTTACTCAAACAACTGCGGATATAATTTCCTCAATTCATCTTCTCTTTCCCAAGTTGCCTCTGCCTCTAAATATCGATTCCACTGTACTTTGCACATTTTAATAATCCGACTTCGAGTAACTCTCTCAGCAGTCTCCAAAATCTTAATAGGAAACTCTTCATATGTAAGATCCTCCTTAACAGTCAACTCTTCTAAAGGTATCTGCTCCTCAGGCACCCGTAAACACTTCTTAAGTTGTGAAACATGGAACACATCATGCACTCTAGATAAATTCTCAGGCAACTCTAATTGATAAGCAACTTCCCCACGTCTAGTAATAACTTTAAATGGTCCAACATACCTTGGTGCTAGTTTACCTTTCATGTTAAACCTCTTCACACTTTTCATAGGTGACACCTTCAAATAAACATAGTCACCTACTTCAAAAACTAAATCTCTTCTTCTATTGTCAGCATAACTCTTCTGACGAGACTGTGCTACTCTCAAATTCTCACGAATCACTCGCACTTGATCTTCTGCGTTTCTAAGAACATCTGTACCAAACACTTAAGATTCACCTGTCTGATCGCAAAACAATGGAGTTCTACACTTACGTCCATACAAAGCTTCAAACGGTGCCATCTTAAGACTCTGTTGATAACTGTTATTGTAAGAGAATTCTGCATAAGGCAAACTCTTATCCCAACTAGTTCCATATTGCAATGCACAAGCTCTCAACATATCCTCTAATACCTGATTGGTCCTTTCAGTCTGTCCATCTGTCTGTGGATGATATGCTGTACTAAAATTCAATTTTGTTCCCAATGATTCATGCACAGCTTTCCAAAAATGCGACGTAAACTGCGATCCTCGATCAGATACAATCTTCTTTGGTACTCCATGCAAACAGACTATTCTCTCCATATACAACTCTGCCAATTTTGGTCCATAATAAGTAGTCTTAACTGGTATAAAATGAGCAACTTTAGTTAACCGATCTACTATCACCCAAATAGAGTCATAACCTTTCTGAGTACGAGGTAACCCCACTATAAAGTCCATACCAACTTCCTCCCACTTCCATTCAGGAATCTTCATTGGTTGCAACAATCCAGCAGGTCTCTGATGCTCTGCTTTCACCCTCTGACAAGTGTCAAACAATGCCACATACTCAGCCACATCTCGCTTTAATCCAACCCACCAATATTTCTGTTTAAGATCCAAATACATCTTAGTACTACCAGGATGAATAGAATAAGCTGACTCATGAGCTTCGCGAAGAATTGCTTGTCTAACAGTTTGATCCTCAGGTACACACAGCCTCTTTCCAAACCACAAAATTCCATTATCATCCATCCGAAAGCCTGGTGACTTACCAATCACTATATCTTCCGCTATCTTCTTTAGTTTCTCATCCTTCAACTGACCCTTGTAGATTTCTTGCTCTAAAGTAGGCTCTATCACTAATTCTGTAACACCCAAAAATTCTAAATTTTAGAGATAATGAATTTTGAATAAATTAGATAACAATTAATGGCAAATTAAAATTTTAAAAAAAATATATTTGGTGATGCATTCATGCTGCTGCATTTATTTTCTTCTGTGATGTGGATTTATTTTATATTGTTTTGGTTTGGAAAATTTTATTTGAAATAGTTTGAAAACAAACAAATAAAGAAAAGAAAGAAGAAAAAAAAAGAAAAAAAGAAACAACTTACCGTTTCCCTAGTGGCCTGGAAGTCGCTCGGCCAGCCTCCTCTCGCCCTGGGCCGCGGAACGGGCCGAAGCCGAAGCTGCCTTCCCTTTCCGCACTTGTGGGCCGGCCCAGCGTCGCAGTGGCCGCGCCTCCCTCTCTGTGTGGTCGCTGACGGGTGGGGTCCGCATGTCATAAGCATCTTCATCCTCCCGTGTTTAAGCCGGACTTCGAACCGGAGGCGGACGCAACAACCGTCTCGCGATTTCCGGGATCTCCTACCCGTATACGGCATCTTGGGGCTACAAATAGGAAGAGGAGACCCTCTATTTTCCGTTTTCCATCTAAAACTCGAGCTACATCACGTGAGATTGAGCGTAGGAGGCCGGAACCCTAGGTTCTCTCGGCCGGTTCGTCGGTGGAGCTTGTGGGAAGGTTCGAGCTCTTTTTCTTAGCTTTGGTGAGTTCGCTATCCCCTCCTCTTTCTTTCCGTGCTTTTCTTTGGTGTTGAGATGCTCTGAATCGTGGTTTTGGTGAGCTCGGGTGCACCGGCAATGGCGCCACCGTTCATCACCGAGCCGCGCTCTCTTCTCGGTTCGATTTAGTGCACCTAAACCGTCTAGGATAGATCGGGTTCATCTCCTCTTTCGATTTGAGTTGATGGCGGGTCAAGTAGTGGTCGGAAAAGGGGGAGACGGAGTTCTCCGGTGGGCTCATGGCGTCGGCCATGGCGGCCACCGGCCGGACTTGAGAGAGGTGGCCGGATTTTCCACTGTGCACTTGATGATGAACACGAACCGTTGGATTCGAGATGAAGGGCTGAGATTAGAAGATACCCCTTTGCGGGGTAAACTTCTTAAAGAGCCCCTTAGCTTTTTAATAATAAACCCGCCGTCCATAGCGTATTGTTGAAAGTACGTTTTCGTGTTTTGAAAGCGTATTCTCTTCCGGTTAAGTCAAAAATACGTTTTCAGGTATTTACAGTTTTGCCACTAGGATTGTTTTGGTCATAAAATCTTCGTTTTAACTCCGATTTGATCCGTTCAAGTTGCGTTAGGTTCGTATTTGCGAGCTCTACATGTTAGTGTAGTTGTACAGTTAGTTTTGATAATTTATTTTTCGAGGTTATAATTAAGTATTTATTTATCTATAGGAAATCTTAGAAAATACATAACTTTCACGTTTTAACTCCGAATTTGGTGATCTTTGCGTCTGTGTGATCGTAGAAACGTGTAGAAGAGTTTTATAAACTTTTATTACTGTTTTGTTATTGTTGGTGTACTGTTCTAATTGTATCTCTTTGTTTGTTTCGTGTATGTTTGATTGGATGCATGTGTGTTGTTGATTGATGATCGAGTATAGACGGTGAGCAGTATCTGGACGATCAAGAGTATTATTTTGAGCCAGACCAGCAGTATCATCAGGAAAGCTTTGATTAAGGCAAGTATAACATGGGACCATCCTTGTTGTCCTATTCTCTGAAATTATCATACATATGCATGTGTCTTCCTTGACAACCATAGAGATTATAACTCAGCTATTGATATCTTGTTTCCTTGTCACCTATGGGTTATGCATTTGGGTAGCTACTGCTAGCGCTTAATTATGAACAATGATCTTGTAATTTGACTGATGGATTATGCAATCAACCAATTAAGATGATTTTATTACTGTTGAAAGGGGGCTAGAGCAAGGGGTTATATTATTGCTCTGGTTTCTCTCCATAAGGACTTATCGGTACGTGATCATCCGGGACATACAGTACAGCTGTGAGGGCTATATGGCTCTGGCTCTAGTTGTTCAAGAGACCTTTTCTAGCTTGTTAGAGGTTACCTTAAATGGCGTAAGAATGGCTTGCCACTTTGGGTGTAGTGCGAGCCCCTGGCCTAGTGTGTATAGGCTGCGGTTGTTGTGCCACAGGGAAGGGGGGTTCTACATCTGCCTGCCGAGTGAATCTAATGGCCCTAACTTGCTAGACGAACTTTTGAATGGCTTTATATGGTTTCTTGTGCTTAGGGATTCATGACCCCTTAGCATATGGAAATCATGACTCACAGTGAAAGTGTACACCTCTGCGCAGAGTTAAAAACTGGTATACTAGCCGTGCTCACGGATACGAGCGGCCTTGGAACATTTACAGATAGATGATCACCATTGCTATATCATGTTTAATTATTGTTGATTATTATTATGCTCATGTTAATGCTATTCGTTATCATTATTACAATTGATCATTGGTTCTTTAATGGGAAGCGGTTTATCTTGATGCTACTCAATTGCTAATATATGATTAAAAGCTAAACGCAGTTAAACAGTGTCTAGTTTTTTGAGCCTCATGAACCCTGTGTTATATTTGTTGAGTTCGACATGGACTCACTCTTGCTATTTCCCCCACACTCCAGTGTGTAGTAAGATGCAACTCGGAAGAAGGACAAAGGTGTAGTGGAGTTTTCAGAAGACTAGTAGAAGTGCTAGGCATATGTTACCCCCAGTCAGCCGTCCCTGAGAAGAATGGAGCCTGAAGTTTAGTCACCGTTCCGCGATACTCTGATGTAAGTGTTAATATAGCTATGTGTATATTATATAATAACATTGTTTCTGATACTTTTTCATTCTGGCATATGTGTGGACTTTCTGGGCTCACATATGATTAGCCTGGTTTTGTTCTTTAGAAAACCGGGTGTGACAGAGTGGTATCAGAGCGGTGTTGACTGTAGGACGTATGCCAAGTAGCACTGGACGTATCCTAAAACTTATTTTGCTATAAAACTAATTTGTCATACTTTGACTCATTGATTCTGACTATTTTCTCTTCCTTGTCTTGTTGTATCCCCTCCTTGATATAGCTTCCTTTGAGCTAATATTTCTTACTCCCTTGGAATTTGTTTTACGTTGCTTTTACTAAAAGTTTTCTGATCTTACCTGGTTCAAAGATTCGATGGCATTTCATCATCCATACTTTTCCCATAGGATGACCACCATTGTTGAAGAAGCACGTGTAGTACCGGTGATGTGATGTGTGCTTGTTGTGCTTGATGTGTTGCTTGTGTGTTGTTCTTGTTCTCGTGTTTTGAAAGTGGCCCGGGAGGTATAAGTCTTGAGAAGTAGCTCGATCTATGTTAATGTCACACCCCAAAATTTCTAATTTTGGGTTGTGCTTGGAAAACACTAAATAAAATAAATGATTTCAATATTTGAATAAATTTATTAGATAAGTTAAGTTGTTGCTAATTTAAATATAGAAAATTATGGTTTTAAACTTTTTCATATTAATTTGATAATATGGTGTCTGTGTGATGCTTGTCTTTGGCGTTGGTGAGTGCTATTATTTTCAAAATACCATAGGACGACGTTTGCTTCTCACCGGAAAACTTTTTGGTATTTTCTGGATTTAAAATTTCAATTTCCGTGAGCTTAATCTTTTTTCCTTGATATCTTCATCAATCTTTTCATGAGCTCCAAATACTTTATTTGGGTTTGTCTCATTCTAAAATATCTTTGAGAATTTTCTCCGAATTTTCGGAGCTTTCGGAGTATTTTTCGTGGCTTAAATAATAATTCTGGACTTTTCTAGAATTATTTTATCCATGAAATTAATTAATTCCGAAAATAATAAAATATCTCAGATTTCCTCATGCCCAAAGGCCCATGTCTTTATTTACTAATGGGCTTTTATAATTAATTAGGCCTATTAGTAAAGGTGGATGGTGCAACGTCAATTAGCACCATATCGCTAGTTGACATGGAGGTGGAGAGTTTTCCTCCCTATATATACGTACCTATCCCTTGGGTAAAAGCACACCAAAACTACCGTAGAGGAGCCCCTAATTTAAGAAATCTCTCGTGTAGTAAATTATATTTTTCTCCTCCTTCTTTCGCCGCCGTCTACCTGTTCGTCGTCATCCGTCGGACGCCGCCGCGCAGAATTCCGAGCGACGTGCGATCGACGGAGTGTCAGCCTGCCGACGACTCTAGTCGGTGAAGCAGCATATCCACCCGCCGCCTAGCGTGGCTACGAGCAAAGGAGAGTCCTGACTAATTATGATCGGGATCTATCAGATCAAGGAGTCAAGGATCTGCTAGGCTGCTACCTGACTGCCGGCCACAGAGGTGAGCCTCTACTCTTTTCTTTTCTTCTTTTCACATTGAGGGGATATTTCTTTTAAGTTGATATCTAATAAAAATAATATAATCAAGACACTCATGTCTCTTAGAAAATATCACCTTAAAAAAAAGGCCAGACGAGTAGTATCATAAGTCGCTTGCACAGTAAACAATTCTTTTCTATTTATATTATACTTTAATTCCAGAAACTTCATTGTTTATATCTGCACACCGCGGAGCCCTATATTAGACGTGATCTGCAGAGTCCATATACGTGTATATGCTCCTCCATCCTTTGAACCTATAACCTCAACACAAAAAAAACATTTTAACTCCATTTCACTCCATTCAAGTTGCGTTAGATTCGTATCGACGTTCTCTACGCAGTAGCGCTAATGTTTTTCATGTCACATGTTTTTCCATATATAGCTGAATATTATATTAATTAATATGCTTGTTATTAGTTTTATAATTAAAAATAGTATATAATATTGTCACGTCAGTCCTTTGTAATTAAGCATGAACTTAGCAGTTTGAATATGTTCTAATTATAATATGCTTAGACAAGCATGATATATATCATAAACTTGTTTTAGTGCTCACACGTTATATTGTTTTGCAAGTTAAAATTTAACTGGCATAAACGATATCAAATTATGTATGAATAAATTATGATCAGCTCCAACACGCATCATGTATAATTTGAATAGATGTTCTCAAATTTTATTTTATTTTCTATTTGAAAAGTTAAAGTTTACTTTGATACATGCATGTTTATATTTAAAATATGATTATTGATTAAATATTATGAGACATTTTCATAAATAAAATATGACTAGTTTTAACTTGTTTCTAATATTAAAATATAATTTGACTAATATGAATTAGTATGTTCCACATGATTTTTCTTAATAAAAATAATCAAGCTGGTAGTTGTTTCCTTTATAATATAAAAACTCTCGATAGTATTATTGTTTAGCATGTTTTAATTTATGCGTTTAAATAAAATATTAATCTATATGCAATTAGTTTTCTTTTTCTCATATAAACTCTCGGTAGTCGTTTCTTTTCCATCGTAGTTTCGTTATCGGCGTTTCTTATGTTCTCGTGACCGTAGCCGGTAGTTCTCTTTTAGTACGCTGTTTTCTCTTGTGTGGTGTATTGTTCTTAGTTGTGTTTGTTGTTTGTTTACTGTGCTTGGTTGCTACGAGTAGAAGAAAGACTATCTGTGAGCTCCGAAGATCCGAAGATGAAGACCAGAAGCTGAGTGCCAGAAGTTACAAATGAAAGATTAAGTTGAGGTTTTTCAGAGCAAGTTATTTTGGGTATAAAGCAAGTTCTAAGGCAAGTATAGCATGGGATTATCCTTGTTGTCCTATTCATAATAAGCAAATAATATCATTATGCATATGTTTCCTTGTTAAGGATGACTTAGTGTTGATCTTATTCCTTGATACCTATTATATTGCATTGAGTAGTATTGCTAGTGCTTAACATGAACTATGATCATGTAATTTGACTAATGGAATATGCAATAAATATTAAAAGATGAATTTTATTACTGTTAAAGGGTACTAGAGCATGGGGTTATTTGGTGCTCTCGTTACTCTCCATAAGGACTTATCTGTAAGCGAAAATCCGGGATTTACAGTACAACTGTGAGGGCTAAAATGGCTCTGGCTTTAGTCATATAGAAGGATCTTTTCTAGCTTGTTAGAGGTATTCCTTTATGGCGTAAGAATGGCTTGACGAATCGGGTATAGTGCGGCCTCTGTCCTCATGTGTATAGGCTGCGTGTTATTGTGCCATCAGGAAGGGGGGCTCTACATCTGTTTGCCGAGTGAAATCTAATGGCCCTAACTTGTTAGACGAACCTTCGAAAGACTTCATAGTGAACCCTGCCGACCTTCCTTGGTAGTGGGTCAAGAGGCTGATCACCTCGGGCGAAAGGGTAAATCACGACTCACAGTGAAAGTGTACAACCTCTGCAGAGTGTAAAACTGTTATAACAGCCGTGCTCACGGTCACGAGTGGCCTTGGACCCTTATGAAATAGTTGATCATTAATAATGGATATGTTTTTGCTATTCGTTAATCATTTCACATGGATCATATGTTTATTGTTTATATTGAGACATTTTGATATCATTGATATACTGAATTAATGCTAATTAAAAACTACATGCTGATAAACCTATGTTATGCCTTTTGAGCCTCATGAACCCCATGTTATATTTGTTGAGTTCGACATGGACTCACTCTTGCTATTTCCACCACACTCCGGTGTGTAGTAAGATGCTGCTTAGAAGAAGAATAAAGGTGTAGTGGAGTTTCCAGAAGTCTATAAGAAGTGTTTGGCATATGGAACCCCCAGTCAGCCGTCCCTGTGATGTTGGAGCCTGAAGAAAAGATTAGTGACCGTTCCGCAATACTCTGATGTAAGTGTTAATATAGCTATGTATACGTTATATAATAACATTGTTTCTGATATTTTTTCATTCTGACATATGTGTGGACTTCCTGGGCACACATATGATTAGCCTGGTTTTGTTCTTTAGAAAACCGGGTGTGACAGTTAAGTGGGGTAGTGACATCTTGTATCTTACTTATCTTTCGATCGATCCTAATTCTTGCCATTTTCTCTTACACCGTTCCTGTCTACCCTTGGTTGTCATGCTACCTTATTAATCTCATCTTAATAGATGATCAACACATGAAGGACTTATCATTAGCAGCAAGCTTTAGAGAAAGTGTTGCCTTCAATGACATCACCAGGTGGAATAAGATCTTTGTTAAGTGGGGTAGCATCTGCTCTCAACAACAGCAAGTCCTGAATATCTCAAGCGACGAGGTACCAAGAACTGAAGATCAAACCTTATCTTTCTTGTCATCTTTTGGCTATCCTCGATCCATGTCTTATATCTCATCAACACAAATCAAAGAAGCATGAAGACTTAAAGATTAGTGTTATCTATCTCTCTAGTCTCTCTTAATCTCGTTTCTGCCTTATCCTGTTTTTTTTTATAACAGTCTGTCTACCTTAGCTTATATCTCTATTTTTAGATGTCCAAAAAATCATGGATAAATTCTAGACAATAGTAGACTTTGATATCTTTCTCTGACCGTAAGAACCACCCTGATATCTATTATGGTTTGAGATTTATGAAAATCACAAGGCGACGCATCTGTGCTGTCAGCAATCTGGAATAGTTTCTGTTGTGCACAGTTTTCGACTGCCTTAACTGCAGAATCTGGAGAAGAATTCTATAAGGAAGTTGTAGTAAATTTGATAAGCTTTCCAACGGTATAAGCTACGACATCATTGGATTCGTAGAACTTGAGTTATAACTGTATTTCTGCACTGCTATTTTTCTGCTCGCGAGGAAGTACAAGTTACTTGTTCTTGGATATGCTCATGAGTCTCTTTGAGATGATAGAAGGACATGATGGTAGTTATCACTCAGAAACAAATGCAATCTATCCATTGGTGTTCTCCAATTGATCTCTTCTTAAGGGGTTTGCCGAACTAAAAGACGATACAAGATGAAGGTTTATAGGTTCTGTTTCATCACCTGGAAGCATCAGCTAGCTACATGGTTGTAAAGTCACTATCGAGCGCAAGTATCTTTTCTCAGGGTTGGTAACCTGTTAGAACATTTATAAGACTCATAAGGGTCTAAAGGAGGCATTTATAAAGTTGGTTATGAGCTTGTGGCATCATCATTGCATAAGAGTTGCTGAAAAAAAAACTTAAGGAGCAAGCTTATAAGGAGATTGACCAATTAAGGGCGGAGTTAGGTCGTCCCAAGATTTATGAGAAGCTTAACTAGGAAGTAGGAAAAATCCCTAGGTAATAAGAACGATAGTAGTTGCGAGTCAATTTTAAGTTGGATTGTTTTGAGAGTCAGTTTGTGGTGTGAACAATTGTGTGATTGATGGATTGTTAATGTGATAATGTGTGATTTGGATCTTTGTAATGTGTGCTGGAGTTTTGTAGACATGCCTACAAGTTCCATGGTTAAGAATAATTAAGTTTGATTAAAATATATTAGTTGAATATGAGGTTAACTTAGTTCTGCCCTTTGCTGATTTTTGGATCAGTCTGGGATGTTTTAGAAATAACTTAAAATCCGTTCATGAGAAATTTAAGAAATTTTACTGGGAATAATTAGACTTCTATATCTTTCCAACCCCGCAAGAATCACTCTAATATCTATTAAGAGCTAAGAGATATATCTATTCCAAGTTGGGGTTACTGCACAGTCTGGAATTTTGAAACAGTTTCGGTTAAGTTCAGTTTTTGGCCAATTATTTGACAGATTCAGAAAAAGTGTTGTGAATAAAAGTTGTAGATAATTTTGTAAGCTTTCCAACCATGTAAAGATCATCTGAATTGGACGTCTGTAGCTCGAGATATGACAGTTTTACTGAGTTGCTGAAATTGGAATTTGCACAGAGAAATCAGATTTTGTTTATCTATTGAATTGGAAACCACTTATTGATGCTAGCGAGATTCGCAGTTTCTTGGGTTTAGCTGGATATTACAGACGGTTCATTGAAGGGTTTCTAAACTTGCTAAACCTATGACATCTCTATTAGAGAAGAATGCCAAGTTTGTGTGGTCAGATAAATGTCAAGCTAGTTTTGAGGAATTGAAGAAGAGGTTGACTACATCGCCTGTTTTGGTTTTGCCAGATTTGAGTAAGAAGTTTTCTATTTATTGTGATGCTTCTTGTCAAGGTTTGGGATGTGTTCTTATGCAAGAAGGCAGAGTTGTGGCTTATGCATCTAGGCAGTTGAGAAAGCATGAGTTGAATTATCCTACACATGATTTGGAGTTAGCAGCTGTGGTTCATGCTTTAAAGATTTGGAGACATTATTTGATTGGACATAAGAGTGATATATACACTGATCATAAGAGTTTGAAGTATATTTTCACTCAGTCAGATCTGAATTTGAGGCAACGCAGATGGTTACAGTTGATTAAGGATTATGATATTGAGATACACTATCATGCTGGTAAGGCTAATAAAGTAGCTGATGCTCTTAGTAGGAAAAGTTATGCCAATGAGATACGGATGTTGTCTATGACTAGTGAGTTATGTGCTGAATTTGAATATTTGAATTTAGGAATTGTTACTAATACAATGGAATTAGTGATAGAGCCTACTTTAGAGCAAGAAATTTACAAGGGTCAGTTGAAGGATGAGAAACTGAAGGAGATAGCAGAAGATATAGTGATTGGTAAGTTACCAGGCTTTCGGATGGATGATAATGGAATTTTGTGGTTTGGAAAGAGGCTGTGTGTACCTGAGGATCAAACTGTTAGATAGGCAATTCTTCGTGAAGCTCATGAGCCAGCTTATTCTATTCATTCTGGTAGTACTAAGATGTATTTGGATCTGAAACAGAAATATTGGTGGGTTGGATTAAAGCGAGATGTGGCTGAGTATGTGGCATTGTGTGACACTTGTCAGAGGGTGAAAGCAGAGCATCAAAGACCTGCTGGATTGTGCAACCAATGAAGATTCCTGAATGGAAGTGGGAGGAAGTTGGTATGGACTTTATAGTAGGGTTACTGCGTACTCAGAGAGGTTATGATTCTATTTGGGTGATAGTGGATAGATTGACTAAAGTTGCTCATTTTATACCAGTCAAGACTAAATTACACGGGAGTATAATTAGCTACCTTGTATATAGAAAGAATAGTATGTTTGCATGGAGTTCCAAAGAAGATTGTATCTGATCGAGGATCGCAGTTTACGTTGCACTTTTGAAAAGCTGTGCATGAATCATTGGGAACAAAATTGAATTTTAGTACAGCATATCATCCACAGACAGATGGACAGACTGAAAGGACCAACCAGGTATTAGAGGATATGTTGAGAGCTTGTGCATTGCAATATGGAACTAGTTGGGATAAGAGTTTGCCTTATGCAGAATTCTCTTACAATAACAGTTATCAACAGAGTCTTAAGATGGCACCGTTTGAAGCTTTGTATGGACGTAAGTGTAGAACTCCATTGTTTTGGGATCAGACAGGTGAATCTCAAGTGTTTGGTACAGATGTTCTTAGAAACGCAGAAGATCAAGTGCGAGTGATTCGTGAGAATTTGAGAGTAGCACAGTCTCGTCAGAAGAGTTATGCTGACAATAGAAGAAGAGATTTAGTTTTTGAAGTAGGTGACTATGTTTATTTGAAGGTGTCACCTATGAAAAGTGTGAAGAGGTTTAACATGAAAGGTAAACTAGCACCAAGGTATGTTGGACCATTTAAAGTTATTACTAGACGTGGGGAAGTTGCTTATCAATTAGAGTTGCCTGAGAATTTATCTGGAGTGCATGATGTGTTCCATGTTTCACAACTTAAGAAGTGTTTACGGGTGCCTGAGGAGCAGATACCTTTAGAAGAGTTGACTGTTAAGGAGGATCTTACATATGAAGAGTTTCCGATTAAGATTTTGGAGACTGCTAAGAGAGTTACTCGAAGTCGGATTATTAAAATGTGCAAGGTACAGTGGAATCGATATTCAGAGGCAGAGGCAACTTGGGAAAGAGAGGATGAATTGAGGAAATCATATCCACAGTAGTTTGAGTAAGCAGTCCAATCTCGAGGACGAGATTCTTTTAAGGGGGGTAGAATTTGTAACACCCAAAAATTCTAAATTTTAGAGATAATGAATTTTGAATAAATTAGATAACAATTAATGGCAAATTAAAATTTTAAAAAAAATATATTTGGTGATGCATTCATGCTGCTGCATTTATTTTCTTCTGTGATGTGGATTTATTTTATATTGTTTTGGTTTGGAAAATTTTATTTGAAATAGTTTGAAAACAAACAAATAAAGAAAAGAAAGAAGAAAAAAAAAAGAAAAAAAGAAACAACTTACCGTTTCCCTGGTGGCCTGGAAGTCGCTCGGCCGGCCTCCTCTCGCCCTGGGCCGCGGAACGGGCCGAAGCCGAAGCTGCCTTCCCTTTCCGCACTTGTGGGCCGGCCCAGCGTCGCAGTGGCCGCGCCTCCCTCTCTGTGTGGTCGCTGACGGGTGGGGTCCGCATGTCATAAGCATCTTCATCCTCCCGTGTTTAAGCCGGACTTCGAACCGGAGGCGGACGCAACAACCGTCTCACGATTTCCGGGATCTCCTACCCGTATACGGCATCTTGGGGCTACAAATAGGAAGAGGAGACCCTCTATTTTCCGTTTTCCATCTAAAACTCGAGCTACATCACGTGAGATTGAGCGTAGGAGGCCGGAACCCTAGGTTCTCTCGGCCGGTTCGTCGGTGGAGCTTGTGGGAAGGTTCGAGCTCTTTTTCTTAGCTTTGGTGAGTTCGCTATCCCCTCCTCTTTCTTCCCGTGCTTTTCTTTGGTGTTGAGATGCTCTGAATCGTGGTTTTGGTGAGCTCGGGTGCACCGGCAATGGCGCCACCGTTCATCACCGAGCCGCGCTCTCTTCTCGGTTCGATTTAGTGCACCTAAACCGTCTAGGATAGATCGGGTTCATCTCCTCTTTCGATTTGAGTTGATGGCGGGTCAAGTAGTGGTCGGAAAAGGGGGAGACGGAGTTCTCCGGCGGGCTCATGGCGTCGGCCATGGCGGCCACCGGCCGGACTTGAGAGAGGTGGCCGGATTTTCCACTGTGCACTTGATGATGAACACGAACCGTTGGATTCGAGATGAAGGGCTGAGATTAGAAGATACCCCTTTGCGGGGTAAACTTCTTAAAGAGCCCCTTAGCTTTTTAATAATAAACCCGCCGTCCATAGCGTATTGTTGAAAGTACGTTTTCGTGTTTTGAAAGCGTATTCTCTTCCGGTTAAGTCAAAAATACGTTTTCAGGTATTTACAGTTTTGCCACTAGGATTGTTTTGGTCATAAAATCTTCGTTTTAACTCCGATTTGATCCGTTCAAGTTGCGTTAGGTTCGTATTTGCGAGCTCTACATGTTAGTGTAGTTGTACAGTTAGTTTTGATAATTTATTTTTCGAGGTTATAATTAAGTATTTATTTATCTATATGAAATCTTAGAAAATACATAACTTTCACGTTTTAACTCCGAATTTGGTGATCTTTGCGTCTGTGTGATCGTAGAAACGTGTAGAAGAGTTTTATAAACTTTTATTACTGTTTTGTTATTGTTGGTGTACTGTTCTAATTGTATCTCTTTGTTTGTTTCGTGTATGTTTGATTGGATGCATGTGTGTTGTTGATTGATGATCGAGTATAGACGGTGAGCAGTATCTGGACGATCAAGAGTATTATTTTGAGCCAGACCAGCAGTATCATCAGGAAAGCTTTGATTAAGGCAAGTATAACATGGGACCATCCTTGTTGTCCTATTCACTGAAATTATCATACATATGCATGTGTCTTCCTTGACAACCATAGAGATTATAACTCAGCTATTGATATCTTGTTTCCTTGTCACCTATGGGTTATGCATTTGGGTAGCTACTGCTAGCGCTTAATTATGAACAATGATCTTGTAATTTGACTGATGGATTATGCAATCAACCAATTAAGATGATTTTATTACTGTTGAAAGGGGGCTAGAGCAAGGGGTTATATTATTGCTCTGGTTTCTCTCCATAAGGACTTATCGGTACGTGATCATCCGGGACATACAGTACAGCTGTGAGGGCTATATGGCTCTGGCTCTAGTTGTTCAAGAGACCTTTTCTAGCTTGTTAGAGGTTACCTTAAATGGCGTAAGAATGGCTTGCCACTTTGGGTGTAGTGCGAGCCCCTGGCCTAGTGTGTATAGGCTGCGGTTGTTGTGCCACAGGGAAGGGGGGTTCTACATCTGCCTGCCGAGTGAATCTAATGGCCCTAACTTGCTAGACGAACTTTTGAATGGCTTTATATGGTTTCTTGTGCTTAGGGATTCATGACCCCTTAGCATATGGAAATCATGACTCACAGTGAAAGTGTACACCTCTGCGCAGAGTTAAAAACTGGTATACTAGCCGTGCTCACAGATACGAGCGGCCTTGGAACATTTACAGATAGATGATCACCATTGCTATATCATGTTTAATTATTGTTGATTATTATTATGCTCATGTTAATGCTATTCGTTATCATTATTACAATTGATCATTGGTTCTTTAATGGGAAGCGGTTTATCTTGATGCTACTCAATTGCTAATATATGATTAAAAGCTAAACGCAGTTAAACAGTGTCTAGTTTTTTTGAGCCTCATGAACCGTGTGTTATATTTGTTGAGTTCGACATGGACTCACTCTTGCTATTTCCCCCACACTCCAGTGTGTAGTAAGATGCTACTCGGAAGAAGGACAAAGGTGTAGTGGAGTTTCCAGAAGACTAGTAGAAGTGCTAGGCATATGTTACCCCCAGTCAGCCGTCCCTGAGAAGAATGGAGCCTGAAGTTTAGTCACCGTTCCGCGATACTCTGATGTAAGTGTTAATATAGCTATGTGTACATTATATAATAACATTGTTTCTGATACTTTTTCATTCTGGCATATGTGTGGACTTCCTGGGCTCACATATGATTAGCCTGGTTTTATTCTTTAGAAAACCAGGTGTGACAAATTCCATTGTATTAGTAACAATGCCCAAATTCAAATATTCAAATTCAGCACATAACTCACTAGTCATAGACAACGTCCGTATCTCATTGGCATAACTTTTCCTACTAAGAGCATCAGCTACTACATTAGCCTTACCAGGATGATAGTGTATCTCAATATCATAATCCTTAATCAACTCTAACCATCTGCGTTGCCTCAAATTCAGATCTGACTGAGTGAAAATATACTTCAAACTCTTATGATCAGTGTATATATCACTCTTATGTCCAATCAAATAATGTCTCCAAATTTTTAAAGCATGAACTACAGCTGCTAACTCCAAATCATG
The DNA here is from genome assembly GCA_038087645.1 of Saccharum hybrid cultivar R570. Lineage (NCBI taxonomy): Eukaryota > Viridiplantae > Streptophyta > Magnoliopsida > Poales > Poaceae > Saccharum > Saccharum hybrid cultivar. The sequence continues at coordinate 4,408,799 of JAQSUU010000743.1, read as the reverse complement.
TGTAGGATAATTCAACTCATGCTTTCTCAACTGCCTAGATGCATAAGCCACAACTCTGCCTTCTTGCATAAGAACACATCCCAAACCTTGACGAGAAGCATCACAATAAATAGAAAACTTCTTACTCAAATCTGGCAAAACCAAAACAGGCGCTGTAGTCAACCTCTTCTTCAATTCCTCAAAACTAGCTTGACATTTATCTGACCACACAAACTTGGCATTCTTCTCTAACAGAGATGTCATAGGTTTAGCAAGTTTAGAAAACCCTTCAATGAACCGTCTGTAATATCCAGCTAATCCCAAGAAACTACGAATCTCGCTAACATCATTAGGTGGTTTCCAATTTAATACATCCTTTACTTTACCTGGATCCACTGATATCCCTCCATTAGAAACAATATGACCAAGGAAAGAAACTTCCTTCAACCAAAACTCACATTTACTTCGTTTCGCATACAGTTTATGCTCTCTAAGCTTCTGCAATACCAACCTCAAATGTTCAGCATGCTCTACCTCTGTCTTGGAAAATATCAGTATATCATCAATAAACACTACCACAAACTTATCCAAATATTCCATGAACACCTTATTCATCATGTACATAAAGTATGCAGGTGCATTGGTCAATCCAAATGACATAACAGTATACTCATACAATCCATACCTTGTAGTAAAAGCTGTCTTTGGAATATCAGAAACACGAATCTTCAACTGATGATAACCAGAACGTAAATCAATCTTAGAGAACACACAAGCACCTCTCAACTGATCAAACAAGTCATCAATCCTGGGCAAAGGGTACTTATTCTTGATAGTTACCTCATTTAGTGACCGGTAATCAACACACATCCTCTGACCACCATCTTTCTTATCAACAAAAATAACTGGTGCTTCCCAAGGTGATGAACTAGGTCTAATAAAACCTTTATCTTGTAATTCTTTAATTTGTTTCTTAAGTTCTTCTAATTCATCTACTCCCATCCTATATGGTCGTTTGGCTATAGGTGCAGTTCCAGGAAGTAATTCAATAAGAAATTCAATGTCTCTGTCAGGTGGCATACCTGGCAATTCATCAGGGAAGACATCCGGAAATTCCTCAATCACTGAATTCTCCTTAATAGTATCTTCAAGCTGATTCACCATAGCGGTTGGTTGCTTCTGCACTACTACATCCACATTGATTTTATCTCCATTAGGTGCAGTCACAACTACCACTTTCTGCTGACACTGAATCTCTGCCTGATTTTGCTTCATCCAGTCCATACCCAATATCACATCAATACCAGATGTCCTCAACACTATAGGAGTTATCTTAAACTCTACCCCCCTTAATACCATACTAATTGGAAGACAACGATTACTGGTTTGCATGGTACCTCCAGGTGAATTTACTAAGAGAGGTTCTTTCATAGCTAGCATGGGTATACTATGCATTTTAACAAAAATGTTGGATATAAATGTATGAGATGCTCCAGAGTCAAAAAGAACAGTTGCAGGAGTGGAATGTACATTGAACGTACCAATCATAACTTCTGGTGCATCATGAGCTGTATCAGAAGACACGTGATTCACCCTTCCAGTACCAGATTGCCTCTGGTTGCTCTTCTGGCTCTGAGGAGTCTGCTGGTTCTGCTTCTCAGGACAATGGTAAGACATATGCCCCTCTTTACCACAGACAAAGCATCTAGTAGGCGTGCTGGGAGCACTATTCTTCATGGGGGTAACATTGGAATTTCCAGTACGAGGAGTCTGTTGCCCAGTCTGCTGATACTGTTGACGCTGTGGATATGATGAACGCTGTTGTGACTGATTACTTTGCCAATTCTGGGACCACCTCTGATTCGGATTACGATTCCATTGGCTAACCGGTCCCTGAAACTTCTGATGGAAACCATGCTGAGAATTAGTGCGCTGACGGTTGTTGCTTCCTGAGCTTTGTACCTTCATCTTCCTCTTCCTGTCCATCTCTCTGCGCTCATTATCAAGCACAATAGCTTTATTTACCAGCTCTTAAAAACTAGCATAGTTGTTCCCCTTCAACTGCAAGCGAAGATCATAATAAATTCCCTTCAAGAAAAGACGCTGTCTGTCTGCATCTTCCCTCACTTCATTAGGAGCATAGCGAGCCAACTGGGTAAATCTATCATGATATTCACTAACGCTCATCTGTCCCATCCTAAGGTTTCTGAATTCTTCCTGCTTCAGCTCAATTATACCTTCAGGAATATGACGAGCTCGAAAATCTCTAACAAACTCATTCCAAGTGATAGGAGGAGCATTGTCAGGGCGTGCAGCTTGATACGACTCCCACCAAGTCTGAGCTGTCCCCTGTAACTGACCAGATGCATATAACACCTTCTCCATATCATTGCATTGGGCTATATTCAGCTGTTTCTCCACTGCCCTCACCCAATCATCTGTCTCTAAAGGATCAGCAGCATGAGAAAACACTGGAGGGCGTCCCTTCAAAAATTCCCCACGCTTATCTCTCACTTGCACAGGCGGTGGTCCTCCTGCAGGGGGATTGTTCTGCATGTGCTGCATAAACATCTGCATCATCTGATTCTGAGTTTGCATGAGTTCCTCCATAGTAATGGGTAGGTTAGCACCTCCACGACCTCTGCCACGACCTCTGCCTGACATCTGTTTCCAAAAACACAGAAATTGAAATTCAGTACGATCCGAGATGATGTATTCAATAGATAAGCAAAAATCTGATTTTCTGGGCGAACTCCAATTTCAGCAACTCAGTAAAACTGTCATATCTCGAGCTACAGACGTCCAATTCAGATGATCTTTACATGGTTGGAAAGCTTACAAAATTATCTACAACTTTTATTCACAACACTTTTTCTGATTCTGTCAATAAATTGGCCAAAAACTAAACTTAACTGAAACTGTTTCAGAATTCCAGACTGTGCAGTAACTCCAACTTGGAACAGGTATATCTCTTAGCTTATAATAGATATTAAAATGATTCTTGTGGGGTTGAAAAGATATAGAAGTCTAATTATTCCCAGTAAAATTTCTTAAATTTTTCATGAACAGATTTTAAGTTATTTCTAAAACATCCCAGACTGATCCAAAAATTAGCAAAGGGCAGAACTAAGTTAACCTCATATTCAACTAATATATTTTGATCAAACTTAATATTCTTAACCATGGAACTTGTAGCCATGTCTACAAAACTCCAGCACACATTACAAAGATCCAAATCACACATTATCATAATAACAATCTATCAATCACACAATTGTTCACACCACAAACTGACTCTTAAAACAAACCAAACTTAAAATTAACTCGCAACTACTATCGTTCCTATTACATAGGGATTTTTCCTATTTCCTAATTAAGCTTCTCATAAATCTTGGGATGACCTAACTCCGCCCTTAATTGGTCAATCTCCTTATAAGCTTGCTCCTTAAGTTCTTTTTCCTTCAGCAACTCATCCTTCAAATCCACCTCATGGAGAGCCAATTCACGAGCTAATCCCACCGTAGCTTGTAAAGTCAAGGAGGAATCATCTGCAGGCGGCACGGTCCAAATACCCTTGTCATGTAAGAAACAAGGAAAATGCCGGAGTGCACCCTTTAACGTCTTGTCCGAGCATAGACCATGGTAGTAAACAAATGCATTAAAAGCGACATCCTCCATGCTTGTCTCCACGGTTGCCCGGCTCACTCTGGTAATGAACTTTGACTCCACCTTAGACTCCTTAGTGGTAGGATCCCTTTTCTTAACCCATAACTCCGTTTCCCAATAGGAATCCATCCATGGATGACTATACTCTGCACTACGATACTCCAACGTAGCTTCCCAGTCGTAGTAGTAGTTGTCCAAGGTTCTTGTCAACATGTCATGGAAGAAAGCATCAGCTTTAGGAACCATGATATGAAGCTTCGTAGTCCACCCCATAACTACATTCTCCATTGGTGTATCACCAACTCTTGATTCAGCATCAGATAGCTCTTGATCACCATCTTCATACGGCTCCTGAGGTTTAAAACGGGCAACGTACTGTGCAGCTGACAGACGGGGATAAGGAGACATCTACAAGATTTAGACATAGATTAGATAGAATCAATGTATTTTCGCAATAGAATAAAGTAGAGGAAGCATAAAACTTTAGTAATTAACAAGGTGAAAAGAGGAAGCATGAATTAAGTGAAATATGGATGCTATTAACGACCATTCTAACTAGGCTTGCGTCCTACAGTCAACACGGCTCCGATACCAATCTGTCACACCCATTTTTAAGGACAAAATAGGATGCATAAAAGACTCATGTGCGCCCTAGGAAACAGTCGCACACATAAGTTGACAAATTACAAAGTATCATCACAGTACTTATTACATAACGAATAAGTATTTAAGACATAGTCTCGAACGATAGGTAATAATAACTAATAGTAATTCTTCAGCGGAAACTCCACACAGGGACACGGTTGACTGGTTGACACCAAGACTAGTACTCATTCCGATAATCTTCCTCTATATCTTCATCTGTTATGGTGGAAATAGCAAGAGTGAGTCCATGTCGAACTCAACAAATATAACACAGGGTTCATGTGGCTCAAAAAGACTAGACATTGTTTAACTGCGTTTAGCTTTTAATCATATATTAGCAATTGAGTAGCATCAAGATAAACCACTTCCCATTTAAGAACCAATGATCAATTGTAATAAGGATAATGAATAGCATTAACATGAGCAAATAATAATCAACAATAATTAAGCATGATATAACAGTTATGATCAACTATTCCATAAGAATCCCCAAGGCCGCTCGTATCCGTGAGCACGGCTAGTATACCAGTTTTTAACTCTGCGCAGAGGTGTACACTTTCACTGTGAGTCATGATTTCCAAATGAGTGGGGAGATCAAGCCCAAACACCCGAGAACCATATAAAGCCACTCAAAAGTTTGTCTAACAAGTTAGGGCCATTAGATTCACTCGGCAGGCAGATGTAGAACCCCCTTCCCTGTGGCACAACAACCGCAGCCTATACACACTAGGCCAGGGGCTCGCACTACACCCAACGTGGCAAGCCATTCTTACGCCATTTAAGGTAACCTCTAACAAGCTAGAAAAGGTCTCTTGAACAACTAAAGCCAGAGCCATATAGCCCTCACAGCTGTACTGTATATCCCGGTTATCACTTACAGATAAGTCCTTAGGGAGAGAAACCAGAGCAACAATATAACCCCTTGCTCTAGCCCCCTTACAACAGTAATAAAATCATCTTAATGGTTGATTGCATAATCCATTAGTCAAATTACAAGATCATTGTTCATAATTAAGCACTAGCAGTAGCTACCCAAATGCACAACCCATAGGCGACAAGGAAACAAGATATCAATAGCTAAGTTATAATCTCTATGGTTGTCAAGAAAGACACATGCATATGTATGATAATTTCAGTGAATAGGACAACAAGGATGGTCCCATGTTATACTTGCCTTGATCAAAGCTTTCCAAGTGATACTGCTGACTTGGTTCAAAGTAATACTCCGAATCGTCCAGATACTGCTCACCTTCTATATTCGATCATCAATCAACAACATACATGTATCCAATCAAACATACACGAAGCAAACAAAGAGATATAATTAGAACAGTACACCAACAGTAGCAAAACAGTAATAAAAGTTTATAAAACTCTTCTACACGTTTCTACGATCACACAGACGCAAAGATCACCAAATTCGGAGTTAAAACGTGAAAGTTATGTATTTTCTAAGATTTCCTATAGATAAATAAATACTTAATTATAACCTCAAAAAATAAATTATCAAAACTAACTGTACAACTACACTAACATGTAGAGCTCGCAAATACGAACCTAACGCAACTTGAACGGATCAATTCAGAGTTAAAACGAAGATTTTATGACCAAAACAATTCTAGTGGCAAAACTGTAAATACCTGAAAACGTATTTTTGACTTATCCGGGAGAAAATACGCTTTCAAAACACGAAAACGGATTCAGGATATTGCGCTAAGGACCGCGGGTTCTATTATGAAGAAGTCCAGGGGCTCTTTAAGAAATCTACACCGCGAAGGGGTATCTTCTAATCCTAACCGTTGATCAGCGAACGGACGGCTCGTGTTCATCGGCAACGATACAGTGAAGAAACCGACCCCCCTTCTCCAAGTCCGGCCGGCGGCCACCATGGCCGGCGTCCATGGCTCGCCGGAAAGCTCTGGCTTCGCCGTTTTAGACCACCAGATGACTCGCAACCGACACCAATCAAATGCAGAGCTCAATGCGAACACCTCTACGCGGTTTAGAAGAGCTATGACGAACCGAGGATGAAACGCGGCTCGGTTAGGGCGGCGACGCCATTATTGGCCACGGTGAGCTCCAAACCCGTGATTTAAAGCACAAAAACTCAAAAGAAGAGCATTGGGAGGGAGAGGAGAAGATGACAAACTCACCCAAGCGAAGAAATCGGCCTTGAATCCACCCGAGAACCCCCTAGCCGACCGTCCGCCCGCCTCTACCAACTTGAAGCCCTAGAACTCAATTTCACGTGGTGGAACTCGCAGTTTAGATGAAAAACGGAAAGAGGAGAACCCCGGCTACCCCTTTATAGGTTCACTTCATCGATTTCGGTTAGGAAATCCAAACTAGATGATTTGATTCGGTTGGAACCGGTGTTCGTCTCGGTTACGATCGGAGGAAGAAGAGGGCGCTGACAAGCCGACCCCACCAGTCAGCGACCGAGAAGAGAGGGAAGGCACTGCCGCTGGCTCGGCTGCTGGCTCGGCTGCTGGCTCGGCTGCTGGACCCAGTTGTCAGCGGAAGAAAGGAGGGAGAGGCGCGGCTGCCGCGACTCTGGGCCGGACTGGGCTGCTCGTCAGCTGATCGGCCCACGCGGAGCGGCCCAGGCGCCAGCGCGGGAGAGCAGGCCGTCGGGCCATCGGGCTGCCAGGGAAAAAGGTAAACTGTTTTTTTTTCTTTCTTTTCTTTATTTACTTGTTTTCAAACTATTCCAAATAAAATTCTTCAAACCAATTTAAAATAAAACAAATATATCCACACCACAAAATAAAATAAATGCAACAGCATGAATGCAACACCAAATAATTTTAAAATTTTAATTCCCTTTCTCTAGATTATTTAAAATTTATTACTCCTAAAATTTGGGTGTTACATCCCTAACCGTTGAAACCTGGCAAATTTTGTCTTGTAGCTGGTTTCAATGGTGGGATTTCCTAAAAATAATAAATTCTGGTTTGATCTCTTAAGATTCATGATTTATTTTACATTAGAAAAATATGAAGTAGTACAAATTTTCTTCTAAAAATATTATCTATTTGTTGGTGCTCTATTTTAGAGTTATTTAGATTTTATTTGTTTTAAATAAATAATGAGCACAACTACGAGCAATAAAACAATAGGAACCGAAATAAATATATTCCAAATAACTATATATAGATCATAAACTTGTAGGTGACACTTTTAGAAAAAAAAATTGGTACTAGTTTCTTTTTTCTGATTAAAAATAATTTGCTCATAATTTTTATATAGTAAACTAGATTTTTGTTATTTTTATGAAATGCAAACCCACCTTTAAACCAGAAATTGGACCAAATTTGTTTGGTTTTGATGGTTGGAGACGTTCATTACTCAGTTTCGTAGTTAAAGGTTGGAAATCAAGCTACCTTACAAGTGGGAGGTTGAAAAATGTACTTTGCCCAACAAATAAAGTAGATTTTTTTTACTATAACAAAAACATCATAGTCACAACCTACCAAACGTTGTTCCAAGGGAAAATTCCCAAAATGTGTTGGTTGGAAGTACTGGAGCATGCCAAATGTCAAATTCTCTATTTGGCTACTACCTCAGTCCTAAAAATTATACAATTTTAGATTTGTCATAAGTTAAACTATTTAACTAAGTTTGTAAGGAATTGAAGATTTTTAGCATTAATGATACCATATAAATTATGAAATATGTTCCATGATGAGTTTAATAATACATAATTAAAATAAATATAGTTTTTTTTAATAAATATAACATAATTTGACTTGAGATAAAACTACAACGGCAAGTTCTTTTGTGTGATGGGTGTGTAAGGGTATGGTTTAGTGGTGGTGGTGGTGTGTGTAGGGGCGGTGGGGGGTCGGGATTTTGACAGGTTTGTCAAAAACAATGGCCTTCTACTCTGTTTGTTTCAATTCAATATGCTCTAGGTTTGATAAAAAACATCGTATTTGCTAGAGTTTTCCACTTCACCCTACTTATGTCCTAGATCATGAAATTCAACAAATAGCTCATCAAAATTTCATAAAGCCATGGAGGACTTCAATGATTTATGCAACTCATCTAGTGGACTCTTTCAAATGGAAGAAACTGATCAAGAACTTTCATGACCAAATCAAACCATACTTGCTACCAAAGGTCACCTTAGTAATTATTTATGATTTTAGACAATGGCTGGATCGTTTGAAACTAAAACCTTAAGATGCACCAGAGTCCTTTGTTGCCTCTACTAGATTTCCCCGTCTTTTTCCCGTTTGTCATCTCCCTTTATTGCTCTATCTTTACCCTATTCATTCTAAATTATAGTTCACTTGGCTTTATCCTAAGTCAAACTTCTCTAATTTTAATCAAGTTTATACAAAAATCTTATCAACTATAAAGTTTTATATCTTGAGAAGGGCTATGGTTTTCATATAAAATTTGTTCTCCGTATAACTTATCTTAGAAGTTAATAGTTTCCTTTGATACGTTGCAAACTTACATATTAATGTATGTATATATTTTGATGATGTTTTATGCGATAGAATTGACTATAAACATCACTTTTCGATGATTGCTCGTAGAATAGAACCCAAATCATCAACATGTATGAACCAATTGTGGGAAATGCCTAAATTAGTATTATTGGTTGTTAGCCTAAGTCGTTATTGTGATGGCTCTAGAGGAGCTTCAGACCGTGCTTTTTACATTTGAAATGGTACTTAAGGCAAAACCATCTGTCATATATATTTTTTTAATCAATTGTACATGCGATATATAGTTGGTTGTTATCTTTATTAGTCGTTAACGACGATGGTTCTAGAGGTGCAACAGACCGTTCTTTTACATTTGACATGGTACTTACAGAGCAAAACCGAATTTGTTACTTATTTTGAATCAACTATGTACATGTGAGTTTTGTACTAATGCATACAATTCTGAAATAGGGTATTAATTAGACAAACATATGTGTGGAGAGTTGGATATCGGAATTATTGTGTTTACATATTTCACAAAATCAATTCAAAGAACAATACAGTTGTATCCAGTTACTAGTCGAGTTGTTATTATAAGATACTAATTAAACTACTAAGAAAGACTGTCAGGTCACAATTTACTAGAACAGCATGCAGGCAGACGAAAAATCCCATGTTTATCTCCAATTGTACAGTCACACAATCGATAATATTAGTCAGAACTCCTGCAAAAATCCATTGATTTGTTACAAACCAGAATAAAAATGGCAACGGGCAAAATCCGCACGGATAGTGGCTTCGCACGCCCGCGCCTGCGAGCAAAATCTCGTGCCCGTACCCACGCCCGCCACCCGCCATGGGCAGCCTTCTGTGCCCGCGCCCGCTATCTGCGGGCAAGACATGCCCACGGGCGTGCCCGCATGCCGCGGGGAAGACGACCTGCAGGGCGGATCTGGAGAGGAGGCGACCTCGGAAGGTGACCTGCACGGCGGAGTGGAGGCGGCCGGCGTCAGAGTGGAGAGTGGAGGCACGCGACCTCGGAGGACAGCCGCTGGATATGGAGAGTAGGCGACCTTGGAAGCCAACCAGAACGGCGGAGTGGAGGCAGCCGGCGTCGGAGTAGAGGTGCGCGACCTCGGAGACGGCGGTGCCTCGGTCCGGGGACGGCGGAGTAGAGGTGCGGAGCCGCGAGTGGGGAGGCTAGAGGTGCGCGTCGCAAGCCCGACTGCCCGAGTGGAGGAGTCGCGCTCACCGGAGGGAATGAAGGTGACGGCAGCGGCTACGGGTGGGATTGGGGTGAGTGGAGACAAACCCTAAAATCTGAGGTTATATACATCTTATGTCGTGGCCCACATGTCAGTACGGGTTTGGCAGGTTTGCGGGTGCGGGCATAATCTTTTCTTACCCGTATACAAATGCCCGTTGGATACAGCTCTCTGCCCGCGCCCGTATCCGCGCCCGCCGGGTCGGGTGCCCACGGGTACGCATGCATGTTTTTTCTGCCGTTGCCATCTTTAAACTAGAAGGAGCCAAAATGCACATGGTATATGTGCCATAATCTTGCAAGCTATGGAAAGACACAATTTCTTCATATAACTTTTTTTCACTATGTTTTGTTGCATAACTAATTTTCAGGTATGTTTTATTTATTGGCAGGAGTAGCGCCCAAATGTCTGGACGGACGCTCGCGTCCAGACGCCCACAACTGCTCTGTTCTTGCATGTAGTGAGCGGACGGCATGAACCTCAGCTTGCTACAGGGCTACCACGCGGGCATCGCATCGCTGTCTGACCCACCCGAGGCCACCACCTCCGTGGGCGTCTGCGCGCTAGTCGAGTATGGTTTCCTCGCCAAGCTCAAACTGTCGTGGCAAGGAGATAGAGGGAAGGGAAGGGAAGGAAGGGGAGGGAGAGGAGGGCGAGGCACGTCGTGCGAGGAAGGCCACTGTAACGCTAGCCACCGGTGCCATTGCGACATGTCCGACACCAGAGTAAAAAACACACGTGCAACGCCATATCTACTTTTAAAACATCCAGATAAAACATTTGCAACATATGTCTAAAAGCATATAAAACACTTGAAACATGTGTGTGCAGCCAGTACAACATGTGCCACACCAAGATCTACTTTTAAAACATCCAGATGAAACATTAGCAACATACGTCTGAAACACATGAAACACATGAAATACTTGAAATATAGGCTTGCAACATACTATATTGTATTACAACATATGCAACATCTAGATCTACTTTGCAACATCTAGATAAAACACTTGAAACATAATTTTGAAATGTCTGAAATACTTGAAACACAGTGTTCACTGCGCGGCTACGGCCTACATGGTGGAGATTGGAGTGGCAACGGTGGAGGAGACTGGGGAGGGGCGTCGCCTAGAGGGGCCCCGCGTGGAGCGCCATCTCCTAGGCCGCCCCCCACGTCGTGCGCTGCTGTAGCACCCTCGCCACTGCCGACACACGAACTTTTCGGAGCCAACCAGCCGAGCAGCGACGACGTGGGGACGGACGTGGCTGTGCCTATGTGGGTGGGGGTGGGGGTGGGGTGATGGAGGAGATGGGGCGCGTGGCGCAGCACAAGATGGAGTGCAGTGCAGTGCAGGATGGGGTAGCCAAAGTGTCGTGGGCGGGATGGGGCTTGATCGATCGACGGGTGAAGGCAGCAATAGCTAGCGCGGAGTGGGGGCATGGCATTCGGGTGAGGATGGGGATAGAGGTGCTGCGTGGAATAGATCAAGCGGAGGGGATTTTTTTTGCAAGAGCACGTCTGGACGGACGTTTCGGGACGGACGTCCTTATGATATCATTATTCTTTATTTATATAACTTTTATTTTTAAGTTCCTTAGATGTTGCGCAACCAATTTCCTACATGCACACGACCTCTTGGTTTGTGCCCAACACTCAATATCCCGTAGTATGAGAAACACATTTGGCCAAAAATATTTAATAGTCGCTTATGTCACTAGTAAGATTTTATCTTTTGTATTTTGCACATTGAAATCACCAAGGGCTAGCATCATCATTGTAAACAAAATGTCACCAACATTATAGATCTAAAAAAAGTGTACCAAATGCTATTTATTTTTCTATGGGAATCAAGGAAAACAAGTAAAATAGCACATGACAAACGCAACCACAGTTCCTCCCAAGAATCTAGGCAAAAATAGCCCAAATGATAGAACCCCCATTTTTAGTCTCCCTATATTCTCCAAGAAATATATGTGCAAACCAGCCCTCAAAGTCCTCCGATTTCCACTCTCTTCCCCATCCCGACCTCAAAAACACCAACCCCGCCCTCTCCGCCCCGCAAGCGCCACCACCACCATACCATTCCGTCCGCAGGAATAAGGAAGCGAGCTCCCCTCCACCGGCTTCCCCGCCCCTCCTCCCAGCGATCGCGCCTCCTCCCGGGCGTCCCAGCGGCGGTCGGGTCGCCGGGTTCGGCGCTGGTCCTGGTCCGGGCCCTCCCATGGCGTCGCCGGAGCAGGAGGCGGCGGTCGCCGCGGCCGTCGTGGAGGACGTGATGCGGCAGCAGGGTGGAGGATGCGGCGGCTCTGGAGGAGGAGGAGATACGGTTGGGTCCTGGAGGAACCTCGACATTGCCTGGCGCAAGGCGGAGGAAGCTGGTGAGTAGCGGTGTATTTCTTTTCTTGGTGAAAAAAATGCTTTTTTTTTGTGCGAAGGAAATTTGCATCTTTTAATGGTAAGTACGTATTCAATTTGAGTCAAGGCTATTGCGTACATGGTAGTCTGGAATTTACTTTCTTTTTTGTGATTCAGTCATGATCTTTTAGTCGGTGCACGCTTTTAGTTTTGTTTGGGATAGAAGCTTAGATTATGCTCAGAGTGTAATATTTACCAAGGAATAAATGATTATTTTTATCTTTTTTTATCTTGAAATGATATTAAACGGAATATGTTGTGCTAGTCTGCTAGAATAGGTTTTTATCCTCTTGGAGAGCTTGAATTTTGCTCGTCTCATTAATGCTAGTTTGAATTATGAATCCGTTAGAATTTCATCTCACATTTATCTGACTTATTAGCTTCATACTTCATAATCTAATCAGATTTGGCTCAATAAAAGTGACAAGTTGGAGAGGGATTAAGTTCTCTGTTCATAATCATAACCCTGCACCTGCAATGCTCTTCCTGCAATACAATTTCTAACAGAAGTCCTTAACTCGTTTTTATAGCTATAGCTGGATTCCTATATGATTACTCTCTTAGGCATTCATAAAGCTAGATTTAGCTGCAATGATTCCTTATTCTTTGCTATGCACCTTTGTTCCTTGTCACCGTTGATCATATAAAACAGGGCAATGGCCAACAACCTAATTGTAGTTTATAGGTAGTTACTTTTATGATCATCGTGGTTGTCATGACAAAGAGGTGGCCTTAATAAGGGTGCATCTCAAAACCTGCCTGCATAGAATACCATTATTTTTTGTTTAAGAATGTGATGACTGCTGATCCACTGTTCCACTTAGGAGTAGGTTCTAAACAACGCCAATCTTGTAATCGAGTTCTTTACATACTGTCATTAGGCTTCTAGCCCAGATTTGCACTTGAATGATATAGCACTTGTTTGAAATAATGGTATGGTCTATTTTTGTATCCTTGGATGTAAAAACACCTATTGCCATTTGCTGTTAGCAACTTAGCATAATCAGGGTCATTTGAATTGGTGCTTCCTTTGGTTTGAGAAATGCAGCAATAAGAAGGTATGAGGCAGCCAACTGGTTGCGGAGGATAGTTGGGGTAGTTTGTGCGAAGGACCTTGCAGAAGAGCCTTCCGAGGAGGAATTCCGTGTTGGCCTGAGAAATGGCATTATTCTCTGCAATGCACTCAATAAGATTCAACCTGGTGCGGTACCAAAGGTTGTATTTCTCTCCTTCAGATCTGTAGTATTTCATTTTCTACTGTGATTTTGCATGCTAAGTATGATGCTTTTAGGTTGTGGAGGTGCCATCGGATTCTACTGTCCCTGCCGATGGTACAGCTCTGTGTGCATATCAGTACTTTGAGAATGTGAGGAATTTCCTCATTGGCCTGCAAGATTTAGGTCTTCCAACATTTGAGGCATCAGACCTGGAAAAGGTTACACTATTGCCTGGTTTATTTACTTTTACTTTGAATGATCAACACGTTTTTATTAACTCCACAATTTTGGTTCTATTTAGTGGATTACTCCCTGATTAGTAAGGAGTGCTGCTGTAAAAATACTATTAACTAACTTTATTTATATTAGCCATCCCAATTTTATATCTTCACTTTCCATCAACCTCAGGGTGGACAAGGTGTTCGAGTTGTAGACTGTGTTCTTGCTCTGAAGTTATTTTGTGATGCTAAGCAAGTGGGAAAACAATCTCCATTCAAATATGGTGGCATTGTAAAGCCTTTGTCTGCAAAGTATGCCATTCGCAAGAACAATGAACCTTTTACAAAGGTGATGATGAGGAGTCACTCAGCTGAATTACTCCGAGATGGCATATCACTGGAGCAAATAGGCCTTGATTTTTCTCTAGAACCCACTGAAACAGTAAGAATCCATCACCTAGTTCTTTCACATTACATAACGCTCTTTTTAATTTGCGGTGATACTCATCTTCTTGGCTGTAGACAACTCCAGACTCCATCCGGATGCTTGTTCAAACTGTTCTCTCAGATAAGAAACCAGAAGAAATTCCATCAGTGAGCCTACCGTGTAGCTAGCTGTTTATGCAATGTGGTTGAGAGAATAAATATTCATATTGAATCTGTTAATTTTCAGGTTGTAGAATCACTCTTGAGCAAAGTAATTAATGAATTTGAGCGCCGTACTGCAAGCCAGAGTGAATTGGTACATTCACTTCTTTTACCAGCCTCACAATTCCTGCTGTGTTTTTAATTTTGACTAAACCAACCATATCGCAGTTGGACTAATAGAGACTATGGAACAGGTGAAAGACACCATGGATACCAATGACCATAACTCAGTTTTGAGAATGGACTCTCCATTTGACACCAATGATAGCAAGTCATTATCCAGAGTGGACTCTCCACAAGTGGAGTCTACTTCCCCTAGTGATCTGGAGAAGGTATCCACTTTTTGTGAATACAGCAATAACTGAATGTTCTTAATTTGCTACATTAAATATTTGCTACTCCGTCCGTCCCAAAATGTAATATATTTTATTTTCTCCTAAGACATGCATCTCTAACTTTGACCAAATTTATAGAAAATACATTAATATCTGGAATACCAAATAAATACACTATCAAGACATTTTATGATTGTCAATTAATGAAACTAATTTGATATTGTAGATGTCGGTGTATTTTTTCTATAACTTTGGTCAAAGCTAAATAAGTTTGATTCAAGACAAAACTATCATTTTGGAATGGAAGGAGTATTATAGAACTATTCATCTACACATGTCAAAACTTTTAATTTTTTCATTCTGGCTGAAATTGGTCACGTGTGCTAATATTTCTCATTAGGCCACTGAAAATATTAAGATGGACGAAAATGAGCAGAATGCATTGAGTCTGACGAAAGGTGTAAGGACAATAGTACCTGTACCACTAAGGAATGCTAATGTAAATAAAAATGTGCCAAAGCCAGTGAGAAATTTTGATCAAGAACAGAAGCAGATCCAGGTATTTCAAATGCTTTGTGTTCTTCAGTGAATCTGGTTGTATTTTCCAGTATCATTCTGTGATTATTGAGATGACTGTAGGATTTGAAAAGTAACATGTCCACTGTGAAGTCTTGCATGGAGCAGTTAAAACTGCTGTATTCTGAAGACCTTAAAAAGCTTGGTATATTGCGTGCTGAACTTTGGACATCTGTAATCATTAAACTTTTTTCTTCCAAAGTTTTAGTGTTCATCATCATATTGTGTTATATTAGGTGATCATTTGCGTATTATTTCTCATGCGGCTTCTGGATACCGTAAGGTTGTTGAGGAAAACCGCAAGCTTTATAACCAAATACAAGACCTTAGAGGTATATTTTTTTTCAGTCTTATGTATATATACTTATGTTTCATGAATTAATGCGACATGCATGCTGAAAAATCTCTTTTCTTCTTTGTCACAAGGAAATATCAGAGTTTATTGTCGAGTGAGACCTTTCCTTCCTGGAAAAGTAAGTTCCTCGAGCAGTGTTGCTGGAATAGAAGATAGAACCATCACACTTATGGTACCATCAAAATATGGAAAAGATGCAAAGAAGTCTTTTACTTTCAACAGTGTGTTTGGGCCCCTGGCCACACAAGGTTAAACTCACAAGTTGCTCCACTGAATTATGTGTTTGAAATTAGACCTTTCTTTAGTTAAGTGACAAAATCTTTCAATTAGTGCAGAGGAGGTCTTTACAGACATGCAACCTTTGGTCCGTTCTGTTCTTGATGGCTTCAATGTTTGTATATTTGCATATGGTCAAACTGGATCGGGAAAGACCTTTACAATGGTGCTTGACCTGTCAACTGTTACTTTTTACATGAGTTTTGATACTTTTTGCAATATGAAAACATTGTTTTCTGGCTGCTGCAGAGTGGTCCCAAAATTTTGACAGAAGAAGGGCTCGGTGTCAACTACAGAGCACTAAATGATCTATTCAGTATCCAGGAGCAGAGGAAAGATACAATTTGTTATGAAATTGCTGTACAGATGATGGAGATCTACAACGAGCAAGTGAGAGACCTCCTTCAGAATGGTGGAAACAAAAAATATCCTTTCGTACTGAGCTTGATATTAATTTTGCTCTTCGATATCTTAACTTTTTTTTTGCATATATTGAACATCTATCTTATTTATGATATTGGACCTCCTTAACGCCAAGAAACATTGGAAATTCGAAATAATTCTCAAAAAGGAATTGCAGTTCCAGATGCAAATGTGGTTCCAGTAACAGCAACCTCTGATGTAATTGACTTGATGAATCTTGGCCAAAAGAATCGTGCAGTTTGCTCAACTGCCATGAATGACCGAAGTAGTCGTTCCCATAGGTTTGTTTGTTGCTTTTGCATTAGTGCCTCCAGTTCCAGGCATGATGTTGAACTTTGTGTTTTTAGCTGACGTTTGAGTAAACCAATACAGCTGTCTGACTGTTCATGTTCAAGGGCGAGATTTATCATCTGGAACAGTCCTAAGAGGTTGCATGCATCTTGTGGATCTAGCTGGCAGTGAAAGAGTTGATAAATCTGAAGTGGTAGGAGATAGATTAAAGGAGGCACAGCACATAAACAAGTCACTGGCTGCACTAGGCGATGTGATTGCAGCCCTAGCCCAGAAAAGCACACATGTTCCTTACAGAAATAGCAAACTTACTCAACTATTACAAGACTCTCTTGGTAACTATCCAAAGCTCCATATCCTTGGTTTGTAACTTGTCAGCACCAAAGATATGTGTTGTAAGTATTTTGTTTCCATTTTTCAGGAGGACAAGCGAAAACATTGATGTTTATTCACATAGCTCCAGAACCAGATGCAGTTAGTGAGTCCATAAGTACTTTGAAGTTCGCCGAGCGTGTTGCCACTATTGAGCTTGGAGCAGCCAAGTCAAACAAGGAAGGAGGAGAAGTCAGAGAGCTCAAAGAACAGGTTCGTCTATGAACTCTGTTTCATGGCTTTCTTGAGTTCACAGGGCTTGTGACCAATATCTTCTATGAAATTGTGCTTCATTACTTCCTTACTGCAGATTGCTTGCCTCAGGGCAGCATTAGCTAGGAAAGATGGAGATCATGAGAGCATACGAAGCACTCAATCAAGCCCAGACATATATAGAATGAGAATGGGTAATGCATCACCTGCATCGAGGCACCCAATAGAAGATGGAAGTATAGAGGTATTCCTTTTTTAGCCAAAATTTATGATATGGTCTTTTTCTTGATCACAATTTGGATTGATCCATATTCATGGCTTGATACTTGTAATGGTGCTCAGAACGACTCAGCATTGGGAGATTTGGCTGAGCACTCACAGTTCGGGAGCAGCAATTCCCTGCCAGAGTTGGGACCTGATGGCACACCAGATCTAGCCTTCTACCAAAGAAGCAGCCCTGAACAGCAATGGAGCTGGTCTGGATCTGTTGCAACAGAGGATTCCGATGATTTTGAGGTTGCAACTAATTGCTCGTCAGAGCTAGATTGTGTAAGACCATCTAGTGCCCCAAAAGCTTCTGGTTTAACAAATGGAGGGGGCTCAGCTGCAAGAAAGACCCAACTCAAGGGTGCAAAAAGTTCAGACATTAGGTAATCATCTACTCTAATTTATATCTTTATGCTAGAAGGTAACTAGCAAATGCTAAGATCAACTATTCTGAACTATGTTGTTTTCTTTTTAATTACTTTAGAGGAGTGAATCCTGCAAAAAGGTCATCCCCATTACAGAAAAAGCTGAGTGCACCCTCACCGACGCTAATCAAGAAGAGCGGAACTGAAGGAAAGAAAACTCCAAATGGCAAAACAGGAACCAAGAAGTAAGCAATCCAGATGAAACTTGGTTTTGTTGGGATCAACTTCACCATGGTCAGGGACAGATAAACATGTTGATCCTACTGGGTGATACATTGATGTTTGTCAGATGAATATGTCAGTCCTTTTGAGAGGTTGCTGGATCTTCAGCCATATGCTGTAAATCAATCGTTCATTTTTGTTGTAGTACACATAGAAAAGAGGCTAGAAAAACCTCCAGGATGGGAAGGAAATCATGGCCACAAGGATATTTTAACCTTCTTCCTAATGTGCATATCTATCAAAGTTATGTAAATTTTGATATGATGTATTCGAGTCATGTGCAACACTGTGATTGGTTGCTTGCAAACTTTTGTGGTCTTATTTTTATTTACACAACCACAAATAATATGTTAATAACAAGCCAAAAGAATGAAGATGCTAAGCGTAAATGACTTCACAAAAGAGGATAATCCATTATGGGTGCAGCGGATGATATCAACGGAACAAACGGGAGCAGAAAGTTAACACCCAAACATAAACAGATCAACAAAATTAGGAACTTATGGAGATTTCTTTGAAAGTTTTGAATGTTTAGAAGTTTGGTTCGGTAACACCCAAACATAAACAGATCAACAAAATTAGGAACTTATGGAGATTTCTTTGAAAGTTTTGAATGTTTAGAAGTTTGGTTCGGAAATTCCCGACCAAAGTTTGGAAGTTTTAATTTGCACAGACCATGAGCTCGAAAGACACATATTCAGAGTCGTTTCTTGACATTTTGAGCTGAAATTTAGCATGTGACTTATACACAAGGCACTTCCAACAACTATCTAGACAATCTTTCAATTCCCATCACTAAATCATCAACATATCAAATAACACATATGCCTCACACATGTCAACACAAACAATATGCCATCTTACATGAGAAAACTCATTCAATCTTTGACAAATGGTGCCAATAACATGCAGGATCGAAATCAATCAACTCATATGGCAAGAGGCATACTGAATCACAACTAGACACAAGATTTGCGTTGAAACCCCTTGCAGGGGTGACTATTTACCGTTTAGCATTTACAATAACACTAACCTTAGGAAAATGGATTAGTAATTAACATGCCGGTTCCAAAAAAATACCGATAGAAAAATACGAAAACCCACAGAATAATTATTTTTCTGTGTGTGACAATACACACAGGAAAATTATAATTATTCTGTCGTTTTTTTAAAAACACACAGAAAAATACAGAAGCACAAGAAAATTAAAATTATTCTGTTGATTGTTTTATTACACCCAGATTAAAATTACATACGCCTAGAAAAAATAAGTCGCACACATGGATTTAGCTTTGACGTCCTATTTTTGGCAAGGATTTAGGATTGGCACCCATGTTTTGGCGTTGGTGCCTTCGACGAATAGAAAATGGATTAAAAAATAAAAAACACATTTTCTGTTAGATTTTGCACACACAGGCCTATTCGAGTTTCTAGTAGAGCATGTCTTTCTAGTAGCACTTGTGTTGACAGCAAACTATGCCAAAGTGTATCACGAACTCCACCGTTATATTCCTCTCATCGAGACGATCAGAAAATATGTTTGGATCATCTCATTTGGAGTTCAACAAAGGAGATACGATTTTGGGCACTGAACTAGCCAAATCGGCCTAGCCGGATTTCAGAACCGACCGGTCCAGTTTCAGGATCCTTCCAGAACAGTTTTCCTATTTGGAGTTCGGGTCAAATCTAACCCTATGGAAACTTAATGGCCCCATGAAAATCGACCAGGTTGGTTTCAGGATCCGACCAGGCCAATTTTCCTATTTCATGTCTGGGTTGAATCTAACCCGATGAAAACTTTTTTATCATGGGAAAACTTGTAGATTTCATTTTGGAGATGTTTACTACTAGGATAGAACACCCCATCTATGTATATATATCAGAGAATCACTACAGATTGAGGTCTCCAACCTTTTATCGTCAAAGAACACATCTATTACTCTTTTTACCCAACCTTTACTCGTCCAACCTCTCTTGTCCAGCATCTCCCTCAAGGAGATTCGTTGTGTTGTAGGTGACCTTGTTCATCCTAAAGCAATCTCGACGTGTCCCTCCTTGACGGGTCTTAACAGGAGATGTGTTCTCAAGCTTTTCATTCGAACGAACATTGGATCGGCGTGACGGACTTGCTTGTCGTTCTTACTGTTCTAGGGTGTTCCCGCTGTGTCCTAGGCCATGTGCTACCTTGGACATACTTGCACTTACTGGTGTATCATCCGAATCAGTGTCAACAACTTGCCAAAGAAAATCATCCCAAGTAATAGCCCCTCCATACTTTCCACACGGCTTCAGAGTTAATCGACACAGGGCCTGTTTGTCTATGCGGTAAAGTTTAGTTCGTGTCACATCGGATGTTGACCGAGGTTAACTATGGGGTTTTCGAATACTAACTAAAAAACAAATTACATATTCGGTGGATAATTCACGAGATGAATTTATTAAGTCTAATTAATCCATCATTAGCATATTTTGTTACTGTGGCAATTAGTGCTAATTATGGACTAATTAGGCTTAAAAAATCGTCTCGCAAATTATCCTCACCCTATATTTTTAGTTTTGTAAATAGTCTATATTTAGTACTTCATACAAATGTCTAAACATTCGATGCGACGAGACTAAAATTTAGTCAGCGAATCAAACAGACCCATAATATACACGGAGTTGAGACCGTGCTAGTCCACGGCGACGGAGGACCAAATCCGGAACCCCGTGTGTGTGTTGTGTCTGTACTCACCTGCGATAGGCAGAAAACAGGGACAGAGAGGCCAATCGTCGGCTCATTCTCAGAGCAGAGAGTTGCTGCCAAGTGAGCAGAAGGGGCCATTGACCGATCTGCCAAGTAATAACTTGATTCTTTGTGCTACCGCTTGCCACAGAAAATCGCGTCAAACAATGGCCGCTCCACTTTCCACATGGCCCTGTTTAGTTCCCAATTCTACCACCTAAATTTCACTATGCAAAAAAGAGATTCTCCATCACATTAAAATGTCGTCAAATGCATAGAGTATTAAATATAGATGAAATCAAAAACTAATTGCACAGTTTTGTTGTATTTTACGAGACGAACATTTTAAGTCTAATTAATTAATTTTTAGACAATTTTTTGCACTAAAAAACAAAAGCGCTACAGCGTCCGACAGAAACACTGTAGCGTGCACTCTGGCATCCGACTTCGGAACTGAACAAGGCCCGGTTTGGCAACGATACAGGGGAGGAGGAGCAAAATCCTCTTCCGTCCCCATCTGCGCCCATTAGAAAACAGAGACGCAAAGCAGAGTTGCTGCCGAGTGAGCTGAAGGCCGGCCAAGATCCATTGCCCAATCTGCACATAGGCTATCTTGGAGGAAGCCCGAGGTGTGCAGATTTATTTGATTTGATTATTGCCACAAGAAGTGCCCCCAACTCAATGATCTGCAGCGGCGAGAGCAAGCCACTCTTGCGCTGCCCTGCCTGCAGCAAAAGGAAGGATGGCCGATCCGGTGGCCGCCGTGGAGAAGATCATCAAGCTCGGGCTCAAGATCAAGGACGCCGTGGACACGGCTCGCCACAACGAGGAGGAATGCCAGGAGATCAGGAAGCGCGTGCTCAGATTCAGCGCTATCCTCTCCCAGCTGCAGCAGACGGGGATGATGAATGATAGCGCCGCCATGAGCGGCGCCCTGGAGGACCTGGAGGAGACCCTCCAGCACGCGCTCGAGCTCGTCGCGGCTTGCCAGGAGAGGAGCACGAGCACCGTCCGCCGCCTCTTCACGGCGGGGGACCTGTCGAAGCAGCTGCGCCGGGTGAAAGATGACATCTTGAACAAGGTGATGCTGGCGTCATTCGCCGTCAACGCTCAGACAACCATCGTGCTGCTTTCTATCCAGGCCGGTGGGGATCCTCTGCGCCGGCAGCCAGAGGTACGGTACGCCTCTGCTTGTTCCTTTATTACTACTAGTAGATTTCTTAGAACATGCAAATCGTTCTTGAAACTTGGGATTTATAATTCAACAACTAATAAAGAAGCAAACTGATGATTTCATTGCTTGTAAAGGCTCACCTGATGCTACTTTTCCTTCAAATCATTGTTGGGTCATCTGGTCTTCCCCCAAAGAATTTATTTTATCAATTTGAGGTGATGACACTTGTGCTTTATAAAACCTCCACTTTGACACCATAGTTCAATTATTTTGCCATTTCAGGATGCACGACTGTCGACTGTATCACATAACACTTTCTCAACTGAAAATGCTGGGTATGGCTGTTTGTGTCCTCACTGTCTTGATGTCTTGTTAAGTGGTTAGTGCAGATATTATTGCTTCCATTTTAAAAATACAAACTGATGGTGTTAGGACAATATGGTGCAACAACTTCATTTTGTAGGAACTTTCAGTCCATTAATCCCCTTTTTGTGGCACTATAGCCTCATAAGATAGTAAGAAAAGTATGCTGCAAATTACGTTAAAATTTGGATGTTTCTTATGCTGTTTTAGCTTATTTGTTCATGCCCATGGCTGGATAATGGATACCAGAGAAAGCTTAAGTTATAAGGTTAGTTCATTAACATCAACCTCCTGCGATGAGTAGTCGATCAAAACTGATAAGAATCATAGGTGTTTTCAGAAAACATCTGGGTACTAAGTTTGTTCCTCCATAGAGGATGGTAGTCCTCCTCTCCTTCGTCATGCCGGTGGTGGGCGAGTTGCTCGCCGGCGTGGTGGCCGGCAGTGGCTTCCTCCGGACTGACGAGGGGAGTACCAGAATAAAAGCCCCTTCTTCTCTCCCTCCGTCCATCTGTGCTCGGTGGTTACAGGGGCGGCATGGTGCCGTTTTGTGCATGCCGTGGCACAGCGCGGATCCAGGTGGTGGGATTCCTGTGCTCTCCGGCATGGCCTTTGTCTCGAGTGCTCAGGGCGTGCCTGCGGACACATCGGTGTTTCCCGGCCTTCCATGGTGCTGCTCTTCTTCACCGAGCTTGGAAGACGCTCCATGCACCACACCTGTTCGACGGATTGCCCAGGCCAAGTTTCGTCCGTTCAAGCTCAGGAACGCAAAGAGCTTGGCGACTGGCTCAACTCTGACTCGTGACGTCTTCGCGCTCCGCTCCATGGCCACCCCGTCGCCGCCCATGGTGGACTTGGCGTGGATTGGGGGCTGGCAGCGCTCCGGCGAAGAGGCGGCCGAGCTCCATGCGCTGGCTTCCGGAGCAATCCTGCGCTGGGGTCTGCACGCGTGTGGGACCCACCAGCGCCTCCAGATTCTTCGCATGTGGGTCCGACCGTGTTCAGTCCGCGTCTGCCTAAAGCTATACAGTAAGTAGTGTGCATGGCATGAACCAAGGTGGCAACTTGTGTGGTTGCGTGTCCACCATGCAGGTCCTGCAGACAGTCAAAGATATGGTGTTTCTCCACGTCTACAAGCACGGGCCCACATGGACTTCAAGCACAAGCTTTTTCTTGGGTACTTTTAACAATAATTTCACTTCCTGTTCTTCGCTTGGGTGCAAACATAGAAAGTGGCCAGGCTGCTCCTAGCGTTCGGGTTGACCTCCGATACCCGTTCGATGATGGTCCTCAGATTCAATGTTGGGAGAAGAAGCGCCAATGTCTTGAGCTCAATCAATATCTACGACTCAAGATCTCAAATCCTCGCAGATATAGGCCGACCAGACAGTCGAGTGGAGCGTCGGTTGTATAATTGGAGTGTAACATTGAGGATCCCGATGTCTTCGCCATAGCCATTTCTCTCTTACGGCCCGGCGCCCCCTGCAGTTTTTTTTATCTCTAGATCATCCTGTACCCTTGCAATTGTGCACCTTTGCTTAAGTCATCATGTTGACTTTTCTGAGGTATCTAGGCTGCTAGAAGTCTACTCTTTGGGATGGAGGATCTCAAATCTTTGTACCCTGTTTTAACACTTTAATAATTAAGTCCTTATCAAAAAAAAACTTAAGCATTCTGATATCCATTGTTTTATTTTGTTTAAATTTTTATGAACATAAAATCTGTTTTTTGAATGTATGGCAACAGTGGCAGATCTAGCTTGAATGCCAAGAAAAACAATGCACTAACAGGAAGTGATGCCCACTTTGCTCCTTTAGTAGGTAAGATGGCATTTCTGTTAGCTTTGTTCCTTTAGTGGGTTTCAACAGGAACTATTTTCAATTTTTCTCTATATAAATATTCCAATTAACAATTTCCTTAGAAAAAGTTATGACCTATTCACAAGTTTGTAAATAGCTGCTTGGAAGGTAAAATTTATAATGTTTAAAAATCCATAGCAAAAGGTCCTGCTAATAGACATATAGAAAGTAAAATATGGAGTAACCTTTCAATTAGAGTTTCTCCCTGCGTTTAACTTGTTATTCAGGTTATATTTATTTAGATTTTTTTGTCTATACAGTTTATATGCTACAATTTATTTTGTGCTCATCTATGTCCAATAATCTTTAAGATTATGAATTCTAACAAGTGGTTTATTTCTTAAGTTTGAAACTACATGTTTTTAGTAAAAGTTGGCACTTCCACACAACTCTTCCCTCAGCTCCACCAATGCCACAAGAGTTCACTCTTTAGCATTTTGCACCAAAGAACATGTCGGTTCACTTATCAATCTGCTAGCCATGTCTACTTAACTTTTGCACATGAACATCCTGCTATCCTCTCAATTAGCAACCCAAAGTTACAGTAACATACTCATCACACTTAGAGATATGGATCTTACAATCTTATATTCTTCATATATAGTTCCACTCAATGCATACTCGTTTGGCTGCAGGCCTCTAGTTAGAATCTATAATTTACATCTTTAATTTTGTTCTTAATAGCTATCTAAGTATTTTACCACTGTTCTCCTTCAAACCGAATTTACTACCACTTCAGTTTCATGTTTGCGTAACCTAAGTCCTAAACTATATGGTATTTGTTGTTTCCATGTCAGCCTTAAGAAGCTTCAGTATATCTGAGTTAAAGGCAGCAATAAATGGAGGAAACATTATTGGAGAAGGTGGCTCTTGTTATGTCTACAAGGTATCTAATATGCTTTGTGTTCTCATTTTGTCTACAATTTCATCATGGGAATTTGATATTTATGGAAATCTAGATATTCTAAATGTTAGGTTAAATTAATTCAAGCATTTTATTATTTTTTAAAGGTTATGTTGGATTATTTGGAATCTATACATTAAATGGCGTGACTTTCATTTATCCCAAATATTGTTCAGCATCTTAAGAGTTAATTGGAAATGTTCTATAAGTTAAATAAACCATGGATGCTAAACGAGCCATAATATGTGTGACATTAATTCTATTTTGTCCATTTAAACAAAGGGGAAACAATAGTTCAAATGTATTTCAAGTTGGTATCTTCCTTTCCGATCTATGATAAAGTTTCTACCCCATTGAACAAAAAGGAGTTTGTTTGGCACATTGAACTGTGAAATCTAAGGCAGGATAGGGTGCATAGTCATTATTAATTTTGCACTAAGAAGCAAATTATAAAGGATTTATTAACAGTTTGTCTATAGCAATGAACTTAACACTGATTTGGTTGGATCCCAGAAGTTTAGCATGCTTCCTTGGTGCTACTGCTGGCATTTTCTTGCCAATATTTTCTCTGCAAGGTCATGGTGTGGTAATGAGCACAGAGAATTTGACTTGATTGGCCTATAGATATACATTTATAAAAAGCTAATAGACTTTATTAATATATAGTAGTAGAAATTGTCTTAATCTCCAAAGCATGCATGCCTTTCAATAGCATAAAAATACAAAATCAATAAATATAAATTAATTGTAATTGTTGATAAGATATTCCTTTTACTTGTTGCAACACTACATGTGGGGTTCAACAAGTCTATACATTTGAGGGTGTCCATAGAAGTAACGCAACCTAACAAGTAAATAATGTAACTTGGTGTCTATACATTTCAGGGTATACTAAATGATGGAAATGTCGCTGCTATCAAGATGTTCAAAAGATCACATAAACTGGGTTGGGTGCGTACTTATGATTAACTTCTCCTAGCTTCAAAGCTTCAGCACAAAAATATAGTGAAAGTTCTAGGATATGGCAATGAAGTTGGATCTTCTTCTATTATAACGCGCCTATTGAAATACAAAAATGGTCAAGCCAAAGAAAGGGAATATTTCTGGGTTGAAGAATACATGCCAAACGGAAGCTTAGCCAAGATTAACCATGGCAAGTTTTCACTCAAATATCATCATAGTTTGTACCTCTTCGCCAATGTTTTTCCTTTTCACTCAGATATCATCATAGTTTGTACCAACCTATAGTTGCTTCATGGTGCTATTTGCATTTTTTTGCAGAGTCTCAAATTGATTGGCCTTCCCTCTGTAGGATATTTGAGGGGGTAGCCCAGGGAATACATTACCTACATAAACAGCACATTGTCCATATGGACCTGAAACCAAGCAACATCCTCTTGGATTCTGATATGAATCCTAGGATTATTGATTTTGAATTATCTATAGTGCTGAAGGATGACGAGATCATTGAGGACTGCATCTTAGGAACATGGTAAGATGTCATTCTTCCACGCAAAATTTTCCATTGACCTGAGTACATTGCATGCTTGTGGGGTTTTTCCTTCTTTTTTCCCAGCATTTTCCTTTGCTGAGGTATTCCCTTTTTTGTTAACATATTCAGTGGATACATGGCTCCGGAATACTTTCTACATGCTATTATATCAGTGAAAAAGGATTTGTATGCTTTTGGAGCCATCCTTCTGCAGACCCTTAGCGCTATGAGCAGATCTGAACGACAACCTAATGGCCTCTTTTTATATGAATGGGTAAGTATTTATACGTCTGCTTCTAAATTGTGGAGTTTCGAGCATAGATCTACAAAGCTAGTATAGGTAATGCATATCGTTTTATGTGACAGGCTAGGGAGGCTCTGGAAGTTGAACGAACAGATGAGTTGTTTGATCGGTCATTGTTTGATGGATCTCAGCTAACAGAGATCAAAAGGTTCGTGGTGATAGGACTGCTGTGTGTTCAGGATGACCGGGAAGATCGGCCCATGATGGCGGATGTTCTGGAGATGCTAAATGGAAAGGAAGAGTTGCCGACGCCGAAGAAATCAGCCTACATCAAATCAGATGAAGAAAGGTCCGCCTGATCATCATCAGACGGATCATTGAGCCTTGATGACATTTAGCCTACCGTTGCTAACTCCTAGTATAACATGCTGTAATGTATATATCTCATCATCGTCTATAACTCTGTCCATGCAGTGTGCTTTTTTCAGAAAAAGCATAGAATTTTATTAGTTCATAATTATTACATCGAGTTGATACAATAATTATGATACAATAATTACGAACCCACTTTTCCAACCTTTGAAAAAGCACACAGCCTAAATGAAACAAAACAAAGAAACTGTCCGACACTCTAATGACTATCAATCCTATCACTAAATCGCCACCCATGTCCGGAAGAAAAACGTTGTGACCTGACCATTTCCACCAACTGTAGCGATGCCACAACAACCAGAGTCTGTGAAGTATGCTTCTCAAGGATAGCCCATGTAAGGAGCCGGGAGAATAAGAATGTTTTTTTTTCTTTTCCAAACACCACAAATCATTTCTGCATAACCAGAACAACCAACAAGTAGTTGCCACCCTAGCAGAACTAATGATATTAAAATCCTCCCAAACGCCTAAAGCCAACTCCCAAACATATGAGAAATACTACAAGGTCGAGGAAGACCTAATGCAATGTTTATGTAGCCCTAAATCGCACGGGCAAAACGACAACAAAGAAAACATGCTTAATTGTTTTATTTATTTTTGGCAAAAGCAGCACTTTAACTACCATGCCACTTGTATTTGGCTAAGTTATCCTTGGTTAGAATCACTTCTCTATGTAGGATATAACAATCCCTCTAGTTCCAAAAGATTTCCGTTTTTCAGTCATCGCCATGGTTAGGAATACGCTACCTTGTTTGGCTCTGGGCGGTGTCCTGCCTGTTTGCAGCTGCCATCTTATACAGTACTGGATGACAAATTGACAATAAAGTTTGTACCTCTGCCTTTAATTTTTCTTTCTTTTGCGAAAGGCAAGAAAGTTACTGTACTTGACTACTGAGGCGGCTTCACTACTCCCTAGGAGTGACCGGTCTTTTCAGACTCTTTTGCTGTAGCATGTCCCTTATGAGAAGCTGTATGTCGCGTGACCTCGGGTCTCCTTGCTGTACCACCGTTGACGTGTGTCTTGACCAGCACTCGACGGACACGGTTTGGTGTCTTTTTTTTTCCTCGGCCATGTTTAGTTTCAAAAATTTTCAAAATTTTCCAACACATCGAATATTTGGACACATACATAGAATATTAAATATAGAAAAAAAAACTAATTACACAGTTTGATAGAAAACTACGAGACAAATCTTTTGAGCCTAATTAGTCCATGATTGGACACTAATTGACAAATACAAACGAAAGTGATACAGTAGCCAAAGTCAAAATTTTTCGCAAACTAAACACGCCCCTCGTACCGCTTTAGTATCGGAACACGTGCGAACACACGCAAACCCTCCCACACATGCATGCACTCACATTCTATGCACATATTTAGACCTACAACTACACAGCATGAAGATCACGTCCATAATGAGATCGACAGAGTCACCGAGGGCTCCGTAGACGACGGACACATCGTTTTGACTACTGTGACACAACGT
This sequence comes from Saccharum hybrid cultivar R570, assembly GCA_038087645.1. NCBI lineage: Eukaryota > Viridiplantae > Streptophyta > Magnoliopsida > Poales > Poaceae > Saccharum > Saccharum hybrid cultivar. The sequence continues at coordinate 4,379,871 of JAQSUU010000743.1, read as the reverse complement.
GAGGAGCCAACGAAATTTATTTAGGGGATGCGCCGGTAAGACACCAGAGTTGCGATCCCAGGGATCCAACTCGGGTGGGCAGCTCTCGCAACGAAGACGCTAGCCACCGAGCTAAGTTGGTGTCGTGAGCACGATTTTGTGTCGTGGGCACTGCTAGCTGGATTTTATCATGGCACTCTCTCCATTCCGAATTCCAAATAATTTTAATCTTTTTAAGATAAAAGTATCTTAAGTTTGACCAAATTTATATAATAAAATAATAACATTTATGATATGAAATAAATACATTAGATTTTTCATTAATTATATTTTCTTGCTATACATATTTGATGTCATAAATCTTTAGAATTCTCCATATAGTTATGATCAAACTGGTGATGCTTTGATTCTTCACGAAAGTTGAAATAACTAATAATTTGGAATGGACAGAGTACTATATAGTATAAAGATAAGCATAGGCCTTTCATCCTAAAAAGGATACAATAAATTTAATCTCTTCGTTTCAAATTATAAGATTCTATTACAATTGTAGCTTGCACTAAATATTTTATCTAACTGTACAATGTAATTTATTAGTAACAATACTCCATCAGTCCCAAAATAGATGACACTTTTGACTTTTAGATAGACAAATATCATGTTTGACCAACTTAATTATATAGCTTTCTTGCAAAAAAAATAAAATAAGTAAGTCATTATTTAAATATCTATGATGATAAAATAAGTTACAAAAAATAAATAATATTTATAAAAAATTTGAATAAGACGAATAATTAAACAAGATGTCTAAAAGTAAAAAACTTCATGTATTTTGGGACGGAGGGAGTAAACATATAATAGGTGGCAATTATGTATTTTTGTGTCGGATTTTCAAAAAAGAAAAAGAAAAAACAAACCCGTAGTCGTCAACTCGTCTTACGAGGCATGGAAACAATAAAAAACGCATCAAAAACCCTTTATGATCAGTCGTCACGGGGTTGCCGCAGAACTAGCCGGGCGTTTTCTTCTCCGACATGGATATGGGTCAGCTTTCTTGTCCCATCCCATGTACTAGTACACTAACCAAACTGTGCCAGAGTAGGAGTACTAGTACTACACTAGTGTTGAACTGTTGACATTAGTACGGGTCATCACATAAACGCGTTCGCGTGCAGTCGGCTGGATTGGATTAAAGAGAGCTGTGGGAGAGCGCGTTGGGGTTAATACAGCTTGGTCCGACGTCATAGACACGCAACCCAAAGTTACAGTAACATACTCATCACACATAGAGATATGGATCTTACAATCTTATATTCTTCATATATAGTTCCACTCAATGCATACTCGTTTGGCTGCAGGCCTCTAGTTAGAATCTATAATTTACATCTTTAATTTTGTTCTTAATAGCTATCTAAGTATTTTACCACTGTTCTCCTTCAAACCGAATTTACTACCACTTCAGTTTCATGTTTGCGTAACCTAAGTCCTAAACTATATGGTATTTGTTGTTTCCATGTCAGCCTTAAGAAGCTTCAATATATCTGAGGTCTTGTTCACTTCCCATCCCAACCCAAAATATTTTCTCTTCCACCCATCACATCAAATATTTCGACGCATGCATGGAGCATTAAATGTAGGTAAAAAAGATAACTAATTGCATAGTTTGTCTGTAAATGTCGGGACGAATCTTTTGAGCCTAGTTAGTCCATGATTGGACAAATTTTGCCAAATAACAACGAAAGATGCTACAGTAACTTTTCACCTACTTTTCGTGAAGTGAACACACCCTGAGTTAAAGGCAGCAATAAATGGAGGAAACATTATTGGAGAAGGTGGCTCTTGTTATGTCTACGAGGTATCTAATATGCTTTGTGTTCTCATTTTGTCTACAATTTCATCATGGGAATTTGATATTTATGGAAATCTAGATATTCTAAGTGTTAGGTTAAATTAATTCAAGCATTTTATTATTTTTTTAAAGGTTATGTTGGATTATTTGGAATCTATACATTAAATGGCGTGACTTTCATTTATCCCAAATATTGTTCAGCATCTTAAGAGTTAATTGGAAATGTTCTATAAGTTAAATAAACCATGGATGCTAAACGAGCCATAATATATGTGACATTAATTCTATTTTGTCCATTTAAACAAAGGGGAAACAATAGTTCAAATGTATTTCAAGTTGGTATCTTCCTTTCCGATCTATGATAAAGTTTCTACCCCATTGAACAAAAAGGAGTTTGTTTGGCACATTGAACTGTGAAATCTAAGGCAGGATAGGGTGCATAGTCATTATTAATTTTGCACTAAGAAGCAAATGATAAAGGATTTATTAACAGTTTGTCTATAGCAATGAACTTAACACTGATTTGGTTGGATCCCAGAAGTTTAGCATGCTTCCTTGGTGCTACTGCTGGCATTTTCTTGCCAATATTTTCTCTGCAAGGTCATGGTGTGGTAATGAGCACAGAGAATTTGACTTGATTGGCCTATAGATATACATTTATAAAAAGCTAATAGACTTTATTAATATATAGTAGTAGAAATTGTCTTAATCTCCAAAGCATGCATGCCTTTCAATAGCATAAAAATACAAAATCAATAAATATAAATTAATTGTAATTGTTGATAAGATATTCCTTTCACTTGTTGCAACACTACATGTGGGGTTCAACAAGTCTATACATTTGAGGGTGTCCATAGAAGTAACGCAACCTAACAAGTAAATAATGTAACCTGGTGTCTATACATTTCAGGGTATACTAAATGATGGAAATGTCGCTGCTATCAAGATGTTCAAAAGATCACATAAACTGGGTTGGGTGCGTACTTATGATCAACTTCTCCTAGCTTCAAAGCTTCAGCACAAAAATATAGTGAAAGTTCTAGGATATGGCCATGAAGTTGGATCTTCTTCTATTATAACGCGCCTATTGAAATACAAAAATGGTCAAGCCAGAGAAAGGGAATATTTCTGGGTTGAAGAATACATGCCAAACGGAAGCTTAGCCAAGATTAACCATGGCAAGTTTTCACTCAAATATCATCATAGTTTGTACCTCTTCGCCAATGTTTTTCCTTTTCACTCAAATGTCATCATAGTTTGTACCAACCTATAGTTGCTTCATGGTGCTATTTGCATTTTTTTGCAGAGTCTCAAATTGATTGCCCTTCCCTCTGTAGGATATTTCTGGGGGTAGCCCAGGGAATACATTACCTACATAAACAGCACATTGTCCATATGGACCTGAAACCAGGCAACATCCTCTTGGATTCTGATATGAATCCTAGGATTATTGATTTTGAATTATCTATAGTGCTGAGGGATGACGAGATCATCGAGGACTGCGTCATAGGAACATAGTAAGATGTCATTCTTCCACACAAAATTTTCCATTGACCTGAGTACATTGCATGCTTGTGGGTTTTTCCCTTCTTTTTTCCAGCATTTTCCTTTGCTGAGGTATTCCCTTTTTTTAACATATTCAGTGGATACATGGCTCCGGAATACATTCTACATGCTATTATATCAGTGAAAAAGGATGTGTATGCTTTTGGCGCCATCCTTCTGCAGACCCTTAGCGCTATGAGCAGATCTGAACGACAACCTAATGGCCTCTTTTTTTGTAACACCCAAAAATCTTAAAAGTTTGAATTAGAAGAAATTTGGAGTTAAAAGAGATTTAGTTATGAGTTTAAATAATTTAGATAAGATTTAATGGGGATAAAAATTTTAAAATAATAGGTGGAATGTTTGATGATGCATTCATGCTGTTGCATTTGTTTTATTTTGAGGTGTGGTTTTAGTTTTATTTGATTTGAATTCAAAATTTATTTTAAAATGGCTTTGGAAAACAAATTTATAAAAGAAAATAAAAGAAAAAGGAAAAAGAAACCTTACCTGTGCAGCCGGCGGCCTGGAAGCCCACCCGAGCCGGCCTGCTTCTTCCTTTCCTCGCTGTTGGGCCGCCCGAGCTCGCTTCTCCGTTTCTACCTCGCGCCCGCGTGGGCCGGCCCAAGAACCGCAGCCGCGCGCGCCCCTCTCTCCGGTGATGCTGACGACTGGACCCCACACGTCGGTCTCGTCTTCTCCACATTCGTAACCGAGCCGGACTCTACCAATGCCATCGAATCCCGAAAACCCCAGGATTTCTTCTCGTAATCGGTTCATCCCCGCCCTATATAGGTACGCGTAAGCCACCGTCCTCCGTTATTTTCATCAATGTGCAGCGTAGTTGCCCTAGTTGCGGCCGTAAGCTAGGCGAACCCTAGGACGCTGCCGTCGGCTTCGATTCGGCAAGTACGTCACTCCTCCGCCACCCTAAGCTCTTCTATTAGCTTTGTCATGGTCTTGCGAGCACGAGGTGTCCTCAATTTGGTTCGTTAGGTGTTTAACGTGTCGTCTCTGTGAACAGCCGCACCGCCGTCCGCTCCGTCGAGCCGCTCGTCATCCTCACCTCGTGATCGACCGATTTGAGGCCCTAGGTGAGTTCGCGCTAAGCCCCTCTTTCGTTTGGTACCGGCCGCGAGTCGATTGATGGTCAAAATCGCGAAAACCGCGTCTCCGGCGAGGTTCCGGCCATGGCGCCGTGTAACACCCTAAATTTTTCATAATTTCAAAATAGTTAAATATGATTTATCTGTGTAATTGAGTGTGCATTTAAATATAGGGAATAATAAATTTTTGTGAATTTAAAATTAATCATAAGGTTAGCAACTTGTTTTTGCACTCATGCTGTTGCATTATATTTTGTGTGATGACGGGTTTTATTCAATTGCCAAAAGGATTTAAAAATCTCTTGAAATTGGATTTGGAAAATCAATTTAGGAAATAAAAAGGGATCCCTATTCATTTTTCCCTCCCTCCCTCTATTTCGGCCCGTTGGCCCGTTTCCTTCAGCCCGCTCGCCTTCCCCCTCTCTTTCCTTTCTCCCATGATGGGCCGGCCCGTCGGCGCTGACAACCGCCGCTGCCGCTCTCTCCTTTCTCCCCCTTGTGCCGCTAACCGCCTGGACCCACTTGTCAGCGCATTCCTCAACCTCCAGCTTCCCACGCCTTGCTCGGACTCGGCAACCGCCGCCCGCGCCCACCTCCGCGAGACGTGGGAGCGTCCCCGCGCCTCGGGTCCTTTAAAGGGGGAGCGTAACCCCGTCCATGCCTTCCCCTTCTTTAGTTTTCCCCCGCTCCCACTCGCTGAACCACCGAAGGCCGCAACAAAATCGCCGGAGTCGCCGTCCGTCGTCTCCGCGTCGCCATCGTCTCCGAGCCGCCTCCGCCCCGTGTTTTTCGCACGGTGAGCTTCGCCTCCCTCTCCTCTTTCTCCCCGTACATCTCCCGTGACGATTGGTGGCCTCTAGGGCCTTAGCCAAATGCGCCGGCGAGCTCCTCCGCGGCCGGCCATGGCGGGTGCCGTGCGGGCCTTTCCCTGCCCGCACAATGCACTCCTTTGGACTCGTCATCTCCCCAGCATCATCCCTGTGGCCTCGGTGATAGATTTGGTGGCCCGTAGGCCCCGTTTCCCCCGCACCGGCGAGCTTTCCACCGCCGGCAATGGCAGCGCCGCCGTCTCCACCCCCAACTCCGGCGGCCTGCGCCCCTCTTCCCTCCTCCACCTATTCCAAACCGTACATCATGAGATCAACGGCTCATAAAGCTCCACACTCCTTCGTGGGTCTTTTTCTAAAAGAGCCCCTCGGTTTCGGGCGTATCTAACCCGCCATCCTTGGCGTATTCCCGAAAGACGCATTCTCTTTTTGAAGACGTATTTCCTTCGGTTTAAATGAAAAATACGTTTCTAGATTAATTATAGTTTTGCCACTGCAGTAAAACGCTTATAAAATCGTCGTTTTAGCTCCGATTTGGTCCGTTCAACTTGCGTTAGTTTCATAATTTCATGATCTACGCATTAATGCCACTGTTAGTTAGGTTTGCAACATTTAAAATTCTTGATTAGGTTAAGTTAATTAACTCGCTATAGGAATCTTGTTTAATTCGTAACTTTCGCGTTATAGCTCCAAATTTCGTGAACTTCGCGTTGATGTGATCGTAGCAAGATGTAGAATATTTTCATAAACATTTTATCTTGTTTTTATACTGCTGATGTAATGTTCTGATTATAGGTTTGTTTGCTATGCATGAATGCTCCTGAAATGTGTATGTTGTCGTGTTGGTTGAGTTCAGACGGTGAGGAGTATGTTGGGAATCCAGACACGTACGAGGAGCAGCAGGACCACCAGCAGTTCGTGAACCAAGGCAAGTATAGCATGGGCCTACCTTGTTATCCTATTCAATATATAATGTACTCAATATGCATGTGTCTAATATTGCTCGACTATAAGGACTCCCTAGCTAATTGATGACCTGTACCCAGGGATGAAAACGGTACGGATATTTTCTGACCGTATTCGAGACCGAATCCGTTTAGAGGGGTTTTAATCCGTCCATATCCGAGTCCAGATATTTAACATCCGATACTGTATCCGTATCTGAATATTTAAATCACATATTTATGATGTCGATATCCAATCGTATCCTATCCGTCATTTTTTATACTATCCGTATTTGAATCCGAATCCGGACATAAATACGAAAACAAATACGATATCAGTGATATCCGTCCGTATCCGATCCGTTTTCATCCCTACCTGTACCTTGATCCCTATGGGTTTTATTTGCACATGGGTAGAATGCTAGTGCTTTAACTAAACATGATCTATACTATGACTGATGGAACCAATGGATGAACATGATGGTAACAGTGGAACCATAGGGTAAATGTGCAGATGATGTCGATCATGTTGCCCTAAACCCTCCGTAAGGACTTATCTGTAGGGCAAAAGCTGGGACATACAGTGCAACCGTGAGAGTCATATGGCTCTGATTTTAGCTCAGTAATAGGATCTTTTTCTAGCTTGTTAGCGGTTACCCGAAAGGGCGTAAGAGGGGCTTGCCACTTTGGGTATAGAACTGCCTCTGTTCTGATGTGTATAGCCTGCGGGAATTGTGCCATCGAAAGGGGGGTTCTCTATATCTGCCTGCCGAGGAAACCTCACGGCCCTAACATGTTAGAAGATGCATATAGAAGGCTTCATAGTGTATCCTGCCTACTCACCTTGGGAGTGTTAGGGGGTCGACGGGCCCCGGGCAAATGGGCAACATAACTCACGGGTAAAGATGCATAACCTCTACAGAGTGTTAAAACTATTATAACAGCCGTGCTCACGGTCACGAGCGGCCTGGAAAACTCACAGAATAAATGGTTACTTGACATATGGATGACTTATGATAATGATAAAGAGATTATACTGATGCTCAACTACTCTCCTTAATTCTAGTAGGTGATCATGTGGGTTAAACGGGAGCTTAAGCATAATTTAGTAATAATAAGTAATAATGAAATGTTGATCTATTAAAAATGCTAACTGCAGTTAACCGTGTCCATCCTTTTTGAGCCTCATGAATCCTCATACTATACTTGTGGAGTACGAGTGTACTCACACTTGTTATTATTTCATTTTTTTGGATAAAAATCCCGGATGGGTAACAGATGACAGCTTCTACGAGGATTTCCCTGAAGAATTCTAGGTTTGGGTCAACCAGTCGGCATTCCCTGTGGATCAGAAACTTCGTACGAGAGTGTCGTTTACCTTTCCTTGTGTTATCTTAAGAACTAAGTGATGTAATATCGTGATGTATGTACATGGTGATGATACTTTTGTTAATTTGTCGGCTTATGTGTGCGACTATTCCTGGGGCGCACATAAGATGTATGCACTCTATATTATCCTTTAATTGGAGTGTGACAAATTAGTATCAGAGCCGTGTTGACTGTAGGACGCAAACCTAGGTAGAAATGGTCGTTTCTAGGATTTTAGTTTTATTATTTACTTGCTACTATCTCAATCTTGGTATTTTATTAAAATTTTATGCTCTATTCTCTATTCTATTGCATAAAATATTGACTCTGATAATATTTTATATCAAAACTATAGATGCCTCGTCTCGGTGCAGCTGCCTACGTCGCCCAGTTCACTCCAGCAGCACCTGCTCCATCAGCACCACCAGCAGTACCACCAGTGGTACCAGAGGTCGTCCACATCACCGACGATGAGGAGGAAGAACCCATAGAAATAGAGGCATCTTCAGCTACTGCATCAGATGGACCCGTCTCGACCCCCGTGGCCGTACCCATCCCACCAGTGGATGCGCCAGTCCCCGCTGCTACACCTCCACCAGCTTCCCAGGCCGCTTCTGCACCAACACCAGTGCCTACCCCAGCTGCTCCAGAGGAACCAGAAGAGATGGGGTGGACCACCAGAAACAAGTTTAAGGAAGCCTCCGAGGACGCCCATTACCACAACCTCCTCACCACCATGCTGGCTGAGTACTACCCAGATCTTGCTGCATCGGTGAAGTATTACTGCGCAGAGCACCAGCATCCAGTAGAGGCGACATACTGGAAGACTAATGTGATCATCACAGCTTGGAACAACACCGACCAATCCCAAGATGTCGTGACTACCCATAGCCACCGGTCCAGGCGTGCCAGCGCCTACGATAGCATGGAGGATGCCGGACAGGAAGCATACCTACACTATCATGGTCGCTGATTTGAGGACATGCAGGGCAATCGCTACAGGTTTCTTCCACGCTACGACCCGGTGGAAAAGACATGGGCGGTGTTGGCTCCCTCAGCTTCTGACCCAACCATGGACACTACAGTGAGGCACCTCAGCTCCCTGCAGGAGGCAAACGAAGCACTCAAAGACGAGCTTCGTGCGGCTCAGAAATCTAAGAAACGCCTTCAGAAACAAATAGATGAGATGGCCGTTCATCTAGGATAGCCTACCATGTACAAGAAGAAGCCTAGGGTGTTCACCATGGTGGATCACGCTCCTTAGATGTTGTAGCCCTGTCACAATGAATGCGTTCTAGATCGAGAGTCATATTAAGTTTATGCTTGTAGTGTGAACATTTAGTTGTCTTGTTGGTTGTGTTGATGAACTTAGAATGATTTGGACTTTGTGTGATTGCTAGAACAATGTGGGCTTGTCCACATGTTCTTCTATTAAAACCTTAAGTTAGTATTTGTTTAACTTAGTTGGGTTTGAAAAGTTCACTTCACTGCTGTACTGTTTTTCAGAGCAGTCTGCAATGTTTATCTCATATCTCTAAATCTCCGCATCCAAAAATTATGAAATTTTTGTGGAAGGAACTAGACTTGTGTATCTTTCATTTCCCGCTAGAATCACCTCATTATCGGTTTTGGTTTAAGAGATATGCCTGCTACAATCTGGCAAGTCTGTACAGTCTGTAACTTAGAACATAAATTGTTTAGCTCAGTTTTGATGATGTTGCCGTCAGAATCTGTGAAAAAGTTCTATATAAAAGTTGTATCAGACTTCTTAAGCTTTCCAACGATGTATGCCACGCCTCTGTTGCATCTCTGAAACTTGAGTTACACTTCAATTTCTGATCTGCTGTTGTAGACACCCGTCCAGAAATTTTCAGCTATGTTATTTACCTTTTGTAAATAATTTGTAAATTTTTGGAAGATCTCTAAAAGTTTGCACATTTGCTTGGAAGCAGATGGCCGCCCGAGGAGGACGTGGCCGAGGCCGTGGACGTGGTCGTGGACATGGTGCTCTCGTTGATCCACCTCTGCCACCGCCGATGACGATTGAACAACTGATGGCAATGCAAGCACAGCTCATGCAGACAGTGATGGACCGTCTTGGTGAGCAACCAGCAGGAGCACCCTCACCTGTGCAGGTCCGTGACAAGCATGGTGAGTTTCTAAAAGGACGCCCACCTATGTTCACACATGTCTCTGAGCCTATGGAGGCTGATGATTGGTTGAGAGCCGTGGAGAAGCAGCTAAATATTGCACAGTGCAACGATCTGGAGAAAGTCTTGTACGTCTCACGCCAACTCCAAGGAGCTGCTCAGGATTGGTGGGAGTCATTCCAGTATGGACGTCCAGAGAATGCTCCAGAGATCACATGGAATGAGTTCACAGAGAACTTCAGGTCCTATCACATCCCTGAGGGACTAATTGAACTGAAGCAAGAAGAGTTCTGGGCTCTCAAACAAGGGTCCATGTCTGTGGCGGAGTACCACGACAAGTTTGCTCAACTGTCGCGATATGCCCCGGCTGAGGTGGCCCGGGATTCTGACAAACAGCGCCATTTCCTGAAGGGACTGTATGATGGACTCCAACTGCAGCTGATGTCCAACAAGTATGCCAGTTTCCAAGAATTGGTGGATCGGGCCATTGTGATAGATAACAAGCGTAAGGAAATGGAACTCAAGAAGAGGAAGCTCCAGGGACAGGCGTCGGGTAGCAACACTCGCCCGCGAGCTTTCCCACAGCAAGGTTCCCATAGAGAAACCAAGGGCCACCCAACCAATAGAACAGAGGCCAGTACCCCCAGAGAAACCAGAACCAGCAGCGTCTCCAGTATCCACAGCAGTTTGGCAACCAGAATCAGCAGCGCCCCTAGCAACATCAAGCTAGCAATCAGGCACCACGTCAGGGAGTGCCCAACAATGCTCCAATCAAGAGTGGCACTCCAGGCAACCCCAATGCATGCTACAACTGTGGAGAGGTGGGACACTATTCATACCAGTGCCCAAAGAAGCAGAACCGGCAGGCCCCGTAGAACCAGCAGAGTAACCAGAGGCCCAACGCTCGACCTCCGTTCACCGACAAGGTGAATCATGTGTCGTCTGAATCAGCTCAGGAGGCGCCTGAGGTTATGCTGGGTACGTTTAGCGTCAACTCCATCTCCGCTACCGTACTTTTTGATTCCGGTGCCTCGCATTCTTTTATATCACAAGCTTTTGTTAGAATGCATAGCATACCCCTGTGTGCCATGAAGGATCCTATGATAGTAAATTCACCGGGGGTAGCATGCCAGCAAACTATTGGAGCCCTTCTACTAGTATATTCCTAAGGGGGGTAGCTTTTAAAGTAAATCCAATTGTTCTGAGAACCGCTGGGATTGATCTCATCCTGGGAATGGATTGGATGAAGCAGCATAGAGCAGTGATACAATGTCAGGAGAAATCCGTTGTTGTGACAGCTCCAAGTGGTGATAGAATTTGTGTCGAAGTGGAAGTGCAAGCTCAACCAACCGCCACTGTCAACCAGTTGAGCGATGTTGCCAACCAGGAGAATCAGGTGGTGGATGAATTCCCAGATGTGTTTCCCGATGAACTGCCAGGTATGCCACCCGATCGCGACATCGAATTCCTTATTGAGCTTTTACCTGGAACTGCACCCATAGCTAAGAGACCATATAGAATGGGGGTAGATGAATTAGAAGAACTAAAGAAACAAATTAAGGAATTGCAAGAGAAATGTTTTATTCGTCCTAGTTCTTCACCTTGGGGAGCACCTGTTATATTTGTTGATAAGAAAGATGGCACACGAAGAATGTGTGTCGATTATAGGTCTCTTAATGAAGTCACAATCAAGAACAAGTACCCACTCCCTAGAATTGATGATTTATTTGATCAGCTAAAAGGTGCTTGTGTGTTCTCAAAAATTGATCTCCGTTCTGGATATCACCAACTAAAAATTCATGCATCTGACATACCTAAGACAGCATTTACTACCAGATATGGTCTTTATGAGTATACAGTGATGTCTTTTGGACTGACAAATACACCGGCATACTTTATGTATCTAATGAATAAAGTATTCATGGAGTACTTGGATAAGTTTGTAGTGGTGTTTATAGATGATATCCTAATATTCTCCAAAAGTGAAGAGGAACATGCTGAACACTTAAGACTAGTTTTACAAAAACTCAGGGAGCATAAGTTGTATGCTAAAAGGAGCAAATGTGAGTTCTGGCTGAAAGAAGTATCTTTTCTGAGACATGTGGTCTCTAATGGTGGAATAGCCGTAGATCCTAGTAAAGTGCAGGATGTGTTAAATTGGAAAGCCCCAACCAATGTTAGTGAAATCCGTAGCTTTTTGGGATTGGCTGGGTACTATAGGAGATTTATTGAAGGGTTCTCTAAGCTAGCTAAGCCTATGACAGCCCTACTAGAGAAGAATGCCAAATTTATATGGTCAGACAAATGTCAGGCTAACTTTGAGGAACTTAAGAGAAGGTTGACGACAGCCCTAGTGTTGACCTTACCTGATTTAAGTAAGAGTTTCTCTATTTATTGTGATGCATCTCGCCTAGGTCTTAGATGTGTGCTTATGCAAGAAGAAAAGGTTGTGGCATACGCATCCAAACAGTTGAGAAAGCATGAACTGAATTACCCAACACATGATTTGGAATTAGCCGCATTTGTCCATGCCCTGAAAATCTAGAGGCATTATTTGATCGGACATAAGTGTGATATCTATACTGACCACAAGAGTTTAAAATATATTTTTACTCAGTCGGAGTTGAACCTAAGGCAACGTCGTTGGTTGGAATTGATTAAAGATTATGATCTGGAAGTGCATTATCATCCTGGAAAGGCAAATGTTGTTGCTGATGCACTTAGCAGGAAGAGCTATGCCAACGGACTTTAGTTGACATTTATACCAGTAGAGTTGCGAGCTGAAATTGAGCATCTCAATTTGGGTTTTATCAATAATGTAGTGGAATTGGCCATAGAGCCTACATTGGAGCAAGATATATGCAAAGGTCAGTTGGCGGATGAGAAACTAAAGGAGATTGCAGAGCATGTAGTGGTTGGAAAGGCACCAGGTTTCAGGTTGGATGAGAATGGTACTCTATGGTTTGGAAAAAGAATATGTGTACCTGAAGTGAAAGCTATCCGTGATACGATTCTGCGAGAAGCACATGATTCTGCTTATTCTATACACCCTGGAAGCACCAAGATGTACTTAGACCTTAAAGAGAAGTATTGGTGGTATGGTTTGAAAAGAGATGTGGCTGAGTATGTGGCCCTATGTGATACTTGTCAAAGGGTGAAAGCTGAACACCAAAGACCTACAGGATTATTGCAACCAATGAAAATACTAGAGTGGAAATGGGAAGAAGTCAGTATGGACTTCATTACTGGATTACCCCGCACGCAACATGGATATGATTCAATCTGGGTAATAGTGGATCGACTTACTAAAGTAGCCCACTTCCTGCCAGTTAAAACCACTTATAGTGGCGCAAAGCTAGCGGAGTTGTATATGGAGAGAATAGTGTGTCTACATGGGGTTCCAAAGAAGATTGTGTCTGACCGAGGAACTCAGTTTACATCGCATTTTTGGCATAAGGTACATAGTGCTTTGGGAACAAAGCTAAATTTCAGTTCTGCATATCATCCCCAAACCGATGGACAGACAGAAAGGACCAATCAAATCTTGGAAGATATGTTGAGAGCTTGTGCTTTACAGTATGGTACTAGTTGGGATAAGAGTTTGCCATATGCTGAGTTTTCATATAACAACAGTCACCAGAAAAGTCTCAAAATGGCGCCATTCGAAGCTTTATACGGACGTAAGTGTAGAACGCCTCTATTCTGGAATCAGACAGGTGAAACTCAAGTGTTTGGACCAGATGTCCTACGCAATGCAGAGGAACAAGTGAGAATGATTAGGGATAATTTGAGAGTAGCACAGTCCAGACAGAAAAGTTATGCTGATATCCGAAGAAGAGAGTTGAGTTTCAAAGTATGTGACTATGTGTATTTGAAAGTGTCACCAATGAGAAATGTGAGAAGATTCAATGTGAAGGGCAAGTTAGCCCCGAGATATGTGGGACCTTTCAAGATTCTGGAGAGACGTGGAGAAGTGACTTATCAGTTGGAACTGCCAGAAAGTTTGTCGGGTGTGCATGATGTGTTTCATATTTCTCAGTTGAAAAAGTGTTTGCGGGTACCAGAAGAGCAGATTCCTTTGGAAGAGCTTACTGTTAAAGAAGATCTCACGTATGAAGAGTATCCGGTAAAAATTCTTGAAACTGCAGAAAGAGTTGTAACACCCTAAATTGAGTGTAGAATTGTAACACCCTAAATTTTTCATAATTTCAAAATAGTTAAATATGATTTATCTGTGTAATTGAGTGTGCGTTTAAATATAGGGAATAATAAATTTTTGTGAATTTAAAATTAATCATAAGGTTAGCAACTTGTTTTTGCACTCATGCTGTTGCATTATATTTTGTGTGATGACTGGTTTTATTCAATTGCCAAAAGGATTTAAAAATCTCTTGAAATTGGATTTGGAAAATCAATTTAGGAAATAAAAAGGGATCCCTATTCATTTTTCCCTCCCTCCCTCTATTTCGGCCTGTTGGCCCGTTTCCTTCAGCCCGCTCGCCTTCTCCCTCTCTTTCCTTTCTCCCATGATGGGCCAGCCCGTCGGCACTGACAACCGCCGCTGCCGCTCTCTCCTTTCTCCCTCTTGTGCCGCTGACCGCCTGGACCCACTTGTCGGCGCATTCCTAAACCTCCAGCTTCCCACGCCTTGCTCGGACTCGGCAACCGCCGCCCGCGCCCACCTCCGCGAGACGTGGGAGCGTCCCCGCGCCTCGGGTCCTTTAAAGGGGGAGCATAACCCCGTCCATGCCTTCCCCTTCTTCAGTTTTTCCCCCCGCTCCCACTCGCTGAACCACCGAAGGCCGCAGCAAAATCGCCGAAGTCGCCGTCCGTCGTCTCCGCGTCGCCATCGTCTCCGAGCCGCCTCCGCCCCGTGTTTTTCGCACGGTGAGCTTCGCCTCCCTCTCCTCTTTCTCCCCGTACATCTCCCATGATGATTGGTGGCCTCTAGGGCCTTAGCCAAATGCGCCGGCGAGCTCCTCCACGGCCGGCCATGGCGGGTGCCGTGCGGGCCTTTCCCCGCCCGCACAATGCACTCCTTTGGACTCGCCATCTCCCCAGCATCATCCCTGTGGCCTCGGTGATAGATTTGGTGGCCCGTAGGCCCCGTTTCCCCCGCACCGGCGAGCTTTCCACCGCCGGCAATGGCAGCGCCGCCGTCTCCACCCCCAACTCCGGCGGCCTGCGCCCCTCTTCCCTCCTCCACCTATTCCAAGCCGTACATCACGAGATCAACGGCTCATAAAGCTCCATACCCCTTCGTGGGTCTTTTTCTAAAAGAGCCCCTCGGTTTCGGGCGTATCTAACCCGCCGTCCTTGGCGTATTCCCGAAAGACGCATTCTCTTTTTGAAGACGTATTTCCTTCGGTTTAAATGAAAAATACGTTTCCAGATTAATTATAGTTTTGCCACTGCAGTAAAACGCTTATAAAATCGTCGTTTTAGCTCTGATTTGGTCCGTTCAACTTGCGTTAGTTTCATAATTTCATGATCTACGCATTAATGCCACTGTTAGTTAGGTTTGCAACATTTAAAATTATTGATTAGGTTAAGTTAATTAACTCGCTATAGGAATCTTGTTTAATTCGTAACTTTCACGTTATAGCTCTGAATTTCATGAACTTCGCATTGATGTGATCGTAGCGAGACGTAGAATATTTTCATAAACATTTTATCTTGTTTTTATACTGCTGGTGTACTATTCTGATTATAGGTTTGTTTGCAATGCATGAATGCTCCTGAAATGTGTATGTTGCCGTGTTGATCGAGTTCATACGGTGAGGAGTACGTTGGGAATCCGGACACGTACGAGGAGCAGCAGGACCAGCAACAGTTCGTGAACCAAGGCAAGTATAGCATGGGCCTACCTTGTTGTCCTATTCATTATATAATGTACTCATTATGCATGTGTCTAATATTGCTCGACTATAAGGACTCCCTAGCTAATTGATGACATGTACCTTGATCCCTATGGGTTTTATTTGCACATGGGTAGAATGCTAGTGCTTTAACTAAACATGATCTATACTATAACTGATGGAACCAATGGATGAACATGATGGTAATAGTGGAACCATAGGGTAAATGTGCAGATGATGTCAATCATGTTGCCCTAAACCCTCCGTAAGGACTTATCTGTAGGGCAAAAGCTGGGACATACAGTGCAACCGTGAGAGTCATATGGCTCTGATTTTAGCTCAGTAATAGGATCTTTTCTAGCTTGTTAGAGGTTACCCGAAAGGGCGCAAGAGGGGCTTGCCACTTTGGGTATAGAACTGCATCTGTTCTGATGTGTATAGCCTGCAGGAATTGTGCCATCGAAAGGGGGGTTCTCTATATCTGCCTGCCGAGGAAACCTCGCGGCCCTAACATGTTAGAAGAGGACTATGGAAGGCTTCATAGTGTACCCTGCCTACTCACCTTGGGAGTGTTAGGGGGTCGACGGGCCCTGGGCAAATGGACAACACGACTCACGGGGTAAAGATGCACAACCTCTGCAGAGTGTTAAAACTATTATAACAGCCGTGCTCATGGTCACGAGCGGCCCGGAAAACTCACAGAATAAATGGTTACTTGACATATGGATGACTTATGATGATGATAAAGAGATTATACTGATGCTCAACTACTCTCCTTAATTCTAGTAGGTGATCATGTGTGTTAAACGGGAGCTTAAGCATAATTTAGTAATAATAAGTAATAATGAAATGTTGATCTATTAAAAATGCTAACTGCAGTCAACCGTGTCCATCCTTTTTGAGCCTCATGAATCCTCATACTATACTTGCGGAGTACGAGTGTACTCACACTTGTTATTATTTCATTTTTTTGGATAAAAATCCCGGATGGGTAACAGATGACAGCTTCTATGAGGATTTCCCTGAAGATTTCTAGGTTTGGGTCAACCAGTCGGCATTCCCTGTGGATCAGAAACTTCATACGAGAGTGTCGTTTACCTTTCCTTGTGTTATCTTAAGAACTAAGTGATGTAATATCGTGATGTATGTACATGGTGATGATACTTTTGTTAATTTGTCGGCTTACGTGTGCGACTATTCCTGGGGCGCACATAAGATGTATGCACTCTATATTATCCTTTAATTGGAGTGTGACACGCCGCCACGTGCTGGAGTTTCCCGACGACAGCGCTGCCGAGTCGTCTCCTAGGGTGGTTGTCCGCCGTCCGTTCTCAGATCGACGGGTAGGAATAGAAGATACCCCTTCACTGGGTAAAATTTATAAAGAGCCCCTGTGTTTTCATGGAATAGAACCCGCCGTCCTTAGCGTCATTCAGGAGATATGCTTGTTAGTTCTGAAAACGTATTTCTTTCCGGTAAATCAAAAATACATTTTCTGGTATTTACAGTTTTGCCACTCAAATTGTTTTGGTCGTAAAATCTTCGTTTTAACTCCGATTTGCCCCGTTCAAGTTGTGTTAGGTTCATATTTGTGAGCTCTACATGTTAGTATAGTTGTACAGTAGGTTTGGAAAATTTAATTTTCCAGTTTATATTAAAGTATTTATTTATCTATAGGAAATCTTAGAAAAATCATAACTTTCACGTTTTAAATACGAATTTTGTGATCTTTACGTTTATGTGATCGTAGAAACGTGTAGAAGAGTTTTACAAACTTTTCATACTGTTTTGCTACTGTTGGTGTACTGTTCTAATTACGTTTCTTTGTTTGCTTCGTGTATGATTGCTCAGATGATTGTGTGATGATGTTTGATGATCGAGTATAGACGGTGAGCAGTTTCTTGACGATCCAGAGTATTATTTTGAGCTAGATTAGCAGGGTCAACAAGAAAGCTTTGATCAAGGCAAGTATAACATGGGACCATCCTTGCTACCTATTCATTGAAATTATCATACATATGCATGTGTTTTCCTTGATAACCTTAGAGATTATAACTTAGTGATTGTTACCTTGATTCCTTGTCAACCTTGGGGATGCATTTGGGTAGCTATTGCTAGTGCTTAATTATGAACAATGGTCTTGTAATTTGATTAATGAATTAAGAAATCAACTATTAAGATGATTTTATTACTGTTGAAAAGGGGGCTAGAGCAAGGGGATATATGGTTGCTCTGGTTTCTCTCCATAAGGACTTATCTGTACGTGATCATCCGGGACATACAGTACAGCTGTGGGGGCTATATGGCTCTGGCTTTAGTTGTTTAAAGGACCTTTTCTAGCTTGTTAGTGGTTACCTTAAATGGCGTAAGAACGGCTTGCCACATTGGGTGTAGGACAGCCTATAGTCTTATGAGTATAGCCGTGAAGGAAGTATGCCATTTGAAA
Source organism: Saccharum hybrid cultivar R570 (assembly GCA_038087645.1). Taxonomy (NCBI): domain Eukaryota; kingdom Viridiplantae; phylum Streptophyta; class Magnoliopsida; order Poales; family Poaceae; genus Saccharum; species Saccharum hybrid cultivar. Next base: position 4,361,799 of record JAQSUU010000743.1, on the reverse strand, counting down.
AGGGGGGTTCCTACATCTGCCTGCCGAGTGAATCTAATGGCCCTAACTTGTTAGACGAACCTTTAAGTGGCTTTATATGAATTCCGGTGCTTTGGGCCTGGCTATCCCAGGTATTTGGAAGTCATGACTCACAGTGAAAGTGTACACCTCTGCGCAGAGTTAAAAACTGGTATACTAGTCGTGCCCACGGATACGGGCAGCCTTGGAACATCTACGGATAGCTGATCACCATTGTTATATCATGCTTAATTACTGTTGTTATTATTATGCTCATGTTAATGCTATTCATTATCCTTATTACAATTGATCATTGATTCATTAATGGGAAGTGGAATATCTTGATGCTACTCAATTGCTAAATATATGATGATTAAAAGCTAAATGCAGTTAAACAGTGTCTAGCCTTTTGTGCCTCATGAACCCTATGTTGTATTTGCGGAGTTCGACATGGACTCACTCTTGCTATTTCCACCATAACAGATGATGAAAATGATGATGATTATCGAAATGAGTACTAGTCTTGGTGTCAACCAGTCAACCGTGTCCCTGTGTTTGGAGTTCTGCTAAAGATCTACTACTAGTTACTACAAATTATTATATAAGACTATGTGTTAAATATTTACTCGCTATGTAATAAGCACTGTGATGATACTATGTAATTTGTCTACTTATGTGTGCGACCGATTTCTGGGGCGCACATGAGTCTTTTATGCATCCTATTTTTGTCCTTAAAAATGGGTGTGACAGATTGGTATCAGAGTCGTGTTGACTGTAGGACGCAAGCCTAGTTAGAATGGTCGTCATTAGTGTCTATGCTCACCTATTTCATGCTTAATTCTTTCACCTTGATAATTGTTAAATTATTATGCTTCTTCTATCTTATTCTATTGTGAAAATATATTGATTCTATCTAATCTATGTCAAAATTCTCGTAGATGCCTCCTCATCCTCGTATGTCCGTTGCTCAGTACGTTGGTCGCTTCAAACCCTAGGAACTCCATATTGATGGTGACCAAGAGATATCGGATGCCGAATCAAGAGTGGGAGATACCTCAAAGGAGAATTCAGTCATGGGATGGACCACGAAGCATCACATCATGGTTCCTAAAGCTGATGTTTTCTTCCATGACATGCTGACAAGAACTTGGGATAATTATTACTACGACTGGGAAGCTACGTTGGAGTATCACTGCAAGGAGTATAGTCATCCATTAATGGGCTCTTACTGGGATACTGAGCTATGGGTCAAGACAATGGATCCTACCACTAAGGAGCCTAAGGTGGAGTCAAAGTTCATCACCCGAGTAAGCCGGGCAACTGTAGAAACAAGTATAGAAGATGTCGCCTATAATGCGTTTGTCTACTACCATGGTCTTCGCTTGGACAAGGCGTTGCAGGGTGCACTCCGGCATTTTCCCTATCTCTTACATGACAAGGGTGTTTAGACCGTGCCGCTCGCTGATGATTCATCCTTGATATTACAAGCCACGGTGGGACTAGTTCGTGAGTTGGCCCTTCATGAGGCGGATTTGAAGGATGAGTTGTTAAAGGAAAAGAAATATAAAGAGCAAGCTTATAAGGAGATCGATGAATTAAGGGCTGCACTAGGGCTTCCCAAGAATTATGAGAAGCTCAATTAAAATTAGGAAATCCCTATGTAATAGGAACTATATTAGTTGCGAGTCAATTTGAGTTTGGTAATGTCGAGTATTAGTATGTGGTGTGAACAATTGTGTGCTTGATGGATTTTTATTATGATAATGTGTGATTTAGATATTTTTAATGAGTGCTGGAACTTCATGGACATGTCTACAAGTTCCATAGTTAAGAATAATTAGTTTGATCATGATTATTTAGTTGGGATCGGGGTAAACTTGGTTCTGTCTTTTGCTGATTTCTGTATCAGTCTGGGATGTTTCGGGAATAACTAAAAATCTGTTCATGAGAAATTTATGAAATTTTACTGAGAATAATTAGACTTCTGTATCTTTCCAACCCCGTAAGAATCATCTTTTTATCTATTATAGGCTAAGAGATATACCTGTTTCAAGTTGGGGTCACTAGGCAGTCTGGAATTCTGAAACAGTTTCGGTTAAGCTCAGTTTTTGATTAATCTATCGACAGAATCTGGAAAAGTGATGTTAATGAAAGTTGTAGATAATTTCATAACCTTTCCAACCATGTAAAGATCACCTTAATTGGATTTCTGTAACTCGAGATATGGCAGATTTACTGAGTTGCTGAAATTGAAATTCGCCCAGAGAATTCAGATTTACTTATCTATGGTATACATCGTCTAGGATAATACTGAGATTCGTCTTTGGTGCTTTGAAAACAGATGGCAGCCAGAGGTCGTGGTAGAGGTCATGGAGGTGCTAACCCACCCATTACTATGGAGGAACTCATGAATACACAGAATCAGATGATGCAGATGTTCATGCAGCATCTGCAGAACAACCACCCTGCAGGAGGACCACCACCTGTTCATGTGAGAGACAAGCGTGGTGAATTTTTGAAAGGACGTCCTCCACTCATGCTGCTGATCCATTGGAGGCGGATGATTGGGTGCGAGCGGTAGAGAAACAGTTGAACATCGCTCAATGTAATGATCTGGAAAAAGTGTTATATGTATCTGGCCAGTTATAGGGAACAGCTCAGACTTGGTGGGAGTCATATCAAGTTGCACGTCCCGACAATGCTCTTCCTGTCACTTGGAATGAATTTGTTAGAGATTTTAGAGCTCGCCATATTCTAAAAGGTGTAATTGAGCTGAAGCAGGAAGAATTCAGAAATCTCAAGATGGGACAGATGAGTGTCAGTGAGTATCATGACAAGTTCACGCAGTTGGCTCGCTATGCTCCCAATGAAGTGAGGGAAGATGTAGATAAGCAGCGTCTCTTTCTCAAGGGAATTTATTATGATCTTCGTTTGCAGCTAAAGGATAATAATTATGCCAGTTTCCAGGAGCTTGTGAATAAGGCTATTGTGCTGGATAATGAACGTCGGGAGATGGATAGAAAAAGGAAGATGAAAGGACAAGGTGTTGAGAACAATAATCGCCAACGTACAAATTCTCAGCATGGGTTTCATTCAAAATTTCAAGGACCAGTCAGTCAGTGGAACCGCAATTCAAATCAACAGTGGTCTCGGAATTGGCAGAATAATCAGTTTCAGCAACGACCCCAGTATCAGCAGAACAGACAGTTCCAACAACAGAGTGGTCAGCAAACTCCACGCTAGGGTAATTCCAACTCTACTCCAATGAAGACCAGTGCACCTAGTACTCCTAATCTGTGTTATCACTGTAGAGAACCTAGACACTATGCTAATCATTGTCTCAAGAAGCAGAATCAACAGACACCGTAGGGACAGAGGTCATCCAATACTAGAAAGGTGAATCATGTGTCTACTGAAACAACATAGACGGAGCCTGAAGTAATGCTTGGTACATTCAATGTTCATTCTACCCCTGCAACCATTCTTTTTGATTCTGGAGCTTTGCATACCTTTATTTTAAACATTTTTGTTAAGATACATAGTGTACCCATGCTTGCCATGAAAGAATCTCTCTTAGTAAATTCACCTGGGGGTACCATGCAAACCACTAATAGATGTCTTCCAGTTAGTATGATTTTAAGGGGGTAGAGTTTAAGATAACTCCCATAGTGTTGAGGACATCTGGTATTGATGTGATTTTGGGAATGGATTGGATGAAACAAAATCAGGCAGTGATTCAGTGTCAGCAGAAGGTAGTAGTTGTGAATGCACCTAATGGAGAGAAAATCAGTGTGGATGTAGCAGTGCAGAAGCAACCAACAGTTGTAGTGAATCAGCTTGCTGATGATGCTAGTAAAGAGAATCTAGTTATCAATGATTTTCTAGATGTTTTTCTCGATGATTTGCCAGGTATGCCACCTGACCGAGACATTGAATTTCTTATTAAATTATTACCTGGAACTACACCCATAGCTAAACGACCATATAGAATGGGAGTACATGAATTAGAAGAACTTAAGAAACAAATTAAGGAATTACAAGATAAAGGTTTTATTCGTCCTAGTTCGTCACCTTGGGGTGCGCTAATTATATTTGTTGATAAGAAAGATGGTAGTCAGAGAATGTGTATAGATTATCGGTCGCTTAATGAAGTAACCATCAAGAACAAGTATCCTTTGCCCAGAATTGATGACTTGTTTGACCAGTTGAGAGGTGCTTGTGTGTTCTCTAAGATTGATTTGCGTCCTGGTTATCATCAGTTGAAGATTCGTGCCTCTGATATCCCAAAGACAACTTTTACTACGAGATATGATTTGTATGAGTATACGGTTATGTCGTTTGGTTTGACCAATGCACCTGCCTACTTTATGTACATGATGAATAAGGTGTTTATGGAGTACCTCGATAAGTTTGTGGTGGTATTTATTGATGATATATTGGTATTTTCCAAGACGGAGAAAGAGCATGCTGAACATCTGAGGTTGGTATTGCAGAAACTCAGAGAGCATAAGCTGTATGCTAAGCGAAGTAAGTGTGAGTTTTGGTTGAAGGAAGTCTCTTTTCTTGGTCATATTGTCTCTAATGGTGGAATATCAATAGACCCAGGCAAAGTAAAGGATGTTTTGAATTGAAAGCCACCTACTGATGTGGGAGAGATTCGTAGTTTCTTGGGTTTAGCTGGATATTACAGACGGTTCATTGAAGGGTTTTCTAAGCTTGCTAAACCTATGACATCTCTGTTAGAGAAGAATGTCAAGTTTGTATGGTCTGATCAATGTCAAGCTAGTTTTGAAGAATTGAAGGAGAGATTGACTACTGCACCTATCTTGGTATTGCCAGATTTAAGTAAGAAGTTTTCTATTTATTGCGATGCTTCTCGTCAAGGTTTGGGGTGCGTTCTTATGCAAGAAGGTAGAGTTGTTGCCTATGCATCTAGGCAGTTGAGAAAGCATGAGCTAAATTATCCTACTCATGATTTGGAGTTAGCAGTTGTAGTTCATGCTTTGAAAATTTAGAGACACTATTTAATTGGACATAAGAGTGATATATACACTGATCATAAGAGTTTGAAGTATATTTTCACACAGTCTGATCTAAACTTGAGGCAACGTAGATGGTTGGAGTTGATCAAGGACTATGATCTAAAGATACACTATCATCCTGGTAAGGCTAATGTTGTAGCTAATGCTCTTAGCAGAAAGAGTTATGCTAATGGGATGCAAATGTTGTCCATGACAAGTGAGTTGTGTGCTGAATTTGCATATCTGAATTTGGAAATTGTTGCTAATACAATGGAATTAGTAATAGAACCTACATTAGAGCAAGAAATATACAAGGGTCAGTTGAAGGATGAGAAATTAAAGAAGATAGCAGAGGATATAGTGATTGGTAAGTCACCAGGGTTCCGAATGGATGATAATGGGATTTTGTGGTTTGGAAAGAGGTTGTGTGTACCTGAGGATCAGTCCATTAGGCAGGGAATCCTTCGTGAAGCTCATGAGTCAGCTTATTCTATTCATCCCGGAAGTACTAAGATGTATCTGGATCTCAAACAGAAGTACTGGTGGGTTGGACTAAAACGAGATGTAGCTAAGTATGTGGCAGTGTGTGACACTTGTCAGAGAGTGAAAGCTGAGCATCAGAGACCAGCTGGATTACTGCAACCAATGAGGATTCCTGAATGGAAGTGGGAGGAAGTTGGTATGAACTTTATAGTGGGGTTACCTCGTACTCAGAGAGGTTATGATTCTATTTGGGTGATAGTAGATCAGTTGACTAAAGTTGCTCATTTTATACCAGTTAAAACTAAGTATACTGGGGAACAACTAGCTATATTATATATGGAGAAGATCGTGTGTTTACATGGAGTTCCAAAGAAGATTGTGTCTGATCGAGGTTCGCAGTTTACGTCACATTTTTGGAAGGCTGTACATGAATCTTTAGGTACAAAGTTGAATTTTAGTACAGCATATCATCCACAGACAGATGGGCAGACTGAAAGGACCAACCAGATATTAGAAGACATGTTGAGGGCTTGTGCATTACAATATGGAACTAGTTGGGATAAGAGTTTGCCTTATGCATAATTTTCTTACAACAATAGTTATCAACAGAGTCTTAAGATGGCACCGTTTGAAGCTTTATATGGACGTAAGTGTAGAACTCCATTGTTTTAGGATCAGACGGGTGAGTCTCAGGTATTTGGTACAGATGTTCTTAGAAATGCAGAGGATCAAGTGCGAGTGATTCGTGAGAATTTGAGAGTAGCGCAATCTCGTCAGAAGAGTTATGCTGACAATCGGAGAAGGGATTTAGTTTTTGAGGTAGGTGATTATGTCTATTTGAAGGTGTCACCAATGAGAAGTGTGAGGAGATTTAACATGAAAGGCAAGTTAGCACCAAGGTATGTTGGGCCATTTAAAGTTATTGATAGACGTGGTGAGGTTGCTTATCAATTAGAGTTGCCTAAAAATTTGTCTGGAGTACATGATGTGTTTTATGTTTCTCAACTCAAGAAGTGTTTACGTGTGCCTGAGGAGCAAATACCTTTGGATGAATTGACTGTTAAGGAGGATCTTACATATGAAGAGTTTTCGGTTAAGATTTTAGAAACTGCTGAAAGAGTTACTCGAAGTCGGGTTATTAAGATGTGCAAAGTTCAGTGGAATCGGTATTCAGAGGCAGAGGCAACTTGGGAAAGAGAGGATGTATTGAGGAAATCATACCCACAGTTATTTGAGTAAGCAGTCCAATCTCGAGGACGAGATTCTTTTAAGGGGGGTAGAATTTGTAACACCCAAAAATCTTAAAAGTTTGAATTAGAAGAAATTTGGAGTTAAAAGAGATTTAGTTATGAGTTTAAATAATTTAGATAAGATTTAATGGGGATAAAAATTTTAAAATAATGGGTGGAATGTTTGATGATGCATTCATGCTGTTGCATTTGTTTTATTTTGAGGTGTGGTTTTAGTTTTATTTGATTTGAATTCAAAATTCATTTTAAAATGGCTTTGGAAAACAAATTTATAAAAGAAAAGAAAAAGGAAAAAGAAACCTTACCTGTGCAGCCGGTGGCCTGGAAGCCCACCCGAGCCGGCCTGCTTCTTCCTTTCCTCGCTGTTGGGCCGCCCGAGCTCGCTTCTCCGTTTCTTCCTCGCGCCCGCGTGGGCCGGCCCAAGAACTGCAGCCACGCGCGCCCCTCTCTCCGGTGACGCTAACGACTGGACCCTACACGTCGGTCTCGTCTTCTCCACGTTCGTAACCGAGCCGGACTCTACCGACGCCATCGAATCCCGAAAACCCCAGGATTTCTTCTCGTAATCGGTTCATCCCCGCCCTATATAGGTACGCGTAAGCCACCGCCCTCCGTTATTTTCATCAATTTGCAGCGTAGTTGCCCTAGTTGCGGCCGTAAGCTAGGCGAACCCTAGGACGCCGCTGTCGGCTTCGATTCGGCAAGTACGTCACTCCTCCGCCACCCTAAGCTCTTCTATTAGCTTTGTCATGGTCTTGCGAGCACGGGGGTGTCCTCAATTTGGTTCGTTAGGTGTTTAACGTGTCGTCTCTATGAACAGCCGCACCGCCGTCCGCTTCGTCGAGCCTCTCGTCATCCTCGCCTCATGACCGACCGATTTGAGGCCCTAGGTGAGTTCGCGCTAAGCCCCTCTTTCGTTTGGTACCAGCCACGAGTCGATTGATGGTCAAAATCGTGAAAACCGCGTCTCCGGCGAGGTTTCGGCCATGGCGTCGCCGCGTGCTGGTGTTTCCCGACGATAGCGCCACCGAGTCGTCTCCTAAGGTGGTTGTCCGCCGTCCGTTCTCAGATCGACGGGTAGGAATAGAAGATACCCCTTCGCGGGGTAAAATTTATAAAGAGCCCCTGTGTTTTCATGGAATAGAACCCGCCATCCTTAGCGTCATTCAGGAGATACGCTTGTTAGTTCTGAAAACGTATTTCTTTCCGGTAAATCAAAAATACGTTTTCTGGTATTTACAGTTTTGCCACTCAAATTGTTTTGGTCGTAAAATCTTCGTTTTAACTCCGATTTGCCCCGTTCAAGTTGCGTTAGGTTCGTATTTGCGAGCTCTACATGTTAGTATAGTTGTACAGTAGGTTTGGAAAATTTAATTTTCTAGTTTATATTAAAGTATTTATTTATCTATAGGAAATCTTAGAAAATTCATAACTTTCACGTTTTAAATACGAATTTCATGATCTTTACGTTTGTGTGATCGTAGAAACGTGTAGAAGAGTTTTACAAACTTTTCATACTGTTTTGCTACTGTTGGTGTACTGTTCTAATTATGTTTCTTTGTTTGCTTCGTGTATGATTGCTCAGATGATTGTGTGATGATGTTTGGTGATCGAGTATAGACGGTGAGCCGTTTCTTGACGATCCGGAGTATTATTTTGAGCCAGATTAGCAGGGTCAACAGGAAAGCTTTGATCAAGGCAAGTATAACATGGGACCATCCTTGCTACCTATTCACTGAAATTATCATACATATGCATGTGTTTTCCTTGATAACCTTAGAGATTATAACTTAGTGATTGTTACCTTGATTCCTTGTCAACCTTGGGGATGCATTTGGGTAGCTATTGCTAGTGCTTAATTATGAACAATGGTCTTGTAATTTGATTAATGAATTAAGAAATCAACTATTAAGATGATTTTATTACTGTTGAAAAGGGGGCTAGAGCAAGGGGATATATGGTTGCTCTGGTTTCTCTCCATAAGGACTTATCTGTACGTGATCATCCGGGACATACAGTACAACTGTGGGGGCTATATGGCTCTGGCTTTAGTGGTTTAAAGGACCTTTTCTAGCTTGTTAGTGGTTACCTTAAATGGCGTAAGAACGGCTTGCCACGTTGGGTGTAGGACAGCCTATAGTCTTATGATTATAGCCGTGAAGGAAGTATGCCATTTGAAAAGGGGGTTCCTACATCTGCCTGCCGAGTGAATCTAATGGCTCTAACTTGTTAGACGAACCTTTAAGTGGCTTTATATGAATTCCGGTGCTTTGGGCCTGGCTATCCTAGGTATTTGGAAGTCATGACTCACAGTGAAAGTGTACACCTCTGCGCAGAGTTAAAAACGGGTATACTAGCCGTGCCCACGGATACGGGCGGCCTTGGAACATCTACGGATAGCTGATCACCATTGTTATATCATGCTTAATTACTGTTGTTATTATTATGCTCATGTTAATGCTATTCATTATCCTTATTACAATTGATCATTGATTCATTAATGGGAAGTGGAATATCTTGATGCTACTCAATTGCTAAATATATGATGATTAAAAGCTAAACGCAGTTAAACAGTGTCTAGCCTTTTGTGCCTCATGAACCCTATGTTGTATTTGTGGAGTTCGACATGGACTCACTCTTGCTATTTCCACCATAACAGATGATGAAAATGATGATGATTATCGAAATGAGTACTAGTCTTGGTGTCAACCAGTCAACCGTGTCCCTGTGTTTGGAGTTCCGCTGAAGATCTACTACTAGTTACTACAAATTATTGTATAAGACTATGTGTTAAATATTTATTCGCTATGTAATAAGCACTGTGATGATACTATGTAATTTGTCTACTTATGTTTGCGACCGATTCCTGGGGCGCATATGAGTCTTTTATGCATCCTATTTTTGTCCTTAAAAATGGGTGTGACATTTTTATATGAATGGGTAAGTATTTATACGTCTGCTTCTAAATTGTGGAGTTTCGAGCATAGATCTATAAAGCTAGTATAGGTAATGCATATCGTTTTATGTGACAGGCTTGGGACTCTCTGGAAGTTGAACGAACAGATGAGTTGTTTGATCGGTCATTGTTTGATGGATCTCAGCTAACAGAGATCAAAAGGTTCGTGGTGATAGGACTGCTGTGTGTTCAGGATGACCGGGAAGATCGGCCCATGATGGCGGATGTTCTGGAGATGCTAAATGGAAAGGAAGAGTTGCCGACGCCTAAGAAATCAGCCTACATCAAATCAGATGAAGAAAGGTCCGCCTGATCATCATCAGATGGATCATTGAGCCTTGATGACATTTAGCCTACCGTTGTTAACTCCTAGTGTAACATGCTGTAATGTATATATCTCATCATCGTCCATAACTCTGTCCATGCAGTGTACTTTTTTCGGAAAAAGCATAGAATTTTATTAGTTCACAATTATTACATCGAGTTGATACAATAATTAAGAACCCACTTTTTCAACCTCTGAAAAAGCACACAGCCTAAATGAAACAAAACAAAGAAACTCTCCGACGCTCTAATGACTATCAATCCTATCACTAAATCGCTACCCATGTCCAGAAGAAAAACATTGTCACCTGACCATTTCCACCAACTGTAGCGATGCCACAACAACAACAACCAGAGTCTGTGAAGTATGCTTCTCAAGGATAGCCCATGTAAGGAGCCGGGAGAATAAGAATGTTTTTTTTTCTTTTCCAAACACCACAAATCATTTCTGCATAACCAGAACAACCAACAAGTAGTTGCTTCCCTAGCAGGACTAATGGTATTAAAATCCTCCCAAACGCCTAAAGCCAACTCCCAAACATATGAGAAATACTACAAGGTTGAGGAAGACCTAATGCAATGTTTATGTAGCTCTAAATCGCATGGGCAAAATGACATCAAAGAAAACATGCTTAATTGTTTCATTTATTTTTGGCAAAAGCAGCACTTTAACTACCATGCCACTTGTATTTGGCTAAGTTATCATTTGTTAGAATCACTTCTCTATGAATATAGGATATAACAATCCCTCTAGTTCCAAAAGATTTCCGTTTTTCAGTCATCGCCATGGTTAGGAATACGCCACCTTGTTTGGCTCTGGGCGGTGTCCTGCCTGTTTGCAGGTGCGCTTGGCGAACCTGGTTTAGGCCTTGCTTAGTTCGCAAAAAATTTTTAGGAAATAGTACTGTTATATTTTCGTTGTTGTTTGATAATTAGTGTCTAATTATGATCTAATTAGGTTTAAAAGATTTGTCTCGTGAATTTCGTCTAAACTGTGTAATTATTTTTATTTTTTATCTATATTTAATGCTACATGCATGCGTCTAAATATTCGATGTGATTGAAAATCATAAAAAAATTTATAAAATTTTAGGAACTAAACATACCCTTACCTTTTGTGCCTACAGTATATATAAGCTAAGGTCATGTTTAGTTCACAGATTTTGGTCCAGATTCACTATGCAAAAAGAAGATTCTTCATCACATCAAAATGCCGGCACATGCATGAAGTACTAAATGTAGATGAAATCAAAAACTAATTGCACAGTTTGGTTGTACTTCGCGAGACGAACGTTTTAAGCCTAATTAATCAATGTTTGGATAATTTTTACCAAATACAAACGAAATGTTACAGTGATGCTATAGTGTATTTTGTCAACTTTGCGCACCACAAGTTGAGGAAATAAACCAGGCCTAAAGCTGCCTACAGTAGATGACAAATTGACAATAAAGTTTGTACCTTTGCCTTTGATTTTCCTTTCTTTTGCGAAAGGCAAGAAAGTTACTGTACTTGACTACTGAGGCGGCTTCACTACTCCCTAGGAGTGACCGGTCTTTTCAGACTCTTTTGCTGTAGCATGTCCCTTACGAGTTTCCACGAAGGCACGAAGCTGTATGTCGCGTGACCTCGGGTCTCCTTGTCGTACCACCTTTGACGCGTGCCTTGACCAGCACTCGACGGACACGGTTTGGTGTTTTTTTTCTCGGCCATCTTTAGTTTTGAAAAATTTTCGAGATTTTTTATCCCATCAAATGTTTGACATATGTACGGAGTATTAAATATAGAAAAAAAAATAATTACACAATTTGGTAAAAACCACGAGACGAATCTTTTGAGCCTAATTAGTCCATAATTGAACACAAATTGATAAATACAAATAAAAATGTTACAGTAGCTAAAGCAAAAAAAATTCGCGAACTAAACACACCCCTCGGACCGTTTTAGTATCTGAACACGTGCAAACACACGCAAACCCTCCTACATATGCACGCACTCACACCCTACGCACATATTTAGACCTACAATTACACATAGCATGAAGATTACGTCTATAATGAGATCGTCAGAGTCACCGAGGGCTCCGTAGATGATGGACACGTCGTTTCGACTATTGTGGCACCACGTGAGGAGACAACGAAATTTATTCAGGGGATGCGCCGGTGAGAAACCAGAGTTGCGATCCCAGGATCCAACTCGGGTGGGCAGCTCTCACACCGGAGACGCTAGCCACCGAGCTAAGTTGGTGTCGTGAGCACGATTTTGTGTCGTGGGCACTGCTAGCTGGATTTTATCATGGCACTCTCTCCATTCCGAATTCCAAATAATTTTAATCCTTCTAAGATAAAAACATGTTAAGCTCGACTAAGTTTATATAATAAAATAATAACATTTATGATACGAAAATAAATACATTAGATTCTTCATTAATTATATTTTCTAGCTATACATAATTGATGTCATAAATCTTTAGAATTCTCTATATAGTTATGATCAAACTGGTGATGCTTCGATTCTTCACGAAAGTTTAAATAACTAATAATTTGGAACGGAGAGAGTACTATATAGTATGAAGATAAACATACTCCTTTCATCCTAAAAAGGATACAATAAATTTAATCTCTCCATTTTAAATTATAAGATTCTATTACAATTGTAACTTGCACTAAATTTTTTATCTAACTATACAATGTAATTTATTAGTAACAATACTCCATCAGTCCCAAAATAGATGACACTTTTGACTTTTAGATAGACAGATATCATGTTTGACCAACTTAATTATATAGCTTTCTTGCAAAAAAATAAAATAAGTAAGTCATTATTTAAATATCTATGATGATAAAATAAGTTATAAAAAATAAATAATATTTATAAAAAATTTGAATAAGACGAATAATTAAACAAGATGTCTAAAAGTAAAAAACATCATGTATTTTGGGACCGAGGGAGTAAACATATAATAGGTGGCAATTATGTATTTTTGTGTCAGATTATTCAAAAAAGAAAAAGAAAAAACAAACCCGTAGTCGTCGACGCGTCATACGAGCCATGGAAACAATAAAACGCGTAGACCAACCAAACTGTGTCAGATTATTCAAAAAAAAAAAGAAAACAAACCCGTAGTCGTCAACTCGTCATACGAGGCATGGAAACAATAAAAAACGCATCAAAAACCCTTTATGATCAGTCGTCACGGGGTTGCCGCAGAACTAGCCGGGCGTGTTTAGATGCCAAAAACACACAAATTTTTTTTTTCATAGTACCCGTCACATCGAAACTTTGGATTCATGCATGGAAAATTAAATATAGATAAAAAAAATAACTAATTACACAGTTTGTCTGTAAATATGAAGATAAATCTTTTGAGCCTAGTTAGTCCATGGTTAGATAATTTTTGTCAAATAACAACGAAAAGTACTACAGAAACTTTTCCCAAAATATTTTAGCATCTAAACACGCTAGTACACTAACCAAACTGTGCCACAGTAGGAGTACTAGTACTACACTAGTGTTGAACTGTTGACATTAGTACGGGTCATCACATAAACGCGTTCGCGTGCAGTCGGCTGGATTGGATTAAAGAGAGCTGTGGGAGAGCGCGTTGAGTAACAGATTGAGGTTTGAAAGAAACTATGCCCTTGTTTAGTTACTTCCAAACCGCTGAATTTGTCACTATGTAAAAAGAAGATTTTCTGTCACATCAAACTTACGGTATATGCATAAAGTACTAAATATAGACGAAATCAAAAATTAATTGCACAGTTTGGTTGTACTTTGCGAGACGAACGTTTTGAGCCTAATTAGTCAATGGTTGGACAATTATTACTAAATACAAACGAAATGCTACAGCAGCACTACAATGAATTTGGCACTCCCAACTTTAGGAACTAAACAAGCCCTAAAACAAAAATGGTGAAAACAATCAAAACTTAACCCGTCAGGGTATGACCACAGTAAAAACATTACCATTAAAATAGAAAGACCTCAGGGTGTGGTTGTTAGTGGAGTCACCCCATGGTCCATGAGGTGATGCATCATGAGTCTATCCCATGAAATTTGGTGAAATCAAATCATTCCGCATGCATATACTAATTATTAGCCTGTAGGAAATAAGGCGGTGATGAATCAACTCATTCCATTCCACAGACCAAATAAAAAAAGTGAGAAGTGAGAAAAAGATAGACTATCTCATTCCTTAAACAAACACATAATCGGTGTTGCAAACCGAGAAACCCCTTGAACCTTGACTGTACAAAGCTAGGACACGTCATTTATTGATTGGAACCAAGGACGAACCAGCGCTGGTCTATTTGTAACCAGAAGTAATGTGTAAGTGGATTTGGCAGTGAAAAACCAAGCAATCATGGGTAGTTGAATCCAACGAATGGGTAGGACACTGCCGGGTCAATCCACAACTATGAGGTCAAGCCACGACTCTGCATTGCCATATCATTGCGAGACTGTGGCCTGACCCGACAGTGATATCCCTCAATATCAATGTCATGTCATTGGCTCAACCCGGCAGTGAGAGAGTGGTTTTCTGTTAACAGGATCCCAAACCATTGTTCAGATCTTGCCTCTAAGGGAACAATATCGTTGTTTATACAACATCGCTAGGCACAAGCAAGATTGATTGTCATTAGAGTGTCAGACAATTTTTTATTTGTTTGGTTTAGGCTGTGTGCTTTTTTGCAGAGGTCCAAAGTACATTCATAATTATTGTATCAACTCAATATAATGATTGTGAATTAACAAAATTCTTTCTTTAAAAAAAGTGAAATGGCTCGGTATGAGATCTAACACACCTGGTACAGATGGGCTAACAGAGATTGTGTGTTATAGGTCAGGTTCGGCTTCCTTTCTCTTGAAGGGAACTGAGGTGGTGTTTAAATACAGGGGTTAAAGTTTAAGGGTGTCACATCGGATGTCATATCAGGGTGTTACATGGGAGTGTTCGGATAGTAATACTAAACAAATTACAGAAGTCCTCAGTACTCCGCGAGACAAATTTACTAAGCCTAATTAATCCGTCAGTAACACATGTTCACTGTAGATTTAATGTAGCACTACATTGTCAAATCATGCACTAATTAGGTTTAAAAAAATCGTCTTGTAAATTAGTCACAATCTATGTAATTAGCTTTTTTTTAAACTATATTTAATACTCCATACATATGTCCATCCAATGTGATAGAGATCCATCTTGGATGTGCATCGCCGCTTCCTTTCTCTTGAAGGGAACAGAGATCCATCCTGAATGTGCATCCTGTACACACTGTTAGAGTTTGATCTCTCCTCCTATTGGACCCAACGGGCCACTAGGGACCTTGATCCGCTCCTTGATCGGGGGAGCTTAACCCACCTATGGTTGGAGGGCTCCTATCACTTGCGGTACATAAATAGAGGTGGGAGGCCAGGGCACGGATCACCAAGTTCGACCGCCGCCATTCTCCCACCAAAAAACCCTAGACCCTATTCTGATCAAAGGGACCGCACAAGTGACGGGATGCCCTTCTCCGTCGGCACTGCGTCCCCTTCTCCGCCATGGCGGACTCCAGCTCCTCAGCGCCGAAGACCGATGGTCGCTACTCACCCCTTAACTCCTTTTACTTTCATGTATCACTAGATTATATATTAGGTCATGTTATTCAAAGGTTGAAATCGATCTCTTCAATTAGCATGGTCTCGATTAGTCACACTGTTAGTGATCCTAACTGGGTATGCTTTCAATGGTACCGGAGCCACCTAATAGTGGATTAGATCGGGATCAGATAAGTGATAAGAAACCCTAATCTAGGGTTAGCCGCTGAGCGACATGTCACGAGCATCGTCCCGGGCTACTTAGAAATTAGAAGAAGGGGATTTTTCAGTGCTCAAACCCTAACCCTAACCCGTGCGACTCAGTGATAACAATCAAATCCGGATCAAAAAGGGAGGGGAAGAACAACCTCACTGGAGCAGTAACCGCCGCCGGCGGTAAGAAATCCAGCCGGCGAACCTTCGGTCGCCGTCGGCTTAGTTGAGCTACGCGCGGGTGCTTGGCACCGCCCGTGAAGCCGCTCGACGGTGGCGTGCTCAGCCGAGGGCGAGCACGCCCGTCGGCGAGGGGGCTCACGGTGGCGCCACCCTTCTCCGCCATGGCGTCGCCGTCGCGTGCTTTTCGGCTGCTGCGGCTGCGCATGAGAAAGGGAAAGGGGAAAGGAGCTAGGGTTTACGGTGCGGCCGGCTCTGTTGATTTTATTGAAGCGAAAACGGCGGCCAGCCGTTAGATCCAAGCCGACGGCCGAGATCGGCCGAACCGCTGGACGGGCCGGCGGAGGCATGCGGTCCGCGGCCGCTTTCCCGGCCTAGGCCCACGTTGCGGCCTGGGGCGTGGGAGGCAGCGCGTGCCGTTTTGATGGGCCAAGCAGGCTGCGTCAAGCCGACTTATTAGCCCACATCAATTAGCAAAGTTCTTATTCTTTTTCCAGAAATATATTTAGCATGTGTATTTTTTTATGATTTCGAATTTAGACAAATTTTGATCAAATGTGATAAAATTTTTAGTGGCAATATTAGACATATTTCTGAAATTGAAAATTAGTTCACATTAGTCACGTTTTCCGCTGCTCAGTAAGTCTATTTGCTCCTTAATTAAATTCGGACCAACGAGAGATTTAGTTATGGGGCAAATTTAAGAAATTAGAAAATTTTTTATAATATTGTTATTTTCTGACCAGCGTTGATTATATCAATATTATAATTGCTTAGTCCATCAGTTAATGTGCATTATTTCTAAATTTTGCCCAATGGTGACATAGATTTAATGCACAGAGGATTGTATGTATTAATACTGACCAATGTTGTTTTAATACATGCAATTTCAATTTCAGTTATTTTCTTAGACTAAGTTTACTCACAATTTTGTATCTGAATTTCAGGACTCACCAACTGGGTGCAGATGGTCCCGAAGCTCAACAGAACCAACTATAAGATGTGGCGTGAGCGGTATGAATTAGCCCTTGTCATGACTGACAATGACTTAGCTCTCAATGAACCGTGCCCTCAGGAACCTGAGGAGCCGGTCATTGCACAGAATGAGACTGATGAAGCGTTTGCTACACGCAAGCGTGAGCATGCGTCAGTGAGGATGTCCTATGACCTTGCTAAGAAAAAATGGGACAACTCCAATAAGAAATGTCTGACATTGGCTAAGGCTACTATTTCAGAGCCCATCAGGGGATCACTGCCTGAGTGCACCACCATCACTGAGTATTTAGAAAAAGTCAAGACTCAGTTTCATGGTACAACTAAGACTCAAGCCAGTGTGCTTATTAGAGAGTTCATCAATAAGAAATACACTGGTGGTGATGTCAGAGAGCACATACTGAGGATGAATACCTTGGCATCTAAGCTCGCATCAATGAAGATGGTTCTCCCTGATCCATTTGTCGTTCATGTGATCATAGCTTCTTTTCCAAAGGAGTTTGAAGCTTTTGTTGTGCATTATAACATGGCACCTGAGGACTGAAACATTAAGAAGCTTCTTGGGCAAGCCACTCAGGAGGAGGAAAGACTTAAGGAATCACGAGGAGACTCTGCTCTCTTCGTGAAGCATAACAACAATAAGAAGTTCTACCATAAGAATGCCAGACCACAAGGAAAACCAAAGTGGAATGGTAGCTCTTCCTCCAACGCTCAGGCACCAAACTCTCAGGGTAAAGTCCCTCAGAACCCTCAAACTCAGAATCCTCAGAACAATAATGGGGCTCAGGACCAAAACAGGCCACAGAACTCACTCCGCAAGAAGCCCTGGCTAGCACCAAATCAGTGCATGTTCTATGAGAAAACAGGTCACATGCAAAAGGATTGTCTTGGTTTCTTGAAGTACCTCAACAAGAATGGTGAGGATTTAGTTACATTTGTAGATGAATCCTTGTATATTAGTTATGCAAAATCTACTTGGTGGATTGACTCAGGTGCAACAATTCATGTTGCCAATTCTTTACAGGGATTCCATATGAGGAGAACCCTGCAAAGAGGCGAAAGAACAATTAAGGTGGCAAATGGAGTACAAGCCAATATCGAAGCCACTGGCGATTTGACCTTAGCATTATTAGATGGTTTTGTACTTAGGCTTTCTAATGTACTCTATGTTCCTTCTTTGCATCGAAACTTAATAAGTGTTAGTAAGTTAGATGATGATGGATTGGCTTGCCATTTTGGGAATGGCAAATGTAAGATATTTTTTAATGATAAATATGTTGGTCTTGCCATCCGACAAGACAAACTTTATTTGTTATCAGTTTCTGAGAATGTTAATACTATATCCGTTGAGAATGAGAAAGTTCCCTCGTCTACGAATGTAAATAGAAAGCGTAAGAAAGTTCAGATTGACTCTTCGAAATTGTGGCATTGTAGATTAGGCCACATTTCGATGGGGAGAATTGATAGATTAGTTAAGGCTGAAATTCTTCCGCCATTACAACTCTCGGAATTAGATCAGTGTGTAGATTGTATTAAGGGTAAGTATGTTAAGAAAGTTAAGATAGATGCCAAACGAAGTACAAGGAATTTAGAAATAATTCACACAGATATTTGTGATCCATTTTCTGTTAAGAGTGTGGACGGTTATGATTCATTCATAACTTTCACTGATGATTATTCGCGTTTTGGCTATATTTATCCAATAAAAGAAAGATCAGAAGCATTAGATAAGTTTAAGATATTCAAGGCAGAAGTAGAAAATCAGCATAATAAGAAGATTAAAATAGTAAGATCAGACCGTGGTGGGAAATATTATGGACGACATACCCCGTATGGCCAAGTTCCAGGACCTTTTGCAAAGTTCCTTCAGGAAAATAGCATAGTTGCCCAGTATTCCATGCTAGGAGATCCTCAGCAGAATGGAGTGGCTGAGAGAAAAAACCGTACCTTAATGGATATGGTAAGAAGCATGATTAGCTACTCCACCCTACCGGTAAGTTTGTGGATGGAGGCATTGAAAACCATCATTCACATTCTTAATCGTATTCTAAGTAAGTCGGTGCCCAAAACACCGTACGAGCTATGGACAGGTAGAGTACCCTCACTTAAGCACTTAAGGGTGTGGGGCTGTCCTGCTGAGGCTAAGATTTTTAACCCAAATTTAGGGAAATTAGATCCTAAGACAGTTAGTTGTCATTTCATTGGCTACCCAGATAGGTCAAAAGGTTACCGCTTTTATTGCCCTGACAGGCATACTAAGTTTGTGGAAACCAGACATGTTGAGTTCTTAGAAGATGATTTGATAAGGGGGAGCAATGTAGCACATGAGATTAGTTTAGAGGAGAAAAGAGTTTATGCCCCTACTCCAATGCTTCAGGAATAATTCTTTGTGCTACCCATAGCTGCTGCACCAACAGTGTTAGAAACTGTTTCTGTGACGATGAGACGCGCTCTACGCATTTCTTTATAATGAGACGGAGTTAAGTGCTAAGCATTTAAGTTAAGTATTTAAATTAAGAATAAGATAAGGTTAAGATAAGTTATTAGAAGAGATCAAGGGGGAGAATGTTAGAGTTTGATCTCTCCTCCTATTGGACCCAACGGCCCACTAGGGACCTTAATCCGCTCCTTGATCGGGGGAGCCCAACCCACCTATGGTTGGAGGGGCCCTGTCACATGTGGTACATAAATAGAGGTGGGAGGCTAGGGCACGGATCACCAAGTTTGACCGCCGCCATTCTCCCACCGAAAAAACCCTAGACCCAATTCCGATCAAAGGGACCGCACAAGTGACGGGAAGCCCTTCTCCGCCGCCACTGCATCCCCTTCTCCGCCATGGCGGACTCCAGCTCCTCAGCGCCGAAGACCGATGGTCGCTACTCACCCCTTAACTCCTTTTACTTTCATGTATCACTAGATTATATATTAGGTCATGTTATTCAAAGGTTGAAATCGATCTCTTCAATTAGCATGGTCTTGATTAGTCACACTGGTAGTGATCCTAACTGGGTATGCTTTCACACACCACTCTCCTCGGACTAGCATATATACCACCACACTCATTCCTTCCATTGTTCTCCCCACCCCACCCACCTTCAACGACGCACACAACACAGCAATGGCCTCCGGTCTCCTGTTGAGCCTCCTTCTCCCATGCTATTCCTTGGTCATCTTGCTCATCCATGTTATACCCCATGCTGCCTCAGTTTCCTTCAACTTCGACTTTGCCACTAGCAACTACGCCTCGGAGCTCAACTACAGCAACGACTCTTACTGGGCTAAGCCTGTGATCGAGCTGACCAAAGCTGACAGGTACGCAGGCATCAACGACAGCGTAGGCCGGGTGTGGTACGCGCAGCCGGTGCCGCTGTGGAACCCCTCCACGGGCGCCGTGGCCAGCTTCGGCACCAGCTTCTCCTTCCAGATCATTTCCGGCAACGACAGCAAGTACGGGCCAGGCGACGGGATGGCCTTCTTCCTAAGCTATTACCCGTCCGCCATTCCCCCCGACAGCTTCGGGGGCACCCTGGGGCTATTCAGCGGCCCTGCCCGCAACGCGACCGCCACCGGCGACGAGCGGGTCGTGGCGGTCGAGTTCGACACCCACTCCAACGGAGACTGGGAGAGCGGCAGCCACGTCGGCATCGACGTCAACTCCATCGTCTCCGTGGCGTCCAAGGACGTCACAGCTGACTCGGATGGCAGTGGCAGCATAACCCTGTCTTCTGGCCTCCCGATGACAGCCACGGTGACGTACCACAACGACACCACGCTCTTGTCGGTGGATCTCCAGATCGAAGGCGCCCCATACCCATACCACGTCAGCACGAACGTGGACATGACAAAATGCCTCCCCGACACCGTCGCGGTTGGCTTCTCGGCGGCCACCGGCGACTTCTTCGAGCTGCACCAGCTGCTGTCCTGGTCATTCAGCTCCGATCTGGAGGCCGCCGTACCCAGGAAATTCCATTCCCAGTTGCCTCCGACTCCAAGCTCGACGGTGAACGCGTCTGCAGCAGCGGCTGCGGCGTGGCCACGTGACAATGGAGTTGGAGGAGCGGCGGAGGAAGGCCCGGCAGGTAGCAAGCAGCAGCACCGTGGGGTCCGTGCGGAAACCCTTGCGCTTGTCATCGTTTCAAGCCTTCTATGCATCGTGGTGATCGCCTGTGCCTTAAAGATGGCTGCTTCCCGCTGGTACGGGAAGCAGCATGCAAGGGGGAAGAAGATAGGCCATGGCCCCCGGCGGTACCAGTACTGCGAGCTGGTGAAGGCCACCAACAAATTCGACGAGCTGCGGAAGCTCGGAAGAGGGGGTTCCGGCGAAGTTTACCGTGGTGATGATGATAGAGGACGGCAGATTGCGGTGAAGAAGCTGACAACCATAGGAACGACCGATGAGGAAGCACTCAAGAGGAGGAGGGAGTTTCAAGCGGAAGTGGAGATCATAAGCAGGTTACGGCACAAGAATCTTGTCCGCTTGTTTGGGTGGTGCGACAGCAGCAATGGCCTCCACCTTGTCTATGAGCTCATCCCTAGAGGCAACCTCGACAACTATCTCTACCCTACTGATGAGAGGCCTCTTGGTCCACCTCTTAGTTGGGACGACAGGTATGGCATCATATTTCCATTATTGCTTACTACTCTGTCCATTCAAATTATAAGTTGTTTTAATTTTTTAGAGTTAAAGCATCTTAAATTTGATCAATTTATATAAGAAAATAATAACATTTAAGATACTACCAAATAAGTATCATTAAATTCTTCATTAATTATATTTTCATAATATACCTATTTAATGTCATAATTTTTTGTGACTCTCTCCATAATTTTGGTCAAACTTATGCTTTGACTCTTCAAGAAAGTAGTATATAATTGGCATGGAGGGAGTATTATATTAAGCAATTGATTTGTTAAGGGTGAGTATAATAAGGATAGTATTTATTTACTATTCAATAAACTACCCTTTTCATTCCAATCTTTCTTCTTGGGTTTGGTTTATGAATCATGGTGTAGGTAATAAATATTTACTATCAAAATAGAATAGTATTTACTATTCTAAGTTTCTAACCGGCCAGTAAACCAAACACAAGTTGCAAATAAATAGTAGAAATAGGAATATTCATAAAACCAAACTCATGATGCAAACTAAGTGAAAAAAAACTATTAGTAGTAGGCACCAACAAACCATTAAGGTTTACTTTTACCCCGTATTATAAATTCATCATATTTGGTTCTTAACTTTCGTTAATAGAATATTTTTGTTTGCTGGAAGAAGAAATACGTGCAGTATGTAGTTTTTCGAGAACTTTGGACAGATTCAGTAAAACTCTTCTTGGATTCACCAGAAAAAGAGAATATGTTGTTGATAAATTTGATTTCAGCAGTTTCATGGAAAGTGACCCTTTGCTATTGATAGCTTTATGATTTAAAAAAACTCAAATGCACAAGAAGAAATGACTCAGAAGGTGCCAAACCCGTTTAGTCATTTCATTGCCCTGCTGTAAAAAAAGGCTCCCTCAATGATTGTCCTTCTGATCTGTAACTCTGTTTTCCCCTCAAATTGAGATAAGGTTGTTACTCCTGTTGCAAGTTATAGTTCGCTTTACCTTTGATTTTTTATATAAGCATAGTCAAAATTAGAGAAACGTGACATAATTAGGACAAATTAAGCTAGAGCGAACTATATTTTGAAATGGAAGGGAGTATGCAATAACTAACACAACTACTGATCATATTCTACTGAATCTAAACATGATCAATGTGTAGGTACAAGATCATTATCGATTTGGGGAAGGCACTTGTGTATCTTCATGGCGAGCATAGCGGGACCAAATATGTGGTTCATGGTGACATCAAACCAAGCAACATAATGCTGGACGAGGAGCTCAACGCCAAGCTAGGAGACTTCGGGCTTGCTCGCCTCGTTGACCATGGGGCCGCACCACCAACGACGAACATTGTCATGGGAACGCGTGGATACGTGGAACCGGAGTTCCTGGAGACCCACAAGAGGTGCAAGGAGTCAGACGTCTACAGCTTCGGCATTGTTCTGCTGGAGATGGTGACGGGCCACGGACCGGTGAGCCAGCCGCTGCGACACCGGGTGTGGGAGCTGTATGGCCAGGGCAAAATCCTTGAGGCCGCGAGCGCGGCGCTGCGGTCCGAGTCCAATGACCGGCAGATGGAGCGCGTGCTCGTCGTCGGCCTCTGGTGCACGCAGGAGGCACGGAGCCAGCGGCCGCCCATCGAACGAGCCATGGGCGCCTTGGAGCACGCCTCCGCGGATGCGGTGTTACCGCCGGATCTTCCTCTGATGTTGGCGGGTGCGCACATGAGCGAGCCACCAGAACAAAGGCTGCAGATCCATGGCGACCTGGCCCTGGTTTCGTCGCACTACTCCAACACTGTACCGGCGACTGCCACCGCCGGCGAACAGGCTTACGGCGGCAGCAGTAGTGCTCTGACCGCCGCCATGACATCCAGTAGTGTTCATCCTTCGTCGGCTACTCACAGCACCAATTACACCACTTGTACTTTGGGAGCGCCGGGTGCCAGCATGCCGTCACTGTAGGTCCTGATGATGTTTTATTGTTATTTATTATGTACGCATGCATGTACTTTGTCGGTCGTGTATTTTTTTTTCATTGTTGGTTTTTAGGCCTCTTTAATATACATTTTATCTTGTTTTTTCTTGTTTTTTTTTTGCTAAATCATCAAATCTGTATTCATTGTATATCTATGACGACGTGGTACTGTGATGTGCAGATCATTCCACTCGTTTTGTTTGAGCGCTGCAGCCTGGTGCGACTCTATCTTATCTTATATCTTACTAGTATATTACCCGTGCTAACGCTACGGTAATGTCTAGAAAGTAAATCAAAGAACAAAAAAAATCAACTAATGAAAGAAACGCAAATCACAAACCAATGGCATTGACATTGTGGTATCTATATAGCCGAAATAAGTTTCATATATCTTGGTGTTGTAGCTATCAGAATATTTTTCCAGTACAAACGTGATCCATCGAAAACTGAAGTTACTGTTATTTACATACACTGAAGGACCTTTTGAAGAGCCGAAACTTCGACCTGCACATCAATTAAATTGAAGACAAGAGGAATTAATAGGAGATTGCATTGAAGCCCATGGTAAAAGACTAAAATACCCAATCTTCACCGAACCAAGGTAAAGAAAAGAATAGTAAATCTAAGCATAGTTCCAACAAATGCAAGATCCCATCGTCAATAAAAACAGTATATCATCAACCATCCTGCAAGCAAAAAGAACGATCCGATATCATTAGTAATAAACTTTGAGAAAAGGAGAAAAATGAACTTGAATTGACATGAATGGACAAAAATGTGTTGTACCAAGACAAACATCTATTGTTGTATGCCACAATAGAAAACACATATCATTGTCTAGCAGAGATTGGTCATTTGTCATTCAGAAAAAAAAAATCAGTTAAATAACATGGAGAAATGAAACATGTCCGAAAAAATTAGCATCTAGACACAATGATGACTGTAATGGACATCCATGCTACATAGCTAAGCGCAGCATTATTGTGTATTAAAAGAAACTGAAAAAATGAAATAAGAAAGGTGAAAAAACTGGATACCTGTTATGTCTAATTCATACATACTGCATTCAATCAAAATGCAATCATTTTTAGAATATGCTGCTGTACTGGATGAATCGTTCTGAATCATTTAAAACAAGTTGTGCATTATACCTTTACTGGCATTTTCCATTCAAGTGTCTGCAGTGAGGAGCTTAGCGTTTTGTTCCAATCAAGCTGCCCAATTGGTTCTCCAAGCTCTTTGTCAAACAATGATTTTCCTAGGGCTCTGGCAGTCCTCTTGACAGGACCCATGCCCTCTCCACCTCCCATGAGCAGAGCAGCATTGTAGAAAGCTCAGGATCCAATTCGATCAAGTTCCCTCAAATCATCCTGATATAAGTGGTTTCATACCAAAAAAAACATTTCAAGTTACAAAGAAAATTGATGACAGCAGAATAGTATTCAGACAAATCAACGCACAGACATATTTTTCTGTTTTCTTGAAACTTGAACAGTAACACTTTTGGGGTATACAACATATTCATCGAACACAACAGGACAAAACCTTGTAAAATGAATATCTCAGCCTTTTGAAAGACACGTATGGTTCTAACTAAAATTAGCAGGAATAGAAATATAGAAACTTTGGATGAGCTAAATGCCTTAACAAGAACTGCAAGGCAGAATGATGGCTGAATCGGAAGACCGAACACGCGGATTTGAGAAGGTTGTAGATTATCCAGTGCTGCCCGCTTGGCAACTTCTTCTGAGGGGCAGTAACATCTGTTCACATCAGCATGTAACCTGCGTTTTTTTTGTTCTAATTGTCAGATCAAACGAACAAATTGCTTATGACAGTTGCAAAGGCTACTCTGTTCTGTAGGCCTTGGCATTTGAGAACCCACAGAGCAATGTGTTGCATGAGGGGGTGGACACTAATTATGATGTCTGTCTTATACTTTTTCAGTCCAGCCTCCACCTTCCTTCATCCATAAACAAGGCATTGAGGGAAAAAAGATTTAAGCATCAGATCATGCGGCAGATAAGACGTGGATCACGGTTATGGTATATAAAATACAATGAAATAAATATATAAAAGGAAATATTAGCAATTCTGAAAGGGCATATGTTACGAAAAATGTTGCACAAGGATAAATGTCGAACCACGAACCTGCGCGCCCTGCCCAGTAGCGCGTCCTGCGTGCAGCAGTAGCTTGATGCGCTCGATCGACGCCACCACGGTGTGCATGACTCCCCCCCATCAATGCCCCGACCACCAGATCCCACTCGAACTCCTGCACCCGCCCCGTCGTCGCCCAATGGACTCCTCCACTCCCGCCCGTGCTAATGCCACGACAACATTTCGTACATAAACACAAAACAAACAAAAGACGATACTATATGTTTTCATAGCTTAGAAAAAAATAAAACATATAAGATTCATCCCTGTTTCTGAGCAGAGCCTTTTCCTTTCTGCATTATTGTTACATCAGCTTTTTCATTGCCGGAAGCAACCAATAACACTGAATGGGAGTGAGGTAGATAGAAAATACAGATTGAGAAAGAAAAATCTTTTACTTGAGCAATGAAGAGAGGGAGATGAGCATGCCTATATGTCTGACTGGCAATCTTCCACTTCTCTATATGCATCCATTCCAACATAGAGGAACAGAACAGTCTTGGAGATATATGACAATGTTTGCAAAAGCGTGCCTGTGGTCCATCCAATTGGTATATTAGTATAAATCCAGACTGCAGCAAAAACACGTCAGCAAAGAATAAACTTAGGCGAAGCTAGAGGCAGAAGCAGCATATTTAAGCCCACACGAAGGAAGCCTTTTTCGGCCGTCCCATCCGGTTGTCCACGAGCGGCTGGCCGAAGCTGCCTGGCCCAGCGGTACTGGTAGGGACAGGCTTTTCGGTGCAGAGTTCTCTTAAGGCCTCGTTTAGATGCACCAAGTTAGAATTTTTTCACTCTCTCCCTCTATCGTATCAATTTTTGGTCCCATGCATGAAGCAGTAAATGTAGGTAAAAAAATAACTAATTACACAGTTTAGTTGGAAATCACGAGATGAATCTTTTGAACCTAGTTAGTCCACGATTGGACAATATTTGCCAAATAAGACGAAAATAGTATTATTCATCTGGTTCAAAAAATTTGCAATCTAAACGTGGCCTAATTCTCTAATTGTTTTTTTTTCAATTTGACCAAGATTTTATTCATATCATATACATCCTTGAGGTAAAAGGTGTGCTGTAGCAGGACCCCTCACTTACACTCATACACGTGGTAACTTACAGTCTTACATATACACAGTTTGCCACGAACTTGAATGGAGTTGGGGAAGATTTGAGCAGAATTTGGGAAGGGCAGCTGAAGAAAAGAGAAGAACGGGTTACCGAGAGGAGTTGGTATTTTAGATTTCTGTTATCCCTTACTGTCGGTGTTTAGAAACTGCCGACTAGTAAATTTAGTGGATTGCGCGTTTGGGTTCGGATGGCTGTGCAAAGAGGACACGAGGATGTATACTGGTTCGGGTAAAATGCCCCTACGTCCAGTTGCGAGCTCCTGCTTGTGTTACTTGCACTGAGTTTGTAGCAGGGGTTACAAATGGTCGAGACCAAGTCTCTATGGGTTGAGGTCGAGAGTATGTTCTTCTGGTTCGTGGGATTGTGATCGGCTTGTGGAATCGTGATCCCCCAGAAAGGTACTGGTCTTTTCCTTTTATAGCTTCAAGGGAAGGGCCAGTCATGCACCAGAGAGGATGGAGAGAGAGAAAAGAGAAAAACAAAAAGAGAGGGAAAGGTGTCCCGGAGCTGTAGTGTTCCCCTTCCCCTGTCGGTGGCCCTGTAGATGATGGGGACATTCCCATGCTGCAGCCTTGCCTGCCACCGGTCCCATACTTGGGCGTCGTGGGTCAATCGTGGCGCTCCATACTGCCCGGGAGGACGGTATGGTCAACGGACTCCTCCGACGGAGGCCATGCTGGAGTTGGAAGCACAGTGCAGAACTGTGGGTATCTGACTGGGGTCGTACGAGGAGTTGGCAACACAGGACCACCTTGGTGACGCCCTGGCAACATGAGCTTCCAGGGATGGCCTATCACAGTTGTAGGCTGCGTGGAAGCACACCTGCCCATAGGGATGGCCTATCACAGCTGCAGGCTGTGCGGAAGCATACTTGCTCCCCTTCTCGTGTCAGGGGCGTTCGCTCGTGGCGGTTGAGGCGGTGCGGGCCCCTCTCGGGACCTTTGCTCCACTCCTAAGAGTGGATCTGACCCCTAGGGGTCGGGCGAAGCAGAGTCCTCTCCTGGGGTTCGGAAGAGGCGGGACTCGCGCCCGAAAGGTCGGGCGAGGCGGAACGCTCGCCTGAGGGGTCGGGCGAACTAGGAACCCTCTCAGTTGGGCTAAACTGGGCCGTAGCTACGCCACAATTATTTTAGGCGGGCTGAAGCCGATGTCTTTTAACTCCTGTCTCATGAGTACCGTAATATTGGTATCCCACACTTACCATCTCTGGTTCTTGGAGCAACTCCTGCAGGTGGGCTAAATGCATCCGTGAAGGCTATTATAGTTATTGTGGCCCAAAAAAGCTACCAAACATCCTTTTTAACCTACCTTCTATTTTTCACTGCTGGCCATCCCGGCCATTTTTTCCGAGCAAGACTCACTTGCTATCCGCGGCGCCAATGGACTCCCGCGCGCGGGCTTCCTTCCCCGCGCGCCAGCGTCTCCCACTCCCGTGTGCGCCCCCTTCTCGTGCTCCTCTTTTTCTTCCCATCCCGCGCTGCTTCTTCTTGGCACCTGGGTCTTCCTCTCTCCACGACGCGGATCCCTTCGAGGTCCTCGGAATCGTGCCGAGGCACCATGTCGCAGGCACAATCAGAAGGGGATTTGATGTCTGCGAGCCACGACCACGGGGACCTGAATTCTTCTGAGCTCCACTCGTTCCCGATCTTCTCGGCGGCCAGCGATTGGGAGCAACAGCAGTTGCCGTCGCCTTGGTTGCAAAGTGCAGGGGTACCTGGGCTGCGGCGTGGAGTTCTTCCTCCCAATGCTGCCCCGCTGCATCAGCCCCCTTGTCTGGCATGTATTCCGGTGAGATCCAAATAGCTAGATCCAATTTTTTTGTTTTTTTAATAATCAGGCCAACTCGAAATGTACATGTGAGCTCAGATGCAATTTGTGAATAGCTATCTATTGCGAGTACCCGTGAATGAAAGCACTCTTGGCAATTCTTGCTACTTTCAGATAGTACAGTTCGACTAGTTGCAGTAAAGTGGAGGTAGTGATTGTGCATATTACAAATTTATTTATTGAACTAGAGTTTGTGTATTTCAGTAAAAGTTTAGTAATTTTTTTCTGTGAACAGTTTGTTAGCCTCTTCCCTGTGATCATCCAATTGCAGAACTGTGCATATAATGAGTGAAACTTGTTCAAGTGTCAGTCTAATTTGCTATCAATACTAGATTTTTATTCTTCAGTTTTTTCAGTTGAAACTCTCTAGCTCTGCAGTCCATTGAATTTAGTCATCTTCCTATGCAGCAAATGGGGCTTTAATTTTTTTTACCACATCTGGACTGCTTCAGTTTTACCTGCTTGTTGAAACCATATTTCAGTCTATAATCTTGATTGTCCCTGTGGTATTTTTTCACAGGCGCCATGGATTCGGAAAGATCTTTTACTGACATAATTACACGGGGTTGTAATCTTGCTGCTTTGTCTGATAATGTCCCAACTCCTAATGAAACGCCAGCATGTGATGAGGCCCTAGCAAGTGTGAATGGGAGTCAGAAAAGGTCCAAGAATTTCAGTAAAGAGGAGTACGAAATGTTGGTCTCAGCATGGCTAAATGTGAGTTTGGATCCGGTGCATAGAGTTAATCAATCACGCTTGACTTATTGGAAAAGAATATATGATTATTTTCATATCAACAAGACATTTGATTCTGACAAATCCTGAACACATGAAGTGCTTGCCGCCGTCGACTACTGTTCGGCACCGCCGTCACACCGAGCGGCCAGGTAGGGGAGAACCGTACCAAGTGGTGTACCGCCAAGGTGTAGGCGTGTGTTGCGACTTTGCGAGCAGACCTGGTGACAGACGTATATTGCAAGCGGCCAAGGAGCAACCGTCAGGATGATGTGGCCCATTTAAATATAGAAAAAGACCATGTGTTAGCTAGGCTGCTGTAGCACTCATCTTTTTTAGGGACTTTTTCTATTTTATTACATGATGGCTAAATCAAGAGATTTAGTATTAGTCTTTTCGGTCAAAAAATCAAGAGATTTAACATTTATTTTTAGCTAACATGTAGGAGTTGCTCTTACACCGGCCTTTATTCAACCGGCACCGCCGTTACAACAGTCTCCCTGGGCCAAGCCCATACACCTACATGGGCTAAGCCCAGTTATCACCAGGTTCGACATAGTTACACTCAAAACACATGGATGCAATACAAGAGATAAATCACATTCAAACTTGCAATATTCGTGAACACTTATTGATTCCCTTCCACTCATTAGTCCTTGTGCGTTCTCACAAATCGAATAAATTCGTCGATATACCTCTCTTGGCACTTCTCGTCTCCAACAACAATCTTTTGCATCTTCTTCGCATTGGCCGCAAGGACGCTCCCACCTTCCCCAGACATGACAGCTCCGATCGACCTCGCAACGCCTTCACGACTGAACGACTTGTCTTCAACCCTCGGCACCGGAACTCCGACCTCCTTCCCCTCCATCAGCCGCGCGTTTATCGCTTGCTCGTACAGGAACGGCAGCATTATGAGCGGCTGCCCAAACACAAGCCCCTCCACGACGGTCGACGGAGCTCCATCCACAGTGCGTGAGGAACGCGGCCACGGCTCCGTGTGCTAGCACGTTCAGCTGGGGAATCCAGCCCATGGCGACGAGCCCGCGGGAAGAGGTTCGGTCCACGAACCCCGGAGGCAGGATGTCGTCGGCCTCGGAGATGCCGGTAGGCCTCTTGAGAGCCCACAGAAATGGCGCCTCGGCGAGCTCCAGGCCGAGCGCAAGCTCGTGCAGCTGTTCGACGGTGATAGGGGGCTCGCTTCCGAGAGCGACGAAGACGACAGACTTTGGCTTCTGGCTGTCAAGCCAACATAGCGGTAGCGCCGTCTTCGTCTTGCCATTGTCGCCGTTTGCTCCTCTGTGGCCTTCTACTGGGATTGGGAGAGATGGCGGCAGTAGGCCGAAAGGGATCACCGGCTTGCCAAAGATGCCTGACAGGAGAGGCATGGATTCGGGCTCCAGCTCGACGCAGCTGCGGCAAGCAACGAGCTTGCATTTCTCAAAGGTTAGTGCGAATCGTTGGGGTATTGATGGTGGCATGGCGTCTGCGGCCAGAGGCGGCAGAGACACACGCGGCACACCAAATTGTGCTAACGTCGTCGCTGAGAAGATGAGGGACAGTACGCAGGGCACCTTGTGCTCTGCAGCAGCGGCGGCGGCCCAGTACTGGAAGCTGTCGACCATGAGCAGGTCCACCTTGCTGTCGTCGGCGGCGCAGGCGGCGTCGAGGAACGCGGAGAAGGGCGCGGCGAGGCAGTCGAAGGCCTTGTAGAACAGGTCCAGCTTCCCGGCTGGGACGTCACTGGTGGCCTCGGTGCCGTCGGGGAGGCCATCGAGGCGTGGAAATGGCAGCGCCACGAAGTCGATGATGAGCCCGGGCGCGACCGGGCGGAGCCGGCTGATGTTGCGCGGGGTGGAGACGAAGGAGACGCGGTGGCCGCGCGTGGCGAGGCGCTCGGCGATCTCTAGGTAAGGGAGCATGTGGCCGAACGCCAGCCACGGGAAGATGACGATGTGCAACGGCCACGGCGAGGCGTCGTCCATGCGGGGCGGATCGGGGGCCGTCTGGTATGGTGGTGGAACTGAAGAGAACGAAGGGGATGATGTACGTCCTTGAGCTACCTGTGCTACTGCCTACTTGTAAGATGCATGCACCATTGTAGGACGTCTCGTCGTTGTCAGCTCCTGTGTGCGACGTGACTATGTGAGCAACGCCACTGCCGGAGTACCTGGTCACCGTGGCCGCCCGCACAACCGCATGCAACGCCTACCCGGGGAAAGCAGCAGCGTCCCTGTCGGCTGCTACGTCAGATCATATCTCATACTAGAGTACATCATCACTCCTAATCTCGTATGAGTGATGATGCACTCACGTTGTTTCTTGAGAAATCTCAAGATAACTAACGATTCCAAAAGGACATCGGTCCAATTGATAATAATATGATTGGGTCAATCATGATGGTGGAACTGGGCCCGCCCACAGAGCTTGTGTGCTTCTGAGCTGTGTATTGCTGAGAGCTTGTCTGTGGTTAACTTTTTGGTCCAATGTCCGGGCCCAGCACTGCAGGGTAAATGTATGAGTCGTGTGAGGTGTGACTGATTTCTAAAACCCCTTTTAAATTTGGAACTATGGAGTGTCTCACTCCTAGTGTAGTGGCAAAGACTTGGAAGTATAGAGTGCACCCAGACACGCTTTCCCAAAGGATAAGGAGTGTAATTACACTTATTTTCCTCGCAAAGACTTGGCAATGGGTTCGCTGTTCGCAGGTCTTTCTCCTCACCAACCACCGGAAGTGGATGCCAGCTTGTGCCCAGCTAAATTCGACGAACTAGCTAGCTAGACTTTATTTTTATTTTTTGAGAAAAAAAATTAGCTAGCTAGACGGCTGCGAGATCCCACTGGCCAGAGCATAGGTGTGCTGCCCATTTCGTTGCACTATTTTCCTAGGAAAAAGGAGTACCAATTGCGGAGACGGAGGGCATGTTTGGTTGCCAGCCACACCTTGCCACACCTAAAGTTAGGTTTGCCACCATTGCATAGGTGAGTGTTTGGTTGATGATTCATGTAGGGCTCGCCACAATCCAGAGAAGCGCTCGCCACAGATTCTACGCCAAAATGTGTGGCGGCCAGTTTCTCCGCCTCCGCCACAACTCTCCTGCTACTCGCCACAGATTCTACGCCAAAATGTGTGGCGGCCAGTTTCTCCGCCTCCGCCACAACTCTCCTGCTATGCGCCTTTGGTGAAACCACCGTTACCCTCAGGTGCTCTCCTGCTATGCGCCTCCGGTGAAACCACCGTCACCCTCAGGTGCGCGCGGGCTTGGCGAGTCCGCAGCGCCCCTTCCTAGCTTCCGCCTTGGACCACGGACGTCTGAATTGAACGGATCGGCCCTGCTATGTTCGGAGGTTGAAGAAGATGGTTGAAAATGAATTAGAAAGTTTTGCAAGGTTCTAGATGCGATGTCATGGACTCATTTAAATAGTGCTAAGCATAAGCTTTTCTATGCGGGTAGATTTAGGAAAACTGCAAGGTTCCCGGTGCAAAATGTGTTTTTTCTTTTATGCATATAAATCGGCTGAAACATCTAAAATGCATAGTAAATCATAGAAAAGTTCTAAATAGCAAATCTGGTTCTGTTAGACTCCTCTTGATTAGATCTATCCAGAAAATACATAATGTTATATATTTTAGTAGAAAAGTTTTGTTTGTAGGAGGTTGCCTAAGATGTTTAGAGCTAAATTCATATCTGTAGTTATATTGCTCCAATTGCTATGTAAATTTTATAGTAGACTAGCTATTCATGTCATGCTTGTACTGATAAAAATTTCAAGTTCATTGGTGCATATATGACTGAGTTGTTAATTTACCTAGGCTTATACTTGTTAAATGATTTATAATTAATAAAAGTGTCTAAAAACAGAAAATGTGTTTACACACACTAATATTTTCTGAACTTGAACACCCAGGTATGCAATCCAAACAGCTACCACAACTTTTTGCCTAATATTTGTTACATGAACCAAACAACCGCCATATTGTTTTTGCCACATCTTAGTTGTCAACTAAATACTTTAAATTTGCCATGGAACGTGGCTAGCCACAAGTATGGTTGGTACCTAACCTTAGGTGTGGGTAGTTGTGGTTGGGAACCCAACATCCCCCCGGAGTAACTCATGCTCGGAGCATAGCGGAGGAGCAGCTGCCGAGCTCGATAGCTTGGTACAGATTTGCTATGAGCTCGGAGCATAGCGCAGGTACTTTTTTGCAGGAAAACAAATGGGGTGTTTGGTTTGATGAGTTAAAGTTTAACAAATACTGTAGCACTTTCGTCTTATTTGATAAAAAGTTTCCAATCTTAGACTAATTAGGCTTAATAGATTCGTCTCGTAAATTACTCCTAATCTGTGTCGACATGCATGCAATTAGTCTACATTTAGTACTCCATGCATTTGAGGGAACATTGATGTGATGGGAGTTAAACTTTAACAAAGCGTAACCAAACAGGCCCAAAGATGAGCTCCGAGTCAGTGGAATACTTTCCTATGGGCTATGGCCACTAGCTCTCTGAACATGCTTATTGCTAATCTAGCCTTCACATCGAGGCAACGTGTCGAGCTTTATTGCTGCAGACACAAAAGCTACTGTCGTCTCTAGTCTCTTGTGGCTCTTGCCCCTTGCATTCTGCTGGCTCTATCTACTTCCACTCTCAAGGCCCATTTTATCCTAAATGAGCTCTTGATCAAGCTAATGTAAGGTTGAGCAAAGGAGGAGATGACTCCTATGACCAGCACTTAAGGCTTTATTTGGATAGAACTTGCCTATTGCGGAAAATAACGAGCAGATGAGAGTAGAGATGGCAACGGGTACCCGAAACCCGAGTACCCGACGGGTATTACCCGATAAAGAGACGGGTATGGAATGAATTTTCTACCCGTGGGTACGTTATTGGACAAAATCCTATACCCATCGGGTATGCGGGTACGGGTGCGGGTGTATACTACCCATACCCGCATACCCGCGGGTAAGACATACCCGCAAAAATAACTAGTCAACCTCAGTTATTTTAGCGCATATAAGTCATGAATTTGGTCCATTGAGACATCCACTATATTTCTAGTAGATTGTCTTTGTTGTAATGATGCTAATAATATTTGTTAGCATGTTTGTAACTTGTTGGAAGCTTAGAATAATTTATTTTTGTATGTGACTATTTGATATTTTTAGGTAATTTTCGGGTATGCTATCGGGTACGGGTTACCCGTCGGGTGAGAATTACCCGGCGGGTACGGGTATGGAACTATTTTTTTACCCGCATGCGGGTACGGGTAACCCGACGGGTAAAGTTTTGCGGGTACGGGTACGGGTACGGGTGGGCACTACCCGTCGGGTATGTACCCGTTGCCATCTTGAGATGAGAGAGATGTGAGTATCCAATAGTTCTGTACGCTTGGGTAGGCTTTCTCTCACTAGTTTATACTGAAAATAATGATGTTCTGAATTAGTCTAGTTTTCTCAAGGATTTGATTAGTATAAAAATGGTCATTTAAAAAAGAAAGCTGCAAGTACAAGTGGCCCCGGCCCTGTGATGGCACGACGCGGTTCTTCCTGCTGCGCGCGGCCTGGGGCGCACCCGACTTCGGTGTTGTTCACTTCTCCGTTCCAACCTAAAATATTTCCTCTTCCACTCATTACATCAAATCTTTCGACGCATGCATGGAGCATTAAATGTAGGTAAAAAAGATAACTAATTGCATAGTTTGTCTGTAAATATCGGGACGAATCTTTTGAGCTTAGTTAGTCTGTGGTTGGACAAATTTTTTCAAATAACAACGAAAGATGCTACAGTAACTTTTCACATACTTTTCACGAAGTGAACGCACCCTTCGTTCCTTTCCCTACCGGATCTTCTGTTTGTATGCTTGGCCAAAATCATGCGCTCTCTCGATGGCTCTTGCAGTCTTGCCACAGAAAATCGCACAAAAGAAATATCTCTGACTCCCGTCACATGTGCCCGGGCCAAGCAAAAACAGAGCAGAAGGCCGAGCAGTGAACTTCCACTCGGTTTCGTCCTCTCCCCACAGCAGAGTCGCTGCCGAGTGCCGAGTGAGCAGAGGCCGGCCGGCCGGTCATTGCTCGATGCTCGATCTGCATAAGCTACTAGAAAAAAGCTCGAGGTGGGTAGGTTTATTTGCTACTAGTGATTATTGGCTTAACATTGCCACAGTAAGATCTGAAATGTTTCAAGAATAATCCATTCAATCTGCTACTGCTTGATGCACGACGTTCTTGCAGGTTGCGCTTGCAGTCCTGTCCCTCCCTCGTGCGGCGGCAGGAACGATGGCCGATCCGGTGGCCACCGTGGAGAAGATCGTCAAAATCGGGCTCAAGATCAAGGCCGCCGTGGACACGGTTCGCCATAACCAGGAGGAATGCCAGGAGATCAGTCAGCGCGCCTGTCGCAGCTGCAGCAGACTGGGATGATGAACGACAGCCCTACGATGAGTGGCGCGCTGGAGGATTTGGAGGAAACCCTCCAGCACGCCCTCGAGCTCGTGACGGCCTGCCAGGAGACGAGCACCCTCCGGCGCCTCATCACGGCTGGGGATCTGTCCAATTGTCCAAACAGCTGTGCCGGGTAAAAGATGACATCTTGAACAAAGTGATGCTGGCGTCCTTCGCCATCAACACCCACACTACTATTGTATTGCTTACTATCCAGGCTGGTGGTCATCGTCCTCATCCCCCACCCCGGCAGCCAGAGGTACCATTGTTTTCTACACTGACAAATTTAAAAATGGTGCTCCCTATGTTCCAATTTTTTTAGTAGTCTTGACTTTTTTAGATTATGTATATCTAGACATATCAAATATTTAGGTGCGTAGAAAAGCCAAGATGACCTGTAATTTGGGACAGATGGTGTACTAATGGATCATATTCTATTGTGTTCTATCTAGTTGCGACACAATTTCATTATACTCCATATAAAAGCTTCATCGCAGTGTGGTAACTAACTATTTTGAAATTTCAGGATGCAGCAGTGGGGATATCACATACTAGTCAATCAACTGATGATTCTAGGTCAGATATGCACTATCCAAATTATAGGTCACTTTGGCTTTGTCCCAATGTCAATTACTAGAGCTTTGTGTCCTTACTAATAAATAATTAATACTTCTGCTGGGTGCCATTGGCAGATCTGAATTGAATGGCATGCAAACTAACTTATTAGCAGGAAATCAGGGGTCCATTGCTGTTGGTAAGACC
The DNA here is from genome assembly GCA_038087645.1 of Saccharum hybrid cultivar R570. Classification (NCBI taxonomy): domain Eukaryota; kingdom Viridiplantae; phylum Streptophyta; class Magnoliopsida; order Poales; family Poaceae; genus Saccharum; species Saccharum hybrid cultivar. Next base: position 4,325,157 of record JAQSUU010000743.1, on the reverse strand, counting down.
ACACCCTGTAGTGGATTGTTTATTCCAGCGTAGTGTCCAGGGCCAGAGTTATTAGGACCGGAAAAAACTGAAACCCAACCCTAGCCAATTTTGGTTCACTTAAAAAGATCAGATTCGCAATCAAACTGGAAAAAAACGTTGAACCACTAGTATTTAGAAACTAACTTACGCATGAAAACCGGTGCATATAGGTCCAACAATTGTCCGGTTTTGACAATTGGAATGTGTCTGTTACCTTTATTTATCCATAGAATTGCTATGATATAGTTTTAAATTTTGTGCCCTGATGGATCTAATATTAGTCTCTTTGCTTGTAATTATAATTCACCATACAATTTCTTTGTTAATTTGGCTCTTCAACAATTTTATAAAATGGCTTAGGAAGACAAATTAGGCCCCATATAAGAGCCCCGAGAACAATAAATGTAACAACTATTGACGAATCCTAAATTTACATATTTCCTTATGCATTTGCTGCTACAGTATTTTAATAATTAATATAACTGTTAATTAACAAACTAAAGTGTCAATTGCACATCGCATCTGGTAGGCATAGCCGCATAGGTATATATATATATTAACATATATTAATGTTTTATATGTTTCTTTATAATAATTGATGTCCGGACATATACCCATTCGGAGGGTTAGCTATTCGTATACCACTATATTTTGGAGGGTTATATTGATGTTTGCCGTTTCTTACGTTTGAAAGAATAACGTGCAAAGTTCATATTTGTACGGACATGACACTAAACTTTGTCATGTTGTTTGCATATCAGGCATAAGAAAGTTCAAGTGGCCTGAGTTGAAGGCCGCTACAAATGGCTTTTCAAATGGCAACCTCATTGGCCAAGGTGGCGACTTCATTGTCTACAAGGTACTTCAGGTTTATAATTTTGCTATGGATAATTTATAGTGTGGTGAATTGCATGGTAAAACACCACTTTTTAAGACTGGTGTATCAATTTGGGCCAGGTTTAAGCATTTGTTGTACTCCCTCCATGGAATTGTAAGTTGTTCTAGCTATTGTAAATACAAGCTTTTGTTATGTACATAGATATACACTATATATGTCTAGGTACATATATTAAAAGCAAAACAACTTGTAATTTGGAATTGAGGGAGTACCCTGCACCAGACTATAGTTCAACAATTATCACTTCGGATCACCTTTTAGTTTTGAGTACAAGTGGACCTAGATGGAAGGCACATAGATAACTTGAGTGTGCCACAAAGGGTTACCGAACTAGTATAACAATAACTGTGGGTGTGATGGACCATTAGCATGCAAAATGTGAAACGAGATAATCATATGATGGGAAAAATGTGATTGGCTGCGGCAGCAGGAAGAACCCTTTCGTCCATAGACTACTTTTTAGGTTCTTCTTGCTTGATTACAATCGACACCGGGTTCCTAAGGAGATATCCTAACCAAATCAATCTAACTTCTTCCCTCATCTAAAGAATGTGCAAATCGGCTAAAACTTAAAAATCATTTCATAACAAAATCAAATCCAAAAATTATGATTCAAAACTATATTATGTATTTTATTTTGGCCAGAACTATAGTGATAAAACACATGTTACACCTTGAATGTTCGTTATGTATTTTATTTTATGGAACCTTTGGTGAATTTTATAGAAAATTGTTAGTGCTCAAAAAATCTTGGAAATATTATTATATAACTTTATGTATATATAAATATATCAATATATTTATATTCATGGTTGTATATAATATGACAATCATGTTACCTGACCTGTTTTGTATCAAGTAACGTAATGGTATATAGAAATCATATTCATGCTTGATCATGGACACATAGAATTATTAAACAATTTATAGATAGTTAAACAGACAACTCATTGTACTAGCCGTATGTTCAATAGTCTGTGTATAAAGTGGAGAAAACTTACAGACAACAAGTCGTCTGTGGGTTGTACATGCCTTAAGAGTTCTAGCATATAGGCTCATTATGTTACTGTGTTTATTCTACAGGGTGTATTAAAAGATGGAAGCATTGTGGCCATCAAGAAAATTAATAAAAGGTGGCCACGCAATTATGATAAACTTCTTCCTGTGGTTTCAAAGCTTCATTACAAAAATATAGTGAAATTTGTTGGATATGGCCATGAAGTCTTGTCTACCTCCGGGGTGCAATTGTTCAAACGCAAAAAGGACCAAGCTAAAGATAGTGAATTTATTTGGGTTGAAGAATATGTGCCGAGTGGAAGCTTACACGAGTTCATAAATGGCAAGTTTACACTGAAATATTGAAACATATTTCAGTACTCCTCGGCTAACTTTTTTCTTAATTGTCTCTGCTGCATATAATGACGAGGTATTATAGTTGGTTATCCGTGGTATCATCATTTGTAATTTGTTGACAGGGTCCCGAGACTCCCAACTTGATTGGTCTTCAATCTTCCGGATAATTGAGGGGGTAGCCCAAGGCGTACAGTACCTACATGAACAACGAGTTTTACATAAGGATGTGCAACCACGCAACATCCTAGTAGATTCTGATATGAATCCTATCATTACTGATTTTAGTATATCTAAAGCGTTGGATGATGTTGACGAGATGATTGAGACCCTTGAAGGCACAGTGTAAGACATCATTCCCCCACACAATCACACAGGCTTCCACGAGTGCGTACATGCATGATTCTTTTAATATATTTCTTTTCCTTGGTTCTCCTTTCACGATGTATTATTTTTATTAATAATCATTCAGGGGATTTATACCTCCAGAACATATAGAACAGGGTATCTTGTCAGTGAAGAACGACGTATTCGCTTTTGGCATGACCCTCCTTATGACTGTTGCCAGTATGCGGAGATGGCCGGCGGATTCACCTTGGGCTGAGCTGCAAGAGGGTCGATGGGTAAGTATTTTGAAGTATGCACGCATGCATCTGCACGCCACAGCTATAGATATTGTACTGTAATTGTTTTCCTGTTGTATGTCCTTCCTGAATACTACGTAGTGTACCATTAATGAAGCTAGTCATGTTATTATATAATAATAATGCTTACATCTAACTTGTCAGGCTTGGAAGGCCTGGGAAGCTGGACGAATTGAGGAGGAGTTTGATCCGTCACTGTTTGACGGGTCTCATCAGCTAGCGGAGATGAAGAGGTGCGTGGAGGTAGGCCTGCTGTGCACTCAACGTGATAGGGAAGATCGCCGCACCATGGCGGATGTTCTTGAGATGCTACATGGCCACAAAGAGTTGCATATCCCAAAGATGCCATCGTGGTTCCAAGAAGATGGCAACTCAAGTCCTCTCTAGTCGTCAGATGGATCCAGAAGCCTGAGAGCGAGATTACTTTCCTGACTCTGCTATAGGAGTACAGTTTAAAGTCATCCTGTAACTATAGAACTGCTAGACGTTTTAGAGGGTGCGCGCGTTGCAGTGCTTTTCTTTTGTGGTCAGCCGTTGTTCGATCAGTGCTAGTAAGCTAGCCACTTATATAATGCATCTTCTGCTGCATGTTAAAATGACACTCTTTGGTAAGCATTCGTTTCTGTCTTTTGTAATCTGCATATAGCTGGCCATCGTGGTGTTAGACAGTCAGAGTTTGTTGAAACCTTCCTGACTAATATGACACTCTTCTATAAATCAGATACAGTAGAGATAGCGAACGTGCATTGAAGCATGTGTTTAGGAAAAAGATTGTCAGTGTTATAAAAGACTAGTATTATATTGTGTTTATATTGGATTAGTTTTTGGAGGAAAACTAGTATTATATTATTACAAATATTGAAGCGCCAAAGCAGTGGTCCAATGGGTCAAACCAGTGAACCAATGGACCAAGGAGCTTGCGAGTCTCAATAACTATGCTTCATGGTTGAATGCTTAGCTGCACGTCTAATTTAAATTGCATTGAACTCTTTATTACTATGTTTGGTCATAACAACATTTGGTATCATGATTCAATAATCTTTGAAATAGAGAATGCTACCCCATGGAGCCCAAATACTAACATCAAGAATAAAATGAAGATGTTAATAAAGGGTCTAGAAAATTATGAGATTAATAAAAAGGAGAATAATCTATAGCTTAGATTAAACTAAAGATCTTATATCCATACAATTAGTAATACTAAATTATATTTCTCAAAAAAAAGTAATACTAAATTATAAAACACTAAATTAAGGTAAAATAGAAATTTAATTTCCACAAGTTGGAAATAACATTGCCTAAATAAAGAGTCCATGAAAATCATAATTAAAAAGGAAAAATTTTGAATTAAGAGGAATGGAAGTCATTGACATGGGAACTCCTCTCAGTGTTCCAGTCGGTGGAGCTACTCTCGGATGAATTTTTAACGTTCTTGGGAGCCTATTGACAATTTGGCTCCTGTGGATACTAGTGCAACATTCCCTATTCATAGATCTGCGCATGCCTTTATCGAGTTAGATACGAAATTATCTATCTTTGAAACGGGTATTAAGGTGGTAGCTCCCTGTCGACGTGGAGGAAAAATCGGACTGTTTCGGGGTGTGGGGGGGGGGCAGGAGTAGGTAAAACAGTACTCATCATGGAATTAATCAATAACATTGCTAAAGCTCATGGAGGCATATCCATATTTGGATTATGAAAAGTTAATATTTAAAATCATCCAAGAAATAGTAGTTTGATTTCCATATGTTTAAAAATACACCTAAATAAAAAGTTAGTGGTTTACCATAAATAAAGTGAAAAATGTCATCACATTTCACTCTATCCTATACATAGACTGTGATTGTAATAGACAAGGTCAATCAAAAGAGATCGAAAAACTAAAATAAGGAATCAAATACATATAGAACAAGTGTGGAAACATATCAAAGTATGAAAATCAATCAATTGTGCAACTAAATTTGGTAATGGTAATAAAATACAAGAAAGCTACATGGAATGTCTATGATAAGTGTTACATCTACACATGAGAACTATCCAAACCATACACCAATGTCTTGTCACGCCCACATAAAAACAAAATGGGACCAAAACACTTCCAGATCAGCACACTTCGTCTACTTCCATGCTCTATGCCTCGGCTTCTTAGCATGACATCTTGCGCTGAGCCCTAATAAACTCATTTAGTCACTCTTTTATGTGCCCCTGGCAAAAAAAGATTTGCCATCACCATTTCTTTCGTGGCTCCAAACTAAACAAATATCATAAAAAGAAACATATTGATTGAATCGTGGCTCCAATCTAACGGCTTTTGTGGCAGTGACCTAGAAAGAAACACATTGCAGTGGCCAGGTTTATGACAAAAACATGAAAAGTATATTGGTTTTTGAAGTTGATCCATTGTCCCCATATGGGCAAGTTTGAGGAGCTCATAAGAGGGCGCAAGAGAAGGTACGTGATGATCTAAAATTTAAATTTACAAGAGGGCTAAGGAATTGAACAATATGGATAGTAGTTAACGAAGCTCACAAAATACTAAAGGGTATCTTGAATTGGCATTGCGAGAATTTGCACAAAGGTGAGATAGGATACGAGTGGGAAAAAAGGAAGAAGAATAAGATAGAAATAGCTTTAAGCCAATGAAGTAGTTGATGATATCTATATAGTCTATGCCAATGATACGGTTGGGGTGCATGGAGATAGGGCAACCTAAGTTAAATGGATAAATACAACTATTAGCAAAATTATTTTCGAGTAAAAAGATCCAAATGTTACTATGAAAAAGCTAGCTACCAGTGGTATTCGCGCAGGTCACCTTGCTAGTTTAAAACACAAAAGGAACATATTTTTTGGCTTGTTTTTTAAAATAAAAATTTGCATGATATGAAATATGATATTACAAAATAAGCAAACATGGACGCAAAAAAGAAAAGGAAGCAGACGATACAATATAACAATCCGATAACAGCATTGTTGAAGGAGGAGCTGGATTTTCTCGTCGTCGGAGGGCCGAGGATGTGTAGCGTCGTCACTACTCACTAGCGTTGTTGAGCGCCATGTTGATGGTGAATCCTAATTCCAGAGCGATATCTACCTTCACGTGGAGGCCGATGGGGATCCAAACTGGTGAAGGAGAACCAGAGAATAGAGATTAGGGAGGAACGGTAATGTTAGGTTGAGGGCGTCTGGACGGACGGATGGACCCACCCCGCGCACGTTATGCCCAAGAAAAAAAGAGGAGCGGGCACCTATTCTTTTTGCGGGCCGGCGCATGAGAGCGTGTGCGGCTTTTCGTTCGGGGTGCATGCAGCGTGGTGGGCCCGTGCATGAGCGTGACCACAAAGAGAGGACTGGTTGTCTGCTGTGTCCACTGCACTGGACCAACCGTCCAGGTGCCTAGCCGCACGCGCCCAAGGCCGCAGGCCTCCCAGCCGCACCTGCCCTGTGCTACTTAGCGCCTATGCCTGCTGCTGCTTGCCGTACTGCTCTTTTCTCTCTGTGTGTTGTCTGTGCCTAGGCCAAAGCTTCCCCTGCCGGCCACGATGCTGCTTTGGCCGACTGGCTTAGGCGCTTAGCCAGTTGTAGGGCTAGCCAGGCCGCTTGCCTGTTTGTGAGAGGGGCACGGGCCCACATCTGAGTGCTGGCCCAAATTTTTTCGTCACTCCATGGCATCGAGCTCCATATGTTTCATGCGTTTTAGATATATGTTTTATATGGATGTTGCATGTGTTTTATCTAGATGTTATATTTGTTACAATGGCTATACACGTTTGTTGCAAATGTATGTTTCAGATGTTTCATCTGTTTCAGACGTATGTTGTAAATGTTTTATCTGGATGTTGCATATGTTTCAGTGGCTATACATATAGGTTGCAAGCATCTCAAAATATTTCATTTGTTTCAGACATATGTTGCAAGTGTTTTTTTTCTAAATGTTGCATATGTTGCAGTTATTATAAACATGTTGCAAGTGTATGCTGTAAATATTTTAACTGTTTCAGATGTATGTTGCAGAAGTGCTTAAAGTTGCAATGTTAGTAGGTGTAGGCCGCGGGCGCATGTAGAGGCGGTCCCTGTGGGCACAACCGTCACCATGTGCGCGGCAAGCGAAGCAGGCGTGGGTGGTCTCCACCTGCAGGCATGGGGCGCGCAACTGCATGTATACGTGCACCAGCATGTGGGGGCTGGCGTGCAGGTGCATCAGTTGCGTGTGGCATGCGAGGATAGGTGTGTAGGCGCAATATTTTTTTATAACTACAGGCGCAACAGTTGCATGCAGGTCAACAATTGCATCGGGGTAGATGCAGCATGCGGGGCAGGCACAAGCATTCGGACGGGGGCTAGCGTCCGGATGTCCAGGCACTGGCCACGCCCAAGGAGGAAGGGTCAATTATTCATGCCCAAATAGATCCTCGGATCAGAAAAACCATTTTTGGCCAAAATTTTGTCCCCCCTAAATCTCTAAAATTATAACCCTCCAAAACAAGGAACCAGCGGTGGATATATTCGGTTAACAGACTGCTAGGGCGCCATCGCCACTGCAAAAAGAACTGCTGTTGCTCCTCGCCGTCATCGTTACCTCCGCCTAGGGCCCCTCTCCTTCTTTCGCTTCGATGTGTCTATCGGAGACAAGGAGAGGGGACCCATCCTTTTCCCGCGTCCTTTTTCCGTAGTTTTCTAGTGTCTTAGGGTTTAGTCCAAATAAATTTCCAGCGACATCAGATGATTTCCGATCGGGATCGTGTGTCCTGTGATAACTTCGGTGATTGTCATGACGAGATCGTCGGGCGTCGATTTCATCTGGAGGCAGCCAATTTGTGGCCTTTATCTGCAAGGGTGGGGTGCTTCTAGGAGCCCCCTACAAGGATAGCAACTCCGGGTCATCGATCTCATCGGCGATGGTCGGGGAGAGGATTTCAAAGTTTCGAGGTGATGTATTTGCATCCTATGTCGTACGCGATGATGCAACTGTCAATATTCTTTCAGCGATTTAGATGCGTTTTAGACCAGTTCCAAAGCGTTGGAGCTTGTGGCATGATCAGTGTTTCGGGGTTGGTCATTGTATTTGGCATAAGAACTGCATTTTGGCTCCGACGTTCGAGGGAAGCCATAGTAGAGGAAGACGATGGAAGAATATGGATAAATTATCATGTATTTTTTATTTCAGGTTTTTTCATGTGTAATTTGGGAATGTACTGCGCCAAGATTTAATATAAGTCCCGGGCCTCTTCCCTTCGAAAAAAATGGAACGAGCAGTACTCACCCATGGCCACGAGGTAGCCCTCAGATCAGACTCACCATAAGGAAAAAAACAAAAAAGAAAATCCCAAATCCATAGCTTTGCTTCAACAATTATATGACCACCGACCGAACAAGACAAAAATCAGGGTCTCACTCTCACTGTCATGTGAAGGGAAAATCAATAGCTGAAAATCAGGGTACAAAATCAATAGACTAGCTATTGGGACGGGGAGAGAGAGGATATACTGGGAGGGAGAGTGAGAGATGTAAAAGAAATAGGATGATGGGATAAGGAAGCGGACGTGAAGTGAGAACAAACTTAATTGTATTGGAAAGAAATTTTGGGTCAAGGATAAATGGATCACTCCCGGTTGGTAATACAATCCGGCAGTGATAACTATTATTGTCAGGTAATATTTCCGACCGATGATGTTCATTATCTATCACTGCCGATTGATTTTAAAATCTGGTAGTCATAGGCTTGTTGCTTACGAACCGGCAGTGATACCCCTATGACTGTCATTTTAAAATTGTTTAGTAGTGATGGGTTGATAGGGATTGTATGTTCTGCAGCAGTGAATGCAGTTAATTGCCACATGTACTTGCTTTACATAATGGTCAAATAGATGTCATTGGCTTCCTCCTTTGTCCTTTCAAGAGGGCGAACCAAATGAGACCCTCGTCAAGGACAAAGGCAATGTAGGGCACAGAATTGGCATGAGAAATAATACAGGAAGGCAAGCTCAAGGACACACCGTCACATTATCAATCCACTCGACTTGAAATCCACATGCATCTAGTACCAAATCCATTGTTCACATGGGCACACAAGCCAGAAGCAGATGTAGCCTAACGGCAGGAACAATATAATGATGTGCATAAATCGGCCAGTCAAATCCTAATACTACAACAACCAGGGCACCAAACAGTACATACTAACCAAACAAGTTTATTAGACTTATCGATATATAGTAAATTTTCTCTCATTTCCCAATAATTGTCCTTCATCATGGGTACCAGCACAAGCATTCCAATGGAGATACACAATGCATGTAGGTAATTATATATTCCTACACCCGCCACAAATCCCACCAGTGGTTATAAACCATGAACAACATTGCCACCAAGACGCCGAGGGAAAGCAGCAGATACACCACCATGTACATGTCCTACATACAAGAGTTCCACAAGCGACCACAATAGAGAGTATTAGAAAGTACTTCAAATAAATACTATGCTAGCTCTAGCATGCAAAAGAAGATGGGAACAGCTAACAATTGAAGCAAATATGCAAATTGTATGGATGGAATATATATATCCTTGACCAACAACTAGATTTTTTTTGAAGGGTCTCCGGGGGGGATTCCCCACCTGAATATATTGCAATGGAGTGGTAATATAAATTACCGCTCAAAAAGATACAACAGAGAACACACACTTACAACACAACACCACCAACAACACACGTGAGAGAATGGAGGACAACCACAAAACACAGAAAGGGGAACAAAGGACTCCCATGGTAAGCATGAGTTGTTCACCAACTAACACCACCACCAGCGGCCGAACTCCGGCGACCTCCACTCCAACAGCGACTGTGAAGCTTTGAGTCAAAATGACAGACGACAATCGTGATTACAATGTCTTGAAGCACATCTAGGACCCAGTTGACGCCCACCAACGCCCATTGAGGGTAGGAAACCACAATGGAGGGAGGGCCGACAAAAGGGGCGCGAGGAGATCCAGGAGAGGGGATCATGGTCTTGTTACCGGCATTTGATGAGACAAGGCAATCAAGGATCATGGAGAATGGCAAAGCTAGGACACAGGTGGCATAGTTTGCAAGTTAGAACTTGTGCAAAATCATTAAGAGGGGGATGGTTGGGTCATCAGTGTGGTGGGGGTGCAAATGATCTCCCAAGCAATGCCTCCAGGAAGATAGTGACATCAAAAGATGCCACAATTTCTTGTTCAGGATCACCGGATTGAGTTTTCACCCGGAGAGCAAACTTAGCAAGATGGCAGATGGAGACTCAATGACGTCTCCAAGAAGGAATATGATGCACAATGGGCGCCATCATCGTCGGCACCGGCAACAAGCCGAGCAAGACTTTCGTCTAGAATCCATTGTAACAACAGTCACCTATGCCATCGAGCAAGATTGGGCCCTGAGTGGATCTTCGTCCTCCCCATTGAGGCAGACCAGGCCCCCATCGTCCAGGACCGGCCGAGGAGAGCAGCACAGGGGGAAGCTGAAGCACGCTCATGACCGACGCCGGCGCGCTGCCTAAACGGCGCTCTATCCTCCCCGTAATAGGCAACGAAGGCTCTCAACAGCCATGGAACAACCAAAGAGAGCGGCACAGAGGGGAGGACACCTATGGCACGCAGCCCCGCCGCCGGCAAGCCTGCGGCCAAACTACGCCCACCGCGCCGCTGCTAGGCCCCTGCATACGAATACAAAGAGGAAACATGGGCACGCTGCCCCACCGCCGGCTCGCCCGTGGCCGAACTGCAGCCCCGTCCAACTCTACAGCAGGGCCTTTCCCAGATCTGGCCCGAGACGGTGGCATGTGGAGCTATGCCCACCCTCCAGGACGACTCGGCGCGACGCCATTGGTTCCCAAGCGGATGTCACACCCATTTTTAAGGACAAAAATAGGATGCATAAAAGACTCATGTGCGCCCCAGAAAACAGTCGCACACATAAGTTGACAAATTACAAAGTATCATCACAGTGCTTATTACATAACGAATAAGTATTTAAGACATAGTCTTGAACGATAGGTAATAATAACTAATAGTAATTCTTCAGCGGAAACTCCACACAGGGACACGGTTGACTGGTTGACACCAAGACTAGTACTCATTCCGATAATCTTTCTCTATATCTTCATCTGTTATGGTGGAAATAGCAAGGGTGAGTCCATGTCGAACTCAACAAATATAACACAGGGTTCATGAGGCTCAAAAAGGCTAGACATTGTTTAACTGCGTTTAGCTTTTAATCATATATTAGCAATTGAGTAGCATCAAGATAAAACCGCTTCCCATTAAAGAACCAATGATCAATTGTAATGAGGATAATGAATAGCATTAACATGAGCAAATAATAATCAACAATAATTTAGCATGATATAACAGTTATGATCAACTATTCCATAAGAATCCCCAAGGCCGCTCGTATCCGTGAGCACGGCTAGTATACCAGTTTTTAACTCTGCGCAGAGGTGTACACTTTCACTGTGAGTCATGATTTCCAAATGAGTGGGGAGATCAAGCCCAAACACCCGAGAACCATATAAAGCCACTCAAAAGTTCGTCTAACAAGTTAGAGCCATTAGATTCACTCGGCAGACAGATGTAGAACCCCCTTCCCTGTGGCACAACAACCGCAGCCTATACACACTAGGCCAGGGGCTCGCACTACACCCAACGTGGCAAGCCATTCTTACGCCATTTAAGGTAACCTCTAACAAGCTAGAAAAGGTCTCTTGAACAACTAAAGCCAGAGCCATATAGCCCTCACAGCTGTACTGTATATCCCGGTTATCACTTACAGATAAGTCCTTATGGAGAGAAACCAGAGCATCAAAATAATACACATGCTCTAGCCCCCTTTTAACAGTAATAAAATCATCTTAATAGTTGATTGCTTAATCCATTAATCAAATTACAAGATCATTGTTCTTAGTTTAAGCACTAGCAGTAGCTACCCATATGCATTCCCAAGGTTGACAAGGAATCAAGATATCAATAGCTAAGTTATAATCTCTAAGGTTGTCAAGGTAAGCACATGCATATGTATGACAATTCAATGTATAGGTAACAAGGATAGTCCTGTGTTATACTTGCCTTGATCAAAGCTTTCCAAGTGATACTGCTGACTTGGCTCAAATTAATACTCCGAATCGTCCAGATACTGCTCACCTTCTATACTCGATCATCAATCAACAACACACATGCATCCAATCAAACAAACACGAAGCAAACAAAGAGATATAATTAGAACAGTACACCAACAGTAGCAAAACAGTAATAAAAGTTTATAAAACTCTTCTACATGTTTCTACGATCACACAGACGCAAAGATCACCAAATTCGGAGTTAAAACGTGAAAGTTATGAATTTTCTAAGATTTCCTATAGATAAATAAATACTTAATTATAAACTCGAAAAATAAATTATCAAAACTAACTGTACAACTACACTAACATATAGAGCTCGCAGATACGAACCTAACGCAACTTGAACGGATCAAATCAGAGTTAAAACGAAGATTTTATGACCAAAACAATCCTAGTGGCAAAACTGTAAATACCTAAAAACGTATTTTTGATTTAACCGAGAGAAAATACGCTTTCAAAACAAGGAAACGTATTTCAGATAATACGCTAAGGACGGCGGGTTCAATTATTAAAAAGTCCAGGGGCTCTTTAAGAAGTTTACCCCGTGAAGGGGTATCTTTTAATCTCGGCCCTTGATTTCAAATCGGACAGCTCACGTTCATCTTCAACTCCACAGTGCTCACCCGGTCACCTCCCTCAAGTCCGGCCGGCGGCCCCCCATGGCCGGCGGCTCCATCTCATCGGAGATGGCGGATTGACCCATCTAGACCACCGTTCGACCCGAAACTTGATCCAAACGGTAGAGAAGCTCCGTGCGAACTCAACTAAGCGGTAAATACTAGCTACGGTAGATTGAGCAAGGCACGCGACAAGAGGAGGGCGGCGGCGCCATTACCGACTCGTCGGTGATCTTCAAAAGCTCGATTCGAAGCCTCTCCAACCAAAAGAAAAGCATGAGAAGATAGAGGAGAAGAGTGCGGACTCACCAATGCAATGAAATCGGCCTCGAATCCACCCGACGGCTCCACCCGCGTTCAACCGACACCTCCAACTACCTCAAACCCTTAACCTCGATTTCTTACGGTGGAGTTCACGGTTTAGATGAAAAACGGATATAGGAAGGTCAAGGCGTCCTATTTATAGCTTCTATTGGCCGTGTTCGAGTAGAATTCCCCGGGAATCACGAAGCCGATCGTCGTCGTCGTTTCCGGTTTGGAGTCCAGAGCTCTCACGGAAGGTAGGAGACGACTGACCACCGGGCCCCACCGGTCAGCGGAACAAGGAGGGCGCGAGGCTCGTCACCGATACTGGGCCGGCCACCCGATGTCGGGCGCGGAGGAGGGAAGGCGGCAGCGGCCCACCGTGCGGCCCAGGCGGGGAGGAAAGCAGGCCGGCGGCTGCCAGGTAAAAAGGTAAGTGTTTCCTTTTCTCTTTTTTTTTCTTTTCTACTTTTCTTTATTTACTTGTTTTCAAACTATTTCAAATAGAATTCTTCAAACCAATTCAAAATAAAATAAATCCACTACACAAAAGAAAATAAATGCAGCAGCATGAATGCAACACCAAATAGTTTTCAAAATTTCAATTTCCCATTAATTGTTATCTAAATTATTTGAAACTCATTAATTCTAAAATTTAGAATTTTTGGGTGTTACAGCGGAGGTCCGTACTCCCCATTTGCCAGAGACTGGTAGAGCCGGGCACATGGGAAGAGGCACCCTGCAGGTACCGCGCCAGGATGGTGCGTCGGCCGCCACCTCGCCGCATAGGCAGCGGACATGGCCTGCCAGCCGGGGCTAGTGGAGCTAGGCCCAGGCTCACGGATCCGGCGGAGGGAGCGGTGGATCCGGGCCTGGGAGGCCGGGTCCGCATCATCGGTCGCCGCAGGTAGCCGGAGACAGGGAGAGGAGCGTCAGGCGGTTCCGGTGGTGGAGGTTGTGGATCCGGACTCGGGGAGGCGGCATCCGCCGTGCCGGTCGCCGGAGATAGCCAAAGACGGGGAAGAGGAGAGCCAGGCGACGGGCGTGTTCCTGCACGAAGAGCTCGCGTTCCGCTGCAGGGTGAAGAGCCTCGCCACCACCATCCTAGGGAGCCGCGCAGGCTTCCCGGCAGCTCCCTCTGGCGGCAAGGGGAGGGGAGGACGTGGAGTTGGGGTGGCGGTGGCGGCTAGGGTTTCTGCCCGAGCCGCCCTTGTGGGTGGGTGACGCGGGCATCTTTGGGGTCCTTTGATGCTGATTGTGAAACTACCATCCTTGGTCAACAATGGGGGCCCAACAGCTAGATTATAGATGCAGGAAAAGGTTCAGATGTCAATTAAATAAGGACATTCTGTATTTCTACCACATAACTTGATGTATCAGACAAAGATCTACCATGATAAAATAGATACATTGCAATAAAGCATCTAACCTTTAGCTCGTTCACATCATTTTCAGAATGATGATGTGTAACCTGCATCGGTGCTTGCTGCAGTTTCTGTGATTGCTGCTGTGCTTTGAGCTGGAGCTGCATTTCACGTAGTAGCCTTTGCCTGTGCTGCATGGCTTCATTCATTCTAATGAGCTCCTCCTGTTTCTGCCGCGGCAGCTGTTCCAATGAGCAGTTTCTGCTATTAGGCTGCATTGTACTCGTCCAATGGGGATATGATTGTAGCTTGATGGGCGAAGTGCTTTCCTGTTGCAATGCACCACTCACTAAACCATGTTGAAAAATTGACTGCTGACCAATTGATTGCTGTTGCTGTTGTCGCGAAACAAGTATAGGCTGCTTAGTTGGAAAATATGGGACTGTGCACTGTCCAGCCCAAGGCTGGAGGCCAGAGAACATCTGTAGTGTCATGGGTTGCCGTGTTGGTAGCACAAGTGTTGGATGCAACAGCGATTGCTGCTGAACGTGTTGTTGCATAGGTGGCTTCTGTTGCTGCTGAAAATGCTGTTGCATCAACATTATTTGCTGCTGCTGAAATATTAATTTCCTTTGCGCAGCAGAAATATCTTGTGGATTACCTTGTGTGAAACCTTCGTTCATAGTGTTTCGAGGCACGCCAGACATAACCTGCAGTGTAGATGTCTGGCTGAAAGCTGGCATGCTCTGACCAAGCATAGGGAGAGAAGCAACTTGCTGAGACATAGAAGTCACTGATAAGTGTTCAGGATTACAACCTGTGGAAGAAGTCCAGGTGTTATGTCTAGTAGAAAAACATATATATTGCTGCATGTCAGAACAAGGACGTGCTCAAAACTGTGACAGGCACTAAGCGCAAAAAAGAAACATGTTACAGCTGTGCATTAGTAAGATTGAAACAGGAGTGAATATATGCATTATCTGAAAATGAAAAAAAAACATGTATAATGGAAGACATATGAGAAACTAGCAACTGATTTCAGAATTAACATTGGTTCCTTTGAGGAACCTGAGAATCATAGTGCATTAGTTTTATCTGGCCAAAATGTATGTATTATATTACCATAATCTGAGGAACCGATTGAAGAATCGAAGATGGTCCAACTTCGTCCTAGCAGGCCACACCTATAGCAAACTGGCCCATGGGTCTACTTCAGTTCATAGACTGGCCAGCCAGGCACGCGTGGTGTGGTCCTGCTCGGGCCACAACTGGAATGCTACAGTGTGCTCGTAGCCTGTGCCAGCCTAGTTATTTCGCTAATTCTCGGAAGCAGGCATCCGTCCCTTCGGACGCTCTATTGCTAGGCCACGACGTCAGCCCAACGACCGAAACTTATCTGCTCGTGCGCTTGCCCTGCAACTATTCTAAAAAACTCACCTTACCGTAACGCCGTGACAGCGCTCCGCCGTGCCGCCTCGGTGACCGCGCCTCTACTCTGCTGGCCGGCATCTACACCGCGCCCAAGTGCAGCAGCCGGTCTTCCTCCCTCTTTACTATGCCTCCCGCCCGCGGAGGCCCTCTCCAGCGCACGGACCCGCCACGGTCTTCTCCACCAAACCTGTTGTGGCCTTCTCCATCGAACTGGCAAGCTCTACACCGGTGAACTTCACATGCCAACGAGCCTCCATTTGCAAGCAGCAAGGAGATGTCGAGCTGAAAGAGCATGTTGCAAGCCTATATTTCAATTGTTTCAGATGTTTCATAGTTATATTGCAAGTGTTTCATATGGATGTTGCAAAAGTAGATTGAGATGTTGCATATATTGCAATGGTTGTACACGTATGTTGCAAGCTTCTGTTTCCAATGTTTCATCTGGTTTTTCAGACATATATTGCAAGTGTGTTTATTTGCAAGTTGCATATGTTTCACACATATGTTGTAAGTGTTTTATCTGGATATTGTGTATGTTTTATAATGGATTCTAGTACTTTTTCAAGTGTTTTTGTAAGTGTTTCAGACAGATGTTTCAAGTGTTTTATCTGTCTTCAGACGTATATTGCAAGTGTTATATTTGGATGTTTTAAAAGTAGATTGGATGTTGCATCTCCCTCCTCGCTATCTGCTGCCTCACCTTAGTGTCTCCTGCTCCAGGCGCCGTCTGTGCATCCGAACCACAGGCACAGCGGGTGCTACACCCTCCCCCTCTTCGTGATGCTGGTGACATTCGGAGCGGTGCGGGCCCCTGCATGAGGTGCACGAAACGGACCCGGACGTCCGGACGCTAGCACTGCCGTAGTTATTTGCATGTCACAACAGCAGGCCTTGGATATATCAAGCGCTTGCACGTCGTCTAGTACAGAGTGCAACCACGATACCTGGGATCAAAGTATCCTTGTTATGTTGCTGCCCTAAACCGTTTTATCTTTATTCGTAGGACACACATTGCAATAATTGCCAACACACGGACAAGCACGTCGATGCACACGTCGTCGTCCTCATGGTGGAGGGAAAAGTAGGTAGTTTGATTTGGGTAACATGTGTAATTGTTGATACAAGTGATTGGACAATTGATCTTCTATGGTTCTTGGTGCTCTGTCGCATGCATGCTCACAAGCCTGCGACTTGTAAGTCATGAGGAACTGTCGCGGAACCGATAAGAGGAGCATAGCAGAATCGGATAACATCGAGATCGGGTTAGGATCGTATAGGACGTTACTGTTCCATCAAATACCTAGTCAAAATAGTAAATAATTGAGTTCGATAAATAAAGTATATTGTCATTAATATTTAATTGTTTTTATTTATTATAAATTTAATATTACATAGAAAAATTAAGAAGCAACCGATAAAGGAGGCTTGAAATAGATCTCATATAAGGGCCTATTTGGATTCTCATGTCTAAACTTTAGTTGACTAAAGTTGAATACTAAAACTTTAGACCACTTTTAGCTCATTTGTGTGTCTAAAGTTTTATGAGATGATCTAAATTTTAGACATAATTTTAGACCTCCTGCCTAAAGAGCTAAAGTGGTCCATGCAATCCAAATCAGGACCTAAATGTCAGGTGACGAAGCGGACGTTCCTGCAAGCCCATGGGACTGGGATTGTGCGGCCCAGGGCTAAGGCCCATTCGCAAGAACATTGTGTGATATAAGATACTTAAAACATTATAAAAAAACATAGACATTTCAATTGACCAAAAAGTCAAAAAAAATCCGTTTGAAAACTTGGATTACACAATTTTAGAAAAAATAATGAAAACCAAATTTTCCCATTTCAAAGTGCAAAACTATATTCTCATGACGAAATGACATAAGTATCAATTTTTGTCAAATGGTGGTATGAAAAGTATTTATTTTCGTTTACTGAAAAAGAGAATCCATCCGCATATGATTTATCGTGTATAGTTTAGATCTCGTGCTTTGAAAGGACATAATTTATATTTTAGTACAACCATTTCGTGAAACTAGTATTTTTGTGCCTCTATAATTTCACACTTTGAAATGCCAAATAGTTTTTTTTAATTTAGTATGTAATGCCCTTTTGTCTTTCTTGAAATGGCAAAAATTGATTTTGATAAACTAAATTTCGACAAAGCTATACTTTCGTAATTTTGTAGTGAACAGTCTTAAAAATAAAAAATCACGTGCAATTTTTTTTTGTGAAAGTTAAGTTTTTTTACAACAAAAAAAAGCACGCGGAAGTTGGCTTTGGGATTTTCTGACCTTCCTTGCCGTCAAAACCGGTTGCGGTAGTTGTGGAGTGTGGTGGGCCTAGGGATAAAAATGGAACAGAAATATTTCGAATTGACCGTTTTTGTTTTCTATATTATGAACCGTTTTTTAACATGAAAAATTGTCAGTTTCAATTGATTTCACAACCATTTTCAACTATTTTTTGTACTGTTTAATTACTAAATGTAGAAATATCTCGAACCGACCGCTTTCGTTTTTCTATATCGCAAGTCAATCCACCGTTTTCGTCCTTACTGGCCCCATTCCAATTTCTATCCAATCATGCTTGCCGCTCGCTCGCCAGAGGTCCGCCGGCCGCCGGCGCCGCTGAATCGCCGCCTACTTCGCTCCTCTCTCCAGAAATACTGGCCGCGCCACTGCAGCAGAACGGCGCACGCACGGTTATGTCTGCCACTGCCTAGTCGCCGCGCGGAGACGGGACGAGAAGGAGAAAGCGAACAAGGTAGCGCAGCTGCTGCCGGAAATGGCAGAGCGCGAGGTGTCGTTACGGAGACGCCATGAACTCTCAGACCTTGTTGAGGGAGAGGTGAGAATGCTTGGACTGGATTTCGGCGGTGTGCGCTCTTATGGTCTGAGGTCTGTGTGCTGTGCCGGCAGAAAGGCGGGCGCGTGGAAGGTGTTTGCGAAAATGCCGCTGCCAGTGTCAACCTCCTGGAAGGGCTGGGACGCAGGCGGCGCCCTCATCTCGCCACTCCATCAGCACGGTGAGCCCCTTGTCCGGCTGTTTAGCATGTTGCACAGTGCGCTGCGAAACCTGCAAGTGACCCCAAATTGGATTGGCAGTCAGCTGGTGTCACTGTGTCAATGTCGATGGAATGATTCCTTTTTAATTTCAAAAAAAATGTCGATGGAATGGCTCTAGTACTGGTGCTTGTGTAAATTCCGCAAGAAGCAGTCAACTGTCCCCTGAGACGGGGCTGGGATATTGTAGTGAGACCCACACGTTTGTGGAACGACAACCTGTTCCGTGGAGAAGAGAGCCCTGCCAGTTTTCGTTCCTCTGGTTCAGTCTCTGCTTTCAACAAAATTTGGTACCACTCGTGTAGGTCAACAGCTGGGATGTGGACATTCAAACCACACCAGTGGAGCTTCCAGTGCATGGCGACTTGGTCACTAGAAGACAGTGAGGCTGTTTGGTTCTCAGCCAAACTTTGCCTCGCCATGCATGCCCATGCCACAAAAAAGTTGGCTGCTGTTTGGTTGATGTGTCAGTTGTGGTAGCCACACTTTTTCTCAGTTCATTTTTGTGCTCATTTGCGCCACAGGTGTGGTGGCCATTTTCTCCACCACAACTCTTCGGCGCCACCACACGCTGGTTGGCTGGCATTGGTTGGGAACCAAACAGTTATCTTTTGAGAAAATTGGCTGGGTGCCACAGGTTTTCTGAACTTCTTGCTTTTAGTTATGGTCAAAGTCAGTAGCTTAACTTATCTTTTGAGAAAATTTAGCTCCCAGGTACTTTGGCTTCATTTCAAGCTTGACCTTCTTCTGGGATCTCTAAGGTAAATCTGAGAGGAAACCAATCCCAAAGAGCATGGCACTCTGGAGTGGTGTGGGTCAGGTGGCAAGCATGGCACAGCTTGCTGGGGTTGATGCCTATGGGCTCATCTCCATGATAGTGGAGGCTGCAAAGACGGTTAAGAGGAACCGTGAGACCTGTCAGCTGCTGGCACGCCGTGCAAGGATGATTGGGGACCTTCTGCAGCAGCTCGAAAGGACACAACTGATGCACCACATGGAGACGAGGAACCCAGTGGAGCAGCTGGAGGAGACGCTTCGGCACGCGTATGTTCTCATCACATCCTGTCGCGACAGTAGCTACCTACACAGCTTCTGTATGGGAGGGAACCAGGCTGACCAGCTTCGCGAGGTGCAGAATGAGATCACCTTCTACCTCCAACTTTTCCCCCTTGTCAGCTTTGTCGACAACACCCGTACATGGGAGCGGCTTCTGAGCAGAGCTTGTCCTTTGTGTACAACGGTATGTATTTCATCGTTTTGAAGTTTATCAGACTTTGTTGTGTTTCAGAAATGCTAGTTTTTGCCCTAAAGAAAAAGGACCAGTGTTTCTAGTGAATGGCATGCTCAAATCTGTTTCTAAATGCAAATTTCATCTTTTTTTTTGGTTTCTTGCTGATTGTGTTAGTCACAGACTAGCCTACTGAAATTATGATCTTACACAACTCAAGTCTCAAGATCATGCAACTGCTGGAGCCTATAAAAGTTATAATAAAAATATAATTCAAAAGAACTTATATAAGCAGCATGTACAATAGCTACCTATTATGTCAAGGGAAACATGTGAGTAAATCTTCATTCATCATGCTTCGTACTAGAATTAGGATTCAAAATGTCGATGGAAGTTTGTTGCTAGAATATTTGCTACTCCCTCTATTCCAAATTATAAGACATTTTGGCTTTTCTAGATTCATAGCTTTTGCTATGCATTTGATATAGTGTATGTCTAAATACATAGCAACATCAATGTACCTAGAAAAGCCAAAACTTCTTATAATTTGGAATAGATGGAGTAATTGCTTTGATAATAGTTTCTAAGATATAAGTGATGCAGTTAGGCACAAAGGATCTTATCTGTCATCTTTTCTTTTTACATCATAAGGGAAGCACAGATGAGTTACATGCAGCACACTATGTTGAAAATGGAGACAGGTATGGTATCCCTTTTCTCTTATCAAAGTCATGGACTGCCTTCACTTGTGCATTCAGACATTGCAAACATGATTCATTTGGCTGCCATATATTTTGTGTGTAGACTGGATAATGCACTAAACATTATCACTGCAACACCAGATCTGTCTTCATATTAGTTATAAAGCTCTAATTAAGGAAAGGACTGTAAGTCGATGTGAAAATTATGCAGTATCTTTGCAAAATATGGCCAAGTGTACAATTCTGGTGCTGATGCTTAAGCCATTCAAACTCTTCTAACAACAGAGTTACCATGTGTAATAGTAATACTATCCTGATAAAGAAAATTGTGAACTCATCCACCGTACCTGCAAACACAAATGGAAATTGCTTTTTAACAGCCAAAATCTTGAGTTCCATTATTGATATAGCCCATAATGTTTAATATATGCGCTACCATGTCAGGCTCAGATCAGAGGCCCGCAAGGCAACTAAATTCAAAAATATAGGAAGTCATCCAACCCTAAAACCTGACGAAGAGCAAACAGAAGGTATGCTATGCACTTACTTGACAGTTATGCAATATTTTCTAGTTACTGCCAAATTTGCAATATTATGTTCATGCTGATACTCATTGGGAAGTACTAGGATAATTGTTTGTACTATTAAGTACATGTACATCTATGTAATTTAGGAATATAACTTGCGTTAATATATGAAAAATATACATATCATAATATTTGTTATGTACTGATGCCTTGCCTTTCAATAGAAACGATATCATATAGCATAATCTTCTAGAGATAATTCAAGCAATGGTTATCATTGACAAAGTTGGTTTTCTTTGAATTAGGCCAAGTCCTGAACATAGGAGGATTAATAAATCTCGTTGGTGGAGCAAAAGGAGCAGAGTTATCATATTTTAGTTTCTCACAGATTTTGGCTGCTACTGAAAACTTTTCAGAGAGAAATTTGGTTGGACATGGTGGATTTGGCTATGTTTACAAGGTAATTTTTCCTCAAGACACCTTTAGTATGGGCTTAAGTAAAGCACCTTTATTAGAAAACATATCAAAATGCACTCTCAACACGGGATGGGCTACCCAAGCATAGCACCTTGCTTGGCATTCAAGGGTTAAACCAAATAATTTGCTCCATTGGGCTAACAGTCGCTTTAACCAGCAATTTGTATTATCTGACACCTGGAAATTTCTTTAAGCTCCCTCGTACATCTTTGGATATCTTCTTTAACACTGATGCTTAATCTTGTTAGGGCAATCTCCTTAATGGTCTTAATGTTGCCATTAAAAGATTTGATACATCTTCAATTCAAGGTCCACATGAATTCAGAACTGAGATTGATGCCATTCCAAATCTTCGACACAAGAACATAATTGATCTGCTTGGGTATTGTGTTCAAGGAGAAGAAAAAATACTTGTTTATGAATATATGCCAAGTAAATGCTTGGCATCTATCATTGCTGGCAAGTTTTTGTTAATGCATCTTTCATCTTTTCTGTTCATTGTTTGGCAAGTACTATTCCTGATAGAAATGTATTGATGTTTTTTTGTAGATGAAACAAAAAGGGAGTTGCTAAATTGGTCCTTGCGTCTTCAAATAATCAAAGCGATAGCAGATGGTCTTGATTTTCTACATGGGCATTCTCATATGTGCATTGTCCACAGGGACATAAAAGCAAGCAACATCCTTCTGGATCATGAAATGAATGCTAAGATTAGCGATTTTGGTCTGGCATTAATGTTGGCTCCAAATTCGACTGCAAATGTTGTTGTTCTGGGCACATAGTAAGAGCTCGTCCAATACACAAATCAAGATATAAAATCAATCTTGTTATTTTTTTCATTTTAAGTGTTCAGCATGTGCATTGGTATGATAATCCTCTCCACCACTAGTGGCTATGTAGATCCTGAATATGCTGCTACTGGTAACATCTCAGAGAAGGCAGACGTATATGGCTTTGGTATAGTACTTATTGAGATAATAAGTGGAAGGCTGATCCGGTCTTATACTATGAAGGCAGATGGCACTCCAGAGCTACCACCTCATGATTATGTAAGTATTTGTTTTTAGTTAAAAAAGGCATGTCCACAACAATATCTTAATTTGCAGCACAGTACTAATAATAAATGGTGTCGCTTGTTTTGTGACAACAAATGCGCCAGCTCTTTTGTTTTTATCAGGAAAAATGTACATCTAGATGACTTCTTTTTCTGAGTCCCCTTTTCTAGACAACGAAATTTCTTGTGTATACTTGAACTATGATGGATCATGTCTGAGAAATTGTTTGTTTGTAGTATTGTTTGTCCTCAAAACTTGTGATACTAGTGGCAGTCCCTTGGCCCTCCCAGCTGCATAATCTCCTTTTTCCCTATTCTTTAAAAACATGACTCTTTGAATATGTCATTGAGGAATGGTGTTTTTCAAAATTCATCAATGCTAACAATTAGGGATTCCAGTATTTTTTTCAGGCACACAAGCACCGGAAGAAACTGCACAGGTTTGTTGATCCATTGTTGCGCGTGAACGGGCATGAATGGGCTCAGATTCTGGAATGTGTGAGGGTGGCACAATTATGTATTCACCATCTTGCCAAACATCGGCCTACCATGTCAGAAGTTGTCACCATGCTTGGCAGCATCAAGGTGGCGCAGAGGGCACACGGCAAATAATAGGCCATTGTATTGCGAATACTAAATCTGATTGTAGCTTCGAAACAGCAACAAAGGAATAGTTGCAATGTTGAAAGTGTAAGTAATTAGCTACTCCAACAAAGGCCTTGTTTGAATGCACTTGTGTCCATTTCATTCCACATGTGTTCGAGTGGAGATTATCAAGTTTTCACCCCCAATCCACTGCAACATATGTCGAATGGGGTGGATACAAGTACTGCCAATCAAGACCTAATGTTTTTTCCCTGTAGGCTTTGAATGGAGATAATATGTACGCTATCATGATCGTGTGAACATCATAGAGAATATATGAGGCTGTTTAGTTCCTAGAATCCTAGCCACAATTTAACACAAGCCTTAGACAACTGTGGCTAAAAAATTTGGAGCCACATTTTGCCATTGTCACACTTTTTTACTCTATGCAACGTGGAGCCTAAAAGAATCTTGCCTATGTTTAGTTGTCAACCAAACAATTACCGACTTGGTTACACTTGCCTAAGGTAAGGTGTGGCAAAATGTGGCTATGCAACCAAACACCCCAATAGTTATTTGTAAAATAGTTGGCAAGTTGGTCAGAGCACACACATACAGTGCTGAGTTGAGTGACTGATTACAACTTACAGTTACAGAGCTGGTGAGAGGTCCCTTTCATGGCTTCTGTAAGCAGTGAAGTATTAATGCTTAGGTGATCTGCACCTGGGAAATCTTGTTGAATAATTGAGCAGAGAGCTAGGACGAGGGACACTTCGCTGGAATGGTAATGAGTCCATGCTGCTGTTAATTTAGTTTACCTCAAGATGGAATGACTGACTCCATAGGCATGTTGAAATTGTCACAGTGACCAGCCAGCAACCACAAGTCCCTGCTGCAGGACAAATTAGACCGCCGAGGCAGGCTACCATTGATCTGTACTGTGCGGCAAAGACTGAAGACCGATGAGGAAGCAGCCAAATGATGAGTCCAACTTGGAATCTTTCAAACCTTGACAGTTCAGTCTCCACCACGTTTATCGCCATTTTTCTCAAATCATTGATAGTGTATACAAGCGTGAAGCTTCCTGGAAACCAAATGTCTAGGCTTTTGTTCATACATGTCAGCATCACAGTTTCAAAAGTAAACATTTTTAAATTTTAATGGCATGGGCGCGGCGTTATCTCTTTCACACTGGTCAGTCTTTCTGGCTACCAAATCTTGGACTTATTATGCTCTCACTCACTCATCAACACCACCCTCTTCCGTTCCATCTTCCTCAATCCTCATTCAGTACTTCCCGGCTACCACCAAAGGTCCAAAGCAAACCAAGGCAAGAACGAAGGAAGATGGCTCTGGTCGGGCAGGTAGCGACGGTGGCCCAGCTGGTGGGCGTGGACGCGTTCAGCCTCATCACCATGATCGCGGAGGCAGCGCAAACAGTGCGGCGGAACCGCGCAGTCTGCCAGCAGTTGGCCCGCCGCGTCGAGATGATCCGCGGTCTGCTGCGCCGGCTGGAGGACACGCAGCTGATGCAGCAGCCGGAGACGCGGACCCCCGTGGAGGAGCTGGAGGAGACGCTCCGGCGGGCGTACCTGCTCGTGCGCTCCTGCCAGCGCCGCGGGTACGCGTACCGGTGCTTCATGGGGGCGCGCCACTCTGACGAGCTCCGTGAGGTGCAGGGTGAGATCGGCTTCTACCTCCAGCTCTTCCCCCTTGTCAGTTACGTCGATGCCACGCTCAACTGGGTGAGGCATCTCAACAACAAGCAGGTCTCTCATGACACTTCTTCTTTCCAAGAGGTACTGCCACCTGTTCACAACTGCTAGTTCTCTTCTCGACTAGTTGCTTCTGTTATGATATTTAGCAGAAAGCCAACAAAAAAACAAACAAACAAGCACTAGCACTGTTTGGAGCATGTTGAAATTTTCCTGATTCTTGACTGGATTAAACTAAACTGTCTCAGTACCAAATCCCTGCAAATTTCTCATGGACATAATTTCCACCTTCCGAATAGGTCCTCAACTGAAGTCCTTTTACAATGCTTTTGTACATACATATGGTAGATACATGGTAATAGCATAGTACGTATTTCCTAGGATTCAAATCAGGACCTGGATTCTATTTCTGGTACAACAGATCTGTGTACAGGATCTTTGGAATTCCATTGTTACTATCTGACAGTAAGAGATTGAGATCTGAATGTTTCATAGAATTTAATTCTGTATTCTGCAGCTTGCTCAGTTTTATGAATTTTCCTCTTTCCTGGAGAACTTATGTGTTCGCCATCTGTTATTTTATACAGGCACCTATGGTAAGACCATGTATTGTGCCACTCCTGTTTCTCTCGTGCGATGGACGCTGCTTAGCAATTGTTCAGGGAGTATGCATGCCTTGGTATATGGTATAGCGCACACACGGTTTGCACCTCCTCTGCTAATGTTTCCTGATGTGTGTATCTGTGAATTTTTCATGTGTAACTGCAGGGTTCGAAATACATTACTGACTTAACTCTTTCACATCTTATTAACCCATAACAATGATCTATCTAGCACCTTTTCATTGGGAACCGCTAGCTAGTATGCAATTGTTGGTCCTCTTTTTCAGATCACTAGCTGTTGAGTTCAGGTGAAAATGCATTTTTTGTGTGCGAAGTAGGTATGTTGAATTTTCCTTTCCTCATGGGATCAACACATTCAGAGTTACTACCTGACCAACTCTCACTCTCGGGCATTGATTTACTGCTCGAGTTTTCAGATGACCTGTTTGCATACATAGCTTACCTTTTGGTTCATCAGGAGTGCAAAGTTCCAGGGCCGCAGGCGCTGATGCCAGCCCAACCGATCCAATCCTTGAGCCTTCAACAGGTTAGGAAGGACGACTAGGACCACATACGTCGTGCCCCCGTGGCACTTACTTCACATTCTTTCAGGTTACGAATTTAACAAACGCAATTCAGTACGTTGTCAGTCTGCAATAATCTCATCTTCTCATTCAGTGTCTTGCCCTGATGCCCCTGTCTGTGTATCTTCAGATTTCTGAGACACAGCAAAACACAACAAATGTGTTGCTAGTGGAAGCTATATCCAAAATATATGGCAGCCAAATGAATCATGTTTGCAATGTCTGAATGCACAAGTGAAGGCAGTCCATGACTTTGATAAGAGAAAAGGGATACCATACCTGTCTCCATTTTCAACATAGTGTGCTGCATGTAACTCATCTGTGCTTCCCTTATGATGTAAAAAGAAAAGATGACAGATAAGATCCTTTGTGCCTAACTGCATCACTTATATCTTAGAAACTATTATCAAAGCAATTACTCCCTCCATTCCAAATTATAAGAAGTTTTGGCTTTTCTAGGTACATTGATTTTGCTATGTATTTAGACATACACTATATCTAAGTGCATAGCAAAAGCTATGAATCTAGAAAAGCCAAAACGTCTTATAATTTGGAATAGAGGGAGTAGCAAATATTCTAGCAACAAACTTCCATCGACATTTTGAATCCTAATTCTAGTACGAAGCATGGTAAATGAAGATTTACTCACATGTTTCCCTTGACATAATAGGTAGCTATTGTACATGCTGCTTATATAAGTTCTTTTGAATTATATTTTTATTATAACTTTTATAGGCTCCAGCAGTTGCATGATCTTGAGACTTGAGTTGTGTAAGATCATAATTTCAGTAGGCTAGTCTGTGACTAACACAATCAGCAAGAAACCAAAAAAAAGATGAAATTTGCATTTAGAAACAGATTTGAGCATGCCATTCACTAGAAACACTGGTCCTTTTTCTTTAGGGCAAAAACTAGCATTTCTGAAACACAACAAAGTCTGATAAACTTCAAAACGATGAAATACATACCGTTGTACACAAAGGACAAGCTCTGCTCAGAAGCCGCTCCCATGTACGGGTGTTGTCGACAAAGCTGACAAGGGGGAAAAGTTGGAGGTAGAAGGTGATCTCATTCTGCACCTCGCGAAGCTGGTCAGCCTGGTTCCCTCCCATACAGAAGCTGTGTAGGTAGCTACTGTCACGACAGGATGTGATGAGAACATACGCGTGCCGAAGCGTCTCCTCCAGCTGCTCCACTGGGTTCCTCGTCTCCATGTGGTGCATCAGTTGTGTCCTTTCGAGCTGCTGCAGAAGGTCCCCAATCATCCTTGCACGGCGTGCCAGCAGCTGGCAGGTCTCACGGTTCCTCTTAACCGTCTTTGCAGCCTCCACTATCATGGAGATGAGCCCATAGGCATCAACCCCAGCAAGCTGTGCCATGCTTGCCACCTGACCCACACCACTCCAGAGTGCCATGGTCTTTGGGATTGGTTTCCTCGCAGATTTACCTTAGAGATCCCAGAAGAAGGTCAAACTTGAAATGAAGCCAAAGTACCTGGGAGCTAAATTTTCTCAAAAGATAAGTTAAGCTACTGACTTTGACCGTAACTAAAAGCAAGAAGTTCAAAAAACCTGTGGCGCCCAGCCAATTTTCTCAAAAGATAACTGTTTGGTTCCCAACCAATGCCAGCCAACCAGCGTGTGGTGGCGCCGAAGAGTTGTGGTGGAGAAAATGGCCACCACACCTGTGGCGCAAATGAGCACAAAAATGAACTGAGAAAAAGTGTGGCTACCACAACTGACACATCAACCAAACAGCAGCCAACTTTTTTGTGGCACGGGCATGCATGGCGAGGCAAAGTTTGGCTGAGAACCAAACAGCCTCACTGTCTTCTAGTGACCAAGTCGCCATGCACTGGAAGCTCCACTGGTGTGGTTTGAATGTCCACATCCCAGCTGTTGACCTACACGAGTGGTACCAAATTTTGTTGAAAGCAGAGACTGAACCAGAGGAACGAAAACTGGCAGGGCTCTCTTCTCCACGGAACAGGTTGTCGAATTTCCACAAACGCGTGGGTCTCACTACAATATCCCAGCCCCGTCTCAGGGGACAGTTGACTGCTTCTTGCGGAATTTACACAAGCACCAGCGCTGCAGAGACATTCCATCGACATTTTTTTTTTGAAATTAAAAAGGAATCATTCCATCGACATTGACACAGTGACACCAGCTGACTGCCAATCCAATTTGGGGTCACTTGCAGGTTTCGCAGCGCACTGTGCAACATGCTAAACAGCCGGACAAGGGACTCACCGTGCTGATTGAGTGGCGAGATGAGGGCGCCGCCTGTGTCCCAGCCCTTCCAGGAGGTTGACACTGGCAGCGGCATTTTCGCAAACACCTTCCACGCGCCCGCCTTTCTGCCGGCACAGCACACAGACCTCAGACCGTAAGAGCGCACACCGCCGAAATCCAGTCCAAGCATTCTCACCTCTCCCTCAACAAGGTCTGAGGGTTCATGGCGTCTCCGTAACGACACCTCGCGCTCTGCCATTTCCGGCAGCAGCTGCGCTACCTTGTTCGCTTTCTCCTTCTCGTCCCGTCTCCGGGCGGCGACTAGGCAGTGGCAGACAAAACCGCGCGTGCGCCGTTACCTTGCTGCAGTGGCGCGGCCAGTATTTCTGGAGAGAGGAGCGAAGTAGGCGGCGATTCAGCGGCGCCGGCGGCCGGCGGAGCTCTGGCGAGCGAGCGGCAAGCATGATTGAATAGAAATTGGAATGGGCCCACCACAGTCCACAACCACCGCAACTGATTTTGACGGGAAGGAAGGTCAGAAAATCCCAAAGCCAACTTCCGCGTGCTTTTTTTATTGTTGTAAAAAAACTTAACTTTCACAAAAAAGAAACTTCCACGTGATTTTTTATTTTTAATACTGTTCACTACAGAATTACGAAAGTATAGCTTTGTCAAAATTCAGTTTATTAAAATCATTTTTTACAACACGTGCCCATGCACATTTTCGAAAAAAAAGAAGACAAAAGTAGCATTACATACTAAATTAAAAAATATTTGGCATTTCAAAGTGTGAAATTATAGAGGCACAAAAATACTATAGTTTCACGAAATGGTTGTACTAAAATATAAATTTTGTCCTTTCAAAGCACGAGATCTAAACTATTCACGATAAATCATATGCGGATGGATTCTCTTTTTCAGTAAACGAAAATAAATACTTTTCATACCACCATTTGACAAAAATTGATACTTATGTCATTTCGTCATGAGAACATAGTTTTGCACTTAGAAATGGGAATTTTTTGTTTTCATTTTTTTTCTAAATTGTGTAATGCAGGTTTTCATCTTTGAGTTCAGGAGGAAACTGAACACTTAAGCATGTACATGAGGAACCAGTAACTGATTATTTTACATGTACATACTCCCTCCGTCCCAAAATATCTAATGTTTTAGGTTTAGACATGGAAATTAAGAAATAGTAAAAAGGTGTAGTGCACAGAAACAAGTAGGAGAAAGATAGAAAGAAATACAGATAATGATGTATTAGGAACAAGGAAAAGGTGTATTGGGAGGAGAAGTCTGCACTGAAAAGTAAGAATGACAACTATTTTGGGAAAAATTGAATACATAGGGTCAAGTATTTTGGGACGGATGGAGTATGTACTTCATCTTTGAATACCATGACTTCATCAAAACCATGACCAAAGACACCAGCTGATCAGTTGATAAAACTCGCTGTCACAAAGACATCAACAATAGCAACAGCATGTTGTTCACACAGAGAGTGCCTGAATACATTATGTTATAACGACATTTATTCATGAATGCGAGCATGACATGTACGTGTATCCACAATTCCACATGTACGTGTACCTCACATTATTGCCTGGAGTTTATAGCTTGCAAGAAATGATCTTGTTTTCGAAAAGTAACAATATCTTCTACTGATGTCATATAGTGCACTGTTCATTAATTTCTATGCAGAAATAGAACCTCCTTGGCTCTGAATCGAAACTGGACAATGAAGGTGAGGGAGAGATTGATGCTGCAGTTGTCAGCCCAGAATGTAGATGATGTGGATACTACATAGTTCAAACTTTCTTAGCTGCGTCCATGCTTTTCTTTCACATTATCTTTGCTTAGAATGCTTAGAGGGAGTGTCTCTGCTTGATGGTAGTAAACTTTTGGGACTGATCCCATAAGCTTGTATCCCAGCAAACATATCTTCTAAGTGGGGCCAAATTGTCTTTGGTCCAAATAGAGAGCCGTTGAACACCATGCTACATCATTCAGCTTCATCCAGAAGAGGCATCTTCGTTTGCTACCCATGTCGTGTGGGCACAGAGGACACGGCCCATCCATCCTTGCAGAAGCCATTGGCCATCCTGGGAGATCATAAAGTCTTTGTGGTAATGCTTCATGACCTCATCTTTCACTACATTCACAATGCTTGATTTCAGTGGCAGCTGCCTTAGGCCTGCTCGTTGGTTTCTTGTCTGCCATTGTCTATATTTCTCAGGAATTTCCACTAGGTCCATGCCTTGATAGGAAATGCCATTAAACGCATGACATCCAAGGACTTTCTCCAGCACCAATCGAGATTTACTCTCCCTTGGGATGGTTGCGTCCAACATGTCAAACATTGCCATGTAATAGAAGAGTGTCTCCCGAAACCGTGACAAGAAGGAGGAACCATATGAACGATTCATAACGTTCTGGATGAATACATCTGGCCTCATCTTCTTGATGTTATGGAGGACAGTATCCCTAGGGCTTGGGGCATCAAAGAATAAGCTCTCTTCCATCAAGATGCTGAAACTAAAGACGTCACTCACGATGAGCACCTCATCAGCATCTTTGTGCATGTCTATGATGGAAGTATCCTCCCAGTTTTTCATGATTGCGTGGAACTTGAATGAAGGCAAGCCAAGCTCATGGGCACACTTCATGAGCCGGCAACCAATTTTCTCAATCTGCTCACCTTGGGAGCACATGGGCTTGGGGCGGGCTATGGCGGTGATCTTCACCTCTGGCAGGCTGACTTCTTTACTCGCCAGAAAGCGGAGCAATCCTGCCCATTGAAACCCAAAACGCGTACCATAATCCACGATATGCAACCTGCTCTTACCTGCCATGGCCTGCATGATGGTCATTGCTGAAAAAATGAACGTCACATTGATGAAGCAGCAAGCTTCAGAGAAAAGTTTGTAGGCCTTAAGGAACTCAATTGCTGAGGGGTACTCTAACATAAGCAACTGAAAAAGCCGGCTCCCTGTGCCCAGTATCCGTGCCTCTAGCCCCTTGGCGAAATAATGAGCTAGTCGTTGGGTGGCGTCACCTGTTGCTGAAGCATGTTGCTTGATCTGCTTCAGTAGCTCACGAGTTGTCATTTCATCGTCAGCTGCCAGCGCCTGCGCACAAGAGATCAACAACTTTCGTATGTCGACCACACTGTCCCTCACCACTTTAATCCTTCCACTCTTCATGTTTCTCTTGCCCATGGTGACATGCACCATGCCCTTGATGCATGTCTCATAGGTATGCAACATCATTTCGTCAAGCATCTCATCGCGATGTTTCTCCTCTGGCTCCTTGCTCATCGTCACAGCTTTGTTGGTACTTCTTACCTCCTCGTCTATAAGGTGATCCCTATTGTACCTTTTCTTCAACCTACTATCAGTGATATTGCTTTCCCTCATTTGATTCATCACCAACTCATCCCCTCTAATGTCGTTGTCTTTGGGCAGAAGCATGTTAGCTTCTTCCATGACCTTCAAGGATGCCCCCAACACAGATGCACCCTTGGATAAGGGTGAATTGAGGGCTCTTTCATCACCATGACCTTCATGCAAGAATTCGTTGGGCCCCTCGTAGTTGTTGGTGTTAGTGCCAAGGGAAGGGCAGGAGAGGATCTGAGCAAAGGGCTGCTGCACCTGGAGTAGCGCAGGGTGGTCGTTGAGTTCATCGTCGATGTCGTCCTCCATGAGCATGTGTGAGATGTAAGGGAGCATCATGTCATTATTAGGGACACGATGCCAGACCTCATTGCTGACATTGGTCTTCTGGGGAAGGTCAAGGAAGACTGGTGGGGATGCCGGTGGCTGCTCCATAAGATCCTTGATGAAGAATTCCTCCGGTGTGGTGGCCATGGCGATGAATGGTAGTGTGGTAGCCCTTTTGGTTATTATATATCATAAAGAGAAGAACATAATAAGACTTTTGGTTAATGATCCCTACAAACAGAGTGCAAAAGACGATGGCTGACTGTAACCCCAATGCTGCTTCGATAGGAACACCAAGGCTCACGATATTTCCAATGCTGCTTGGATAATGGTTGCAAAAGCTAGCATATCTTTTACCTAGTCAAAATAATATTTTGGAAAGATCATCGTAACAAGCTCCATATCTTTGACCTAGTGAAAATGACAAATCAAGAAGATACAGCTGTGTGATGCAAAACATATTTAAATAAGCCTTCACAGGCTAACGTAAATAGTGAACAGGAAACAGAGAAATAGAGGAGCAGAGTTTGAACGCAAGCAATAAACAGCTTTGCTAGGTGTTTGCAAATGTGAAAGAAAATGAAGCACATACTCGAAATGCCAATATTCAAGACGCGACTATTGAGCTCTGCAACATTAGTTAGTATACAAAATGAGTAAGCGCAGATCAGCTATGAGACTATGAGCTCTGCTGGCCTGGGAACAGACGCCATGAAAGGAACCGCTTACCCACTGCCATGCATCGATGCAAAAGATATTTTATTTGTTTTGCAACGATCTCTCTGTGGTGTTTACAAGACACTGTTGGCCATATTTGCTACAACGGTCAAAAAGTGCTTTTCAAATCTCTACACCTAAAAAATAATAATCAATGCTATCGTCTTGCCGCCCCACCTGCGTTAACCCCGCCCGCGCTGGCATCACCTCGCTGGCTCCTAGGTATGTCAAACCGTATCTTCTACACGTCTTCTACGTGGCTTTGTTGGGCCGAGTTCGAGAGTCCAATCAACTCCTCCCAATTAAAAAATCAAACGAACCGGCTGCTAAGCCTGCTAGGCCTTCGTCCAGTGGTGGAGTCACGTGCATGGAGGACAGGTAGGTAACTTAGGATCAAATGTCAATCGTTAACTAGGTTCTTCAGAGTTCAACGCCTAGCAATATAATAATAAATCAGACAAAAAAGTTGAGAGAGCCTGAATAGATTTGAAATTAGTTTAGGGTTCTCAATGCAAAATGGTTTATTAGTTTTTTTTGTTATTTTTTTAAAGAATGATAAAATCAGCTTAAACTTGTAAAATGTATAATAATAAATCATACAAGTATTAATTAGAAAAACTGAAACCAATTATGTTAGGCTAAATCTCCATGGTATAAATGATTAACCAACTTTGTTAGGCTAGATCTGCATGATATAAATGATTAATTGGAAAAAGTGAAACCAATTTTGTTAGGCTAGATTTGCATGATATAAATGATAAAGATCACGAATCAAATAAGTATTCTAGCAACTTTAGGATAGATTAAGAGGCAAACAAAATACGCATGTAACCCTCCTTTAACTATAAAGAAATCTTATGCTTACTATATTTTGAGCATGATGGTAAACACTAATGGCAGGTACACAAATTATTGGTAGTTTTGGGGAGTTAATTCACCTCGAATACCATATAATTTAGTATAAATTTTGAATGCCTCAATTCCTTATATTTTAGGACGGAAAGAGTTAAAAAAACAAGTGGAAGACTCAACAACATCGACAGGGAGGACATCGAGCACCCATAGTTGATTGATGTGCCTTCCATCGCGTCAAAGCCACAGGCCACATGCGTTGTCGGTAGGTGTGGGCAAAAATTCGTGCCCCCCATACAACGCACGAGCATATATCTAGCAAAACAAAAAATAGCGGGCAAAATAAGCCGCCTGCGTCGCGGCCCTTCCAGGAAGCTTACGCTGGCAGCGGCATTTTCTCAAACGCCTTCCACACGCCCGCCTTTCTACCGTCATAGCAAACAGGCTACAAACCATAAGAGCGCACCCCACCGAAATCCAGTCCGGGCATTCATACCTCTCCCTCAACAAGGTTTGAGGGTTCATGGCGTCTCCGCGATGACACCTCACGCTCTGCCATTTCGAGCAGCAGCTGCGCTACCATGTTGGCTTTCTCCTTTTCGTCCTGGCTCCGGGTAGTGACTAGGCAGACATAACCGCGCGTGCGCCATGACCTTGCTGTAGTGGTGCCGCTAGTTTTTCTGGAGAGAGAGACACTAGTAGAAAAGAGCTCTAAGCCGGTGGTCCACTTTTTTTTTTAACTGGCGGTTTCACTTTAGGGCCGAATATGTAAAGAAATGGGTGGGCCACGACTTTGTAACTGCCTATGGAAATTCCACAGACGGTTGTCATAATCCAACCGCTAGTGCAAATGTTACATTTACACTGGCGGTTGTCTTATGACAACCGCTTGTGGAAATTGATTTCCATAGGCGGTTACAAAAGGCAACCACCAGTGATGTTTTTAGTATATATACCCCTCTTTCCTCCCCGGGCAGAACCGTTCATCGCAGCCACCTTCCATTGGAGGGCATTTTGGAGGTCTAGATCTCTCAAAATATAAGGGGATAGGTTTTGATCTTAATTTTTTGGAAGGAGGTTGATAAGAAAGGTTAATTTATGTCCCTGTACCATCATTTTGTTCATTCTTGCCTAATTTGAGCTACTTTTTGGATCTAGGGTTTCACCATGAGTTAGAAAGAAGAAAATCTAACTTCTTGTCTTTATTTCTTCTAATGAGGTTGCTTAAGATGGTTACATAATGTCTCTCCTCTCTCCCTTTTCATGTTTGCTTCTCAATTTAGCTAGTTTATGCAAGATATATATTCCATCAATAGTGTGTTCTTGTGTATTTATGTAGAGAGAGAAATGTAGGTTTTTTTGTTATTTTTTTAATTATGCTCATTAGGTTTTTTACATTAATCTCTCTCTTTATTTCATAATTTATTTTATCCACATGTATCTATTTTAATTATGGTACTTAGGTTTTGTAATTATGCAACTTAGGTTTTTTAATTATGCTACTTATTAGGTTTTTTTTACTTTAATCCCTAGCTACCCTACCTAAACCCTAGCTAAAACCTCACATAAATCATAAACCCTAGCTAATAAACCATAGCTATACCCTGCCTCACATCAAAAGGTGCTAATAAATCTCTCTCTCTCTCTATATATATATATATATATATACTTGTTTTGCATTGATTACCATACCTGAGGTCCACGGTGTCATGATTTTACAGGTAATGATGGAGAGGTCCTTTTGGATGTATAAGTTATTAAGACTAGATCCATCATACATACCCGAGGTCTATAGGTTTATTGATGCCACTAAGAACCATGTACGGAGAACAAAGAAGACGCACATACATTGTCCATGTATGGACTGTAGAAATGTTGTTGTATTTGATGACACTCAACAAATCCTTTCTCATCTGGTCCACCGAGGATTTATGAAGGATTACTTGATTTGGACAAAGCATGGAGAGGGTAGCTCTGCGCCTTATACAACTGGAAAGCCTACGAACATCGACGTCGATGGTCTAGATATGCTTATTGGTGGGTTTCAGTTCATACATGAGACACAACAACCTAACGCCGATGGTCCAGACGCCGAACATGTTGTGCCAAATGTTCCTGATCATGGTTTCGCTGGAGGAAATGAAGGTGTCAGAACTAATGTCCTGCCAAATAATATGGCTGCGGAAGATGCAGAATTCCTAGAGGCAATGTTGTGTCGTCATGCGGAAGATCCATCAATGTTCTTCATGAAAGGTATGGAGGCTCTGATAAAGGCAACACAAGAGCC
The DNA here is from genome assembly GCA_038087645.1 of Saccharum hybrid cultivar R570. Classification (NCBI taxonomy): domain Eukaryota; kingdom Viridiplantae; phylum Streptophyta; class Magnoliopsida; order Poales; family Poaceae; genus Saccharum; species Saccharum hybrid cultivar. The sequence continues at coordinate 4,289,030 of JAQSUU010000743.1, read as the reverse complement.
TTTGTACGATGAGTCTAAGGGTTGCACCAAAGAGTTCACGACGCTGCGGTCTGTGCTAAAGTTGTTGGTGTGCAAAACTAGGTATGGTCTTTCTGATGCTAGTTTTGATGTGTTCTTGAGTATTATCGCAGACATGCTTCCAAAGGAGAACAAAGTGCCTGCTAACACGTACTATGCAAAGAAGCTAATCAGTCCACTGACGATGGGTGTTGAGAAGATCCACACGTGTAGAAATCATTGTATCCTATATCAAGGTGCTAATTATAAGGACTTGGATAGCTGTCCAAATTTTGGTGCAAGTAGGTACAAGATGAATAAAGACTACAGAGAGGAAGAGTGTGCTTCCTCCTTGTGTAAAGGAAAGAAGCGAAAGAGGACCCAACAGAAGACCCAGAAGAGTAGTTCAAAACCCACCAGCAAAGACAAACAAGAAGTAGACTATTATGCGTAGAAAAAGATTCCTGCTTTGGTGATGTGGTACCTGCCTGTGGTCGATCGATTGAGATGTTTATTCGCTAACCCAGAGGGTGCCAAACTTATGAGCTGGCATGCTTCTGATGAGCACAAAGACGATGGGAAGCTTTGGCACCTAGCCGATGGCCAGCAGTGGAAAGATTTCAATGAAAACCACAAGGACTTTGCAAAGGAACCAAGAAATGTTAGGTTCGCACTGAGTACTGATGGAATGAATATATTTGCTGAGAGGAGTAGCAAGCACAGCACATGACCGATGATCCTCACCATCTACAACCTTCCTCCATGGTTGATGTAGAAGCGAAAGTACCTTTTGCTAACCATCCTTATCTCTGGACCTACACAGCCTAGAGTTGACATGGATGTTTTCTTGGAGCCCTCAATGGAGGACATGAAAATATTATGGGAAACAGGTGTTCAAATATTGGACGAGTACCACAAAGAATCATTCACGCCGAGAGCAATTATCTTTGTTACGATCAACGATTACCCTGCTCTTTTCACTTTATCAGGGCAGTTCAAGGGAAAGGTTGGTTGTGTGGTATGCATAGATGGAACCACTTACATGTCCCTTACTGCATCTAAGAAGATAGTGTACATGAGGCACAAATGCTTCTTATCGAAAGGACATAGGTACCACTAGAAAAAGATGGATAAGTACTTCGACAATAACATTGAACTACAGTCTACTGCTCCATTGGGTAACAGTAAAGGCAAAAGAGTTTTCAACATAGTCAGCAAACTCAAATTTATTTTCGGGAAGAAGACAAAAGACGGAAAACCAAGAAAGGATGTCAAACCAACTCCAGGAGCTATATTCAAGAAGAAGTCTATTTTCTTCAAGTATTTGTCATACTGGCCAGAGTTAGACGTCTGCCACACGATCGATGGTATGCATGTTTAGAAGAACGTGTTTGAAAGCCTAATTGGAACCTTGCTAGACATGAAGGGCAAGACAAAGGAAGGACTAAATTCACGCATTGACATGATACAGTTAGACATAAAAAAAGAACTTCACCCTGTTCTTCAAGAAAATAGGAAGTACCACCTTTCGGCAGCAAGATGCAACTTCAACAATGATGAGAAACATGAGATGTGTGTGTGGTTGAAGAATTTGAAAGTCCCATCTGGATTCTACTCCAGCATATGGAGTATTGTGTCAATGAAAGACCTTACACTCACCAACTACAACTCACATGATTGTCATGTCATGTTGACTACTTTCCTCCCTATTGCCATCAGAGCTATAAATCCAGTGTGGATAAAGGTTGCAGTCTCACGGTTGTGCTACTTCATCAATAGGATCTCACAGAAGGTGATTGACCGTGATGAGTTGGCGTCTCTTAAGGAATTCGTAGCGGAGACAGTGTCATAGTTTGAGATGTGTTTTCCCCCAGCATTCTTTGATATTATGGTTCACCTTGTGGTGCACTTGGTTCCACAAATAGAGGCACTGGGTCCCATGTACTTGCATGAGATGTGGACATATGAGCGTTTCATGTCAATACTAAATGACTATGTATCAACTCGTCCTCGTCCTGAGGCATCCATGGTAGAGGGGTACTTAACCGAAGAGGCAATTGAGTCCGGAGGTCCATTCTGCAACATGGTCCTAAAAGACCAGGTTGCAATAGGTTTGCCTCTGTCACGACATGAGGGTAGGCTGAATGGAAGAGGGAGGATGGGAAAGAAATCATTCGTCCTGCAAGATTACGATACAGTCCTCGAGGCACATCACAACATCCTACATCAGCTCTCGATAATAGAGCCTTTGATCGAGGAACACATTGATGAGCTTCGCGAACATAATCATGGCCACACGGATGAATGGTTAATGAAGGAACACAAGAATCAGTTCACCTCATGGCTAAGGGAGCATGACATTCTAGATGGGAAAACAATTGAGGAACACATCGTCAAGGTGTTGGCTTTTGGACCATCACGCCAGGTCACGACATGGCAAACCTGTGACATTAGTGGCTTCACATACTGTACCAAGTCCAAGGACAAAAAGAGCATGTCACAAAATAGTGGAGTTTGAGTTGACGCCTTACACTCTTGTCACACTCCAATTAAAGGACAATATAGAGTGCATACATCTTTTATGCGCCCTAGGAATAGTTGCAAACATAAGCCGACAAATTAACAGAAGTATCATCACTGTGTACATACATCATGATATTACATCACGTAGTTCTCAACATAACAAGCGGAAAGTAAATAACAACTCTCAAATGAATTCTCTACTCCACAGGGAAGGCCGACTGGTTGACCCAAACCTAGTAATCTTCGGGGAAATCCTCGTAGAAATTGTCATCTGTTACCCATCCGGGATTTTTATCAAAAAACAAAATAATAACAAGTGTGAGTACACTCGTACTCCGCAAGTATAGTATGAGAGTTCATGAGGCTCAAAAAGGATAGACACGGTTGACTACAATTAGCATTTTTAGTAGATCAACATTTTATTATTAATTATCATCAAGTTATGCATAAGCTCCCATTTAACCCACATGATCACCTACTAGAATTAAGGAGAGAAATTGATCATCATTATAATCTCATCATCATAGTCATAAGTTATCCACATGTCAAGTAACCATTTATTCTGTGAGTTTTCCGGGGCGCTCGTGACCGTGAGCACGGCTGTTATAACAGTTTTAACACTCTGTAGAGGTTGTGCATCTTTACCCGTGAGTCATGTTGCCCATATGCCTAGGGCCCGTCGACCCCCTAACACTCCCAAGGTGAGCAGGCAAGGTACACTATGAAGCCTTCCATAGGCCTCTTCTAACAAGTTAGGGCCACGAGGTTTCCTCGGCAGGCAGATATAGAGAACCCCCTTTCGATGGCATAAATCCTGCAGGCTATACACATCAGAACAGAGGCAGTTCTATACCCAAAGTGGCAAGCCCCTCTTGCACCCTTTCAGGTAACCTCTAACAAGCTAGAAAAGATCCTATTACTGAGCTAAAGTCAGAGCCATGTGACTCTCACGGTTGCACTGTCAATCCCAGCTTTTGCCGATAGATAAGTCCTTACGGAGGGTTTAGGGCAACATGATCAATATTATTTGCACCTTCACCCTATAGTTCTATTATTACCATCATGTTTATCCGTTGGTTCCATTAGTCATAGTGTAGATCATGTTTAGTTAGAGCACTAGCATTCTACCCATGTGCAATAAAACCCATAAGAATCAAGGTACAAGTCATCAATGGCTAGGATGTCCTTATAGTCGAGCAATATTAGACACATGCATAATGAGTAGATTATATAATGAATAGGACATCAAGGTAGGCCCATGCTATACTTGCCTTGGTTCACGAACTGCTGCTGGTCCTGCTGCTCCTCGTACGTGTCTGGGTTCCTGAAGTAATCCTCACCGTCTGAACTCGATCGACACGAAGTACAACACGCATTCTAGAACAGACATACAAGCAAATCATTACTACGATTAGAATAGTACACCAACAATAAATAAAACTGTATAAAATGTTTACCAAAATCATCTACGTCTCGCTACGATCACAACGACACGAAGTGCACGAAAAACAGAGCTACAACACAAAAGTTACGAGCTATTTAAGGTTCCAAAAGTTAGCTATTAAACTAGACTTAATCGAGAAATTCAAAAGCTCCTATCAGGTCTAACAGCAGCACCAATGCATAGATTATGAAATTATGAAACTAACGCAAGTTGAACGGGTAAAATCGGAGCTAAAACGACGATTTTACAAGCGTTTTACTACAATGGCAAATCTGTAAATAAGTTGAACTATTTTTGGATTTAAATAAATCAAAATTCAGGAATTCCCAAATGGCTGAGGACTGTAGGTTCAAATAGATGAAAGCTAGAGGTCTCTTTAGCAAAAATCCCCACGAAGGGGTATTGGCCATTCTGGGCCGTTGATCTCATATTGGACGGCAGAGAATTGATGGGAGGGGGAGAGAGAGGAGCTACCGGCCGGAAACAGTAGCAGCGGCGGCGGCGCTCCGTTGCCGGCGGCGAGAAGCTCACTAGAGCGGTCGGTTAGGGCCCTATGGTCCACGGTTCGACGAACCGTGGGCACCGGGGTGACATGGGGGCGACGGCAAACTCGGTGGGGGTGCAAATCACGGCTGGAGAAGACCCGATGCGGCGCTGGCCATGGCCGACCGTGGAGGAGGCTCGCCGGAGCTTACGAAGATGACCTTAGAGGCCAGCATCCGGCATGGGAGATCGATGGGGAGAAAGAGGAGAGAGAGGCGAAGCTCACCGAGCGAAAAACACGGGGCGGGGCTGGCTCGGAGGTGACGGTCGCCTCGGCGAGGGCGGACGTCGTTGCACTGCACGGTACCACAGCGCGGAATGAGCGATTGCACGCATGAATTGACAAGAAAAGGGGCTTGACAGCTTGCTTATGGCTCGGAGAAGGAGAACGACAGCCAAATCACGGTCGCGGAGCGGTGGCATGATGTTTCCACAGTGGCGGCTCCGGCAGCGCTACTGTGTGGTTTCAAACGGGGAGGAAGAGACTGCAGCAGCGGGGTATGAAGATGGAGTCGCTCTCTTCTAAAGGGAGTCCAAGGCGCGGACGCTCCCACCTTTCGCGGAGAACGTGGGTGCGGGGAAGGACAGCGGTTGCGGCTTCGATGTGTGCGATGCGGGAGGACTTAAGAGGGAAGGGGGAGATGACAGGTGGGGTCGGGCTGTAAGTGAGAGGAATGGAGGGAGCAGTTCGCCTGCTCCGTCTTGGGCTGACCCAAGAGAAGAATGTGGGGGGAGGGAGAAGGGGAAGGCCATGCTGGGCTGGCTGGGCTCGGCCGAAATGAGGAGAAGGGGAAAAGGTGGCGAGCGGGCCGATAGAGAAATGGGCCAACATGCCAAAAATGACGGGAAGAGAAAGGAATATGATTTTCCCTTTTCTTTTTCTGAAATGACTTTTCCAATACATTTTCAAATGATTTTCAATTCCTTTGGCATTTGGATAAAACCACTCATCACATAAAATAAAATGCAGTAGCATGGGTGCATCAACAAGTTGCTAACCTTATAATTGATTTTAATTTCACAAAAAATTACATTTGAATGCTCACTTAAATACATAAATAAATCATATTTAACTATTTTGAAGTAATGAAAAATTTAGGATGTTACAACTCTGAAACTGGTGAGGAAACTACATACTTTGGCTTCGTTGAGGACATATGGGAACTAGACTATGGTACATTTTAAATCCCTGTGTTTCGATGTCAATGGGTTGAAGACAAACATGTCACAGTGGACAACTATGGGGTCAGAGTTCTTGATCTAAGTAAGGTAGGCTACAAAGATGATCTGTAGATAATGGCTAACCGTGCTGCACAAGTCTTCTATGCTGAACAGATCCTTTCTCCCAATGAGAAGAAAAGTACTAACAAGCCAAAGTATGTAGTTTTTTCTGAAAAACAACAAACTATAGGAGTTGATGGTGTATCTGACCTGCTTGAATTGAATGAGTTCAACGACATGTCTCTCTTTGTAGATGACCATCCAGTAAAGATAAGGAATGTTGAGCGAAGCATCCCACAGAATTCGTTTCCCTGGGTGTGCCACGATGGACAGAGAAGAACAGTAAATGCCTAGATTATATTTGTCATTTGTCATGTAATCCATTTATGTTACAATGTGTACCTTATGCTACGTACTCTTCTCTGTTTCTACATGTGAGACCCTACGCTTATTTCACCTTCATGCAATCTATTTCTATAATCTAGCTTGTATCATCTTTATCTGTAATCCCTAATCTACCCTTAGCTAAACTCTAGCTTAATTAACCCTAAACCCTAGCTAAAACCTAACACAAATAAAAAAGAATACATATATTTTCCTCTATGAATTTCATGAGAAATCAACATTTAATTAGGAAAAACACAAATCCATTTTTCTAAGTAACAAGAGCACCAAGGAATATATTTTTCACAGTATCTACACAATACAATAAAGCTAACAAAATTAGATTCACATTTTTCTAGTATCCCTATAATTATTTATGTATTAAACAAGATATGAGGCATATATTCAATTTAAATAATTTTAAATAAAGCTACATATAAAAGTTTCTCAACATGGCATTTCATATTTTTAACATGAAGATCATCTCAAGAGAAACACCACAATTTTTTTTCACTAATTTTGGACAAATATTTCTCAAGATATGAATTTTTAAAGCTTTTAAACAATTTCTGCAAATTCATTTAAAAACAGAAATAAATTTAGAAATACATTACTACAGGCGGTGGTCAATGCCACCCGCCTGTAGAAACATATTTCTACAGGCGGTGGTCAATACCAACCGCCTGTGGAAATCATTTCTACAGGCGGTGGTCAATACCAACTGCCTGTAGAAATGCCCACCCTATATAAGAAAGCATAGGGCCCTGAAATTTTCTAAGTTTCTTGGCGGGCCAGTTTTTCGAATCGATGCCGTCAGGCTGTCGAAATCCGCCACCGGCCGCCGCCTCCACCTCGTCTCGCCGCCTCGCCACCGTCGTCGCGTCGGTGAGTCCTCTGTGCCTCCTCTCTCTCTACGCATTGGCGTGGGGGCGGCGGTCAGTGCCGGTGGCGAAACCACGGCGGTGGTGCGGTGGCAGAGGTGGTGCGGTGGTGAAGGTGGTGCGGTGACGGAGGTGCGGTGTGGTGCGGTGGCGGGGGCAGGCCGAGCAGTTGGGCCGGCTTGCGAGCTAGTGGGCCGGCCCAATTGCTTGGCGGCCTTTTTTATTTTGTTTTGTTTGATAAATATGTATGATGTAATTATTATTTCTTTATAAATATATATGTTTGATGTAATTATTATTTCTTTATAAATATATATGTGTGATGTAATTATTATTTCTTTATAAATATATATGTATGATATAATTATTATTTCTTTATAAATATATATGTGTGATGTAATTATTATTTCTTTATAAATATATATGTATGATGTAATTATTATTTCTTTATAAATATATATGTATGATGTAATTATTATTTCTTTATAAATATATATGTTTGATGTAATTATTATTTCTTTGTAAATATATATGTGTGATGTAATTATTATTTTTTTATAAATATATATGTATGATGTAATTATTATTTCTTTATAAATATATATGTATGATGTAATTATTATTTCTTTACAAATTCATATGTTTGATGTAATTATTATTTATTTGTAAATATATGTGTGATGCAATTATTATTTCTTTATAAATATATATGTATGATGTAATTATTATTTCTTTATAAATACAAACTTTACTAAGTAGGGTTTAGGGTCCTTATGATATCATTATATATTTGTCTGTCAGATTTTTGCGATGAGTTCTTCGCGCAAAGACCAAGCACAAAGGTACGAACACACAAAACAAGCCCCAGGGTCCGAACACACGGAACATGCCCTAGGATCCAACCCCACGTAGCAAACACAAGGGACCCACCAAACACGCCAAGCTCTGTGGTCATCTCACCCCACGGAGAAGTAGAAGGGACCCATGAAATGAGGCCAAGCATCAGGGGTCGCCACGCCTTCATACGAAAGCGTTAGCAACGACATGGAGCCTCCCGAAGTAACGAAGGCTCGTCGTGAATTGGCACGTGACCCTGATTACAATCCACACGATGATGAGGTAAATTACACATCCATGATTTTTATGTTTGTATCTATATGTACCAATTAATAATTTATTATGTGTACCTTTTTTCATGAATAGGAGGTGTTGTCTCAGTTCAAAGAGATTGTAGCTCAAGAAGAAGTGGCACACAAAGACGCACCGAGCCCGACCGAGACGACCACTGAGAGTTCAAGAAAAAGGAAGCGGAGTGACCGAAAGCGAGGCGACAGAGGATTGAACAGGTGGCCAGATGATACATATAGAATCTCAGAAGTGAGCCCAAAAGGAAAGCCCCTAGCTCCTAAGGAAGCCCTACCTAAGTTTCGGAACGCCCTTGGTTTCTTAGTTAGGGACAATCTTGACATCACATGTCGACAGTGGAAAGATGTATCAAATGCTAATAAGAAAAAAATTTAGGATAAGCTGGTGATCAGGTTCGTTTTTCCTCGAGGCTCAGACAAACTTGTGAAGGAATATTCCATGAAGCAGTGGGCGATCATGTTCCGAAACTGGAGGTCCGAGATGAATACTAAGTGAGCAAAGAAAGGGTTAGACCCAACAAAAAGGTACAAGATTACGGTCGGGCAGTGGGCGGTTTTTCTAGAGCAAAGGAGAGAGCCAGAGTTCGTAGCTCGGAGTGAAGCCAATACTGAGCTGGCAAAGAAGAACAAGTACCACCACCACCTAGGCATAGGTGGTTACCAACGCTAGGTTCCCAAGTGGAGGCAAGAAGAGGCTGCCAAGAAAGTGGCAGGGTTGCCGACGCTGTCTGAGCAACTTGGAGAAAGGACCGCAAATTGGATTCGTGCTCGGAAACCGAGGGAAACCGAGACCGGTGTGTCCTTTGATGACCTAATGCTCGATGAAGCAGTAAAGAGCATATATTGCGGTGGCAGCTAAGCAGCACGAAGGATTATTTAAGCCATGAAGAGAGAGCGACATCCTTACTGCTGGCCTAGGTAACCCCGAGCACCCTGGTCATGTTCGATGCATCTCATCGAAAGAAGGATAGAAAGAAGGATTCGGACCGGAGTGGGAGGGTGAGTACAAGAAACGTGATCGATACAAGGAAGAAATGAAAAGTTATTTTAATGAGGAGGCAAAGAAAGACTTCCAAGAGATGATGTCCCAAATTCTATCCGATCCTCCTCCAGAGTTGATGCAGCGTTTGGCGAGTGCGATACCTACTCAATAGATGAGCACTTAGGCTCCCCAGATGCAGCTAGTCCCAACAACACAACTGTTGGTGACATAGTGTACCACAACCATTCCATGTAGTGTTGTGTCAACGGCAAACAAGGTTCACTATCTAGTTGACGACATTGATAGGCAGGTGGCTTGCTCCCTAGTCATAAGATATGGTATTAACAATCATCGTATAAGGGAAGTAGCCGTAGGCCTTGCGATCCCAGGACGTAAGTACCATGAGAGTGACATTCCAGAAGACTACTGTAAGGTAGAAGTGTCGACGGTCGTCCAAGGATACGAGGACGACATGCTAGACATCCCTGGTCCCGAGGGCATTGAGAAACTCGGAGAGGGTATCAAGAATTTCATTCTTTGGCTTCGACGACACGTCTAGTTGAGTGAGCCACCACCATCCTCTCAAGCCCCGCCACTCACTCAGGACTCGTTAGCACCTGCCGATCCTCTTCCTAACCCACCATCGTCACCGATCATGGCTCCCGTTGACCCCCCATCATCTCCGCCAGCATTCAATTCTCCACCTTCTCCACCACCCAAAGATCCTGAACAAACATGGGAGGCACCAGAGCGGTCGAGGAAGAAATTTTTAGTACCCAAATTGGTTTCCCCCTTCGAGCCAAAGAAAAAGATTGTCGGCACAGCCAAATTTTTGTCAGGAATTGCACAAAGCCGCACTACACGTACCCTTGACTTGGCTGAGCATGAGAAATTAGCAAAAAGCCTAAGGTAATTACCGTAAGTATCAGGAAGCCAACAATGGATGATTACAAAAATGTCCCTGATAAATACGTGCCTGGAAGGCCTCTACTTAAGTGGGATACACTCAAGAAGATCCCAGCTGGTGTTAAAAGGCTGCATGACTGGTACATGAGAGCATCCTCTGTTGGCATCGACACCATCAATGTGTCTATACCACCAGCTGCATTTGTTAGTGGCAGACAAACGACTGTTATTACCTTCGAGGACATATCGTTGATGATGAACCTCCAGAGACTCGATGTACAGCTTGTAACGGTGTTTGCATTGTAAGTGTCACTCGTACTAACATATGCATGTGTTATTATTAGTGAGTTGTATCAATTTTTAATATCTTACATGTACGTGCGCCTTGCAGAATGCAATATGATCAGCAGGAGATGTGTTACGGTCCGAATCCTAATTCTAATGCCAGTCAAAGGGTTGGGTATTTGAACCCAATGAAAATATGTGAGGAGCAACACACATTTAAAATCGGGGATGATCACAAAGACTTACAGGGTTTACAAGGTGAAGAACGGGAGAAGAAAATAGCGGAACTTATGAAGGAGTTTGAAGCCAGATATGCCTTGTACCTAGGACACACAATGCTTCAGTTTCAACACTGGGAATCCATAGTGCCCCCCTACAACTTTGGGTTAGTGTGAGTTTGCATATATAAAATTAATTATTTTAGTATACACATGCATCACAAATTTGATTCATGCAGGGACCACTGGATCTGCTTCATGATTTTTCCTAGGCTTGGACAGGTGTTGGTATGTGACTCTGCAGATTACCTGACTACAAGCTATGGAACATTCGTGAGGCACTTAGAGCTGTAAGTCGAGATTTTGCATGCATACTTTAATCGATGAGATGTTGAGAATAATAAGGTGATTCTATTCGAGATTATAGGGCATATATGTATTACAAGATTAAAGGTGGAAGGTGCGAGTCATCAACACAAGGGCAGCCATTGAAAATACATCATAACTGGCCGGTATGTATGGAAATTTATGAATACATATCATACATGTACAATACATAGGACGATGTTGCAAGTAAATAACCACTTTCCCGTTATACAGTGCCACAAGCAACCACTCGGATGGGTCCACTATGGATTCTACGTATGCGAGTTCATGAGAGAGAACGGACGATACATCAAGAACGCTTCTAAGGTAATATAAGTAATAGTCATGTATGTATTTCTGACATTAAATTTGCAAATGTATTATCAAGTGTAAATATATGATGTTTATAAACCTCCTTTCTAGAAATTTGATGTAAAAAAGGCTAAGCACATGACCGAACGTGCTTTATACAACATAGTTGAGGACCTGTGCTCATTCATCTTGAAAGAAGTCATTCCATGCGAAGAGAAATATCACGATGCTACCAGCGTCTTAGCATGCCCAGAGTATAGAATGCTCACATATATTAGTAGGCTTCAACTTAGTCGAGACAGTTATTAGACAACGGGTGAAAACTTTGATGTATATAATGTGTGATGTATAGATACTCTTGTAACTTTATGTTTGTGAGCACGAAACTTTGACGTATATAAATGTATGTATGAAATATTTAAATTGCATGTTGCTATATTTGAACACCATCCAATAAGGTATAGTAGTTTCAATATCAATGTATATGTAAATATTTAATAATATAAAAATATCCAACATCATAGCCGGTTGATTTTGAAAATGGATTTTCACATGTGGTTCACTAAGTGAGTCGCCTGTGAAAATGGATTTTCACATGTGGTTCGAAAGCAACCGTCTGTGATGTTGTCCCATTTCCACTGGCCTCCAGCGCTGGCGGTGCTGGAAAACGCCAGTGAAAATGGCTATAGACCCGCCTGTATAGTATGTCTCTGTACTAGTGAGAGAGAGAAGCGAAGTAGGCTGGCGGCCGGCGGAGCTTTGGCTAGGGAGTGGCAAGCATGATTGGATGGAAATTGGAATGGGCCCACTACAGTTACAGCCACCACGACCGATTTTGACCTCCGATTAATCGTGATTAGTCACGACTAATCATCCTGAACGGTTTTACATGCTTGACCAGAGCCTTCGACTTGATCAGACCGTCCAGAAACCTGATCGTCCAATTAGTCATCATCCGATCACAATTAATCGTCCGAGACTGTTTGGTCGTCCAGTGAAGTTGGAGTGAGCTGCACCAGCTGAGTGAGTTGGGCCTAACTAGTTGTCTTAAGTTTTAGCCCAAGTCCATTGGAGTTTTTTTTTTCTTTCCAGCAGGCATCTCACTCTTCTCACTCACTCAGGACACACGCACTCACCCCTCCCATCCAGCAGCCGCTGCCGGTGCCTCCATTTCTGCAGTTCTGAGTTCCCTCTCCTCGTCTCATCCCTTCGGGTTTCCGGTTGGTCCTCCCTCCCTTCCAGCTGCCTCCCTCTCTTCCTTGTTGGACGGTCCCCAGGCGACCAAGCTCGATCAGCTGTCCTGGTGGTCAAAAAATCCCCAAGCCACTTCCGCAATCCGCATGCTTTATTGTTGTCAAAAAAATAAAAAGAAACTTCAGCATGTCTTTTTAGGTTTTTTTAAAACTGTTCAAAATGCAGTAATAAAGAAATTGTGAGAATGACACTACAAAATTACGAAAGTAAACTTTGTCGAAACATAGTTTATTAAAATCGATTTTTGCCATTTCAAGAAAAAAAAGATAGCATTACATAATAAAAATTTAAAAATATTTTTCATTTCAAAGTGTGAAATTATATAGGCACAAAAATACTAGTTTGATGAAATGGTTGTATTTTGTCCATTCAAAGCACGAGATTTAAACTATTTACGCTAATCATAAGTGGATGGATTACAATAATATTCTCTTTTTCAATAATGAAAATAGATACTTTTCATATCGCCATTTGACAAAAATTGATACTTATGTCATTTGGTCATGAGAATATATAGCTTTGCATTTTAAAATGGATAATTTTAGTTTTCTTTTTTCCCCTAAAGTTGCGTAATGCAAGTTTTCAAACAGAAAATTTTGACTTCAGTCAATTGAAATGTCTATGTTTTGTTTAATATTTTTAAGTATCATATCAGTGTCAGACCATGCTCTTGGGCCTTAGCCCTCGGCCGCGCAATCCCAATATGATGGCTGCTAGGCACACCGGTGCGGCTTGCAGGAACGTCCTCTTTGCCACATGACATTTATATGAGAGCTCTTTCAAGTCTCCTTTATCGGTTGCTCTGTAATTTTTCTATGCAATATTATAATTATAATAAATAAAAACAATTATAGGATTGTAAAAAAATAAATATTAATGATGATATACTTGAGCTCAATCATTTAAAATTTTGACCAGGTATTTGATTGGAATATTGATTTTTTAATATTTTCACAGTAGTACTAAAGTAGTAGTAGTTTTTTTTAATATTGTATTAAGCTCGTATCCCATAGAGAATGTTTCTCCGTTCGATGGCAGTAAACTTGTAAGACTAATATTGTGTTAAGCTGGTATCCCAGCAAATTAAACGTACTTGTTTTTTTTCAGTAAAGAAGATCCAAAAGGTCTTTGTTCTAAATAGGGTGCCACTGAACACATGCTATATCATTCATCATCAGGAAAGCTAAAACTTCATCAAGAAGAGGCATCTTCTGCTACCCATGCCGTGTGGGCAAAGAGGACACGGCCCATCCATCCTTGTAGAAGCCATTGGCCATCCTGGCAAATCATAAAGTCTTTGTGGTAACGCTTCGTGACCTCGTCTTCCACTGCCTTTACAATGCTTGATTTTAGTGGCAGCTGCCTTAGGCCTGCCCGTTGGTTTCTTGTTTGCCATTGTCTATATTTCTCAGGGTGTTCCACTCGGTCCATGCCTTCGCATGAAATGTCATTAAAAACATAATGTCCAAGGAGGACTTGCTCTAGCACCGATCGAGATTTACTCTCCCTTGGGATGGTTTTGTCCAACATGTCAAATACTGCCATGTAATAGAAGAGCATCTCCCGAAACCATGACAAGAAGCAGGAACCATATGAACGATTCAAAACGCTCTGGATGAATACATCTGGCCTCATCTTCTTGATGTTATTGAGAACAGTATCCCTAGGGTTTGGAGAATCGAAGAATATGCTCTCTTCCATCAATATGCTGAAACTGAAGAGGTCACTTATGACAAGCACCTCATCAACGTCCGTGTGCAAGTCCATGATGGAAATATCCTCCCAGTTTCTCATGATTGTGTGGAACTTGAACGAAGGGTAGCCAAGCTCATGGGCACATTTCATGAGCCGGCACCCTATTTTCTCAATCTGCTAACTTGGGTAGTATGCAGGCTTGGGGCGCGTTATGGCGGTGAACTTCACCTCCGGTGGGCCGCCTTGTTTACTTGCTAGCAAGCGGAGCAAGCCTGCCCATTGGAACCCGTAACGCATACCATAATCCACAATATGCAACCTGCTCTTACCCACCATGGCATGCATGATGGTCATTGTTGAAAAAATGAATGTCACATTGAGGAAGCAACAAGCTTTAGTGTAAAGGTTAAAGGCCTCTAGGAACTCCACAACTGAGGGGTGCTCTAACATAAGCAACTGCCAAATCTGCCTCCCTTTGCCCCCTATGCGTGCCTCTAGCCCCTTGGTGAAACAATGAGCTAGCCGTTGGGTGGCATCCCCTGTTGCTGAAGCATGTTGCTTGATTTGCATCAGTAGCCCATGTGTTCTCATGTGATCACCCTCTGCTAGCGCCTGCGCACAAGACATCAACAATGTGCCTATGTCGACCACATTGTTCCTCGCTGATCTGATCCTCCAACTCTTCTTGTTTCTTTTATCTGTGCCACTATTGTCCAAGGTGACACATTCCATGCGCATGATGCATGCCTCATAGGCATGCAACATCATTTTGTCAAGCATCTCGTTGCCACATTTCTCCTCTGGCTCCTTGATCATCATCATAGCTTTGCTAGTATTTCTTACCTCCTCCTCCAAAAGGTGATCCCTGTTATACCTTTTCTTGATCCTACTACCAATAACGTTGCTTTCCGTGATTTGATTCCCGTGCTCATCCTTTGTAAAGATGTTGTCTTTGGGCAAGAACATGTTGGCTTCTTCCATGCACTCCAAGGACGATGCCCCCACCACATATGTACCATTGGATAAGGGCAAACTAATCCCTCTTTCACCACCATGGCCTTCATGCAAAAAAACTTTGGGCCCCTCCCTGTTGTCGGTGTACGTGTTAGCATCGAAGGAAAGGGAGCGGAGGATTTGCACAAAGGGCTGCTGCACCTGGAGTAGCGCAGGGTGATCAGTGAGGTTATTATCGCCATCGTCATCCTCCATGAGCATGCGTGCGATGTAAGGGAGCATCATGGGATTAGGAACATGATGCTGGCCCTCGCTGCTGCCATTGGGCTTCTGGGGAAGGTCAGGGAAGACAGGTGGGGATGCTAGTGGCTGCTCCATGAGATCCTTGACGAAGAATTCCTCCTGTGTGGTGGCCATGGTGATCGATGGTAGTGGGGCTTGGCAATTGGCACAATAGCATTTGGTTAACATATATCGTACTGAGATATATATACACTTTTGGTTAATGATTCCTACAGGCAGGAGTGCAAAAGACGATGGCTGGCTGTAATCCCGATGCTGCTTGGACGATGGAGACGAGGGCTAGCGATATTTCCAATGCTGCTTGGATAATGATAGCAAAAGCTAGCTTAGGTATACGTACACAGGACACATAAAAAATAATGTTTTGGAAAGATCATAGTAACAAGCCCTATATCTTTTACCTTGTCAAAATGACAAAGCAAGAAGATATAGTCGTTTGATGCAAAACATATTTAAATGCAAACTTAAAGTAATAGTGAACTGGAAAACAGAGAAATAGAATAGCAGAGTTTGTATGCAAGCAGTAAACCGCTTTGCTAGTTGTTTATATAATTGTTTGCAAATGTGAAAGAAAATGAAGCAGTACATGAAATGCCAATATTCAAGAAGAGAATATTGCGCTATGCAACATTTGTTAGTATACAAAAATGAGTAAAGCGCAGATCAGCTATGAGACTATTGAGCTTTGCTGGAAAGAGACGCCATGAAAGGAACCGCTTTCCCATTGCCATGCACCGATGCAAAAGATATTTTATTTGTTGCAACGATCCCTTCACGGTTTTTACAATACTGTTGGCCATGTTTGCTAGAACGGTCAAAAAAATGCTTTTCAAATAAAACAAAAATAGCGGTCAAAATAAGGTGGTCTGACCCAATTTCTGTGTTTGGCTTTTGGTCTCAACTTATTTTGGCTATAAATAACTTATGTATAAGCTGTACCAAACAATCCCATTATCACATATATTATAATTATCTCCATACAAGGCTATCAGAAAAACATTAACTTACCTACAGGAAAACATTAGTTTTAAACATGGACTGATTTCTAGTAGGGATCGTTTCTGTCTACATCAAAGGCGTGTCTTTTCTGTTTTAGATCCTAGCGGTGTTGTATTGGTGTGGCTTTCTATGGGCTCTTGTTCTCCTATCTTTTTCTTAGTATAATGATATATGTAGCTCTCCTTCATGTTTAAGAAAGAAAAAAAAAAGGAAAAACATTAGTTCAGAGTTTGTTAGGTCATTTTTATATATGTTCAATAAAAGAATTATTATATGTTCTGAGTGAGCAAACTGCCTAATCACCCGTATCCACAGTTCCACATGTACGTGTGCCTCATAAGGAGCCACTAAATGGTCTTGGAGTTTGTGGCTCAAGAGAATGATATTGCAAACGTAACAATATCTTCTCCTAATGTCGTACACTACCACAGAACACGGTATCACAGCTGGACTATTACTACCAGTTCGTGGGTATAACTGGTAGTGATAGCACAGCCTGACAAGTAGACTATCACTGCCGGGTTGTAGCCACGAACCGGCAGTGATAGTCTACCTATTACTGCCGGTCTCGTGAATTGAACTGCCAATGATAGGCTATTTTGCATAAAAAATTCGTAACTTTTTCATATGAGGGTGGATCAAGATAAATTTTATATGAAAATGGTGAGATCAAAGAGATCTAACTTTTTGTGTGACAATTTTTTTAAGGTAAGATGGTTTACATCTCTAAATATTAAATATAAGTTTTCAGATCGGATTTGGATTTGAAATGGTTATCATTGTCGAATGAAAACGAGGTCAACACCAAAGTTGTAGTACTCGATGATACAACTTTGCAGTTAACAACTTTTTCATTGAGGTCAATAGAGTATCAATTTACAATATAAGATTTGGAATTGTCACTACCAGACCACAGAAAAATCCTGTCGGCTCCGCGAATTCCTGTGGGTTCGTAGAAAACCGTCAGGAACTCATAATAACTCCTGTCGGCTGAATAAAATCGTCAGGAACTGCTATTTTATTATTGTCGGTCTTAGAACAACCGTCAGTAATATCAAAAACCGTCAGGAACTTCCATTTTGTTCCTGTCGGTTTCTGGTAGCCGACAGGAAACCAACCTCCCGCGACTCTAAGCCCGAAAACAATGCTTCGCGCGCGTGGTAAAACCCAGGGCGCCAAAACGTTTTCGGCCTCCCGCGAAAACATTGACTGTGATGTCCAGTTACATTTTTTTTGGTTGTGAACACCAACATTTATGGATGCAGGTTGATTAATGTTGATTACTTGACCTACTTGTGTTTACTGCTATGTCCATTTACATAAGGTATTGCTGCAGTTTTTCTTTATACTACAAGATGAATTGGAGAAAATACATCTCATCTCATTTCACTTAATATTGATGCAACTTGTGGCTGCTATTTCACTTGGCTACATCTCATTTTATGATTTGAGCAGATCCACAATCTTATTTTTGTTCACATAGATAGATAGCCAAAATTGCTTAGCTTATTTAAATTCTATCTCCTTGTAGGGTACTGAGTCATCACATGCTGGACATGCTGGTTCTGGTGCTTTAGAGAGCAATGGCATCGAAGAGGATGAAGGCAATGCTAACATAGACTGAAAGTGTCTGGACAGCGTAAGTCTCTTTTGTGCAGTTGGAGTGTATATGGTGAAGCTCCAAGTTGACTTGCTTTTGTTGAAGCAAGCAACCTCTTTTGTGCAGTCTCATACCTAGCTAGTATGTAGATGTCAGAGAGTGAAAATGCCTCTCTATTATTTAGTTGGCATGTAAGCAGACTTGCTGAAGTCTTTAGCCTCTTTAACTGTAACTTAGTTGGCATGTAATCAGCTAAACTTAGTCAAGTCTTGCCTCCTGAACCTACTTAGTTGGCATGCAAGACTTGTTGAATAGTATCTGTGATGTGCAATGGATTTGGACTTGTGAACCAATTTCAAATGTGGTGAATTTGGACTTGTGAACCTGTTCGAAATGTAATCTGGAATTTGGATTTAGAATGCGCGTAAATGTGTCTCTGTGGTGTCAAATGCAAGTGCAGAATGCGTGTGTAAATCTTCATTGTGTAACTGAATTTATTCCTGTCAAGATCTTCGAAAGGGGATTCCTGTCGGCTGCATGACAGGAAATGAAATATAATTTTCATTTTCATTTCTTTTTTCCTGTCGGCTACATGACAGGAATTTTGATGTCGATTCCTGTCGGATTTGGATTCCTGACGGGGGTTCCTGTCGGCTTAGCTGACAGTGTAAAAGGTTCGCCGGTGGAACTAGGGCCGTCAGGAGTTGCCGACAGGAATAAATTCCTGACGGCCAGTCGTCAGGAGAAAACAGTTTTCCCTGTCGAGACGTTCCTGACGGTGGATTCCTGAGGGCTGCCCGTCAGGAATTCATTTCCTAACGGTTTTCGTTTGATTCCTGACGGTTTGTGGCCGACAGGAAAAATCGCTGCTCTGGTAGTGTGTGTTGTTAAAAACATAACATCAGTAGTGCAGTCATGAAAGGGCTTGTAGCCTCGTGGTTATAAGAGACTTAGTAGCACCTCAGATCCTGGGTTCGACTCCCTATGAGAGCGAATATTTCAGGATTTAACGGCATTTGTGCTTTCAATGGTAGGCGACGTTCCGGTGACTTTGTCAACCTCGAGGATTTGCCAGCACAGTCGTGTGCGTTGTGATTGTCACGCTGTACTGTGTAATCATAAAAGAAACATCAGTTGTGTAGTTACAAGTGTCACGTAACTCAACTAGCATGAAAACTCGAGAGAACATGAACGCTGAGATCTTGAGTTGAAATCCAAGGAGAAATGAAACCTCCTCTGCTCCTCAGGACTAGGGACAAAAACTAGGCGATGAAGGTGATGGAGGAGTTGTCAGCCCAGAGTTGAGATGACGTGCAGCAGTTCTAAGTTTCAAGGCTACGTCCATGCTTTTCGTTCGCTTTATCTTTGCTTATAACGCTTAGAGGGGGTGTTTCTTTAGTTGAGGATGGTAAACTTTTGAGACCAATTAATCTGTATCCCAGCAAACATATATATTTGTGGAGGAAAATTCATGGCTGGTCCTCAAACTTGGCATGTGTTGTCACCTAGGTCCATTACTTTCAAAATGCTATTTTTTAGTCCATAAATTTGGTCTCGGGTCTCATTTGGGTCCAAGCGCTGAACCTGCATTGAAGTGAACCCGACATGTGGGCCCACTTGTCAGGTCCTTCTCCCGCCCCTGCACCTAGCCCCAAATGACGCTTGCGGAGCCCGCATGCGCAACCCTCGTCGCTGTTCGCATTGCCTTGCGCGCTGGGTCAATCGCGAGACCTGCGTGCAACCCTTGTCGCAGCGCATGTTGCCTCACGCTGGTCGGTGACACCACTCACGCCAGGCCGAGCTAGGGGCCACGCGCGCAGCCCTTACCACCATCGGCTCTCACAACTGCGAGCGAATGCATCCATGATCCAGCAGAGCAGCAACTCAGAGAAGATGACTAGTGCGACGCAGGGGATGACAGGCAAAGATCCCAGCCACCGCCTCGGCCCCTGCCCGGCCACCTTGGCGTCCTCTCTACTTTCCGGCACCCTCTTGGTCGCCACCTTGGAGCCTCCCGACCCGCTCCTGGCCACGCGCGGTGAGCAGCAGTTCGAGGCCCAGGACGCAGTGGCAGGGCTCTAGGGCATCGCATTTGCCACCGGCTTCGCCGTCTACTGCTTCGAAGGCTTTTTCATGATGTTGGCACTCGAGACGTCCATGGCCGACCAGAGCATGTTTCGTTCCGTGCTCCACCAGGTCATCACCGGCATCCTTGCCTTTGGGGCCTGCAGCTACCCCGCTTTGGACGACGCCAACAAGGACATCATCACGGTGTGCGCACGCTCTCCTTCGTGCTGCCCACGTTGTTCCATCTCCACGTCAACGGTGATACCGGCAGTGCTTGTCGACGGTGAGAGCGGGAAGGAGGAAGAAAAAGGAGAAGAAACAGCGAGGAGACAAGGACCTGACAAGTGGGCTCCACATGTTAGGTTCACTTCAATTCATGTTCAGCGTTCACATCAGCATACCGAGGGGGTTAAGATCCGTTTGGACCCAGATGAGACCCGAAACTAAGTTTAGGGGCAAAAATAGCATTTCAAAAGTACATGGACCTAGGTGACACCTCATGCCAGGTTTGAGGATCGGCCAAGAATTTTCCTCATATTTGAGACTTATTTTGTTTCCAGCAAACATAACTTGTAAGTGGGGCCAAAAGGTCTTT
Source organism: Saccharum hybrid cultivar R570 (assembly GCA_038087645.1). NCBI lineage: Eukaryota > Viridiplantae > Streptophyta > Magnoliopsida > Poales > Poaceae > Saccharum > Saccharum hybrid cultivar. The sequence continues at coordinate 4,268,356 of JAQSUU010000743.1, read as the reverse complement.
GGTCTAGCTAAATAGAGAGCTGTTGAACGCCATGCGACATAATTCAACTTCATCCAGAAGAGGCGTCTTCATTTGCAACCCATGTCATGTGGGCAGAGAGGACATGCCCCTTCCATCCTAGCAAATCATAAAATCCTTGTGGTAATGCTTCATGACCACATCTTTCACTATCATCACAATGCTTCATTTCAGTGGCAGCTGCCTTAGGCCTGCTCGTTGGTTTCTTTTCTGCCATTGTCCATATTTCTCAGGGCGTTCCACTATGTCCATGCCTTCACAAGAAATGCCACTAAACGCGTAACATCCAAGAATGACTTTCTCGAACACCAATCGAGATTTACTCTCCCTTGGGATGGTTGCGTCCAACATGTCAAACAGTGCCATGTAATGGAAGACTATCTCTCGAAACCATGACAAGGAGGAACCATATGAACGATTCATAATGTTCTGGATGAATACATCTGGCCTCATCTGCTTGATGTTATTGAAGACAGTATCTCTAGAACTTGGAGCATAAGAGAATATGCTCTCTTCCATTAAGAACCTGAAACTAAAGAGCTCAATCATAACGAGCACTTCATCAGCGTCTCTGTGCAAGTCCATGATAGAAGTATCCTCCCAGTTTTTCATGATCGTGTTGAACTTGAATGAAGGCAAGCCAAGCTCATGGGCATATTTCATGAGCCGGCTGCCTACTTTCTCAATCTGCTCACCTGGGTAGCAAATAGGCGTGGGGCGAGCTATGGCAGTGATCTTCACCTGTGGCAGCTTGCCTTCTTTACTCGCTAGTAAGCGGAGCAAGCCAGCCCAATGAAACCCCAAACGCATACCATAATCCAGGATATGTAACCTTCTCTTACCTGCCACGATCTGCATGATGGTCGTTGCTAAAAAATGAATGTCACGTTGACGAAGCAGCAAGCTTCAGAGTAAAGGTTGTAGGCCTTAGGAGCTCCACAGCGAAGGGGTACTCTAACATAGGCAACCGCCAAAGCTGGCTCCCTATGCCCAGCATCCGTGCCTCTAGCCCCTCGGTGAAACAATGAGCTAGCCATTGGGTGACATCCCTTGTTGCTGAAGCATGTTGCTTGATCATCTTCAGTAGTTCACGTGCTTTGATGTGATCGTCCACTGCAAGAGCCTGCGCACAAGAGATCAACAACCTGTGAATGTCGATCACATTGTTTCTCGCCGCTTTGATCCTCCCGCTATTCCTGTTTCTCTTCTCCACTTCAGTAGTGTCAATGGTGACACGCTCCATGCCCTTGATGCAGGTCTCATAAGTATGCAACATCATTTTGTCAAGCATCTCGTTGCCACATTTCTCCTCTAGCTCATTGTTCATCATCACAGCTTTGTTGGTAGTTCTTACCTCCTATAGAAGGTGATCCTTGTTGCACCTTTTCTTGACCCTACTATCAATAATGTTGCTTTCCCTGATTTGATTCACCAGCTCATCCCTTCTAAAGATGTGGTCTTTGGGCAGGAGCATGTTGGCTTCTTCCATGCTCTTCAAGTATGCTGCCACCACACAGCTGCCCTTGGATAAGGGCGAATTGAGGGCGCTTTCGTCACCATGACCCTCATGCAAGAATTCGCTGGGGCCCTCGCTGTTGTTGGTATTAGTGCCAAGGGAAGGGGATGAGAGGATCTGAGCAAAGGGCTGTTGCACCTGGAGTAGCGCAGGGTGGTCAATGAGCTCATCGTCAATGTCGTCCTCCATGAGGCTTGTGTGAGATGTAAGGGAGCATCATGTCATTATTAGGGAGATGATGCCAGACCTCATTGCTGACATTGGTCTTCTGGGGAAGGTCAAGGAAGACCGGTGGAGATGCTGGTGGCAGCTCCATAAGATCCTTGATGAAGAATTCCTCCGGTGTGGTGGCCATGGTGATCAATGGTAGTGCGGTAGCCCTTAATATATATCATAAAGATAACAACATAAGACTTTTGGTTAATGATCCCTACAAATTAACAGAGTGCAAAAGACAATGGCTGACTGTATTTCCAATGCTGCTCGGATGGATACATGATGGCTCACGATATTTCCAATGCTGCTTGCATAATGGTTGCAAAAGCTAGCTATACACAGGGCAAAATAATACTTTGGAAAGATCATTGTAACAACCACCATTTCTTTTACCTAGTGATGCAAAAGTTCCAGCCGGCCGTGGCCACCACCCAGCCACAGGCCGCCGGCACCACCTCCCAGCAGGCCGGCCATACCTCCCGACCTTGAGCCACAGGCCGCCGGCCACCAGTCAGGCAGCTAGCCATCAGCGGAGCAGCAGTATTTGCCGGCCAGTAGCAGTTCAGTACCATCAGCAGAGCACAGTACCATGAAGCGGCCATCAGCAGAGCACAGTAGCATGCAGGCAAACAGTAGTACAGTACCATGCAGCAGGCAAGTAGTCCAATGCAAAAAAAGCTGCTGGCTGCCGGCCACCAAGACAAGCTAGCAGCAGACGAAGATGGCGCGTAGATGGTGTAGTTCTTCATCCGCTGGAAGATGGCGCGGCTGGTCAGCACGGCGCTGATGATGACGCTCAGGCCGGGCTCCGTGAGCACGATGTCCGACGCGGCCCGTGCCGCGTCCGTCGCGTCTGCCACCGCGATCCCGATGTCCGCCTTCTTCAGCGTCGGCGCATCGTTCACGCCGTCGCCCGTCATCCCGCAGATGTGCTTCCGCTCCTGCAGCCGTATCCGCGAGAGCTCGGGAAGAAGGGAGCCGTCGCAAAATAATTCACGGGAAGAAGGATGCCACGCGGGAACACCGTATCCGCTTGAGCTCGCGTCCGCATAAAGTTACGTAGAACGGGGCAAGATTTTCGAAGTGCGTAAATTTTAGGTGAAAGTATTATAAGTCATTGGAGAGAGGTTTTTTCTCATCTTTTTAAAAACTAAGGATTAGGAGGAGGTTTAGAGAACTCTTGGAGATGCTCTTCGGGCCTATTTTAGAGTTTCGAACAGGGCCATAACTTTTGCCAACATGGCCCTTGATTATCATTATCTCCTTACAAAACTATGAGAAAAACAATAACTACACATATAGGGAAACATTAGTTATATGCAGTGATGAAAACGGTACGGATATTTTTCGACCATAGTCGAGACCGAATCCATTTAGAGGGGTTTAGATCTGTCCGTATCCGAGTCCGGATATTCAACATCCGATACCGTATCCATATCCGAATACCCAAATCACATATTTATGATGTCGATATCCAAATGTATGCTATCCGACATGGTTGATACTATCCGTATTCGAATCCGAATCCGGACAAAAATACGAAAACAATTGTGATATCAACGATATCCGTCCGTATCCAATCCGTTTTCATCCCTAGTTATATGAATGTGGACTGGGTTCTAGATGGGATCGTTTCTTTGTACATCAAAGGCATGTCTTTGCTGTTTTAGATCCTAGCGGTGTGTATTGGTGTGGCTTTGTATGGGCTCTTATTATTCTTTTTCTCTTAGTATAATGATATTTAGCACTCCTTCATGTTTAAGAAAGAAAAAACAATAGTTCAGAGTTTGTAAGCTCAATCACAGCCACTAGTACAGAAGTGATTTTTTGAAGTGCCTCACTTTTCTAACAAAAGTGATTGTCTTTGCACGCCGTCACTAACCTTTGCGGAAAGCACTGTAGCTATACAACCGTTGCTAGAAATTAATTTTTAGAGGCGGTTCCATTAAGAAATCCACCTCTAAAAATGTATTCTTTGAAAATGCAACCGTTGCTAGAAAGCACTGTGCCTTTGAAAATGCTATTTTCAAGAACGGTTGCTTATGTCAACCGTCTCTGAAAATGAGTGATTTTTAGATGCGGTAATATTAAGTCAACCGTCCTTAAAAATAGCTACATCACAAATAAATTCATATATTTTTTAAATGAAGTTGGATGAAGACAAAATGTATATCAAAATTGTAGGGCTCGATGAGATCTAAAACTTTGTAGTTGATAAAATTTTTGTTTGCAATCATTTAGAGTTCCAAATATATAAATTAAGTTTTAGATTTTGAATTTCAAATTTTGAATTTTTCAAATGACCTTGGATGCAGAAATGTTCTATATCAAAGTTGTAGTGCTCGATTAGATCTAAAACTTTGTAGTTGAAGTTTTTCTCATTTAAGCATCGCAGAACTAAACACAAGTGATTGTGTGGTGCAATAGTAGGGAAGGAATCGTGCGAGGGAAAGGTTGTGGGTTTGAATCTCAGGTGTTGGCACTTATTTAAAATAAGTGAAAAATAAATCTTATGAGCTATGGCCAGTCCTCAACCCTTCGAGCTACATTCAAAATACTTTTTTATTTTTATTAGACTCTAAATGAGTTTTAAAACATTTTGAAAATTATTTTTTAGAGACAGTTGACTTAAGTCAACTGCCTCTGAATGGCCAGTCCTCAGCCCTTCGGCCTACATTCGAAATATTTTTTCTTATTTTTATTAGACTCTAAATGAGTTTTAAAACATTTTGAAAATTATTTTTAGAGACAGTTGACTTAAGTCAATTGCCTCTGAAAAATCGATTTTTAAGGGCTGTTGTCTTAAGTCAACCGCCTATGAAAATTGATTTCTAGAACCGTCTTTGAAAATCACTTATTTTTACAATCGTTTGCATAGTAGCAGTCTTAAAACCGTCTCTAAAGATCACTTTTGACCGCCTCTAAAAAAATTTTCTATACTAGTGAGCCAAACTATTACTACCGGTTCATGGCTTCAACCGGCAGTGATACTACAACTAACAGAGATAGACGGATTATCACTGTTGGTTCCTGGCTACAACCGACAGCGGTAGGCCGTATACTATAACTGCCGGCTATAGCCATGAACCGACAGTGATAGTTTATCTATTACAGCTAGTTCGTGGCTTGAACTGCTAATGATAGGCTGTTGCACAAAAAATTCACAACCTTTTCATATGAGGTCAGATCAAGATAAGCTTTGTATGAAAATTGTGGAGATTAAGAGATTAAAACTTTGTAGTTGACAATTTTTTAATTCTAGATGGTTTACTTCTTTGTATATTAAATATAAGTTCTCAAATCAGATTTGGATTTAAGATGGTTAACAATGTCGAATGAAAACGAAGTCAACACCAAAGTTGTAGTACTCCATGATACAACTTTGCAATTAACAACTTTTTCATTTGAGATCATTTAGAGTATCAAATATAAAATATAAGATTTGGAATTGTGTAGTTAAAAACATAGCATTAGTAGTATAGTCACAAGTGTCATGTAACTCTCGGGAGAACGTGGACGCTGAGGTATTGAGCTGAAATCCTAGAAGAAATGGAACCTCCTCAGCTCCTTAGGACTATGGACAAAAACTGGGCGAGCCCAGAATGTAGATGACCCGAATGCTCGATAGTTCCAACTTTCTTGGCTATGTCCACGCATTTCTTCTGTTTTATCTTTGCTTAGAACGCATAGAGGGTGGTTAGAGGGAGTGTTTCTCTGCTTATGGTACTATTAAACTCTCGGGACTGATCTTGTAAGCTCGTATCCTAAACAGAGACTGGAGGGGGAGATGTCCCCAACCATTTTTCATTAAGAGGGAGCCACAGCTCCCGGCGCAATCGTGGAAAAACCCACCGAACCCTAGCTGCGCCAGCGAGGGGGATTTTTATTGTGCAGCACCCAGGATTCGAGCCCTGGGTGGGTGGCACCTCTACTGGATGTCCTACTACTGAGCTACAACCTCATCTGCAATAAGCTCGTATCCTAGGAAACATATTTGAGACTTATTTTGTTTCCAGCAAACATATCTTGTAAGGGGTCCAAAACGTCTTTGGTCTAAATAGAGAGCTGCTGAACGCCATGCTATATCCTTCAGCTTCATCTAGAAGAGGCCTCCTCGTTTGCAACCCATGTCGTGTGGGCAGAGAGGACACGGCCCATCCATCCTTGAAGAAGCCATTGACCATCCTGGCAAATCATAAAGTCTTTGTGGTAATGCTTCATGACCTCATCTTTCACTACCTTCACAATGCTTGATTTCAATGGCAGCTGCCTTAGGCCTGCTCGTTGGTTTCTTGTCTGCCATTGTCTATATTTCTCAGGGCGTTCCACTAGGTCCATGCCTTCACAAGAAATGCCATTAAACGCATAACATCCAAGAATGGCTTTCTCGAACACCAATCGAGATTTACTCTCCCTTGGAATGGTTGTGTCCAACATGTCAAACAGTGCCATGTAATAGAAGAGTGTCTCGCGAAACCGTGACAAGAAGGAGGAACCATATGAATGATTCATAATGCTCCGGATGAATACATCTGGCCTCATCTTCTTGATGTTATTGAGGACAGTATCCCTAGGGCTTGGAGCATCAAAGAATATGCTCTCTTCCATCAAGATGCTGAAACTAAAGAGGTCGATCACAACGAGCACCTCATCAGCGTCTCTGTGCAAGTCCATGATAGAAGTATCCTCCCAGCTTTTTGTGATTGCGTGGAACTTGAATGAAGGCAAGCCAAGCTCATTGGCACAATTCATGAGCCGGCAGCCTACTCTCTCAGTCTGCTCACCTGGGAAGCAAATAGGTGTGGGGCGGTCTATGGCAGTGATCTTCACTTCTGGCAGACCGCCTTCTTTACTCGCCAGCAAGCAAAGCAAGCCTGCCCAATGAAACCTGAAACGCATACCATAATCCACGATATGCAACCTGCTCTTACCTGCCATGGCCTGCATGATGGTCATTGCTGAAAAAATGAATGTCACATTGACGAAGCTGCAAGCTTCAGAGTAAAGGATGTAGGCCTTAAGGAGCTCCACTGCAGAGGGGTACTCTAACATAAGCAACTGCCAAAGCTGGCTCCCTGTGCCCAGTATCCGTGCCTCTAGCCCCTTGGCGAAATAATAAGCTAGCTGTTGGGTGGCGTCCCCTGTTGCTGAAGCATGTTGCTTGATCTGCTTCAGTAGCTCACGCGTTGTCATGTGATCATCCGCTACAAGAGCCTACGCACAAGAGATCAACAACCTGCGAATGTTGACCCCATTTTTCCTCGCCGCTTTGATCCTCCTGCTCCTCCAATCTCTCTTCTCCATGTCAATGGTGACACGCTCCATGCCCTTGATGCATGTCTCATAGGCATGCAACATCATGTTGTCAAGCATCTCATTGCCACGTTTTTCCTCTAGCTCATTGATCATCATCACAGATATGTTGGTAGTTCTTACCTCCTCCTCGAGAAGGTGATCCTTATTGTACCTTTTCTTGACCCTACTATCAACAATGTTGCTTTCCCTAATTTGATTCACCAACTCATCCCTTCTGATGTTGTTGTCATTGGGCAAGAGCATGTTGGCTTCTTCCAGGTCCTTCAAGGATTCCCCAGTAATATATGTACCCTTGGATATGGGCAAATTGAGCACACTTTTATCACCATGGCCTCCATGCATGAAATCGTTGGGCCCCTCGTAGTTGTTGGTGTTAGTGCCAAGGGAAGGGGATGACAGGATCCAAGCAAAGGGCTGCTGCACCTGGAGTAGCGCAGGGTGATCACTGAGGCACAACCGGAGCCGGCTGCTTTGCCGAGGGCCCCAGGCTCTCGGCAAAGCCTCTAAGACCCTCGGCAAAGCCTTTGCCGAGCGCAGCTCTCGGCAAAGCGCCCTCGGCAAAAATCCGATCGGCAAAGGCTTCTTTGCCGAGAGCCGTTTATCGGGCACTCGGCAAAGCCTTTGCCGAGAGCCCGACGCTCGGCAAAGCGCGAAATAAAAAAATGCGAAAAAAACCTGGAAAAATTTTTTTCAATCGGGGGAGGGGGCCCACTGGCCAGCGCCCGCCCGTCTCCGTCGAAGTCGCAAGTCGCGGCATTTTTCGCGCAAAATTCGCGGCTACGCGGTCGGTGGGATTCGAACTCGTGACCTCTCCCTCACGTGATACCTCCTCTGCCACCTACACTACACACTCACATGCGTCTATATGCCATTTCAGTTACTCAAATATTATACTAAACCAATTGAAAATTGATTGTTTGAGCCCCTAAACGAATTCAAATCAAAAAGTTGTCAACCACAAAGTTTCATAACTTTTCGAGCACTACATTTTTCATATAGAAAGTTTTTCCATCCGAGGTCTTTTGAAAAATTCAAATTTTAAAATTTTGAATTTCAAACGTAGTTTTGCATGACAAGATGAATTCAAATGAAAAAGTTGTCAACCACAAAGTTTCATAACTTTTCGAGCACTACATTTTTCATATAGAAAGTTTTTCCATCCGAGGTCTTTTGAAAAATTCAAATTTTAAAATTTTGAATTTCAAACGTAGTTTTGCATGACAAGATGAATTCAAATGAAAAAGTTGTCAACCACAAAGTTTCATAACTTTTCGAGCACTACATTTTTCATATAGAAAGTTTTTCCATCCGAGGTCTTTTGAAAAATTCAAATTTTAAAATTTTGAATTTCAAACGTAGTTTTGCATGACAAGATGAATTCAAATGAAAAAGTGGTCAACTACAATGTTTCATAACTTTTTGAGATCTACAAATTTCATTTAGGAAGTTTTTCCATCCGAGGTCTTTTGAAAAATTTGAATTTTAAAATTTTAAAATTTTGAATTTCAAACGTAGTTTTCCATGACAAGATAAATTCAAATTAAAAAGTGGTCAACTACAATGTTTCAATACCTTTCGAGATCTACAAACTTCATTTAGGAAGTTTTTCCATCCGAAATTGTGGTGCTAACATTGTTCACAAATCTTATATATCTCTCTTGTAGTTTCATGGAACTACATGAGAGACATATAGATTTTGTGAACAACGTAATTATTACTTTGTCGAATAAAGAAATGACCAATATAAAGTTTGTAGATCATGAAAAGTTATGAAACTTTGTAGTTGAAAACTTTTTTATTTGAATTCGTTTAGGGCACCAAAATGTGGTTTGAAAAATTGCTTTGCCGAGTGTTTTACTTTGGCACTCGGCAAAGAAGCCTTTGCCGAGTGCTTTTTTTTTGGCTCTCGGCAAAGAAGTTTCTTTGCCGAGTGTTTTTTTTGGCTCTCGGCAAAGAAACTTCTTTGCCGAGAGCCGTTTATCGGACGCTCGGCAAAGGCTTCTTTGCCGAGTGCAGAGGCTTTGCCGAGTGTTTTTTATTTGGCTCTCGGCAAAGCCTTCTTTGCCGAGCGTCCGAAAAAAAACGCTCGGCAAAGCCTCCGGCGCTCGGCAAAGAAGTGGATTCCGGTAGTGAGGTCATCGTCAATGTCGTCCTCCATGAGCACGCGTGAGATGTAAGGGAGCATCATGTCATTGTTAGGGACATGATGTTGGACCTCATTGCTGACATTAGGCTTCTGGGGAAGGTCAAGGAAGACAGGTGGGGATGATGGTGGCTGCTCCATAAGATCTTTGATGAAGAATTCCTCCGGTGTGGTGGCCATGGTGATCAATGGTAGTGCTGCGGCACAATACCTTTTGGTTAATATATGTCATAATGAGAAGAAAACAAAACTTCTGATTTATTATCCCTACAATCAGGAGAGCAAAAGACGATGGCTGGCTGTAACCCTAATGCTGCTTGGATAGGGACACCATGGCTCACGATATTTCCAATGCTGCTTGGATGGGGACACCATGGCTCACGATATTTCCAATGCTGCTTGGATAATGGTTAGCTAGCAATACACAGGGCAGATCAAAATAATATTTTGGAAAGATCATCGTAACAAGCCCCATTTCTTTTACCTATTGAAAATGACAAAGCAAGAAGATACAGCTGCGAGTAAATAAGCCTTCACAGGCTAACGTAAATAGTGAACAGTAAAACAGAGAAATAGAGGAGCAGAGTTTCAATGCCAGCAGTAAACAGCTTTGTTAGGGGTTTATATAATTGTTAGCAAATGTGAAAGAAAAAGAAGCACGGATATGATATGTCAATATTCAAGAAGTGACTATTGAGCTATGCAAAATTAGTCAGTATAGAAAATGAGTAAGCGCCGATCAGCTATGATACTAATGAGCTCTGCTGGAAACAGACGCCATGAAAGGAACCACTTTCCCAATGCCATGTGCGGACGCAAAAGATATTTTATTTGTTGTGCAATGATCTCCCTATGCGAATACAAGGTTGATAAGTACACTTGTGTGTTCATTTTGTGATGAGTGATTGTCAATGTGATCCACGAAGTAGGTTGAGTGGTGACTAACCCTACCATGGCGAAAGTTATGTGTGCGACATGTCTCTTCGCTTGTGTTGTGTAGATGTGGAGCTCGGATGCGGTGGTCGACAGCGAGGTGAAGGTCAAGTAGAAACGTGTCGTGCCGACAGACCGGAAGCGGTGAAGGACTGTCACACCCATTTTTAAGGACAAAAATAGGATGCATAAAAGACTCATGTGCGCCCCAGGAAACAGTCGCACACATAAGTTGACAAATTACAAAGTATCATCACAGTGCTTATTACATAACGAATAAGTATTTAAGACATAGTCTTGAACGATAGGTAATAATAACTAATAGTAATTCTTCAGCGGAAACTCCATACAGGGACACGGTTGACTGGTTGACACCAAGACTAGTACTCATTCCGATAATCTTCCTCTATATCTTCATCTGTTATGGTGGAAATAGCAAGAGTGAGTCCATGTCGAACTCAACAAATATAACACAGGGTTCATGAGGCTCAAAAAGGCTAGACATTGTTTAACTGCGTTTAGCTTTTAATCATATATTAGCAACTGAGTAGCATCAAGATAAACCACTTCCCATTAAAGAACCAATGATCAATTGTAATAAGGATAATGAATAGCATTAACATGAGCATAATAATAATCAACAATAATTTAGCATGATATAACAGTTATGATCAACTATTCCATAAGAATTCCCAAGGCCGCTCGTATCCGTGAGCACGACTAGTATACCAGTTTTTAACTCTGCGCAGAGGTGTACACTTTCACTGTGAGTCATGATTTCCAAATGAGTGGGGAGATCAAGCCCAAACACCCGAGAACCATATAAAGCCACTCAAAAGTTCGTCTAACAAGTTAGGGCCATTAGATTCACTCGGCAGGCAGATGTAGAACCCCCCTTCCCTGTGGCACAACAACCGCAGCCTATACACACTAGGCCAGGGGCTCGCACTACACCCAACGTGGCAAGCCATTCTTACGCCATTTAAGGTAACCTCTAACAAGCTAGAAAAGGTCTCTTGAACAACTAAAGCCAGAGCCATATAGCCCTCACAGCTGTACTGTATATCCCGGTTATCACTTACAGATAAGTCCTTATGGAGAGAAACCAGAGCATCAAAATAATACACATGCTCTAGCTCCCTTTTAACAGTAATAAAATCATCTTAATAGTTGATTGCTTAATCCATTAATCAAATTACAAGATCATTGTTCTTAGTTTAAGCACTAGCAGTAGCTACCCATATGCATTCCCAAGGTTGACAAGGAATCAAGATAACAATCACTAAGTTATAATCTCTAAGGTTGTCAAGGTAAGCACATGCATATGTATGACAATTCAATGTATAGGTAACAAGGATAGTCCTGTGTTATACTTGCCTTGATCAAAGCTTTCCAAGTGATACTGCTGACTTGGCTCAAAGTAATACTCCGAATCGTCCAGATACTGCTCACCTTCTATACTCGATCATCAATCAACAACACACATGCATCCAATCAAACAAACACGAAGCAAACAAAGAGATACAATTAGAACAGTACACCAACAGTAGCAAAACAGTAATAAAAGTTTATAAAACTCTTCTGCACGTTTCTACGATCACACAGACGCAAAGATCACCAAATTCGGAGTTAAAACGTGAAAGTTATGAATTTTCTAAGATTTCCTATAGATAAATAAATACTTAATTATAAACTCGAAAAATAAATTATCAAAACTAACTGTACAACTATACTAACATGTAGAGCTCGCAAATACAAACCTAACACAACTTGAACGGATCAAATCGGAGTTAAAACGAAGATTTTATGACCAAAACAGTTCTAGTGGCAAAACTGTAAATACCTGAAAACGTATTTTTGATTTAACCGGAAGAGAATACGCTTTCAAAACGCAAAAACGTACTTTCAGTTTTACGCTATGGACGGCGGGTTAAATTCTGAAAAACTAAGGGGCTCTTTAAGAATTTTGCCACGCGAAGAGGTAAGTTCTAATCTTGGCCGCTTATCCAAGATCGGACGGCCCACGTTTCTTCCAGAGGAGACCGGCGGCGCTTCCGCCGCCCCGCCCCAACCCCACGGCGGCGCCATGGCCGGTGGCTCGCCGGACATGCCAAACCCGCCCTAGACTTCACCAAAAGATGCGCGGTTGGTACCAATCGAACGGGAAGCTCAATGCGATCTCACCTAGGGCTCCAAGACGGTCAATCACGGCACGGGAATGACGGGCGGCTCCAAAAGGTGGGCGGCTTAGCTCCTTCACACGGTAAGAACACAACACGACCTTAACTTCAAAATTGATAGCACAAATTGAGTCACAACAACGAAGTAAAGCTAATAGAGCAACTTACAGCGACTAGAACGCGAAGTAGGCGACGAATTCGCCCCCACCGCGGCTTCTAGGGTTCAAAGGCGCGGCTAGGGAAACTACAACCCAAAATCCAAATAAAAAGGGTAAGGAAGGTGCGGTTCTAGCTTATATAGGATAGTGACGTGATCAATTTGGAAAGGGACCCCCTTGATTCACGGATTCGGTTGGGGTTCGAAGATGGAATTCGTGACCGGCTCGGTTACGTGAGATGAGAGAAGCATCCGACAGCCGGGACCCACTTGTCAGCGGAACAAAGGAGGGAGGGGCGCGACTGCTGGCTCGGGCTGGCTCGGCTGCTCGTCTGCTGGGCCGGCCCACGCGGTCGCAGGCGCGGAGGAAAACGGGGCAGCGGCCCACTGCGCCGGCTCGGGAGAGCAGGCCGATCCGACGGGCCTTCGGCTACCAGGTAAGAAGGTAAGTGTTTCCTTTTCTTTTTTTTCTACTTTTCTTTATTTACTTGTTTTCAAACTATTCCAAATAAAATTCTTCAAACCAATTTAAAATAAAATAAATCCACTACACAAAAGAAAATAAATACAGCAGCATGAATGCAGCACCAAATAGTTTTCAAAATTTCAATTTCCCATTAATTGTTATCTAAATTATTTGAAACTCATTAATTCTAAAATTTAGAATTTTTGGGTGTTACAAGGACGGACATGAGGCTTGGACGGAGGGACCCGGAGGCTGGGTGACTAGCCGTGGTGGCTGACACTTGGGACATCAACAAGTGCGAAGAAGACATGGGAGTGACGGTGTTAACCGAGTCAAGACGGTGGACGTACGGGTCGAGCGAGGCTTAGGAGGACTTGGCAAGCTGACCGGTCGAGGACGGCAGTGACACACGTCGAGGCGGGGGACGCGTATGGAGTACGCAACTCACGAGCAGGTTTGGTGGTTTGGGCCTCAAAACCATCGGTGGCAGGTTTACGAGTTTGGGCCTCAAAACCCGGGTGGAGGTTCCGAGGAGGAACGAATAGCACGTGGCGGCTTCGAAGAGTTCACGTCAAGGCGAAGCTACTGATGAGGAGGCGCGATGGCCGTCGGATGAAGATGAGACCGGGTTGGACCATAACGCCATTGGGCTAAGTGGTTTGACTAAATTGTATACAGGGGCAAAACTAGGATTGTGTAATAGTCATGTTAAATAGGACGAGGGAGCCCCCATCTCCCTCACCTCCTCCATTTGCATTTTTCCTTGTTAGGGTTTCCTCCTCCCCTTAGTTGCTTGTGAGAAAGAGGTCCACTAATCTTTATGATTTGTGTAAGAACCAAGATTTTAAGTCAAAAAGGAGGTCCCGAATCCTCCTTGTGTCCTCCGTGATTCGGCGGGAGAATCACTCTTTGTGTTCTTGATGTGTTCTTCGCGTTCTCTCCTTCCCCCTCTCGCTCTTGTGTTGATTCATTGTTTTTAGACCATTTTGATCTATTCTTTTTTTGCATTGTTTTGATCTATGACGTGAGTTGAGCCTTTCCACTGAAGAAAATAAACCAATTCCTCACGAGCTCGTAGATCGGGCGATTTCTTGGTCTAGGTCTCAAGAACCTGTGTTTTTCATTCCCCTTTGATTTCCCATTGATTGGCTTCAAATTGGGTGATGACCTCTTAGAGGTAGCTCCCCTACTGCCTTGTGATCACGCTCACCAAGTTTCATGGCTAATTCGTGATGCGGACTATCCGGAGAACTACAGTGGACAGTCTGGGAGTCAGGATTTTTTCTGTGCTTTCTTTGTTGCACGGTGTCTGTACTTGCGGACTGTCCGGCTCCTAAGCCCGGACTGTCCGAGGTACTGTAGTGGTAGTTTTCAGACCGAGAATAGAACTGTTTTCGCGAAGTTCGGTTTTTTATTTTTGAACTACGGACTATCCAGGTACTATAGCGGACTGTCTGGGAGCACTGTAGTGGACAGTCCGCAACTCTCTGTTTTGTTTGTTTCTCACCCGTTCGATCTTCGATTCGAGTTCCGTTTTTTGCATTGGGTTTCTAACGATCTAAGGAACTTTTCAAGGGTCTCTTGACTTTTTGCTGGCTTGTGTTTTTGTAGCTTTTATTTGTGCCTTTTGGGGGTTGATTTTGGGACAATGGTCGAAAGTTTCAAAAGAAATTTGAGGCTCCCATTCACCCCCCCTCTGGTCGCCATTTCCGATCCTTCAATTGGTATCAGAGCTAGTTACCTTAATCGGTCTGTGATCCACGAAGGCGACGTGGAGCGTGGTTTCGGCAAACCACCGTTCTTCGATGGAACAAACTACCCCTATTGGAAGATGCGCATGTTCGTGATCTTTAGGGGATTGATTGGCTTGTCTTGGAGATTTGCGATGATGCTACCTACGCTGTGCTTAAACCTCATGCTCGTGTCATGCAATATCAAAAAGATCAGCACAACGCTAATAGTAGAGCTCGCGCAGTTCTTTTCTCGAGTCTTTCGCTTCAAGAGTTCAAGAGAGTTTCTAATTGTACCACCGCTCGAGAGATCTGGGTGAGGCTTCAGAGCTATCATGAGGGGACCGCACAGGTCAAAATCAGACTCTACGAGACGTACAAGAGGGAGTATGAGAACTTCATCCAGCTTGATGGCGAGTCCATCGATGCCATGTTTTCTCGCTTTCAGACCATCGTCAACAAGATGCGAGTAAACAAGGTACAGTTACCTTATGACAATCATGAGAGGGCCCTCAAGCTTCTATATGCCCTAGATCGAAAGGTATGGAATGTGAAGGTGACCACCATCATTGAGTATTTAGGGTATGAGACCCTCACCATAGATGAGCTTTTCAACAAGCTCAAGTCCACCGAGATCGACTACCAGGCCTAAGTCAAGCTCAATAATTCCTCTGCACCGACTATGGCTTTGGTCTCAAGAAACGGCTCAAATTCTTTGGCTAACCCTTCATGGATGTCTTTTGCCTTGTCCTCTTTGGTGTCTATCATAGAAGAGCAGTTGGAGGCTCTTGGGGACAACGAGCTGGTGTTGGTCATCAGCCGGTTTTCACGATTTTACAACAACCGCTTGAACCGCTGGCATGGTGGTGGAGACCCCGACCACTTTGTCGCCCACTGCCCCAAGAAGAACAAGCACTCCTCCGACAAGTACGACTCCAGCAAGCGCAAGGACAAGCACGAGTACACCTCCAAGCACAAGTGAAGGGAGGATTCGAATGAAGGGTGAAGCCCAACAAGGACGTGCTTTTTGGCGACGATGACTCTACCGAGGTAAAACCCACCATCGATGCTCTTATTGCCAAGCTTGATATCATGACTGATACTTTGATGAGTCAAGATAAGCTGCTAAAACGTGCTGCTCATAAGAGGAAAGAGTTTAAGGACAAGCTAGAAGTTGTGGAGAAGGAGCTTGAGGAAACTAAGAAGCTTGTTGTTCATGTGTTTGATGAGGTTGAGTGCGATGAATGTGTTGTTCATATGACCAACTTTTCTAAGTTGCAATCTAAGTATGTTGCCTTGTTAGATGAGAACGATGAGCTGAAGGCTAGGTCTAGCTTGTTGGATGCGTGCAAGTCCTATTTGGGCTTGCAATCTAAGCTGACAGAGAATAATTCCAAGATCCTTGCTCTTGAGAAGGCCAGTTCAGATAGCACGGTTGTTGAGCGTGCACATTGTGAGAGCTTGGTGTTAGAGCTTGAGTCTTGCAGGTGTGACAAGATGAGATCCGAGGAAGACAACACATACCTTCAGTCCATCTTGAATTGGGTGTCTTGTAGTGAGCCACAGTTGGGCATAATGATGAGCCAGTTCAGACGGGGAACTAGAACATCGAGAGTAGGCTTTGCTCTAGGTGGGAAGGGTGAACATGTCTATGGCAAGGTTATTGAGTTTAGTGGTTTGAGCCCAAGTGAGAAACCTCCTACTACTCCCAAATCGATCAAGATCACTCCACCAAAGCCCACTAAGCCCACTGTCAAAGATGGAGTATTTGAAGAACCTCCAAGAGCTCCACCCCAGAAACAAGTTTGGGTTCCAAAATCGAACCATCTCAGGAACCCACTTGACACTCTACCGAACATCTCTGAGGATCCCCTTCCTAAAGCAAAAAAGCCACTAAGAGTAAACTATACCCACAAGAGAGTGAACCAACAACCACCAAAGAGAGAGGTGAGGTATCACTGTGACTACTGCCATAGGGATGGTTATCTTGCTGAGTTTTGCTTTAGGAGGAAGAGAGATGAGCAGTGAGAGCATGAGTTGAGCAACTAGAACATGTACTGCCCGCCCCATGGCGTACATGTGCCACCTGTTTAGAGGCATAGTGCTAGCCAAGAGGTGCAATGCCTCAAGGTGCTAGGCCTCAGGTTGCGAGACCCCGTGGTGGTCGTGCCCAATGTGGTTCAGGTCATGATCAATATGATTTTGGACCTCGTGGCAGTGGCTTTCAGTCCTATTGCTCTAGCGGACCACGTTTTCCCCCACGTGGAGCCTGTTTTCCTCAAATGGGACATGACATGTTTGGTGTTTTTTCTAATACTTTTCCAGGGCAAATGAGCCAACATTGGTATCCTTCATAGTTTACTAACCCTAGTGTTGCATTATTTGCTCATCCCATGTCTTTCTATTGATGCAGGACAGAGGCCTAGAGAACACATGGCTCATTGATTTCGGTTGTTCACGGCGCATGACCAGAAGTTCAAAATGGTTCTCTAGCCTCAACCCCGTGCAATATAAGGAGTACATCACATTTGGGGACAATAGCAAAGGTAAGGTGCTTTCTCGTGGGATCATTCGGGTCAACGAGAGTTTTGTCTTGAAGGATGTTGCTTTGGTTTTGAATTTGCATTTCAATTTGCTTTCAGTTTTGCAGCTCCTTTAGGATGGCTTTAAAGTGCGCTTCATGACTGGCTTGTCTCGAGTTCTTGATTCCTAGAGAAATCTTGTTTGCCATATTGTCCCTTTTGGCCGTGTCTTTCGAGCTGATTTTTCTCACTCCTTTGGCTCTTCTCGATGTTTGGTGGCTGGATCCTCCTTTGAGCTTTGGAAGTGGTATAGGAGACTAGGTCACTTGATCTTTGACTTACTAGCTACGTTGAGCTCACATGACTTAAATCCAAGGATTGCCTAAGTTAAAATTTGAGAAGGATTTGGTCTGCCACCCTTGTCGTCACGGGAAGATAGTTGCCGCTTCTCACCCACCTATGAACCAAGTCATGACCAAGGAACCCGGCGAGCTACTTCACATGGACACAGTTGGTCCAGCTTAGGATCGATTAGATGGTGGGAAGTGGTACGTTCTAGTGATCATGGACAACTTTTCTCGCTACTCTTGGGTGTTTTTCATGGAGGGTAAGGATGAGGCTTTTTTACATGCTCGGGATTTGATTCTTTGGTTGTAAAATGAGTTCCCTAAGCATGCCATGAGAGCAATTCATAGTGACAATGGCACAGAATTCAAGAATACTCATTTTGAAACCTTTTGTGCTTCCTTGGGCCTCGAGCATCAGTTTTCCTCTCCCTATTTCCCTTAGCAAAATGGTGTTGTTGAGCGCAAGAATCGGACCCTTGTTGAGATGGCCAGGACGATGCTCGATGAGCATAGGACTTCTAGGAGATATTGGGCCGAAGCGATCAACACCGCGTGCCATGTTTCCAATCGCATTTTTCTTCGAGCTTTCTTGAAGATGACTTCTTATCAGTTGCGATTCAGAAGACAATCTAAGGTAAGCCATTTTAG
This sequence comes from Saccharum hybrid cultivar R570, assembly GCA_038087645.1. Taxonomy (NCBI): domain Eukaryota; kingdom Viridiplantae; phylum Streptophyta; class Magnoliopsida; order Poales; family Poaceae; genus Saccharum; species Saccharum hybrid cultivar. The sequence continues at coordinate 4,250,164 of JAQSUU010000743.1, read as the reverse complement.
AGTATTTAGATGCAAGTGCTTCATTCTGAAACAAGGTAATTTGGACAAGTTTGAGTCCAAGTCTTAGATTGGTATTTTTCTTGGTTATGCTTCTCACTCTCATGCATATCATGTTCTTAACCTTGAACTAACCGAGTTGTGGAGACCTGTGAGGTCACTTTTGACGAGACCATACCTTGTTCTATTCCTGTCTTTGAAAGTGCAGGTGATCAGGAGATTGGTGAGAGCATCTTTGTTGAGGAGAATGAGGAAGATGCTAATTGGGAAGATGCCGAGCCGACCTCTTTGGCTGCTCCAGTTGACTCTGTGATGACTACTTCGGTTCATAGCCCTGATCCCTCTTCTTCCACTACTTGGGGTCTGCACGAGTCGCCTCCTCAGCCTACGCTAGCTGCACCTAAGGAGGCCCCAGCTGCTATTGAGGGGGGGCGACCTCTTTGAGAGAAGCACCTCGGCACATTCAGCATCACCACCCCAGCTCAGACCATGATCATCGACATCGACCAGCGGGTCACGCGGTCCAGGTCACATCAGATCTCACACTTTGCTCACTCTGCTTTCGTAGCTTCTTTTGAGCCTCAAGATATTAGACACACTCTATGTGATGCCAATTGGGTCAATGCTATGCACGAGGAGTTAGAGAACTTTGAGCAGAACCAAGTGTAGGTTTTAGTTCCACCTCCACCAAATTGTCACCCCATATGTACAAAGTGGGTTTACAAGAACAAACAGAGTGAGGATGGGGTGGTAGTGAGAAACAAGGCGAGATTGGTGGCTCAGGGTTTTTGCCAAAAAGAGGGAATAGACTATGAATAAATCTTTGCTCTTGTTGCCCGTCTAGAAGCTATTAGGATCCTTTTAGCATTTGCAGCTTCGAAAGGGTTCAAGCTGTATTAGATGGATGTGAAGAGTGCCTTCTTGAATAGGTACATAGAGGAAGAGGTTTATGTGAGGCAACCCCCTGGCTTTGAAAATCCAAAGTACCCCAACCATGTTTTTAAACTCCACAAAGCCTTGTATGGTTTGAAACAAGCCCCGAGAGCCTGGTATGAGCGTTTGAAAGCTTTCTTGCTTGATAAGGGTTTTAGGATGTGTTCTGTAGATAAGACTTTGTTCCTTCTCAAGTAAGGCACTGACATTCTTTTGGTTTAGATACACGTGGATGATATAATCTTTGGTGGCTCTTCTCATGCTCTTGTTGCCAAGTTTTCAGATACGATCAGCAGGGAATTTGAGATGAGCATGATAGGCGAATTGATTTTCTTCCTCGGGCTTCAAATTAAGCAAACATGCGAGGGGACGTTCATGTACCAAGGCAAGTACACCAAGGACGTGCTCAAGAAATTCGATATGGGTGACGCCAAGCCTCTTTCGACACCCATGTCGACCACGATGGCCCTAGATGAGGACAAGGAGGGAGAAGTTATGGACCAGAAGGAATATCGAAGCATGATCGGATCCCTGCTGTACTTGATGGCGACGAGACCGGACATTCAGTTCGTGGTCTGCTTGTGCGCGTGCTTTCAGTCTTCGCCACACATGTCTCATCGTCAAGCCGTCAAGCGGATCCTTAGGTATCTTTGTTACACACCCGAGTTTGGTCTTTCTCTTTGCGGGTATTACGATGCAGATTATGCTGGTTGTCGTGTTGAGAGGAAGTCTACTTCCGGGACTTGTTAGTTTCTTAGATCTTCTCTTGTGTCTTGGTCTTCTCGCAAGCAGTCTAGCGTCGCCCAATCCACCACAGAAGTTGAGTATGTTGCTACTGCTGCTTGTTGCTCCCAGTTACTTTGGATGATAGCTACTCTGAGAGACTTTGGGTTAGAGTTTAGGTGAGTGCCTTTGTTTTGTGACAGCACCAGTGCCATAAGTGTAGCCAAAAACCTAGTCCTCCACTCAAAGACAAAGCACATAGAAGTCTGCTTTCACTTCTTGCGAGACCACTATGAGAAATGGGACATTGACCTTATTCATGTTGACACCCATAACCATCTTGCAGATATCTTCACCAAACCTATTGACCAAGCCCAGTTTGCTCGCTTGCGAGGGGAGCTTGGAGTTTGTTTCCCTTTTTAGAGGAGGGGAACTTTGGGTGTTGTATTCTAGTTTTGCTTTTCTTTGTAGTTTAGCTTTTACTTTTGCTTTTGTATCATACTTGCATATCAATCATCATGTATCAATCATATTGCATCCTGAGCTTCATCCTTATAGTAGCTAGATTGATACTATGCTCTTGTTGGGGATGTTATGAATATACATGATGTGCTTTGGCTTAGGCTCACTTTGATCTTTTGATATATGTTATGAGCTAAAAATGCCTTTTTACAAATTGTGAACATGAATAACACTTGATGAAACTTGAAATATGTTCACCACTACTTGTGGCAACTAGCATTTGTAGGATGTGTCAAGATCTCTTTTGCTTCATATATACGCTTAGTTGCTATGGCTCATACTTTGAGTTACACACTTGCTTGAAAATTTTGAATTTGTGCTAAAACCTGAAAAACAAGCTAAGTGATTTGAAAAGATTGGGATGGGTTTGTGCTATCCTATGTCAGAGTATTGAGATAGCTCCCAATTGCACTTATGGGTGAACTTGAGCTCTGTAATAGATACCGAGATCATTGTCTTAAGCTTCTGATTGCCTTTGGCATAGGTTTGACATGATCGCTAAGTCAGGTTTTGATGGCACAGATAACCTCCCGCACACACTTGTCTGACAAACTTTGGTGATAAGTTGCATGACTCCGATAAATTTCAATTGGTATCTAAAATTGGATCAAACCATAAGTTTGTCTCATGACATGTTGTGTGAACTTTGTTTGGGGTAGTTCACTTTGCATACATGTGTAGCACAAGGTCGATCTCCTATCTATCTTTGCTATGTGCTCCTTTGGTGGTGAACCCTTTTTTAAATTGCTCAAACCTGATCAAACGTGCTTAAATGTCGTATTTCATCTCATTTGGTCCTCTTGAGCATTTGCTAGCACTTGTACTTGTTGATATATATACATGATAGCATCAGCTAGAGCATCTTTTCAATTTACTTGCTATAATCTTGAAGCTTCTGTATTCGTGCATTTCTGCATTCATAGCATGTTTTGAGGGGGAGTTGAAATCCTTGGGCTCTAGCTTGATAAGTGCATGCGTCAACAAGGGAGAGAAGTTTCCACACTCACAATGTCACAAACACTCACAATGTCACAAGGGGAGAAATATTAAAAAAAAGGGGAAGAAACTTCCAATTCCACCCAAAGCTAAGAGATATGCATTTATTTGAGAGAGATTGCACTTGTTCAGGTGGAGTTTCATTTGAGTTCCTTTGCTAGATGTGTTGAGCCTTTGCCTCTTCTGGAGGGTCTAGCAGTTTTTCAGCTTTTTGAGCTTTTGCTAGTGGTGTTGAGCCCGTTGCCTCTTCTTGAGGGCTAGCTTTGTTTTACTTGGTTGCGTCAAGCTATTGCCCATATCCTTGGGGACCAAGTTTTTGCTCATTTCAAATGACCTTGTTTTGGGTTTTCTTTGGCTTTTGATCATTTGGTTGAGTTCTTTGTTTTCTCTTCTTCTTTTTTCTTTTGCTCAAGTTGTTCGTGTATTGGTGTTGACAATGCACTCATTAAGGGGGAGATTGCGAACACAAGATTGACAAGTACCCTTGTGTGTTTGTTTTGTGATGAGTGATTGTTAATGTGATCCATGAAGTAGGTTGAGTGGTGACTAACCCTACCATGACGAAAGCTATGTGTGCGACATGTCTCTTGGCTTGTGTTGTGCAGGTGTGGAGCTCGGATGCGGTGGTCGATAGCGAGGTGAAGGTCAAGTAGAAACGTGTCGTGCCGACAAACCGGGAGCGGTGAAGGACGGATGTGAGGCTTGGACCAAGGGACCCGGAGGCCGGGTGACTAGCCACGATGGCTGACACTTGGGACATCAACAAGTGCGAAGAAGACATTAGAGTGACGGTATTAACCGAGTCAAGACGATGGACGTGCAGGTCGAGCGAGGCTCAGAAGGACTTCAAGCTAACTGGTCGAGGACGGTGGTGACACGCATCGAGGCGGGGGACGCGTATGAAGTACGCTACTCGCGAGCGGGTTTGGCGGTTTGGGCCTCAAAACCATCGGTGGCGGGTTTACGAGTTTGGGCCTCAAAACCCTGGTGGAGGTTCCGAGGAGGAACGGACAGCACGTGGCGGCTTCGAGGTGTTCGCGTCAAGGCGAAGCTACTGATGAGGAGGCGCGGTGACCGTCGAATGAAGATGAGACTGGGTTGGACCATAACGCCCTTGGGCTAAATGGTTTTACTAAATTGTATCTAGGGGCAAAACTGGGATTGTGTAATAGTCATGTTAAATAAGATGAGGGAGCCCCCATCTCCCTCACCTCCTCCATTTGCATTTTTCCTTGTTAGGGTTTCCCCCTCCCCTTAGTTGCTTGTGAGAGAGAGGTCCACTAATCCTTGTGATTTGTGTAAGAACTAAGATTTCAAGTGGGAAAGGAGGTCCCGAATACTCCTTGTGTCCTCCGTGATTCGGTGGGAGAATCACTCTTTGTATTCTTGATGTGTTCTTCGCGTTATTCTCCTTCCTCCTCTCGCTCTTGAGTTGATTCATCGTTTCTAGTCCATTTTGATCCGTTTTTTTGCATTGTTTTGAGCTACGACGTGAGTTGAGCCTTTCCACTGAAAGAAATCAACTAATTCCTCACGAGCTCGCAGATCGGGCGATTTCTTGGTCTAGATCTCAAGAACCGTTGTTTTTCGTTCCCCATCGATTTCCCATTGATTGGCTTCAAATTGGGTGATGACCACTTAGAGGTAGCTCCCTTACTGCCTTGTTATCACGCTCACCAAGTTTAGTGGCAGTTGGTGAAGCTTAGGCCGCAAATCGAAAGATCGAAGTGAGGAGGCAATTTTCGGAGCTCTCTATTCTGGCTGATTCGCGATTCGCGGACTGTCTAGAGTACTGTAGCGGACAGTCCGGGAGTCGGGATTTTTTTCTGTGCTTTCTTTGTTGCACGGTGTCCGTACTTGCGGACTGTCTGGCCCCTAAGCTCGAACTGTCCTGGGGGTACTATAGCGGTGGTTTCAGACCAAGAACATAACTGTTTTTGCGAAGTTCGATTTGACTGTCCGGGAGCACTATAGCAGACTGTCTAAGGTACTGTAGCAGACAGTCCGCAACTCTCTGTTTTGTACTATTTTGTTCATTTCTCGCCCGTTCGATCTCCGATTCGAGTTTTGTATTTTGCGTTGGGTTTCTAGCGATCTAAGGAACTCATCTAGGGTGTCTTTTCTTTTGGTGGCTCGTATTTTTTTAGCTTTTGTTTGTGTGTCTTTTAGAGGTTGATTTTGGGACAGTGGTCGAAAGTTTCGAAAGAAATTTGAAGCTCCCATTCACAACCCCCCCTAGCCATTTCTGGTCCTTCACTCTGGGGTGTTTACAATAATTATCACATTTATTATCATTATCTCCATACAGACTGTGGGAGAAACATTAACTGCATGTACAGGAAAACATTCGTTGTGAATGTGGACTTACTATTTCTAGTATGAATTGTTTCCTTTGTATGTCAAAAGGCGTGTCTTTTCTGTTTTGGTGTGGTTTTGTATGGGCTCTTATAGTCTTATCCTATTTTTTTCTTCTTAATATAATGATATATGTAGCTCTCCCTCGCGTAGAATAAAAAAAGGAAAACATTAGTTTACATTTTATATGTCATTTATATTTATGTTCCTCTGAAACTATATCTGACGATGAGAATCCACTGTTGCTTCTTTATTGCCGCAGCATGTTGCGAAGCATGGTAACAACTTCCAACATGGTAGGTCCATATTCGGCAGATTTACAAGCGCAATAGCACCAACTTGACACATTCTGTGATCTGAGCTTAGACATGGTTTGTAAATTTAGTTGTGTGTATCAATTAGCATGTTAAATTCATAGTAGGACTTGGGGTTTGGAAAACTAAGAAACAGTATTCGTTTTCAGAGTGCTCGCTGGTTTGGCTTGCAGTAGCGGCTATGGCGATCCATCCAGGGGCGAAGACGAGGGCCCTGAGTCGGGCCCAGCACCCTGTTTTGATGCTTTTCGACTGTACCTGTTAATGGTTTAGCTAACGCCATATAACTAAACAGTAAATGCAACCCCCCCCCCCCCCCTCTCCCAACCTATTGACTTTTGTTCCCCCTAATCCTAATTTCTGGCTTCGCCACTGATCCATCAGTGCGATGTTGAAAAGCTGGGACTTCTGTATCCAGTGAAGGGTCTGTTGGAACACCGTTGTAGTCTCCAAATTCTGGAGGCGCTAGAGAAGCTGGTGACACGCCCAGAACCACCGACATATAAGAATGGTGTTACCTGAACAAGGAAACCCAGAGCTGTTAGTCTGTCACCTTTGAAGAAGCACTCCCAGCAAAGCCTCACGTGGCTACTCTAGAAGATGAAGATAGAATCATCAGTCCATCACACCAACATGGAGTATAAATTCTGTTCATAGCAGAGACTGAACCAGAGTAATGCAAAAACTGCCAGGCATCTCTTCTCTTCACGCAACATCTGTCGTTCTGGCAGGCTGTGACATTTCCCAAACACTTCGAGCTCGCTATATTTTCCTGGCACCGTCTCAAGTAACAGGTGACTGCCTCCTGCGGCATTTACACAAACAACTGCACTACAGAGCATTTCCATATTGTCAGATCAGCTATGTGCCTATATAGAGGTTGCTTGAAACAGACAGCATGAAAGGGACCTCTGAGCAGCATGTTTTACAAATGGTGTTGTACCGTCTGTTTCAGAAGAACTGACACCACAGATTGGTTTCCGTCAGTTGGGGAACTAATGGTGGTCAAGGAAATTTCTATTTGCACCCAAGTACTGTAGGTTCCAAAAAAAGGCCAGTAAAAAGCCTTCGGAATCGTTTCCTCAAAAAAAAATCAGAATCAACGGTGCCAGACCTTTCTGCAGTATCGTGTCTACTGTAAATCCACAATGCAAAAATACAAGAATTACCTTTTCTCTATTAATACATGTCGTGCAGCAGTTCTACTGGTCATTTCACAAAATAAAAGAAAAAGAACCACAACACGCAACCATAAATGCCAGCAGTCGTAGCCTGAGTGAGCAAATTCTCTAATCACAAGCAGTTTCCAAAGACCATGCTGTATCATTCAGAATTGGAATAACCTAAACTCTAGAAAAGGCATCTGCTGCAACCCATGTCGAGTGGGCAAAGTGGGCACGCCCCCTCCATCCTTGCAAAAGCCATTGGCCATCCTGGGAGATCAGAAAGTCCTTGTGGTGGTGCTTCATGACCATATCTTTCACAACCTCTACAATGCTTGACTTCAGTGGCAGCTGCCTCAGGCCAGCCCGTTGGTTTCTCATCTGCCATTGCCTGTACCTCTCAGGGCGTTCCACTAGGGGCCGGTTTAGTTCCGAAAAATTTGGCAAAATAGCACTGTAGCGCTTTTCGTTGTTATTTGGCAAATATTGTCCAATCATGGTCTAATTAGGCTTAAAAGATTCGTCTCGTCCATTTCGTCTAAACTGTGTAATTAGTTTTATTTTTTATCTATATTTAATGTTTCATGCATGTGTCCAAAGATTCGATGTGACGGGGAATCTGAAAATTTTTGCAAAATTTTCTGGGAACTAAACTGGGCCTAGGTCCGCACCTTCGCAGCTGAGGGCATTCACCGCAGAGCGTCCAAGCACGATCTGCTCTAGCACCATTCGAGATCTACTATCCCTTGGGATGGTTGCATCGAATATGTCAAACATTGCCATGTAGTAGAACAGCATCTCTCGAAACCGTGACAGGAACGACGAACCATACGAACAATTGTAGACGCTCTGGATGAACACATGTGGTCTCATTTTGCTGATGTTGTTGAGGACGATATCCCTGGGGCTTAGGCCATCAAAGGATATGCTCTCGTCCGTCAAGGTGCTGAAACTGAAGAGGTCATTCACGACAAGCACCTCATCGGCCGCTATGTTCAGGTCCTCGATGCAAGCGTCCTCCCAGTTTGTCTTGATAGTGTGGAACTTGAACGAAGGCAGACCAAACTCATGGGCACATCTGCCGAGCAGGCACCCTATTTCCTCGATCTTCTCGGTTGGGTAGGACTTGGGCTTGGGGAGGCCTATGGCAGGGCACCTTCTCTACTCGCCAACGAACGGAGCAAGCCTACCCATTGGTATCCAAACTGCATACCATAATCAACGATGTGTAGCCTACTCTTACCCACCATGGCCTGCATGACGGTCATCTTGGAGAAAGCAAGTGCCACCTTGTTGAAGCAGCAGGCTTCATAGTAAAGGTTGGAGGCCTTGATGAACTCCACAACAGAAGGTCGCTCTGCCATTAGCAACTCCCAAAGCAGACTCCCCGTGCCCACGAGCCGTGCCTCTAGCCCCTTGGTGAAACATTGGGCCAGCCTTTGTGTGGCGTCCCCTGTTTCTGATGCACGATGCATGATCTGCTTCAGCAGCTCTCGTGCCCTCGAGTGATTGTTCACCGCCACCTCCTGTGCACAAGAGATCATCAACCTGCGTATGTCCACCACATTGTTGTCCCTCGTCTCCTTGCTACCACTATTCCTGCTTTTTTTTCCACTTCATTATTGTCACAGGTGACACGGAGGTTGTCCATGTCCCTGATGCATACCTTGTAGCCATACAACATTATATCATCAAGCATCTCCTTGGCCGAGTCATCCTCTGGCTCCTTGATCACCGTCATAGCTTTGCTGATTCTTATCTCCACTTGTAGATGATCATCCCTGCTATGCCTCTTCTTGACCCCGCTGTGACTTCTGTTTTCCCTGACCGTCTGATTCACCAGCTCATCCCTTCTGAAGTTGTCTTTGGGCAAGAGCCCGTTGGCCTCTTCCATGCCCTTCAAGAACGCCCCCACAGCATCTGTGCCCTTGGATAAAGCCAAATTGAGCTCACTTTCATCAACATTGCCTTCATGCAAGAAATCGCCGGACCCCTCCCTGCTGCCAGTGTTAGTGCCAGAGGAAGGGGAAGACAGGATCTGAGCAAAGGGCTGCTGCACTTGGAGTAGCGCAGGGTGATTATTGAGCTGCTCGTCAATATCATCATCCAGGAGCACGTGTGAGACGTAAGAAAGCATCATCTCATTAGGGACATGATGCTGGCCCTCGCTGCTGCCATTGGGCTCTTGGGGAAGGTCGTCGGTGAAGATAGGTGGGGATGGTGGTGGCTGCTCCATGAGACCCTTGCCGAAGAATTCCTCTGGTGTGGTGGACATGGTGATCAATGGTAGTGCAGTCAGTGGATCAGTAGCCAGGATGAACGGAGGACTCTTAATTTGGTCAATGGTTCCTACAATCGGTACGCATAAGATGATGGCTACCTGTAACTCCAATGCTGCATGGTTACTGTGGAGATGATGGCTAGCGATTTTTCCAATGTTGCTTGGCTAATGGTTCCGAAAGCTAGCTATTACTTATGTTCAAAATAAAAGCCAGCTATTACTTTGGAAAGACCATCGAATCAATCCCCATTTGTTTTCCCTATTGAAAATAACAAGGCAAGAAGATGCTGTTGTGCAACACGAAGCATATTTAAATAAGCTTTACAGGCTAACGCAAAGTAATAGTGATCAGGAAAACAGCTGGGTTTGGACACAAGCAATAAACAGCTTCATTACGTGTTTATATAATTTTTCTTGCAAATGTGAGAGAAGGTACGTACGGGACGGCAGGCTGAGGCGCCGGCAGCCTGAAGGAAGGCTCTCGCTGGCACCGGCATTTCCGCAAACAGCTTAAGCTCGCCCCCCTGTACCTGTACGCACTCGTACACCAGCATCTGCTCTGGGGCTCTGGGCACAGGCAGCGCGCCAGAAGAACGCACCCCCGGCAAGATCCGCTCCAGGCGCTCACTTTCCACCAGCACCTCGCCGCGGCCACAGCGTCTCCATGGCCACTGTTGGCGCTCTCCCCTTCCGGCGATGTGCTACCTAGTACCTACCCTGCAGGCTCGCACACGTCGGCTCTGTTCCGCCTCTCGAGATCGAGAGTCGAGAGAGCCTAGGTAGGTGTGCCACGCGTGCACGGGCCGATGTGCCACGCGTGCACGGGCCGATGAGGAGCGGGCCGACGGGCAGGCGGCGGAGCCGAGGTCCCGGACTCCCGCGAGCGGAAGCCAGAGGAGGAAGAGAACTCTCTCCTGCGATGCGATCGGACGGCAGCTAGGCACCCAGTGGGGTCAACGGTGTTTGAGAGAAAGGATGCCCGTCTCCGCCGGCCGCCGTGGCTTGCCCGAGCGCCGACGAGCCGAATTCCGGCCGTCATCGGCCGCGACATCACGTGTCCGTCTCGATCGGAGGCCTCCGCCACGCTACCAGGTGTCCAGGACGGACTGTGGTCCGGACCATGGAATTCCCGTCCGTGGTGAACCAAAACCAGCAATTCCTGCCCACAAGCTGGGAGCCCCTGCTTCATCGTCGTTGGGTCACTTGGGTTGGGTGCGTACATAATTACACATACAGAATTGGCACTATACTAGTTGTGTAATAAAGCAAGAATTATCCATGAATATGCTTTTTATTGCCAAATGTGGTTTAGACATAATTGGTCTTCAGTATGCATTGTATGCAACAATACAAAGTTAATTAATTATTGAACAAACAGTATGCATGGGAGACACAATTGCCTATAGTTTGAGAAGCTTCAACTTCCCTTTATTACAAGCTGGGAATGAAGAACCAACATAGCCGAAACATGTTCGACGACAATAATATTTGTTGTAGTAGAGATAATGCAAATCAAGATTCCAGAGTGCTCATACATCATTCTCCTCTGGCTATTAGTCGTGTAACATGGAGTCTGAGTTTCTTGGAACCTGCATTGTGCGTGCAAGCGAGTAAATATATATGTCGGTTCATAGTGAATAGGAATATCGATTGGGGTAAACGAAATTCTATGTATGTGATCATCAGGCACTTACTTTGGTGTATTTTGGTTGCTTTGGGGTTGGCAGCTCTTTCTTGTTGTCCAACATCTCGACAACATCCAACATAGTAGGCCTGTCTCCACGATCAGATTGGGTGCACAAAAGCCCTATCTCCATGCATCTTCTTACCTCCTTTAGCTGTGACTCAGAAGACAGTGACGGATCAAGTAACTCCTCCAACCGTCCAACCTCCCGGGCTGCCCAAGCCTGAAACAAAGCATGGCAGAATTGAATGACGATAAGTAAGGCTGGACGAAAAACTCGAAGCTCGTTAGCTCGCTCGGCTCGTGGCTGGCTCGGCTCAGCTCGGCTCGGCTCGTTATGATAACGAGCCGAGCCGAGCCAGGATTTTAGCTCGTTAGCTATAACGAGCCAACTCGAGCTGGCTCGTGAGCCGCTCGCGAGCCAAACGAGCCGTAGTTTTAGGAAAAAAGTCACCATAACTTATATTAGTTTTGTATTACTTCATGTCTTGCACTTCACAAATGGATGATATGTTAGCTCATATGAATATTTTATTCGATTTAAGGTTATTGAATATATTATTTTTATATTATTAATATTTTTAAGCTTTAGATAAATGCAAATATTATATTTTGTGTATTTTTAATACCTGGCTCGCGAGCCTACCGAGCCAGCTCGAGCTCATAGCGAGCTGAGCCGAGCTGGCTTTCTGACTCGTTAAGATAACGAGCCGAGCCGAGCTAACTCGTTATCCTAACCAGCCAGAACGAGCCGAGCCGAGCCGAGCCAGCTCGGCTCGTTATCCAGCCTTAACGATAAGGTTTGTTGCTGGAGTATGTATTATGCTTTTCCCTACTGTATTTTTTCTTACAATCTCTTTTTTAACAGTCATTATCATCTCACTAACTCATAGGACCCAGTGATCCACCATGACACTGAGACCACGAGGGGTTTTACATAATTACAGGGGCAAGTAAGAAATTAGTACGAGTATGTACTACTTATAGTTTGTACAGTAGGAACATGCTTATATACATAGCATGTGTACATGTTTTAATTACTTACCCATTCAATTGAAGCTTGGTGGCGAGCAGGTTCAGATCTGCACATACCGCTGATGGTCTCAAGGAGGATAACACCGAAACTGTCAGGAAACGCGTTCTTTGTCGAGTGCCCCTCATTTGCACTCGGCAAAGGACACACGGTAAAAAAAGTGTCGGCAAAGCCATCTTTGCCAAGTGTCTTTTGTCGGGCACTCGACAAAGGCTTTCGAACCGAAAAAAGTCCGAAAAAATAGCAAAAAAATTCTTTTACCGGGGGAGGCCCCACCAGCCAGCGCTAGTCGAAGTCGTAAGTCGTGGCATTTTTCGCGTGCTACGCGGCCGGTGGGATTCGAACCCGCGACCTCTCTCGCGCGCGTACCTGCCTCTACCACTGCACCACGCTATCACTTGTGTCTAAATTCCGTTTTTATTTCTCATATATTATACTAAAACGGGTATAAATTACTTGTTTGAGGCTCTAAACGGATTCAAATCAAAAAGTTATTAACTACAAAGTTTCGTAGCTTTTCGAGATCTACAACTTTCATTTAGGAAGTTTCTTCATCCGAAGTCGTTTAAAAATTTTGAATTTCAAATTTGAGAAATTCAAACGTACTTTTGCATGACAAAATGATTTCAAATTAAAAAGTTGTCAACTACAAAGTTTCATAACTTCTCGATATCTACAACTTTTGTTTTGGGTGTTTTTCCATCTGAGATCATTTGAAAAATTCAAATCTTAAAATTTTAAAATTCAAACGTAGTTTTGCATGACAAGATGAACTCAAATGAAAAAGTTGTCAACTACAAAGTTTCATAACTTTTCGAGATCTACAACTTCCATTTAGGTTGTTTTTCCATCCGAGGTCTTTTGAAAAATTCAAATTTTAAATTTTTAAAATTCAGATGCAGTTTTGCATGACAAAATGATTTCAAATAAAAAAGTTTTCAGGTACAAAGTTTTATAACTTTTCGAGATCTACAAAGTTTATTTTGGTTGTTTAATCATTTGTGCATTCGACATTGTGGTTCTAACATTGTTCACAAATCTCTTGTAGTTTCATAAACTGCAAGAGAGATGTAAGATTTATGAACAAATTTACTTTTACTTTCTCATATGAAGAAATTACCTAAAAAATGTTCATCTTGATGAGTTCTACAACTTTGTAGTTGAAAACTTTTTCATTTGAATTAATTTACTGCTTCAAATTTTGATTTGAAATTTGTCTTTGTCGAGTGTAAAAAAACACTCAGCAAAGAAGTCTCTTTGCCGAGTGCAAAAAAAACACTCGCCAACACTCGGCAATTGCCGAGTGTTTTTTTGGCACTTGGCAAAGAGCCTTCTTTGCCGAGTGTTTTTTTCACTCAGCAAAGAAGGCGAGTGTTTTTTATTTGGCACTCGGCAAAGAGCTTCTTTGCCGAGTGCCTGAAAAAAAACACTCGACAAATCATTTAGCACTCGGCAAAGTTCCATTCTCCGGTAGTGTGTAGACATCATACATTGTCGACACAATGCCTTCAATGATATATTCTGGAGGCATATATCCCCTGTATGGTATGCAAATGAATTTGGTTATCCAAGGGGAATTGTCATTCTATTAGCATATTGCATTTTAATGGCATTTCATTGCGTTAGGCACAACTCATTCAATTTACTGAAATATTATGAAACGAAAGACTTACATTGTGCCGGCTAATAAGTAGTCGGTGTCATGAGATGCCACATCATCACCTTGGTCAAGCTTTTTCGCTCTACCAAAATCAGTTATCTTTGGATTTATATCAGAATCCACCAGGACGTTACTTGGTTTTAAATCCAAATGGACAAATCGTTGCTCATGTAGGTAATGTAGACCATGTGCTATCCCCTGAATTAGCTGGAGGCGAGAGGACCAGTCAAATTGAGACCCTGAAAAAATACAAATCATGTGGAAATAAACAACTTTTTGGTTCAGGATACGGAGAATTTATCTTAGGGGAAAGGTAATCAATCTAATATGTCAGTGGACACATGCCATAGATAATGTTGTCCATGTTTCCATTTGGTATGTTCTCTTCCACCAAAAACACATAACCCTCATAATCTGCTTCATATCCATATCCGAGAAGCTGAACTATATTTTTGTGCTCAAGCTTTGAAACATGACTGAGTTCATCGCATATATGCTCCATAGAAGGTTGGTATGGATAGTGAATTTTCTTGATGGCAACCACAAGTCCATCATGTAAAACACCCTGAAAGAATGAAGACCAAGTTGAAGCCATGATGTCTACAGTGTTAAAAATTTGTGAATTCTAATAATGAGTGAAAAGAAATTTGAAGATTATATTTCTAGAGGTTTAGTTCCATCAAAATTGACGTGCGGGAGCACTCGCCTAAGTTGCCATAAGAGCTATTTTTTCTTGAATGGAATCTAAGAGGGGAATCTTAAAGCATATATAGTTATCCAGTGCGCGCTAGATGTGATCTAACATTGCATATGCATTAGACCTAATACCGTTGAAAGAAAGCAAGTGAAAATACTTTGAAAATGTTTTAAAAATACTAATAACTCAAGTGCTAAAGGTGTTGTTGACCTATGGGACACTTTTGGAGTTAGCGCATTTGAGAAACAACTAAATGAAGTGTTTAGTGCAGTGCAAATGCACTCACTGGATTCCTCTGGTGCCCATGTGGGGGGAAGCACTGGAGCTTAGGCCCTACCCCTAATCGCCCTAGTTCGATAGTCTTGCCCCTGACAGGTCGGCCACTGCAAAGGTCCGGTGGTGCCTAAGTCAGGGCACTGGAGCTTAGGCTTGATCGAGGACTTTTGATGCGAGTTGTGAAGATTTGAAAAGCGGTCACTGGAAAACTTCAGTGATGGTCACCCAAGGATTTCGACAGCATAACAAACCTTCAGTAGAAGGTTCTGGAGGCCATCGGATAAGTCCTGTGGTGAGCTCCATCCTTTACCAGAGTAGAGGCTACATCCTTGCCCTTCTGCAGAGGAGGAAAACTAGTTTTTTTGTGGTGTTTGAACTCACCGGAAAGGCCCGGTGGTTCTGCTCGGGGAGCACTTGAGCTTTTGCCATGTTAATATGTCTAGTTTCTAGTTTTATATCTAGCCATTTGGAAAGCCCTAGTGGTCTTATTCGGTGACCATCGGAGAATTTCCGTGAGGTCATTTTCATCCCACTTTGAGGGCATAACAACTAGTTCTTGAGTGGCTCTTTAAATAGAGGTGTCCTCGACCATTTCTGATGTCTTGGCACTCTAGTCTAATAAACATTCATTCATAGAGCTCAAGAACATACTCTACTCACATTCACTTGATTGGGATCACATTTTCATGAGCTTGGAGAGGATTTAGTGCATTTATATCAAGAGATGGCATCTACAGGCACTAGAGGATCGTGTTGTTGTGGGATTCTTGTTATACTTGGTAGTTGCCGCCACCTAGATAGTTTGGAGCAGCTGAGGATCCTAGAGATGCCATGTAGTTTTACTAATAATTATTGTTGATTTGTACATGACATTTAATGAAACCGTAATCTTTTGGGACGTCCCTAACATTAGTTTTGTCAACTTGAACCTTGTACGTTTGGAAACAAAATTATTTTTTCTTTTGTCTAAGAGTAAATTTTTCTTACTATACCAAGGAAAACAAATAAAATCATATTATTATTAGGCATCCACTATACCATAGCTAAAAAAATAGTGTCGGACATGGGTCCCTAAAAGTACTAAAATAGCGATGGACAATGGGTCGGTAAAAATTTGTAGCCAAGGGTCGGTCAGTGTTCTCTTTTTTCCAACCAAACACTGGTCAGTATTTTTGTTTTACTTTAATGTTGCACGACCGGTCAGTAAATTGTGATATATAGATCCAACAATCCGTCGGCACATGTAAATTTGGCTTGTGCGCGCTTCCTGGCCCAATTCAGGTCTTATTTTGAGAGGAGGCCGCCCTCAGACAGTGCATCAAAAATGTTGTCACCAAATCTTCCCTCGCCCGCACTCCAGGCCACCGCTACCTTGCCCTTCTGCATTTCAGTGCGCACAGCGCCCTTGCCTGGCCTGCAGCTACGCGCTCCCCCCCACCGCTACGAACTCTATTTGCTGCCAATACCCAAGCGACCATGGTGTGCTCACCCGCCCATCGTCACGTGCTCGACCGCCCCCCGCACTGCATTCCCCCGTTGCCACACACCCACCAATGGACTGCCTCGCGCTTGCCCACCCCGATCTGGTGGGGACGAGGCAGATAAGCGGCGGCAGCTTCATAATCTGCAACGTGGCGCCATAATCTACAAGCACTCCCTAATCATAGTAGGCAGTGGTTCCGTGATCGTCATGCCCGCTCTAGTCGTTGTGATGGCCTCGACATAACCTACCACGATGAGGTAATCTTACTCCAATTCATTTCTTGTCTATTTTCAGATTTCCTATAAGGTAACCTCCTTTCTCAGTAATCTAGTATGGATAGTGTTAGACAGTTGGTCGCTATAAATATATACATGGTCACACCATTGGTCAGTATAAGTTTAAAATAGGTGTCAAACTATGAGTCGGTATATCTACACAGTACCATCCAACGATCAGCCGGTATAGGTGGGTCAGTCGCTATAAGTTTATACTAACACCACTATCAGTGACACATAGGGTCGGTCGGTATCTTCTATAGAACGCTATAGATGGGCTGTGGTACAGTGATCCTTTAAATTAAAGGAAACTGCAAGTATGAAGTACCTTATAGACAGTAGCAAAGGAACCTTGTCGAATGAAGTTGTCCTCCGAAAAATTATGTGTAGCAATCTCCAACTCTGACAAGCTGAACTTTGTAAAGCCTAATATAAAAACAGTGGATGTAGACACAGTTTAAATTGTGCAAATTCATCTGAATTGGGAGAATAGGTACAAGGTTTGGTTCTATGTATGCGTGTTCAACGGGAAACATGTGAAACTTATTATGTGTCAAAGTACCTATACTCCAAAGGAAGCAAATTTATACTATTTCTTACTACTACTACCTCTATCCTAAAAATGTAATTTTCGCTTTTCGATGAGTCAAATGATTTTGAAGTTTGATTATTAGACCTATACAAAAATACTAATATTTATGATACTGAATAAGTACCATTTGATTATTTATGTAATTTCATAGTAAACCTAGTTGGAAAAATGAATGTTGGTACTATTTTCTATAAATATTTGATCAAATTTAAGACAGTTTGACGTTAACAATTCCCAGAATTGCATCTCTTTGGGACATAGGTACATATTTGATAATGCATCCACTATGTCTTGTTAGAATTTGCGTTTGTAGTTTTCAGTTAAATCTTTTTGTTACAAGGATATAAACACATTCAAGGGAGGAATTTCATCTAGTTAAACCTGAAACTGAAATTTGTCATGAACAACACAGTATATACGTCGGGTACCTCCCTAAATAGAGACATCAGTGCCTCCGCGTCCATGCAAGCACATCGGAGCATGAAAAGTACCAAGTCGGAAAGATCGCCTTCAAAAGCACATTAAATGTCACTTCGATGGTGGTTATCAAGCTGTTTAGACTACTACACGTCTTAAAAAATCATAGATTTTCAGTTATCCTAGCTAAGTCAAATCATATTAAGGTTGTGTTTAGTTCGCGAAAATTTTTGGCTTTGACAACTGTAGCACTTTCGTTTATATTTGTCAATCAGTGTCCAATCATAAACTAATTAGGCTCAAAAGATTCGTCTCGCGGTTTTCTACCAAACTGTATAATTAATTTTTTTGTCTACATTTAATACTTCATACATGTGTCCAAACATTCGATGTGATGGGTGAAAACGAAAATTTTTAGGAACTAAACCAGGCCTAAGCTTGACCAGATTTATAAAAGAGAGTACGAACATGAGCGACAGTAAACATGACACAATCACGGAAGTGCATCTCATACGGTATTTGGTATTGTAAATACTATATATTGCTACTTTCTACAAACTTGATCGAACTTAGGCTGGTGAGACTTAAAACGACTATATAAAAATTCCTCATACTTTAGGACCGATTTGATGAACTGATGGAAACCAAAGTTCAATTCAACACGTGATTTGTACCTTTTACCTTATGTACCAGTTACGATTGAAACAATTTCATGCATGAAATGTTATGAAAATGTTACTTACTGAAGCAGGTGAAAAGAAGCTGGCACAAGTTATATGGCCGAGGAGCAGAGCTGAAAAGAATATTTCCATATAAGATCCGATATTCCGATCCAACATTGATATATATTACAGTGCACAACGAATCTAGCCTAGCTTACTATATACACAAGAGCCAACAGCCAGTGGCGGATGCAGAATGAGAATCAAGGGGGGCTAAAACAATGGAGATGTTGATTTGCATGAAGATTTAACGGTGATTTGAGATTTTTGCTACAGTGTTTTTAAGGGTAAATCAAGTCATTAGGGGGGGCTGGAGCCCACCCAGCCCCCCTTAGATCCGCCACTGCCAACAGCACATCAGGTCTAGGTCTACTAAAGCCTATCACAAAACATGGCCTAACCCAATCCAAAGACTAGCGTGATAGGTAAGATTTATACCAACTGTTATATTGTGCTTTTCCACCGTGTCAATTTGTCGTACAGGACTGAATCTTAAATTTAAGAACTAACACTGCCGAAAATAGAGGTCCATAACAATGACATATCATGGACTGCAGTAAACCTATTACCCAGACCGTACTGCTGTGATGGCTGACTACTTTGTATTCTTAAAATTAACTAAAATTTATTTCAAATAAATCAGAGAAATATGCACAAGTGAGAGTTCATGGATCGGTCCAAATTAATAAAGAGCTGAGAATGGGACTAATTCACAACATGAATGTTGAAGACTTGTTAATGTAATTATAAAAACCAAAGAAATTCAATTACGTACGCATGGAAGTCCAGTTCTGTAAACACACTCTCTGGCCTTGTTCGCTTGAGCTTAAAATCCGTACCAGCCATGCATTCAGCAGTGTTTTTCTCTCACAACAATCAGCCAACAGTATTTTCAGCCATTGATTATCAGCCCAGCGAACAAGGCGAATTGTTCAGGCTTGCCCCTTGGAAATTAGCAGACATAGCCTCACTGTAACATTCTTCGTACAAGCAACCAGCGTAAATCTCCTCCATGTTACTTAGATGGCCAAAGGACTCTAGCCCAAACACTATAGCAGCCAGTGGGGGGAAGGCCCAGTTGCACTCGGGGAAGCCTTCCCCGAGTGCAACACTCAGGAAGACCATTCGGCTAATCCTCATCCGACAAAGGCGCCTTTCTCGAGTGCTGAAAATCGCGCACTCGGGGAAGGCTTTGCCGAGTGCCGTGCTGGCACTCGGCAAAGATTTGACGCCGTTAGCCGACAACTGACATTGTTTTCTTTTTTTTATTTTCTTCCTTGAGAGCAACACTCGGGGAAGATTTTTGAATTTTATTTTTTAAATACTCTTTATCGAGTGCCACAGCTCAAGCACTCGGCAATTTTTTTAAAAAAAAATCTTTGCCGAGTGCCTGTGATGTGGCACTCGGCAAAGAAATTTGTTTTATTTTAAAAAACCCTCTTTCCCAAGTGTTGCAGCCCAGGCACTCGGGGAAGCCACCTCTAAAAATTCTTTTTTTTTGTTCTTTGCTTTTCCATGTAAACAACAAAGCTATATATATATATATATATATATATATATATATATATATATATATATATATATATATATCATAAATCATAAATCAACAGTAATATATCACAAACCACATTTATATATCACAAACGACCAAATTTGTCCAAAATTCACAATATATTACAAACCACACGTTCAAAAGTACACACTATTCTAAGTTCACAAGTTCAATACATAAAAACGACTCCGAAGGCGGCTCACGGCAACTGTGAGGGTTGGGACGCCCCCAGCGTGCGATCCCGGCGACAGTCCAAGTGGGGATGACCCGACGTGGGACGCCGGCGACCCTCCGACATGGTTCGACGCCGCCCCCGATTGATGCTGCAAAAAAGAGAAGAGATTGCACGTGAGTGACAAGATAAAAATGTAAGGAGTGTAAAGAAAAGTTGAAAATTTTGGTAGCACCTCCCCTGCACGGGGAGGTTTCCAAAACCTGCAAGAAAAACGTCGGCACGAAGGCCGACACATCAACAAATCTGGCACGAAGGCCATCACTAGTTTGACACTAAGCATGAGCAAAGAAAGTAAAACATCCGTACTCATACTCACCGGAGTAGACTCTCGACGATATGGTGGTGGTTGTGGTGCAAGCAGCTGTGCTGGGATCTCCCAACCTTGTTGCTGCCTAAGTTGTTGCACGAACTTGAGAAAACCTTCTTGCTAGGCCTCCAAAGCTTGTATCCTCTGACGCTCGGCCTCCCGCTCGGCCCGCTCAACCTCCCGCTCGGCCAGCTGGGCCTCCTGCTAGGACCGAAGTTGCTACAGCTCGGCCTGCAACATTTTGACCCCAATGTTTCAATAATGCAAAGCTAAGGAACGTAAAAGTGAAAGAACGACGAATGAAACTGGAATACTTACCTGGAGTGCCGCCACCGCTATCGGTCGTTGGCTTATGGGCTGACCCGCGATCTGCAGTCTTGGAGCGCGAAAGGAGTTGGTCATCTAAAAACTCAGTTATCCCTGGCACGTGAAGTGTTGCACAGGTTAGAAATGGCTCAAGATAGGAGATCACTGTCACCGGAAGAGGACTGGCTGCGAAGAGAATTGAAGCGACTTTGTTTGAAGTTAGCTTCACTTGAAAGAACTATTGCCAGACTACGCTCCCGAGTAAGGTACCTAAAGGATGGAGATGCAAATACATCCTTTTTTCACAAGCAGGCTGCATTCAGAAAAAGGAAAAATTATATACCCAAAATCTTGGATGGTGATCGGATGGTAACTTCTCAAGATGATAAACACAAGATTTTGTTTGATTTTTATGAGAATCTGATAGGCACAACCCCAAACCGATCTGCGACCTTGGATCTAGATTCCTTCCATAGGGCCAGAATGGATTTGTCAATCCTTGATAACCCAATCACCGAGGATGAAGTTTGGGAGACAATCAAATCACTGCCGGCAGACAGAGCCCCAGGCCCAGATGGGTATACAGGCAGATTTTTCAAAGCATGTTGGCAGGTGATTAAAGCAGATCTCATGGCAGCAATCATTTCTTTACAGCAAGGAGATGCAAGGGGGCTTGGACTGCTAAATGCAGCCTACATCACTCTGATTCCGAAGAAGGTTGATGCAATGATGGCAAAAGATTTTCGCCCCATCAGCTTAGTGCATAGCTTCGCTAAACTAATAACCAAGATTCTGGCAAATCGATTGGCACCCTTCTTGGACTCCTTGGTATCTACGAATCAGAGTGCATTTATACGAGGAAGATGCATACATGACAATTTTATCCTAGTGCAGCAAACAGTTAAAGTGCTACACCGACAGAAGGTGCCTAGCCTCTTTCTCAAGCTTGATATCTCAAAAGCGTTTGACTCGGTGTCGTGGTCGTTTCTCCTGGAAGTGCTGCAGCATTTGGGCTTTGGCTTGCCGTGGTGCAACTTGGTCTCTAATCTGCTATCAACTTCTTCAACCCGTATTTTAGTGAATGGTGAGCTAGGAGAAATCTTGCAGAATCAGCAAGGGCTGCGTCAAGGGGACCCCTTATCCCCCATGCTCTTTATTTTAGTGATGGATGTGCTTAATAGTTTGTTTGCAAAGGCAGGGAATGAGGGGCTGCTGCAACCTTTATCTCAACGCATGGCTGGACAAAGAGTGTCTTTATATGCTGATGATGTTGCTTTGTTTATAAAACCAATTGAAGAGGAGCTGCAGATCACTAGAGACATTCTCAGGGTGTTTGGGGAGGCTTCAGGGTTGCAAACCAATATTCAGAAAAGCAAGATTATACCCATCAGCTGTGCATAGGATTCTTTAACAACAATTCAAGATATTTTACCATGTACAATCTCGGAGTTTCCGTGTAAATATTTGGGCCTGCCTTTGTCAAATAAGAAGCTCCGGAGAGGGACCTTATGCCATGGATTGAGAAAATCGCTGACAAGCTCCCGTGCTGGAAGGCAGCTCTCATGAACAGGGCGGGACGTGCCACCTTAGTTCAGGCTGTTCTCTCAGCAATGCCGGTTCACTTGTTAATTGCCATCAACGTTCCGAAGTGGTTCATCAAGGCGGTGGACAAAATTAGAAGAGGTTACTTATGGCAGGGAAAGGAAAAGGCTAATGGAGGTTGCTGTCTAGTGGCTTGGGAGAAGGTTTTGAGACCGTTGGATCTTGGAGGCTTAGGCATCCCCAATCTGGAGGTAATGGCCTGGGCGCTACAAATCAGATGGCAATGGTTTAAGAAGACCAGAGCTGATCGGCCATGGACTGACCTTGAGCTTCCCTCGCATCCCAACTCGATAGCCCTTTTTACCATTGCGGTCACTACGGAGGTAGGAAATGGAAACAACACTCTTTTTTGGACTGATCGTTGGCTGCACAGTTGCTCTATTGAAAATCTTGCGCCAACAGTCTTTGCATGTGTCCCTCCAAGAATACGCAAGACCCGGACAGTGGCTGAGGCTCTCAACAATGGGGAATGGCCCAGGGACATCCAAGGAGGCTTGTCTTGGGTTGGTATTGGAGAATACCTACAGTTATGGGACTGCCTCATAGAAATTGCTTTGACCGATCAAGAGGATCGCCACATTTGGAGGTTTGATGCTAGCGGATGTTACTCCTCCAAATCTGCCTATAAAGCCTATTTCTTTGGTGCTGTGACCTTCGAGCCTTGGCGTCGATTATGGAAGACCTGGGCCCTAGCTAAATGCAAAATGTTTCTGTGGTTGTCAATCCGAAACAGATGTTGGACAACAGATAGGCTTACTAAGAGGGGCCTCCCTCATCCGGACAAATGCCCTCTATGTGATCAAGAAGATGAGACGATACAACACCTATTAACAACGTGCGTGGTGGCAAGACAAGTGTGGTTCAGATTGCTCCATCCGTTGGAGCTAACTGATTTAGTCCCCAGTCAAAATGAAAGGAGCTTTGCAGATTGGTGGCGCAAGATGATGAGAAAAGTAAAAAAGGAGCACAAAAAAGGAGTGAACACTCTAATTATTCTCGGCGCCTGGACTACTTGGAAACATAGAAATGCTTGTGTGTTTGAGGGGGCTTCTCCTTCAGTTAACACAATTTTGTGTGAACTGAAGGATGAGCACGGCTTATGGTGCATGGCTGGTGCGAAGAAACTGCAGGGGTTAGGACTTTTGCAACCTAGGGCAGTTATTTGAGTCGTCTGTGTTAGATATGTGGAAAAGTTTTGAGTATGTGTAATTGCCTCATTCATATTTGGTCCCGTATGAGTGAGGATCATGTTGAGGACCACCCTTTCTCTTTAATACAATGAAACACAGCTCTCCTGTGTTTTAAAAAAAAAGGCTACTTTTGCAAAGAATATTTGGATATGCACATAGTTGTTACTTATAATTGAAAGAAATGCTAGAAAATTTTGATAAGTGTCATATACAAGCTTTCTTACTGACTAAATATAGCTTCTTTGCAAAGGCCATTGAACTATTTGTTTAAGAATTAATGTTTTCCTCCAAAACTAAAGATGCTTCACAGAAGCGTGGTGTATATATATCTAGTTATTACTGCTGTTTTGTAGGTCAAGGTGCTTCATATAGAAGCGTGGTGTGTCATATTTATATGTGAAGTTCAGTTAACTACTAGAATAATTCCTTTGTTTTGTGAAGTTCAGTTAACATCTTCTTCCTTTTCTTTCCCACTCATGGCCATGGCATTGTTGCAGCACTTGAGGTGTGCAGCCTATTTGTCCTCACTCATTTGTTGAACTGACATGCAGTTAACTGCTAGAACAGTTCCTTGTTTTTCAGTCATTTGTTGAACTGACACACAGTCTATTTGTCCTCACTGAGCTATGCCTTATTCCATACATATAGGTTAATAAATTGTGTTAACATTTGCACTTTGCTCAACTCCAATCCAATCTCTCTGCTCCATGCTGTTTTAACCTTTTATTTCCCAGGTTCAGTGCATCATTACAAATTGAAAGAGCTAATGTGCTAAGAGCCTTTTGGAGATAAATCTGATAAATGGTAAGACGAAGCACTGAATTGTTGAGCTAACTGTTTTTAGCAAGCTATCTTATTGATTGCTTGTTACTACTAGCTATCTTATTGAGATAAATACTACTTCTTGCTGTTTGGCAAACTTATGTTTTTGTGCATGGATTTAAGCTTGTTTAAATTAAAACAGACCTATGTACCCGCCATCTTGATTTCTTTTGATGATTGAATCACTGGACAACCAATTTTGAAACAATACTAGTATTACTTACAATTGAAGTACACTATAGGCATTAAAGGGTAACTATATCTGCTCATCTGCTGCTTCTACTGTTGCATTTCAATTGTTAGGATTAATCTGTACATGTATATAGTTTTCACAATTTGTGAGATCTAGCCAGTTAAACTTTTGTCCTACAGGAACATTTAACAAGCTGCCTTAGTTCCTTATGTATGCATCTCATGTGGGATTGGATTGTGATTAGCAAATATGCAACTAATTTATTTGGGATCTGAACTGTTTTTGTCTTAACTATGTTTTAGGTGCTGTGGAAAACAGTGGACAGGACCTTAGTGCCTTATGAAAGCAGTTGCATAATGTGAGTCCTAATTTTGCTTGATGCCCAAACCATATACTTTTTTGGAATTCTACTACTGAAGAATTGATTTTTTCCATTCCCAAAGTAAAGATGCTTTTCTAGCAACAGTATCAAACTGAAATGTTCACTTCACTTGTCTAGTTATTACTGTTGTTATGTTGGCTAAGGTGCTTGATTGAAACAAGGTCTGCTGCAGAGTTATATGTTGCAGAGTTATATGTGCAGTCCAGTTAACTACTTGAGATAATTCCTTGTTTTGTGAAATTTGAGCTTTGTTATTTCTAACTGTGGCATGCTTTTGGTAGGCAACACATTTATTAGATGTTTTTTGCTTGTATATAGAAAACTTTACTGAGAAAAAGCATTACTAACTTACTAACTCAGCACAAGTTATGCCTGTAAACAGATTTTTTTTCAGATTTTTCATCTATCAATACCTATCAGTTTTCCATAAGCATTATGACATGATCTCTCATGAATTGTTATTTTTATATTATTTTGAATGTAGGATATGAAGATGAATGATGTAGCAGCTACTGTGTATCACTGTCGAAGGGCTTGTTGGAAGTAGTGATGGCTAAACTTCTATTTCCTATACCTGTTAGAGGCATGAACTAGCATTGCAACTTGGGTATGCCTCCTTTATTTTGCAAATAGAAGCTAGCTACCTGTAGTTCTGTTGGGAGGTAAATATGCTTGTTAGGAGTTAGCACTTTTAACTTGTGCTGCTTGTTAGGAGTTAGCACCTGAGGCACTTACTATTATATATCTTTGTATTTATGAACAATATGAATGATGTTCTAAGACTATTGAATATATATACTTCAGTGTGGATGAATGGTTCCATTACTAGCTATATATATTTTTTTAATGGTTAATTACTTGCTGGGAACGGTGGTTTTATTGGCTAAAGAATCTGCATTTCTGGAAATTAAATCTGAATGAAAAGATGTTTCCTTGACGGACGTTTGCCGTCAGGAAAGGTGTTCAGCGACCGACGTGGAACTTCATGCTATCCCTGACGGTTTAGGGCCTGACAGTGAACGTTCGGAATTCCCTGATGGGTCAACCGCCGACGGGGAAAGTTTGAACTATCCCTGACGGTGCAGTAGCCGTCAGGAACAAACCCTGACGGGAAGCTTTCCAACCGACGCGGTAGATCTTTCCTGACGGTTCAGACCGTCAAAAACTATTCTGTGACGGTTTTCCGTCAGGGAAAATAGACTTTCCCTGTCGTTTGTTTCCCGACGGGTCATCTCTGACGTAACCGTCACGGATGACCATTTCTGACGGTTTTTGGTACTTTTCCTGACGGTTCTGGCCGTCACGGAAAAACTTGGCCGGGTGGTGGCTGGCATTGCCAGAGTTCGAGAGTTTTCCCGCGATCAGGAAGATCGCTTTCTTTTTTATGAAATACGGTGGGGGCCTCTCCCCCTCCGATCATGTTCTTTTATGTTACTTAGATGGAACGACTCAAGGCGCGAAACGCTGCTTTTTATTTTTTGTATAATAACCGTGAGTTGAACAGTATTGGCTAGGACAGCAGTCATCATCTTGTCCGACATATCTTCCCTTACCCGGCGCAGCTGCTTGGCCGTGTCCCGGGACCTGAAGAAATGGCTCACTACGTTCCTCTTTTGGCAGCTCGTGACGAGCGTGAGGGCGAGATGCAGGGTCTCCGCCAGATCATCCAGGGCGCCACACATCGCCGGCTGGTTCATCATCTCCGGCGCCGCCTCCTGGAGATAACCAAGGATGGCACGGATCCGGTCAACTTGCTTTGCGATCCCACGGCAATCGTCCTTGTTCCTGCGAACTGTCTGCAGGGCCTGCTTGATCGACAGCGCAAGCTTGACGATCTTCTCCACGCTGCCCAGCGGATCGACCATCCTGCTGCTGCCTTAGTGCCTTACGACCCCAACGCGCTCTCCCACACGAGCTCTCTTTAATCCAATCCAGCCGACACTGTCCAGACCTAGAGGTTTTTCTGTGACTGCCGCCGAACGCGTTTATGTGATGACCCGTATTATAGCTGGTCCCAGATTCCACTGTGTTTAGTTCCTCCGAAAAAGCACTATGCAGAAAAAAGATTCTCCGTCACATCAAACTTGCGATACATGCATGGAATACTAAATGTAGATAAAATTTAAAACTAATTGTACAGCTTGGTTGTACTTTGCGAGACGAACGTTTTGAACCTAATTAGTCAATGGTTGGACACTATTTACCAAATAAAGCCAAAACGTGCTACAGTATATTTTCACCCTTTTTCAGGGAACTAAACACACCCATGTCGCCGTTTCAGAGAAGAAAACGCACGGCAAGTTCTGCAACGACGCCGTGACGACTGACCATAATGGGTTTTTGACGCGTTTAATTGTTTGCATGCCTCGTATTGACGACTTCATGGAGTATGACGAATTGACGGCTACGGTTTTTTTTTCTTTTTTTTAATAATATGACACAAAAATACATAATTGCCACCTATTATATGTTTGCTCCCTCCGTCCCAAAATAGATGTTGTTTTTTTACTTTTAGACATCTTATTTAATTGTTCGTCTTATTCAAATTTTTTATAAATATTATTTACTTTTTATAACTTATTTTGTCATTATAGATATTTAAATAATGTCTTATTTATTTTATTTTTTTTTGCAAAAAAACTATATAATTAAGTTGATCAAATATGATACCTGTCTATCTAAAAGACAGAAGCGTCATCTATTTTGGGACCGATGGAGTATTGTTACTAATAGATTACATTGTACAGTTAGATAAAATATTTAGTGCAAACTACAATTGTAATATAGAATCTTATAGTTTGGAACGAAGAGATTAAATTTCTTGTATCCTTTTTTAGGATGAAAGGAGTATGTTTATCTTTATACTATATAGTACTCTCTCCATTCCAAATTAACTTTCCTGAAGAGTCAAGACATCACTAGTTTGATCATAACTATATGAAGAATTTTAAAGATTTATGACATCAAATATGTATACCAAGAAAATATAATTAATGAAAAATCTAATAACGTATTTATTTCCTATCATAATTGTTATTATTTTGTTATATAGATTTGCTTAAACTTATGCTTTATTAATCTTAAAAGATCAAAATTATTTATAATTTAGAACGGAGAGAGTACCCTGATAAAATCCAGCTAGCAGTGCCCACGACACAAACCGTGCTCACGACACAAAACCGTGTCCGTCAGAGCTGGTCAAGACACACGTCAATGGTGGTACAGCAAGGAGACCCGAGGTCACGCGACCTACATATATTTTCCTTATTTATTTGTTTGTTTATTTATGAAAGTGGAGTTCCAACTCAGAAAGGGAATAGTGATGCGTAGCCAAAACTAATAAAAGAACTAAGGCCCCGTTCACTTCCTAAAATATTTTCTCTGTCATTCGTCACATCGAATCTTTGGACCTATGCATGGAGCATTAAATGTAGGTAAAAAAATAATTAATTGTACAGTTTGTCTGTAAATGTCGAGATGAATCTTTTAAGCCTAATTAATTCATGGTTGGATAAATTTTGCCAAATAACAACAAAAGTGTTACAGGAATATTTCCCCGAAATATTTCGAAACTGAACACAGCCTAAAGAAGCAAGAATGCACTGTGGTCCTTGTGGTCCTTCGAGTGAACAGTATGATTTGCATGCATGCTGTCTGCTGCCCACTCTAAAGAAAAGAGGAGAACGGAATGCGAATAAAAAGCAGCTTTAATCTGATAGACAGGCACCAGCCATTGTACTTGATTAATGCCTTGTTTAGATGCAGCATCTGGAATTATTTTGCTACTGTAGCACTTTCATTTGTATTTAGCAATTAATGTCTAATCATAGACTAATTAGACTTAAAAGATTCGTCTCGTGATTTACAACCAAACTGTGCAATTAATTATTTTTTATCTATATTTACTGCTCTATACATATGTCTAAAGACTCAATACGTTGAAAAAAATTGTAAAAATTTGAAATTTGAAAGACAATAAACAAGGCCTAAGCGTGATTAAACAATGCTGCTTCGTGCCTTCGTGGAAACTCATAAGGGACATGCTACAGCAAAAGAGTCTGAAAAGACCGGTCACTCCGAGGGAGTAGTGAAGCCGCCTCAGTTGTCAGGTACAATATAATAAGGCCTCGTTTAGATTGAATAAAATTTTAAACCGATGAATAGTACCACTTTCGTTTTATTTGTTAATATCATCTAATCGTAGACCAACTAGGCTCAAAAGATTCATCTCGTGATTTCCAACTAAACTGTGTAATTAGTTATTTTTTTACCTACATTTACTACTTCATGCATGGGTCCAAAGATTGATGTGATGAAGAGAGTGAAAAAATTTCAACTTTTGGAGTGCACTAAACAAGGCCTAACTTGCCTTTCGCAAAAGAACGAAAACCAAAGACAAAGGTACAAACTGTAGGCCATGTTTAGATCACCGAGGGGTGTCCCGATTTACTGTTGGACACTGTAGTAATTTTGTTTTTATTTGGTTATAATTATCCAAACATTGATTAGTTAGGTTTAAAATATTCGTCTCGCAAAGTACAACAAAACTGTGCAATTAGTTTTTGATTTCATCTACATTTAGTACTCTATATATGTGCCAGAATTTTGATATGATGGAAAATCTTCTTTTTGCATAGTGAAATTTAGGGGTGAATTTAGTATCTAAACAAGGCCTTATTGTCAATTTGTCATCCAGTACTGTACAAGATGGCAGCTTTTGTTTGGTTACTACGGTTAAAATCGAGTCCTATCACATCGAATATTTAGACACATACATGAAGTACTAAATATAAACTATTTATGAAACTAAAAATATAGAGTAAGACTAATTTACGAGATGATTTTTAAACCTAATTAGTCCATGATTGGCACTAATTGCTACAGTAAAATATGCTAATGATGGATTAATTAGGTTTAATAAATTCGTCTCATGAATTACTTGTGGAATATGTAATTTATTTTTTATTATTATCCGAATACCCTATGGTTAACCACATGTACCATCCGATATGATACCCGTTAAATTTTAGTTCGAGGAACCAAACACA
The DNA here is from genome assembly GCA_038087645.1 of Saccharum hybrid cultivar R570. Lineage (NCBI taxonomy): Eukaryota > Viridiplantae > Streptophyta > Magnoliopsida > Poales > Poaceae > Saccharum > Saccharum hybrid cultivar. The sequence goes on along the minus strand of JAQSUU010000743.1, from coordinate 4,220,404 downwards.
ATAGTTGAACCAGGTTCGCCAAGAGCACCTGCTGAGCCTGCTCGATCCTACAAACAGGGAGGACACCACCCAGAGCCAAACAAGGTAGCGTATTCCACTACTACAGAATTGATTTTGTGAGACACCACCCAAAACTTAATAGAGGCGGGCACAAAAATCAACCGCCTCCAAAAAAAACTGGGCTATTTATAGAGGCGATCACTTTTATTTACTGGGGCGGTCACGTTTACCCGTCTCGTAAACTCGATTTACGGAGGTGGGCATTTTAAGGCGACCGCCTCCAAAAATAATCTATTTTTGGAGGCGCTTGACTAAAGGAGCCCGCCTACATAAATATATTTTTGGAGGTGGATAGGCTATAAGGCCCGCCTCCAAAAATGCCAAGGCCCAATAGGCCTAGCGAGGCCCGATAGCTGTGTTTGCGTATAAAAACTCGGACTTAGGGCTTTCAGCTCTCATTTCTCAGCCACAGGCCCTCTCCCTCTCGAAGCAACCAGCTTCCTCTTCTCTCCCTCAGCCACCGGCGCTGAACTCCTCTCCCTCACTGGCTGTGTGTGTCTCTCTCTACCCTCTTCCCTCTCTCTATCTCCGGCGGATGCGGCTGCCGGCGCTCGCAGGGCGAAGGGCGGCGCAGCGCGCGCAGCGGAGCGTGGCGGCGTGGCGCACGTGAGCCGGAGAGCGGCGGAGCGCGGTGCGTCGCCCATCCTCCAACCGAGCGGCGCTCCTTCCCCACCGAGCACGGAGTGTGGGGGGTTAGACCCCTACCCCCTCACGGCCGTACATGGGTCGGCCTCTACAGGGTGGCCCAACACGCCGGAGTAGGCCGCGTGGCTTGCCCAGACTGCTCGCCGTACTCTACAAGACAGCCAAACAGACTTGGAAGGCAAGCTATAATCTAGTCGGTTAGGCTAGGAATCTATATCCAAGCCGATAGGGCAATTGTAACCGACCAGGATTAGTTTTCAGATCTGTAACCTTGCCCCTCCCGGACTATATAAGGCGGGCAAGGACCCCCCTCCTAAAGATCTCATAACACACAGCAATACAAACCAGACGTAGGACGTAGGTATTACGCCCTCACGGCGGCCGAACCTAGATAAATCCTTGTTTCGTGTCTTGCGTCACCGTCCGGCTCGTGTCTTGCGCACCTCACCTGCCTAATCTACTACCTTGGGCATACCTCTCGGTAGATTGCCGACTATATTTTGTCGACAGTGGCGTGCCAGGTAGGGGGTGTACGCACAGACTCCCAGGCAGGCCAGATGGCATTTTTTCCTGCTTCCATGGAGGTGCCGTTGGGACTCACCTTCACCGTCGGGACGTTCACTTGGACCACCTGCGGCGACAACACCACTGCTACAACCATAGAGATGGAGCAGATCTCATCTGCGCCGATCACGACCACAACAAGCCCGGCGTCACCTTCGCCGGCAATTCGTCGCTCACTTCCTTGCTACCCAAGGAGGCAGACCGATAATACTGACCTGCTCGAATCTATCGATCGGGTCGGCTCTGGCCTCGCCGAAACCCTCGCCTTGGTAGATTTGATCCGAGATCGGTCTATCAAGGACGGCTCCGGCCATACACATCACTACCAGACTCCCCGACCAGCTTGGCCCGGCCGCCACGCGAGCCCGGATCTAGATCTGGTAGTCACGTCCACTCCTGAAGGGCGCACCATCCACTTCCGACCTGTTCTGGCGACCAGTTTGAGGCTCTCCAACTACCAAGCCCTGACGGAGCAACACCAGGCTTTCCCATATGGTCTGGTAAGCGCAACCTCCGAGTACGCGCTCCGCATACCACATCTGTTGGTGGATCCCACCCGCTACGACCATGTTCTGGCGACCGATTTGAGGCTCTCCAACTACCAAGCCCTGACGGAGCAACACCAGGCTTTCCCGTATGGTCTGGTAAGCGCAACCTCCGAGTACGCGCTCCGCATACCACATCTGTTGGTGGATCCCACCCGCTACGACAATGTTTCAGATCTACATCTCTTGGATCTACCCGAGCACAAATCCCACATGCGCGTGTTTGTTCAAGGCTTGGTGAAACCTTCCATCGAAGAAGACATGCCGGTGATCAAGCAGCCACCTCCTGACTAGCTAGTCACCGCGGTTCCTAACACCGTTGACTGGCGTGATGAATTCATCAAGTACCTCACCACTGTTAAGGTCCCACAAGACAGGACAGCGATGGAGTGCCTCATACGACGCAGCAAGCAGTACCTGCTCGTAGACGGCATACTAATGCGCAAGAATGCGAAGGACGAAATCCTGATGAAGTGCGTGTACTAGGAAGACAGCATCAAACTCCTACACGAAATCCACGCTGGCTCCTACGGCAACCACGCTGCCTCACGGATGCTGGGCGGTAAAGCCTTTCGGGCAGGTTTTTACTGGCCGTCAGCCGTCGCCGACGCTGAGAAACTGGTCTGCCATTGCGATGGGTGCTAGTTCTTCGCCAAACAAACCCATGTGCCGGCTCACGAGCTCCAGACCATACCGGCCTCTTGGCCCTTCTCATGATGGGGACTCGATATGATCGGTCCCTTCAAGCCTGCTCCTGGTGGGTTTACTTGTGTCTACGTCATGATCGATAAGTTCTCCAAGTGGGTCAAATATAAGCCCTTAGTCAAGGCAACTGATGAGAAAGCAGTCGAGCTGCTCGACGAGATCATACAGCGCTTTGGCCTGCCCAACAATATCATTACCGACCTGGGTTCCACGTTCACCGGTGCAAAATTCTAGGATTTCTATGATGACAGAAGCATAGCGGTCAAGTACGTGTCGGTCGCACACCCCAGGGCTAACGGGCAGGTCGAACACGCCAATGGCATGATTCTCGATGCCCTAAAGAAGAGACTCTATCGAGAAAACAATGCGGCACCAGGACGCTGGCTAAGGAACTTCCTGCTATAGTCTGGGGACTATGTACCCAGCCAAGCCGTAACACAGGTGTTACGCCATACTTCATGATTTTTGGCTCTAAGGCTGTGCTTTCTGCCGACATAGCATTCCAAGCACCTCGAGTCGAAAACCATGATGAATACAGGTCCGACGAAGCTCGAGAACTCGACGTTAACGCCGTGGAGGAACGCTGATTTGACACCTATGCTCGGACGACAAAATATCTTGAAGGTTTGCGCAGGTACTACAACCGTAATGTCAATGAGCGTTTCTTCGTGGTCGGCGACTTGGTTCTCCGCGGAATTCAGAATACGGCTGGCTTGCACAAGCCCGCGTCACACTGGGAGGGACCCTTCATGGTGAAAGAAGTCACCAGACCAACGTCCTACAGGCTAGCACGCCCAGGGAAAAAAATATCGGCCGGTAGAATCCGAAATTTCCGAGATATCCCGTTTACCGGCTAGGTCCGAAATTTTTCCTCTATCGTCCAAAATTTTTATATTTTTAAAATTTTGTCATCCAAATAGACGCCAAAGCCCACCCAATACTCTAAACTTAATCCATGTTTAATTTTCTGTCCCCTTCTCTTCTAAGTTCAAGTTGCCACCGCCGCAACACACTCAGCACGCTCCAGCCATGTCACTGCCCTCCTCATTGAATAAGCAATTGATAATATGTTTTATTTAGTTTTTTTATGTTAGATTGTTTAGAAATGATCTATGCGCTTTCCTGAATAAAATAAGTCATTTTTTGTCTAAATTTTTTCCGAAATTTTATTTCTATCGCCGATAAATTTCCGATATATCCGATATTCCCGTTTATCGGTGACCACCGAGATTTTTAAAATACCGGTACATAAAACCTTAAGCACGCCTAGACGGCACTGACGTGTCCAACTCCTGGCATATCGACAAGCCTAGACGCTTCTACGCCTAGATCTGCACAAATAAAAGATATGTATCTATCTTATACTTCAATCATTTCAATAAACTGATTTTTTGTCTTGCAGCTTTGTCCTCCACCTTTTTTCAGAGTTTTTTCCTATGAAAACTTAATTTTACCGGCTACCGACCAGTTACCCTTCTTACTTGAGTGGGTCAGAGCAGGCACCGTCTCCGATCTCTCCCAACGCGTGCACGAGTATCCACTCTCTGCGCTCCGGGTGGTCAGCGGAATGCTCCTTGGGGCAGCTTGTGTTCTTGGCACCTGATCACGCCTTGCTGCAGCGCGTGATGAAACGCTCCTCACCTCGTCGCCAATCGAGTCGAGCACCCGTGCCAGCACGTCCGCCACCCGCTCAAAGCGACCTCGCCACCTGTCCCTGTCCTGGGTCAGGACAGCAAACTGGTCTCGAGCGTTCGTCCAGGTGGCTGCACGATTCCGACTTCATCGTCAACACACAATACAGTTCAATCAGACCTGCAACAGAGTTCAAGGAATTCATAGTACTACTTACTCTGGAGGTCGCGGGCCAGCTCCTCTGCCCGCTCTACCGCCTTGGCCCTCGCCGCCACGGCCTCAACAGCCTGCTCTTGCAGCAGCTGCATTGTAGCCAAGCTCTCTGCAAACCTGGCCGTTAGCGCCAGCTATGAGCAAAATACAAATACGAACAGTATCCATACTTGAGGCAGTAGAAGTGGCGAAAGAGATTGAAGTGGGGTTGAATGCCCAAGTAGGCTTCGCACAGGGTGATGAAGACAGAGACAGCCAGAATCGAGTTGGGGTGGAGATTGCCGAGGCTAAGATCGCAGAGGAATGGATAGCAAGGCATACCGAATCCTCACAGAAAGTAGTCTTCGAAGACCACGATCTCGTCGTCGTTCGGCTCCGGGACCTGCTCCACGAACGCCGGACGCCACCCACCGATCTTGCGCGGCGGCATCAGTCCGTCCGCCACCATCTTCTCCAGCACCTCGTCCGTCGTCAGCGATCGGCTCCAGTCACAGCCCGCCATCTGCTCTGGTGGTGTGCTGGCTACACTCTACCTCCTGCTCGAAATGGTGGCGGCGCTCGGGCTCTGTAAACCCTAGATCTGGGTGCTACAATGGCCTGGGCTCGGGAAGGCGAAGATGGCAAGAAGACGATGATTGCACTGGCTGGTGAAGGGCTTGCTACATGCTGCACGGGTACTTATAGCACTAGCCCTGCCACCACGAATTCCAAGAGTCATGGGGTGATGTGCACCAGCCCGTTCACACGCCAACGTTTCCACTTCCCTCGGGCCTTGTTTAGGGGTTGTTTGGTTTGAGGTGTTAAAGTTTAATAAACACCGTAACACTTTCGTCTTATTTGATAAAAAGTTTTTAATCTTGGACTAATTAGGCTTAATAGATTCGTCTCGTAAATTACTCCTAATCTGTATCAACATGCATGCAATTAGTCTACATTTAGTACTCCATGCATTTGAGGGAATATTGATGTGATGGGAGTTAAACTTTAACGAAACGTAACCAAACAGGCCCTTAGTTTCTTCCGGAATCGAGAATTTGGCACTATAAAAAAGAAGATTTCCATCGTATCAAAATGTCAGCATATGTATGGAGTACTAAATGTAGATAAAATCAAAAACTAATTCACAGTTTTGTTATACTTTACGAGATGAACGTTTTAAGTATAATTAATCAATGTTTGGATAATTTTTATCAAATATAAACAAAATGCTACAATAACACTACAAAGTTATTTTGCTAACTTTGCTACTCGAAAGTTGGGAAACTAATGCCATTTGCCCTTTTACACCCGCGTGCTTCGGGTACCGCCACGCGTCCAAACGCGTGCGGCTTTTCTACTGTGGCTGTCAAGGCAGTCATGCCCTGTCACTCAAACGTTGGAAAGATTCCCTTCCAAGGCCACGCAACAGTCGGCAGATTTTCTTAAGGGATAAGGATCCGGTAAAATATTTTATAAAGCCTTAGCCCCGTTTAGTTGTGAAAATTTTTGAAAAAAAATTCTTGTAGCACTTTTCGTTGTTATTTGGCAAAATTTATCTAATCATAGACTAACTAGGCTCAAAAGATTTGTCTCGACATTTACAGACAAACTGTGCAATTAGTTATTTTTTTACCTACATTTAATGTTCCATACATGCGTTTAAAGATTCGATGCGACAGTTACTATAAAAAAATTTTTGGCACTTTTGGGTCATCTAAACCAGGCGGAGTTCCCACAATCTGCCTGTGGATGGCCCCCTCGGGCAGACATTGTGGTCGACGCCACGCGTCACATGCACCGAGCTCGGGGACTGGTCGGAGTTCCCACAGTCCGCCTGTGGATGGCCCCTCGGGCAGAGGTCGTGGTCGACGCCACGCATCACACGCACCAAGCTCGGGGACTGGTCAGAGTTCCCACAGTCCGCCTGTGGATGGGCCTCTCAGGCAGCGGTCGTGGTCGACGCCACACGCAACATGATCTGTGCTCGGGGACTGGTTGATGGCCATTTGTAAGATGGGTACCTAATGTAGTGTTTGTGGTCGACGCTTGCCGTTACAGACATTATATTAGGTGCCTGGTCTCGTTTTTTTTCTCTTTGGACCTTGTTACAAGGCTCATGCTTCGCCTTCCAGCAAGCTCGGGGACTGCATCGGTATGATGCACCTCGCAGTGCATACTGTATCACTCTACCAAGATTGTGAGCTCTATTCTTTTAGACCCTGGCACCACGTGACTATGTCACCTACTACTAGGCTCGGGGACTAAGTGGGCACACTTCACCTTGCGATGAATGTGCTGATTTTTTCTCGACCCCTACCATGATCAGGACGGTCACATTGCTACGCATACCCTTAATTTTCTTTAGAAGAAACTTAAGTGGGCACACTTCACCAGGAAAGAAATCTTTTTCTTTTTCTCAAGAGCACCATGCATTATTCGGACAAGCAACTCCTCCGTTAAAGTCCGGTCGGCTGACATTAGGACTGGTCGGAAGTCGTCAACAGCTGGTTAGGCAGCATGTTCAGTGATTGAAGACTTGCTGGTCGGAGAAGGTTAACGACGTGTCACTTCATAATACATGACGCTCGGGGGACTAGCTGTGGGGGGTTAGACCCCTACCTCCTCACGGTCGTACATGGGTCGGCCTGTACAGGGTGGCCCAACACGCCCGAGTAGGCCGCGTGGCTTTCCCAGACTGCTTGACATACTCTGCAAGACAGCCAAACAGACTTGGAAGGCAAGTTATAATCTAGTCGGTTATGCTAGGAATCTGTATCCAAGCCAATATGGCAATTGTAATCGACCAGAATTAGTTTCCAGATATGTAACTTTGCCCCCCGGACTATATAAGGCGGGCAAGGAGCCCCCTCCAAAAGATCTCATAACACACATTAATACAAACCAGACGCAGGACGTAGGTATTACGCCCTCACGGCGGCCGAACCTGGATAAATCCTTGTTCCGTGTCTTGCGTCACCGTCCGGCTCATGTCTTGTGCACCTCACCTGCCTAATATACTACCTTGGGCATACCCCTCGGTAGACTGCCGACCGTATTTCATCGACACGGAGGCGAAGGGCCGCGCGTGGATATAGGGCGAATCGAGGGCGCCCTAGATGGCAGAGGCGAAGGTTCACGCGCGGATCGAGCGTGGCCCCCTCCGTCTCTAGCACGGTGTGCGGCCCTTCCCCTCGTCCTCACGGCGGCGCTCATGGGGCCCAACTCCCTCCTCCAGACGACGCTAGGACGGCGGGACCTGAATCCCTCCTCCAGGCGGCGCTCGCGACTCTGGGGTGGCGGATCAGGTCGAGCAGATAGACGACGACGGCAGCGGCGCCAAATCCACGACGGCGGTAGTGTCGTGGTGAGAGGATCGACAACGACGGCGGCGCCAGATCCACGACGGCCAGGTGCGGCTGTGAGCTCGGGGCAGTTGGATCCTGGATGCGCGGCGGCGGTGTAACACCCCTGGGTGTTAAGCATGCATTAGCATTTCAAAGCATAAAGCATTCAGCATCATTTCATGACTAGCATTGCATGAAATATAGCTCTTTTGAATTTAAACTTGAAAAGCAAATAATTAGAACCCTAACTTTGATGTAAGTGCCAAAAAGGTAGTATACTTTTGGGTATTAGCAATTTTAAATAATCTAGAATAAATTAACATGATTTTTGGAGCAATTCTTGAATTCAAGTTCTTCTCAAATTTTGTTTTAAAAATATTCTAAGCAAATAAATTTTTGATTAACAATTTAGCTTTAAATCCTAAATTCAAAATCTATTGAGAATTTTGAAAAATGCCCTACATGAAAGTTGTAGAGAATAAAATTTTGAACAACTTTTATTTTGGGCCAGAATTCTGAAAACCTCTTTTTCATCTCCAAATTCAATTTTGAATCAAATAAGGAAATCTGAAAATATTATTTATAAAGGAAAATTCGTTTTCACCCTACTGGGCCGCAGCCTCCTTTTCGGCCCGGCGGCTCTGGCAGCCCGGCCCGTAGCCCCGCGCCGGCGTGGCCGCCGCGTGGCCGGACACCGACGACACCGCGCGACACGCGCCCCTGTGGCCCCCGCAGCACCGCGCTCGCTTACCCCCCCCTCCGCGCGCTCGTCCGCCTCGGCTGCTCCCTCCATTCCCTCCTCTCGCCCCGCCAGCAGCAGCAGCGCACCGCCGCACCATCACCGACTCCCGGAGCTCCGCCACCGTCGTTCGCGCTCGTGGCTGCTTCACCGGCCGATTCCTCCCGGCCTCAGCTCCGCCCAGCTTCCCTCCACCGCGTGCGCGCCACCACTCCGCCGCTCGAGCTCAGGTGAGGGCCAATTGGCCGCCCCCCTCCTCCACTGCCGCCATGGCCGCCGTTGGCCGGCGCGTATGGCCGGAGCTCCCTGGCCCTTCATGCCTCCTCCGGTCTCGAGCATCCGCTTCCCCTTCGCCTAGCGGTGCTCGCGCTCGCCTTCTCGGCCGCCCCCGTGGCCTGCATTGGCCGGCCGACGAGCTCCAGCGCCGCCGTGCCACCATCTCCGCCGGCGAGCCTCCTCCGGAGCTCCCGCGCCACTCGGAGTTGGTGCGCTAGGTGCGTCTCGGTGCGGGGAGCACGTTGGTGCCCTCCCCGTCGCCAGAGACCTCACCGGCGGCGAGTTCGCCACCGGTCAGCGCCTCCCCCGCACTGCTCTGGCTGGCCGGCGGGTCCGTTGAACCGTGGGTCCCGCGTGTCAGCGCGTGTGGGTGCACTGCACCGGGTGTATTCAGCGTTTTCACCGGCGAATTTTTAAAAGAATTAAGGAAAATGATTTCTCAAAATTATGAAACAGCTTTGAAAAATCATATCTCAAGATTTATAGCTTCAAAAATAATGAAACAAATTTTGAAATGTTCCTCTTGAATAGATCTACAGTTTAAAAATATCTCATATTATTTTTGTAACACTTTACTGTGCAAATTTATTTAATTGCTATAAATGCTGATATCTTAGAAAATATGTAGTAAATAAAATAATGAAGGGAAAAATGTGATTCTTGTTGCTTTAATCTTTATTAGTGGTGTACTTTCTAGGAAAAATATTAGTGAAGCATGTTCTGTGAGAAATTTTTGAAGTGTAGTTCAAATGCTTTTAATTGATAATCTTTGTTATTTTTAGTAGAGGGCTAAATTTGTATAGAACATACATGTGATAATTTTTGTAGTGTGTTAGTTTACTGTTAGTAACATAGGAAAAATGTGAAATCTGTTGTTTGATACTTTTTCTAGTACAAAATAATTTCATGCTCATATTTAGGCTATAACTTATTTATTTTGTACAAGCAGTTTTACATAGGCAATTCTCATGAAAATTTAGTAGTAGGTTAGTTAGGGTAAGAGTAATCTACTGTAAGTTTTGTAGATTTTTTTTCTACACCAGAAATAGGTGTTGCTGTGTAACCCTAGTTAAATAGGGAATAAAAGATTATTCTTTATGAGAAATTAAGAGAAATAAAATATGTTTGGTGTATCTTTGAAGCATCATTATGCCTTGCTGATGTTGTGGTTGAGTTAGGTTGGTAAGCTTTGGTAGCTTAGGTTCACTGGTATGTGTAGATGATAGGCTAACTAATAGAAGAATAAGGTGCATGTTTTAGGGTATATGTTCTTGGATGACGTGGACTACCTTGTAGAAGAAATAGTTATATTCAAACTGCTCATTCCATGTGCTCATCTGCATCTCATGTCATCAAAGCACTCCACCACAATCTGATGCATCATTCGCATGTTTACTTATGCACTTGCATCATACAGGATAGCAGGAAGAGTCGCAGGTAGCAGTACAGGAGGAGCAGGCTTGGACGGATCAGCAGGAGTCCCAGGCACAGGAGGTGCCCGAGGAGGAAGAGTCAGGCGAGGAGCTGCCAGAGTGCGTCGACCACCATCCTAGCTCGTTCGAAAGAGGCAAGCCCCGGAGCATTTTAAGTCTCCTATTTTATAAAAGTTATTCCTTACTACATGAACTATAGTTATATATATAGTTGCATTAAGTTATAGGAGTTGAGTGAAACCGTTGTTGCATTATTACCTTAGCCACCGGATTATCTTTCACCCTGTTAGGTCAGGATCAAGTAAATTGCTTAGCCATGCTTAGACCGGTAGAAGTCGGGTGATTTCCTGTTACCTGCGAGTTATAGGTGGATATCGGGTTATGGTTAGCTGTAATTGTGATCATAAAAAAATAACCAAGTGTTGATGGATAAACGAAGACCGGGCGGAGTCTTATAGGGTTTTGGACTATAGTGATTCCGTCTGTGTCGATTAAGGACCGATCGTTGCTCGTCCCTCTTGTCATGTTGAACGCATGCCTCACATTTAGCTGGCCGAATAAAGTACCTTTTCGACCGTGAAGCTAGTGACACTTTTTCGAGCCGAGATAAACTCGAGTTGGCAGACTGGTGTTGAAGGGGGTGTAACGGGGACGCGAAGAGTGAGCCCAAGGTGCGTCCTGGCAGTCGGGCGGTCCCTGGGTAGTGCGATCCATGATTGTTATCACACGGCTTCTTAGAAAGTGTCATTGGTGATCTACGCGACCCTGACGGGGGAAAGTAGGGTTTGTGTGAGGAATAAATCTCCAGCTGGATAGGAATTCGATTCGAATCGCCGTCGCTCCTGGTTAGTGAGCACTTGACTCGAGCTATGGCATCGTAGTAACATTAATGGAACACTGATGGTTAAGTGAATGATGTTGGAAATGCAAAACCTGATATGGTAATCTAGATTGTTAATGATGAATAAAGTGATTGTTTTAGCAATAGGTGCTTACCTAGCCTGAATAGGTTATACTAAAAGTGATGCAAAAAGTACTGGCATAGTTTTTCATAACAACTTATGCTTTTCGCAAATGAGTCAAGCCAGTCTAATCTATAAAGCCTTGCATGATCCTTGGTGTCCTTTATTTCTGGTTTATGACGGGTAAGTCTAGCTGAGTACATTCTCGTACTCAGGGCATTGTTTCCATTGTTGTTGCAGATGGTCAGATGTACTATGGGTACTGCTCCAACTGTCTGTATCCGGCGATGGGCGACAACTAGGACCTTGGGCAAGGGTCACTCTGTTCGTCTTATCTAATGCTTTTGTGAACCATGACTATCTACTGGCACTGTATTTAAACTAAGTGTGTGTGTAAAACTACTTACTTCCGCTATGTTATTTTGAACTATGTTGTAATAACTTTTATTTTGAACTCCGATGTACTCCACTTTTATTGTGAACTCTATGTATCATGTGAACTGTGGCTGCTAAATCAGTACGATCTTGGTTGTATGTTGGTTGGTTTGAAATCTCTCGTGATTTCACGGAATCTCGGGTTATACGGGTTTAAGTTTGATAAATTAACCGCCTCGGTGGAAGATTTTCTTACTTAATCTCGTATAATTACGCTGATCCATTACAGCTGGCATCGGAGCATGGTTTAACATGTTACTGTTCACATGGGTATTTAAAAACAAAACTGTGTTTTCAACTAAGCTTTTAAATTTAAGAGTGTGCTAGTGGTCATATCCTTTATGCCCAATAAGGACTCTAGGTGGCTTAATTAAGTACTAACTTGGGGGTTTGCATCATATTTTAAATTTCGTCGCTCATACGGCGTGCTATTGTATGAGTGCCATTCAATTGAGTGGTAATGTATGGATCAATTCCCTCTACGCCCTGGTAAGTGAGTTGTGAGAGCATGGTCGGATACACTGCCGATCTAGGGGAGTGCTTATGTGATACCGAAATACTTACGTGCCATGCGCATGTTCGTATGAGGGTATTCAAATGGTGGGGACTTCCGTCATGCGGTGACGATGCCGTCAATAGGACGATGATTCGGGTAGTTGTTACCATTATACTCGTATCTGGGGATGCGTGTAGAGTGAGTAACTTACTTTACTGCTTTCTTGTATATTTTCATACTGTGAGGTTTGGGCTGAAGTGACTTTCTACAGGTACATAACAACGCTTTCGAGTAGTACGTATTAGTTACGTTACAAGAGATCGTTGTATGCCATTATTTATTTCGTTAGTAGTTATTAGTTTTCTAAGTTTGTGAGGACGTACGGAACGTGCATGTATCATGTTGTGCATTTCATTCATGGCATTGTTCCTCCCCTTATAAGTTGATTATCTCATTTCGATAAAAATGCCAACTTAAAAATTTGTTCTTACCACGGTAATAAAATTTTGCTACAGATGGCACGTACCAAGCAGACAGCCCGCAAGTCCACCGGTAGAGATCCCCATCATCAGCTTGCTCCACGCACTCGTCAGCGCCACACTTTTCTTGGAGAGTTTGGGATGCCTATGCTCTTGTGGAGAGTACTCAGCTATGTAGGCTATCCTGATGGGATGGAGCCCCGCTACTTTTGGTCGAATGAGCGGTTAGGGGAAGGACTTTTGGTGACTGTGGAAGCAGTAGTTCGTCCCCGAGGTGATGGTTCTGAGTGGACCGGTTGGCATTTTGAGTCAACTGGCAGGACCCCTGAAGAAGCCGCTGAGAGGGCAGCCTTTGGGATCCTGAGGGATATCATGGATCGCTTTCCTCAGGAGTTGGCAGCAGCTATAGTTGGAGTCTTTCCGAGGGGCAACCCCTTCACTGACTCGTGGCAGCAGGCAAGAGGAAGATCTCTGGAGATTAGCGCCGCAGAAGCACAGAACAGTGACAACCCCACTATGAGTGCCATGTTCACAGTGATGAGGGCCTTTGATGGAGTGGAAGGTAGCCTGAGACGTGTGTCTAGTGCTCTTGGTTAGGCTCGTGATGACCGCCGTCAGCTTCAGAGAGATCACGACGCCGAGATTGAGAGGCTCAACACAGAGATGGCTCAGTTGACTCGTTAGAGAGATCAGGCTACCCAGAGGACTGTGGCTTTCGAGGGAGATGTACGTGCCCTGAGAGAGCAGGTTGGGCAACTGACCACCGCCAACAAGAACGCTGAGCGCATGTTGACTCATGTGCTCCATCAGAGGAATGAAGCCTGGTCCGCAGAGAATGTGTTGAGGGCTAGACAATTTGAGCTAGAGCAACAACTGGCATATGCGGAGGAATATAATGACAATCTGCATGAGGAGGTTCATCGGCTGAACAATCAACTCAACCCCTATGTTCCTATTGGTGCGGCAGAGATGGATTTGGATGAAGACGGAGATCCTGAAGAGCCCGAAGCACCAGTTGGGGAGCACCATGACGCTGCTAATGGCGACGACGTCAACGTCTCGGACTTAGACAGCGACCACGATGAGTTGGCTAGTAGTTGTTGCGCTAGCTACTAGGTTCCCTCTACATGATCTTTTGCTTTGTTGGCACGTTGGGCATGTAATAATGAGTAGAAAGACTAAGGCTTTAATGTAATGTTGGAAAGCTTGGATGTGTTTGTGGCGGTATCCGAACGTCAAAAAGTCCAGTGTATGTATGCTGACAACTTGGTTGTAATGGACGCGATGTGTGCGCTTTAAGTAATCTAATTAGTGATGTTGTGTTAATTGAAATGACTTATTGTGCCCCTATTTTATTGTATAAATTTATTCTCTCCAGTAAATTCAGTTTGGCATGATTTTTTATTCGGTCGCAATTCCTACAACATCACCTAATAATTACTGTTGCTAAAACATGCAGATGTCGAACACTCGTCGTACCGTGTATGGTGCCGCTGAGGCTGGTGGCAGTGCAGCTGCTGATGATGACCGTGATCCACCACCGCCTCCTCCACCCTACACTACGGAACAGTTTTTCGCACAATTTCTTGGAAGCCAACATAATATGGAGAGCATGCAACAGAATATGGAAGCTGTGTTGCGCAGTATCGCAGATAACACCCGTCGGGGAATAAACCCGGGTGGGCACGAAGCAAATCAGTACAGCAGTTTCAAGGACTTCATGGATACTCGTCCACCGATCTTCAAGGAAGCCGCAGAACCCTTAGATGCAGAAGAGTGGATTAATACTATAGAAGACAAGTTCCGTGTCTTGAGAATGACTGAAGTGTTGAAGGCTGAGTATGTAGCTCATCAGCTTCAAGGTCCGGCAGGAATGTGGTGGAAACATCACCGCACCACTTTTCCTCCCCACGCTCACATCACTTGGAGGGAGTTCACCGAAGCCTTTCGTGGAACGTACATTCCACCTGGTCTGACCGAGATGAAGCTTGGGGAATTCCTGGCACTGAATCAAGGCACAAAGACTGTAACTCAATATCTACATGCATTCAATAACCTGAGCCGTTATGCTCCTGATATGGTGAATACTGAGGCCAAGAAGATCGCTAGCTTCAAGAGAGGCCTGAATCCCAAGATGATGAAACATGTGGGTACAAATATGAGGACTAGTTTCAACGATTTCGTTAGCGACTGTCTGAAGCAAGAAAAGAACAACAATGTTTATGCTGCTTCCAAGATCCGTAAGAGAGCTTTCGAGTCGGGTCCGTCCTAGTCCAGAGCCCCAGTGGCCAACCGTCCAGCTTATCGGTCGCCTGCCCCAGGTGCAAGGTTTAGGCCATCGCAAAGGAAGAATCAGAATGCTCAGCAACCCTAGAGGAACCAGAAACCATTCAAGATGGCATTGCCTCAGGCGAAGACAGGACAAGGCAGTTCATCTAGAACTGTGGCTCAAGTGAAGGGACCGTGCTTCAACTGCAACCAACTCGGACACTTTGCAAAGTTTTGTCCCTACCCTAAGAAACAGCAGACGCAGTATCAAGCTCGTGTGCATCACACCACCGTGGATGACATCCCAGAAGGAGAACCGGTAACAGCTGGTATGTTTTCTATCAACAATCATCCTGCAGTAGTCTTGTTTGATTCTGGATTATCTCATTCCTTTGTAAGTCAAGCATTTGTTAAGAGGCACGAGCAAAGGATAGTCGAATTGGAATGTGCATATAAAATCAGTTCAGCTAGGGCTGATCTGTTGACTAATCAGATAGTTCAGGGAGTAACCCTAAACATATCAAACCGACAATATAAGCTTAATCTGATAGTCATGCCAGGGTTAGTTTTGGATGTGATCATGGGTATGAACTGGATGAATAAGATGGGGGTAGTAATCGATATTGGAGGAAGGAGTATCTCTCTTAAGGAACCAAGTGGAGAAGGCACCTTTCGGGTGGTCCTACCTCGGAAAGTAGACCTAGCTAGCATGACTTGTGCGGTCCAAACTACTCTGCTAGCCCAGATTCCAGTGGTCTGTGAGTTTCTAGATGTGTTTCCGGATGAGTTACCTGGACTTCCACCAGACCGAGATGTTGAGTTTGCCATTGAGTTAATTCCGGGAACAGCACCGATCTCGAGAAGGCCCTATCGGATGCCTCCCAATGAGTTAGCCGAATTAAAGAAGCAACTCCAGGACTTACTAAAGAAAGGTTTGATTCGTCCCAGCTCATCTGAATGAGGATGCCCCGCTCTATTTGTGAAAAAGAAGAAGGATAACTCCTTACGCATGTGCGTGGATTATCGACCACTGAATGCAGTGACAATTAAAAACAAGTATCCTCTTCCTCGGATTGATATTTTGTTTGACCAATTGTCTAAAGCCAAAGTGTTCTCTAAGATAGATTTGAGATCAGGATACCATCAGATAAAGATTAGGCCGCAAGATGTGCCTAAGACTGCGTTCTCTACCAGATATGGCTTGTACGAGTATCTTGTCATGTCCTTCGGATTGACAAACGCTCCTGCATACTTTATGTATCTGATGAATTCTGTTTTCATGCCAGAGTTGGACAAGTTTGTGATTGTGTTCATTGATGACATTCTAATATATTCAGAGAATGAAGAAGATCACGCAGAGCACCTTAGGATTGTCTTGACTAGACTCAGAGAACATCGACTGTATGCGAAGTTCAGCAAGTGTGAGTTCTGGCTTAAGACAGTTCCTTTTCTCGGCCACGTGTTGTCTGAAAATGGCATTTCTGTAGACCCTAGTAAGGTGCAAGAGGTTATGGACTGGAAGTCACCAACCTCAGTGCATGAAGTCTGCAGTTTTCTTGGTTTAGTCGGTTACTATCGTCGCTTCATACCGGATTTCTCGAAGATTGCCAAACCAATGACAAGCCTGTTACAAAAGGATCATAAGTTTGTATGGACAGAGGAGTGCGAGGCAGCTTTCTGCACCTTGTGAAAGTTGTTGACCACTGCTCCTGTTCTGGCCCAACCGGATATAGAAAAGTGATTTGATGTGTTCTGTGACGCATCTAAGAATGGGTTAGGATGTGTACTAATGCAAAATGGAAGGGTCATTGCCTATGCCTCACGTCAATTGAGGAAGCATGAAGTTAACTATCCTACACATGATTTGGAGCTTGCAGCAGTAGTGCATGCTCTAAAGATTTGAAGACACTACCTACTGGGTAATGTGTGTAATCTCTTTACAAATCATAAGAGTCTCAAATACATTTTTACCCAATCTGAGTTGAACATGCGACAGAGAAGATGGTTAGAGCTGATAAAGGACAATAATCTAAACGTGCATTATCATCCCGAGAAGGCTAATGTAGTAGCAGATGCACTAAGCAGAAAATCACATGCTATTGATGTGCAACCGTTGTTTGAAGAAGGGTTCAAATTGTTACATCCTGCTGTGTTGCATAATATTTAGATCAGTTGTACTCTGGAAAACCAGATCATTGAAGGTCAGAAGACAGATAAGGGTCCCGTGGCATACAAGTTGCGATTGGCAGAAGGGATGAGTTCGATCTTTCCCGTCTTTCACGTATCCTAGTTGTAGAAATGTCTGTGTGTTCCGGAAGAGAGAATAGAACCGCAGGGTATTCGGATCAAGGCGGACTTAGAATATCGTGAACAACCGGTTTGAGTTCTGGATACTAAGGACCGAGTCACTCGGAATAGAGTGGTAACAACCTACAAGATTCAGTGGAGCCATCATGATGAGAGTGATGCTTCATGGGAAACGGGAGAATATCTTCAAACCGCGTATAAAGATTTTTACGATAAATGGTTCGTAACTCGAAATCTCGGGACGAGATTCTTATAAGGGGGGAGGGCTGTAACACCCCTGGGTGTTAAGCATGCATTAGCATTTCAAAGCATAAAGCATTCAGCATCATTTCATGACTAGCATTGCATGAAATATAGCTCTTTTAAATTTAAACTTGAAAAGCAAATAATTAGAACCCTAACTTTGATGTAAGTGCCAAAAAAGGTAGTATACTTTTGGGTATTAGCAATTTTAAATAATCTAGAATAAATTAACATGATTTTTGGAGCAATTCTTGAATTCAAGTTCTTCTCAAATTTTGTTTTAAAAATATTCTAAGCAAATAAATTTTTGATTAACAATTTAGCTTTAAATCCTAAATTCAAAATCTATTGAGAATTTTGAAAAATGCGCTACATGAAAGTTGTAGAGAATAAAATTTTGAACAACTTTTATTCTGGGCCAGAATTCTGAAAACCTCTTTTTCATCTCCAAATTCAATTTTGAATCAAATAAGGAAATCTGAAAATATTATTTATAAAGGAAAATTCGTTTTCACCCTACTGGGCCGCAGCCTCCTTTTTGGCCCAGCGGCTCTGGCAGCCCGGCCCGTAGCCCCGCGCCGGCGTCCTCCCACGCGCGCCCGCGCGTGACGCCGTGGCGCCGCGGCAGAGCTCGATCGCCGCGTGGCCGGACGCCGACGACGCCGTGCGACACGCGCCCCTGTGGCCCCCGCAGCACCGCGCTCGCTTACCCCCCCTCCGCGCGCTCGTCCGCCTCGGCTGCTCCCTCCATTCCCTCCTCTCGCCCCACCAGCAGCAGCGCACCGCCACGCCATCACCGGCTCCCGGAGCTCCGCCACCGCCGTTCGCGCTCGTGGCTGCTTCTCTGGCCGATTCCTCCCGGCCTCAGCTCCGCCCCGCTTCCCTCCACCGCGTGCGCGCCTCCACTCCGCCGCTCGAGCTCAGGTGAGGGCCAATTGGCCGCCCCCCTCCTCCACTGCCGCCATGGCCGCCGTTGGCCGGTGCGCATGGCCGGAGCTCCCTGGCCCTTTATGCCTCCTCCGGTCTCGAGCATCCGCTTCCCCTTCGCCTAGCGGTGCTCGCGCTCGCCTTCTCGGCCGCCCTCGTGGCCTGCATTGGCCGGCCGATGAGCTCCAGCGCCGCCGTGCCGCCATCTCCGCCGGTGAGCCTCCTCCGGAGCTCCCGCGCCGCTCGGAGTTGGTGGGCTGGGTGCGTCTCGGTACGGGGAGCACGTTGGTGCCCTCCCCGTCGCCGGAGACCTCACCGGCGGCGAGTTCGCCACCGGTCAGCGCCTCCCCCGCGCTGCTCTGGCTGGCCGGTGGGTCCGTTGACCCATGGGTCCCGCGTGTCAGCGCGTGTGGGTGCACTGCACCGGGTGTATTCAGCGTTTTCACCGGCGAATTTTTAAAAGAATTAAGGAAAATGATTTCTCAGAATTATGAAACAGCTTTGAAAAATCATATCTCAAGATTTATAGCTCCAAAAATGATGAAACAAATTTTGAAATGTTCCTCTTGAATAGATCTACAGTTTAAAAATATCTCATATTATTTTTGTAACACTTTACTGTGCAAATTTATTTAATTGCTATAAATGCTGATATCTTAGAAAATATGTAGTAAATAAAATAATGAAGGGAAAAATGTGATCCTTATTGCTTTAATCTTTATTAGTGATGTAATTTCTAGGAAAAATATTAGTGAAGCATGTTCCGTGAGAAATTTTTGAAGTGTAGTTCAAATGCTTTTAATTGATAATCTTTGTTATTTTTAGTAGAGGGCTAAATTTGTATAGAACATACATGTGATAATTTTTGTAGTGTGTTAGTTTACTGTTAGTAACATAGGAAAAATGTGAAATCTGTTGTTTGATACTTTTTCTAGTACAAAATAATTTCATGCTCATATTTAGGCTATAACTTGTTTATTTTGTACAGGCAGTTTTACATAGGCAATTCTCATGAAAATTTAGTAGTAGGTTAGTTAGGGTAAGAGTAATCTACTATAATTTTTGTAGATTTTTATCTACACCAGAAATAGGTGTTGCTGTGTAACCCTAGTTAAATAGGGAATAAAAGATTATTCTTTATGAGAAATTAAGAGAAATAAAATATGTTTGGTGTATCTTTGAAGCATCATTATGCCTTGCTGATGTTGTGGTTGAGTTAGGTTGATAAGCTTTGGTAGCTTAGGTTCACTGGTATGTGTAGATGATAGGCTAACTAATAGAAGAATAAGGTGCATGTTTTAGGGTATATGTTCTTGGATGACGTGGACTACCTTGTAGAAGAAATAGTTATATTCAAACTGCTCATTCCATGTGCTCATCTGCATCTCATGTCATCAAAGCACTCCACCACAATCCGATGCATCATTCGCATGTTTACTTATGCACTTGCATCATACAGGATCGCAGGAAGAGTCGCAGGTAGCAGTACAGGAGGAGCAGGCTTGGACGGATCAGCAGGAGCCCCAGGCACAGGAGGTGCCCGAGGAGGAAGAGTTAGGCGAGGAGCTGCCAGAGTGCGTCGACCACCATCCTAGCTCGTTCGAAAGAGGCAAGCCCCGGAGCATTTTAAGTCTTCTATTTTATAAAAGTTGTTCCTTACTACATGAACTATAGTTATATATATAGTTGCATTAAGTTATAGGAGTTGAGTGAAACCGTTGTTGCATTATTACCTTGGCCACCGGATTATCTTTCACCCTGTTAGGTCAGGATCGAGTAAATTGCTTAGCCATGCTTAGACCGGTAGAAGTCGGGTGATTTCCTGTCACCTGCGAGTTATAGGTGGATATCGGGTTATGGTTAGCTGTAATTGTGATCATAAAAAAAATAACCAAGTGTTGATGGATAAACGAAGACCGGGCGGAGTCTTATAGGGTTTTGGACTAGTGATTCTGTCTGTGTCGATTAAGGACCGATCGTTGCTCGTCCCTCTTGTCATGTTGAACGCATGCCTCACATTTAGCTGGCCGAATAAAGTACCTTTCGACCGCGAAGTTAGTGACACTTTTTCGAGCCGGGATAAACTCGGGTTGGCAGACTGGTATTGAAGGGGGTGTAACGGGGACGCGAAGACTGAGCCCAAGGTGCGTCCTGACAGTCGGGCGGTCCCTGGGTAGTGCGATCCATGATTGTTATCCCGTGGCTTCTTGGAAAGTGTCATTGGTGATCTACGCGACCCTGACGGGGGAAAGCAGGGTTTGTGTGAGGAATAAATCTCCAGCTGGATAGGAATTCGATTCGAATCGTCGTCGCTCCCGGTTAGTGAGCACTTGACTCGAGCTATGGCATCGTAGT
Source organism: Saccharum hybrid cultivar R570 (assembly GCA_038087645.1). Classification (NCBI taxonomy): domain Eukaryota; kingdom Viridiplantae; phylum Streptophyta; class Magnoliopsida; order Poales; family Poaceae; genus Saccharum; species Saccharum hybrid cultivar. The sequence continues at coordinate 4,199,797 of JAQSUU010000743.1, read as the reverse complement.
AACATTAATGGAACACTGATGGTTAAGTGAATGATGTTGGAAATGCTAAACCTGATATGGTAATCTAGATTGTTAATGATGAATCAAGTGATTGTTTTAGCAATAGGTGCTTACCTAGCTTGAATAGGTTATACTAAAAGTGATGCAAAAAGTACTGGCATAGTTTTTCATAACAACTTTTGCTTTTCGCAAATAAGTCAAGCCAGTCCAATCTATAAAGCCTTGCATGATCCTTGGTGTCCTTTATTTCTGGTTTATGACGGGTAAGTCTAGCTGAGTACATTCTCGTACTCAGGGCGTTGTTCCCATTGTTGTTGCAGATGGTCAGATGTACTATGGATACTGCTCCAACTGTCTGTATCCGGCGATGGGCGACAACTAGGACCTTGGGCAAGGGTCACTCTGTTCGTCTTATCTAATGCTTTTGTGGACCATGACTATCTACTGGCACTGTATTTGAACTAAGTGTGTGTGTAAAACTACTTGCTTCCGCTATGTTATTTTGAACTATGTTGTAATAACTTTTATTCCGAACTCCGATGTACTCCACTTTTATTGTGAACTCTATGTATCATGTGAACTGTGGCTGCTAAATCAGTACGATCTTGGTTGTATGTTGGTTGGTTTGAAATCCCTCGTGATTTCACGAAATCTCAGGTTATACGGGTTTAAGTTTGATAAATTAACCGCCTCGGTGGAAGATTTTCTTACTTAATCTCGTATAATTGCGTTGATCCGTTACAGGCGGTGCAGGAACGACGGGTGCAGCGGCGGCAGGTTTGACACTGGGTCTAGATGGGCTCGCTTTTGGGCTTCGGGCGCGGGCTTCGGCCTTCTTTTTTGTTTTTTAATGGATTAATGGAGGCGGGCAACCCCAACCGCCTTCCAAAGTGACCGCCTTTAATAAAATTTATCTAGTAGTGTTCGTAACCATGGCGATGACTGAAAAACAGAAATTTTTGCAACTTAGAGGAATTGTTGTATCCTATATTCGTAGAGAAGTGATTCTAAGAAAAGATAACTTAGCCAAATACAAATGAAACAATTAAGCATGCTTTCTTTGATGTCGTTTTGCCCATGCGATTAGGTCTGAATAAACATTGCATCAACCTTGTAGTATTTCTCATATGTTTGGAAGTTGGCTTCAGGCGTTTGGGACGATTTTAATATACCATTAGTTCTGCTGGAGCGGCAGCTACTCGTTGATTGTTTTGGTTGTGCACAAATGATTTGGTGTTTGGAAAAGAAAAAAAAGTAAAATACACCTTGGGTCCTTAAACTTTTAGGCTATTCTCATTTAGGTCCTCGAACTAAAAAAACGACTATTTAGGTTCTCAAACTTTCACCGCCATACACCCCAGGTCCAAAACCCGCCACGCTAGCGCCAACAATCAACGTGGCCGTGCCACGCTAGCAGCTGGACACCTTGGCCACGCCAACTTTTCTAAAAACTCCTTGCTCCTTCTTCCTCTCCTTGAATGAACATAGCAGGGAGCGTCAGCATTGCCCGACTCCGGCTGCATAGGGCTCTGTGGCGGCGACCGGCCAACCAGCAAGCCCCGCGCGGACCTGGCCCCCAGAACAGGCTCCACGAGAGAGACCACAACAGACCACTCGCGGGACTCCATGTCACACGAGTTGGCCGGCGTTGCCACGCAGCTGCTTCACCGGCGGCCGCTGCCCTCATTTGCCGCTTTTCACGCGCGTGGGAACGCACCTGCTTGCGTCGTTGAGGTGAAGCAGGAGCTGGCAAGTGGAGAAGCTTCGCCCTCGCCATTAAAACCCCGAGCCTGAGGACCTCTATGCGCGCGCTCGCGGACACGGCGCGTGGCTGCGCGGCCACGGCAGCAGCTCGGACACCTGCTGGAGGCTGCACCTGCTCGCGAGGCTTAGACGCGGCGCCTGTGTCGTGTGAGGTTCAAGCGCGCGCGGCCGCCGTTGGTCCGTGACGGAGGAGCAGAGAGCCGGCATCTTCTGTTGTTGCGCTGGCACCTGGCAGGCAAGGTGGTGGTAGTGGAGGAGGTACAGTGTAGCCTCCCTGTTGCGCAACGCCTTCCGTCACCCGCTCGACGCATCCAGAGCTGCGGCAGCGCGCCCTCGTCGCGGAATTACGGGAGGACGTCCGGGAACACGACAAGGTTCCAGAGCACCCCATCTGCCGCAGCCTGTGCCACCGGGGTGCCGCCGGCGCACGTGGCCAGGAGCATGGCCACCTCGCCGCGTGCTCTTCCTTGCTGTGCCCTGCTCGCTCTCGCTGTGGCCGCCATTGCTGGCCGGCCCGAGCTCCAGCCCATGTTCCGCCACCTCCAGACCTCCCCACGCACAACAGACTGCACCACCAGCTCCGCCTTTGGCCCCTTTTCCCGCGCCCACGCTCACTGGGTCTGCGACGGTGGCACTGCACGTCCTAACGGCGGCGGCAGTGTCCAGGACACGCGCGGCGCTGTTCCTGGAGCGCGTCACGGCCGCCATGCCCAGGACACAACAGATAGGGGGTTTTTGGAAAGTTTGCACAACCATGGTGTACTGCTGCCACTGTGGCACGGCCACATCAGCTGTTGGCGCTGATGTGGCGGATTTGGGATCTTTAATGCACGATGACAATAAATTAGGGATCTAGATAGTCGTTTTTTTTAATTTAAGGATCTAGATGGGAGCGACCCAAAAATTTGAGGATCTAGCGTGCAATCTACTTAAAAAACATTCTTATTTTCCCGTGTAGGTGGTATATTTGGTTATCCATTGGCTCCTTACATGGGCTATCCTTGAGAAGCTTACTTCGCAGGCTTTGGTGGTTGTGGCATCGCTACAGTTGGTGGAAATGGTCATGATGTTTTCTCTCAGACACATTTGGTGGCGATTTAGTGATAAGATTGATAGTCATTAGAAAAAAAACTCAACCCGTGGGAAAGATCGCCCATGATTTTTATACCAAGAAAGGTACTGAGAAAATCGCTAAACTCCAGCCTCACTCAGGAAATAGATCATAGCCTCGGCCAGCGACCACTGCCACAACCCCCAGGTTGGGCCACCACCGTTGCCACAGGCCAGGCTGTCCCACACAGGGAGGCACAGCGAGGGGATTTTTTTACCTCTAACCTGAAATACGCTCAGACCCGGGATGCCACTGGAAAGCGATCTAACCACCTGGGCTGAAGTGTTTTTGGCTGATAGTCATTAGAGTGTCAGGCAGTTTCATTGTTTTGTTTGATTTAGGCTGTGCGCTCTTTCAGAGGTTGGAAAAGTGGGTTCATAATTATTGTATCAAGTCGATGTAATAATTGTGAACTGATAAAATTCTATCTTTTTCTGAAAAAAGCACACTGCATGGACAGAGTTATAGACGATGATGAGATATATACATTACAGCATGTTATACTACGAGTTAGCAACGGTAGGCTGGGCCAACTAAAATGTCATCAAGGCTCAATGATCCGTCTGATGATGAATTGATGATCAGGCGGACCTTTCTTCATCTGATTTGATGTAGGCTGATTTCTTCGGCGTCGGCAGCTCTTCCTTTCCATTTAGCATCTCCAGAACATCTGCCATAATGGGACGGTCTGCCCGGTCATCCTGAACACACAGCAGCCCTATCACCACGAACCTTTTGATCTCCGTTAGCTGAGATCCATCAAACAATGACCGATCAAACAACTGATCTGTTCGTTCAACTTCCAGAGCCTCCCAAGCCTGTCACATAAAACGATATGCGTTACCTATACCTATACAAGCTTTGTGGATCTATGCTCGAAACTACACAATTTAGAAGCAGATGTATAAATACTTACCCATTCATATAAAGAGAGGCCATTATGTTGTCGTCCAGATCTGCTCATAGCGCTAAGGGTCTGCAGAAGGATGGCGCCAGCATACACATCCTTTTTCACTGATATAATAGCATGTAGAATGTATTCCGGAGCCATGCATCCACTGAATATGTTCCAAAAAATGGAATGCCTCAGCAAAGAAAAATGATGGGAAAAAAAGAAGGAAAAAACCCACAAGCATGCAATGTACTCAGGTCAATGGAAAATTTTGTGTGGAAGAATGATATCTTACTATGTTCCTATGATGCAGTCCTCGATGATCTCATCATCCTTCAGCACTATAGATAACTCAAAATCAATAATCATAGGATTCATATCAGAATCCAAGAGGATGTTGCCTGGTTTCAGGTCCATATGGACAATGTGCTGTTTATGTAGATAATGTATTTCCTGGGCTACCCCTTCAAATATCTTGCAGAGGGAACGCCAATCAATTTGAGACTCTGCCAAAAAAAAAACAAAACAAAACCCACCGTGAAGCAACTATAGGTTGTTGTATTCGACAAAGTTAATTAAGGAAAATATTGACCAAGAGGTACAAACTATGATGATATTTGAGTGAAAACTTGCCATGGGTAATCTTGGCCAAGCTTCCATTTGGCATGTATTCTTCAACCCAAAAATATTTCTTTTCTCTGTCTCCACCATTTTTGTATTTCAGCAGGCGCGTTATCATAGAAGAAGATCCAACTTCATGGCCATATCCTAAAACTTTCACTATATTTTTGTGCTGAAGCTTTGAAGCTAGGACAAGTTGATCATAATTCATAAGTACGCACCCAACCCAGTTTATGTGACGTTTTGAACATCTTGATAGCAGCGACATTTCCATCATTTAGTATACCTTGAAATTTATAGGCACCAGGTTACATTATTTACTTGTTAGGGTGTGTTACTTGTATAGACACCCTGAAATGTATAGACTTGTTGAACCCCGCATGTAGTGTTGCACCAACTAAAAGGAATGTCTTATCAACAATTATAATTAATTTCTTTTTATTTAGTTTGTATTTTCATGCTATTGAAAGGCCTGCATGCTTTGGACATTAAAACAATTTCTACTACTATATATTAATAAAGTCTATTAACTTTTTATAAATATATATTTATAGGCAAATCAAGTCAAATTCTCTATGCTCGTAACCACACCATGACCTTGTTGAGAAAATACTGGCAAGAAAATGCCAGCAGTAGCACCAAGGAAAGCTAAACTTCGGGGATCCAACCAAATGAGTGTTAAGTACTTAAGTTCATTGCTATAGACAAACTGTTAATAAATCCTTTGTTATTTGCTTCTTAGTGCAAAATTAATAATGACTTTTTTGAGCATCAAAATTAATAATGACTATGCACCCACTATCCTGCCTTAGATTTCATAATTCAATATGCCAAACTAACTCTATTTTCTTCAATGGGGTAGAAACTTTATCATACATCTCAGAGGAAGATACAAATTTGAAATACATTTGAACTATTGTTTCCCCTTTGTTTAAATGAACAAAATAGAACTAATGTCACATATATTATGGCTCGTTTAGCATTCATGGTTTATTTAACTTATAGAACATTTCCAATTAACTCTTAAGATGCTAAACAATATTTAGGATAAATGAAAGTCACGCCATTGAATGTATAGATTCCAAATAATCCAACATAACATTTAAAAAGTAGTAAAATGCTTGAATTAATTTAACCTAACACTTAGAACATCTAGATTTCCACAAATGTCAAATTCTCATGATGAAATTGTAGACCAAATGAGACCACCAAGCATATTAGATACCTTGTACACATAACAAGAGGCACCTTGTCCAATAATATTTCCTCCATTTATTGCTGCCTTTAACTCAGTTATACTGAAGCTTCTTAAGGCTGACATGGAAACAACAAATACCATATAGTTTAGGACTTCGGTTACGCAAACATGAAAATGAAGTGATAGTAAATTCGGTTTGAAGGAGAACAGTAGTAAAATAATTAGATAGCTATTAAGAATAAAATTAAAGAAGTAAATTATATATTCTAACTAGAAGGCCCGCAGCCAAATGAGTATGCATTGAATGCAACTATATACCAAGAATATAAGATTGTATCATCCATATATCGACCATCCTGCTGCTGCCTTAGTGCCTTACGACGGCCGGACCGGGCGCACACATAGACGATCTACAAAACGCGCGCGTGCGTCAGGACCAAGTTAGCTAGCATTAGAGGCGAAGGAGATGAAGAACGTACCTGCCAGCTTGGTTTCGTCTACCTCCGTGCCTCGTCCCTCTCTGGCAGTGGCGGATGCAGGATGAGAATCAAGGGGGGCTAAAATAATGGAGATGTTGATTTGCATGAAGATTTAACGATGATTTGAGGTTTTTGCTACAATGTTTTTAGTGGTAAATCCAGTCATTAGGGGGCTGGAGCCCACCCAGCCCCCCTTAGATCCGCCGCTGCTCTCAGGCCTTCTGCGGTGTGTCGCCTAAGTGAAGCTTGAAGAGGAGAGAGAGGATTGAGGAGTCACTCTATCACATTGTAAGGTGGTGCTAAATTCTACTGACGCTAAGAAATATGGGAGCGCATCGTAGTTGCGCCGGTGCTAACTTGATAAAAAATAGGAGGTGGCAGGTCCTGCAGTACTTTGTGAGGCTACGTGGAAGTCCCATCACCTGCGCATGGTGGGCCTAGCCCGCCTGGGAGTGATGCCCGGGTTTGCATGCCCACTGCAGCTGATGAAGAGCGGTGCTGCTTTTTTGGTGGTGGCAGATGAAAATAGCAGTAGGCAGCGCTCACACTTCATAGGGCCTAAGACTATCCACACAACCTCTATATTCATCTTCTATACATCTTAGTCATCAAAATTTTCTCCTCTATATTTAATTCTCCCGCACTCATCCATCCTCTATATCATCCTCTATTCACTGTGGCGCCCACTTGTCACTTTATCTAAATATATCCATGTGAGATCTTGTTTTGAAGAATTTATTGAAACAAATTTAATGGTGCAATCGGAATTTAATTTGATGTTTTGACTTGTGAATTATAGCATTTTTTAGGCAGTTGAAAACGTGGGACCCGCCACTGCACATGCGCGTGCATGCGCGCGCAACCGCTGCTGCCTGCAACTCGCCAAATATGCAACTCGCCAAATATAGCGGACGTGCTCATGATAGCGTACTGGATGCAGTACCCACCACAGGTGATCTTTGCGCTAAACGATACTGCAACGCGATGCCGAACGGGTATACAGTACCCGCTGCGGATAGTCTAAGGTTCCCAAGCTTCCCCGCCTAGTACTCGCTCCAACTGACAATAAATGAGACTGCTTGCTAGCTAGCTAGTCAAGTCTTCCTCGTACTACATATAAACAGTACCAAAAGTTCCAAAATATTCATAACATTTTTTTATGTTTTCGTTCATTCTGCGTGTAAGAGGATCTCCAACACTAAAAAAAAAGTGGTTTTGCAATATTTCCAATAAATATTGGAAAGGAAAAAAATAACCCATCACCAGTGGTTTCTAATAATTTGCGCCTAAAAAATAAAAAGCAGGCTCAGTTGAAGATTGTTGGTCATCGTCCATGCCACACCGAAGTCAATGCTAGCCGCCACACACAGCCAGCCATTCCCACACCTAACTTACACCTAGAACCTTAAAACCGTAATCTTTATTGTCTTCTCTACCTCCCAGTATTCACACTGTTAGGTTTTGATCTCCTTGCTAATAGGCCCAATGGCCTATTGGGCTTGATCCCGCGCCCTGATCGGGGGCGCCCAACCCAACTATGGTTGGAGGGCCCCTGTCACACTGCGCTATAAAAAGAAGAGATGAGGAGCCGGGGCACGCACGACGAAGTTCGCCGCCGCCACTTTCCCCACCTACAGTCCCTAACCCTAGTACGATCTAAGTGAGGGAGCGAGTAGTGACGGGAAGCACCTCCACGCCGTCACCGCCACTGCACTGCGCCGCCACCGTCTCCACTGCATTGCCGCCGCTTCCCTGACCGTCACTGCCCTAGCGCAGATCATCACCTCGACGAACGGGATGGCGATGGGCTCTAGCTCCAACACCGCACCTGCTATGCCCACTGATGGTCTGCATCATCTTACTCCTCTCTCTCTCCGCTCTCGGATCTAGTAGTTTATGTAATAGAATCCATTTACTCCCTAATGCTAAAGTTGAAACCCCACTGATCTACTGCTACTAGATCGCAAATGGTCTAACAATGGTATCAGTCGACTAATCTAGCTGTAGATCTAGATCGGGGTAGAGGATTGCAAAAGGAAAGAAAGAAAACCGATTTCATCAAATCGGAAAAGAATCCAAAATCGAACCCTAACCCTAACTGGACAAGGAAGGGGCTCCTACCTGGGCTCCGCTCACCGCCGGCGCGTCACCGAGACGCCTCGTCGAAAGTTTCCCCGCCACCGTGCGGGATCGAGCCGTGCCACGCACGAGTGGCACAGAGCGTCGCCGTCGTGTCTCGAGCCTAGGGCACCGACGCGCGGCCGCTCGACGGAGCTGCGCTCTACCCATAAGGGGAGCGCGAGCTCCGGCGAGGGGGCCCACGGCAACGCCGTCTCTTCCCTCCGGCCGCCATCGGCGGTGCGCTGCTGCTCTCGGTTCAACGGGGCGCAGGCAAGAAGAACGGGGAGGAAGAACAGAATGAGCTAGGGTTCAGGGAAGGGCGCCAGGAGGGGATTTTGTTTCCCCGATCTCCGCGCGTGGCCGTCCGATCGTAATGAACGGACGAGATCGACCGGGCGGCCAGCTGGGCCAAAATCAGCCTAGGCCTAGGTTGGAGCGCCAAACCGGAATCCCGGCCCAGGCCCAGGTTGCGGCCTAGGCGCGGGGGAGCAAGGCGCGCGCGGCTAGGCCGCTTTGGCGCACATGGGCCGCGAGCTGGCTTTTGATCGGCTGGTCCGAAATGAAGCAGTTCACTGTAACGAGCTCAGTTTTCATTTTAAGTTTTTCCATAAGCAATTATTCATATATTTTGATGGTTTTTTATTCAATTTTGATGTAAATTTCTGAGCAAAATTTTATCCCATGATATTATTTGTTCAGACAAACAGTAAAGCTATTTAAGTGCTTCTGGAAAATATTATTATGACAATTTTACAATTGTTTCCGCTACGTACTCACAGTTATTGCTTTCATTATTAAATTCGAGCCAACGGGAGAATTTAATTTTGAAAAATGGATAAATTTTCAGATGATCATAATATTGTTATTATTCTGACCAACGTTGATTAATAGCAGTATTATGATGTTATTATGTTTTTATCATGCATTAATTCTATTTCTACCCAACGGTGATGTAGAATTAGTGTAAAAAAAGAAAGATAAATTGTATGTCTTAATTTTGACCAATGTTGGAACTAAAGCATGCAATTATTGTTGTTATAATTATGTTCTCACTTTATATGAATTGTGTTTTTAGGAGGTTACTCTTTGATGGGGTTTATCAAAGATATTCCACCCCTCAAAGGTGACAACTACACCTTATGAAAGAAAAAGATTGACCTCGCCTTTGTCTTGGCTGAGGTGGACTGGGTGGTCACCACACCGTGCTCCACTGAGCCTGTGGCACCGGTGAGGGAGGCCAATGAGTCTGATGCTGATTGGCAAAAGAAAGAGAAGGACCATGATCCCATACAGATGACATATGACCTACAAAAGCAAAAGTAGATCAATGCCAACAAAAAGTGTGTTGCTGTCATAAAGAACACGATTGAGACTACCATAATGGGCTCAATCCAAGAGTGTGACACTATCATAGAGTACCTAGAAAGAATAAAGAGTCAGTTCTATGGCTCTTCAAAGACATATGCTACTCAGCTGATAAAGCAGCTGATGACAGAAAGATATACTGGAGGTGGCAATGGCACTGGCATAAGAGAGCACATATCAAAGTTGAATCATTTGAACAATAAGCTAAAACCAATGGATCTGGCTCTTACGGAAGAGTTTCTTGTCCATGTGATTTTTGCTTCTTTACCAAAAGAGTTTGACACATTTGTTGTCAACTACAACATTCAGCCTGAGAAATGGGATCTAGAACGTTGTATGGCAATGTGTGTGCAAGAGGAAGAGAGAATAAATACCGCCAAATGTGGTACTCTCAGTTTTGTTAAAGATAATAAGAGAAAAAATGTCAATGCCAATGCCAACTCTCCCTCAAAGCCAAAAGGCAAGGGTCCCATGCAGCATCAGCCTCAACAGAACAGGTTTGTAGTGAACAAAGATCAATGCCTCTACTGCAAGAAGGAGGAATATTACAAAAAAGATTGTCCTGAATTCTTAAAGATGATCATGACAAAGAAATATGAGAACATTATTACGTTCATAAATGAATCCATGTATGTACAGTATTCGAAATCTACTTGGTGGATTGACTCAGGCGTAACTGTTCATGTTGCTAATTCATTACAGGGATTCCATTCAACGAGGACTACGCAAAGAAGCGAAAGACACGTTAAAGTCGCGAATGGAGTCCAAGCAGATGTCGAACTTGTTGGCGATGTTCCTCAAGAGCTTGTTGATGGCTTTATTCTTTTGCTTAGAGATGTTTCATTTGTTCCTTCATTACAAAGAAACTTGATTGCTATTTGATTGCTATTTTGGAGATGGCAAATACGAGATACAATGTAATAATGAATATGTTGGCCTTGCTTTTCAAAAGCAAGATCTTTATTTGTTATCACTGCATGAAAATGTGAATTCCGTATGTGGTGCGAATGAGAACGTATCCTCGTTTGTGAATGCGAATAGAAAACGAAAGAGAACTCAAGATGCGTCGTCGAAATTATGGCACTGCCGTTTAGGCCATATTTTGAGAGGGAGAATAGAGAGACTAGTTAAGAATGATATTCTTCCTCCATTAGAGTTCTCAGACTTTGAACAATGTAGAGAATGTATTAAAAGAAAATACACAAAGCAAATTAAAAAGGATGCTAAACGAAGCACAGGAATTCTACAGATAATTCACACAGACATCTGTAGTCCTTTTCCTATGGAAGTGTGGATGATTTTGACTTGTTCATAACATTCACAGATTATTACTCCCGTTATGGTTACATTTATCCAATTAAAGAAAGAAATCAAGTGTTGGATAAATTTAAAATATTTAAGGCTGAAGTTGAAAATCAGTATAATTTAAAGATTAAAGTGGTCCGGTCTGATCGTGGTGGGGAGTACTATGGTCGGCATATCCCATATAGTCAAGTTCCTGGACCTTTTGCAAGGTTTCTATAGAAGAATGGCATAGTTGCCCAGTATTCTACACCGGGCGAACCTCAGTAGAACGGAGTAGCTGAAAGGCATAACCGTACCTTGATGGATATGGTGCGTAGTATGATGAGTTACTCTGACTTGTCATTGAGTCTATGGATGGAGACGTTAAAAACCGCCATTCATATTTTAAATAGAGTACCAAGTAAAGCGGTGCCCAAAACATCATATGAGTTGTGGACAAGAAGAGAACCTTCACTAAAACACTTGCATGTGTGGGAGAGTCCTGCTGAGGCAAAAGTGTTTAACCCAAATATTGGGAAGCTAGATCCCAAAACAGTTAGTTGCCATTTTATTGGCTATCCTGAAAAGTCAAAAAGCTTTCGTTTCTACTGTTCAGACAGATACACAAAATTTGTAGAAATGAGACACACTGTTATCTTAGAGGATGTAATGATGAGGGGAAGCACGGTAGCTTGAAAAATTAATCTTGAGGAGAAGCGGGATGTGTGCCCACTCTGATGACTCAGAAACCATTTTTTGAATTACCTGTCTTGTTGCACCAACAGTGCGGGACACTGTAGTGCCAACATCTGTTGTCAGTTCTCCTGTGGTGACAGTAAATAATGATGAGGAACCTATCCTTCAGGAACCTATACAAACTGATACCACAGATGAGGGGGAGCAACAACAGCCCCAAACAGAAGATGTGCCAAATGTGAAGGCCCCTAGAAGGTCTCAAAGAGTTAGAAGATCAGCAATACCTGATGATTATAAGGTGGATAACACTGAAGAATTTCAAATAGAGGGTGATCCCACTTCATTTGAAGAGGCCATGAGAAGCGATAATTCATCAAAGTGGCTTGAGGCCATGGAAGATGAAATAAAGTCAATGAGTACCAACAAAGTTTGGGACTTAGAACCTATTCCTAAAGGAGTCAAGACAGTAGGCTGTAAATGGGTCTACAAGACAAAACATGACTCCTAAGAGAATATTGAAAGATTTAAAGCGCGACTTGTGGCAAAAGGTTTCACGCAAAGAGAAGGGATTGATTACAATGAGACGTTTTCTCCAGTCTCATGTAAGGATTCCTTCAGAATTATAATATCATTAGTGGCACACTACGATTTAGAGTTACATCAGATGGATGTAAAAACGACATTCCTAAATGGAGATCTGGAGGAAAATGTTTATATGGCACAACCAAAAGGTTTTGTCGTGGAAGGAAAAGAACGAATGAGATGCCGCTTAAAGAAATCGATTTATGGGTTAAAGCAAGCTTCAAGACAGTGGTACTTGAAGTTTGACAGAACAATAAGGAATTTTGGGTTTAAAAAAAATATTGAGGATAATTGTGTTTATGCAAAGTTTAAGAATGGAAGGTATATCTTCCTAATCCTGTATGTAGATGATATCTTACTTGCTAGTAATGATGTTAGTCTACTACTGGAGACAAAGAAGGTTTTAACCTCAAAATTTGATATGAAAGATCTTGGTGAAGTTTCATTTGTTTTGGGCATAGAGATTCATCGAGATAGAAGTAAAGGGGTATTAGGACTATCACAAAAGGCATACATAGAAAAAGTTTTAAAGAAATTCAGTATGCATAAATGTAGTGCCTCACCTGCACCCATAGTTAAGGGCGACATATGTGGGGATTTTCAATGCCCTAGGAACCAATACGAGCTCGATCAAATGAAAGTGGTTCCATATGCTTCTGCTGTCGGAAGCCTATAATATGCTCAAGTGTGCACGCGCCCAGATTTAGCTTTTGTTACCGGGTTGCTTGGCAGATTTCAAAGTAATCCAGGGATTGAACACTGGAAATTGGTAAAGAAAGTCTTGCGATATTTGTAAGGTACGAAAGGCCTCATGTTGACGTACAGAAAATCAAATTATCTCCAAATAGTGAGGTATTCGGTATTTGGATTCTGATTATGCGGGAGATGATATAAAATCTACGTCAGGATATGTGTTCACTCTCGCAAGAGGAGCAATTTCATGGAAAAGCTCAAAACAATCCGTCACTACATCGTCCACAATATATGTCGAATTTGTAGCGTGTTATGAGGCAACAGGGCAGGTGAACTGGCTAAAGAAGTTCATACCCGGTTTGAAGGTGGTCGACAGCATACATAAGCCACTAAAGTTATACTGCGATAATAATCCAGCAGTACAGTACGCTCACAACAACAAGTCAAGTGGTGCTGCCAAACACATTGACATAGAGTATTATGTTGTGAAGGATAAAGTCCGAGATCAAATTATAAATCTTGAGCATATAAGTACTGGAAAGATGCTCACGGATCTACTTACAAAAGGCTTACCACCTAACGTGTTCAGAGAACATGTAGCTGGCATGAGTTTAAGGGAAAGCCTATGACTCCTGGACTATAATAAAGGGCCCAAAGTTAAAGTAACTGTTTCGGATCAGAGATGTGCATTGTAGTTGTTAAATCTATCGGTGATTGACCGTGACGATGAAATATGCTCTATGCACTTATCTGTAATGGAACGAGTAAAGTGAAAAGTATTGAAGTCAAAGTTTAAAGGTTAAAGTAATGTTGAGATCAAGGGAGAGAATGTTAGGTTTTGATCTCCTCGCTAATAGGCCCAACAGCCTATTGGGCTTGATCTCGCGCCCTAATCGGGGGAGCCCAACCCAACTATGGTTGGAGGGCCCCTGTCACACTGCACTATAAAAAGGAGAGGTGGGGAGCCGGGGCACGCACGACGAAGTTCGCCGCCGCCACTCTCCCCACCTACCGTTCCTAACCCTAGTCCGATCTAAGTAAGGGAGCGCAGTAGTGAAGGGAAGCACCTCCACGTCGTTACCGCCACTGCACTGCGCCGCCACCGTCTCCACTGCATCGCCACCGCTTCCCCGACCGTCGCTGCCCTAGCGCAGATCATCACCTCGATGAACGGGATGGCGACCGGCTCTAGCTCCAACACCGCACCTGCTATGCCCACTGATGGTCTGCATCATCTCACTCCTCTCTCTCTCCGCTCTCGGATCTAGTAGTTCATGTAATAGAATCCATTTACTCCCTAATGCTAAAGTTGAAACCCCACTGATCTACTGCTACTCGATCGCAAATGGTCTAACACACACGTCTGAAAACGGTGGCTACAGATCCAATCTTAGCAAACTTTCTAGGCAATGGTTGAGCGACTGCGACTGCCACCCGGCACCCTAACTCACAACCAAAACCTACAAAATGCAATCTCCATTGCCTGCTAATTTTCTATTCGTATAAAAAAAATAGTGCCCGAAAACTCAATTCCATCTTTTAAGCGGCGAAGGTCAGGGTTGGGATGACTATGTGCCCATATGATAGGAAATAGCGGTCGTTTCTATATCTTTATACGTGGATGTCCCCATCTTTTCAAACTCAGATAGTTTAAGAGTTAAGATAGGGAACCGTTTAAGGAGGGATTTTTCATCCTGCTAAAAAAATAAATACAACTGTTAAGGCCTCGTTCGGTTAGATAGCCCGGTATGGGCAATTCTGCATCTAGGAACCATTCTGACTTGATCAATGTTTTAGAAAATTTGCTAGCATTCCCAGGAACCATTCGGGCTGGGAATCGTTCCCAGGGAACTGAACCAGGGCAAAAGATGCTCTAATGTGTCTGTAACCCTGTCGGTGTGTGTCAAGAAGCACCGCTGGCAAACAGTGTGTATATGATGGCAGTGTATTATTGTATATATGTGGTATATACTTTGCTTGCATACAAAGCAAGTCACGTTCCCATTCTGGCGTCTCTCGCTACACCACAGCCCAAATTTAGCATCACCCGGTGGATCGTTATAAGCCATTTCAACGACCTATGGTCGGTCGTTATAAATCTATAATGACACTTATATCTACCGTTGATACTGGCGTCGTTATAAACTTTTAACGACCGACCATCTAACGCTATGTAAAAGATATAACGACAGACTTACCGATGCCTATTATAAACTTATAACGACCCACTATCTGATGATATATATTTATAGTGACCAACTATCTAACGCTAGGTATACAAAAAAAAACATATAATATCATTTGTTTATACTTTAACCATACAATCAACTTTAACAGTGTCAGACATTTAGACAATACAGAGTCATCAAACACATAGAAACCAGACCAAAGCTCACGATTTATATTAAAGTCATCATTATCTGCCATCTGTCATTTTACATGCAATTCATGCCAAACAAGCTAAGATGAAATAAGTTTGACCAATATGCTAGACTATAGATGTTTGGTTGCACAACCCATATCCTTTGCTTGCATTCTTAAAAAAATGATCCATCTCTAGAAAGTCCTTACATAAGTTTTCGTCTATAGCTAGCTATGATGTCCAAAACACATCTCCATGAGCATTTTGATCCAAACGTTGGTTACATGCATCAGACTACTGCCCCCCACCTGTAAAAAAAAGTACACATTCATCAAAACGTTGGCTGCACCCAAGATATTAAGATAGCATCTCCATGAATATTTTGATCCAAACGTTTGCTGCACCCAAGAGATTAAGATAGCAGTATTAGCAGACTATAACAGCAGCAGCATACTGAATAATACTAGATCAGCACATGGCCAACAGTAGCAGACTATAATAGCAACAGCCTACTGCATAATCCTTGATCTTGCTAACAGAAAGAGTTGAAGAAGCTATTTTGACAGATATAGCACATGGCCAAGAGGCAGTAAAAAATATTTAACAGTCTCTAGCAGAAGGTCCCCGTATCTAAGTATCTAAATACTGACAGTGCACTATTATTACTGAGTCGTAAATTCTTTGCTCATTCTTCTATATTGAATAGTCTAGAAGGAAAACAAGGCATGGACTAATTCCCAAAGCAGCATAACTAATATAAGGAAATATTGCAAGAAACAGCCACCACAAACTTAACTGTAAGTCATCATCATAGGCATCTACGATGGAGGAGTACATCAGAGAAGCACGCCCTGCCAATATTGAGAGTAAAAGTTTGGTGAGTCTATGCAGCAGCATCAGTGAAATAACCTCCAAAGTTTTCCGTATAACACATGGCTCTCCTATGAGACAAATACCATAGATTAAATGTAGTACTAAACTCAGGCAAAGTCAATTATAAATAGTTATAAAAAAAATTAGGCATAAATTAATTAAATAGTAGCAGTTCATATACCTTTTTATATAACAGGAGGCATGTGCAGAAGCACCAAAGCAGGTGTTGAGTAATAGCACATATGAAGAAAATGGCAAACTGAAGTTGTATTTGTATTGTTGGCCTAACATAAGTTATATACAATAGCAAATTTATCATGGATAGGCACAATATTTTGACTAAGTCCAATTGAGCAGTGAATTCTTTTATCACCTCAATAAAAACAATAAGGCCTATTCATGGCAAAGAAATGTCTAGATCTTTCAGGAAATGGGAGTTTTTTAATTATAAAAGTGCGGAAATAGAAATGGCTCTATCCTTTATTGGTCTGCTAGTGCTAGCAGCCCTTAACAACTTGAACTATGAAAGAATGATGGGTGTAAGTTCAATTATCATATAAAAATAGATCAACACCAACAATACAGTGACAGTGAGCCCAACCACAATTTCTCCCACCAACTAATCATGACAAGGGCTTAAATCATAAGATCCTCTTAATTTGGAATGGAACACAAACTGTTGATGTAATGCATAGTTTGTTCATAGGGAGCAAAGAGAGGAGATGGGAAGAGGGCATAGAGGAGAAATCGTGGGGTGCGTGAGCCATACCACAAATAAATACAGACAACAGGGCAATGGAATATTTATTGGCAGCCCTGACTTCAAGCATGCTGGTGAGGAGCCGGCAGTGAAACACCTGGGCACTGCTGAATACCCACCGCCAGCTGAAAATATGGCAGTGAAAGCTAGGCGGGTCGGTAGTCTTGGCGTGGAGACGGAGAGAGGTAGAAGGCAACAGAGGAGCGGAGGAGCTGGGTGGCTCGACATTGCATTTCCATATAGAAATCTATGGTACAACGTGGTCTGTTAATTAGCAAACATATAACTTTTAGTAAGCAAAAAAGGTAACAACACCAAGAATTGGTACACTGTCAAAAAATGTTATTCAACAGTCATGACAACACTAAGGATTTTATGAAGCAAATCTATAGAACATGAAAATAATAAATGAAAAGTAAAACAATCAACCTATTGGAAAGATATGTGCTGCCCAATTCAGTGAATGAAAGAAAAACATAAAAAAACTTATTAGTAGGTTAAAGTTCAATTGGAAATATTTGCCACATCATGGAAGGAAAAGAATGGGCTCAAATTCAGTTGAAGCTATTAGATTCAGAACAGCAGGCTGGACATCAGACTTCTCTGATTGCTATAGCTATAAATCTCAGACTCAGTTCATCTTGATACAATATGGACCCGCCTGCTATTGCTATCAGTGTAGCCTGATCATTTTTAAATAGGCCACATTTGTCAAAATCATTTAGCTGAAAGACATTCATATAACAACAACAACAACAACAAAGCCTTTTAGTCCCAAGCAAGTTGGGGTATATAACATTTGTCAAAATTCAGAACTGATGATAAGCACATAGCATCTATTGGACACAAGGAACAAATGTTTCCTCTAGACTTTAACAAATTATTCATATAACTTTGGTTCTGTATTGCATTGCTTTAGAGCAACACCACCAGATTTGTGAAAAACAATCCCCTATAACTGGTTAAAGGGGATTGAGAAAACACGGTTCTTGGTTAAAGGGGATGGCTGCTCTAGTAGAATGAGAAAAACTGCGTCCCCCTGTACTACCTTTCTCTATTTCTGCTCTATTTTACGTATATCCTGTAGTGTAAATCATATTTTAATGCCAACAAGATAGCAAATATGGCAACACAATAACAAATATGGCAACACGGCAAGACAATAGCACCACGGAAGGTCACAGATTGTGCAGGCTGTACCCATTTTCAAAGTTTCAGTAATAATGAATGCTTTGACAGAGTTTCAGATTGCGCACAATCACAGAGGCTCACGCACACACCTGATGAACGGACGGACGGACCAATGTACAGATGAATGGATGGTTAACAAATTAGAAGGGGAGGAGGCTTACGCGAGGCAGAGCAAGAGCGGGGTGCAGTTCTTCTCGGCGACGAGGCCGCGGAGCTTGCGCTTGGCCTTGTCGACCTCCTTGCTCACCGTGGGGTCGTCCTTCACCTGGCTGCTGACGCCACGATCCGCTGCTACTGACCTCCGGTGGTTATTCGATCAGAGAGCCATCCATGCCGGCCCAGACCACAGAGCACGACGACGGGCACGGCGGCGGTGCCGACGATGGTCACAACGACGCCGGTTTGGGCGACGGCCACTTGTGCGGGGTGCGTCGAGATCCGCCCGCTCGCCGGTCTGGTGGGGGAGGGGTGAGGAGACGGCGGGGCGTCGGCGCCCACGACGGTCGCAACGACGCCGGTCTGGGCGGCGGGCCACTTTTGCGGGATGCTGATCGCTAGTCCGGTGGGATAGGGGAGGGAGGTGAATGCGACGGGGGCCTTGTTTAGTTGCCGATTTGGGAACCTAAATTCGGCACTGCGCGCCACAGTGTATCGGAACACTGTAGCGCGTTTTGTTTTTTAGTGTAAAAAATGTCTAAAAATTGATTAATTAGACTTAAAATGTTTGTCTCGTAAAGTACAACAAAACTGTGTAATTAGTTTTTAATTTAATCTATATTTAGTACTCCATGCATTTGCTGACATTTCGATGTGATGGAGAATCTCCTTTTTGCATAGTAAAATTTGGGGAGGAATTGGGAACTAAGGCCTCGTTTAGATACCCAAATTCACCCCCAAATTCTACTATAAAAAAGAAGATTCCCCATCACATTAAAATACCGGCAAATGCATGGAGTACTAAATGTAGATGAAATTATAAACTAATTGCACAGTTTTGTTGTACTTTGCGAGACGAACATTTTGAGTCTAATTAATCAATTTTTGGACAATTTATTGCACTAAAAAACAAAAGTTGATATAGTGTTCCGACAGAAACACTGCAGCAACAGGCGCCGAATCGGCGGCCCGACTCGGGCATCTAAACAAGGCCTAAACAAGGCCGGGGTGGTGGGAGGTTTGGGCTGGACAGCGAATGGGATGGCGGCGGCATGATTTGGAGGGCAAGACGATTGAGGCCGCGTTCACTTCCCCCTCCCAACCCAAAATATTTCCTCTTACACACATCACATCAAATCTTTCGACGCATGCATGGAGCATTAAACATAGGTAAAAAAGATAACTAATTGCATAGTTTGTCTGTAAAGTTCGAAACGAATCTTTTGAGTCTAATTAATCCATAGTTGGACAAATTTTACCAAATAACAACGAAAAGTGCTACAGTAACTTTTCAGCTACTTTTCGCGAAGTGAACACACTCTGAGAGGATTGGGCGGGTGAGCGCGCGGCACAGCGAATTTTTGTCATCGCGACCGTGCAGACGGAAGCGGCTGAAAAATTTGGAATCAAAGTTAGGGCGAGCGCGCGACGGTGGCGGGAAAAGAGAAAGAACAAGCGTTCGGCAGCGGCCAAAAATTTTGGGGATTGGTTCTAGCTGGTTTGGCGAGGTGGCTGCCTGGCTGGTGGGCCCAATGGGCTGTTCCTTGAGAATGGAAAAAAACAAAAAAAATGGGAACGCAAAAAAAAAATTTGAACTCCACCGTCGCGTTTGTCGTCCTTGGGCATTATTAAATATTAAAAAATTAAGTAGGTAATAAACTATATACCAAAATATATAAGTAATTTGTTTTTTTTCTTTCAAACTCCTATATGATGTAAAATAAACTGTACCCTCCATCCCAAAATATTTGTTATTTTCGCTTCCCAAAAAACAACTTTAACAAAATATATATTAAAAAATATTAATATTTATGGTACATAATTGATATCATTGAAAATATTTTTTAATCTAGTTTTTAATAAATTTATTTGGATATACAAATATTGTACAGATTTTCTATAAATTGAGTCAAACTTGCGTCACGAAACCAAAAGCGACAGATATTTTAGGACATAGGGATAGGTATGAAGTTCTCATATATTGAAGTTTTATTTTTTTTGAATTATTCAAATAAACTCGGATGACAAAATGGCCAAAACCAAAGTTATATAACTCAATGAGGTATACAATGTTGTAATTGACGATTGTTTCATTCGAAATCATTTACGGTCACAAAATTCCTTTTGAAGTCTCCACAGAACTGAATTCCAGTGCCATTTTCTTACAAACTGGTAGTCATAGTGGCTGTCGGCCCACAACTACCGTTTCGATGAAGACGAACTTTATACTTAAGTTGTAGTACTTTTCGAGAAAGCTCAAACTTTTTTTGGTTTGAGGTCGTTTGGATGTCCATATATGTATTATAATAATTTATAGAGCTAATACCAAAGGAGTTTATATGGTCTAAAGCCATAGGTGAGTGTGTAATGAAAAAAAAGATCTCGGATGAAGAAACAAAGAAAACAAAAGTTGTAGATCTCAAAAAGTTAAGAGAAAGTGTATACATTAGTACAAATTTTGTTATATGGATACATCTCCTATACATAGTTATATGGATACATCTCCCATACATGGTGCTATACGTGTTTTATTTGGTCTAAGAGCGCATATTTACGAGTCACACCTCTACTTACCACCTTCATCTTATATGGTTGTTCATGTAAAAATAACTACTTTTTTTGTACTTTTTGGACAATAATATGAATAAATATCTAGAATTTAAATAGATTTATGCCTTTTATTAGGATTACTTCAGTTTTGAACCACAAGCAGTCTAAATCTCATAATCCAATAAATCAACATGAATACACTTCATTTCTAAAAAAATATATTCTTAGAGCATCTTTAGCAGTTTGCCATCCGACTTTCCTATCCTTAAATTTTTAGTAAAATGAGAAAAAAGTCTCTCCAAAAGTTTGGCATTCTCTCTCCCCATCTTTCCCAACTTCGCAAAAATCTCTTCCTGAGCGCGCATCCTTCAGTGCCACCGGCTTCTTCCCGTGCGTGAAGGGCTTCCCGTGTATTTCATTGGTGATTCAGAGAAGCAGCATCCACCGTGTACTCCCTCCGTCCCAGAATATCTATCGCCATTAGTGTGCGTGCCACAAGTATGATTTGATTGGTAGAAAATACGTGCAACATTTGTATCTCCAAATAAATTTATTAAAAAACTAGATTCAAAGATCTTTCTAATGATACTAATTATGTACTATAAATATTAATATTTTTTAATATATATTTTTTGTCAAAGTTGTTTCGTGTGAAGCGTAAACGATAGATATTTAGGGACGGAGGGGTGGTCTGCATGGCCGGCAAAAAAAGACCTGCTGCTCGCTGCCTGTGCTTGTGTTCTAGTACCTGATAGGGCATGGCCCTGCTACTGTTGGGCGGCAGATGCTGCTGATGTGCTTCCTGCTCCCTACCTGCTTTTGTGCGTGCATGGCCTTGGCTTGCTTGACCTGGCGACGACGCGTCGAGCTGCGACCCGGCGACGGCGCGAAAGGAAAACTGCGACTTGGTGACGGCGCGCAAAGAGAAAACGCGGGGAAAACGTGTGGGTCCACAATTTTAGTTTTTTAGAAGTGAATTATGGGGAACTATTGGAGATGAGCTCTTTTTTTCTTTTCCATACTAATTTGGGAGTTGCCAAACTCCAAGTTTTAGGAAACAAAACTTGTCAAACTGTTGGAGATGCTCTTACCAAATTATAATTAAATAATTTACAAAAACAAACATTGAATTAAGGATATGTTAAAATTTCATGATAAAAATAGGAAACAGAGCTTGGGACCATACAACGTACTGGAAGGGCACACAAATTGCTAAGCTACAAATCAACTTCAACCATTCAAAGTTTCAAAATTTAAGTATATTTTATTAGTGACTAACATTATTTTAAGTATACAATTAATAATAGCACAAAAAAGTAAAAAAACCTAGGCGAGATAACTCCCGATCTCAAAAATATTTGAACTGAATGCCTCAACCCTATCTACTGCATCCGCGGTCCACCCTTACACAGAGATCCACACTTGCACTCAGGCACCAAAACGCCACGACTGCGGGCGCGGGGGAGACAGAAGAAAAAAAATATCACCAAAATGAATCGTGCGCAGGAGAGCTCAAATATAAAACTGTGCGCGGGAGAAAAAATAATTGAGCCCGCTAAAAGTCCTGCTGCCTTCCATGAAACCTTTCCAGGCCGTGTTTAGTTGGGCCGAATTTTGTTTGTATTTGTAATTTTTTTTTTCTAAACATTATTAATTAGGCTTAAAATGTTCGTCTCGTAAAGTACAACAAAACTGTGCAATTAGTTTTTTATTTCATCTACATTTAGTATTCTATGCATATGCCGGTATTTTAATGTGATGGGAAATCTTTTTTGCATAGTAAAATTTAGGGTGAAATCTGGTATCTAAACCAGGCCCATTGTTTTCACTGCCCGGTCGGCCAGTCCCTACGCACCTGAAAAAAAGGCTGTTTTTAGTTCCTCCAAAAAAGCACTATGCAAAAAAAAAGATTTCCCGTCACATCAAACTTGCGATACATGCATGAAATACTAAATGTAGATGAAATAAAAAATTAATTGTACAGCTTTGTTGTACTTTGTAAGACGAACGTTTTAAACCTAGCCCTTGTTTAGATTGAAGAAAATTTCAACCCGATGAATAGTACCACTTTCGTCTTATTTGGCAAATATTGTCCAATCATGGACCAACTAGGCTCAAAAGATTCATCTCGTGATTTCCAACTAAACTGTGTAATTAGTTATTTTTTTTACCTACATTTAATACTCCATGCAAGCGGTTAAAAATTGATGTGATGGAGAGAGAGTGAAAAAACTTGGAACTTTGAGGCAAACTAAACGAGGCGCTAATTAGTCAACGGTTAGACACTATTTACCAAATAAAACCAAAACGTGCGGTGCATTTTTCACCCTTTTCACAGTACTAACCACACCCGAGAGAAGAAAGATAAATGTCCGCAGCACAACGCCGCCGCCACCGACGCCTGCAGTCAGTTGGCCCCCTGCCTCCTACAGTGCGCCGCCGCCGGCCGCCGCTGCCGGGCACCACTGATGCCCCTGCCTGCCGCCCACGAGTGAAACCGCTGCCGCCGCCCACGAGTGAGACCGCTGCCGCTGCCGCCGCCGTGGATCTCCCGCGCGGAGTCCTCCAACAACGGTGGCGCATCCAGGTGCCTCACATGCCCCATCTCATCCTCTGCATCATCATCCCCTTCCCCTCATCTCCATTCCCCTTCTTGTTAGGGTTTGGGCGCACCCTCCGCCTCCGTCGACGCCCCTGCCCGTCACCACCAACGCCCGGACTCCCCAGCGGCAAACTGACGCCCACCACCGCTGGACGCCTCCAAGTGGTCGCCGCCCCCCACTCTCGTCTGTTGGAGGCCCGCATCTGAGCCCCACGAGCCCGTGCCGGTGCCGCCACCCACGTTGCAGTCCCCGCCCTTCCAGGTGCTGAGCTCGACCTCTGTCCGTGTGAGATCTGGATGATAATTTTTTTTTTGACATCTTGTTCTCCCTTTAATTCGATTCTGATATGGGGGCAGCTTACTTGTTTCCTTGTATGTGGGGGCAGCTAGTACCAGTATTTTGGTAAGTGCTATAGTATATATAATACATGTGGATGCCCGCGGACATTGGCTTGTGATATCCTGGTGGTGATAGGAAAGTAAGAAGGAGCATGTGTACTGTTGTCTGTTGGTGCTATGGCAAAGTAGAGTAGTAGTAGCAGTGGCCACTGGCACAGCGAATTGTTCTGCTGGGTGTTCTATAATTTAGGAGGAAAGAGATTTTTATTATGCAGGAGTCTTTCAATTAGAACATAGTATTTCACGAACAACCCATTTCTACATATAGCAGCACTCCTTAAACGAATCTTAACTCACTCCTTAAAAGCAATGTATGCAGCTTCATCCCTCTCTATTTGATTTTGGAAGCATAAAAGTGCAATGCAGCTGGGAAATATTTATCAAAGTACCCCATATTATTTTTCGTCCAGTAAAGCAGGAATTTGGATAATTTTAGAATCTTTATATTCCCAAATTTCACCTACACCATCTCTGAGCAGTCTGTGATCTCTGAGCAGTTTCATTATGTTGGCAGTACAAGCATAATTTTAGAATCTTTACATTCCCAAATTTCACCTACTCTATTTGACAACTTTTCCATTTGAAATCAAACAAAAGTCGTCAACCAAAACAAAAGTTGTAGAGCTCTGCTTGCTATTACTAATTGAATTCTGAACTCAAACAAGTTCTCATGAGAGCTATTTTTATTTTTGGGCTTGATTGCTTCTAACAATTGTGATGTGCTGTATCAGATCACTATGAAGTGTGCATCTCACATCATGTTCTATTGATTCAGGTTGCCCAACTTTGTGGTATGAGATGATGGAATGTGAGTGACAATTTGAGGTAAATTCAATATCCTATTCTTGATTGCACCATATTGTAGTGTAAACCTCTTGCTGCACCTCTAATGAACCAAAGGAGATAGGGATCCTTATCCCTTAGTACAATTTAGGTGGTAAATTTTGAGATATTCTGCTTCCTACTAAATTTTGAGATATTCTTCCTTGCTGACTTGCTTACAAATTTTTTTTGCCACTTGTAGATGCCATTATGGAGGTTGCCATCTGGAGCAAATATTTCCCTCCTTGCCTGATGGTAAGTTGATTTTTTTACCCTTTTTGTCAGTTGAAATATAGGTATTACTTTGTCTTTTTAGTATGGACACTGAAATCTGTTATCAGGAATAAGTGACCTAGCTCACAATACAAATTATACATAACCTTACAGCATTCCAAGTGAATGGTAATGAATTCTAATCTAGTAGTGTGTTTGCTATATGGGGCAGCGTGTCATATTATCTTATTGTCAGCCTCAACTATCTGGAACATGTCTGAATCCTGTAGTTTACTTGCGTAATCAAGTAAGAAGTGGATCCTGTACTTGCGTTTCTTTCCTGAAACCACAAATCTTAGCCAGCACAAGTCTGAAAATTTACTGTTTTCACCAATGCTACCACGAGCCTTTTGGAACCTTGCCATCTTGTCATAACTCTCAAAAGCATTGGACAGCTGATAGCCTAATATATACAACCTGCTATGTGTAGGACAATGTTTCAGCTTGTGGTGACTCACAAGCTGAAGGTATAGGATGGCCCCTGCTGAGATTGGAAATGATAGATACATTGGAGGTATAGAACAGACCCTTACGTTATCCCATTGACCCTGCTGCTAGGTTGGTAGAAATGGTAGATAATTGATTTGGATGATTTTGCTCTTGGCATTTATTTACTGTGTTGGACATGTTTACTCTGTATGCAGTTGTGGAATGAATGGATTCCTATGTTTATCTGAAAGGATCTGGTATAGCATCACTTTTACTTCTCTAACTAGTGTCTCAATAGCATTATTCAGAACAGAATTTTGTAAGCATCTTATCATCTAAAGGCATACTGTAAACTAAATGCCAACCCTTAAATCTGCTAGCACTATATTTATTATTTTTTATATTTTTTCCAGGAATGTTACCTATTTTAATCCTCAGTGTGACAAACACATCCCAGAGCCTCCAGCAGGGGTTATCATGCCTGCGAAGGTATTTCCTAGCAATGCACCAATGTGCATTTTGGTGCATATAATTCTTGGAGAGATAAAAGTGTGAACAGCTTATATTTTTGTTTTTCAAAAGAAAGAAGAATAAAACCCCCTATGTATGTATGTATGGTTCAGTTCACAGACATTAGATGAGGCTAACAGAGCAGGATGATGAGAAGATGCTTCAGCTCAACCTTGTTTTGGCCGCAGCAAGAGTTACTGTCCCATCGGCACATGTAAGGTAAAATTCCTTCCTTTGCTAAAACAAACGGCTTGGTTTCAGCTGCTTATGTTACAACAATGGTATTACAATCTTATTCAAGTTTCACAATGAAGCTAGCATACTTTGTCAAGTGGGTTGATTTCTTGTAAATAATAGTCATGCAATGGTACAAGTGAGACATAGACTGGACATCGCTGCAGCGTGGTGGCTGAAATTTGAACCTAGGATAGCCTTTGAAAAGTTGTGTGCAACTTTGCACATGTCATCTTCTGAAATGTGAATATAAGATTTCATAGTAGTCAAACTCCAGCTTTAGTGAACTTGCTGAACGACTTTTTTTCCATGTCCATTGTTGATAAATTGTGCTGTTTGAACGAGCTAGTGCCCAATAATTGCATTGGGCTAGCTCGCTTCATTCAGTTTATCCTATAATTACTCATATAACTTGTTGCTTGGTTTGGTTGGGCTTGGAATTATAGAAACTTACAGTTTCATGTGTATGTGGAACTTCTCTCATATTTTGTTGCAATGGACAAGTAAATTCTTAATCATATGCCAAATGTAAATGTTCTTTTTTTTTCAGGACGAACATGGAGTTTGAGTGGAGCGCATGAGTGATGGGATGGTCCAAATCAACCCTAGCCAAGCTTCAGTGGTGTCTAGGCACTTTAGATGTTGTTTAGTACCGAATGTGTTGAATATCTTTATTGTGGGGTGGTTTCAGGAATGTGTGTATATAGCCTGAGTTTGATATTGGATCCTTCAATTCTAGGTGTGAACAAACAAATCAATATTTTGGTTTAATGGCTTTATTCAAATGCATTGTTGATGTCTATTGAGTTTCTAATTAATTCATGGTGTTGCAATATTGTCTGGTGGCACTAAACCAAAAGCGTTGTAAAAGTGGCTATTGGTAACCACATTTTCTGTGGCAATATATCCTATAGCGACGAAACATTAAATATGGCAATTGCATATGTTGCCACCACTTCTTTGTGTTGTCATATAGGTCTTGTTGTCACACTTGTTATTCGTAGCAATAGCGACTGCACCTTATAGCAACTAAATGTTGGGTGTGGCAATTGCACATGTTGCCACCACTTCTTGGTGTTGCCATATAGGTTTTGTTGCCACACTCGCTACGCGATGCAATAGAGGGTGCATCTTATAGCAACCAAACCTTAGGTGTTGCAATTGCACATGTTGCCACCACTTCTTGGTGTTGCCATATAATCCATGTTGCCACACGCGTTAAGCGTGGCCATACATTGTCTTGCAACACATGTTCGTCGTTGCTAGTGCACCATTTGCTACGACATGGTAAAGTTGCCATTGCAAGGTCCCGCAATGCCTAAGGTGTTGCATTAGTTGTTGCCACACCAACAACCGTAGCAAAACCTTATGTTGCAACACCTAGGTGTTGCAAATTCAAAACGTATTTTGCAACGCTTCCTAGAAAAGCGTTGTCCAAAGCTTTACCCACGCAAGCGCCTGCAACGCCTCCCAACAAAAAAAAAGTGTTGCTATTTCTGCTATTGCAACTATTTCGGGCTTATTGCAACACTTTTCGAGAGTTGAAATAGGGTCAAAATCTAGTAGTGTCATTTCTAACCGTTACCCACTCACTCTCTCCGCCCCTAACTTTAGAGAAGTGCCTCCTAGCACCCAAGAGCCTCTCTCTCTTCTCTCCTCTTTGCTCCTAGCTTCAAATCTTGAAAGAGTTTGAGTTGAGAGAAGGGATTTGGTAAGAGAAACATTGATTCAAAGCTTGAGCACTTGATTTCTTCATCAAGCCAGTTGGATTTATGTTTGTTACTCTTGGAGCAAGGCTCCTAGCCGACTAGGCGTCACCCAGAAGCTTGCCAACTTGTGTGGCAGCCCCAGGAGATTTGTAATCACTTCAATCACCTAGTGAAATAACCCCTCATCTCAAGAGTTCATTCTCTTGACTTAAGAACGAGGAAAGGGTTGAAAGAGACCTAAAGCCTTTGTGGCAACCTCCACAACATGGACATAGGCAAGCCTTAGTGGCGCGCCGAACCATGGGATAAATCGGTGTCTCACTTGTGTTCTTGTGATTTGCATTGCTATACTTGTATTTGTGGTGATTCTAGGGTTTGATCCCAATCTACGTTTGGAGGCATCTTGGCATCAAGAAAGTGAGCTAACATCTTCACCTTACCACTAGGAAGTGGGGTTGTAAGTTATTGGCTTCACAAAGTTCATTTGAGCACTTGTAGTTCATTCCACGTAGGCGTCAGGACTTCTGACGACGTCGGGAGTTCCGACCCAAACTGTCGAGACTTCTGACAGTTGCTGACAAGTGACTCTGTGTTTTGTGTAGAAATTTTTAGATACGCCTATTTGCCCCCCTCTAGGCGACATCAAGGTCCTTACAAGATGAAATAGTGAGGAGACAAGGAACTGACAAGTAGGCTCCACATGTTAGGTTCACTTCAATTCACGTTCAGCGTTCACATCAGCATACCAAGGGGGTTAAGATCCATTTGGACCTAGATGAGACCCAAAACTAAGTTCAGGGACAAAAATAGCATTTTGAAAGCACATGGACCTAGGTGACACCTCATGCCAGGTTTGAGGATCGGCCATGAATTTTCCTCATATTTGAGACTTATTTTGTTGCGAGCAAACACAACTTGTAAGGGGGGGCCAAAAGGTCTTTGGTCTAGCTAAATAAAGAGATGTTGAACGCCATGCGACATCATTCAACTTCATCCAGAAGAGGCGTCTTCATTTGCAACCCATGTCGTGCGGGCAAAGAGGACATGCCCCTTCCATCCTCGTAGAAGCCATTGGCCATCCTAGCAAATCATCAAATCTTTGTGGTAATGCTTCATGACCACATCTTTCACTATCATCACAATGCTTGATTTTAGTGGCAGCTACCTTAGGCCTGCTCGTTGGCTTCTTTTCTGCCATTGTCCATATTTCTCAGGGTGTTCCACTACGTCCTTGCCTTCACAAGAAATGCCATTAAATGCATAACATCCAAGAATGACTTTCTCAAACACCAATCGAGATTTACTCTCCCTTGGGATGGTTGCGTCCAACATGTCAAACAGTGCTATGTAATGGAACACTATTTCTCAAAAACCGTGACAAGAAGGAGGAACCATATGAACGATTCATAATGTTCTGGATAAATACATCTGGCCTCATCTTCTTGATGTTATTGAGGACAGTATCTCTAGGACTTGGAGCATCAGAGAATATGCTCTCTTCCATTAAGAACCTGAAACTAAAGAGGTCAATCACAATGAGCACCTCATCAGCGTCTCTGTGCAAGTCCATGATAGAAGTATCCTCCTAGTTTTTTATGAACGTATTGAACTTGAATGAAGGCAAGCTAAGCTCATGGGCATATTTCATGAGCCGGCTGTCTACTTTCTCAATCTGCTCACCTAGGTAGCAAATAGGCATGGGGCAAGCTATGGCAGTGATCTTCACCTGTGGCAGCTTGCCTCCTTTACTCGCTAGTAAGCGGAGCAAGCCAGCCAATGAAACCCCAAGCACGTACCATAATCCATGATATGCAACCTTCTCTTACCTGCCATGATCTGCATGATGGTCTTTTCTAAAAAATGAATGTCATGTTGATGAAGCAGCAAGCTTCAGAGTAAAGGTTGTAGGCCTTAAGGAGCTCCACAGCAGAGGGGTACTCTAACATAGGCAACCGCCAAAGCTGGCTCCCTATGCCTAGTATCCGTGCCTCTAGCCCCTTGGCGAAACAATGAGCTAGCCGTTGGGTGACGTCCCCTGTTGCTGAAGCATGTTGCTTGATCATCCTTAGTAGCTCACATGCTCTGATGTGATTGTCCACTGCAAGAGCCTGTGCACAAGAGATCAACAACCTGCGAATGTTAATTGTAACAGAACCGACCAAATTATAAGAGCACAAGTACGAAAACAAACACCGAAGCGCTCAAATTTTCAAACTTGAGCCCATATAATCCCGGTAGTCAATCGAAATCACGAAGGATATCAAACCAACTCGTTTACAACCAGGATCGCATCATTCAACATACAACATCATGCGTTACATTTCACAAGTAGTTCCGAAATAAGTTTACACACACACGGAGTCGCAATTATTACAAACCAAGTTTATAAAGTAGCGGAAGCATAACACACACCAGTTGTTAACTACTGCCAGTCTGGATGATCAACAACCCGCAAAAGCATGAGGAAAGTACATAAAAGATGATCACGCCCAAGTGATCTAGTCTTCTTCACCCGCAGGGTGGAGACAAGTCTTGCAGAAGCCTTGATAGAGCATATCATCTGCAACAGGAGGGAATAAACCCTGAGTACTGGAATGTACTCAGCTAGACTTACCCGTCGAAAACCAGAAATAAGATGACACCAAGGATTATGCAAGGCTTACACAAGGGGCTAGCTGACATAACATTTTGCATAAAGGCATAAGTAATTGAAATTCTTATAACCTGTACTAGCAGTTATTTTTAGCATTTACCTGTCATCTATCTTAGCACCTGTACTAAACATTCACTTGAGTATAATCAAACAACATTATTATTATATCCATAGCAGGTATATCATTGCGGCAACATTATATCATTCACTTAACCATCTGTTCATTTAATGAGATCTACGTTGCCGCTGCTCAAGTCAAGTGCTCACTAACCGGGAGCGACGGCGATTCGAATCGAATTCCTATCCAGCTGGAGGGGTATTTCTAACACTCACCGAGTCACGCCTGGCGAAGGCTGCTCAGGTCATCTTTTGTACAGTTCAGGAATCGCGGGCCCGAATAATGTCGCGTCCCCAAGGGCGACACTCTGCCAGGTGATAGGGACTCTAACCCCCCCTTGGTCTCACGCCAATGTCCCCAAGCACATCCTTTCTCTCCTCCAAGATGCAACCTACCATTCGATTCCCGGCCTGAACCATACTACTCGACTTCGCGGTCGGAACGACTTATCCGGCCAACTAAGTGTTAGACTGCGTTCAACATGACTCAAGGACGTACAGCGAATCGGTCCTTAAACGACTTAGACGGGCATAGCTCCACACCCAAGACGTGAAGTGTCTTGCGGCTGTACTATCGAACTCCCGCCCGGTCTCAATTTCATTTTAAGGCATGGTTCCATCACGGTAGCCATACAGCCACTCGTGACTCCTTCCTACATCTCGCGGATGACCGGAAATCACCCGACTTCTACCGTACTAAGCAGGGCTAAGCATTGACACGTGCCTAAACCTAAAATAGGATTAAGTACGATATCTGGACAAGGACAGGTATAATGCAACAAGTGTTTTCATATAACTCCTACAACTTATTGCAGTAAACAATTAAAATACTCAAGATTAATTTATAAAACGATAGGTTCAGCATGCACCGGGGCTTGCCTTTGAGAAAAGTTGAAGGCCGGTGGTCAGGGCACTCCGGCAAGTCTTCAGCGGCGTCTCCTTCGCCTGCTGGATCCTCGGGCTCCTGCTGCTCCTGGTTCTCCTCCGGAATTACAGGCTCGAATTCGAGGAGTGTCACCCCCTCCGGTACACCTATTGCATGAATGCACAATAAATACCATGGATGCATAAATGGGTGCAACATGCTCGGAATGAAATGCATTTCAGAAATAAAATACTCTATCCAAGTTATTTTATTAGTACGTGCAAATCTCTTCTCCGGTGGAGAAGTACTTACCTAATCTACCCAACCTAAGATATAGCTGCTCATCCTCAGTTAAGGCCCTAACACCTAACAATTACAAAAGTAGCATGTCTTAGGATATCACACCATATCAATCAGCAAAACACCACAGTAAGCATTCTGGACAGCAGCTACTTGTTTTTATCACAACTGGAGATTTACAATTCTAAAAGATATGATCTAAGACAATCTGGAAAGCCTAAGAAATGCACTACAATTCATTTTCAGACCTCAACTCCAAACTCCTAAGTTTTCCATGTTAAACTTCACAAGTTCCAGAATCTGTCCTCTCAAAACAGAGAGTAGCAGATTTTGAACTGCCACTTTAAACAACAGTAACTCTCAAACTACTAAGCCAAATGCTTCCAAATTTTGACACAAGCTAGTTCATCAAGTTTACTCCAACTTTGGTATTTACAAGTTTTCCAGCAACCAATTTTATCAAAGCCAAATTTAGAATTACTACTAGCTGTCCAGAAAACCTAAAATTACAAAGGTTAAACATTTATTGCTGTGGCCAAAGACCCTTAAAACCAAACTAAGATTTCCAAAAGTTCACATGGGGTATAACAACACCAGAAAGTAGGGTGTGACTACCTAGAACATTTATTTATACTCATTTCTTATTTTACTTAATTAATTAGGTGGAATTTTAAACATATATGTAAACTGCTCCTAAAATTCTACAAAAATTACAGGGGACTCTCTGACCCAAAAAGAGACCACAGTAAAAATTTGAACAAGTTTTATTCACAGAAATTCTCTATACAAAATTACCAAGCCAAAAAGGCTGATTTTTGTATAAATAACAAAGCATAGTAAAAAGTGTCAAACAACAGATTTCTTAATTTTCTTGGAGAGTCTAGGGTACCAAGACATTCTCCAAAAAGTTATATGAACATTTCACATGTAGAAAAATTACAAAAATTCATTTAAATATTTCCTAGAATAACAAGATAGCATAATAACTTGAAAAGTACTTAAGCACTGATGCCTAAATTTTTACCAGAGCTAGGGCTAGCATAGAGTAACCTACCCACCAAATTTCATGATTTAGGGAACACTACAACTCAAGTTATAAATTTAACAAATTTGCATGCATTCCAAAACACATTTAAAGGATCTATTAAATTCTTACAGAATTTAAACATTTCATGCTAGATCCATATTTTTATAAAATACTACACATCATGTAGACCCTAACAAAATTTATCTCATGATTTTTGGATCATTAAAACCCTAGATCTATATTTTTCCAACTTGTACAAAAATCAGTGACAAAATAATAAAAATGAATTTCATTTCGGATGAACTGGGCCGGCCCGGAAAACTCGGCCCACACACTCGCGCGCGCGCGGCCCGCTCAGCGCCCCCGCCCGCGCGCGACACTGACGGGCGGGCCCCCGCGGTCAGTGACCGGAGGCATGGGAGGCGGAGACCCGCGAGCTCCGACGAGCTCGAGCTCGCCAGAGAAGAGCTCGCTCGGCCAATTGAACACCGCCTCGTGTTCTCCGTCACCCGGTGCATCGATTGGTGCTCGTGGAATGGATGGGGATGGGGTGGAAGGGGCTTGTCACCGCGAGCGGCGGCCGGTGATATCCGGTGACGGCGCACCGTCGCCGGTGAGGATGTACGGTGCGGTCTAGGCTCGGTACGAGCTTCACCGAAGCTAGGCGGATCCATTTTGATAGGAATGGAGGATGGAGAGAGACCCGAAGCACCCCGACCACGGTGAGGTCCCATGGCGGGCTCCGGCGACCTCTCGGAGACGGGGAAGAAAGCAATGCGGCTCACCTTGAGTCAAATCGCGGGCTTCGGTGGGTCAAGGGGATGGAGGGTGGTGAGGCGGAGGGAGTGGCGAGGTCTGGCGGCCGGTGATGCAGTGTAGCTCGCGCTTGAGCTCGCCGGAGAAGAACGGCAATGGCGGCTCGGTTTCGGCGTTTTTGCAACTGGAAGAGAGGGGGCGGAGGAATAGAGGCCGGCTCGCGCGTCGTGGTGTCTTGAAGGCGTCGCGGCCTGACTGGTGGGGCCAAGGCCGGCGTACGGCTGCCACCGCATGGCCACGCGTCGACGACGGCCTGCGGCCGGTCGGCCACGACAGTCATGGCCGAAGCCTGACTTAACTGAATCACGTCTGAAACGGTGACTGACAGAGTGATTTTGAGTTCATTTTACTCCTCATCCAGCGAGAACCAGGTATAGGTGCTGTTGGCAATGTTGTAGAGCTACATGAGGACTACAAGTTTGTCAATTGGGGTTTGGACTGGTTCGGCCTAGATTTGAAACTACAGAGCTCCAAAGTGGTGCCCCTTGAAACTGAAATGCAGTTTCAGAGATCAACGCCGACTGAAACCCTAACTTCTTGACACTATATCTCCTAAACTATTGAGAACCAGGTGATGGTGATATTGACAATGTTGTAGAGCTATGTGTGGACAACAACTTTGTCAATTGGCTCAAAGGCTGGTTTGGCCTGGTTTGTTAACTAAAAGCTCCTAAAGTAGGCATCAGTAAAACTGTAGGGTCAGATTCCAGACTTAGAAAAATTCTAAGTCTTGGAGCTACCTCTCTAACTGACTTGTGGGCCACTTTTGAGCATGTTAGGGTCAATTTCATGAGATGGTCATATTGAGACTTTTGTTTCCCATGAATTTCTTTACAACTTTGCTTAAGGGTGCTCTTCCATGCAAGGTCTCTAAATTAGACTTTTTACTTGGTCAAACTAGAGCCTTCTATTATCAAATGGTGGTCAAACTTCTCTTGGAGGGCAAATTTGTAATTTTGGTCAACATGAACCTTGTTCCAAATGTTACCCTAAGTATAACTAAGGTGTTGTAGGTCATGATTGGCTACCTTACCTTTTTGTTACACCAACTATCAAATACTTCATGAAATAAATCAAACAAACCCTAGAACAATCACATGTGTTGCATCACATAAAATAACAAACATGAATGATGCATGCTTATGCTTATGCAAATGCAAATGCAATTATGGAGCTAAACACTTGAGGTGTTACAGCCCTCCCCCCTTATAAAAATCTCGTCCCGAGATTTGGAAAGCGTACCATTTTTCATAGAATTCCTTATAACCATCCCGCAAATAATCCTCCCGTTCCCACGTAGCATCACTCTCACTTCCCTGATTACTCCACATCACTTTGTACCACTTAACCACTTTACTTCTAGTTACTCGTTCCTGAGTATCGATCACTCGGACTGGCTTTTCTTCATAGGTTAGGTCGGATTCCAGCCTGATATCACCTAAAGGAACTTGTTCCTCAGGAACTCGAAGACACTTTTTAAGCTGAGATACATGGAAAACGTTGAATATGGCTCTCATCTCAGGAGGCAACTGGATTTTGTACGCAACAGCTCCACTCTTGCCTATGATCTGGAAAGGACCCACGTATCTTGGTGCAAGTTTCCGCTTAACACCAAAACGTTGGACACTTTTCATTGGAGAAACTTTTAAATAAACGAAGTCTCCAACTTCAAATTCGAGTGGTTTTCTACGACGATCCGCATAGCTTTTCTGTCTCGCTTGTGCTGCAGCCATATGTTTTTGGATGGTACGGACTTGTTCCTCGGCTTCCTGGACAAAATCAATACCATAATACCTCCTTTCACCAGCTTCTACCCAGTTTAGTGGGGTTCTACACTTACGACCGTACAAAGCTTCGAATGGGGCCATCTTAATACTCTCTTGATAACTGTTATTCTACGAGAATTCGGCTAAAGGTAACCATTTTTCCCAAGAACCCTTGGATGACATGACGCATGCTCGCAACAGATCTTCCAAGATTTGGTTAACTCGTTCTGTCTGACCCGATGTCTGGGGGTGATACGCAGAGCTTCTCACTAACTTGGTTCCCAGAAGGTGATGCAAATGCTCCCAAAAGCGAGCAGTGAACTGGGGACCACGGTCAAAAACGATAGTACGAGGTATCCCATGAAGCCGGACTATCTGATTGAAGTACAACTCAGCATAGTCAGTGGGACGATAGTCCACTCTCACTGGGATAAAGTGAGCTGATTTGGTCAAACGATCAACAATTACCCAAATAGAGTTATGATTTTTGACAGTAGGAGGAAGACCGATAATGAAATCCATACTTATCTCTTCCCATTTCCAACCTGGGATAGAAAGTGGTTGAAGCAACCCAGCTTTCATATGCACAGCTTTAACTCTACAGCAGGTGTCACACCTAGCCACATATGCAGCTATTTCTTTCCGCATCTTGGTCCACCAATAGTATGGCTTCAAATCATAATACATCTTATTGCTGCCAGGATGGATGGACAACTTAGAGGAGTGTGCTTTAGACATAATATCATTTCGAAGCTCCCGATCCTTAGGCACAACTAACCTATCCTTGAACCATAGTACACCCTCTTCATCTACCCTGAACTGTGTAGTTTCTTGCTCTTTCATCTTACGCTTGATGTGGAATATACCAGTGTCAGTCTTTTGGAGCTCAATAATCCTGCTTTTGAGAGTACAACTGACAGTGATGTTGTACAAGACTGCTGGATGTAGAAGGCGAGATCGATGAAAATCAGTTTCAACTAGGGAATGACAATGAGACTTACGGCTTAAAGCATCCGCAACCACATTTGCCTTGCCAGGATGATAGTGCACTTGAAGGTTATAATCCTTAATCAACTCGAGCCATCTTCGTTGACGCATATTTAACTCGGGTTGGGTGAAGATGTATTTGAGGCTTTTGTGGTCTGTGTAGATATTGCAAACATT
Organism: Saccharum hybrid cultivar R570; assembly: GCA_038087645.1. Classification (NCBI taxonomy): domain Eukaryota; kingdom Viridiplantae; phylum Streptophyta; class Magnoliopsida; order Poales; family Poaceae; genus Saccharum; species Saccharum hybrid cultivar. The sequence continues at coordinate 4,163,413 of JAQSUU010000743.1, read as the reverse complement.
GCCCAACAGATAGTGTCGCCAGGCTTTCAAAGCATGAACAACTGCGGCGAGTTCTAAGTCATGCGTTGGATAATTCGCCTCATGCTTCCGAAGTTGTCGAGAGGTATATGCAATCACTCGGCCTTCCTGCATCAGAACACCTCCCAAACCTATGCCTGAGGCATCACAATAAACATCAAATGGTTTCTCGATATCCGGTTGTGCCAAAACCGGAGCTGAGGTTAGGAGGGTTCGCAGTTGGTGAAAAGCCGCATCACACTCAGGAGTCTAGACAAACCTGGTGTCTTTCTGCAGCAACCGAGTCATTGGCTTGGCTATTTTGGAGAAATCCGGGATGAAGCGACGATAATAGCCAGCCAAACCAAGAAAACTCCGGACCTCGTGAACCGAGATAGGAGCCTTCCAGTTCAGTACTTCCTGTACCTTGGCGGGGTCCACCATAATTCCTCCATCGGACAACACATGCCCAAGGAAAGGTACTTCACGAAGCCAGAATTCGCACTTACTGAACTTTGCATAAAGTTGATGTTCACGTAGTCTTGTGAGGACTATACGCAGATGTTCAGCGTGATCCTCCTCATTCACAGAATATACCAGGATGTCATCAATAAATACCACCACAAACTTGTCCAATTCAGGCATAAACACCGAATTCATCAAGTACATGAAGTGTGCGGGGGCATTTGTCAAGCCGAAGGACATAACAAGATACTCATAAAGACCGTATCTGGTAGAAAAGGCTGTCTTTGGAACATCTTCCGGGCGGATTTTAATTTGATGGTAGCCAGATCTTAGATCGATCTTGGAGAAAACTTTAGCTTTAGACAACTGATCGAACAAGATGTCGATTCGCGGTAGAGGGTACTTATTTTTGACAGTGACTGCATTGAGAGGTCTATAATCCACGCACATTCGCAAGGTTTGATCCTTCTTCTTTACAAAGATAGCAGGACATCCCCACGGCGATGAGCTAGGACGAATCAACCCTTTCTTCAAAAGTTCATTCAATTGCACCTTAAGTTCAGCTAGTTCATTTGGAGGCATCCTATAGGGTCTCCTAGAGATGGGCGCCGTGCCAGGCAACAACTCAATTTTAAACTCCACATCCCGATCTGGAGGGAGCCCCGGCAAATCATCGGGAAAAACATCTGGAAACTCATTTACTACTGGAATTTCGGTCAACACCTTTGCTTGCACAGCATGAACTTCCCCAGACAAATGAACTTTTCTGGGAAGTTGTACTAGAAAACCCTTTTGATCTGTAGGATCTCTGAGCATAACTACACGAGTGGATGTATCAATGAGTACCCCATTCTGACTCATCCAATTCATGCCCAAAATAACATCGATACCTAAGCCCGGCAAAACCACTAAGGCAAGCGAGTACTTTCGCCCTTCTATCTCAAGCTCAAGATTTCCCACTACTTTATTTGTGGAAATATTCCCACTTGCAGCACTAATACAATAACCCACACCTTCAACAGTATGCAACTTGTGTGCAAATTTGGATGCAAACTTAGGACTGATAAAGGAATGCGAAGCACCCGAATCAAAAAGTACCACTGCAGGATGTTGGTCAACTAGGAACTTACCAGCAGTGACAACCTCACCAGATGGGATTTCCTCAATACTATTATAATGAGCGTGCCCCTGACGGCCACCTGGGTTGACATTCTTCTTGGGGTAAGGACAGTTCCTGGACCAATGGCCTGGCTTGTTGCAATTCCAGCAAGGCATATTGCTAGGAGGAACACTAGAGCTGCTCTGTCCAGAAGTCCCCTTTGGCAGAGCGACGGTATAAGCCTTACGGAACCCCGTTTTTGCAGCAGGCTTCTTCTGCGGCGGACGGAACTTTGTATTCTGAGCAGGCGGGCGAGGAGGAGCCCTCGGGGCAGCTGGAGCTCGAGACTGCGAAGCACTTGCCTCAATGGCCCTTTTGCGGCTTTTAGAGACAGAATAGATAGCATTGTTGTTCTCTTGAGTCAGAGCATCACTGATAAATTCATTGAAAGTAGTGCACTTGCTAGTGCCCATAGTCTTCATCAGCTTCGGGCCTAGGCCTCTTTTAAAGCTAGCAATTTTCTTGGAATCGGTATCCACAAACTCAGTGGCATACCTTGCCAGGTTGTTGAAAGATTGCAGGTAATCCGTTAAGCTTTTATTGCCCTGCGACAGCCTCATGAATTCTGTATGTTTGATAGCCATAAGACCTGGAGGAATATAATTCCCACGGAATGCAGCCTTAAACTGGTCCCAAGCAATTGGGACATTTGCAGGCAGCGTGGAACGATAATGGCTCCACCAAATACCCGCTGGACCATGCAACTGGTGAGAAGCATATTCAGTCTTTAACTCATCAGTCAGGCGAAGCAGATGAAACTTTTGCTCAATAGTATTTAACCACTCATCAGCTTGCAGTGGTTCCTCCGCTTCCTTGAAGAGCGGGGGCTTTGTATCCAGAAAGTCCTTGAAATCGCTGTACTGATTTGGATCTGGGCCCTGGTGGCCATGACGAGCCTCTCGATTAGCCAGTTGGCGCATGGCGTCAGCCAACATACGCTGCCCCTCAACCACTGATTGCATCAACTCGGCCGGAGTAGGTGGTGGCGGAGGGGGCGGCTGTTCCTCCTCCTCATTTCCACGACCCCGGCGTAGATTGTACGACATCTGCAAAACGCATAGCCAATGAGCACTGACGATGTGGGAAATTTGTAGATGAATTATTGCGAAATGTCAATCTGACTGTATGAATAGATTTCTCATAATAATTAAGGCACAATAATTCATCACAACCGCACCATCCATTCTAGCGCATCATTTGACGAGATCATACTTGGTAATCCAACAAGATGCTCTTTGATAAAGGCTCACTCACAGGGAGCACAACGGTTACCGGACCGTTTACGTTGCTATCTACGTGATTTTTGACCTTTTGCACGGTACTTGGATTCGATCTCAAGATTTTTAGTTGACCGTGAAAGGCTACTTCAAACTGACCACAAAGAGACTTCTCAATGAAGAGTTCCATGGTGGATCATGACTAGCCACCTCGATACCTGCGCGTGCCAAGCAGCACAGCCTTATGTTGCGCGCCATAGGAGGCCCTCGGTTTCGTCGCGGCACCGAAGGGTGCTAATCGTGACACCATCATCGAACGCAACATAATAAGACATCAAGTTGTGATCGAAATTAACAGGTTCAAACTACATTCAGGAAACATACGGTTCAACCTTACATCCCAAAGTCAAGTTATTACAAGGCCTCACTCCTTTACAGGGAGGGCACAAAAGACGATCCTAACATTATAGGCACGTGATGACTACTCTAAGCATCATCCTCCGAGTCAGTGTCAAGGATCTCCCCGCCGTCCTCATCACTGACAGGCTCTAACTCCTCGTCTTCTTCTTCTTCTGGCTCTTCCTCTGGTGCTTCTGCAGGTGGGGCATCCTGTGGTCCATCAACCTCCACTTCATCATCATCCTCAGCCATGAAGATTCCCGATCCCATATCTTCATCTACATTGTTGTTTCTAGGTAGCAGGGGATTAAGCTGGTTATTCAGGCGGTGCACTTCTTCATGAAGGTTGTCATTGTATTCTTCAGCATTTTCTAACTGTTGCTCGAGCTCAAACTGACGAGCTCTCAGAACGTTCTCCTCGTGCCAGGCTTCATCCCTCTGGTTCATAACACGGACCAACATGCGTTGACAGTTGCGGTTTGCTACTGTCAATCTCTGGACTGCAAGGGTTTCCTGGTCACGATCACGAATCACTTGCTCCAGTTGCTGACGCGCTGCATTCCTAGCAGCAGTCACTTCAGCCAACTCTGCCCTCAGCCTTTCCACCTCAGTAGGCTCAGGGCGGGGCTCACGTGGAGCGAGCTGGTGTCGCGGTGCCCTGCCTCCAGTGGACTTGCGAGCAGTCCTCTTGGTACGTGCCATCTGAAGCAACAAAATAGAACTTAAAGTGAGGATCATTTAGGGGATACGAAATTTACTTTAGTCGGGAGTACAGAAATTTTTAAGGAGGGAGTAATTGATATGTATGATATAATTAAACATGATGCATGCACGTTCCGTACGCCCTCTCACCTTAGTAGAAGCCTAAAGTTCTAACGCTAGGCGGTGGCATACATACGTTCTCTCATATAAGCGAAACTATCGGTCTACTCGTTACGCTGTTAGTGTACCTGCAGAAAACCTCATTTCAGCCCAAAAGTTTCCCAATATATGCACACAAGAAAGCAGTAATTTAAATACTTTCCATATACACATCCCCAGATGTATATACTTCAGTATCAAAGCTACCCGATATAGAGGTTCCCACAATTAAGTGCTTACGTAATTACCTGGTTTAAACATGTAAGTATGCAAGTCACCAAAACTACTCTCCCCTAGATCGTTGGTTGAACGATCATGCTCTCACAACTCACACTTACCAGAACGTCGAGGCAATTGATCCATACATTACCACCCAAGTGGATGGCATCCATACAATATCACGCCGTATGGACGACGAAACAAAAACAAACAAGGCTCCCAAGTTAGTCTTTAATATAAGCCACCTAAGAGTCCTTATTTGGGCTAAGGGATGTGATCACTGGCATACCTAAAAAAAATAATTTTTTTAGTGTTTTAACCCTTTTTCATAATCAAATATTTTTGTTTTTAAATACTCGTATGATGTTTTTAATGTTGAATTATGCTCCGATACCAGCTGTAACAGAACCGACCAAATTATAAGAGCACAAGTACGAAAACAAGCACCGAAGCGCTCAAATTTTCAAACTTGAGCCCATATAATCCCGGTAGTCAATCGAAATCACGAAGGATCTCAAACCAACTCGTTTACAACCAGGATCGCATCATTCAACATACAACATCATGCGTTACATTTCACAAGTAGTTCCGAAATAAGTTTACACACACACGGAGTCGCAATTATTACAAACCAAGTTTATAAAGTAGCGGAAGCATAACACACACCAGTTGTTAACTACTGCCAGTCTGGATGATCAACAACCCGCAAAAGCATGAGGAAAGTACATAAAAGATGATCACGCCCAAGTGATCTAGTCTTCTTCACCCGCAGGGTGGAGACAAGTCTTGCAGAAGCCTTGATAGAGCATATCATCTGCAACAGGAGGGAATAAACCCTGAGTACTGGAATGTACTCAGCTAGACTTACCCGTCGAAAACCAGAAATAAGATGACACCAAGGATTATGCAAGGCTTACACAAGGGGCTAGCTAACATAACATTTTGCATAAAGGCATAAGTAATTGAAATTCTTATAACCTGTACTAGCAGTTATTTTTAGCATTTACCTGTCATCTATCTTAGCACCTGTACTAAACATTCACTTGAGTATAATCAAACAACATTATTATTATATCCATAGCAGGTATATCATTGCGGCAACATTATATCATTCACTTAACCATCTGTTCATTTAATGAGATCTACGTTGCCGCTGCTCAAGTCAAGTGCTCACTAACCGGGAGCGACGGCGATTCGAATCGAATTCCTATCCAGCTGGAGGGGTATTTCTAACACTCACCGAGTCACGCCTGGCGAAGGCTGCTCAGGTCATCTTTTGTACAGTTCAGGAATCGCGGGCCCGAATAATGTCGCGTCCCCAAGGGCGACACTCTGCCTGGTGATAGGGACTCTAACCCCCCCTTGGTCTCACGCCAATGTCCCCAAGCACATCCTTTCTCTCCTCCAAGATGCAACCTACCATTCGATTCCTGGCCTGAACCATACTACTCGACTTCGCGGTCGGAACGACTTATCCGGCCAACTAAGTGTTAGACTGCGTTCAACATGACTCAAGGACGTACAGCGAATCGGTCCTTAAACGACTCAGACGGGCATAGCTCCACACCCAAGACGTGAAGTGTCTTGCGGCTGTACTATCGAACTCCCGCCCGGTCTCAATTTCATTTTAAGGCATGGTTCCATCACGGTAGCCATACAGCCACTCGTGACTCCTTCCTACATCTCGCGGATGACCGGAAATCACCCGACTTCTACCGTACTAAGCAGGGCTAAGCATTGACACGTGCCTAAACCTAAAATAGGATTAAGTACGATATCTGGACAAGGACAGGTATAATGCAACAAGTGTTTTCATATAACTCCTACAACTTATTGCAGTAAACAATTAAAATACTCAAGATTAATTTATAAAACGATGGGTTCAGCATGCACCGGGGCTTGCCTTTGAGAAAAGTTGAAGGCCGGTGGTCAGGGCACTCCGGCAAGTCTTCAGCGGCGTCTCCTTCGCCTGCTGGATCCTTGGGCTCCTGCTGCTCCTGGTTCTCCTCCGGAATTACAGGCTCGAATTCGAGGAGTGTCACCCCCTCCGGTACACCTATTGCATGAATGCACAATAAATACCATGGATGCATAAATGGGTGCAACATGCTCGGAATGAAATGCATTTCAGAAATAAAATACTCTATCCAAGTTATTTTATTAGTACGTGCAAATCTCTTCTCCGGTGGAGAAGTACTTACCTAATCTACCCAACCTAAGATATAGCTGCTCATCCTCAGTTAAGGCCCTAACACCTAACAATTACAAAAGTAGCATGTCTTAGGATATCACACCATATCAATCAGCAAAACACCACAGTAAGCATTCTGGACAGCAGCTACTTGTTTTTATCACAACTGGAGATTTACAATTCCAAAAGATATGATCTAAGACAATATGGAAAGCCTAAGAAATGCACTACAATTCATTTTCAGACCTCAACTCCAAACTCCTAAGTTTTCCATGTCAAACTTCACAAGTTCCAGAATCTGTCCTCTCAAAACAGAGAGTAGCAGATTTTGAACTGCCACTTTAAACAACAGTAACTCTCAAACTACTAAGCCAAATGCTTCCAAATTTTGACACAAGCTAGTTCATAAAGTTTACTCCAACTTTGGTATTTACAAGTTTTCCAGCAACCAATTTTATCAAAGCCAAATTTAGAATTACTACTAGCTGTCCAGAAAACCTAAAATTACAAAGGTTAAACATTTATTGATGTGGCCAAAGACCCTTAAAACCAAACTAAGATTTCCAAAAGTTCACATGGGGTATAACAACACCAGAAAGTAGGGTGTGACTACCTAGAACATTTATTTATACTCATTTCTTATTTTACTTAATTAATTAGGTGGAATTTTAAACATATATGTAAACTGCTCCTAAAATTCTACAAAAATTACAGGGGACTCTCTGACCCAAAAAGAGACCACAGTAAAAATTTGAACAAGTTTTATTCACAGAAATTCTCTATACAAAATTACCAAGCCAAAAAGGCTGATTTTTGTATAAATAACAAAGCATAGTAAAAAGTGTCAAACAACAGATTTCTTAATTTTCTTGGAGAGTCTAGGGTACCAAGACATTCTCCAAAAAGTTATATGAACATTGCACATGTAGAAAAATTACAAAAATTCATTTAAATATTTCCTAGAATAACAAGATAGCATAATAACTTGAAAAGTACTTAAGCACTGATGCCTAAATTTTTACCAGAGCTAGGGCTAGCATAGAGTAACCTACCCACCAAATTTCATGATTTAGGGAACACTACAGCTCAAGTTATAAATTTAAAAAATTTGCATGCATTCCAAAACACATTTAAAGGATCTATTAAATTCTTACAGAATTTAAACATTTCATGCTAGATCCATATTTTTCTAAAATACTACACATCATGTAGACCGTAACAAAATTTATCTCATGATTTTTGGATCATTAAAACCCTAGATCTATATTTTTCCAACTTGTACAAAAATCAGTGACAAAATAATAAAAATGAATTTCATTTCGGATGAACTGGGCCGGCCCGGAAAACTCGGCCCACACACTCGCCCGCGCGTGGCCCGCTCAGCGCCCCCGCCCGCGCGCGACACTGACGGGCGGGCCCCCGCGGTCAGTGACCGGAGGCATGGGAGGCGGAGACCCGCGAGCTCCGACGAGCTCGAGCTCGCCAGAGAAGAGCTCGCTCGGCCAATTGAACACCGCCTCGTGTTCTCCGTCACCCGGTGCGTCGATTGGTGCTCGTGGAATGGATGGGGATGGGGTGGAAGGGGCTTGTCACCGCGAGCGGCGGCCGGTGATGTCCGGTGACGGCGCACCGTCGCCGGTGAGGATGTACGGTGCGGTCTAGGCTCGGTACGAGCTTCACCGAAGCTAGGCGGATCCATTTTGATAGGAATGGAGGATGGAGAGAGACCCGAAGCACCCCGACCACGGTGAGGTCCCATGGCGGGCTCCGGCGACCTCTCGGAGACGGGGAAGAAAGCAATGCGGCTCACCTTGAGTCAAATCGCGGGCTTCGGTGGGTCAAGGGGATGGAGGGTGGTGAGGCGGAGGGAGTGGCGAGGTCTGGCGGCCGGTGATGCGGTGTAGCTCGCGCTTGAGCTCGCCGGAGAAGAACGGCAATGGCGGCTCGGTTTCGGCGTTTTTGCAACTGGAAGAGAGGGGGCGGAGGAATGGAGGCCGGCTCGCGCGTCGTGGCGTCTTGAAGGCGTCGCGGCCTGACTGGTGGGGCCAAGGCCGGCGTACGGCTGCCACCGCGTGGCCACGCGTCGACGACGGCCTGCGGCCGGTCGGCCACGACAGTCATGGCCGAAGCCTGACTTAACTGAATCGCGTCTGAAACGGTGACTGACAGAGTGATTTTGAGTTCATTTTACTCCTCATCCAGCGAGAACCAGGTATAGGTGCTGTTGGCAATGTTGTAGAGCTACATGAGGACTACAAGTTTGTCAATTGGGGTTTGGACTGGTTCGGCCTAGATTTGAAACTACAGAGCTCCAAAGTGGTGCCCCTTGAAACTGAAATGCAGTTTCAGAGATCAACGCCGACTGAAACCCTAACTTCTTGACACTATATCTCCTAAACTATTGAGAACCAGGTGATGGTGATATTGACAATGTTGTAGAGCTATGTGTGGACAACAACTTTGTCAATTGGCTCAAAGGCTGGTTTGGCCTGGTTTGTTAACTAAAAGCTCCTAAAGTAGGCATCAGTAAAACTGTAGGGTCAGATTCCAGACTTAGAAAAATTCTAAGTCTTGGAGCTACCTCTCTAACTGACTTGTGGGCCACTTTTGAGCATGTTAGGGTCAATTTCATGAGATGGTCATATTGAGACTTTTGTTCCCCATGAATTTCTTTACAACTTTGCTTAAGGGTGCTCTTCCATGCAAGGTCTCTAAATTAGACTTTTTACTTGGTCAAACTAGAGCCTTCTAGGGTCAAATGGTGGTCAAACTTCTCTTGGAGGGCAAATTTGTAATTTTGGTCAACATGAACCTTGTTCCAAATGTTACCCTAAGTATAACTAAGGTGTTGTAGGTCATGATTGGCTACCTTACCTTTTTGTTACACCAACTATCAAATACTTCATGAAATAAATCAAACAAACCCTAGAACAATCACATGTGTTGCATCACATAAAATAACAAACATGAATGATGCATGCTTATGCTTATGCAAATGCAAATGCAATTATGGAGCTAAACACTTGAGGTGTTACATTAATCACATTGTTTCTCACCGCTTTGATCCTCCTGCTATTCATGTTTCTCTTCTCCACTTCAGTAGTGTCAATGGTGACACGCTCCATGCCCTTGATGCACGTCTCATAAGTATGCAACACCATTTTGTCAAGCATCTCGTTGCCACCTTTCTCCTCCAGCTCATTGTTCACCATCACAGCTTTGTTGGTAGTTCTTACCCCCTCCTCTAGAAGGTGATCCTTGTTGCACCTTTTCTTGACCCTACTATCAATAATGTTGCTTTCCCCGATTTGATTCACCAGCTCATCCCTTCTAAAGATGTGGTCTTTGGCAGGAGCATGTTGGCTTCTTCCTTGCTCTTCAAGTGTGCCCCACCACATAGCTGCCCTTGGATAAGGGCGAATTGAGGGCGCTTTCGTCACCATGACCCTCATGGAAGAATTCGCTGGCTCCTCACTGTTGTTGGTATTAGTGCCAAGGGAATGGAATGAGAGGATCTAAGCAAAGGGTTGTGACACCTAGAGTAGCGCAAGGTGGTCAATGAGCTCATCGTCAATGTCATCCTCCATGAGCATGTGTGAGATGTAAGGGAGCATCATGTCATTATTAGGGAGATGATGCCGGACCTCATTGCTGACATTGGTCTTCTGGGGAAGGTTAAGGAAGACTGGTGGGTAAGGATGCCAGCGGGCCGCTCTGTAGAGTGCCTGCGTGCCGCCACATCATCTACTCTAGATTTTTATCTATACCTGCAGAGCCTGCTAATGCCTGCACTAGTTCCTGCAACGTTCTGCTGGGCTTCACGGCAAAACAAGTAGTAGGTTGCAGACATCTGCAGGCATCTGCATGTATCTTCCACTTGTTTGCTACAGACGGCGAGAGAGATGGATACTAATATCAATTAGAGAAGCATTAGAACACAAGACTCTTACAAAAACATGACATGATCAAAGAGTGGCCATGTCTGCACCCTGCAGAAGTGCAAAACAAGGCCAATGACTACAGAACAACTTTGTTCGACATATGGAGAAAAAAGAGAATACAGGTGATCCTGGAGATATGAACAAACATTTGGACGATTCAAAATTCAAGCCCGTGCTCTCTAGCAAAGCAAAGAGCTTTTATGTGGCCATGGTAGAGGAAACCACCTCAGTCGAAGACAACTTTGGTGATCCCTTTCTCCAAGCAAGACTTGGCAATCACCTCACCAATCTTTTGTGCTATTTCCTGGAAACCAATGTCAAATTTCTGTCAGAAACAAATCATAGCCAATCTGAGCATCTCATCTTGTCATTTTGAATCAAAGTATAACCAAAATTCAACACCAATGCAGCACTATTGGAGATAAAAAATCAACAGTCATAAAAATGATTACACAACTTCAAACTGCTTTGTGTTTTTAGGGAAAAAACAAAGCAGTTTGAACAATCAGATCAAGAATTACTTTTTCCTGCAGTTGATGTCTCATTTCCTTGAGCAGCAGAACTAGTGTTTCCCATCTCAGAAGAGTATCCATTGAACAGGTTTCTAAGGGTTTTATCCACTTTAGCAATATGATCACCCGCAGATTCACCATATACTTGCTTCAAACGAAATTCAATAAAGCCAAACTTGAAGCGGGGATCCAAGATAACTGGAATACAGTTGGCCAAGTATGAAATGTCCCAATATTTTTCAAACTTGTTTTGCATTTCTAAAACCATAGATAAAAGGGGCGTTTTTTTGCCTTAATTATTCTTCATCTAATACTTGTTTCACATTCCAAATCTCATGGAAATAAAGATTGGCGGTTGGGTATTTTGAACCTGAAACAAGTTATGTAGCTTTTTTGAAAACCTGCAGCAAGTTGCATACCACAGCTGCTCTTTGCCACTCTACAGTTGAGGGAGAGTAAATGTAGTTGGGATCTAGGTGGCCTAACTCTTGAAAAGCATCCTTAAACGGCAAAGATGACTCTAACATGTCGTAAGTTGAGTTCCGCCGTGTGGCAACATCAAGTGAAGGGTGCCTTCCACAATTTATCCCTAAGTCTGCAATTATTTCCTCAAACTTCTCATTCCTAGATAGTGAACCCTTGATGTATTTGACACTCTCCCTTATATTCTTGATGACACCATCAATTTCTTGTAGTCCATCTTTAACGATGAGATTAATTACATGAGCAGCACATCTCACATGAAAGATGTCACCACTTGAATGCAGCATATGCATCTTTACCAAATGTCCTTGTAGGAAGTCCATCATTGATTTGTTAACACTCGCATTATCTAGTGTAATGCTACATAGTTTGTCCTCAATATTGTAAAACTGTATAGTCTTTAACATTACTCTATAAATATTGAAACCATCATGCGGTGTATTGATCCAACTAAATCTGATTATTTTCTTTTGGACCTTCTAGTTGGCATCGATGTAATGGCAAGTTACACAAATGTAGCTAGTTGTATGATTACAAGTCCAGATATCAGCTGTTAATGAGAATCTACAGTTGGAATCCCGAAATTCATCTTTGAGTGTTGACCTATGGTTTTTGAAAGCTTCAATACAATTCTACTTCATTGTAGTCCTAGAAACAGACTCAGCAAGTGGATTCAAACTGATTGAATAACTACGAAATCCTTTGTACTCAACAAAGGAGAAAGGGAGTTCATGAAGAACTATCAATCTGACAAGCTCAGCTCGAGTTTTCTTTGGATCAAACTTCCAATCTGTGACAAGGGTTGACTCTGTAGATGGTACAGAAGATTTTAATTTCTCAACCATATTGACCATTTTAAGCCTCGCTTCACAGATGCCCAAATGCCTAAGCATGTGACTATTCCCAGAGTTACGTGTTGCAGAGAATACCTCATTGCAGTGCTTGCATCGAGCTTGTACAAACTTTCCTTGGCGATAAATTGGCTCCATATCAATCCAAATATCAGATCTCAACTTGCGTGGTTTACTATGTGCTAAAGTGGAATCTGTATCATTAATGTAAAAGAAAATTTCAGGTTAGCTTAGTTACATGTAAGCAAGAAATCATGTGCAGAAATGATGACACAAGTATTGTTAAACAAATACATAAGAACAGAAAGCAATGGCAATTACCAGAAGGGGGTGATACAACGGGGGGTGAGGATGGCAATACTGGAGGGCTCCTTGGATTGCATGAAGACCCCTGCCCAATCAACACAGGAGACACCATCAACCTCGATATTGGAGACCTTGTCACAATAGGAGACCTTGTAACCATGGGAGACCTTGTCACCATTGGAGGCTTAAATCTCTTTGCAGCTTGTTTTTGTTGATTTGTTTCTAAAGGCCTCCTCTTCTGTGTTGAAGGCGCGTTCTGTTGACTTGCCAATGTACAAGCCTTTGACCTTTTATGCATTGTGCTGGAAGAGCTAACTAATGCTGATTTCTTTGAAGAACCCCTAGCTTCTTGTTCAGACTGCGACATGGTTGTCATTGTTGCTGTGGTAACAGGGCTTAAGTATAAGAAGAGACAAAATTAGTCATCTAAGAACCAAGAGTCAACTTTTTTCCAATCTAAAATCCATCTACAGCCTAAATGGAGAGGTGGCGGGAGAGGCAACACTAATCTTACCGTGGGGGCAGGATGTGGAGGAGTGACGACGAGCTGATGGTGCGCGAGCCTGGTGGATCAGGGATTTGCTGCTCTCCTGCTACAGAATGGGGTTGGGGTAGGATAGAAGCCTTTGCCCTTTTTGCTACAGTGGAGTACGTTTGTTGATCCTTCGATGAAGGCCTTTTACGCTTTGTGATGGAAGAGCTAACCAATGCTGATTTCTTTGAAGAACCCCCAACTTCTTGTTGAGACGGTGACATGGCTGTCATTTTAACAGAGTTAAAGTATAAAAGGAGACAATATCAGTCATTGAATTGAGTAAAAAATAGAAAAAACACCATAGCATAAAAAGAAAAAAACATTGTTGCAATATATGTGAGCAAGTATCTGGTGATACTGCAATGTGAAAAAAATCAAATGATACTAAAACATATGTGAGCAAGTATCTAAACATTCTCTTAGTTGAAACCGAATGTGCAAAATTAAATTTCAGATTGTACCAACATTAATGAAACAGCTGATGCAATTCTACTAGGAAAAGGGGCAGGACCATAAAAACAAGTTTGTAGAAGACATAACAAGTTTCATAAAGGTTAAAAGTTTCATAAATGTTAAATAGCATGTCTTATCTTATCTAAGATAAGAAAACATCAATCTTGGATAAAGGCAATAGGAAACATCTTGATGTTCTATATAGATGTACAGGAGTATTGGCTTCCATAGAAAAGCTTGTAGAAGAATTTATTATCTTTCAGTTTTGCCTTAAAAAATGGATTAAATTGTATCAGATCCTGATTCTTCTACTAAATTCACACATTGAACCCATCAAGTATGCATACATTATTTTAAAAGGAAAAACAAAGCACTAATGTAAACTAGATTACATACAGCTTCACCATAATCTGCATTCCTCAACATCTATTGAGACAGAAAGAAGCATATGCATGTATAAGCATATGCTAGTTCATGTTCCAGTCGGTTTGATCAAGATGAATGCAGACCCACTTAGCAGTACACAGTTGCTTTCCCTAGCAATACACACTGCTTTGACTAGCAGTACACAGTTCAAGAGGGAAGATAATGTCTTTCAAAACTAATCGTACTGCAAGTCTATACTCGAATCAATTGAAGAGAAGTCAGGAAGACGGGGCGAACGTACCATGTGGGCTGGCGCGCCGGCGAGCTGAAGGTGTGGGTGTCAGGTGGATCTGGACTATGTTGCCCTCCTGCTGCAAAATGGGGTTGGAGCGGGGAGGATCCAACATTGGCCAAGGGGGCGGACTGGAGACGTCGATCCAGAGCTCCTTGAGGTAGGGCGGCGGCCATGGCAGCTGACGGCTTACTTATCAATTTCATTCCGGTACCAGCCGGAATGACCGGTATATCTCATTCCACCAGCCAAGCTGGAAGGGAAATTGCTTGATTTAGTACCGGATAAAATGCCGGCCATTCCGGTGCTTTCTGTCAGTTCTGGCCGGAATACAAATTCCAGCTGTGCCGGTACCGGACTCTTGGTCTGTCCTAGGCTCAAAAGTTTTCATGCTCTGTGCATGCATGATGACGCTTTGGACGGCATGCTGACTGAGGCTTCACAGGTGTCATACGCAAAACACTATTCTATCTACACTACACTAGTAAAGGTACAGTCAAAAGCACTCATGTGTTTTAAGTGCACCTAACAACTGGATTGAATGAGTATTTTTAATAAACATGTATATTTTTATATGTACAAGCTATATATAAATTCATAAGCATGCCACCGTATGGTTGAAAATAAATCAATACTAGCTGTTTTATATATATTTGTAATATAAAAATATTGTTTATAATTTTCCGGAACGGTACACCGGTATTATACGGTACCGAAACATCTCGTACCAATATGCAAACCGGAATGATCTCCGAAATGGTATTTATAAGTATGGCTGGCGGTGCTCACCAAAAGACAAGAAGTGAAGAAGATTAAACAGATTAGAAGAACAAGAAGGAAGGGAGAAGGAGAACGAGCTGCAGATGAGTGGTTCTCATCGGAGGGATGCAAGACCACCATCATCACTCTGAAGCCGGCACTTCCCTAGCGTCCGCGCGGCGGATGCAGCGTCTACGCGGCGCTCCGCTTGCTCGACTGCTCGTGCTAGGGATGCGGCTTTGCGACGCGATGCAGGTCCTGCAGGGTGTTGGCAGGCTTTGCAGGCTAGATTGCTTCGGCCTGCATCACCTGAAGCAGGAGCCCGCAACGTCCACAAGGGCTGTTTTCGCAGGCGGGCCGAGCAGGCTGGCAGGTCGGCCCGCACCTGCTTGCACCCCTACTGATGGGGATGCTGGTGGCAGCTCCATAAGATCCTTGATGAAGAATTCCTCCGGTGTCGTGGCCATGGTGATCAATGGTAGTGCGGTAGCCATTATATATATCATAAAGATAACAACATAAGACTTTTGGTTAATGATCCCTACAAATTAACAGAGTGCAAAAGACAATGGCTGACTGTATTTCCAATGCTGCTCGGATGGGCTCAATCAACCTACAGGATCGGTTCATTCAAGCTAGACAGTCCCACGGACACAGTTTCTTTTCATTGATTGCTGCATGGGAAATTTGAAAAAAGCGTAATGACAAGGTGTTTGAAAGAAGGGAGCCATGTCAAGCCAGATGGCTTTGTAATTTCAAAAATCAATGTTTTCTCTAGTCCGTTAGATCCAAGACTGACCTTAGGTTGGCTTTTTGCTTTTGGTTAGATGCTCTCAGTTAATTCCCTTTGTAGGTATCTTGGACTCCTTTAATTTTTAAAAAGTTCTTCGACACTGTGGGGATCTCCCCCACAGTTTTTGCCGTAAAAAAAATGCTGCTCGGATGGGTACATGATGGCTCACGATATTTCCAATGCTGCTTGCATAATGGTTGCAAAAGCTAGGTATACACAGGGCAAAATAATACTTTGGAAAGATCATTGTAACAACCACCATTTCTTTTACCTAGTGATGCAAAACATATTTAAATAAGCCTTCACAGCTAACGTAAAGTAATAGTAAACAAAAAAAACTGAGAAATAGAGGAGCAGAATTTGAACGCCAGCAATAAACTGCGTAGTTAGGTGTTTATAATTGTTGGCAGATGTGAAAGAAAATGAAGCACGGACATGAAATGCCAATATTCAACAAGCGACTATTGAGCTATGCAATATTAGTTAGTATAGAAAATGAGTAAGCGCAGATCAGCTGTGAGATTAATTGGGTTCTGCTGGAAACAGACGCCATGAAAGGAACCGCTTTCCGACTGCCATGCACCAATGCAAAAGATATTTTATTTGTCGCAACGATCTCTCTCTTCGCGGTGTTTACAATACTGTTGGCCATGTTTGGTAGAATGGTCAAAAAGAGCTTTTCAAATAAAACAAAAGTACATGGAAAAAAAACGTGGCGACAAATGGCTGTAAAAAACATACCGTTTGCCTTTTGGTCTCTGTACCAAACAACCCATTATCACATATATTATCATCAGGGCCGTCCATAGGGGCGGGCGAGCTGTGCGACGGTAAGGGGCCCCAAATTTCTAGGGGCCTCAAAACTAAAGCTCATCAGTATTCAATATTCAATACTTTGTGCTGACGTTTCTGTGCGGAGTTCATGATAAGTGCCTGTGCCAACTCTAGGAATCGTTACATTTCTTCTTATTCTGCACAATATAGTTTCATCCATGTCGTCTGTCCGTCCATCTAACAACTCCGTCCTGATCTGCCCGTTGAGTCACGTCTCTGCAAAGTAGCTAGGGAATGTCGAGTCCAGTACTCGACTGCAAACGTCAAAGTGCAAATTGCAATGTGTCGGCGAGGGACACTGGGAGAAGGTATATTAGCAAGTGTCAAACTATATATTCACTACTGGAAACTGGGAATTTCCTGTCGGTGCAAACCCGCTAGGAAAATAGCAAATACCGACAGTAAAATTAGAAAATCAATTTCTCTGTCGGTTTACCGATAGAAAAATTCGACAGGACTAGAGCGACAGTAAAATACAATTTGTCTGTCGGTGGAAGAATTTTCCTGTCGGTACACCAATTTTATTGTCGGTTCTATGTCGATAGAAAATTTTCTGACTACCGACAGGAAAATTTAGAGCCGCCAGGCCTGAAACTTTATTTCTGTCATAAGTAACCGACAGGGAAATGTGAATCTACCGTCAAAAAAAAGTTTGCCATCAAACAATACATTCGCCGAAAATTTAAATCCACAAAAATCTCCAATTTAATTTCAAACATTTATATAGAAGCACAATTCATTTATCACATTACATACGGCACACATGGCTAGATTTTGTAAAGCTCTTTTATTTATTTCATTCATCACAGAAAACACCACATAGCCCCACAGCTGAGTTTTACATGCAAATGGATTGCAACAACTTACAGTCACACATCCCTTGTAATAGGAATCAAATGCATAACACAAGTTTGAAGTTTCTGATTTTAATGTAGAACTAGGAAGATTTGATGACACAACAATGAATAATTGTCTTCATCTTGTCTTAGGCCTTCGAGGTTGACTATTGATCAGCACCTTTACAAAAGCAAAATACAGAGTGCAAAGTGAACACAGTGAAGACAAATAATCACATTAGTAAAAATGATTATGATGGTTGAATGACCAGGGAAGTAGACCTGAGATAACAAGCTGTTTAGTTTTGCACCTCTGGAACACATGGAACTTGTCCTTCGCAACCAAACCCTGCATAAAAATGCAAAATATAATCTAAGAAGCTTCAAGGGTCTTAGTGACTAGAAAAAGCAAGGGGAGTGAAACATATCATACTTCAGTATCAATCTCAGTTGATTCCAGATTAATATTTGAGACCATGATGATCCTGAGAGAACTTGAACCATTTATATTGCATGAAATTCAATGAAAATTCAACTTGTGTTCATTCTCACTGATTTTTTTAAGCTGAGTGCCATATTGCAGATGCCAAAACAAGTAACTTGCAATATGCAGTTCCAAATAAAGCTCTACGGTAGCTTTTGTCCAAGAACGAAAAAAATAAAGTACAGGAACTATTAGCACTATTAGCAGAAGGACTGGAACCTAAAAACACAATTGTTGGACAGAACAAAAAGCCACATGCTAGTAGCTTCAGATCATACAAGGATTTAAACTAATGAATAAACCATGAGCCATGGAAACATTGGAGCAGCACGTTTGCTTAATAGCTTCGGAACATTTTCTTGTTTCTGCAAAAAATAGAGACCTAAGCAGTTGAACAAATATGCCAGCTAAAAACACTTTTGCAAAAAATATGGTCGCTGAACTTAGTATCATTAAGAATCAATGTATAATTGGTTAAAGATTCAACCATATCTGCAACGACAGGCTATTCCTAGATCTATTACAGGCAATTAAAAGGACAGAGAGAGTTGATAGGGTTACAGAGCACACACCTTGATGCTGATCTAAAAAGCTTTGTGACGCCATGAACAAGGTGAAGACGAGAGTAGCCGGATCTGCCACTGCCTATACCTCTTAGTCTGAGGAAAATGATAGCTACTGAAGTACAATTCCATCGATTGGATGAAACATACTCTGCTCACGGAATAAAAATTAGTGCACTGACAGTATTATCAAGTTAAATGTGCACCTTTACACCACTCAAAGTAGCAGCAACACCCCTACCAGGTAGGCATTCAGAACTCTTTCTAGAGCAACCGCTGGAAGCTCCTTTCTAACAGATTGGTCTAAAACAAACTTGCAGCTTACTAATGCACTGTATGTAACAAAGTTTGTACAGACTGAATAAATGGTATTCTATTGCAATTTTTGTTCACCTCGAATTACAAATTCAGATAGATGAAGGGAATTTAACATCAGTGTAACAAGCATGTAGGGGTGGTGTGAGCTGTGTCATGGGTGGGGCAGTTCATCTATTACACAACACATGTGCGACAGACTCATTAAGGATTGAGAGAGATTTCCATATCCAATTTGGTCCAAGCTTATTCATTTGTCTCCTTAGAGATAGAAAAAAGGAACTTAATTAGCTCTCTAAAAGTTTTCTAATTCTCAAGGGATGTTCTCAGACGACATGATCACAACAAGGATATCTCAAAGAGACGATGATTCCAGATTTTGAACAAATCAAACATGCGTCTGCATTAGGCCTTGCTATCTTCAGCAGACCATACACCATGAAACACTAGAGAAGAATATGGTTGTTACCTTCATCTTCTTGAGCAGATCCATGGACGAGGCTGTGACCTTTAGAGATTTAGAGCTTGCTCATTCCATCTTTGAAGATCTATATAGTGGTTATTTGTTTTCAGACAAGGCACGTAGCAACAAATCCATAGCCCAGATAACAAAAACAAGGGATATATCAGATATGAAATGCCAAAACAATAGATCTGAAAGCATCGCTGCTCAATAATATTAAATTAAATCAGGACATACATGAACCAACAGATGAAATCTTTATCCATTCTATTTATTTAACTGATTAGATATACATGGATCTGCTACGTGGTGATCAAAATCAAAGTCAAATCATATGGCTTACGGATGGAGGGAGAGGGAAACCTACCAGCACGGAGGTGGGGTTCGCGCGCCCAACGTCGCCGACCTAGCCTCATGCTGGCGCCGGGGGAGACGGAGTCGCTACCGCACCATCGTGCGAGGAAGCCGGATCCGCCATCGACGAGGGAGGGCGCCGCGCTTGGGGGCCGCGCCGCAACGACGCGAGGCAGCCGGATCCGCCATGGTCGCGGAGTGCCGCCTCCCGAGCCTGCGCTGCCGCGACCTCGCGGTGCTTGTGCGACATGGTGAGGGTGCGGCCGTGGATGGTGAGCTCGCGGCGGCTCTGCGACGAGCGGTGGAGCGGCGGGGGTGCGTCGGGAGGCAGGAGCGGCGGCGCGGCGATGAGGGCAGGAGCGGCGGCTGCATCTCACGAGTGCTAGGGTTGGGACATCGTTTATATATGTGTGTTCAGGATAAGGGCGCCCTATTTTGGGCCGGCTGAAAGGCCACTGCGGCCCAGGCCCAGGTTGGCAACCAGCTTCGAGTCTAGCGCACGTCAAATAGAATTTCTTTGTCAGTACTATGGTTATAGACAGAAAAAATTACATTTCCCTGTCGGTTCTACAATAACACACAGAATACTTATAATTATTCCGTCGGTTTTACGATTTTTCTGTGTGTTTTACGATAACCGACAGAATAATTGCTATTTTTCTGTCGGTCGCTCCTGCACCGACAGGAAATTTTGAGTTTCCAGTAGTGATGGAATACCGTAGTGTAACAGATCCCTTAAAAAATTGAGGTGACTGGTACTTAGAGGCTAGCACCAAGCAAGCAAGTAGCCTAATTCTAAGGATATGTAGGTAATTGACTGTTTGCCTTGTATTCTTGCAGAAAACATTTTTTTAACTACTCAATGCTATATAAGTTGGCGCTATACAATATTGTATATGATTATTGTTCTTTATTTTTTAAGACTCTTAACTCCAAGAGTTTCCTAAATTTTCCTCCTAAAAACATCATGTTTTCCAGCTCCTAAAAATATATTGAGAGAAAAAAGAAGCCCACCTCTAATAGTACCCAATATTCCACTCTAAAAAATTAAAATTTGGTCCCACTTGAGTTTTTTTTTTTGCATCAACATTTTTCCACGCAAGAGTCATCGACGCTGCCGCCGCTCCTCATTCCTTCGTCGTGCCCCAGCGCCGTGCAGTTCCAGCCGCCCGTGGCCACCTCCCAGGCGGCCATGGCCACCTCCCATCCACAGGCCGCCGGCACCACCTCCCAGCAGGCCGGCCATACCTCCCGACCTTGAGCCACAGGCCGCCGGCCACCAGTCAGGCAGCTAGCCATCAGCGGAGCAGCAGTATTTGCCGGCCAGTAGCAGTTCAGTACCATCAGCAGAGCACAGTACCATGAAGCGGCCATCAGCAGAGCACAGTAGCATGCAGGCAAACAGTAGTACAGTACCATGCAGCAGGCAAGTAGTCCAATGCAAAAAAAAAAAGCTGCTGGCTGCCGGCCACCAAGACAAGCTAGCAGCAGACGAAGATGGCGCGTAGATGGTGTAGTTCTTCATCCGCTGGAAGATGGCGCGGCTGGTCAGCACGGCGCTGATGATGACGCTCAGGCCGGGCTCCGTGAGCACGATGTCCAACGCGGCCCGTGCCACGTCCGTCGCGGCCGCCACCGCGATCCCGATGTCCGCCTTCTTCAGCGTCGGCGCATCGTTCACGCCGTCGCCTCCTGCAGCCGTATCCGCGAGAGCTCGGGAAGAAGGGAGCCGTGGCAAAATAAATCACGGGAAGAAGGATGCCACGCGGGAACACCGTATCCGCTTGAGCTCGCGTCCACATAAAGTTACGTAGAACGGGGCAAGATTTTCGAAGTGCATAAATTTTAGGTGGAAGTATTAGAAGTTATTGGAGAGAGGTTTTTTCTCATCTTTCTAAAAACTAAGGATTAGGAGGAGGTTTAGAGAACTCTTGGAGATGCTCTTCGGGCCTATTTTAGAGTTTGGAACAGGGCCATAACTTTTGCCAACATGGCCCTTGATTATCATTATCTCCTTACAAAACTATGAGAAAAGCAATAACTACACGTACAGGGAAACATTAGTTATATGCAATGATGAAAACAGTACAGATATTTTTCGATAGTCGAGACCGAATCCATTTAGAGGGGTTTAGATCTATCCGTATCCGAGTCCGGATATTCAACATCCGATACCGTATCCGTATCCGAATACCCAAATCACATATTTATGATGTCGATATTCAAATGTATGCTATCCGACATGGTTGATACTATCCGTATTCGAATCCAAATCCGGACAAAAATACGAAAACAAATGTGATATCAGCGATATCCGTCCGTATCCAATCTGTGTCCCTAGTTATATGAATGTGGACTGGGTTCTAGATGGGATCGTTTCTTTGTACATCAAAGGCATGTCTTTGCTGTTTTAGATCCTAGCGGTGTGTATTGGTGGCTTTGTATGGGCTCTTATTATTCTTTTTCTCTTAGTATAATGATATTTAGCTCTCCTTCATGTTTAAGAAAGAAAAAACAATAGTTCAGAGTTTGTAAGGTCAATCACAGCCACTAGTACAGAAGTGATTTTTTGAGGCGCCTCACTTTTCTAACAAAAGTGATTGTCTTTGCACGCCGTCACTAACCTTCACGGAAAGCACTGTAGCTATACAACCGTTGCTAGAAATTAATTTTTAGAGGCGGTTCCATTAAGAAATCCACCTCTAAAAATGTATTCATTTTTCAGAAACCGCCTTTGAAAATGCTATTTTCAAGACCGGTTGCTTATGTCAACTGTCTTTGAAAATGAGTGATTTTTAGATGCGGTAATATTAAGTCAACAGTCCTTAAAAATAGCGACATCACAAATTGTATGGCTCGATGAGATCTAAAACTTTGTAGTTGATAAATTTTTTGTCTGAAATCATTTAGAGTTCCAAATATATAAATTAAGTTTCAGATTTTGAATTTCAGATTTTGAATTTTTCAAATGACCTTGGATGGAGAAATGTTCTATATCAAAGTTGTAGTGCTCGATGAGATCTAAAACTTTGTAGTTGAAGTTTTTCTCATTTAAGCATCGCAGAACTAAACACAAGTGATTGTGTGGTGCAATAGTAGGGAAGGAATCGTGCGAGGGAGAGGTTGTGGGTTCGAATCTCGGGTGTTGGCACTTATTTAAAATAAGTGAAAAATAAATCTTATGAGCTATGGCCAGTCCTCAACCCTTCGAGCTACATTCAAAATACTTTTTTTTATTTTTATTAGACTCTAAATGAGTTTTAAAACATTTTGAAAATTATTTTTTAGAGACGGTTCACTTAAGTCAACTGCCTCTGAATGGCCAATCCTCAGCCCTTCGGGCTACATTCAAAATATTTTTCTTATTTTTATTAGACTCTAAATGAGTTTTAAAATATTTTGAAAATTATTTTTAGAGACGGTTGACTTAAGTCAATTGCCTCTGAAAAACGTTTTTTAAGGGCGGTTGTCTTAAGTCAACCGTTTGTGAAAACTGAGTTTTAGAACCGTCTTCGAAAATCACTTATTTTTACAATCGTTTGCATAGTAGCAGTTTTAAAACCGTCTCTAAAGATCACTTTTGACCGCCTCTAAAAAAAATTTCTGTACTAGTGAGCCAAACTATTACTACCGGTTCATGGCTTCAACCGGAAATGATACTACAACTAACAGAGATAGACAGATTATCACTGTTGGTTCCTAGCTACAACCGACAGCGGTAGGCCGCATACTATATAAGTGCTGGCTATAGCCATGAACCGACAGTGATAGTTTATCTATTACGGCTAGTTCGTGGCTTGAACTGCCAATGATAGGCTGTTGCACAAAAAATTCACAACTTTTTCATATGAGGTCAGATCAAGATAAGCTTTGTATGAAAATTGTGGAGATTAAGAGATTAAAACTTTGTAGTTGACATTTTTTTAATTCTAGATGGTTTACTTCTCTGTATATTAAATATAAGTTCTCAAATCAGATTTGGATTTAAGATGGTTAACAATGTCGAATGAAAACGAAGTCAACACCAAAGTTGTAGTACTCCATGATACAACTTTGCAATTAACAACTTTTTCATTTGAGATCATTTAGAGTATCAAATATAAAATATAAGATTTGGAATTGTGTAGTTAAAAGCATAGGATTAGTTGTATAGTCACAAGTGTAATCTAACTCTCAGGAGAACGTGGACGCTGAGGTATTGAGCTGAAATCCTAGAAGAAATGGAACCTCCTCAGCTCCTTAGGACTATGGACAAAAACTGGGCGAGCCCAGAATGTAGATGACCCGAATGCTCGATAGTTCCAACTTTCTTGGCTATGTCCACGCATTTCTTCTGTTTTATCTTTGCTTAGAACGCATAGAGGGTGGTTAGAGGGAGTGTTTCTCTGCTTATGGTACTATTAAACTCTCGGGACTGATCTTGTAAGCTCGTATCCTAAACAGAGACTGGAGGGGGAGATGTCCCCAACCGTTTTCATTAAGAGGGAGCCACAGCTCCCGGCGCAATCGTGGAAAAACCCACCGAGCCCTGGGTGGGTGGCACCTCTACTGGATGTCCTACTACTGAGCTACAACCTCATCTGCAATAAGCTCGTATCCTATGAAACATGTTTGAGACTTATTTTGTTTCCAGCAAACATATCTTGTAAGGGGTCCAAAACGTCTTTGGTCTAAATAGAGAGCTGCTGAACGCCATGCTATATCCTTCAGCTTCATCCAGAAGAGGCCTCCTCGTTTGCAACCCATGTCGTGTGGGCAGAGAGGACACGGCCCATCCATCCTTGAAGAAGCCATTGACCATCCTGGCAAATCATGAAGTCTTTGTGGTAATGCTTCATGACCTCATCTTTCACTACCTTCACAATGCTTGATTTCAATGGCAGCTGCCTTAGGCCTGCTCGTTGGTTTCTTGTCTGCCATTGTCTATATTTCTCAGGGCGTTCCACTAGGTCCATGCCTTCACAAGAAATGCCATTAAATGCATAACATCCAAGAATGGCTTTCTCGAACACCAATCGAGATTTATTCTCCCTTGGAATGGTTGTGTCCAACATGTCAAACAGTGCCATGTAATAGAAGAGTGTCTCGCGAAACCGTGACAAGAAGGAGGAACCATATGAACGATTCATAATGCTCTGGATGAATACATCTGGCCTCATCTTCTTGATGTTATTGAGGACAGTATCCCTAGGGCTAGGAGCATCAAAGAATATGCTCTCTTCCATCAAGATGCTGAAACTAAAGAGGTCGATCACAACGAGCACCTTATCAGCGTCTCTGTGCAAGTCCATGATAGAAGTATCCTCCCAGCTTTTTGTGATTGCGTGGAACTTGAATGAAGGCAAGCCAAGCTCATTGGCACAATTCATGAGCCGGCAGCCTACTCTCTCAGTCTGCTCACCTGGGAAGCAAATAGGTGTGGGGCGGTCTATGGCAGTGATCTTCACTTCTGGCAGACCACCTTCTTTACTCGCTAGCAAGCGAAGCAAGCCTGCCCAATGAAACCTGAAACGCATACCATAATCCACGATATGCAATCTGCTCTTACCTTCCATGGCCTGCATGATGGTCATTGCTGAAAAAATGAATGTCACATTGACGAAGCTGCAAGCTTCAGAGTAAAGGATGTAGGCCTTAAGGAGCTCCACTGCAGAGGGGTACTCTAACATAAGCAACTGCCAAAGCTGGCTCCCTGTGCCCAGTATCCGTGCCTCTAGCCCCTTGGCGAAATAATAAGCTAGCCGTTGGGTGATTCGCGATTCGCGGACTGTCTAGAGTACTGTAGCGGACAGTCCGGGAGTCGGGATTTTTTTTCTGTGCTTTCTTTGTTGCACGGTGTCCGTACTTGCGGACTGTCTGGCCCCTAAGCTCGGACTGTCCTGGGGGTACTATAGCGGTGGTTTCAGACCAAGAACATAACTGTTTTTGCGAAGTTCGATTTGACTGTCCGGGAGCACTATAGCAGACTGTCTAAGGTACTGTAGCAGACAGTCCGCAACTCTCTGTTTTGTACTATTTTGTTCATTTCTCGCCCGTTCGATCTCCGATTCGAGTTTTGTATTTTGCGTTGGGTTTCTAGCGATCTAAGGAACTCATCTAGGGTGTCTTGACTTTTGGTGGCTCGTATCTTTTTAGCTTTTGTTTGTGTGTCTTTTAGAGGTTGATTTTGGGACAGTGGTCGAAAGTTTCGAAAGAAATTTGAGGCTCCCATTCACAGCCCCCCCTAGCCATTTCTGGTCCTTCACTCTGGGGTGTTTACAATAATTATCACATTTATTATCATTATCTCCATACAAGACTGTGGGAGAAACATTAACTGCATGTACAGGAAAACATTCGTTGTGAATGTGGACTTACTATTTCTAGTATGAATTGTTTCCTTTGTATGTCAAAAGGCGTGTCTTTTCTGTTTTGGTGTGGCTTTGTATGGGCTCTTATAGTCTTATCCTATTTTTTTCTTCTTAATATAATGATATATGTAGCTCTCCCTCGCGTAGAATAAAAAAAAGGAAAACATTAGTTTACATTTTATATGTCATTTATATTTATGTTCCTCTGAAACTATATCTGACGATGAGAATCCACTGTTGCTTCTTTATTGCCGCAGCATGTTGCGAAGCATGGTAACAACTTCCAACATGGTAGGTCCATATTCGGCAGATTTACAAGCGCAATAGCACCAACTTGACACATTCTGTGATCTGAGCTTAGACATGGTTTGTAAATTTAGTTGTGTGTATCAATTAGCATGTTAAATTCATAGTAGGACTTGGGGTTTGGAAAACTAAGAAACGGTATTCGTTTTCAGAGTGCTCGCTGGTTTGGCTTGCAGTAGCGGCTATGGCGATCCATCCAGGGGCAAAGACGAGGGCCCTGAGTCGGGCCCAGCACCCTGTTTTGATGCTTTTCGACTGTACCTGTTAATGGTTTAGCTAACGCCATATAACTAAACAGTAAATGCAACCCCCCCCCTCTCCCAACCTATTGACTTTTGTTCCCCCTAATCCTAATGTCTGGCTTCGCCACTGATCCATCAGTGCGATGTTGAAAAGCTGGGACTTCTGTATCCAGTGAAGGGTCTGTTGGAACACCGTTGTAGTCTCCAAATTCTGGAGGCGCTAGAGAAGGTGGTGACACGCCCAGAACCACCAACATATAAGAATGGTGTTACCTGAACAAGGAAACCCAGAGCTGTTAGTCTGTCAACTTTGAAGAAGCACTCCCAGCAAAGCCTCGTGTGGCTACTCTAGAAGATGAAGATAGAATCATCAGTCCATCACACCAACATGGAGTATAAATTCTGTTCATAGCAGAGACTGAACCAGAGTAATGCAAAAACTGCCAGGCATCTCTTCTCTTCACGCAACATCTGTCGTTCTGGCAGGCTGTGGCATTTCCCAAACACTTCGAGCTCGCTATATTTTCCTGGCACCGTCTCAGGCCTCGTTTAGTTGGCAAAATTTTTGGCAAAATACAACTGTAGCACTTTCGTTGTTATTTGGTAATTAGTGTCCAATCATTGTCTAATTAGGCTTAAAAGATTCGTCTCATCCATTTCGTCTAAATTATGTAATTAGTTTTATTTTTTATCTATATTTAATGCGTTATACATGCGTCTAAAAATTCGATGTGACGGAGAATCTACTGTTCTTTTGCAAATTTTTTTGGAATCAAACGGGCCTCAAGTAACAGGTGACTGCCTCCTGCGGCATTTACACAAACAACTGCACTACACAGCATTTCCATATTGTCAGATCAGCTATGTGCCTATATTGAGGTCTGCTTGAAACAGACAGCATGAAAGGGACCTCTGACCAGCATGTTTTACAAATGGTGTTGTACCATCTGTTTTAGAAAAACTCACACCACAGATTGGTTTCCGTCAGTTGGGGAACTAATGGTGGTCAAGGAAATTTCTATTTGCACCCAAGTACTGTAGGTTCCAAAAAAAGGCCAGTAAAAAGCCTTCGGAATCGTTTCCTCAAAAAAAATCAGAATCAACGGTGCCAGACCTTTCTGCAGTATCGTGTCTACTGTAAATCCACAATGCAAAAATACAAGAATTACCTTTTCTCTATTAATACATGTCGTGCAGCAGTTCTACTGGTCATTTCACAAAATAAAAGAAAAAGAACCACAACACGCAACCATAAATGCCAGCAGTCGTAGCCTGAGTGAGCAAATTCTCTAATCACAAGCAGTTTCCAAAGACCATGCTGTATCATTCAGAATTGGAATAACCTAAACTCTAGAAAAGGCATCTGCTGCAACCCATGTCGAGTGGGCAAAGTGGGCACGCCCCCTCCATCCTTGCAAAAGCCATTGGCCATCCTGGGAGATCAGAAAGTCCTTGTGGTGGTGCTTCATGACCATATCTTTCACAACCTCTACAATGCTTGACTTCAGTGGCAGCTGCCTCAGGCCAGCCCGTTGGTTTCTCATCTGCCATTGCCTGTACCTCTCAGGGCGTTCCACTAGGGGCCGGTTTAGTTCCGAAAAATTTGGCAAAATAGCACTGTAGCGCTTTTCGTTGTTATTTGGCAAATATTGTCCAATCATGGTCTAATTAGGCTTAAAAGATTCGTCTCGTCCATTTCGTCTAAACTGTGTAATTAGTTTTATTTTTTATCTATATTTAATGCTTCATGCATGTGTCCAAAGATTCGATGTGACGGAGAATCTGAAAATTTTTGCAAAATTTTCTGGGAACTAAACTGGGCCTAGGTTCGCACCTTCGCAGCTGAGGGCATTCACTGCAGAGCGTCCAAGCACGATCTGCTCTAGCACCATTCGAGATCTACTATCCCTTAGGATGGTTGCATCGAATATGTCAAACATTGCCATGTAGTAGAACAGCATCTCTCGAAACCGTGACAGGAACGACGAACCATACGAACAATTGTAGACGCTCTGGATGAACACATGTGGTCTCATCTTGCTGATGTTGTTGAGGACGATATCCCTGGGGCTTAGGCCATCAAAGGATATGCTCTCGTCCGTCAAGGTGCTGAAACTGAAGAGGTCATTCACGACAAGCACCTCATCGGCCGCTATGTTCAGGTCCTCGATGCAAGCGTCCTCCCAGTTTGTCTTGATAGTGTGGAACTTGAACGAAGGCAGACCAAACTCATGGGCACATCTGCCGAGCAGGCACCCTATTTCCTCGATCTTCTCGGTTGGGTAGGACTTGGGCTTGGGGAGGCCTATGGCAGGGCACCTTCTCTACTCGCCAACGAACGGAGCAAGCCTACCCATTGGTATCCAAACTGCATACCATAATCAACGATGTGTAGCCTACTCTTACCCACCATGGCCTGCATGACGGTCATCTTGGAGAAAGCAAGTGCCACCTTGTTGAAGCAGCAGGCTTCATAGTAAAGGTTGGAGGCCTTGATGAACTCCACAACAGAAGGTCGCTCTGCCATTAGCAACTCCCAAAGCAGACTCCCCGTGCCCACGAGCCGTGCCTCTAGCCCCTTGGTGAAACATTGGGCCAGCCTTTGTGTGGCGTCCCCTGTTTCTGATGCATGCTGCATGATCTGCTTCAGCAGCTCTCGTGCCCTCGTGTGATTGTTCACCGCCACCTCCTGTGCACAAGAGATCATCAACTTGCGAATGTCCACCATATTGTTGTCCCTCGTCTCCTTGCTACCACTATTCCTGCTTTTCTTTTCCACTTCATTATTGTCACAGGTGACACGGAGGTTGTCCATGTCCCTGATGCATACCTTGTAGCCATACAACATTATATCATCAAGCATCTCATTGGCCGAGTCATCCTCTGGCTCCTTGATCACCGTCATAGCTTTGCTGATTCTTATCTCCACTTGTAGATGATCATCCCTGCTATGCCTCTTCTTGACCCCGCTGTGACTGCTGTTTTCCCTGACTGTCTGATTCACCAGCTCATCCCTTCTGAAGTTGTCTTTGGGCAAGAGCCCGTTGGCCTCTTCCATGCCCTTCAAGAACGCCCCCACAGCATCTGTGGCCTTGGATAAAGCTGAGGCCTTGTTCACTTCCCCATCCCAACCCAAAATATTTCCTCTTCCACCCATCACATCAAATCTTTCGACGCATGCATGGAGCATTAAATGTAGGTAAAAAAGATAACTAATTGCATAGTTTGTCTGTAAATGTCGGGACGAATCTTTTGAGCCTAATTAGTCTATAATTGGACAAATTTTACCAAATAACAACGAAAGATGCTACAGTAACTTTTCAGCTACTTTTCGTGAAGTGAACACACCCTGAATTGAGCTCACTTTCATCAACATTGCCTTCATGCAAGAAATCGTCGGACCCCTCCCTGCTGCCAGTGTGAGTGCCAGAGGAAGGGGAAGACAGGATCTGAGCAAAGGGCTGCTGCACCTGGAGTGGCGCAGGGTGATTATTGAGCTGCTCGTCAATATCATCATCCAGGAGCACGTGTGAGACGTAAGAAAGCATCATCTCATTAGGGACATGATGCTGGCCCTCGCTACTGCCATTGGACTCCTGGGGAAGGTCGTCAGTGAAGACAGGTGGGGATGGTGGTGGCTGCTCCATGAGACTCTTGCCGAAGAATTCCTCCGGTGTGGTGACCATGGTGATCAATGGTAGTGCAGTCAGTGGTGACCATGGTGAGACTCTTGCTCCAGGCGCTCCCTTTCGGCCACGGCGTCTTCATGGCCACTGTTGGCGCTCTCCCCTTCCGGCGATGTGCTGCCTAGCTCGCAGGCTCGCACACGTCGGCTCTGCTCCGCCTCTCGACAGACCGTAGTAAGGTGTAGAGCTCGTGCGTTGTAGACATGGCGCGTGCTGCAGGAGCCAGCGAGCGAGGAGACCCAGAGAAAGGAGCAGGCGGCGGAGCGGAGGTCCCGCGCGCGAAAGCCAGAAGAGGAAGACAACTCTCTCCTGCGACGCGCAATCTAGACCGCACGCGATCCGATCGGACGGCAGGTAGGCACCCAGCGGGGTCAACGGTGTTTGAGAGAAACGGGGCGTCCAGCCGTCCCCACCATTTGGTTGGAGCCACAACCGCTCCAAATCGGTTTCTCCGTCAAAATAATCCAGGATCCCATCAAAACTACTCCTTCCATCCCCCGATATTTATGTCAAACTGGCTCAAATTTGATTAAATTTATAGTAAATAATATTAACAATTATGTCTTCAATTGAATTTACCATAAAAATATATTACATAATTAATTTAATGATACTTATTTTATATCATAAACGTTAGTAGTTTTCTTATAATTTTTGCCACACTTTAAACCGTTTGACTTCTCGAAAAATTAGAAACAAGAGAGAAAAAATAATCTAAAATTAAACTGGGAGTCAGGAATCATGTACTGTGAGGCTTGGGCCATGTGTTTTTTTGCCACGAACTCCTCCAGTCTACCCTTACTACATATATCATCACTCCGCCGCTTGTTCACTAGAGCTTGCTCGGCTCTCATCGCTCAGTTGTCGCTCGGTTGCAAAACTCAACCATGGCCTTTCTCAGCCACTCACCTCCTCAAGGCTACCTCACTCAGTCTCTCCTCCCTCCTCGTCGGATAGCGGCAACAAGAAAGAAGGACACAAAGGTCTTTTTACACTTAGAATTGCCATAATAATTAAGGTTATCAAACATCCCGGTTCTCCATGCTCTAAAGTTTTTAGATAAGCAGTTCCAAGCCAGGCAAGGCTTGCCCGAGCGCTGCAAAGCCGAATTCCAGTCGTCGCAGTGGCCGCCACGCGTCCGGGGACACAGATGGGCACACACGAAGGGGACACGAAAGCTTTAGCCTGTCGGTCTCGGAGGCCGCCACAATGCACGGGCGTGGTGACGCCGTGGCCTCCTCTTACCACTGTAGAGGGGTGAAAAGAAAAGGCACAAAATACCTTGCTTCAAGACTGTGGATGCAGTACCAGCCCAGCCCCTAAATGTACTTTCTCCATTCCAAATTATTAGTCATTTTAGCTTTTTTATTATATATTCTTTTTTTTGTTGGGTACCTAGACATAGCGTGTATCTAGGTATATAGTAAAAATTATGTACTTAGAAATATTAAAATGATTTATAATTTGAAACAGAGATAATATTTAATATAATAAGATATATGACAGCTCACCAAACTTCGTCAGCACCGATCATTGCGAAACAGTTGCCGCGACGGTTCCTCTGCAATACTGACCACCATGACAAATCGGTTGGGTACTTGGATGTAGGGGTAATTTATTCTGGTGGCAGAGTTGAGAGAGCAGAGTTGTACAGTTGTATTTTGGTGGCAGAGTTGAGAGAGCAGATGTACAAATTGTGCATGCAGATGACAGTCACACAGCTAATGCTAATTCCATACAAATTACACCAGGTGCTAAACTATATCGAGCAGGGCAATCACCACCTACAGCATGCATGGTAATAAAAGCATAAGGAGCTGTCGTCCCTCCTAAACTTCGTAGTATCTTGTCCACAACATCTTCTAAAGGACAAATATTGCCCCTGAGTACCATGAGAAATTGAGAAGAACCTGCCTGATGTTGTGGATATCAAAGGCTTAGTATGCCCTGTTTGATCCAAGAAGCTAAAGTTTAGTCCTCCCTTTTTAGCCACCTTTTAACTCTTAAGGATCCAAACAGGAGGGCTAAAAGGAGGGGCTAATATTTACCCCTTCATTAGCCCTTGTAAGGTAAGCTAAAGGGAGCTAAAAGTGCTAAGAGGAGACTTTACTCTCTTTCTTTCTCATCTCTCTTCCACCTTTTAGTCATGTATCCAAATAGTCCAAAGGGCTAAACTTTAGCTCCTTCATTTTAAGGACTAATCTTTAGACCTGGGCTAAACTTTAGCCAAGGGGATCCAAACAGAGCCTTACTATTGTCCCACTCTCTAATCCATCATTCCACTTCAACGACACTGCAAACTAAAGAAACTAGAGGCGTTCTAATGAGGAGGTTACTCCATGTATTTTAGAGTTTAATCGAGTCCAAACAGAGACACTAGAAAATAAAAAGAAAGTATCCAGCATCCTTATCATATTTTTACAACAGAGAGCGAATGCTTGCACAAAAGATATTGAGTACAACACATTGCATGATTGGCAGCGAGGAACAGTTAACTAGCCACATTTTGCTATTATGCTATATATTTTGCTTCTTCTCAGGCATAAATGATTGTTTCGTCAGCGTCCCGGTCACTTGAACATCAGCTGAAATATGAAGAGCTTTCTTCTTCTTCGCTCAAGCACACTGCACTTGTATAGCTTGTACTTGTTGCTGTTTCAATGTCATCATCTGACCAACCCCTCACTCTGTAACTGCATGGATCTTCAGGTGGCCTAGGCACAGGTAAGGTCATACTCTCAAATTTTAGCATCATGAGAACATCTGACATAGTAGGCCTGTCAGCACGATTAAATTGGACGCACAGCAGTGCTATCTGAATGCATCGAAGTATCTCAACTATTCGAGATTCGTCAGATAGTGAGGGGTCAATAAGCTCCACTGCTCTGCCCAGTGACCATAATTTCCATGCCTGCAAAAGTCATAAACTGAAATGATTAAAAAATCCCAGTATTTAAAAAAAACACTGACAAAATTAGGCAGAACAGAGAATAGATCTGAATAGAAAATTTGGGGTGTCTTTAAAACAAGGGAATTGTTAGATATGTGTATGTCTAGGGGGGTTATTTGTATATAGCTTACTTGTAACTCAAGTCATTATTGACTATATATATCAAAGCCACCCAACCCAAGGGGTATGAGGTGTTTTGCCATAATTCTACATGGTATCAGTAGACCGGGCCTATCCCTACCCGTCTCCCACCCTTCCGCTGCCCTAATCTTTGGCCGCCGCCTCCCTGGCCGCCGCCCACACAGCCGCCGTGCCCTAGGGCGCCGCTGATTCTTCCAGCCGCCGCCTCTCCCAGGCCGCCGCTCACCCTCCCCGGCGCTCCATCTACGTGCTGCAGCGCCATGTCTTCCTCTGCTGCTACCTCTGCCACTACGGGGTCCGACGACTCCACCTCCGTCGGTTCTGGTGGAGGTGCCCTATCGTCACCCCTCCCTACGCTGCCGTCAACGTGAAGCATCATGTTCCCATCACGTTGGAGTTGGCTCATCCCAACTACAACAAGTGGGCTGCTTTCTTCACCGCACTCTGCAGCAAGTTCTTCCTCCGCGGCCACATCGACGGTACTCTGCAGCCCGCTCCCACCGATGCACAATGGGATGCTGCAGACTGCGCTGTTCGTGGATGGATCTACGGCTCCGCCGCTGACGACGTCCTCGACCTCGCCATGGCTCCCGAACAGACCGCTCGTGACCTATGGGATGCGATCGCTGCCCTGTTCCAAGCCAACAAGGCGCCGCGTGCTGTTTTCCTTGCGGAACAGTTCCACTCGATGACTCAGGGCGACCTCTCCATCGACCAGTTCTGTCAACGCATGAAGCAGACTACCGATTCTCTCCGCGACGTCGGCCACACCATCCTCGACTCCCAGCTCGTGTTGAACCTCCTGCGTGGCCTCAACCCCCGCTACTCCAGCACTGCCGATGACATCGTCAACAAGGACGTGCTGCCATCCTTTGCTGCTGCTCGTAACATGCTCGTCCTCAAGGAGCTTCGCCTCGCCAACGAATCTAAGGTGCAGACCGGTACTGCTCTTATTGCAGGCACCCCATCTTCGTCTGCCTGCACCAATGCAGGATGCCGCTCCTCCACCTCTGGTTCTCCCGCTGCCCCTCCTCAGCAGCGCGTGGGTAACACAGGTTCAGGAGGGGGCGGCACTGGTGCTGGCCGCAATAACGGCAACCGTCGTGGTGGCCGCCGTGGCAACGGCAAGCCGCAGCACCAGCCGTCCGCCGGTGGTCAGTGGCAGCAGCCTGTCCAGCCTGCTGGTCCCTGGTTTTGCTTCAGTCCAGGTGGCTTTCAGGCTGGGCAGCGCCCTGGTTGGCGCCCCCCTGGTGGCCCTAGCTTGCTCGGACAGGCACCCCAGGCGCATACCGCCTTTGCACCCCTGCAGTACTCCACGCCGCCGCCCCAGCAGTGGGATTCCTCCGCTCTGGTTGCAGCCTTGAACCAGATGTCCATGAACCAAGGCGGCGCACCTTGGGTCATGGACACCGGTGCTACCGCCCACATGAACTCCAACGACGGTATACTCACTTTCCGCTCCATTCCTTCCTCTCCGTCCGTTGTTGTTGGTAATGGCAACTCTCTTTCTGTCACTGGGCAGGGCAACTCTTTTCTCTCTACTCCTTCCTCCAACTTTGCACTCAATAATGTCCTTATTGTGCCATCCATTATTCGCAATCTCCTTTCTGTACGTCAATTCACTCGTGACAACAATTGTTCTGTTGAATTTGACGCTCTTGGCTTTTCTATTAAGGATCCACGGACCAGTCGGGTGATGCTTCGCTGCAATAGCTCTGGCGACCTCTACACCTTCCCTGCCGCCACCCATCACGCTTATGCCGCCGCATCCAACGTCGCTTCTCTGTGGCATTGTCGTCTGGGTCATCCTAGTCCAGCAGTTTCCACTCGTCTCCAGCATTTAGTTCCTTGTAATAGGAGTTTCACTAGCATCTGCCACGCGTGTCAGCTTGGCAAACATGTTCGTCTTCCTTTTAGTAGTTCTTCTTCATGTACCTCGGCACCTTTTGAACTACTGCATTGTGATGTTTGGACATCTCCTGTTTCCAGTGTATCTGGCAACTCTTATTACCTGGTTATATTAGATGATTATACCCATTACTGCTGGACTTTTCCTCTTAGGCGCAAATCTGATGTTCATCAGCATCTCGTTCAGTTTTGCGCCTTTGCTCGCACCCAGTTCTCGCTGCCCGTTAAGTGCTTCCAAGCCGATAACGGCACTGAGTTTGTGAACAATGTTTCAGCTAACTTCCTCGCCTCCAATGGGATCCTTCTTCGTCTTTCTTGCCCCTACACTTCAGCCCAGAATGGCAAGGCTGAACGTGTCCTGCGCACTCTCAATAATATAGTACGCACCCTTCTTCTCCACTCCTCGATGCCTTCCGCCTATTGGGCTGAAGCCCTCGCCACAGCCACCTACCTCTTAAATCGTCGCCCAAGCTCTGCTATTTCTCATGAGATTCCTTTTTCTCGTCTCTATGGACAGCCGCCTGATCTGTCCAATCTTCGGGTTTTCGGGTGTCTCTGCTATCCTAACCTTTCTGCTACCTCTGCACACAAGCTCGCACCACGTTCCACTGCTTGTGTGTTCCTCGGCTACCCGACATCTCACAAAGGCTATCGCTGCCTTGATTTGTCCTCTCGCCGCATCATCATCTCTCGCCACATTGTGTTCGATGAAGCAGTATTTCCCTTTTCAGCTAACACTGCAGGGCTCTCCTCTCCGGCGTCGCTCGACTTTCTTATTGATGACAGCGACGACATTGCGCCACTTCTCTCAAGTGTCGCACCTCTTCAGCCTGGCGGGCGTGGTCTCGTGCCCCCGTCCGGCTCGCCGACTCAGCCTGGCGGGTGTGGTCTCATGCCCCCGTCCGGCTCGCCGACTCAGCCTGGCGGGCGTGGTCTCGTGCCCCCGTCCGGCTCGCCGACTCAGCCTGGCGGGCGTGGTCTCGTGCCCCCGTCCGGCTCCACGCCCCTTGATGACCCCGCGGTCATCTCCTGCGGTCGCGTTCTTCCTGCGGCAGCACCGGCGCCACCGCCTCCACCGATGGGGCGTTTTGGCCAGGTGTACGTCCGGCGTCCTCCAGCGGCCCGTACACCTGCGACTACCTCTTCTTCAGAACCTGCACCGGCACCTGCAGCCACCGTGGCTGCTTCTGGTGCAGCACCCGCGGGCGCTTCTCCTGCAGCACCAGCGCCTGTTTCTGCTGCAGTGCCTGCACCTGCTGCGCGTCCCACTACCAGGCTGCAATCTGGCACAATTCGTCCCGTCGATTACAGCAGCGCCTTCCTGTCTACAGCCGTCGCCTCGCCTCTACCAGCTAACTATCGCAGTGCGCTGGCTGACCCTCAGTGGCGCGCGGCTATGGCGGAGGAGTTTCAGGCTCTCGTCGACAATGGTACATGGCGCTTGGTTCCTCGACCACCCCGTGCTAATGTCGTCACCGGCAAGTGGATTTTCAAGCATAAATATAATGCTGATGGATCCCTTGCTCGGCATAAGGCACGTTGGGTTGTGCGGGGCTTCTCCCAGCAGTACGGCATCGACTACGACGAGACTTTCAGTCCAGTTGTCAAACCGGCCACGATTCGCGTCGTCCTCAGCATTGCTGCCTCGCAATCGTGGCCCATTCACCAGCTCGACGTGAAGAACGCTTTTCTTCACGATCATCTTCAGGAGACCGTCTTCTGCCAGCAGCCTCCCGGCTTCATTGACCCCTCTGCTCCTGATCATGTTTGTTTGTTGCAGAGGTCTCTCTATGGTCTGAAGCAGGCACCTCGAGCTTGGCACCAGCGGTTTGCCACTTACCTTCGTCAGCTCGGGTTCAAGCCTTCGGCCACTGATGCGTCTCTCTTTATTTATAAAGATGGAGACAACATTGCCTATCTGTTGCTCTACGTCGACGACATCGTCCTCACTGCGTCCTCTTCGACTCTCCTTCGTCGCATTACTGATCGTCTCAGCTCAGAGTTTGCGATGACGGACCTCGGCGCACTTCACCACTTTCTCGGCATCTCCGTCACGCGCTCGACTAATGGCTTGTTCCTCTCTCAACGTCAGTATGCTGTTGAGCTTCTCCAGCGTGCAGGCATGTCGGAGTGCCATCCCACCTCGACGCCCGTGGACTCCAAGTCCAAACTGTCCGCCGAAGATGGTCCACCCGTCGCCGACCCCTCTCAGTACCGCAGCCTCGCTGGTGCGCTGCAGTATCTGACCCTCACACGGCCAGACCTGGCTTATGCGGTCCAGCAGGTGTGTCTGTTCATGCATGACCCACGTGAACCGCACTTCGCCCTCGTCAAGCGTATTCTTCGCTATGTCAAGGGCACGCTCTCGACAGGTCTGCATCTCGGCACTGGTCCTGTCCGGTCTCTCACGGCGTACTCTGATGCGGACTGGGCCGGTTGTCCTGACTCCCGGCGTTCTACGTCAGGCTACTGTGTCTTCCTTGGTGACACACTGGTGTCTTGGTCTTCCAAGCGCCAGACCACTGTCTCTCGCTCCAGTGCAGAAGCGGAGTACCGTGCCGTCGCTCATGCTGTCGCCGAGTGTTGTTGGCTGCGCCAACTTCTTCAGGAGCTTCATTTGCCACTCCAATCTGCTACTGTTGTCTTTTGTGACAACGTCAGTGCTGTATATATGACAGCTAACCCCGTTCATCATCGCCGGACTAAGCATATTGAGATCGACATTCACTTCGTCCGAGAGAAGGTAGCTCTTGGCGAAATTCGGGTCCTACATGTACCGTCGTCTCACCAGTTCGCTGACATCATGACTAAAGGTCTCCCTGTACAGTTGTTCAGTGATTTTAGGTCCAGTCTGTGTGTCCGTGACCCTCCCGCTTCGACTGCGGGGGAGTGTTAGATATGTGTATGTCTAGGGGGGTTATTTGTATATAGCTTACTTGTAACTCAAGTCATTATTGACTATATATATCAAAGCCACCCAACCTAAGGGGTATGAGGTGTTTTGCCATAATTCTACAGGAATGCTGTTGGGTGTGGAGCTCCACAGTACTGTGAGCTACTGCATATAGGGAAACCAGATGCATGTCCTAAGTCACTCACCGAGCTTTGCTACATGGTAAAGCAGAATAACATGCATCAGTGCTTGCAGTGCATAACTATTACTGCACATTTAGATATGGTCTAGGAGCACTAGGACAATGTAGGATTACAGTTACCAAGTACTTCGAAAATTTTACTTACATAGCCAACCAAGGACGCTTGACTCTCTGAGGCATATGTAGCGGGTAGTGCAGTTATTATCTCAAGAAGAGTTACACCGAAGGCATAAACATCGCTCTTGGTTGAGATAATATTTGTGCAAAAATATTCAGGATCCATGTAACCACTGAAAGACCAAAAAGATTGAAACCATTTAATCACTAACTCTTAGTCATGATGGACAAGAGCATTCATGATGGACAGGAGCATTAGGTTTTTCTTACCAAGTTCCTACTACTGCATCCGTTTCTTTCTCATCTTCATCAGAATTTAAGACTTCGGCTATGCCAAAATCAGTAATTACAGGAGTCATATCATGATCTAAGAGAATATTGGTTGGTTTCAGATCCCGATGAACTACTCGTACTCGGGAGTGCTGGTGTAGATAAACTGCGCCATGAGCAATTCCTTCAATTATCTGAAACCGTACAGGCCAGGCGAGTGAGCAACCTGCTCTAACCTCTGCGACAATGACAGCATTTAGAGTGGACAAATTAAGCAAAATAAAGTAAAAAAGAGTATCAAGTAAAGGGAATATTAAGGTGAAATGTACCGTGAATTTTATGGGATAAATTTCCACTTGTCATATATTCATAGACAATAATCCGATTGTCTCCTTCAATGCAACAACCCACAAGTTTAATGATATTTGCATGCTGAAGATTTCGGACAATCTGAAGCTCATTTTGAAAATCAGATACACCAGATGTATCTTCTCCTCGTCTGGTTTTAATTGCAACATGAACCCCATTTGACAATACACCCTGAAAAGGTGAAAAGAAAAGTCTAAACATCACCTGTCCATATCTAATCTTCATATTTATTCAGGTGTATTGATCTGAGGAAAATATTGTAATTTTTCGGTTGCTAAAAAAACAGAAGTATCTTTAACTCAAAATGAAGATAATACAAGCAAGTGGCACATGTACAAAATAATCAACAAAGGCAAACTAGTAGGTGCATTGTCTATGTGAGTATGTGACCCAGGTGGCCAGTTGCTATACTGTGGAGGGGCTATTCCCATCTTGGTAGTATTGGTATGTGAGCGGCAACCTATAAGTATATCCCCAACTAAGGACATAGCTGCAGATGCTACAGATTGCACCAGAGAACCAAGCATGTACCCTACCTTGTAAACATTACCATGGCTGATTCTTCCAATGATATTGCTAGATGAGAAATTATTTGTAGAGGCAGCCAGCTGAGAGAAGCTGAAAACTGTAAAGCCTGCTGGATAAAAGAGCCATAGGATCCATACTCAGTACCAGAAAACTTTTCCACATAAGGGATTGCAGTGGTTGTGAGCTTATTTACATAACTAGCTCATCTTTTACTTCAAAGCATGCATAACATGTATGATAGAATTCATTCTAATGACAAATTGGGGATCAAATTGTGGAGAGAAAAACAATGTTTGATGGAGTAGGTTAGAATTTATCAAATTTGGTTCAACCTTGAATACTTGCCAAAGATATTTAATTCGATTTGAACCAAAGACAAGCTTCTTCACACCTCATAATAAGGGTTATCTTGCCTATGTTGAATTAAACACTTATAGCAAATCATCTAGATTCAACACTAGGTTTGTAAGCTCACAAACATGTCATATGCCACCACTAGATCAAAGCAAGCATAGAAGCAATAGTGGTAATATATATCCATCAAATTCATTTGATTTATCATGAATGCTCATGCATACCACTTATTATGTCTACATGCTCTAGTAAGTCCTTAGCATAGGATGAATGACATGTCAATCAACTTTTACCTTGCAATGTCGAAGGAGAGGCATGTCAATAAGTGGGTGGGGTGCATTCAACTCATGTTTGAGAAATCAAGAATGTTCAACTCATTCCTTAGCTTGCAAAACCTCTTTTCATCAAGTGGCTTGGTGAGAATATCGGCAAGTTGATCATCGGTGCCAACACTTTCAATGGCAATATCTCCCTTTTGTTGATGATCTCTAATGAAATGATGCCTTATGTCAGTATGCTTTGTTCTTCCATGTTGAACCAGGTTTTGTATCATCTTGATTGCACTTTCATTATCACATAGCAATGACACATTCTTGAAGTTGATGTCATAATCCTTCAAAGTTGATTTCATCCATAGCAATTGTGCACAACTCCCCGCACTCACATATTCAGCTTCGGCGGTAGAGATTGCCACACTATTTTGTTTCTTTGAGGACCATGACACAAGTGATCTTTCAAGTAATTAACATGTGCCACTTGTGCTCTTTCTATTGATCTTGCAACCCCCATAGTCGGAGTCCGAATATCCAATCAATTCAAACTTTGACCCCTTGGGATACCATAGTCCAACATCTCTTGTTTGCTTCAAGTACCTCAATATTCTCTTTGCAGCCGTGAGATGACTCTCTCTAGGTGAGGCTTGATATCTAGCACACATACAAACACTAAACATGACATCCGGCCTTGATGCGGTGACATAGAGTAGACTTCCAATCAAAGACCGATATTCCTTTTGATTCACCATTTTGCCATCAAGATCACTATCCAAATTGCCATTTGTACCCATTGGAGTTGAAATTGGCTTTGCATCTTGCATTTCAAACTTCTTCAACATGTCCCTTATGTATTTCCCTTGACTCACAAATGTCCCATTCTTTAATTGTTTGACTTGGAGACCAAGGAAGTAGCTAAGTTCACCAATCATAGACATTTCAAACTCTTTAGCCATCATAGCACCAAATTCTTCATAATAAGCTTGATCGGTTGATCCAAAGATGATGTCATCAACATATATTTGCACTATGAATACATCATTCCCAATCTTCTTGGTGAATAAAGTTGTATCAACCTTGCCCATCTTGAATCCCTTAGAGAGAAGGAAATCCCTTAGCCTCTCATACCATGCTCTAGGTGCTTGCTTTAAGCCATATAAAGCCTTCTTCAACTTGTATACATGGTTGGGTTTCTTGTCATCTTCAAATCCGGGAGGCTGCTCAACAAAGACTAACTCATTGATGATCCCATTGAGAAATGCACTCTTGACATCCATTTGATATAATTTGATGTTGTGTGCACAAGCATAAGCCAATAGAATCCTTATTGCCTCCAATCTTGCCACGGGAGCATATGTCTCATCATAGTCAAGACCTTCTACTTGAGTGTAACCTTGAGCAACTAGTCTTGCTTTGTTTCTCACCACAATGCCATCTTGATCTTGCTTGTTTTTGAACACCCATTTGGTTCCAATCACATTGTAGTCATTTGGCCTTTCTACCAATTCCCAAACATTGTTTCTTGTAAAATTGTTAAGCTCTTCTTGCATAGCCATGATCCAATCGGCATCCTTCAAAGCTTCTTCTATTTTCTTTGGTTCCATGGTTGACACAAGTGATGCATGCTCACAAAACATAGCCAATCTTGATCTTGTTTGCACACCACTTCTAATATCACCAATAACACTATCAATGGGGTGATCTCTTGCAACATGTTGTGGTTGGAGTACTTGCACTTGATTGCTTGAGCTTGGTTGATCACTTGATGTATCTTGATTAGATGAACTAGCACCATGATCTTGCACTTGAGAGTCACTAGCTAGCTTGAATGGAGAATTGAGCACTTCATTTTTATCATCATCTTGAATATCAATTACTTGCTTTGCTCTAATGTCCCCAATGTCCATGTTCTTCATTGCTTCCACCAATTGAGTTCCACCAACATCATCTAGATTCTCTTCTTCATCTTGTGACCCATTGATTTCATCAAATTGCACATCATGGATTTCTTCTAGAATGCCACCTGAGTTGTTACAAACTCTATAAGCTTTACTTGTAGTTGAATAACCAAGTAGGAACCCCTCATCACATCTCTTGTTAAACTTTCCCAATCTAGTGTCCTTCTTCAAGATATAGCATTTGCAACCAAACACTCTAAAGTAAGAAATATTGGGCTTTCTTCCATGAAGTAGCTCATATGGGGTCTTCTCTAGCAATGGATGATAATATAGTCTATTGATGTAGTAGCAAGCGGTATTTATTGTTTCATCCCAAAATGATTGACTCACATTGTACTCATGAAGCATTGATCTAGCCATATCAAGCAATGTTCTATTCTTTCTCTCAACTAGACCATTTGATTGTGGAGTGTACTTGGCCAAAAATTGATGTCCAATGCCATAGTGATCATAAAGTTCTTCAATTCTTGTATTCTCGAACTCACTTCCATTGTCACTTCTCACTTTCTTGATTCTAATCTCAAACTCATTGTGAACTCTAGTGAGAAATGTCTTGAAGGTGTCAAACACTTCACTTTTGTCACTAAGAAAGAATACCCATGTGAATCTTGTGAAGTCATCCACTATGACAAATCCATACTTATTACCACCTATGCTTAAGTATGTTGTTGGGCCAAATAGATCCATGTGCATCAAATTAAATGCTTTGCATGTGCTCATTATACTCTTTTTTGGATGTGAGCTTCCAACTTGCTTCCTGGCTTGACATGCACTACAAAGCTTATTCTTCTCAAATTCAACATCTTTCAAACCATTGACAAGATTGTAAGTTGTAAGCTTCTTCAATTGTTTCATGCCAACATGACCAAGCCTTCTATGTCAAAGCCAACCCATGCTTGATTTGGAGATTAAGCAAGTTGTCAAAGAAGTTTCTCTAGCATTGAAGTCAACTAGGTAGAGATTCTCATATCTAAAGCCCTTGAATGCCACATTTGAACCATCCATACTAATGACTTCCACATCATCAACCCAAAGATACATTTGTAACCAAGATCACAAATTTGTGCCACGGATAAGAGATTGAAATCCAAGCTTTCAACTAGCAACACATTGGAGATACTCAAGTCATTTGATATTGCAATCTTCCCCAATCCAATAACCTTGCCTTTCTTGTTATTGCCAAATGTGATAGATTCAACACCACTATTATTGTCATTGATTGAGTCAAACATTCTTGATGTACCGGTCATGTGTTGAGTGCACCCACTATCAATAATCCAATGCCTTCCTCCGGCTTTATAATTGACCTACAAGCAAATTAATGAAGCCTAGGTACCCATTTTTGCTTGGGTCCTTGTAGGTTAGTAACTAAGCTCTTTGGTACCTAAATAGCCTTTTTCTTTGGGCCAACAATGGGTGTACCAATAAACTTAGCTTTCACACCTTTCACACCTTTGGTAAGCACATAGCAAGAATCAAAAGGTATAGCATTAACAAATTTTTTGCTTTGGTTCTTTTTATTGCAATTATGCTCTAGGTGTCCTACTTGCTTGCATCTATTGCAAAACTGACCATTGCCCTTCACAAAGCTAGGCTTTGGAGTTGCAAAGGCCGACTTGCCTTTCTTGGGGGTGTAGCCCAATCCCTCTTTGTTAAGAGAGAACCTTTGGCTACCCAAGCACTTAAGCAAGCGGGCCTCACCACCATAGGCCTTGCCTAGGGTGTGAGTGAGCTCATCCATCTCTTTTTTAAGAGTCTCATTCTCAACCATTAGTGAGGCATCACAAGTAAAACCATCACTAGTAGTGGAGGTAGAGTTGGTGGTGG
Organism: Saccharum hybrid cultivar R570; assembly: GCA_038087645.1. Classification (NCBI taxonomy): domain Eukaryota; kingdom Viridiplantae; phylum Streptophyta; class Magnoliopsida; order Poales; family Poaceae; genus Saccharum; species Saccharum hybrid cultivar. Next base: position 4,119,392 of record JAQSUU010000743.1, on the reverse strand, counting down.
TGGATGAAGAGCTACAAGAAGGGTTAGCATTTGACATGATGATAGGTTCATAAGAGGATTCATCAATTATATTACATGTAACACCTATATCACATGATACAATAACCTCCTTCTTTGCTTGTTGCTCAAGTAGCAATGAGTGAGCTTTTTCAAGCTTGGAATGAGCCTTACCAAGATCCTCATGGTCTTTCACTAGACTCTCATGAGTGGTCTTAAGGTCACTAAGAACTTTCTCAAGTATTGCTACTTTCATTGAAAGCTTCTTACACTCCTTGTTCTTGGCAATAGCTATGTCTCTAGTTTGTTGCATCAAGTCATATAGTTGTTCTTTAGTTAGTTCATCATCATCATTATTATTATCATTATCATTATCATTATCATTATCATTATCATTATCATTATCATTATCACTATCACTATCATGAGCATATTCCATTTCACTTTCATCATCACTCTCATCATATAATACCTTAGTTTCTTTGGCCATGAAGCATGAAGAGGATGAATCAAATAGTGATGGCTTCTTGTTGATAGCAATGGAAGCAAAAACCTTGTTGGATGATGATTCTTCTTCTTCATCATCATCACTTTCCCAAGTGACCACATAGGCTCCATTCTTGCCCTTCTTGAAAGTCATCTTGGCTTCTCTCTTTTTCTTCTCAAACTTGCCCCTCTTGTTGTTCTTTTTCTTGTCATAGGGACATTTGGCTTGAAGATGTTTGGTGCTATCACAATTGAAGCACTTTCTTTGTTGCTCATTGCTCTTGAAATGTTCATTTCTCTTTTTGAAGCCTCTTCTCTTAATGAACATGTGACCCATTTTCTTGACTACAAGAGCAAGTGCCTCATCATCAATTTCAAAATCTTCATCTTCTTCATTATCGTCTTCTTCTTGAATTGAAGCTTTGCCCTTAGAGAAGGTGGCCTTGAATGCCACGGTCTTCTTCTTCTTTTCTTCCTCCTTCTCCTTCTCATCAACATCTTGATCATACTTGTCAAAGGTCAATACCTCTCCAAGCAAATCATTGGGCTTCATTGCATCAAGCCCATCTCTTTGTAGCATCATGATCAATATTTTGAATCTTATTGGTAAGCTCCACAAGAACTTGTGGCAAAAATCTTGGTCTTGTGTCTTATGCCCTAAGCTCTTGAGATCATTCACAATAACTTGTAATCTATGAAACATCTCTAAGATTGTTTCTTCTTCTTTTATTTTGAAGTTCTCAAACTCACTCTTGAGCCCATATAGCTTGGCACTCTTCACAACCTTAGTGCCCTCATATGTTTCACTCAACCTTGTCCATACTTCATTTGCCAATTCTAAATCCTTGATGTCCTCAAATACTTTTGTGTCAATACCATTGTACAATGTATTGAGAGCCATTCTATTGCATGTTTTATTTGCTCTATCTTCATCGGTGAGATGATCGGGATCAATGATAGCAAAATCATTCTCGGTGACTTGCAAAACTCTCTCATGAATAGAACCAAGGTACATTGTCATTTTTCTCTTCCAATGAGCAAAAGAACTAACACCATCAAAGAACGGTGGCTTGCCCCCAACATGATTGAACACAATTTGAGCCATTTTTCACACCGAGGGATGTTAAGCCTTGATTAAAATGGTGACCACGGCTCCGATACCACTTGTAAGGTCCTAGATGGCTACAAGGGGGGTGAATAGCCTATAAAAATTTCTACAAGAAACACTAAGCAAACTTGTTAGAATAACAAACGGCGCAAAGCGAGTTTTGCTTAGCCTACGGTTGTGATGCAAGCCTCCTATCCACAAGTCTAGTAGATTATGATCTCTAGTTCACACAAGGGTTATGTCACTAATCTTACACTAGAGAGCAAGCTAACAACACTACTAGCAAAGCTACTACTAGAGCTACACAAGATAAACTAGTAAGGAAAAAGCGAGAGATAGGATTGTGAATCTTATACCGACGGTGGAGAGAAGATGTTGCCAATCACCAAGATGATATACAAACAATCAATATTGACAACAACACAATATGAAGACCAATCACCGGGAGACAAGTGACACAATATTTTTGTTCGCCCGGTGTTCACTTGTGCACCGACAAGCTACGTCACCGGTTGTGTCGACCAACACTTAGATGGTTTCTCGGTGTGACCCTCAAGTCACTTGCCCCTCAAGGCACGCCCCGCAAGGCACCACAAGACACCACTCTCAAGTGAGGTAACTCAATGACACGCGCAATCCACTAGAGTTGCTTTTGGCGCTCCGCCGAGGAAAGCACAAGAACCTCTTACAATCAACCGGAGGTGGCCAAGAACAATCTCCTTCTCTTGCCAACGCCTCCAACAATCTCCAAGCCGGCTAGGAGCGGTACTCTCCAAGAGTAACAAGAAATCCACCGGCTAAACCACCCACAAGTGCCACTAGATGCCCTCAAGCTATGCAATGCACTTTGGGATCACTCAATCTCACTTTTGATTTGCAATCAAGCAAGAGAGGAGTGGGAGGAGAAGCTCTAGCTCAAAGGATGCACAAGTATGTTAGAAATCACAAGTAACCTCCCCAAGGGCCGGCCAACAAGTATTTATAAGCATCCCATCCGAATAGAGCCGTTATACCCCTTCACTGGGTCTTTTTCGAGATGACCGAACGCGCCGGTCATAACTGACCAGACGCGCTCAACCGCGTCCGATCCTCCAACGGTCACTGACCCCAACGGTCAAACCAATGACCGGACGCGCCCTAGGCAACGACCGGACACGCCTGTCAAATGACCGGACGCACCCGTCAAATGATCGGACGCGCCGATCGCGTTGTTCCACGCGCCCGTGAAGCAATGACCGGACGCGCCCCTTGCAACGACCGAACGCGATAGTGCCCACGTCCGGTTTGAGTCCAGTAAGCTCCCTCAACGATCGGATGTGTCCGATCATGTGTGACCGGACGCGCCTCGCGTCTGATCATCCTTGCATTCTGCAGTTCTCTCTGGGCGACTGACCGGACGCGCTGGTTGCAAACCCTAGCACCCGCGCGCCTGACTGCTGCGCTGAACTGACCAGACGCGTCCGGTCATACCATGACCGCGTCTGGTGCAGCGTCCGGTCACCTCTGTGACCTCCGTTCGCCTCCGTTTCTTTTCCGGCTTTCGGCGTAGTGGAAAATAGGCTTTTCAACTCCTCGAAAACGCCTAAATTCCGCGCTCGCAAGCTCAGTGGGAGGGAGAGAGGAACCCAAACCCTCTCTACCGCTCAAACTCCAATGCCTTCGCAAATGTGCCAACACCAACAAGTGATCACCACCTTGTGCACATGTGTTAGCATTTTCATAATCATTTTCGAAGGTTTACCAGTTAGGTCACTAGGCCCTACATGCAATGCACTTCATGAATTCACCTAGTGGCACCCGTGCATCGAATAACCGATAAGACTTCCCCTCTTAATAGTTCGGCTATCGATCCTAAACCACTCACACCCTCTATGGTGTCTTGAGTGCAAAACAAAATGGCCCTATGGTTATACCTTTGCCTTGAGCTCATTTTGTTTTTTCAAAAGATATGATCCACTTCATATCATCACATGACCATCTCGATCCATCGACCTTGACTTCACTTGCTCTTCACCGTTGCATCAGTCCGTCGGCGCCAAGTCTTGCTCAAGCTTCACCATCGCATGGTCCTTCGCTTCGAAGCCTCGACTTGCCCTTCACCTACACAACCAGTCCATCGAGCCAAGCATCATCTTGTCTTCATCATCTTGGTCACATGAGTCAATGTCATGTCTCATATTCAATGACCACCTTTATCTAAATCATCCACTTAGATACAAAGGTTAGTCCTAGGTTTCATCAATTAGCCAAAACCAAACTAGGGACTTTCACCGGCCTCTGGGTCCCTCGGTCCAAGCCTCATGTCTGTCCTTCACCCCTCCGGTCCATCGGCACGGCACGTCCTCCTTGACCTTCACCTCGCCGTCGGCTACCGCCTCCGTGCTCCACACCTGCACAACACAAGCCAAGAGATATGTCGCATACAAGGCTTTCGCCAAGGTAGGATTAGTCACCACTCAACCTACTTCGTGGATCACATTGACAATCACTCATCACAAAACGAACACATAAGGGTACTTGTCAACCTTGTGTTCGCAATGAGCTATGTACAGTATAATAAAAATGAATTAAAATGTGTAACATGATCATTGGTAAATCTTTTAACCTCACATACCCAAACAAATTAGAGTTAGACACTACTATAGAAAATTTTTTGGAGGTAGGCAAAATAGGTTAACCAAGCCAGGCATCAAAACTGCACCGGTCCAAAGGTCACGATAAATCTATCTTTCCCGAGGCGGTTCAAGTGTCCGCCTTGGTAAATCAATAATAAAAGAAAAAGCCCGCAGTTGAAAGCTCTATGTTTGGTGTTGGTAATTAGTGACAATGCCTACGTGATCAAGGCAAAGGTATATGCTTAAGGGTTATGTTTTAGTAACCAAGACACCTAGTGGGTGTGGTTACATTATAGGATAGATAGTCGTACTATAAAGAGGGGAATGACACGGCTATTGAACTCCTAAGTGCCTCTACGTGTGCATTTCATAATCATATGCATTTGGATAGAACTAATAACGCCTCGAAAAATGATTGTGAAAATGCTAACACACTCGCACATGACGTGATCACTTGGTGGTGTTAGCACATTTGCGATGGCGGAAAAGAAACAGAGGCGAACGGAGGTCACAGAGGTGACCGGACGCGTTCGGTCAGTGCTTAGGGTTTGCGCGCGTGTTGGTCTTCTGATCGGACGCGGTGGCGCGACCGGTCACGGTCGACCGAACACGTCCAGTCGTTTAGGGTGCTTACTGGACTCTAACTGGACGCTGGCACTGTGGCATTCGGTTCGTCTAACAGCGCGTCCGGTCGTTGACTCTCTAGAGAGCTGCTTAGGCTTGACCAGCACGTCCGGTCCGTTACGGGACTAGCACGTCCGGTCCGCGTGACCAACGCGTCCGATCAGCGCGACTACAGCTGTTTCAAGTTCCTAACGGCTATATTTGAAGGGGTACGTCTATAAATACTCGTTGGCCGGCTCAAAGCTCCTACTCTAGCATTCTTTGACATACTTGTGAGCACTTTGAGCTAAGCAACTCCCCTCCCACTCATCTCTCTTGCTTCTTTACATATTCAAAGTGAGATTGAATGATCCAAGTGCATTTGCATTGTGAGATTGCATCTAGTTGACACTTGGTGATTGATTTGCTGCGAGATTCTTGTTTCTCTTGGTGGTTGCCGCCACCTAGATGGCTTGGAGCATCTTGGAGGCGTTGGCAAGAGTTGGTGATTGTTCTTGGCCACCTCCGGTGATTGTGAGGGGTTTGTGCCTACCTCGGCGAAGCGCCAAAGGCAACATTAGTGGATTGCTCGTGTCATTTGCAACCTTTTGCCATTTGATAGGTTCTTGTGGCGCCTTTTGAGAGGCTCGGTGTATGACCGATTAGCCATCGAACCACGTGGTGAAGAGGGACACAACGGGGACTAGCGTGCCGGCAAGCATGTGAACCTCGGGATAAACCTTATGTCATCACTTTCATATTGTGATTGATTGATCCTGGTGTTTGGTTGTCTTGGTATTTATCGTTGATCATATTGGTTGGCTCAATACTTTGCCCCTCGGTGAAACTCTCCTAACTTAACTCTGCATTACCTTCTTAGTTACCTTTGCTAGCTAGTTAGCTTTGCTAGAGTAGCTCGTTTGTGTAGCTTGCTAGTTGTAGTTATAGTCTCCTTCTCGGTTTGACTTGTGCGGTTGAGTGCAAATATACTAGAATTGTGAATTGGATAGGTGGCTTGCAAACACCCCGTAGGCTAAGCAAAACTCGCATCTCGCTATTTGTTATATTGATAAACTTGTTTAGCTTGTCTTTGTAGAATTTTTTAAAAGGCTATTCACCCCCCTCTAGCTATCAAGACCTTTCAGCAGCCAACCCTAACTGGACCTAGATCTAGGCATCACACTGTTGCCGCCCCCGTCGGAAGAGCAAGCTCCACCTTACGCGCTGCTGCAGCCAGGGTTGCTCGATCCACCACCGAGGTAGCTCAATCCGCCGCGTGTGTGAATGCCGTCGCCGGATATGGCCACCACACCTTCGCCAAATAGGGGCCGCTACACCTCCGCCTCGCACCACCACACCTTTGTCGGATCTAGCCACCGCACCGCCGCCTCGCCCCATGGTGGCAAATCTGGCCACCACGGTCGTGAATCCGGCCACCAGTGGCAGATCCGGCCATCACAGTCGCTGATCCGGCCATCAGCGGCGGATCTGGCCACCATAGTCGTCGGAGGAGAAGCCATGGAAGGAGCACGCACCGGCGCCAGGGAAGGAGTGCGCGTCGACTGTCAGAGGAGGAGTCGGGGAAGGAGCTTGTGCTGGCAGTCGGGGGAGAAGCGTGCGCTGGCCGTCGGGAAAGGAGCTGGGAGATGATCTCATCACCGGCCTACGAGCGTCGGCCAGGGCCACGCATCCCGCCACCGCGAGGCGCACTGCCCCCGCGCCGGGCTAGGGAGAGAGCTGAGAGAGGGAGGGAGGGAGGGAGGGAGTCCGAGAGGGAGGAGAGGAGAACAAGCACCGCACCAGGGAGAAGTAGGGTTGCCGCGCCAGGAAGACAGAGGATCGCCGCACCAAGGAGAGAGAGTGTGCATTTGAGAAACCCTAAGTCCTTTATTTATATGAGCCCGGTAGAAGCCTGATTTGGGCCTTGGCCTAGATAAATGGAAGAGGCCCGCCTCCAAAAATAACCTCATTTTTTGAGGTGGACTTCTTAGAAGGCCTGCCTCCGTAAATCAACTTATGGAGGCGGTTGTTTTCCAACCGCCTCGGTAAATAAAATAACCACCTTCGTAAATCTATTTTGCGAGGCGGTCATTTTTTGATGCCTCGGTAAATAAAATGACCGCCTCCGTTAATCGTCAGGCATTTTACGAGGTGGTTGGATTTCCTAACCACCTCGGTTAATAAAAGGGCACCGTCTCGTAAAATCATTTGTGTAGCAGTGAGAGCAGTAGACGTCCAATGATAGCACGGATTCCTAGGCAAATACGACATGATTACTAAATAAATCTCCAAGCTGGATTGGAGCAGCAATATACGTTTGTCCATTCAGAGGGGCAACGTAAGTGTTTGTCTTCCAAAACACTTTTGATCGGACTTTGAAACACTGTTTGGTTGGACCGGGTATGTGTGGATTAAAAAGCAGTCTTCTTTTTTATATCGCGTCTATGTACTCCCTCCGTATCGGATTTAGAAGTCGTTTTGGACAAGGTTTGGGTTAAACATTAGGAATACAAATCATCAATAACTTTTAAGTTGTTGAGTTTGCAAATGTAAAAATTATCTGAATAGATTTGTCTTGAAAAATACATTCATAAAAGTATACATATATCACTTTTTTATAAATATTTTTTATAAAAACAAAAAGTCAAAGTTGTGTTTTGGAGACCGTGTCGCTGTTCTAAACGACTTCTAAATCCGAGGAGGTATGTATCCAATACTTGTTTTTTAGGAAAATGGAAGATACTTCCTGCTTCTACGTCTCCGCCCACACAGCGTTTATATTATTACATAGTTTTAGTGATATTGTTGATAAGTCAGGGAAATGAGAAATTCAAAAAATATGCACGACAGAGTCCACTATTATATTTCCATCCATGGAAAGTGAATAGCCCCGTAGTGGTCTCTAATTTTATGCTTGCTAACTCGAGAGACTCCTTTGTTTCATCGTCAAGCAGCAGCAGTGCCTAAAACCGTAGCAGTATGTTGCCCTGAAAATAAGGTGTATATTTGCAATTTTAAAAAATTAGATCATTGTGACATCTATAAATTGCCCAACATAAAGCAGTTATCCCAACCAAAATTTTAAAAACGGGATCTATGAAGTATGGCAAGGTCATAGCAAGACCATTGCTAGTGAATTGCTATTTGCCAACTTCGTGTTGGGGTCACGTAGATTTACACACTCCTGATTTGAGATTAACTGCATATCCCCTATATACATTTAGTACGTGGGAATCCATAAAGATTTCCTATTTGCATAAGATTGGGTTACGTTGTATACGTACCAATTTTACCACTGCAGCGTAAATTGATGAGCACACACAGGAAAATGGGGATCTATGTGACATTTCAATCTCCGTCTATTGTTAAGTATTTATGACCTCTTATGGAGGATCTATTTGTGGCCTCATACGCTGGTTGTAGTTTGATAATAAGCATTTCTAGGCATAAGGGGAAGATTTGATGTACCATAATGCTAGGAAATTATTTAGAATGTATAAGGCATTTCAATTTCAGGATCACGTACTAAACGTTGAGTTCAAAGAATTGTTGATTTGCATAATACTGCAAATAAACTGCCAAATACATTTACTGATTATTAAGGTGTCTTTTAAATTTATTAATCCATTGCAAGTATGTGCCAGAAAGAGTGGTGGTACAAAGTAAAACCACTCAACTCCCAATAATAAATAAGAAGAGGAGAAGTACGGCCATAAAGTAGGATTATTCATACTAGCAATAGAAGGTTTTCCTTCTAAGATATTAAATGCATGTCAACCTATGGTTGGCGACACGTTGTGGGTAAATATTGGTTATTACCTAGTGGATGGATGTCATCCACAAACCTAGCCCAGAGGTGCACCTAAATATTGATGTTGGGATATCGGAAAGCCCTGACTCTCGTTTCAGGAAGTCACAATGATTCATTCAGGGTACTTTGAGTTTGATAACCAGAGAAATATATCATAGAAAGGCTACATGTGTCGACACGTACTTCTCTGAATAAACTGTATACAACATTTCAAGTCATCTAGTCATTAAGACCATGGCTGAGTGCTTTGCTCACTCTTACTAGAACTTGTTGAGTGATGTAATACATGCAGAGATAGTCTTGCTCACCAGAAAAGAGGTGTTTTGGGCTATGATGCCAACACCTCATGGTACCTTTACTGTGGGTACAAAAGTGTTTTCGTCCTAGAATGGATTGAAAACAATGTGGTGGTGAGATCAAAGCAAGACTAGTAGCACAAGGGGTTACGCAAAGCACAGACATTGATTTTCAATGCAAATTATTCTTCATAGTAAGTTATAATTTTTTGATACTATCTTTTGATTGGCAGTACAAAAGCATATGTCATTGCAGTTGATAGTTGATAGATGTAGTGATTGCATGTATTTATATAATCACTTGATTTGGTGTATTTGTGAAACTTCCGGGAAGGAGTTCACATACCCAACTCTCATATATAAAATCGTAACATATATTGTGTATTGCTTAAGTTAATATATGGCTTAAAGCAATTAAGTCAAATTTGGTACAATTGACTTTGACTTTGTGTGTATTCCCTAAAAGTGAAGGAATACAAGATGGTGTTTATTTTGGAATCCTTGATTGGATTTCATAGTGTTATATGATAGTCAATAATCTTGACATCATTGATGATGAACACATGTTAATAACACGTAGTAATTTAAAGACGGAGTTTGAGATGGAAGATACGGACTAAACCAAAATTTCATTTTGTGTTTATGATCCAAGCATCTTCTCCCAGGATTTTGTACAAAAACTATCTATATCCTATGTTTGAGTGATTCAATATGAAGTATCCTATGTTGCTCTACCTCATGATAGAGGAAGATTATTTTATGCCATAGTGACTGAGATAAGATATTGGGACATGTGATCCATTGTCTCTGTGCTATTTATGCGCTAATAAATCTAGGAAAATATTCTTGACCGGATATTATTTTGCAATGATTTGCTATCTAATAGCAACGCTACTCCTACCAAATGTTGGTGGATTGTAGTTAAGAATATCTTTTGATATCTTAATAGCACAAGTGATCTTGGTATTCATTTGGAAGAACCCATGATCCAGTTGGATATAATGATTCTGGTTATCTATTAGATCCCCAAATTCCAGATCATTAAAAAGGCTTAATGTACATGTGGAGAGACCATTTTGTGGAAGTCTTTATATAGACACTAATGGTCACTTCCACCAATCATTCTGATATTGTATTTTATAAGGCTTCACATGAATGTGTATAGCTTGACAGAATGATATATCACATACTGAAGTTATGTGGTGTTGATTATATGAATAAATGGTCATTATCTATAAAGGTAATGCAACTTGTGTTGTGTAGATGGAGACAAGTTATACTTAATGCAATATTTTGCACTAAGATGGTTATATTTCATAGGTAATATGGGCGTATGAACATTTGCAAGCGAAGTCTTATGGTAATCTTGCAGAGATATCCACGGAATCTACCATACTCCATATTTCTTATGTATTGAGTGCATTGGTATGAATTTACTTTGAGGTTTGTTAGTTTCAAGGGGAGAGTCTCTCTAATTAATAACATGTTGCAAACATCATATTGCACTCTTTTCTTTGTATGAGTTTTTCCTTTTGGGTTTCTCATATAAAGTTTTAATGAGGCAATATTAACACAAGGTCATCTCATATCTTCCATTTTTCCTGCAGGGATTTTTGGTGGATGATATTGGGACACAAATGCATTGTACTCTTTTCTTTATGTGAGTTTTTCATTTATGGTTTCTTATATAAAGTTTTTGATGAGGCAATGTTCAACACAAAGGTATATGCTATATCATCTATTTTTCGTCACCGGGGTTTTTGGAAGATGATATTTGAAGCATATTGACCATATGGTCAAGGTATTTTTAGACTAAGGCTTTGGGTTTATCTTAAAGGGTCTAATAACATTGGTGATTGTATATCATGATATTTCTCCTTATTTTTCTCACTGAGTTTTAAGGAGTTTTGCCTGGTATACCGGTATTACTTTGATTTTCCCTATAGGGTTTTCCAAAGATTCCTAATGATGCATAATAGATGAACAGTGCAGACTACAAGGTGATCAAGAGGGAGTATTGAGAATTATTATTTAGTGATCAATTAGGGATTAATCCGAGGGGTGTCTTTTCACCCCCTCTCTGTTCATTTGGATACAACAGAGATCATTAGCATCACTCGCTTGTCTCTGGCTCTCTAGTTTCTAGCAATCTGGATGGCATATTAGGTTACTACAGTTTAGAAGACCTTCTAGCAGCCAGCACCATTACACAAGCATTCTCTGAAAATAAACAATACATATTCTCATCAAGTATTGCTTGGTGCCATATAGGAAGTGAGTTCATGCAGTAAAAAATTTGCATATCCAAATGTGAATAGAACTACATTTCATTCAGAAACATCTTCCAGAAAGGAAAATCTAACTGATGGAGAATACTCACATAAAGCTACATGTAACAGCACAAGACATACAAAGATGACTACTAGAGAAGATTCCACGTGAGAAGCCTAAAGTGACATGCCCATTATGTAACTACGTCTCAATGTTCAATTAACTATCTAGGCACCTCATAAACAGTTGAACTATCTGTGCTCAGTGAACTCAATGCCTCAATGATCAGTTTATCTATTTTTTGGACCAAAGGCTTATAGCTGAGCTTATATTGAAAGCTTAAGGATAGTTCAATTGCTTTCTTAATGACATCAGCTTTCATCCTGAGTATTCAATATATCTGACAAAAAAATTATGACTACCTAAAAATTTAATAAATCATTCTGCTGAAAATCTAGTAAATCATCTATCCTTTATTGTGGGAGTCAGAGAGGGAGACAATGCTGGGGAGATCAACACACTGCTAGAGTTGTGGGGCTTGTCTTGACTATGAGGTTCTGATTTTTTTTCCTCACATGCAGGAGAAATATTAGTGCATCCAATTAGCGTGCAGATGCATAAAGTTTGCTTCCAGTAGGTCGATTTATGAATTTGTGATGAGCGAATGGATTTATGTATAAGATAGATGACAAAAGCTCTTTTTTAATAGTAGGCGAACCCAAATTGCTAAACCCAAAGTGATGAATACCAAAACATTTGCATCTCCAAAGAAAAGCAAGTTGCAGATCTGAACAGGTATTCACCTCACAAATAAAAATCATCAATGCATATACTCACATTGGCTTTGTCGCAGGTTAGTTAAATATAAGCAAAGCCTTCTTAAACAGATTGTACTCCCAAAAGCGAAGCTTACAGAGAAAAACATGCCCAAAAGAACAAAGATGCAAGCATTAATGTGCTGAATGACATGTCAATGTTGCCCAATGTTACAAATGCTCCAAGCAAGCCACCAGTTGCAGATAATTTGTTGCCACCTGAATTATGAATTCACAACTTCGAATTTGTTGTGTTTCTTTTCAATCCTCTAATTAGCTAATCAACATTCAGATAGACGAAGTTAGTGGACTGCCAATAGCGGCTTTGCTTCTATGTAGACTGTCTCTCTCACACAGGCGAAGGTTAGAAATTGTTTCAGGAACATATCAAAGATTGTATGTGTTTGGGCTTAAGGTTAGAAACTGTTTCAGAACCAAACATCAGAAAGGTCGCATAGTCAATTCGTTTATTATTGCTGTTAGTTATCGCAACATTAGCTCACACATTTCATCAAGCGCCTGAGGGCAAACAAGAAAAATGGAAAACCACACTGCATCAGGTCCTCGGGGAGCTTACCAGAGGCGGGCGCCAATGCGTCGTCGCTCCTCGCGTCCGCAGCGTCGGCAGGGCGAAACGAGACGGCGTGGAGCGGGCGAGGAGGCGGCGGCGCGTCCTCACTCCTCGCGTCCGTGGCGTCGGCAGCAAACGCAAAGGCCAAGAAGCAAGCGAGGAGGAGGAGGAGGAGATGCAGGCTACGATGCGTCGTCATCGTCATTGCTCCTCGCGTCCGTAGCGTTGGTGGAGAGAAACGGAACGACGTGGAGCAGGCGAGGCAGTGGCGGCGCGTCCTCGCTCCTCGAGTTCGTGGCAGCGGCGGCGAACGCAAGGGCGGGGGAGCAGGCTAGGAGGAGGAGAGGCGGACGACGGCGTGTCCTCGCTCCTCGCTTTCACGGCGGCGGCAAGGGCAAGGGGGCTGGCAAGGAGGAGACGGAGAGGCGCCTGTGCGTCCTCGGCTTTGGGCCGGATGGGAATGGAAGCGGACTTGTGTTGGAGGCACGCTTGGATTTTGAAAGCATGGAGCAGGAGGCACGCCCTGGTCTTCGAAATTACCGAGCGGGGGAGGCAGCCCGAAGTCAGGGTGGACGATTCCTGTTTCACCTTAATCGAGTGCGGGAACAAATCCAGCCAGGAACGCTGCTCTATTTTGTATAGCCAAGCATCATCGGGAACAGTTCCGCCCAGGAATGACACTAACCGAACGGGCCCTAATAGGAGTAGAGTCAGATTAGAGCTCGTGTTGTGGTAAGTTTGTAACCCGTTCATATCTTTACTCTTCTCTCTCTCCAACTATGTAAATCTGACGTGGCAACTGTCAACCCATATCTCCTGCTTATATCGCTTATTATATTTTCTCATAAACAAGAAAAATAACGCTGAGAGAACAAGGTGAGAGATTAGTGTTGCATAGGAGAAAAAGTGCAACCCACATTATAAAACACGAAGGCTTCATGCATATATATGCATAAGAGCATCTCCAAGAATTCCCTAAACATCCTCCTAATCCTTGGTTTCTAGAAAAATGAAGAAAAACCTCTCTCCAACAACTTCTAATATCTACTCCTAATATTTTAGGACTTGGGAAATTCCCCCTGCTTTCGCGTAACTTTGCGAGCTCGCGTAGTCGCGCGGATCGGTGTTTCCCGCCCGGCCTCCTCTTCGCGCGCCTACTTTTGCCGCCAATCTCAGTTTCATTCATCGTGGGACAGACGAAGGAAGCCGCTCCTCTATCGCTCGGCGTCCAGGAAGACGATCCACGCCGCCACGGACGTAGGGCTTGCTGCGAGGTACGTACTCCTCCATCGCTCCTCCGTGTGCATGCTGCGGCGCCGCGGCCACCGTACCGCTAGGTATATCTTGACCGCCGCTGGCGTGGTAGTGCCCTTTTGGATCGATCTGCTATGTGCCTGGATCAATACGTTTTGCCGCTGTCGCTGGGTTTTCTTGTGTCACTGGATCATAAGCCGTCCGTACTCCGTATGTACTCGCCGTGCTAGTTCATGTTGGTATTCCGCTGTGTGCCAGGCCATGGCGGCCTGCTGTGGGATCAATATTTGATTTTTTAGAAGATAAATATTAGGAATTATTGGAGAACACCTTCTTTTTTTCATCCAAAACCTTTTTAGGAGTTAAGAAACATGGACTTTTTAAGAGAAAATTTTGAGAAACTGTTGGAGATGCTCTAACAACACTACACTTTAGTACATGTAGGACCCACCTTAAAGTCACGGAGACTTTGTACACTTTTTTCAAGTACTCACACTGTTCAAAAAAATATAATTATAAAATTTGTGTCAGTCAAACAAGCAAATTTATGTTTCCAAATATATTTTACTATAAAAACACGTTCTGTAATTAATTTAATGGTACTTATTTTGTATTATAAATGTTAGACTTTTCTATAACTTTAGTCAAAATTTAAATCGTCTGACTCCTTAAAAACGATGATGGTCGTTTTTAGGATGGAGGGACAAAAGCGTTTTTTTTACCGACCAGTGAAAGTGTTATGGCTGGGTTGTCATACGTGTGTCTTTATTTAATATAATACTAAAAAATTAGAAACAGAGCAAGAGGAGTACTCACACTATGCACAAAGGAATATAATTATAAGATTCGTGCCAATCAAACAAGCTCAAATTTAACCAAATTTATAATAAATAGTATTAACATTTATGTACATTCTGTAATTAATTTAATGGTTTTCATTTTGGATTATAAATGCTGCACTATTTTTATGACTTTAGTCAAAATTCAAATTATCTGACTCCTTATAAACAAGAGTTCGATTTTTAGGACGGAGGGAGTATTGTGTGTACAGTTTTGTTGATCAACAAAAATCTTCTAAATGAATTGTTTTATAGTAGTAAAGTTTTTAGTAGACTATACTGAAGATGATTTTAGAATATTTTAATCAAAACTTCATAATTGTGATGGATAATGTTTATCAGATAATGTGGTAAGTAGGACGGCATCCAGAATTCAAAGCCTACAAAGCATGTTGTCAAAAAAAAACCCTATGGGCTTGTTTGGAAGGCAAGTATTCAGTCTAAAACCCTTGTAATTTACAGCTCCTAATATTTTTTCAACCTAATCCGGAAATCGCTGTTTGGATGGTCAGTTAGCCTAATTATATTACACCTGTCTTGGGGCAAAACCGTCGGATAAAAATAATCTTTTCATCACCAGGTCTGGAATAAAATACGATAAGTATCGTGGACTCTTCCCTCCGGCTCGCTTCGTCTGCGCGTCGAGAGAAGCCGGCGGCGGCGGCGGCATGGAGAATGTTTGCAGCAGCGAAGTGTCTTCCTCCCGGCCCGGCGCCGGTGGCGTCGCGGCCTTGGCCTCCTCGCCCACCCATCCTAGCTCCCATCTGGGGACCCGGAGCATTGTCGCTGTTGGATTATAAGTATATTAGGCATATGAGGCTAGGCCCATGAGGTCCATGTATGGCTACCTATATAGCTACTCTTCTAGGGTTAGCCCAAATCAATTGAGACACATCTTCTAGCATGGTATCAGCAGCCTAGGTTTTCCTCTTCCTTCCCTCCCTAGCCGCCGCCCCCTGGCTGGCGCCGCCGCCGCCATCTCCATGGCTGGCCGGCCTCCTCCTCCCCCTCCTTCCTACTTTCATACCTTCCCACCTCTACCTTCCTCTTCCTGGGCGTAGATCGCCGCTCCACCCTCTGCTGCCGCCGCCCCTACTGCTCCAGCCGCCTGCCCGCCCCCTGCAGCCGCCGGCCATGCTGCCGCCGCCCCTGCCGCCCTGGGCGCGGCTGCTCCCGCCGCTGGACGCGCAGCCGACCAGGGTGCTGCTGGCGCCGCTCCCACCGCCGCCCTCATTACCGACGCCGCTGCCGCCCTTGCTCCTGCGGGTGCAGGAGCCGCTGCCGCGGGTGCAGCAGCCGCGGGCGCGGGCGCAGCCGCAGCAGCCGCAGGCCCGGGCGCTGCTGCTGCCGAGCCGCCCGCCGATGCCGCTCACCTCCCTACGGCTCACCTTCCCGGCGCGGGTCTGGACGCTGCCGGCCTTCTCCCAGGCACCCTAGATGCCGGTGGCCTCTTCCCAGGCGCTGTCCTCTCGGTGGCGGCGGCCACTGATGGCGTTCACGCCTTCCATACCCTACCTCAGCCGCCGCTGACCATCCCCTACCCCGGTCGTGCTGCTCCTACTCTCGCTGCTGCACTCGTCGCCGCTCGTGCTGCAGCTGCTGAGGGCCAGGCTCGTGTCCGCGCGACGGCCCTTGCCTAGGAGCGTGAGCGGGATGCGGCCGATGCCCTGGCCCGTCAGATCGCTGACGTGGAGCAGCGCCTCGTTCCTCCCGCCTACCACGACCTCAGGACTACCTCCTCCGGCTCGACGGGCCACCGCGCGTCCACCACAACGGTCATCTGGCACGATCCGTCCGATCCGCTCGTGACGCAGCTCTACTACCAGGCCGGGGGTGTTCAGAACATCCGCCTGCTTGTCCCGGTGGTTCTCGAGCCTGAGTCGCCTTCCTACTCCCGTTGGTGGGACCTAATCCTCCTCACCCTCCGCCGCTACGCCCTTGACGACCATGTCCTCGTCGATGCCTCGGTCGCGGCCCAGACCCCCTCGTGGCTGCGCCTTGACAGCATCGTCCTCTCGTGGATCATCGGGACGATCTCCGTTGACCTCCACGACCTCGTCCGCAACACGGTGGATGCTCGACAGGCCTGGCTGGCGCTCGAGGGCCAGTTTCTCGGCAATGCCGAGGCCAGGGCTCTGCGGCTCGATGCGAGCTTCCGGACCTTCGTCTAGGGTGACCTCACTATTGACGAGTTCTGCCGGAAGATGAAGACCATGGCAAACTCCCTCGATGACCTAGGCTGGCCCGTGGAGGACCGCATCCTGGTCCTCAATGTCCTCCGCGGGCTCAGTGACCGCTACGCCCACCTCAGGACATGGATCACCCGCCAGCGCCCCTTCCCCACCTTCCTCTAGGTCCGTGACGATCTTGTCATGGAGGAGCTGACTCAGGGCCTCTAGCCTGGGTCAGCTACCGCACCGGGGTCCTCGACGGCCCTCGCGGCCACTCTACTGCGTCCGTTCGCTTCCCCGCGTCCGTCCGCTACACCACCGTCGTCCCTTCTTGGTCCTCCTCCCTCTGGGCCGAGCGGGGGTGGGAGGGCCGTGGCGGTCGCCGTCGCCGCGGAACTGGACGTGGGGGGGGCCATGGCTGGGGCAACCATGCGCCGACGGCACCACAGGAGACACCATGGCCTTCGTTCCACAACCCGTGGTCAGGGCGCATCTCTATGTGGCCCTACCACGCTCCCGGTGGCGAGCCTCATCCACCGGTGGCCATGCTCACTGGCGCTCCACCTCCCGACGTCTCCCCTACGTCACCGTGGGCTGCACCTGTCGGCACCCCTCCTAGGGTTGCGGGATGGGACCAGGCGGCCTTGGCTCGCTCGTTCAGCACCATAGGCCTGACACCTCCTGTCGGACCGGAGTGGATCTCCGACTCGGGTGCCACTTATCACACCACCCCTGACCCTGGTATACTTTTGTCTGTCCACTCTCCCTCTTCTTCTCTTCCTTCGTCCATTATGGTCGCAAATGGTTCGTGTCTTCCTGTCACGTCTGTGGGTACCGCCGGTGCTCATGGCTCCTTTCGTCTTCCTGATGTTCTTGTTGCTCCTTCTATGGTTCACAACCTTCTTTCTATTCGTCGTTTTACAGCTGACAATTCTTGTTCTGCGGAGTTTGACTCTTCTGGTCTTACTGTAAAGGATTTGGCTTCCCGGCGTCCTCTGCTCCGATGTGACAGCACCGGGCCTCTTTACACTCTTCGCTTCCTGGCGGCTACTTCTTCTACTTCGCCGTCTGTTTTATCAGCTGCTTTCACCGCCTCTACTTCCTCTACCACTTGGCATCGGCGCCTCGGCCATCCTGGACGTGATGCCCTGATACAGCTCAGTCGTAGCTCCGGTCTTCCATGTACTCGAGCTCCTGATGAGCATTTGTGTCATATGTGCCAATTGGGTCGACATGTTTGTCTTCCTTTTCATAGTTCTACTTCACATGCGGCCCGCATTTTTGATCTTGTACATTGCGACCTATGGACATCTCCTGTGATCAGTATTTCTGGTTATAAGTACTGTCTTGTGGTGGTCGATGATTTTTCGCATTATTCGTGGACTTTTCCCCTGCGTGCGAAGTCTGATACTTTCTCCACGCTCCTGCACTTCTTCACTTGGGTGTCCACACAGTTCAGCCTCACCATCAAGGCCGTCCAGTGTGACAATGGTCACGAGTTTGATAACTCCACCTCCCGTGCCTTCTTTCTCTCTCACGGTGTTCAGTTGCGCATGTCTTGCCCATATACCTCTTCCCAAAATGGCAAGGCAGAACGCATGATTCGCACCACCAACGACACCGTGCGCACCCTTCTATTTCAGGCCTCTCTCCCTGCTCACTTCTAAGCTGAGGGCTTGCACACCTCCACCTACCTCCTCAATCGTCTTCCTTCCACTGCATGTCCCGCTCTTACGCCACACCACGCTCTCTTCGGTACCCCTCCTCGGTATGATCACCTTCGCATCTTTGGGTGTGCGTGTTACCCCAACACCGCTGCCACTTCTTCCCACAAGCTTGACCCCCGTTTGACTCTCTGTGTCTTCCTCGGATACTCCCCAGATCACAAGGGGTACCGGTGTTTTGACCTTACCTCCCGACGGGTCCTCATCTCTCGCCATGTGGTGTTCGATGAGTCCGTCTTCCCCTTCTCCAGCCCACCCCACACCACTCCTGCCCTTGATCCCTCCTCCCTTTTTCCCACTGACACGGTGGTCCAGCCACCTTTTCCGTGGTCTCCTGCAGGTACTGCTTCACCGCGCTCCTTGCCGGCCACCTGTCCCGACTCCCCGGATGGTCCGGGCACGTCGTCCTCTGGCGCGGCCCCGACCTCTCCGTCTGGCGCAGCTCCGGGGACCTCGCTCCCCGATACTGCCTCGAGGGGGCCATGCCGGTCACCCGATGCGGCCTCGGCACCTCCTTCGCGGTTCGCTGCGCCGGTACGGGTGTACCAGCACAGGCCGCGGCTGCCGCCACTCACGGTCCCTTCTCCGCCGGGGACACCTACACCACCACCTTAGTCCCCGCGCGGCCCGTGATGCACCGCCGGTCTACCACCCGCCGCTTCTTCACCGACACCCGTGACATGTTCACCCGATGGTGACACGGCACGCGGCTGGCACATTGCCACCCCGGCCCTTGCGGCATCGACCAGCGACGCGCCGATCTCCCTGGTACCCTCTTCCATCCGTGACGCCCTGTTGGATCCTCACTGGCGCCGTGCGATGGAAGAGGAGTACACTGCGCTTCTCGCCAACCAGATGTGGGAGTTGGTGCCTCGGCCACCGGGCTCCAACGTCATCACCGGCAAGTGGATCTGGACCCACAAGCGTCGGGCTGATGGCACTCTCAAGCGCTACAAGGCTCGCTGGGTTCTCCGGGGTTTCACTCAGCGCCCTGGGGTTGACTATGATGAGACCTTCAGCCCGGTGGTCAAGTCGGCCACCGTCCGCACCGTGCTCTCGTTGGCGCTTGCTCGCTCATGGCCCGTCCATCAGCTGGACGTCAAGAATGCTTTTCTGCACGGCCTTCTCACTGAGACGGTGTACTGTAGTCAGCCGGTGGGGTTCATTGATTCCTCCCGTCCTGACATGGTCTGTCGGCTCAACAGGTCTCTCTACGGCCTCAAGCAGGCATCCCGGACGTGGAACCATCGGTTTGCTGCTTTCCTGCTGACTCTGGGGTTTGTGGAGGCCAAGTCTGATACATCTCTGTTTATCTATTACCATGGAGCTGACACTGCGTACTTGATGCTCTATGTTGATGACATTGTCCTCACAGCCTCTAGTGAGCCCTTTCTCCGCCGGATCATTGCCGCTCTTCAGCAGGAGTTTACTATGAAGGACCTGGGTGTGCTCCACCATTTCCTCGGGGTCACTGTTGAGCCTCGTCCTGCCGGGTTACTTCTTCACCAGCGGTAGTATACTCGGGATATCCTGGAGCGGGCTGGGATGACTGACTGCAACCCCTGCTCCACTCCGGTTGATACTCAGGGCAAGCTGTCAGAGGCTGAGGGCCCCCCAGTGTCTGATCCCACTGCATACAGGAGTCTTGCTGGTGCCCTTCAGTACCTCACCTTCACCCGGCCAGACATCACCTATGCAGTTCAGCAGATCTGTCTTCACATGCATGATCCCCGGGAGCCCCACCTCACGACTCTCAAGCGCCTCCTCCGCTACCTTCGGGGCACGATCGACTACGACCTCCTACTTCACCGGTCCTCCTCCGCCGACCTGGTCGTCTACACTGACGCTGACTGGGCGGGGTGCCCAGACACTCGGCGCTCCACCTCCGGCTACGCTGTCTTCTTGGGCGGTAACCTGGTGTCCTGGTCGTCTAAGCGCCAGCCTGTGGTCTCCCGGTCCAGTGCTGAGGCGGAGTACCGCGCTGTCGCTAACGGCGTGGTTGAGGCCTCCTGGCTCCGGCAGCTTCTCGCTGAGCTCCACACTCCGCCCTCCCAGAGCATGCTGATCTACTGTGACAATGTCAGTGCGGTCTACCTCTCCACCAACCCCATCCAACACCAGCGGACGAAGCACGTGGAGATCGACCTACACTTTGTCCGGGATCGGGTCGCCCTCGGCGAGGTCCGGGTCCTTCATGTTCCGACCACCTCCCAGTTCGCGGACATCTTCACCAAAGGCCTCCCGTCCACGACCTTCACTGAGTTTCGCTCCAGCCTCAATATCATCAGTGGCTAGTTGCGTCTGTGGGGGGCTTGTGTGTGTTCTTTCTTCTTTCTTGCCCAGTCTAGAACTCCGCTGCGCCGGTAGTTCAGACTGCGGGGGGGTGTTGGATTATGAGTATATTAGGCCCATGAGGCCCATGTATGGCTACATATATAGCTACCCTTCTAGGGTTAGCCCAAATCAATTGAGACACATCTTCTGGCAGTCGCTCATCCTCCGTCGGCGTGTGATTGAGACCGTCATCCCGGCCGCACCCACCGGCTGCGTAGCCGACCCTGAGGTCTCGGGATCGAACTCTGACATAGGCTATTTGCAGTGGTGGATCTAGAATTTTAACTAAGGGTATGCTATCCAAAAAAAATTATATTCAATTCAGTAAAACTATTTAATAATTCAGTAACAATTGGATTTTTAATTGTAATTCGGTATATATGCACTAAATTACAGGATACTCTATAAGTCTTAAATTCGAAAATTAAGTTGAAAGCATCCACAAATACAATCAGCCTATTCGCTTAAGCTTTGAGTCGCTTATTTTCAACCGGCCAGTAGTGTTTTTCTCTCACATAAATCAGCCAACAGTACTTTCAGCAGCTTATTTTTGGCCCAAACGAATAAGCTAAATATATGAATAATTCAAACATCATACCAGTGATTTAAAAATATAGACATAAAATAGAGTAAGAGATTTACAATCACAGAAAAGATTTGAAGTAGCAGCAGCCGCCTCCGTCACCATGCAATGTCCCCGCTTGTTAGGGCAAATCCCCTATCTCGATCACTGCACCTGTATGAAGGTTAATTTCTGTGAAAAGACGAAGAACGGAAGATGCCCAATAGAATTTTTTTTTTTGAATCTCACCTAAACCAATCCAACACAGTGTGTGGTGACTACCGAGACGATGAGGTTCTGTGCCGGCATGTGGCACTTTCACCGCGTGCCTGCCTCCATCTCTTGTGCGGCCATGCGTCCGCGACGCAGCATGGACGATGAGCCGAAAACCGCTAGATCAGCCTATGGCATCACGAGTTCACGACGGTCAGGCAGCGCGGCGACGTGGCTTGGTCGCGTGGCTGTTTGGACGCAAGATCGAAGGGGCTCGAAAAGGACACGGCGAGACCAGAACATCGCTGTGGCCGCATGGCCTCGTGGGGCGCCTGGGCCTCCCATCACGTGGTCATGGTCTTCCACTTGGGGTGCACGGAACGCGTTGCGTGCGACGGTGCGAGCCAGCGGCCAGCGGGCGAGTGTCCAGGTAATTTTCTTTCCTTTTTTCCTTCAAAAATACGTATATCTACAGTATGAATTCCTTGGATCGCCCTCTATATCCGCCCCTGCCTATTCGTGTGGGCCGTCAATTCCGCAAGACGACCGGCTGAGGTTCAGGCGTTCAGCCAGGCGCCCTTCGTCCGCGACCGCCTGAATCCGCCGGAGCGCAGGCAGAGTACTCCGGGGCGGACTACTTCGGCGCATGCGCCTCGCGAGGCTGCCGCCTGCTGGAGCCTGAGCTCCATGGCGCGCACGTCCTGGCGGGCATGGCGTCGATGGCCCAGGGCGTAGTCCCCGTGGTGGCGGAGGACCTTTTGGCCGGTTCATGAACATGTCCGGGCCACCGTCACCGAGCTTTCACTATCGAGCGGTGACCTGTCTCCTACCCAAACAAATACTTCAGGGAGAAAAAAATTGCAAGCGTATTCTTGTGCACAAGATATTACTCCCTCCGTCTATAAAAACACGTAATTCTCGCTTTTCGAGAAGTCAAACAGTTTAAACTTTGACTAAATTTATATAAAAAATATTAATATTTATAATACAAAATAAGTATTATTAGATTAGTTATAGAATATATTTTTATAATAAATTTATTTGGAGACAAAAATGTTAATACTATTTATTATAAACTTGATTAAACTTGAGTCAGTTTGACTGCCACGCTTTCCATAATTGCAAGCTTTATTAGACGGAGAGAACAGTACATCTGAAAGCTGATTACTTCCTCCGTCCGTAAAAACATGCAACTATAGGTTACGTGCTAGAAAAAATAGTTCACGTTTGACCAAGTTTATAGTAAATAATATTCATATATTATGACTCCAAATCAACTGATTATTAAAATATATTTCATAATTAATCTAATGATATTTATTTAATATCATAAACATTGATATTTTTTTATTTATAATTGGTTAAAGTTAAGATACTAAAACGTGATACTACGCTAGAATCGCATGTTTTTCTGGACTGAGGGAGTCCTAATGAATAAAAAACACATGTGACATCCCCACAAACACTTTTCCTGGCCCGTTAAAAAAAACAATTTTGGGAGCATTCCCGGTCCAGCGCGCGTACCTTCATTTGCCAGGTGTCGCTCCACCATTCCATCTCCATTTGGCTAGTGACGCAGAGGCACAGACCCACACCACACTGCCTCCGCTCTATGACACGGGTGCACGTTGCATCCGCCACGTGCAGGCGAGACCTGGCACCAGTAGTGGAAATTGTCAGCATGGGACCGCTACCTCCAATCTCGAAAACACGGTGAGCAGCTCCGATCCACGAGCAGTTGAGGTGCACTGTTCACTCAGTCTCAAAATAACTAGTTTTTCAAAGTCAGCTTTTTTAATTTAAAAATGTATCAAAAAAATTATATTTATGACGTGTATTATAGAGTAACTATAAAACATATTTTTATAATAAATATATTAGAATTGATAGTACTTGTATAAATGTAGTAAAATTTTAGAAAATGGATTTTTTGAAAAAACAAGAAATATAGCTATTTTAGAACGAAGGGAGTACATGATTGAAAAAGCAAACTTAGTGTGTACATTATATTATTGAAATATTAATATGATATGTATTTTTTTATTTTATGAGTTAACAAAAAATAAAAAAGGAGTCGTAGGAGGTTGATTTTCAGTCTCACTTTACACTTTCATCAAAAAAGAAACGAGAGGGACGTCGTTTCAGGCCTTCGCCAACGCCGCTTTTCTGGTTGGAGACCAAAGTGTCATGGATCAGACAAAAAAAAAAGTAATGGGAGTGGCTTATAGAAGCTACGTAGGTAGAAAAGAGAAGGCGGTCTATTTAAAAAAAAAAGAGGGAGAGGAAACAAAAGTGATGCATGATGAAAGAAAAAAAATTCTTTGCAAACCATAAACAATGATAGTTTTCATTATGTGAATAGTAATCTCAATATTCTCTAGTCTATGTGGATCATTTTATTTATATTAGCTTTGTAGCTCCAAGTGTCATGTAGGATCGGATAAAAAAAATAGGTACTCTATACTTGTCGTAGTGGCTTGCAGAAGCTACGTATGCTTTGAGAGAGGGAAGGTGGTCCATGCTAAAAAAGAAGAGGGAGAAGAAATAAGAGGGTGTTTAGTTCCTGAAATGAAAAATTTCGGAGTGTCACATCGAATGTTTCGTAGGATATCGGAAGGGGTGTTCGGATACTAATAAAAGACTAATTACATGACTCGACTAGAAACCGCGAGACGAATTTATTATGCCTAATTAATCTGTCATTAGCACATGTTGACTGTAGTACAACATTGCCAAATCATGGATTAATTAGGCTCAAAAAATTCGTCTCGCAAATTTATTGTAATATGTGTAATTAGTTATTTTTTCGTCTGTATTTAATACTCTATGCATATGTCCAAATATCCGATGTGACAGAGTGAAAAATTTTAGGGAAAAAACTAAACACCCCTAAAGGTGAGATACGATGAAAACAAAAAGTTTATGTGTAAACCATAACTAATGATAATTTACATTATATGAATAATAGTCTCAACATTTTATAATCTTTATCGACCACTTTATTTATACTATAACTGTAAGTGTTAGGCTGACAGTGCCCTGTATGAGTGTTAGCCTCCGTGGTGGTGCCCTCAGCAGCGACTAGGCTGGCATGCACGATGCCTGGACTCAGCTCACCGGTCATCACTCACCAGTGACCATTGTGTGCTTTCAATTTGCTTTGACCAACCTGCATCCTCCGAGACGTCTGTCCTCTGTGCAATACTGTAGAGAATCCAAACGGAGCATACTTGTTGTGGGGCCCACCTATGTGCCACCTGCACCTCGTAGCGTGGCCTTGCGAGGAAGCTTCGAGGAAAGTGCGCCCGTGACCCGTCCCTTGCGGTGACCGTGACCCGTGAGCGTGCCGCTTGGCCACTACCGGCTCTGCTCAACGAGCACCTCCATGGCCGGCAGGCCGGGGCCATGTTCTTCTTTTGATCACGATGCAAGGAACACGGTTACATTGACATGGATGCGCCACAAGCAGTTAAGCGAGCGCCATCAATTCAACGTTCTTCGGACCGAGGCCTTGTTTAGTTCCTCCGATTCTCCCTAAATTCCACTATGTAAAAAGAAGATTCTCCGTCACATTAGAATATCGGTAAATGCATGAAGTACTCAATGTTGATGAAATCAAAAACTAATTGCACAGCTTTGTTGTACCTTGCGAGACGAACATTTTAAGCTTAGTTAGTCAAAATTTAGATAATTTTTACCAAATACAAAAAATGCTACAAAAATTCTAATACAGTGTTTTTTCTCACCTATTCTGTCAACTAAACGAGGGCCAATGCAAAGGAACACGAACACGGATGGGGAATCCGACCAGACATCCTCTAGCTATGCGCCTAGCTACTTCGCCGGATTGGCCGCCGCCGCCACCTCCGGCAGGTCGGTCTCGAACGCCCTGACGAGGTTCCCCAAGAACTTCCGCGTCACTCCGGTAAGGTTAGCCACCTTCTGCCTGTACGCCCTGAACGCCTCCGCCGCAACAACAACAACGGGCGCGTCCGCCGCCTCCTTGCCCTTGCCCTTGCCGTCGCCGAAGAGGTCCTTCCGCTCGAGCTCGGCGGCGGCGTGGAGGCACTCGAGCCAGCGGTTGGCCTGGTTCTGCAGGTCGTCGAACAGCGCGCGCTTGGCGGCGTCGCGCTCCGGATCCAGGAAGTAACCGTACGCGTGCGCCCATCGCAGCACGCGCCGCCCGTCCGCCACCTGCCGGTACGCCTCCGCCACGAACGCGAGCGCCGTGGCCGGGACGTCCGCCGCCCTCGCCATCCGCTCCAGCTCCCCGCGCTCCAACGCCGCCGTGTCCCGCGCCACGCTCTCCAGCGCCGCCCGGTTCGACGCCCACCGCTCGTAGTGGTACAGGTACCGCTCCAGCGACGCCCTGGCGCGCCGCCGCTTCAACCGCTCCTCCTCGGCGGTGGCGGTGCTCGCCGCCGCCGCGGCCATGTCGTCGTCGTCGAGCGCCGCCGCCGCGGCCATGTCGTCGTCGGCGCCGGAGCGCCGCGGGCGGCTGTCGTTGCAGGCGTAGTGGTTGGCCCCTCCCGCCGGCTGCAGGCAGAGCCAGCAGAAGTGGTGGCCGCAGGGCGGCGAGCAGCGCATGTGGTTGCAGCCCTGGTTCTTCTCGATGGGCCGCCCGCACTTGGGGCACGCCTTGGTGTGCGCCACCACCCAGTTGGCCGTCTCCCCCGAGTCGGAGCTGTTCTTCACCAGCCACGCGCGCACCGTGCCGCACGACACCGGCCGATGCGCCTCCTCGCCGCACGCCCAGCACACCCCGTGCCCGCACTCGCAGAACACGTCCTTGTCCGCCGCCGCGGCGTCGCCGCCGAGGAACTCCAGGGCGCGGGCGCACCCGGCGCCGCCGCACCACCGCACTTTCCCGCCGCTCTCCTCCACGTACGACCGGAGCCAGAACCGCGCGTACCGGTCCCCGTCGTCCGCCGCGCTCCCCGCCGACCCCGCCGCCGCCAGGACCTCGTCCACGAGCTCGCGGACGACGGGCGCGGAGCAGGACGGGTCCGGGCACCGCAGCGACAGGCACCGCGGGCCGTCGCCCACCGCGGCGCGGACGTACCCGCGCCAGCACCCGTCGCAGTAGTAGTGTTCGCACCCCGCCGACGCCGTCCGCCCGGCCGGGTACTCGTCGAAGCAGATGCCGCAGACGACGCGTGGCCCCGCGCCGCGCGCCGCGGGGACGAGCTCCGGGGGCAGGCCGACGGCGCCGCGCACGCGCGCGTCGTCCGTGAACCACTCCTCCTGGACCCGCCCCACGCGCCACTTGAAGTGGCGCAGCAGGACGGCCGCGAATCCCGCCGGGATCGACAGAACCTCGGCGACCCTCGCCGTGTCCGCCTCTTGCCGCGCTCGGATGTCCTCCTCGGTTAGAACGACGTACCTCTGCTCCTCCCTGGCGCACGCCGCCGCCGCCTGGGCGTCGTCGACCTGTGCCTGCTCGGCTCCTTCTTCTTCTTCGCCGTCGTCGTACTCGTAGATGTAATCCTCGCCGGCGCCGTCGTCGTCGCCGCAGTCGACGTCGTACTCGTACATGTAATCCTCCTCGCCGGGGCCGGGGCCGGGGCCGGCGCCGTGAGGCGCTGCCTGAGCATGCCATCCGCAAGCGCCCTCGCTCTCTCCGTCTTCTTGGCGGCGGCCGGAGGTAAGAGTACCATCGCAGATCTTGCGGCGGCGGCTCGTCTCGCCCTTGATGTCGTCGTCATCGTCGTCCGCGAAGCTGCTGGCGTTTTGGGACCGCTTGTTGCAGGTACCGGCGGCGGCGCCGCCGCCGTGGTGGTCGCTGCTGCCCATGCCGCGCCGCCGGGCCGGCCGGCGGATTCTTGGTGGGGGGCCTTGGACTAATAACCGCGTTCCGTCGGCATGTTCCCCGGACTTTTTCCGACGGGCTTTGTTTGGCTTTCCTAGGCCTTGTTCACTTCCCCATCTTAACCTAAAATATTTTCTCTTACACCCATCACATCAAATCTTTCGACGCATGCATAGAGCATTAAATGTAGGTAAAAAAGATAACTAATTGTATAGTTTATCTGTAAATGTCGGGACGAATCTTTTGAGCCTAGTTAGTATATGATTAGATAAATTTTGCCAAATAACAACGAAAGATGTTACAGTAAATTTTCACCTACTTTTCGCGAAGTGAACACGGTCCTAGGATAGGAAGATGGTTTTAATAAAATAAAATATCCTAACAAAGTACTACTAGGACTTTTTCTAAGGAATTTCCATGTATGTAAAAAAAAACTATAGAAACTTAGCTCTTAAGTAAACAAATGCTGCTACAATGCATGTCGTGTGCCGCTGGCCGCACACGACACGGCACACGCTAGTGCGGTCCTGGCTGCTGGCATTCCCGCGTCCACGAGACAGCCGTTCATTCACATTCCTTTTTAACACTGTACCCATTAATTTTAGGGAGATGCTATATTCCAGCTGCCTCAATATTTAGATATTTTTTTATATAACAATTTTATATAGAGAGCTAGTAGGAGTGAAAGAATAATATACAAGATATAATTTATCATTTTTTAGAACTAAACAATGGTAAAATTGTATGTTGCTTGAATAACAATAAAGAAATCAGATATATGTGATATGAAAAGAGTGTTAATTTTGTAGATAATACTAATATATGTAACGGTAGCTGAAGTAGTACAAAATCTTTTGGAAATACTAGTGTGCTTCATTATAAATTTAAAAAAAACAAAGGAAGTACTACCTCCATCCCTAAAAACACATTTATGGTATCATAGCCCGTTAAAATGGTTTAAGTTAACCAAGTTCAAAATAAATAGTTTTCAAATTTATGTCTCCAAATCGATTTATTAGAAAAATATATTTTATAAATGATCTAATAATAATATATATTATAAATATTAATATTTTTTGGTAAAATTTGAGCAATTATGAAAAAAGTATTTTATTCTCGAAGCGTGGCAACTGCTTTTTTTATACGAAGGAAGTACTACTCTAGTAGATTTAATATTTTACTAAGAGGGTGTTTAGTTACTGGGTGGAAAATTTTAGGTTCTCACATTGGATGTTTCATGGGATGTCGAAAGAGATGTTCGGATACTAACAAAAAAAAACTAATTACATAACTCGACTGGAAACCCTGAGACGAATTTATTAAGCCTAATTAATCTGTCATTAGCACATGTTTTACTGTAGCACGAAATTGTCAAATCATGGATTAATTAGGCTTAAAAATTTCGTCTTGCAAAATTATCGCAATCTGTGTAATTAGTTATTTTTCGTCTATATTTAATACTTCATGCATGTGTTAAACATCTGATGTGACGGGGTGAAAAATTCTAGAAAGGAACTAAGGCTGTGTTTAGTTTCTAAAGTTGGGAGTGCCAAATTCACTGTAGTAATACTGTAGCATTTCGTTTGTATTTGGTAATAATTGTCCAACCGTTGACTAATTAGGCTCAAAACGTTCGTCTCACAAAGTAGAACAAAACTATGCAATTAGTTTTTGATTTTGTCTACATTTAATACTTCATACATGTACCGCAAGTTTGATGATTCAGGAATCTTGTTTAGATGCTCGATTCGGGGCATCCCGAATGCACTGCAGTGCACTATGCGGCACTGTAGCATTTTGTTTTTATTTGGTAATAATTGTCCAAACATTGATTAATCAGGCTCAAAATATTCGTCTCGCAAAGTACAACAAAACTGTACAATTAGTTTTTAATTTTATCTACATTTAGTACTTCATGCATGTGTCGGTATTTTGATGTGATGGAGAATTTTTTTTTTGCATAGTAGAATTTGAGAGTGAATTTAGGTATCTAAACCTGGGCTAAACACAGCCTAAACAAGGCGTAGATGGAGTGGAGAAGGAAAAAAGCTGTTGACGGCGTCATCACCACTTGACTCACGGTGCTGCCTTCACAGTCGTCAATCGTATCTTGGCCGCGTTCACTTCCCCTCCCAACCCAAAATATTTCCTCTTACACACATTACATCAAATCTTTCGACGCATGCATGGAGCATTAAACGTAGGTAAAAAAGATAACTAATTGCATAGTTTGTCTGTAAAGTTCGAAACGAATCTTTTGAGTCTAATTAATCCATAGTTAGACAAATTTTACCAAATAACAACGAAAAGTGCTACAGTAACTTTTCAGCTACTTTTCGCGAAGTGAACACACCCCTTGTATGGATACGGTCGTTCTTGCTGACGGATGAAACATGACTCACTGTCTCACTATCATCAAAGCTGATACAGAACCTACAGCCAAACCAAGCTATGCTACACATGACATGGCACGCTTCGAGTCTATACGAATCTTATGATACGATTTACCAGTACATTAGCACTTGCTTTTTCGTCCCAAAATGATATATATAATTCTACTAGGTCAAGAAACTTACTTAAGTTTGATTAAATTGATTATAGAAAAAATACTATTAACATTTATAACATCAAATACATATATTATAAAATATATTATTATTACATGATAAATCTAATGATACTTATTTGGTAGCGTAAATATGTATTTTCTATATATATTTGATTAATTTTAAAAAAATTAACTGACTTCCAGAAAAAGAGAATTGTATTATTGTATTATTTAAAATAAAAGTTCCCTCTTTGGAATTCGATTCCATAGAAACCCTTTTTTCCAATTGTTCAACATCACCATATGTGGAACTGGATTCTTGGGAATTCCTTTTCTAGTTATTTATAGGCTGCTTGTACACGGCCATGGCGCTATCACAACATCACCATCGTTCAACATGTAAGCGCATCAATCCGACGACACAGACGCAGTGGGCCACCGGCATCACTTCGGCTGTCTTGCAGGTCAAAGTACGCGCAGCCGCAGCGGACACATGCACGCATACCAGGCACAAAAGATACTACTGTGCTGTTTGTTCTTGTCATAAAAAATAAGACTTCGTTTTGTGAAGAACTGTGAAATTATCTTTGCCAGTAGGCTAGTAGCAATAATATTTTCTTATATATTTACCCCACAAGGATGAATCCGTTGCATTATTAAGTACACCTTGAATGAAGGACATAAAAGCCGTGTAATTTGACTTGATATATATGTCAAGCATCGTTTGAGTACATTTAAGGGGAAAAAATCTAATTAAACCCCTAACTATTGGTGGTCGTCTATTTTAACACCTCCCCCTCTCTGTATAAAATCAGGTATTTTACCCTTACATTATTGAAAATCGTCTAAATAACCTCCTGAGATTGTTTGAAGCTGATTTCGTCAACGCGGAACAGAAGAATAATCTTTTGACTTTAAATAAATACAAATATAGACTAGAAAAATGTCCATGTGTAAACGTACAACAACTTGTGCAATCACCCGAATGATTTGCAGCTCATTATATTGATTTGTTCAACGATCGTCATGTGTTCTAAATTCTAACGCGTGTTGGAATCAAACTTCATACCACCACTTAACGCGTCTTGGAATCAAACTTCATAACATCCTTGGATGTGCATGGTTATAACTTATATGAGCACGTGCTGTGAGTCTGAATCACATGCGGGACAAGGGGGTGAGCCATTGTGGAATGTAAAAAAAAGAAGGACAAAAGAGTAGCTTTTCTCTCCTTAATGTTAGGTATAGTTTAGGGTCAAGATGGCGGAATAGAGGAGGGTGAATAGTCCTTTCTAAAACTTAATCGTGTCGGCTAACCGAAATAAATGCGGAATTAAAACTATCGGTCTCGCCAAGACTACACCCCTTTATCTAAGTTCACTAGCACCTTATATAGATCCTAATTAGGCAACAAAGGTGTCGGGCTAGCTAGAGCTCACCTAACAATCCTAGCTTGCAAGGTCACACAAACCTATGCAACTAGTACTCAAGTAACCAGGGGAGCTCCTACACAACTAGTGAAGCAAAAGCACAAAGCTACCTAAACTCACTAGCAATGCTCAATAACAAGGCTACACAAGCCAAATTATAGAGCGATAATTACTTAGCTCCACAAACTAAGCAATGTGACTAACAATGTTACTAAAATCGAATTAACCACGCAAGGGAGCTGCTTCTATGCTACACAAGCAAGAAGGTAACTAGCAAGCTACACAAGCTAACTAATTACAAGAGCAACTACACAAGCACAATGTAAATGAAAGTAATACAAGCTTGTGTTTTACGGAATGCAAACCACCGATAAGATGATGAAGATAATGTTGACACGGTGATTTTCTCCCGAGGTTCACTTAGTTGTCACCAAGCTACGTCCCCGTTGTGTTGACCGCTCACTTTGTGGTTCGGCGGCTAATTGGCTTCACCCGCCAAGCCCGCACGTTGGGCACTGCAAGAACCTACCCCAAAAGTGAGGGTAGCTCAATGACACGCTCAACTAGAGTTGCTCTTCGCAATTCCCGCGGGATGAGCACAATGCCCCTCACAAATCCTCATTCGGAGCACCACACAATCTTTCTCGCGTGCTTCAATGAAGTTGCAAGCCACCAAGCCGTCTAGGAGGTGGCAACGTCCAAGAGTAACAAGCACCACCGGCTTGCAACATGATCACCTAGTGTCACTCGATGCAATTGTACTAGAATCGCTCACTCACTCAATCAAATGAACACTATCCAGCAAGATGAGTTAGAGGGCTCCCAAGTACTCTCAAGCATGGACACAAAGTCCCCTTAGGTGCTCAACTCCAACCATGGCTGAGACACCCCTCTATTTATAGCCCAAGGACCAAATAGAGCCATTACCCCTTCACTGGGTTTTCTACGACGCGACCGGACGCGCAGGTCATCCTAACCTGACGCACCAGCCAGCGTCTGGTCACAATCCACCGTACATGTGTCCTCCAATGTTCAACCCTGGCCGTGCGATCCCAACAGCTCTCTGCCGCCTGCGTGCGCCAACGGTCAAACGGATGACCGGACGCACCTCCACGTGAGCACCTGACACCCCACGCCAGAGTCCGATCGCAGTTGCGCCGAGCCAGAAGCAATGACCTGACGCGTCACCGCCAGATGACCAAACACAGCATCACACGGAGTCAGGTCGACTCCAGTAAGGTCTCGAGGAGGCCAAACGATGATCGGACGCGTCAGATCGAACGCGATCTGTCGCTCACCCAGCGTCCAGTCACTCTCTGCCTGCCACGCGTCACTGCTATGCCCGTGCCACTGCGTCAGCAAACGTCACTGAT
Organism: Saccharum hybrid cultivar R570; assembly: GCA_038087645.1. Taxonomy (NCBI): domain Eukaryota; kingdom Viridiplantae; phylum Streptophyta; class Magnoliopsida; order Poales; family Poaceae; genus Saccharum; species Saccharum hybrid cultivar. The sequence goes on along the minus strand of JAQSUU010000743.1, from coordinate 4,086,562 downwards.
GATTGGACGCAAGAGCGACGCGTCAGGTCACCAACATGCACTAGTGTCCGGTCATGCCGTAGAGGCAGACCGAGAGCACCACAAACTGACTGGATGCGCAGGTTGTCCCGAGGCCAGCGTTCGGTCACCTCTAGTGACCTGTTTCGCCTCCGTTTTTTCACCGAGTTGATCTGTTTCAACTCCAAACACTTCTCCTTTGTAAATGTGCCAACACCATCAAGTGTACACCGCCATGTGTATGTGTGTTAGCATTTTCACAATTATTTTTAAGGAGTTAGCCACTCAATTTGCCATGCCACTCGATCCTAGCAACGATGTGAAGTTAGATCACTCGAGTGGCACTAGATGACCAATATGCAAACAAGTTTGCCCCTCTTGATAGTACGGCCATCTATCTTGAATCCGGTCATCAACTTCTCTACACACCTATGACCGGTGAAATGAAATATCCTAGGTTATACCTTTGCCTTACGCATTCCATTCCATCTCCTTCAATGTCGATGCAACACATGCACCAACATGATCAACAATGATATGATCCACTCCATATTATCACGTGACCATATTGGTTCATCAATCTTGACTTCACTTGCTCTTCATTGTTGCTTCGGTCCATCGGCACCAAGTCATCACTCAACTTGCCCTTCACACTTGCAACCAATCCGTCGAGCTAAGTCTTGTCTTGATCTTCTCCACCTTGATCACATGACTCCATGCCATGTCTCATATGCAATGAGCTCCTTCATCACATGTGTGAGCCTTGCAACAAGTTCAAGCTATCTTCACCGTCATGACATGTATTGCTCACACACATGTACTTGTGGACTAATCACCTGTGTGTCTCACTCAAACACATATTAGTCCACCTAGGTTGTCACTTAATTACCAAAACCAAACAAGTACCTTTCATATAGTTAGATATAGATTGTAGGTAGATATAGTGCCAAATTAAAAATGCAATCTTTTATTCTAACACCAAACATAATAATTGTTGGTGCATCTTATACAATTAGAAAAGTAACTATAGGGACTTAATAACTCCTTATTTTAATTTTAAGCAAAAAAAAGGTAAAAAAAGTGTATTGCACCAGTTTGGTAAAAAGAGCTCCTTAAAAATAATAGTTGCCAAATATCCTCTCCATCCCGTCTCGTGTTTTTCTCGGGAGATCAAAGTAAATTGGGCGCATGAGTAAATTAAGAAAATAAAAGATTCTAGATGAGAAAAGCGGTAAGAAACAAAGAAATTATTAAAAAGGTTTGGTTGATTAGAAATAGTTCAGAGTTCCCGATGCAAAATTGTTTAGCAAGCTATTATACAAAACCGTTCGAGAAGGATAAAATTTAAATTTCACTATTTTTCTATTAGCTTGCTAGATCTATTTACTCTCAAAAGGAAAGCTTGCTAGATCTATTAGTTTAGCAAGTAAACTATATAAAATTCTTGGACATGCTCTTATAGATATGCATGTCCACCAAAATCCTCCAATTAATTATTCAAAAGTTTTACTAACCAAAAATTGTACACCAAGACTTCTGTTGAGATTTGGATATATAAAAAGGCAAAATTGTAGACATGAGTCACTTTGAAGCTGCAAATTGTTTTGCCACAAAGAAATCTAGTGCTTATGCAAAAATCTTCCCTAAGATCTATCTTTAAGTCGAAAACCACGTACTTCATTCAATGATATATTAACAAGCCTTTCTTACCACTAGTCAACATGCACGTGCGGCACGCACGTGCGTAGAAGATATCGTGTTAATTTTTCATTTTTAGCTTAAATTGTTATTATTTTATTATCCTTTTATTTCTGTATTGTTTTTAATCTAACATTTTTTGATAATTCAGATGGCATTTGGATAGTTAGTCGGTAAGGGATATGAAAATGTGATGTGCTATAAGCAGTTTTTAGGTGAGGTGCACGAACTCGTCGGCATAGGACGCTATCTCCGGGATGCCGCTGAACCATAGCCTGTTCCACACTACCGTGCGGAACCTGGTGGCGTGCGTCAGTGTAGATGAAGTGCAGCATAGCCTTGAACACCCTTGGCTCCAAGTCATCGATACGTATATGGCCAGTTCCCTTCTCCTTCATCGGGCCAAAGAGTTCCGCCATGAAGACCGAGGACCGAGCACCAAGTACAAGCCGATGTGCGGCGAACGTCTCGTCGTCGACCTGGAACGTGACATCTGCTTCCACCCCTGACGACAGGAGATGGCCGATGTGCTGGTTCATGTCGGACGGTGGCACCATGACGAACTGCGAGGCGCCCTCCGTGCGGATCTCCGTGGAGACGGTAACATCGCACCTGACCCTAAAACAATCGTCCTTCGGATAGATTGATTCCTCCAGGGCCTTCCTCATGATGAAATCTGGATATCCCCATCCGTTGCGGACGGGCTTGAAAGTGTGTATGACGCCGTCGCTTAAACAATACGACGGAACTGGTTCTCCAGCGTCTCGCACCACGAGGTTATACGTGTGTGCATATGACACTAATGAATCGATATTGTTCATAACGTATAGGTGGGCTGCTGGGTTTTTTTTTGTGTGAAAAAATAGCGATATGAGGAAACATAGCATAAACACGCGTAAAGAATTAAAAGTTTTTCGGCCGGGTCCGTTTGTCAGGTTAGGACGGGAGATTAGATGCATTGGATCTATGATCTAAGGGCTAAAACATAGGGTGTGTAGGAATTGCCGAGTAATAGGTATTTTTCAATTCCTTCACTCTTTTATAGTATAGATTACTAGCAGATCTCAATTGGGTACCACCAAAGCACAAGTTGAGAGTACCAAATCTATGCTCACCTCCAAGAATTTTCCTTTTTGACATAAGTATGGCTACCTCCAAGTAGGAAGACGTGTAAATACAGCCGTATGTACAGTACCTCCAAATAATAATGGTATGCTATAAAACAAGGGAATAACTAGCACTAGGATGTCCGAATGGACGTGGCTCGCGCTAATAGGTGGGGGACCATGCCACACGTGAAAGGAGCCTGCACTGTCTATTTTTTGCACCCCACCATGTGGACCCCACACAGCTTCCTGCCCTGACTGTCGCACTTGCTTTGTTTCGCACGCGCACGCAGGATTGCCCATGATGCGTCTATCGTCCTCAGGCGCCCACACGGTGACCCCCTGGCGGCACCCTAATAACTGCAGTAGGCGGTTATGGCAGGTGAGTCACATTGCAATATGTGCAACACCAGAACTACTTTTACAACATCCAGATGAAACACTTACAATATACGTCTAAAACAATTGAAACACTTGCAAACATACGTCTGATTGTCTGAAACACTTACAAAACACTTGAAAACACTTGAAACGCATGTGTAGCCTTTTAAAACATATGTAACATTTAAATCTACTTTTGCAACATTCAGATAAAACAATTGCAACATACATATGAAACACCTGAGACACTTGAAACATACGCTTGCAACATGCATGTTATGGAACATCTAAATCTACTTCTGCAACATCTAGATGAAACACCTGAAACATACGTTCGAAACACCTGAAACACTTGAAACATATGCTTACGCTTGTGAAAGGTCTTGATGGCTAGAGGGGGGTGAATAGCCTTTTAAAATTTTCTACAAAGACAAGCTAAACAAGTTTATCAATATAACAAATAGCGAGATGCGAGTTTTGCTTAGCCTACGGGGTGTTTGCAAGCCACCTATCCAAAACACAATTCTAGTAGTTGCACTCAACCGCACAAGTCAAACCGAGAAGGTAACTACAACTACAACTAGCAAGCTACACAAAAGAGCTACTCTAGCAAAGCTAACTAGCTAGCAAAGATAACTAAGAAAGTAATGCGGAGTTGAGTTAGGAGAGTTTCACCGAGGGGCGAAGTATTGAACCAACCAATATGATCAACAATGAATACCAAGATAACCGAACACCGGGATCAATCAATCATAATATGAAAGTGATGACACGAAGATTTATCCCGAGGTTCACGTGCTTGCCAGCACGCTAATCCCCGTTGTGTCCCTCTTCACCACGTGGTTCGGTGGCTAATCGGTCTCACACCGAGCCTCTCAAAAGGCACCACAAGAACCTACCAAATGGCAAAAGGTTATAAATGACATAAGCAATTCACTAATGTTGCCTTTGGCGCTTCGCCGAGGTAGGCACAAACCCCTCACAATCACCGGAGGTGGCCAAGAACAATCACCAACTCTTGCCAACGCCTCCAAGCTACTCCAAGCCGTCTAGGTGGCGGCAACCACCAAGATAAACAAGAATCCCACAGCAAATCAACCACTAAGTGTCAACTAGATGCTATCTCACAATACAAATGCACTTGGATCACTCAATCTCACTTCGAATATGCAAAGAAGCAAGAGAGATGAGTGGGAGGGGAGTTGCTTAGCTCAAAGTGCTCACAAGTATGTCAAATGTGAGAGAGAGAGAGCCTTGAGCTGGCCAACGAGTATATATAGACGTACCCCTTCGAATAGAGCCGTTAGAAACTTAAACAGCTGAAACCGCGCTGACCGAACGCGCTGGTCCAACTGACCGGACGCGCTGGTCGCACAACGGCTAAGTCGCAAAGCACTGACCGGACGCGCTGCACCAACTGACCGGACGCGCCGGTCGCACAACGGCTAACTACGAAGCAACGACCGGATGTGCTTGATGCGCAGACCGAACGCGCTGCGAACGACCGGACGCACTGGTCCCGTGACTGACCGGACGCGCTGGTCAAGCCTGAGCGGCGCACAACTAAACAGTGACCGGATGCGCTGAAGAACTGACCAGACGCGACAGTGCCAGTGTCCGGTTAGAGTCCAGTAAGCTCCCTGAACGACCGGACGTGTCCGATCGTCAGTGACCAGACGCGCTGCGCGTCCGATCAACAAACTGAAACACGCGCAGACACTGAACACTGACCGGACGCGTCCGGTCAAACAGAGACCGCGTCCGGTCACCTCTGTGACCTCCGTTCACTTCCGTTTCTTTTATGACTTCCGGCGTAGTGGAAAATAGTCGTTTCAACTCCTTAAAAACGCCTGAATCCCGCCTCGCAAGCTCGGCGGGAGGGAGAGAGAACCTCAAACCCTCTCTACCGCTCAAACTCCACCGCCTTCGCAAACGTGCTAACACCACCAAGTGTCTTGTCATTTGTGAGTGTGTTAGTATTTTCACAATCATTTTTCGAGGCGATATTAGTTCTATCCAAATGCATTTGATTATGAAATGCACACCTAGAGACACTTAGGAGTTCAATAGCCGCGTCATTCCCCTCTTTATAGTATGGCTATCTATCCTATAATATAACCACACCCACTAGGTGTCTTGGTTACTAAAACACAACCCTTAAGCATATACCTTTGCCTTGATCACGTAGGGTTGCGTCCAAATCCAAGTGTGGCCATCATGATCACCATGTCCATCTTGTCACCAACCTTGGAATGTACTAATCCTCATATGCTACATACAACTTAGGCATAGGATTAGTACTTAGGCATTGTCACTAATTACCAACACCAAACATAGGACTTTCAATCTCCCCCTTGTTGGTAATTGGTGACAAACCTTTCACAAAGATATTATGATAAAATTTTGATTGAAACCATGTCACATTGCCCAAGTATATTACCATGTGTAAGAATTATGGACATGTGATCATGAATTCAAATTGATAGCAATGGCTCCCCCTACATGTATGCTATATGTTTGGATTTTGGAAGCATACATGTTAGATAGGAAAGTATAGGAGCATTGACTACCAATAGGTGCTAAGTGTTTAAGATTATAGACCTTTGAAGCGTGATATCATCAGAGTAGCGATAAACACCATCTTAGCACATTGTGTAGTTAGATTCCACTTGGAAAAGCACAAACATAACTAGAAACCTCGTGAGATCAACATTATAAGCAAGGCTCTAGTACCACTTTGAAAAACATGAAGCACGAAAAATCTAACTACTTCCTATTCATGCTAGTACCTCAATATACCATTCAAATTATACTAGCAAGTCACCACACAAGCAAAGTATCGAAGAAAAAGAAATGCATAACTATGCATCATACATATGAAGTGCACATGGAAATGCAACATTCATGTTTAAGAGCTTGCTCCCCATACTTGTGTGCTCAAAATTTTAGTTGATCCCCTTCTTTTATCATTTTCTCCCCTTTTAGAATCTATCTTTATGAACAACATTTTTCTCCCCCTTTTTGCTTCTCCTCCTTTGAGTTCTATCTTTGTGAACAACATTTTCTTCCCCTTTGGCACCAATGACCACAGGGGACCAATTGTAGATAGATTATCATGTTGAATTATGGGGTGAGGATCAAGTTTGTGATTCAACGTAGATTGTTTGCATAAATAAAATGCTTCGGTTTGATCCAAGGGCAAGCTTCTTCACACCTCACTAGAAGGGTTATCATGCACCATGTTGAAGCAAATATTTAGACAAGTTTTCTAGATTAAACACTTAGGATCACAAGCTACTTAAACAAGTTATATGCTACCACTAGATCATACAAGTCATGGAAACAATAGTGGCACCATATAAACTTTAAATTCATTTGATTTTCATGAATGAGCCTAGAACATGTAAATTATGACTAGATGCACTAAACAAGTCCTTAACATAGAATGTATGACATGTCAACCAATTATACCTTGGGACTCGAAGGAGAGGCATGTCATATCATGGAGGTGCATCAACTCATGTTGGAGAAGTCAAGTATGTTCAACTCATTCTTTAGCTTGTGAAATCTCTTCTCATCAAGTGGCTTGGTGAATAGATCAGCTAATTGATCTTCGGTGCCCACACTCTCAATAGCAATGTCACCCTTTTGTTGATGATCTCTAATAAAGTGATGGCGAACATCAATATGCTTTGTTCTTTGATGTTGAACCGGATTGTTGGTTAGCTTCATAGCACTTTCATTGTCACATAGCAATGGCACATTCTTAAAATTGATTCCAAAATCCTTCAATGTTGCCTTCATCCATAAGATTTGTGCACAACAACTACCCGCGGCGATGTATTCGGCCTCGGTGGTAGATAGTGCAATACTATTTTGCTTCTTGGATGACCATGAGACAAGTGATCTTCCCAACAATTGACAAGTCTCGAAAGTGCTCTTTCTCTCCACTTTGTCACCGGCATAGTCGGAATTCGAATATCCAACTAGCTCAAAGCTTGCACCTTTGGGATACCATAATCCAACATCTTGTGTATGCTTTAAGTACCTCAATATTCTCTTTGTTGCCTTCAAATGACTTTCTCTTGGTGAGGCTTGAAATCTTGCACACATGCATACACTAAACATCACATCGGGCCTTGATGTCGTCACATAGAGTAGGCTATCAATCATTGATCTATATAGCTTTTGATCCACCATGTTGTCATTCTTGTCACTATCCAAGCTTCCACTAGTGCTCATTAGAGTAGTGATTCCTTTTGCATCTTCCATACCAAACTTCTTTAGCATATCCTTTATGTATTTGGTTTGGTTTACAAATGTTCCTTCCTTCATTTGTTTGATTTGAAGTCCAAGAAAGAAACTAAGTTCACCAATCATTGACATTTCAAATTCTTTTGCCATCATTTTTCTAAACTCATCACAATACTCTTGATTGGTTGAGCCGAATATGATATCATCAACATATATTTGTAACACAAACAAGGCTTTCCCAATCTTCTTGGTGAATAGAGTAGTATCCACTTTGCCCATGACAAATCCTTTGGATAGCAAGAAGTCCCTCAATCTTTCATACCATGCTCTAGGTGCTTGTTTCAATCCATACAAAGCTTTTCGCAATTTGTAGACATGATTGTGTTTCTTGTCATCTTCAAAACCAGGAGATTGCTCCACATACACCTCCTCTTGGATGTACCCATTGAGAAATACACTTTTCACATCCATTTGATATAGCTTGATATTGTAAGCACAAGCATAGGCAAGTAAGATCCTAATTGCTTCCAATCTTGCAACCGGGGCATAAGTTTCACTAAAGTCAAGACCCTCTATTTGTGTGTAACCTTGAGCCACTAGTCTTGCTTTGTTCCTTACTACTATCCCATCTTGATCTTGCTTTTTGCGAAAGACCCATCTTGTTCCAATGACATTGTGATCCTTAGGCCTCTCAACTAATTCACATACTTCATTTCTCTTGAAGTTGTTGAGCTCTTCATGCATTGCATTTACCCAATCCAGATCTCTCAATACTTTATCAATGTCCTTAGGTTCTTCCATTAACACAAAAGAAGAGTGAGCACAAAATGATGCCAATCTTGATCTAGTTTGAACTCCCCTTTGTATGTCACCAATAATGGAATCCAATGGATGGTCTCTTGCAATATTAGTTGGTTGAAGCACTTCGACTTGATTGCTTGGATGTTGATATTGATTATGAGTTGGAGATGATGAACTAGCCACTTGTTGATCTTGTTGCACTTGAGATGATGTACTAGCTTGATTTTGCATTAGAGAACCACTAGCTTGTGTAATTGGACTTTGGAGCACTTGATCTTTGTTGTCATCCACATCAATCACTTGCTTTGGCCTAATATCACCAATATCCATTTCCTTCATAGCATTGGTCAATTGAGTTCCTCTCACATCATCCAAGTTATCTTCTTTATTTTGAGAACCATTTGTTTCATCAAATTCAACATCATGAACTTCTTCAAGTAAACCACTAGCCAAATTCCAAACTCTATAAGCTTTGCTAGTAGTGGAGTACCCAAGTAGAAATTCTTCATCACATTTCTTCTCAAACTTGCTCAATCTAGTGCCTTTCTTCAAGATATAGCATTTGTAACCAAATACCCGAAAGTATCCAATGTTGGGCTTTCTTCCATTTAAGATCTCATATGGTGTCTTCTCTAAGAACTTATGGCAATAGAGGCAGTTGTTATAGAAGCAAGCCGTGTTGATTGCTTCGGCCCAAAATGAATGACTCACATTATACTCATTCAACATTGATCTTGCCATATCAATTAAGGTTCTATTCTTCCTCTCAACTAAACCATTTGATTGAGGTGTATACTTGGCCGAGAATTGATGCTTGATTCTAAGCTCATCACATAGCTCATCAACTCTTGTGTTTCTAAACTCACTTCCATTGTCACTTCTTACTTTCTTGATTGTGGTTTCAAACTCATTTTGCACTCTCTTGATGAACTTCTTGAATATGTCAAATACATTACTCTTGTCCACAAGAAAGAATACCCATGTATATCTAGTGAAATCATCCACAATCACAAAGCCATACTTGTTGCCACCAATGCTTGTGTATGTAGTTGGCCCAAATAGATCCATGTGCAACAACTCAAATGCCTTGGAAGTACTCATAATGCTCTTCAATGGATGAGTGTTGCCTACTTGCTTTCCGGCTTGACATGCACTACATAGCTTATCTTTCTCAAATATGACATCCTTCAAGCCTCTAACTAAGTCATGCTTCACTAACTTGTTCAATTGCTTCATGCCAACATGACCAAGTCTTCTATGCCATGACCAACCCATACTTGATTTGGTGAGCAAGCATGTTGAAAGTTGAGTGTCACTAGCGTTGAAATCAACCAAGTATAGATTCTCATATATAAAACCTTTGAAGATCAAATTGGAGCCATCAACACTAACTATCTCCACATCATCAACACCAAATATGCACTTGAAACCGAGATCACACAATTGAGCAACCGACAATAAGTTGAAATTGAGCTTTTCAACTAGTAGCACATTGGAGATGCTATGATCATTTGAGATTGTAATCCTTCCAAGAGACTTTACATCACCCTTGCTATTGTCACCAAATGTGATACTATCAATGCCACTATCATTTGATTTGAGAGAGTTGAACATTCTTGAATCACCGGTCATATGTTGAGAGCACCCACTATCAAGCACCCAATGCCTTCCTCTGGCCTTGTAATTTACCTACAAAACAATTTAATGTCTTTTAGTTACCCATACTTGTATGGGTCCTTGGAGGTTAGTCACTAAGCTCTTTGGTACCCAAATGGCCTTCTTCTTTGGGCCCACAATTGGTGTACCAACAAACCTAGCATGCACACCTTTCTCACTCTTGGTAAGCACGTAACAAGAATCAAAAGGAATGTAAGGTACATTAGCATTTTTCTTGTTCTTGTTCATTTTGTTGCAATTAATCTCTAGATACCCAACTTGCTTGCATCTATTGCAATAATGACAATTGCCCTTCACAAAGCGAGGCTTTAGAGTAGCAAAGGCCGCCTTGCCCTTCTTGGGAGTATAGCCTAAACCCTCTTTGTTAAGAGAGAACCTTTGGCTACCCAAGCATTTTAGCAAGCGGGCATCCCCACCATAGGCATTGCCTAATGCGCGGGTGAGATCATCCACCTCTCTCTTGAGAGTCTCATTCTCAACCACAAGTGATGAATCACTAGTAGTAGAGGTAGAGTTGGTTGTGGTGGATGATGATGAGCTACATGAAGCATTAGTAGGACCAACAAATAAAGAATCATCAATAATATCACATGTTAGTCCAATATCACAAGTGACAATCACTTGCTCCTCCTTAGCTTCCTTCATGAGCTTCTCCAACTTGAGGTCCTTCTTCTTGATGAGCTCAAGTAGAGTGGAGTGGGCTTCCTTAAGCCTAGTGTGAGCAACTTCAAGATCCTCGTGGTCTTTCTTTAGACACTCACGAGAGGCCTCTAGCTCATCAAAGGATTTCCTAAGAGCTTTGAGCTCTTGTTCAAATCCTTTGCACTCCTTACTCTTTTTGAGAGCTACAAGCTCCTCCATCAAGGCATCATTTTCATTACTCTTGGCAATGAGCTCTTGCTCTAAGATCTTGCACTTCTTGGTTGTCCTCTTGTAGCCCTTGCTCATTTGATCTATTATGCCTAATAGATCATCCTTGGAGTAGTCCTCATCCTTCTCATCATCACTCCTACAATCATCATTAGCACAAGAATCATCATCACTATCATCATGTTTTACCTTGGTAGGCTTGGCCATAAGGCATGTCGATGTAGTGTCAAAGATGGATGGCTTGTTGGAGAGGACGATGCTTGCAATGGCTCACCGAGTGGTCCTCTCATCATCACTAGAGCTATAATCATCACTATCGGAGTTATCACTATCCCAAGTGATCACATAGCCACCACCCTTCTTCTTGTTGTTGATAGTGAAGCTCTTCTTCTCTTTCTTCTCCTTCTTGTTCTTCTTCAACTTTAACTCCCCATCATGATATCTTTTGTCTTCATAGGGGCACTTTGCCACTATATGATCGGGGCTATTACAATTGTAGCAAAGCACCTCCTTTGCCCTCATGAAGTCCCTTCTCTTTCTTGCACCATATCCTTTCTTCTTCATGAACCTCCCCATCTTGTGCACTAGGAGGGCCATGGTCTCATCATCGTATGGATCATCATCATCGCTCTCCACCTTGCTCTTGCCCTTAGAGGATGAAGCCTTAAATGCAATGGGCTTCTCTTACTTGACCTTGATCTCCTTCTTCTCATCTTCATCATCATCATCATCATCATCATATTGAGCATCGGTCATGACATCTCCAAGCACTTGGTTTGGAGTCACCTTGTCCAAACCCTCTCTTTGGATCATCTTCCTCAAGATAGCAAACTTCTTAGGTAAGTTCATCAAGAACTTATGTGAGAAGTCCTTGTCCTTGACATCTTCTCCTAGGCTCTTGAGATCATTGATAATAACTTATAGCCTATAGAACATCTCTGGTATGGACTCATCATCCTTCATCTTGAAGCTTGCAAATTTATCCTTGAGCATATAGAGCTTGACACTCTTTACTGTTGAAGTGCCCTCATACGTTTCTTTTAATCTTATCCACACTTCACTTGCCATCTCAAGATCCTTGATTTCCTCAAAGACCTTTGCATCAATCCCATTGTAGAGAGTATTGAGAGCCATAGTGTTGCATTGGTTATTGATGCGATCATTGTTGGTGAGGTTGTCAAGATCAATGATAGCATAATCATGGTGTTTCACCTTCCAAACGTTCTCATGAATAGAGCTAAGATATTGCTTCATTTTTCTTTTCCAATGATCAAAAGATGTGACACCATCAAAGAATGGAGGCTTGCCCCCGACATGGTTGAACACAACTTGAGCCATCTTACACCGAGGTTGTTAAGCCTTAAAAACGGTGACCATGGCTCTGATACCACTTGAAAGGTCTTGATGGCTAGAGGGGGGTGAATAGCCTTTTAAAATTTTCTACAAAGACAAGCTAAACAAGTTTATCAATATAACAAATAGCGAGATGCGAGTTTTGCTTAGCCTACGGGGTGTTTGCAAGCCACCTATCCAAAACACAATTCTAGTAGTTGCACTCAACCGCACAAGTCAAACCGAGAAGGTAACTACAACTACAACTAGCAAGCTACACAAAAAGAGCTACTCTAGCAAAGCTAACTAGCTAGCAAAGATAACTAAGAAAGTAATGCGGAGTTGAGTTAGGAGAGTTTCACCGAGGGGCGAAGTATTGAACCAACTAATATGATCAACAATGAATACCAAGATAACCGAACACCGGGATCAATCAATCACAATATGAAAGTGATGACACGAAGATTTATCCCGAGGTTCACATGCTTGCCGGCACGCTAATCCCCGTTGTGTCCCTCTTCACCACGTGGTTCGATGGCTAATCGGTCTTACACCGAGCCTCTCAAAAGGCGCCACAAGAACCTACCAAATGGCAAAAGGTTGCAAATGACACAAGCAATTCACTAACGTTGCCTTTGGCGCTTCGCCGAGGTAGGCACAAACCCCTCACAATCACCGGAGGTGGCCAAGAACAATCACCAACTTTTGCCAACGCCTCCAAGCTGCTCCAAGCCGTCTAGGTGGTGGCAACCACCAAGAGAAACAAGAATCCCACAACAAATCAACCACCAAGTGCCAACTAGATGCTATCTCACAATACAAATGCACTTGGATCACTCAATCTCACTTCGAATATGCAAAGAAGCAAGAGAGATGAGTGGAAGGGGAGTTGCTTAGCTCAAAGTGCTCACAAGTATGTCAAATGTTCGAGAGAGAGAGTCTTGAGCCGGCCAACGAGTATATATAGACGTACCCCTTTGAATAGAGATGTTAGAAACTTAAACAGCTGAAATCGCACTGACCGGACGCACTGGTCCAACTGACCAGACGCGCCGGTCGCACAACGGCTAAGTCGCGAAGCACTGACCGGACGCGCTGCGCCAACTGACCGGACACGTCGGTCGCACAACGGCTAACTGCGAAGCAACAACCGGACGTGCTTGACGCGCAGATCGGACGCGCTGCGAATGACCGGACACGCTGGTCCTGTGACTGACCGGACGCGCTGGTCAAGCCTGAGCAGCGCACAACTAAACAGTGACCGGACGCGCTGAAGAACTGACCGGACGCGACAGTGCTAGCGTCCGGTTAGAGTCCAGTAAGCTCCCTGAACAACCGGACGCGTCCGATCGTCAGTGACCAAACGCACTGCGCATCCGATCAACAAACGGAAACACGCGCAGACACTGAACGCTAACCGGACGCGTCCAGTCAAATAGAGACCGCATCCGGTTCAGCGTCTGGTCACCTCTGTGACCTCCGTTCGCTTCCGTTTCTTTTCCGACTTCCGGCATAGTGGAAAATAGTCGTTTCAACTCCTTAAAAACGCCTGAATCCCGCCTCGCAAGCTCGGTGGGAGGGAGAGAGAACCCCAAATCCTCTCTACCGCTCAAACTCTACCGCCTTCGTAAACGTGCTAACACCACCAAGTGATCTCGTTATGTGTGAGTGTGTTAGCATTTTCACAATCATTTTTCGAGGCGATATTAGTTCTATCCAAATGCATATGATTATGAAATGCACACCTAGAGGCACTTAGGAGTTCAATAGCCGCGTCATTCCCCTCTTTATAGTACGGCTATCTATCCTATAATGTAACCACACCCACTAGGTGTCTTGGTTACTAAAACACAACCCTTAAGCATATACCTTTGCCTTGATCACGTAGGGTTGCGTCCAAATCCAAGTGTGGCCATCATGATCACCATGTTCATCTTGCCACCAACCTTGGAATGTACTAATCCTCATATGCTACATACAACTTAGGCATATGATTAGTACTTAGGCATTGTCACTAATTACCAACACCAAACATAGGACTTTCAGCTTGCAACATGCATATATAGCCATTGCAACATATGCAATGTCTAGATGAAAACACTTGAAAACATACGTCTGAAACACCTGAAACACGGCATCGCCGGCGGCCACGGTCCGTCACGGCAGGAAGCACTCGGGTCAGTGGTGGCACGGCTCCCTATCATCATGGTGTCTTCGGTCGGCGGCGACATTCTCCTGGTGACACCGGGATGGTGGTGGTGCGGTGAATGTTGCCGCCATGATGGGCAAGGCGGGATGGGGCGCGGCTTGGATTGGAGCACAGTGGGGGATGGCCAAGGCGGCCAGGAGGAGTGGCGCAGGCGGACGACACGTTGAAGCCACGACGGACGAGCAAGGAGTGGGCAAATGTCGTGGGTGTGGACGCATCCGGACAGACGCCTACGTCTAAGCATTATCGATAAAACAAAAGTGTGATTGGGTGTGACCAAAACCAATTAACCCTAGCCAAAGATGATCCAAAATAAGCTGTCTGTCACAGATTTTACCAATGTCGAAAAACGTCAAGAATGAGATAAGCTGTCTATCACAGATTTTACCAATGTAGGAGTAAAACTCAAGCACACTAGTCCTAAATAAGGAGTGATTCTGATGATGAAGGATCCATGCATTAGGCATATGCCTGCCTCTCACTAGTACAGAAGTGACATATACTCCCGGTTGGTAACCCCTTTCACTCCCGGTTGCCCAACCGGGAGTACGTTTTCGGGAGTAAAACTTTCGGAACCGGGAGTAAAAGGGGACTTTTACTCCCGGTTGATAATACCAACCGGGAGTAAAGAGTCAGCTGGGCCTGTGACCTTGCAGACACTTTTACTCCCGGTTGGTATTACCAACCGGGAGTAAAAGTCCTCTTTTTTTCCTTTTTCTTTTTCATTTCAATTCATAATTCATTTTGATTTTAAAATAAGTTTTTGTATACGATTTTTGCCCTACGAATAATATATGCATACGCATGCGTATAGTAAAGTTTGGTTTCGAGCAATGTACGCAAGTAACCCGACTAAAAAGAAAGTATATACAAACAATTTGTGCACCATATATAATACAAGCTTGCATTGTATATTTTCATCATCATGTCTGACTTTCATCATCATATCTACTCTTTGGATCCGATAATAAGTTGTCATGACCCATTACATTCAAAATAAAGTTATCATGACCCTAATTTTTTGGAAGCCATTGTTCATCGGGGTTAAAGTAGAACTCGGCGCCGGGCTTTAAGACCTGTTCATTAAGAAATCCTGCTATCGTCTCTTGCATTGCTTTGAGATGGTGTGTTTGCAGGGTTTTCCCTTTCAAATTTTTAGTCTGCAATTTGAGTTAAAGAAATATTATTAGTATATATATCAATAATAATGACAAATCAAGAAAAAGTAGTAGTATTTAGATACATACTTTTTCGTACTCTAGATTAGTTCTTTTTGAGCACAACTTCAGAAACTCGCAAACATAGTATCCACATAGATCGGTCCCCTGTGGCTGCCGCAGAATCCACTTTAGGAAAAAAACAGATTCAGTATCCGATCCGGTATAGGTAAATTGATACATATAGGAAGCAACACAGGGAAATTGAACTTATAGAGCAATATAGTACTTACTCGAAGTTTATTTACACGCAATGGCGTTTTGCATTGTGTCATATGGTGTTTCTGAATGAATTCTTTCCAAACACTGTCCAATAAAATTAAAAATGTTTGGAGTATTAATTATTGCATATAGAGAGACTGATATATACATATATAGAGTTATGCTAGAGAGACTGCAATTACCCCTGGATAATATCTATCATTTCTTGGTATTCTTTTTGCTCTTTTCTCATTGAGTCCCGGATGACTAGAGAAGATATCTCTAGATTGATTTCCATCAATATCCAGTGATTGCTACGTGTGTGTATGCATACGAAGGTACATAACACTCATTATTTAACTTGTTAGAGTCAACATATATATATGGTAGAGTCAACATTATGAACAGTGGTACCTGTATTTACTAGCATATGGTCCTAGTGGTTCCCCTGTAACCACGTCAAATTCTGTGATGATGAAGCGGCCTTCCAACGGCTGTTGGGGGCCTCGGACATTCTTGCTCTTGCCCGTTGTCGTCTTCGTCGATCCAGAGGGCTACATACATCATCACAGAATATATCAGAGGCCTTCCAACGGCTTATCTTAAAAAATGATAGCTAGATATATTCAATAATATACCTCACCAACATTATCTTCAACATCCATCTCTTGTCCGTCATTATGATCGAAATTGAAGTATTCATTCCTGTAATCTTCATCACCCTGCTAGTTATTATCGCCATAAGGTTGAGTGCCTTTGGCGATAAGATCCATCATTTCGTCTTCCATGTTGTCCGTCGAGTCGGACATCTTGCTTAATTAATATATCAGAAAACTTATTTTCTTATTGCCAGGTGATCAGCTAGCAATTGGGAAGGAAACAGAACGTCGGTTAGGCATGGGTACTAACATGTAGATCCAAAAAGACGGAACAGATGGCACCGCTCTACTCAATAGAATGGAAAAATCACACAATTCTGTCCGTATCATGATGGAAAGATAATATGATAAGAAATTGTACCACACATACTTCACATTCATAGATCATAGTGATGCACTCCTAAACTTGCTATGGAAATAACAAAGATGAAAACCACCACTTATGATCCTAATATCATTTATTCCTTTTCTCCTAGACCGCAGCAAATGTCAATGATGAATGGGCAATGGGGCCATCATAATGCAGACTCTCAAAGCACAAGAAAATCATTCTAGGTAGTTGTATGGACCAAAACATGAAGACATGGCTCCTGATTGTGATGGCATCGGAATTCAAGCATGATGATCTTCTGATGCACAGGAACGCACAAAGTAAATATTAGCATGTGATTTGTTGCAGAGACCAAGAAAAATGTTCCATTTAACTTGCTAGCTACCCAAGAGAGTACGTGTTTCAATACCAAGTTAACTTAAAGCTTTCTGATGTATATGCAAAAGAAACATGAAGCCAGCCTGAATCTTGCACTACAACTCACAAATATATTGGTTGAGAGACATGAGGAGCCTGCAAGTGCAAGTGTAAAGCACCTCCATGGCACCAACAGCAGCTTAGTGCAGCTCTGGAACCTAGTAATTGGATATATTTGGACCAAGAGTGTATGGCAAAGACAATAGGCCAGTGATGAATCAGGGGCTAAGAGTTAAGGAGAAAATTTGCTTTGATCAATCCATTCAAGATGGTAATGAGATTGACAGCTATGTCAAGATGAGGAATTTCTTCTCCAGTCCATATTGCCACCATTGAATGCAACGAACTTGCTGCATTCGGATCCCGGCGAATGTCATAGAAAGAGACCAAAAAAACTACTAATCTGGCAGTTTTAGCATAAAAAAATATGGAGAATAAAGCTTCAATTAAGCAAAAACAAACCAGCTAGAACAAGTAAATGATACGAAATGAATAGCCATCTTTGTCAGTTTAAAGCAGTTAACTGTGCAAGATTCGTAACAGCCATTATGCCAAAATGAGTGGTAAAAATTTGGGGTCCTTTCATGATTACCCTTACAACAACTCTAATCCAAGTAGCCTCCCTTCCCATGGACATTGTTTGCTTATATAAGAACAAAAAACATAGCAAAGTATTTTTTTTCCAAATTTTCTTGAAACGTGAATGCATCAAGCATAAGTGAATTTGCTTCTCTATAAATTGCAAAGCAATCAGCGGGGTACTCCTATCTGTGTTTTCTTTATTCAAACCATTCAGGTCTCATTTCATATCCACACAAAGAATTGAGGGAGCACATGCTTAAAACTGAGCCCATTCACCCACCATGTAACTAACCTAATTCTCTTTTCTAACACTGAGTGCATGCCATAAAATGCATTCCATGATTTGAGGAAACATTTGTTCAAACAATGTAATAGAAAGCTCAAAAATCTATGTTAAGCTCTTACCAACCAACCATGTGCTTCTACTCTAGGAATAACTAACGAATCTGCAGTAAAGACTCTAGTAGAATTCAAGTGATTTCTTTCAACCGGCATCTCAAGCCAGCCTCCTAACCACAGAATTAGCAGCAAACGGCAAGATAAATAATGTAAGAGAGTTGATTTCTTCCCTGTTGTGAACTTAAAACTGTTCCAAAAATTGTGCTAAAATAGTAAAAAACTCTTAAGTGACAGCATACCTAAAGCTGGCACGGTGAAGACAGCGGAGGATCCCGGCGGCCGGCACACGGTCCTAGACTTGGTGAAGACGGCGTGGTGGAGACCGGGCGGCGTGGGTGGCGGATCCCGGCGTGGTGGAGGCCAGGCGGCGAGGGGGCGGATCTCGGCGTGGTGGAGGAGGGCAGGGCAGCGCTTCACGACGCCGTTTCGATGGCGCGGCGGCGGGGGAGCAGCGGCCGGGCGCACGCGGGCCGAGGGGAGCAGTGCAGTGCGGCCGCGGCAGGGGAGCAGCGGCCGCGGCAGGCAGAGCAGTGCGGCTGCGGCGGCGCGCGCAGTGGAGACCGAAGCGGTGCGGCGGCGGCGGTGCGACCGAAGCGGTGCGGCAGCACATTCATTCCAGACGGAGACGACGATGGACGCGGAGAAATGATTAGAAACCTAGACCTTTACTCCCGGTTCCCACCAGTAACCGGGATTAAAGACCCTTTACTCCCGGTTGGAAACACCAACCGGGAGTAAAGATGTTTTTTTGGCAGGTAAGTGCAGCCCGCCATTTCCTAAGCAGGATTTAAGTTTTTATATTTCTTTTTATTTATAATGGGTAAAGTACTATTATTTGTGCAGAAAATAACAAAGTACTTATATTTTTTTTGAAAAAATAAATTAGAGTTTCTTTTGCTATACTGCAGACATGAAATATATGTAACCTAAAATATTTTATTTTTTCTTTTAAATATTAAACATAATGGAAAGAATAATCTTTATTTCATTAATGCAAAAATATAGTCTTTAAGTAATATCTCAAAGCTGGCGGTTGTTTCACATAGGGCATTTGCAAGACTGAGAAAAAGTTTAAGACCAATACGACAGTTGGACCTCAGAATCCCTAAGAACCCAGGTGTATTCTTATCCTTATTTTTATTATTACATTTTTCTCCGTGCTGCGTGAGACAAAGTATGGTGAATTACAGATCGAAAACTATAGAATTATGTAGCAAACTCCACAAATATTTTCCTCCTAGGGCACAAGAGACCTTGTCGCAAAGTTTGGCACTATTCCAGATCTTTTCTAGGATGGACTCAGTTCAACGTAGAATTACCCGGTGAAGTCGCGCGGAAATTCAATTAAACTGGAAAAAGTACCAAACCAATTCAAAAAATCTCAAACTTGGCGGTTTCTTCACATAGGGCATGTAAAATGTTAAGAAAAAGTTTGGGACCAATACGACACTGGAATGATTGTGCGGTCACAATTATTACATAATTAATATCTCAATACACAACATTAAACAACATTAAATTAAGTAGGCACAGTAGTGATCTTCTTCTTGACGTATGTCCCTTGGTCATGATCGTGTCGTAACCATGGAGTGTCCTCATCATTTAGCGCTATGCTTGGATCTTTGTTCACTGTGAAGGGCACAATTCTATCTTCCTTTTCATAATCTACTGACATGTCTGACTTGTCCTCAATTCCCACAATGTTTATTTTCCCTAAAAGAACTATGTGACGCCTGGGCTGACCATTGATTGGGTCTTTGTTGTTTTTTCCCCTCTTTGGTTTTGTAGACATGTCCTGGATATAGAACACCTGACATACGTCCTTGGCGAGGACAAATGGTTCGTCTTTGTACCCAATATTATTGAGGTCCACTGTTGTCATTCCATACTCCGGGTCGACTGTTACCCCGCCTCTGGTGACCTTCACCCATTGGCACTTGAACAAAGGGATCTTCAAATTACGACCATAGTCTAGTTCCCATATCTCCTCTATGCGGCCATAATATGTTAGCTTAATTCCATTCGGGTCTGTGGCATCTATGCGGACACCACTGTTTTGGTTGGTGCTCCTTTTATCCTGGGCTACTGTGTAAAATGTGTTCCTATTTATGTCGTACCCTTTGTATGTGAGGACATGCCACGATGGTTGCATAGCCAACCTGTACAGTTGCTCTAGAAGACTCCCATCACCCTGGCATTTTTTTCGCAACCAACCACTGAAAGTTTCCATGTGCTCACTCCTAATCCAAGCTTCATTCTTGCCAGGAAACTCTGATCATAGGAAGTGCTTGTGTGTCTCAATATACGGATGCACCAATGTGTTGTTTTGCAGAACTGTGTAGTGTGCTTTATTGAAATAATCATCCCCCATACCAATATATGTTTTCTTTCCTAGTGTCCTGTTTGTACTCATCCCACACACGTACACCTGGTTTTTTCCACAAAACTAGAAGTTCATCAACTAGTGGCCTCAGGTACACATCGATGTCGTTGCCAGGCTGCTTCGGGCCTTGTATGAGTACTGGCATTATAATGAACTTTCGCTTCATGCATAACCAGGCTCCCCAAAAGGATTCATACCATCCGTACTAAAGGCAAACCTCAAGTTTCTCGCGTCATCTGCAAAATCCTTGAATTCTCTATCGATTGCTCTCCACTGGGACCCATCAGCTGGGTGTCTCAACATGTTATCTGCCTTACGGTCTTCTTTGTGCCACCGCAACAACTTTGCATGGTCCTTGTTTCTGAACAAACATTTCAGACGTGGTATTATAGGAGCATACCACATAACCTTGGCAGGGATTTTCTTCCTAGGACATTCGCCCTCAACATCACCAGGGTCCTCTCACCTGATCTTATACCGTGATGCATGACATATCAGGCATTCATCCAACTTCTCGTTCTCCTCGCCATAGTAGAGGAAACAATCATTTGGACATGCATGTATCTTCTTGATTTCTAATCCCAAAGGACAGACAAGCTGTTTTGCTTCGTATGTAGTGGTGGGCAATTCATTGTCCTTCGGAAGCATCTTCTTTTGGATAGTCAATAGCTCGTTGAAGGCCTTGTCAGATACACCATTCTTCGTCTTCCACTGCAGCAATTCCAGTCTGGTACCCAACTTTTTCTGCCCTGCATCACAAGTCGGGTATAACAACTTCGTGTGGTCCTCTAGCATGCGCTCGAACTTTTTCTTTTTCTTTTCCTTCTTGCATTCGCTCTGTGCATCACGAATAGCCTGACCAAGATCATCAGCAGGCTCATCTCCTGCCGCTACCTCCTGTACCTCCTCTTCAGCTTCCCCCATTGCGGTATCATTTAAGACACCAGCATATTCAGCAATAACGTCGTCGTCTAATTGTTCTTCTTCACCTTCTTCCATTATAACACCGCTTTCTCCGTGCTTGGTCCAATAAATATAGTTTGGCATGAAACTCGACTTAAACAAGTGTGAATGAATATTCCTTGAGGTGGCATATTCCTTCAAATTCCCACATAGGGCACATGGGCAGCACATAAAACCGTCTCGCTTGTTTGCCTCGGTCACACTTAAGAAATAATGCACTCCATCAATGAACTCTTGGGAGCACCGATCAGTGTTGTACATCCAATTCCGGCTCATATGCAGTACACAATATAAGTATGTATTAAAATTTTAAGCATATAATTAGTTATATTAATTACATAACATGCATGCATGATAACTGATTAATTCATGGAAGCCTCAAAACAATTTAATTTTTACAATTAAACTATTGTATATTCCTCATTTACTAAATAAAAGAAATTAAATGAAAAAAAAATTCTTTAAATATCTAAACTATGAAATGGAGGATGAAGATGAAAGGAGAAAGAAGATGGCGACCTTTTCAACACAAGAATTGATGGAGGAGTCGAAGAAATCGTTCTTGTGATGACCAGCTGGCTCGTTTGAGTAAGAACACAACAATGGATGAAGCAATGACGAAGAACAGAGCTCCAAATGGCTCTGCCAAGAGAGGAAGAAACAGTGCTAAGTATATATACAGAAACATTTACTCCCGGTTGGGTACACCAACCGGGAGTAAAGGTCAACTTTTACTCCCGGCTGGAGGCTCCAACAGGGAGTAATGGTTTACTCCCGGTTGAAGACTCCAGCCGGGAGTAAAAGTTGACATTTACTCCCGGTTGGTGTATCTAACCGGGAGTAAAGATCGTCGCATGACGCAGTATCCGTTAGGCGTGGGACTTTAGTTTGGTTGGTGGCTACAACCGGGATTAATTGTCTCTTTACTCCCGGGTCCAAAAAAAAATACCGGAAGTAACCCCGAAAATAATGCCGAGAGGAAAGGTCTGTTCTCTACGAGTGTCCCTGCTTCAGAGACTTGAACTCCGGCAGGTCCGTGGTCTCGAACGCTTTGACGAGGTTCCTCAAGAAGGTCCGCGTCGCCGCCTTGTAGCTCTCGACCTTGTCCTTGTAGTACTTGAGCAGGTCTCTGACAACGGCGGGCTTGGCATCGGAGCAGAAGAGCTCCCTCCTCTCCAGCTGGGCGGCGCCGTGCAGGCGCTCCAGCTGCGAGTTGGCCTGGTCCAGCAGGTCCTCGAACAGGCCGCGCTTGGCGGCGTCGCGCACCGGGTCCAGGTAGTAGCCGTACGCGTGCGCCCACTTGAGCACCAGTCGGCCGTGCGCGATCTGCTCGTACGCCTTGCTCAGGAACGCGAAGCTCGCCGCCGGCTGCCCGGACACGGCCGCGATCCTCTCGATCTCGGAGCTCTCCAGCTGGGCCATGTCCTTCAACACGTTCTCCAGCGACGAGTAACTCCCACCGCTCGTAGTGGTACACGTACCTGTCCATGTCCATGGCCGCCTGGCTCCGGCTCTGCTGCCGCTGCTGACTCGGCGTCCGTTCCCCCTGCCCGCCATTGCTGCCACCGTCGAAGCCTGCGCAGCCGGTGTGGTTGTCCCAGGGGTCGAGGCAGACCCAGCAGAACTCGTGCGCGCACGGCGGCGGGCACGTCATGTGCATGCACCCCTGGTTCTTCTCGATGGGCAGCCGGCACCGTGGGCAGTGCTTGGTGTTGGCCAGCACCCAGTTGGACGTCTCGGTGTAGGACGCGTTCTTGTCCAGCCACGCGCGCACCGTGTCGCACGACACCGGCCGGTGCGCCTCCTCGCCGCAGCTCCAGCAGAAGCCGTGCCTGCACCCGCAGAACACGTCCGCCGCGTGCGCATCCCCCGCGGCGCCGCCGAGGAACTCCACGGCGCGCGTGCACCCGGCTCCCGGGCACCACTTGATCCGCCCACCGCCGGCGCCGGGGCCGCTGCCCTCCTCCACGAACGACTGGAGCGCGAACCGCGCGTACCGCTCCCTGTCGGTGGCGTCGGCGGTCACGTCGACGAGCTCCTGAACGACGGCTGCGTGGCACGACGGGTCCCGGCACCGCAGCTTCAGGCACCGCGCGCCGTCGTGCACCGCCGCGCGGATGTAGGAGCGCCAGCACTCGCCGCAGTAGTAGTGGGCGCACCCCGCCGACCTCGTCTGCCCCGCGGGGTACTGCACGAAGCAGATGGCGCAGGACAGCTCGGCCCGGCTGACCGCCGTCGGCACGACAGGGACGCCGCCGTCGTCCGCCGGCAGGCCGGTGGCGGCGCGGACGCGGGCGTCGTCCGAGAACCACTCCTCCTGGACCCGCCCGGCGCTCCACTTGAAGTGGCGCAGCAGGACGGCCGCGAAGCCCCGCGGGATGGACAGGATCTCGGCGACCTTGGCCGTCTCCGCCTCCTGCCGCGCGCGGACGGCGTCCTCGGTGAGGACGACGTACCTCTGCACCTCCTCCTCGCCGTCGTCGGCGGCGTTCACTTCCGTGGTTTCTACCTCGTCGTAGTCGTCGCAGGTGTCGTCGAACGTGTTGTCGTCGTCGTCGTCGGCCATGTCTTCATCGTACTCGTACCCCGTCCCCATCATCTGCCGCCGATGAGTTCTCACGGAGGCGGAGGGTTTAGATGAGCGTACCCTATCTATCGCAAAATCAGTTCCTTTATTTGAAGGGATTCGATTCGACAAATTCTCGTTTTCCGAACCGATTCTGTACGTCTCGGGTGCAGCAGATGCTTCTGACGATGCTGGGAGATGGGAAGCCGGAAGCCGGAAGCTGGAAGCTGGAAGCCGTCCATCACGATGGCAGGCAAGATGAGCTGGGCCTGTAGGCCATCTCTATGCGCCCGGCCCATAAATGGCCCAGTAGGAAAAACGGACTCCGCATCTACGTGAAGGTGAAGCGGAGCTGCGGAAGGGGCTGGCGACTTCAAGCATTGAATGAAGCACACACCGAACAGAATGTCCGGTTTTCACGGAGAGGCGACTGAGGCGATTCTGAGCGCGAGTTGGATCCCGACCTCGATCTAGATCACCATCGCCGGTGATCTTGATCTACTGCGCCGCTGGCCACCCAGGCCACGATGCCCATGCCCATGCCCCGCCACCAGCTTGCAGTTTGGTGCCGGACCCCGCATATCGCCGGTTAGCCGTCTTTGGTGCCGCCGACCATAGACTTCCCCTAGGTTTGCCACATAGGTACCTAGGTCGGGATCAGTGTTTGTGGCTGCGCTGCTAACGTGCAGTTCCACTAGGTTCGTGTGCCCTCTGATCCGATCGTATGGCATCGGTTAGAGGTGGCAGCTCGGGAGAGGGGGCCAAAGCTCCAAACCCTAGTGTGACTGATTTATTGAAGAGACTCAACCTCACTGAGGAAGAGGAAGCCGTGATAGAGTTCGATGACTCGGAGGAAGAAAGGGAACCAGCGCCGGTGGAATGGGCACTCGTCGGGAAGGTGCTCTCGCCCTCGCCGGTGCATGTCAATACGGTGAGATCGGCGATGAAACCTGCTTGGGGTAACCCGGTTGGTCTAAAATTTAGGGCGATCGGGGAAAAGGGAGACAATCTGTTTGTGGCGGAGTTTGGAAGTGGTGGTGATTTGGAAAGGGTGCTTTCAGGTTCGCCATGGATGGTTGGAAGGTATGCAGTGCTCCTGCAAAAATATGATGAAAAGCTCAGTGCATCGGATATCATTTTTGATCGCCTTGAGCTTTGGGTGCGCATTCTCAATTTACCACTGGGCTGGATGAATCAGACAAGGGGCTCGCGGGCTATGAGTTTGATTGGCCATGTGGTGAAAATGGATGTCGATGCGGATGGGAAGGCCAGTGGTGCGTTTCTGCGTGCTTGGGTGGCTATTGAGATAGAAAAACCGCTGAGACGTGGAGTATTTCTTCGAATGAGTAAGACGGAGGAACCACGGTAGTTCAACGGTCAATACGAGAGGCTCCCATATTACTGCTTTGCTTGTGGCAAGATTGGTCATTCAGAGCTAGAGTGCCCGACACCAGTGCTGCGTGATGAGCACGAGAAACTGCCGTATGATTTACAGCTGAGAGCTCCAAACGACGTTGCTAGGGCTGCAGCGGAGTCGTTGGGGAGTGGATCGGCTTTGACTTTCCGCTCTCAGAAAACCCAATATAGTAAGTCCAGTGATGCTCAATTCTCACTGGGTGCTGATGGCTCCCGTCATTCTGAAAGCTACATGGGAGACTCAGAGGAAAATGAGGTCATGTCTCCCTTAAAAGAACAAGTGAGGACATCCCCACCAAGGAAGGATTCTGGAGGTCCAGGTGCTAGTAGACAGTTGCATATGTCTGATGATGATGGCAAACGACCACCCCCTCGCAAGAGGAAATCCAAGAATCCCCTTCCGGCTCAGCAAACCCCAGACCTAAATATTCCTGTGGGTGAGTCAAATGCGATTGTTCCAGTGGGTCTAGTGAACTCTAGGGTGAGTCAGTTGGATACCCCGAGTGAAAATAGTGGGGGTAGTATGATTGAGACACTTAAGAAGCAGAAGAGAAGCAATACCCAAAATGCAAGATCGGCGGCGGCTGCGGAGGACAGCCCCCGCCGGGCACAATGAATATCCTAAGTGTGAACTGCCGGGGCTACGGGCAGCCCGAGGCAGTTCAAGAACTCCACCTATTGGTGGAGAAGAGGCTCGCGGTGGTGTTTTTGATGGAGACAAGAATGGGGGAGGAGCGTGCCCTAGGCCTGCGACGGAACCTTGGCTTCCCAAATGCCATCATTGTCGAGTCTGAGGGACTAAGTGGCGGCCTGATGCTTCTTTGGCGTCGAGATGTGGTGGTTGCTGAGCTAAGCAAATCAAGAATGCACATTGATGTTCTTTTGTCGTGTGACAAACTGAAGATCACGCAATGGAGAGTGACCGGCTTCTATGGGGAGCCGAGAAGGGAGCGACGGAAGGAAAGTTGGCGTATGCTAAGATTCCTTAGAGCACAGTCCGCCTATCCTTGGCTGTGCATGGGGGATTTCAACGAGGTGTTGTCGGCGGATGAGCAAATTGGTGGCAACGAAAGGGAACCATGGCAAGTAGCTGCTTTTCAGGAAGCGGTCAATGACTGTTGCCTGGCTGATATGGGCTACCATGGCCTTCCATATACATGGGACAACCGGCAGGAAGAGGGCCGGAATGTGAAGGTGCGTTTGGACCGAGCGCTGGGAGATGACAAGTTTTTTGCCGCGTTGGGTGAATCGGAGGTCTTCCATATACCACTGGCAGAATCTGACCACTACGGCATTCTAGTGGAGGTGAGGGAACGGATGCTACCTGGGCGTAGGCGTGGCCGGCGGAAGCCGAAACCTTTCCGCTATGAGAATATGTGGAAGAGTCAAGGTGAGTATACGGACTTTGTTAATCAAGCATGGGATCCAGGACCGGTTTCTTTTGATCTCTCTGTGACCTCAGCTGCTCTACTATCTCTACAAAGTTCACTGAAGACTTGGGACATGGAAGTCTTTGGGTCAGTGAAGCAGCAGGTGAAAGATTTGAGAGCGGAGCTAGAGGCAGAAAGGATTAGCACTTTGTACCATGGCCCTACGGACAAGGAAAGAAGTGTGGTGGCCAAGTTATCAGAGGTGCTTGCCCAGGAGGAAACAATGGAACGTCAGCGAGTGAGAATCTCCTGGCTACGGGATGGAGACCGGAATACAGAGTTCTTCCAAGCAAAGGCTCGGGCGAGGAACCGAACTAATAGAATCAAAGTTCTGAAGGATGAAGTGGGCAACGAGTTCACAGACCAAGATAATCTCGAACGCCTGGCATGTGAATTCTATCAGAACCTATTCGCGGCACAGGATGACCTCCAACCAGAGCTGATATGCCACCATGTGCCATAGAAAGTCATAGTAGAAATGAGAGAGCTATTGGAGAGGCCTTTCACTGAATTGGAGGTGGAGACGGCTCTCTTTCAAATGGCGCCAAGCAAGGCCCTAGGGGTCGATGGTTTCAATGCTGGATTTTTAGACTCATTGGCAACTAGTCAAGGGTTGTGTGGTCAGTGTTGTGCTGGGTTTTTTAAATGGTGGCGAACTACCAGAGGTGGTGAACCAGACGCTTCTGGTACTCATCCCAAAGGTCAGCAACCCGCAGGACCTGACACAGTATCAACCTATTTCTCTGTGCAATGTTTTATACAAGTTGTGCTAAAAATGATGGCAAATAGGTTACGGGTGATTCTTGATGATATTGTCTCGAAAGAACAATGTGCCTTTGTGCCGGGACGCTTAATAACTGACAATGTGCTGATCGCCTATGAATGTATTCATCATCTGCGATATAAAAAGGGAAAGACTGGTGGCTGCGCTATCAAACTTGACATGGCTAAGGCATATGACAGAGTTGAGTGGAACTATCTGAAGGCAATAATGCAAGCTTTGGGATTCCCGGACTCTTGGTGCTCTCTTGTGATGAAATGTGTTTCGTCGGTATCTTTCTCTGTCCGAGTTAATGGAGTATTCTCATACAGCTTTAAGCCGACGCGAGGTATCCGACAGGGCGACCCAATCTCGCCGTATTTATTTTTGTTATGCTCTGAGGGCCTTTCTTGCATGCTGAAGAACATTGGCCCCCTATATTTATCAAGAGGAGTGAGAGTAAGCAGACATGCACCGTGGATTTCTCACCTCCTTTTTGCCGATGATTGTCTAATCTTTACACAGGCAACCAAAAGGGGGGTGAGCGTGTAGCTGATATTTTGGATGACTATAATCGGGGCTCAGGACAATTGGTCAACAAACACAAGTCGGCAGTTTTCTTCAGCCCAAATTGTTTACAAGACTGTAAAGATGAAGTGCAAGCATGTTTGCAAATCCCAAATGAAGCTCTCGGCGAGCGGTACTTGGGCTTGCCCACTGCAGCTGAAAGAGGTGCTTCTGATGCGTTCAATTATGTGCCAGCTCGAGTGAGAGCTTTTGTTGGGGGCTGGGCCGAGAAGAATTTGAGTTGTTGTAAGGTCCTAGATGGCTAGAGGGGGGATGAATAGCCTATAAAAATTTCTACAAGAATCACTAAGCAAACTTGTTAGAATAACAAACGGCGCAAAGTGAGTTTTGCTTAGCCTACGGTTGTGATGCAAGCCTCCTATCCACAAGTCTAGTAGATTATGATCTCTAGTTCACACAAGGGCTATGTCACTAAACTTACACTAGTGAGCAAGCTAACAACACTACTAGCAAAGCTACTACTAGAACTACATAAGATAAACTAGTAAAATAAATGCAAGGGAGAGGATTGTGAAACTTATACTGACGGTGGAGTGAAGATATTGCCAATCACCAAGATGATATACAATCAATCAATATTGACAACAACACAATATGAAGACCATTCACCGGGAGACAAGTGACACAATATTTTTGTTCACCCGGTGTTCACTTATGCACCGACAAGTTACGTCACCAGTTGTGTCGACCAACACTTAGATGGTTCCTCGGTGTGACCCTCAAGTCACTTGCCCCTCAAGGCACGCCCCGCAAGGCACCGCAAGACACCACTCTCAAGTGAGGTAACTCAATGACACGCGCAATGTAATAGAGTTGCTTTTGGCACTCCGCCGAGGAAAGCACAAGAACCTCTTACAATCAACCGGAGGTGGCCAAGAACAATCACCTTCTCTTTGCCAACGTCTCCAACAATCTCCAAGCCGGCTAGGAGCGTACTCTCCAAGAGTAATAAGAAATCCACCGGCTAAACCACCCACAAGTGCCACTAGATGCCCTCAAGCTATGCAATGCACTTTGGGATCACTCAATCTCACTTTTGATTTGCAATCAAGCAAGAGAGATGATTGGGAGGAGAAGCTCTAGCTCAAAGGATGCACAAGTATGTTAGAAATCACAAGAGACCTCCCTAAGGGCCGGCCAACAAGTATTTATAAGCATCCCATCCAAATAGAGCCGTTATACCCCTTCACTGAGTCTTTTCGGGATGACCGGACGCGCTGGTCAAAACTGACCGGACGCGCTCAACCACGTCCGATCCTCCAACGGTTACTGCGCCAACGGTCAAACCCCATGACCGGACACGCTTCTCACAATGACCGGACCGCCGGTCCCGAGTGACCGGACGCGCTCCAGTCAACGACCGGACGCGCCGATCGCACAGCACCGCGCGCCCGCGAAGTAACGACCGGACGCGCCCCTCGCAACGACCGGACGCGACAGTGCCCGCGTCCGGTTAGAGTCCAGTAAGCTCCCTCAACGATCAGACACGTCCGATCGTGTGTGACCGGACGCGCCGCGCGTCCGATCGTCCTTGCGAACTGCAGATTCCTCTGGGTGACTGACTGGACGCGCCGGTCCCGCGAGTGACCAGACGCGCCGGTTGCAAACCCTAGCAACCGCGCGCCTGACTGCTGACCGGACGCATCCGGTCATACCAAGACCGCGTCCGGTGCAGCGTCCGGTCACCTCTGTGACCTCCGTTCGTCTCCGTTTCTTTTCCGACTTCCGGCGTAGTGGAAAATAGGCATTTCAAGTTCCCAAAAACACCTGAATCCCGCGCTCGCAAGCTCGGTGGGAGGGAGAGAGAGACCCAAACCCTCTCTACCGTTCAAACTCCATCGCCTTCGTAAATGTGCCAACACCAACAAGTGATCACCACCTTGTGCACGTGTGTTAGCCTTTTCATAATCATTTTTGAAGGTTTTCCAGTTAGCTCACTAGGCCCTACATGCAATGCACTTCATGAATTCACCTAGTGGCACCCGTGCATCGAATAACCGATAAGACTTCCCCTCTTAATAGTTCGGCTATCGATCCTAAACCACTCACACCCTCTATGGTGTCTTGAGTGCAAAACAAAATGGCCATATGGTTATACCTTTGCCTTGAGCCCATTTTGTTTCTCTAAAAGATATGATCCACTTCATATCATCACATGACCGTCTCGATCCATCGACCTTGACTTCACTTGCTCTTCACCGTTGTATCGGTCTGTCGGCGCCAAGTCTTGCTCAAGCTTCACCATCGCATGGTCCTTCGCTTCGAAGCCTCGACTTGCCCTTCACCTTCACAACCGGTCCATCGAGCCAAGCATCATCTTGGTCTTCATCATCTTGGTCACATAAGTCAATGTCATGTCTCATATTCAATGACCACCTTTATCTAAATCATCCACTTAGATACAAAGGTTAGTCCTAGGTTTCATCAATTAGCCAAAACCAAACTAGGGACTTTTAGTTGTGCGGCACGGGAGGTTCTGTTGAAAGCAAATGCACACTCGGTTCCAGCCTACCCGATGTCATGTTTCAAATTGTCACCAGTGGTTTGCCGTAAGCTCACCTCAGCGGTATCTAACTATTGGTGGGGGAGTTCGTTGGACAACCATAAGATTCATTGGTTGCGGTGGGAGAAGCTAACACGGTCTAAGTGCCAAGGAGGCATGGGTTTTAGAGATTTCTCATTGTTCAATCAGGCGATGTTGGGAAAACAAGGGTGGAGATTGCTCACGAGACCGGATTCGCTATGTGCTAAGGTCCTGAAGGGGAAATATTTTCCATCTGGTGATTTCCTTTCAGCGACCAAGAAGAGGCGAAGCTCGGCTACATGGAGAGCGATCATTCATGGTAGAGATGTGCTGAAGCGGGGATTGATCAATCGAATTGGTCCAGGAGAGATCAACATTTGGCAAGACAACTGGATCCCAGGGCTCCGGTCTCTAAAGCCGTCGGTTAGAATGCCGAAGGCCACTGCTGAGCGGGTTTGTGACCTGTTTATTCTAGGGACGTGTGTTTGGGATGACAGGGCTGTGCACAAATCGTTCATGGCAATAGAGGCGGCGGAGGTGCTGAAAATCAAACCGAGTGCACGTCTTGAGGAGGATGTCCTGGCATGGGCCTTTGAGAAAAATGGCACATACTTTGTGCGCTTGGCGTATAGGTTGCTCAAGGAGGACCAGGCAGCGGAAGCAATGGCTGCTGCGAGCGAGACGGGTGCATCGGACGACGATCGCTCCTAGAATGCAGTCTGGAAGTTGAGCGTGCCTCCGAAGGTGCATGTCTTCTGGTGGCGGGTTCTTCATAATTCACTGCCATCGAAAGTGGAGCTGAAGCGAAGGCACGTGGCTAAAGAAAGCTATTGCGAGATGTGTGGTGAGCCGGAGGAGTCCATGTATCGTGTTTTCTTCTTATGTCCAGTGGCAAAACGGCTTTGGACTGAAATCAAGAAGCTGACCGGGGTAACAGTTCCAAACGTCCATCCTAGTACCTGGGCAACAGATGTTCTACATATGGAAGTTTGCTCCCCCAAAGAAGCCTCAGTAGTAGTCTGCGGAGCGTGGACATTATGGACCGGAAGGAACGCTTGTCGCCATGGCCGCAAGGTCTGGGAACCCGGGGCTACAACGCGTTATATCTCGTCCATGTTGGAGGAGTTGGCAACGCTAAAAGCACCTGTCCAGGCGGTTAAGCCATGACATAAGATGAATTGGGAAAGGCCGGATGAAGGATGGGTTAAGGTCAATACCGATGCTGCTTTTGATTCAAATATGAGTACTGGCAGCGCTGGTGTGGTGATCCGCGATCATATGGGCCAGGTGGTCTCGGCGGTGGCGCGTTGGTTCGATGATGTGGCGGATGTCTTGACAACCGAAGCAATGGCGGCAAAGGAGGGGCTGGAGCTAGCGGTTGAAAATGGCTATGATCGTGTAATACTGGAGATCGATTGTTGCGGCTTAAAGAATCTGATAGAGGACAACGGTAGTCTTAGGTCGTCTATTGGTGGTCTTTGTTTCGACATCACAGAGATAGGCAGGAGTTTGATTGATTTTCGAGTTGTGTGGGTGAGTAGGGATGCTAACTCGGTGGCCCATTGCTGTGCAAGCATGGTGTCGGCCATAGAACGCTCTCTTTTTTGGCTTGACTATATTCCGGAATGGTTGTTGGGAATAGCAGGCGCAGATTGTACTCCTGTTACTGATTAATGAAAGTTCTGTGATGCTAAAAAAAGAGGCTGGCGACTTCCGAGGTGATTTCTGATCTGGTGAAAGGAATCATTATTGTTTGAGTTTCATACTAATCCTAGATTAATTAAATGAAACTGAAGCTCTAATTGAGGATTATCTAATTAAAAATAGAAATAATGTTTAATTACGATTCACTGAGCTAATCATTTAGAAACGGCGTCTAATCCGCTTAAAGCTTAGGCCTCCTTTGAAATGAAGAAATGAAAAAACACCGTGGAATCCTATGGTATTTGCACGTTGATGCGTGCCTTTTGCATCTAATCTGGCACTGACTTAGACTTAACGAATTGACCTCACTCCAAGTGCTAGTTTCATGTCAACTTTGTCTTATGGAGTACAGTACTAGTTTCATGTATATGTATCCCATCTTCTTTCTTTTTTCCGAGAATGTCTTTTGGATTTGGCAGTTATCATTTGCATGTAGCTATGATTAGCTTTCCCATTAGGAGACAATGTTCCATGCATGTTTGTGTAGAATGTCATTTATTTTGAGACAAATTTTAAACCTTAAAAAGTTTATATTTTGAGACGGATGAATTATTTACTTAGAATCAAAATTCAAGACACATAGCAAGATAAGATTAAAAAAACTGATTCAGCTAGGCGGTTCATTCAATAGTTCAAAAATACTAGCAATGTTCTAAATTATAAGATATTTTGACTTTTTTTAGCTAGATAGCTTTTGCTATGCATATACATGGCCAACCGGGCCGCATGGCATGGCACGGGCACGGGCACGGGCACGGGCACAGCAAGGCACGACACGCCACGACACGGCACTATGCGGCATAGCAGCTTAGCGGTGCCGTGCCTATTAGTGCCGCCGTGCCGGCGTCTTGGCCCATGCACGGCACTATGGCCTTTGAGTCGTGTCGTGCCATGCCATGCCGATGGGCACAACAGCCCACCGTGCCCCCGTGCCCCAGTCGTCGTCGTCATCGCGCAGGAGGCTGGAGCCGTGTGCCGCATCGTCATCGTCGTGCTGGAGGCCGGGGCCATGCATGCCGTCCTCACCACGTGGAAGTCGGGGCTGCGGCGCCACCACCACTGCCGTGCACGTCGCCGCTGCCGCCGTGCACGCCTCGCGCAGATGCAACACGACTGAGCGACGCCGCCGCGGGGACGCACACCTAGCCGAGCACCGCCGCCGTGGGGAGCTCCCTGGCCCAGCGCCGCCGCCGCGGGGACGCCCCCGCCATCTTCCTGCACGATGTGCCCCCCACAAGCCACCGCCGCACCCCATCGGTGAAACAGAGGAGAAAGAGAGAGAGAGAGAGAGAGAGAGAGAGAGAGAGAGAGAGAGAGAGAGAGAGAGAGAGAGAGAGAGGAGGAAGTTAGGGTTTGGTGGGAGAAGTGCTTGCTTATATACTTGTGGTTTGCATCCAACAATTCAGATTCATCAAGGGTTGATCCAATGGCTGATATACATCGGGCCGCATAGTGCCGGCCCAAAAACCATGCCGTGCCCGTGCCGGCACTACAGGCCGGAGGCACAGTACAAGCATGGCACTACCACCGGCTATGCTAGGCAGGGTTTAGGGAACAACGGTGGGAGGTGCGTGGAGTGGTGAGGCAGCTGGAGCCACCAGTCGCTGGTAGTGGAGGCGCGAAGGAGGGGGTGGCGGCAAAGGGTTGCGTGAGGAAGATGAGCGAATGAGTGAGTTCCATGAGGATGTGGGTGACACGGGTGAGGAGGATGAAGGGTCATGTGATTCGTCCTCCAAAAGGATAGGGGAATAGAATTTATAGATCCAGATATTATGGATGATACAAGCTAGGAGAATGCTTTAGGGGACGAGGGAAAGGAGATGGGAATAGAATACGTGGATCCACATCCACGTGCTATGGGTTATATTTGGAGAACGTTTTAGTTTTAGTAGTACGTTGGAGTATATATGGAAAAAAGTCACTGTCAAAATTATTGGCAAGTCGATGAAGTTGCTTTCAAGACATACTCCGGTTAGTCCTATGAACGATCTTTTGACTATGGCCTCTCTTAGATTGAGATTTGCGGTCACTCGTAACCGTAGGGAATAAAGCAATGACACGGATGTGTATGGAAGTTCTATATTATCTCTTATATAACCCTAAATCACATTAGCAATGTATCTCACAGTGCACTATCTCGTGCAATTAAAACCCACTAGCACATGTAATTTTGGATGTTCATGTCAGTAAGACATCTAAGTATTTTCTTTTGTCCACGCAATCCACTATAATTAGTTTATAATAGTTTATTCCTTTACATAAATATAACTATGTATATAGTCTAATAATGAAATTCTAAATGATCTGCAATTCCCGCGGGAACGCATTACCGCAGGAACACATGGGGGTATGCTTCTAGTTTTTGCAAAATGACAGACAAAAGAATGAGTGAAGCTAAACTGAATAACACAGGAATTAAGTCTTGAATGCGAATAACACACGAATTAAGTCTTGAATGCGATAAATCTGATGAAAGATAGCATGGGTTTGGAATCCATCCATGCCCTACTCGGCCGTCTCCACCTCGGCCAGGTTGGTCTCGAACGCTTTCACGAGGTTCTCGAAGTAGTGCCGCGTCACCTGGGTGAGGCCCTGAAGCTTCTTCTTGTAGCTCTTGTACCTCTCGGTGACGTCGGCCGTGTCGCCGGCGCAGAGCTCCATCCTCTCCACCTCGGCGCAGCCGTGCAGGCGCTCCAGCGAGCTGTTGGCGTCTTTCTGGAGGTGGTCGAACAGGTTGCGCTTGGTGGCGTCGCGCTCCGGGTCCAGGAAGTAGCCGTACGCGTGCGCCCATCGTAGGACTCGCCGGCAGTCGGCGACCTGCTCGTACGCCTGGGTCAGGAACCTCAGATCGCTGGCCGGGACGTGCACCTTGACCGCCATCTTCTCCAACCCCGAGCGCTCCAGGTCGGCCATGTCCTTGAAAACCATCTGCAGCGACGTGTGGTTGGCTGCCCAGCGCTCGTAGTGGTACAGGTACCTGTCCAATGACGCCTTGGCTTGCTCCCGCCGTCGCTGGCTGGCGTTGACCTTGTTCTGCCGCGCCCGGTAGCTACCGCACTCGCATGGTCCCAGGCAGATCCAACAAAACTGGTGGTAGCAGGGGGTGCTGCACGTCATGTGGTTGCAGCCCTGGTTCTTCTCGATCGGCCGCCGGCACTGGGGGCAGTTCTCGGTGTTGGTCAGCACCCAGTTGGCCGTCTCCGAGTCCGAGATGTTCTTGGCCAGCCACGCGCGCACCGTGTCGCACGACACCGGCCGGTCACCGGTGCGCCTCCTCGCCGCAGCTCCAGCAGAAGCCGTGCTTGCACTCACAGAACACGTCCGTCGAGTCGCCGGCGCAGCCGACGAACTCCACGGCGCGGGTGCACCCGCGTCCCGGGCACCACTTGATCCTGCCGCCACTCTCGTCCACGAACGACCAGAGCGCGAACTGAGCGTACCGGGCTTTCTCCTCGGCGTCGGACACCTCTTCGACCAGCTCGCGCACGACGGCCGCCGAGCAGGACGGGTCCGGGCACCGCAGCGATAGGCACCGCGAACCGTCCTCCACCGCTGCGCGGATGTACCCGCGCCAGCACTCGTCGCAGTAGAAGTGGGTGGAGCACGCCGCGGACCTCGTCCGGCCGGCGGGGAACCTTCTGAAGAAGATCGCGCAGACGAGACGCTTGCGGCTGAGCACCGTGGGCACGAGGACGCCGCCGTCCACGGGCAGGCCGACGGCCTCGCGGATGCGCCGGTCGTCGGAGAACCACTCCTCCTGGACCCGCATCGCTCGCCCCTTGTAGTGGCGCAGCATGACGGCGGCGAAGCCCGGTGGGATGGACAGCACATCGGCGACTTCGGCGATGTCCGCTTCCTGCCGCGCGCGGAACGATGTCCGCTTCCTTCGGCGATGTCCGCTTCCTGGCTCAGAACGATGTAGCTCTCCTCGGCGCGTTCGATCGCCTCGGCGCCGTCGACCTCCGTCTCCTCGTCATCGTCGCTGTAGTAGTAGATCAAATCCTCACCGGTGCAGTCGCCGTTGTCGTCGATCTCGTCACCGTTTATGTTGTAATCCCCCGTGCCGTTGCCGGCGCCGGTCTCGCCATCGTTGTAGTCCTCGTCAAACCGGCGTCTCTTGCCGGCGCCGATCTCGCCATCGCCGTAGTCGTCCTCGTCTACCCGGCATCTCTTGCCGGCGCCAAACACGCACTAGTACAGGAATGACATATACTCCCGGTTGGTAACCCCCTTTACTCCCGGTTGCCCAACCGGGAGTACGTTTTCGGGAGTAAAGGTTCACAACCGGGAGTAAAGGGGGACTTTTACTCCCGGTTGGTATTACCAACCGGGAGTAAAGAGTCAGTTGGGCTCGTGGCCTGGCAGACACCTTTACTCCCGGTTGGTAATACCAACCGGGAGTAAAAGTCTTTTTTTCTTTTTTCATTTCAATTCATAATTTATTATGGTTTTAAAATAGGTTTTCGTATATGATTTTTGCCCTACAAATAATATATGCATACACATGCATATAGTAAAGTTTGGTTTCGAGCAATGTACGCAAGTAACCCAACTAAAAAGAAAGTATATACAAATAATTTGTGCACCATATATAATACAAGCTTGCATTGTATACTTTCATCGTCGTGTCCACCCTTTGGATCCGATAACAAGTTGTCATGACCCATTACATTCAAAATAAAGTTATCATGACCCTAGTTTTTTGGAAGCCATTGTTCATCGGGGTTAAAGTAGAACTCGGCGCTGGGCTTTAAGACCTATTCATTAAGAAATCCTGCTATCGTCTCTTGCATTGCTTTGAGATGGTGTATTTGCAGGGTCTTCTCTTTCAAATGTCTAGTCTACAATTTGAGTAAAAGAAAAATTATTAGTATATATATCAAGAATAATGATAAATCAAGAAAAAGTAGTAGTATTTAGATACGTACTTTTTCCTTACTTATCAATTCCGTTCCGGAATGGGACGGAATGACCGGTATACACTCAAGCAATTATTGGCAACCTCCCTTCTGTCTCCTTAAAAAACTTCCAACAACTACACTCAAGCAGGACTGCATAAGTGCATGAACTTCCAACAAAAACTACAAAGTGTAAATTGACCGCACATGGATTTCTAACCAAAAACTATAGTAGTTCAGATTAGTTTCTATCATTGTCCAGTTAAAAAAGTAGAAACTTTTTTATACTGGATTAGAAGTATTGTCAGACAGAGAATTAACTACTATAATCATATAATAAGATAAATAGGGATTTCTGCATCCTCGCATCACAGTTACAGGCTCATGTAGTTATGCACCACCAAAGCTATCTGACAAACTAATTATGACGATAATTTGGTGAAAACAAGAATAGTACTGCCAGAGCTCGCAAGCACTAAACACAGCAGGGTTATATGGTCATCTGATTCTATTTTCTAATACGGAAGATATAGAGTAGCTTCGGTTCAAATAAATAGAGTAACTGAAGGATAACCCCATAATAATCAAACAAAGTTATCATAAACAAGCTTTTCTAGAGCCGGTCCCTGAGTTACATGAATGAATCAAAATTTATGCTAATTAGAAAACACAGATACATGCAGTAAATACAAAAGCAATCAAAGTTACAAGAGTGTTAGAAAATTTTGGTTCCACACTATCACACACCCAATGAAGACGATGGGCAATATGAACGAACAGGTATGCCTGACACAGGACAACTACGGATAAGTTGAGCATTCAGACGTCTACAACAGGAAATCCAAGCCTAATTCGTCATGGCAGGCCTCAATGGGACATCCGAAAAAGCACAAAAATATATTAGATTAATCAAGAATCCAAGCCCTTCGAAAATAGACTGTGGATGGCAGAAGGGTGTTGTATTGCAGGACTGTTCACCTGAAGATGTTGTCTCCAGCGGCGAGAGAAGAGAGAAAAATCAAGGAAACCTTGCCTTGCTGCCATCCGAACTTCCAGAGTAATAGGTACTCGCTGGACTACAAGTGAATCATGTTTAACTTCATTGCATCAACTGCCTGGAAACAATCCAGAGCTCGGGCGTCCGAAAGCAGGACCCGGACGGGCGGACGGCAGCGCAGATCGGATCGAGAGAATTGGAGAGCAGCCAGGCGGACGGGGGAAGGAGAAGGGGCTGGTAATATACTAGAGACTTTTACTCCCGGTTCCTAAATCCACCCGGGACTAAAAGTCCTTTACTCCCGGCTTGTAATATCAACCGGGAGTAAAGGTCCAGACTTTTACTCCCGGTTCCTAAATCCACCCGGGACTAAAAGTCCTTTACTCCCGGTTTGTAATATCAACCGGGAGTAAAGGTCTGACCTAGCTATATTTTGGCGGGCAACGAAAATGTAGGCGCGAAAATTTCGATTTTTTTAATATTTTATTTTATTTAATGTCTAAAGTCTAGTTATATGTGCAGTAAATTACATAGAAGTCATAAAATCTTTTAAAAAATAACTAGAGTTGCTTTGGCTTTATTGCACACATGAAAAATATGTAACATAAATATTTTATTTTTTCTTTTAAATATTCACAACATATTGTAAAAAATCGGAAATTCATTAAATCAGAAAAAAGTACCAAACCAATTAAAAAAATCTCAAACGCTTTGTGAAAAAAAAGTTTGAGACCAATACAATGCTGGAATGCATATGAACCCTGGAATTTCTGAGAACCAAAGTGTACAGTCATGGTTCGATGAAGGGTTTCATATACCTCTGTGAAGCATGTGGACTTCGCCTTTGTCGAAATGGCTTGAAATTTTATTAGTAGTCATTTGCACCCAAAATATAGTCCCACTCAAGATCTTAGGTTTTTCTGAAAATTATTTTTATTATTATATTTCTCTTCGTGCTGCATGAGACAAAATATGGTGAATTACCGATCGAAAACACTGGAATTTTGCATCAACCTCGACAAATACTTGTCTCCTAGGGCATAAGAGACCATGTGGCAAAGTTTGGCATCATTCGGGCTCTTTTCTAGGATAGACACAGTTCAACGTAGAATTACTCGGTGAAGTTGCGCTGAAATTCAATTAAACCGAAAAAAGTACCAAACCAATTCGGAAAAATCTCAAACTTGACGGTTGCTTCACATAGGGCATTTGCAAGCCTAAGAAAAAGTTTGAGACCAATACGACACTTGGACCTCATAATCCCTAAGAACCCAGGTGTATAGACATGGTTCGATGAAAAGGTTCCATATACCTTTGTGAAGCACGTGGACTCTGCCTTTGTCGAAATGGCTTGAGATTTTTTTGGCACTCATTTACACCCAAAATATGACCCCACACAAGATCTTAGGTTTTTCTAATCATTATTTTTATTACTATATTTTTCTTCGTGTGGCGGGAAACAAACTATGGTGGATTACAGATTGAAAACATTGGAATTCTGCAGCGACCTCTACAAATACTTGTCTCCTAGGGCATAAGAGACCATGTGGTAAAGTTTGGCACCATTCCGGCTCTTTTATGGGGTGGACACAGTTCAACGTAGAATTACTTGGTGAAGTTGCGCGGAAATACAATTAAATCGGAAAAAGTACCAAACCAATTCAGAAAAATCTCAAACTTGGCGGTTGCTTCACATAGGGAATTTGAAAGCCTCAGAAAAAAATTCCAAATCAATACAACACTGGAATGAATGTGCGGTCACAATTATTACATAATTATTTCTCAATACACGACATTAAACAACATTAAATTAAGCAGGCACAACAGTGATCTTTTGGTTATGATCGTGTCGCAACAATGGAGTGTTCTCATCATTTAGCGCTATGCTTGGATCTTTGTTCACTTTGAAGGGCACAATTCTATCTTAAGTGGAGTAAACTAATGATGACAAGTGCACACGAAACAAACGAGTTTAGAGATAGTACCACAAAAAAATACTATATTATACTATATTATAGGTCTGTTTGATCACTAAATTAAACTTTAATTATGTAAAACTTTAGTTTGAGACTGTTCAAACGTAGTATGAATTAAAACGTAGATTTAAATTTTAGTCTAGCGTAACTAATTGTTAGGCACACTCTGTAGTGTATGCATCCAGACAAATATGGTATTAAACTTTTTGTCATTTACTCCTTCCATTTCAAATAAAATACATCAACTTATGCTTTGTATATAGACAAATATTTGTCTAGGTACCTAAATTTTAATTGGACCTGCAACTACTCCATGCGTGACATAAAAGGAGTTAAGACTTAAACCGCCTTATGATTCACAGAACTCACCAAATTTAATTTGGTGATGACTTTGCATTTTTTTAAAAAAAAGTTTGAACGCAACATCAAGTGTCATTTGTACTTAAGGCGAACCTCAAGTTTCTTGTCTCCAACACTTTGGTCGGAATGCAGGGCTAACAATATATAGAGAAACACTTAGTTAGCTGGTTGTGCTTAAAAATCTGGACTAAAAGTCCATTTTTACTCCCGGTTATAGACACCAACCGGGAGTAAAGGTTGACTGCACCTTTACTCCCGGTTGGTGTCTCCAACCGGGAGTAAATGTCTACTTTTACTCCCGGTTGGAGACACCAACCGGGAGTAAAAGTCCTCGGACCACGGAGTGACAGTTGCATGTGGGACTTTGCTCCCGGTTGGAGACACCAACCGGGAATAAAGGTCTCTTTACTCCCGGGTGCAATAAGTGCCGAGAGTAATCTAAAAAATGGTGCCGGGAGTATAAGTCAGTTCTCTACTAGTGACGCCATCGCCGTAGTCCTTGACGTCGTCCACCCGGCATCTCTTGCCGGCGCCATTCTCGCCATCGCCGTGTCTGCTTCTCGTCTTCCTGACGGAGCGGCGGCCCTTACCGCCTCCGGCTGTCGACATGCCGCGCCGCACACCGCCAGGGTCACTGGCGAATGGTTAGAGTTGCGGGTGCCATGCATGCGAACTCTCCTAAAATATTGTTGACCAGAGGATTTTGCTTCCAAACAAACTCTCGTGCATATCGTTATGATTTGGAGAAACCGATCAGATTTGTAAGTAAATTATTGCATTCCCCGCTTTGACTTCCGAAAATTCTTCGAGCCCCTGGACCTTCCGAAAAATCTTCGAGCCCCTGGATCCACAACATCTATACCTAGGATTGGTAAACTCAAGAGCAGTATCTATTGTTTAATTACTAAGTATAAAGTTTCCAAAATTACAAAGTATAAGATCGTGACCCGAGCATATATTAAAATATTTGGATAATTTTTTGAAAAATTGCTTGTAACCTTTTTATAAAGTCTAATAGATCTCCCTAATTAATTTTAAAAGTCCGATTTACCATCCTCGTGGCTGACGGGACGCCACGTAGGATGGTTGACGTGGGTGACTTACCAAGACCGCTCAGAGGTGTAAATCATAGGGTTTCGATAATTTAGATGGTTTCAATAATTTGAGGTTCTGATTTCTAGTTGAAGGAGGTAAATCCCTAATAGTTGAATGGGGCTAGCGTTTCTTGTTGGGTTGCCATTTCCTAGAGTCTGATGGTACGGTGGATATGGGTCTTCGAATGTCAGAGTCTACCTTAACCTTAAGGTTGAGAAAAAGGTTTTGGTTCTAGCATGCATTTTTTTGCGATTACACAACAACCCAGACACTTACAACGCATGCACACTCACCCCTATGAACGCAAGCACGCAAACCTACCCCTATGAGTATCTTCGAAGACTAGGCCGGCAAATCCTCGAGATTGACGAAGTCACCACAGACGCCTCGCAGCCGACAAGAACTTCATCTATCACTGAAAGCACAACGCCATTAAAACCTGGCAAATTTACTCTCATGGAAAGTCAAACTCATGACCTGAGGTGCTACTGAGCCTGTTATAACCACTAGGCTACATGCCCCTTTGCTCCGTAAGCATTTTTTATTTAAGTAGAGAAAAAGCTTGCAGCCAGAGGTATTAAAAAAGTCCTTTTGACCCCTCAACTTTTGGGATAGTCCAATTTACCCATTTCATTTACAAAACCAATTGGTTAACCTCCTTCAATTTT
Organism: Saccharum hybrid cultivar R570; assembly: GCA_038087645.1. Taxonomy (NCBI): domain Eukaryota; kingdom Viridiplantae; phylum Streptophyta; class Magnoliopsida; order Poales; family Poaceae; genus Saccharum; species Saccharum hybrid cultivar. The sequence continues at coordinate 4,044,103 of JAQSUU010000743.1, read as the reverse complement.
TAAAACTATTTGTTTTTGCCACTATAGTCGATTTTGCTGATGTGGCGCCACCTTAGTGGACGGTAAATCACGTTAAAAGTTTAGAGAGGTAAATCGGTCTAGAAATATTTTAAAAAATCTGAAAAATTATAAAAATATTCAAAAAAAATTATTCAAATATTTTTAAATGAAAAATACTGCAACTAAAAATAATAAAATTTGGCTCACTCTTAGAAAATCATATAATTGTTTAAACTTGGAGCAATATGAAAGAAGCTAATTTTTTTTTCTAAAATCATGCTCCATCTTATGATGCGTAGCTTGAAATTTTTTGAATCTTGATGGACTCGTTTTGGTTCTTATTAGCTAGAAGCTTTCGTTATATATTGTAATTGGATGACGTAGATCATATCATTCGAATTACGTAAAAGCACCAACAGAGCATCATTACGAACTATAGGATTTTCAAAGTAGTCGTGTTAGCTTGAGTTGATGCATGCACCCTGCCATATATGCTTGAATGCACCCTTCGTTTAATATATTTAATTAAGCTTTACATATTATTGAATTTAATTAAGTTTCCCCAGAGCTTCTACGTAGTCTAGACAATCAACATCGTTTAATTGTAATAGATAATAACAAGGGATTGTACTAGCAAATAAGTACCAAAATGAGACCACCAAGTGTCAAGCAATTTCGACTAGGCACCATAAGATAGAGCATTATATTAGAGAAAACGGAAATCGGTTTCATAATTTGTAAGCTAAAACAAAATTTATATGAATTTTCTAAGAGTAAGCTAAATTTTATGATTTTTTGCTTGAATTATTTTTTCCATGTAAAAACATTTGGATAAATTTTTGAAATTATTTTTATAATTTTTTTGGATATTTTTTAAATAAGTCTAATTTGCCTCTCTGAATTTTTATAACTAGTCCAATTTACCTCCCTCTGATGTGGTGCCACATCAGCAGTACCACCATAAAAATCTAAAAGGATGTTAAAAGTTGAAGGAGCTCAAACAACCGGTTTTATATTGTTTTTTTTTAGGGGTATACAACTGGTTTTATAAATGAGGGTGATAAATCGGATCACGACAAAAGTTGGGGTTCGTCGGTTGTGCTATTGGATTGGGCCTGATGTGCGTATGAGCCAAAGCAGACTAAACGTGCATGCATGCACACGCGGGCCGGGGCTGCTATTTTAATTTAAACAAGGAATATATTATTTTTTGTTGATGATCATATATAAAAGGTATAGATATATGGAAATGGAATCGTATATCATTTTTTTAAAAAATGACCATACGTAAGATAGATTGCGAATTCCAATCAATGAATAATCCTTCTATATATTTTTCTTACCATAACATTCAGATCCTTATGGTCCTACATTTACCATACGCTCCAACGATCCACGGAGTCTATATATATAGGTACCAAAGACTAATGCAGACGACGAGTAGAACACTGCCAGCACCACCCGTACGTAGCCAAAGGGAGGCGATGGACGTGACGATCTACACGAGGAGGGACGGGAAGGTGGAGGAGTTCACCCTCGAGGTGTGGTACTTGGCCACGGTAAAGGAGATCAAGGAGGAGATCGGCAAGCGTAAGGACGTCCCGGTGGCCTCCATGCAGCTCTTCCTCGGCGGCACCGAGCTCATGGACACCAAGAACACGGAGGACTACTCCATCCTGCAAGGCTCGCGCATCCGGCTCGTCTACTACGATCAGTGATGATAATATGTGAGATATCCATCCTCTAGCTCGATCGCACCATATATATCTAGAGGATGGATATTTTATTTTATAAATATCATTATATATAATAATAATAATGTACCATTACGTGCCTCGTCTCGCGCTTGCTTTCGTTTGTTCCTGTGCTAGAATAAACTTAATGAAACTATATATATATATATATACTGGTTTACCAAGAATGCCCATTCATCGTCACGGCCGTCCGATTCGATCTTGTTCTTCGATTATTGGCGCACGGTGCGCTCAGCGGTCGATTTTCTCGTGTCGATAATAGTATCTTCTTCGGTTTGAGGAATGAATCCGGATAATCTCTTGTTTTGATCTGCTGTTCACTTGTGATACTGGTCGAATTTCTGACTAGCTAGCCGGCCAGCTTGGGGAATGGGGGTGGAGATGCGGCAATGCCAGTTGCCACCGGTGGGGGGTGTGTTGACGTACGGAGAGGTTGGGCCGACGCTGTGCGATGGGCTGGGTAGAGCTGGGCTTGGTTTCGGCCTTTGGTACCTGTATGTATGGGCGCATGCAAACTAACAGCCTGTTCGTTTCGCTGGTTTATTGTGCTGAAAGCACTGTTCGCTGGTTTGTTGTGAGAGAAAAACACTGCTGGATAGCTGCTGATTCTGCTGATAAGTCCAAACGAACAGGGCGTAACTTGCTCGCAAAGCATTTGTACGCAAACACGGGCCGGGCTGGGCAGCCACACGAAAGCATTTGTACTGCCTTTTATTTTATCACCCTCAAAAAAAATGTAAGGACTTTGATTAATTTGGGTGGGACGCTGCGGGTGCGAGCAATAATCCATGCCGAACATCAAGATGAAGATCCGTACAGGAAGCAAATACAAAGAACTGATGACCGCACATACGTTGGCACAGCACCACCCGTCTGCACGGATGACGACACAGATACGCGAACTGCCGAACAACCTTTCCTGTCCTGCCATGCATACTTGTTTGTTAGGCCAGCCACAATATACCAGTGATGCTCCAAATTAAACGGGTCCCACGTCAAGTGAGCTGCAGTGGTCCAAATACTGGCACCGAAGCCATCAAACCCGATGTGACCCATGTCTTTGTGCCTAGCAGTTTATTCCGAGATAAGCAGCAAGCATCGCCACAAGAAAATCTTTCTTTATTGTTCAAGCTTCACCTGGCATCGTGCAACTACATGCGTCGCTCCGCGTTTTTCTGGCACCATTCGTTCTAGGCATCGCCGGCCACAATGACAGGAGTCATGCTATAATTTTCTCTCTCTTTTGGGTGTCACTCAAGCAGCACATTGCACTCCCTCCGTCCCAAAAATAGTCATTTTGGCGTTCAAATGTTGTTCCGCAAAGAGTGTCGTTTTAGACATTGCTCCCCGCCTGCACAAAGCTGGAGGCCTAGTGGGCTACAGCCTTATCTCTTCGTCCCCATCCTTCCATCCATCCCCACAAACGCACCGTTCCCTCCAAGCATATCCCCACTGCCGAGGCGAAGGCCGTCAGCATCAAGTTGGAGCAGGTCGGTGTCAGCGCGGACTGGAGCAGAGCGGTCGTCACCAGGCGGAGCGGCTAGCGCGGAGGTGGAGCGGCTCAACGGCGAGCCGGCGAGGATAACCCAAGTGGGTATGCCCTCAGCACGCCGATGACACCAGAGCCCACGCTCGGCACACCGGCGAGGACCCCTCGCACGTCCCCACAAGCCACGGTCGGGATCTGGAGCTCGATTCGCTGGATCTAGCTAGGCTTCACCGGAATCACGCCTGTCCCGACCTTGGCAGACCTGGATTCGCTGATGTGAACGGGGAAGAATGGGGAAGAAGATGAGAGAGAGGATGTAGGGGTATTGTAGTCTTTTGCATGGCCGCACGTATCCTGCTCTGCCCACTTCTTAGGCTGTGGCTGACCGACCTGACTTGTCATGACACGATGTGGTGCGGTTCGTGGGATGGTTTTGCCACTTAAGTGGTTTGATGACAGGAGTTACAGAAGTTTCAGTTCATTATGACGGGAGTTTCCTCTATAAGCGTCTCTTCTCCTTCCGTCTTCTCATCTTCTGTGCTACTGGCCTCGAGGCTTGACGGGTTCTGATTCCGAGAGACTTCTGGTCTTCTCTCGGAGTGGGCGAGGTAAGAGACTTATCTTGGCATTCAGTTTGGTCTTCTTGCGCAAACACTTTTCCACGTTGTCTCTGCCGCAAACCACAGCTTACCCCATCCCGGTTCCTGTGCACACAGGAATAGGGAGAACAGGCCTCCGAAACCAGGCTGTCTTCGTATTCATTTGCTCGGGTGAAGACCGGCAATCAGGTTTTTGAGGAGCATCCACAAGAGATGGGACTGCTCGATCCATGGCTTCCCGCGACGACAATGATCCACGACTTCCTCTACCATGCATTCAGTGGTGATATGCTTGGCACTGCAACTCTTCTGCACTACACCTAGCAGGACGACTACAACAACATGCGCTTTGTTGACTAGGGTAACCAGCTCTGGTGCCGCTGGGTATGCTAGTCCCCATGTGTTCTTCTATTCTCTATGATCGGGTCCATGATTAATACCATGTTAGCTGTCACGTTTGCGACTAGATCTCACACACCTTTCTGATGTCACCAACATGTTAATGTTTTTCTAGATCAAATTGCTACTGAATTTGCCTAATTTTCTAACAGTGTATATTGCAGAGTTGGGTTAGGACCTCCTGTTTTATTGGCCATGCATGAGATTCGGTAGTATACTGAAGGAAAATAGGAATTTTAATAGGAGTGGTACGAATGAAATTGTTTTACCCACTTTCGTATATTTTGTTACCTTTTTTTGTTGAGCTTTCCTTTACCATTTCCGTGTTTGGTTGCGGCAAACGCAGGGAAATTTTGAACAAACGATCCGTAATCTGGAGTTCTCCTTCTCTTTCGAAAGTCCTACTCATAATAATGACGTCAATATAGCGATGTTGTGCTTCGCGTAGACTAGTTCGCCGCACGTGCTGCAGCTCTTAACACTCCAACGGGAAGATAACTTCCCAGAAAGTGTAGGCATCGAACTCTGCAGTGCACGTAGCGTACCGGAGAAACTGATGACTACAGCACATACTATACGTTGCGTGGCACAGGGCACGTCTGCACCGATGCTGCACATACGCAGTTTCAGAATCGTAGAAACGGCCACAAGAAGCCACGGCGTGGTCGTCGTCGTCCACAGACACGTACACGTAATAACGATGGTCAGAGTATATATATGTTAATTGGTCGCTAATTTTTACACGGGTCTAGATCGTTAGTCTACAGCTGAAAACCGGCCTGATGATGGCGACTGGCGCTGGTGGCGTTTTGCTATGTAGCCGATGACTTTGACTCGGTCTGGCTCCGCGAACGCGTCGGGTCCAGCAATATAAGACCTGTTCGTATACATTATTTCCAGCTGCTGCCTATAAAGCCTACCGAACAGAGCTCATAGTCCTGCTGCCTTTCTCTCTGTACTCATCGTGTTGTTGTTGAGCGTTCACGTACACAACATGAGTGATCTTAATCCTGGTGCCATCTTTGGCATTGCGATAGCCGGGATGGTGTTATTTGTAGTCATAGCGATGATCCAAAGGTTCGTGTGTGGCTACAGCGGAGGCGGAGGCGGAGGCACACATGGAGGAGGAGGCGGTCACCATGGTGGTATGGATGGCGGTGGTGGCGGTGGACTCGAAGACGGTGGAGGCGGGGGCGACTGGTTCGGCGGTGGGGGTGGGGGTGGGGGTGATGTTGGTGGTGGGGGTGGCAGCGGCGGTGACGGTGGTGGTGGTGGTGGTGGCGGCGGCGGCGGCGGTTGCGGCGGCGATGGTGGTGGCGGCGGTGGCAGCGGCTGTGATGGTGGTGGTGGCGGCTTTGGTGGCGGTGCTTGCTGACTATGTGTGTATGTCTGCTAGATCATATATACACCGCTCTCTGTGCAGTTATCATTTTAATATCATCGGATCCTTGCTATCCGTGATATTAATTTGCGTTCATTAATTAGTTGTTAACTGGTTGTCTGGTTTTATCAGATTTATGTAATACAAAAATGACGAGTTTATACTCTAGTATGGTTCGTTCACAAGGTTAAATGCTTGATTCCTCTGCTATTTTTATTAAATCATCAAGTGTTGCGGTGGTGCCAATCTACTATCTACTATGTTCTACTTTAACTAAATAGGAAAACAACACTAACAGGTTTATCTGCAATCTCATCAACTCACGTCACCACCTAGGGTCCACTTCTCGCTACCTTCTTCGATGCAACAAAGACCATTTCGTCTCTTCTCTCCTTGGAGTTGTACCTTCCGGCACCTATTCTCCTTCTAGCACGTGAACTTACTGCAACAAAGACCATTTCGTCTCTTCCCTCCTTGGTGTTGTACCTGCCGGCACCTATTCTCCTTCTAGCATGTGAACGGACTAAAAACTGATCCAAACGCTACCACACACCAGCAAATGAACGGGCACTCATCACTCGCTCATCCATTAGCAGTGTGAGTAAGACCAGTCCCAATGGGTTTCATAGAGTTTCGTGGGCATTAAATATGCTGATATGACACTATGTTGATGAAGAGAGATGGCAAAAGTTTCATGGGAGTAGAGAGAATTTCATGAGGATGAAAATTCTGTATTGTTTTCAAAATATGTGTGTTGAAAACTATGACATGAAATCCCCACTGCGCTGGTCTAATTGCATCTGAAAAGTCGTCCAGGACCTAAACAGTCTATTGGTCAGATTTATAAGCTACTGACAGTAAAAGTTTGCCATAGTCAGCGTTGGCTTTAGCAGGATCTAGCACTCGATTTACGGCCTGTTTGGTTGAGCTGTGACTTTTGAAAAAGTTGTGAGCTGTGGGTTATAGAAAAGTTGCTGTGAGTTTTGGGTTGTGAGAAAGCTCAGAGCCATTTGATTGAACAGATGTGGCTTCTTGGAAAAGCTATTGTCAGCAAGTCTCACGTGTGATCCGACCCCATCTGTCAACCACAATGTGCAGAGGAAACCATGGACATCGTCAGGTCTAAACCTGCGCTCATCGCCGCTGGGGCCGAAGCCGTGCTCGCCTGTCGTCGGAGTCAGTGATGACAGAGGTGGCTATACTGGAGGAGCTCGTCAGGGTCACGGTGTAGGGACCATGTCCGACAGAGCTGACCGCACCTCCAAGGCCGGTGCTGCCGGGGCTGGCCGCAGGGGCCGCGCCTCCGAGGCCGGTGCCGCTCGCTGCCGGGGCCTCGGTGAGGCGGCCGCGCTCGCCGATGGCGGTGCTCCAGAGAGGAGAGGCGGCGCCGTCGGGGCCACGTCTGGCCAGCATGGGGGAAGCAACGCCTCAGTTTCCTCATGGCTCGCGATATGTGAACATAACACAAGTGAGAAAATGATCCATTTTTTTATAACCTATGGCAGATGGGTAATTTTTATGAAGTTGCCTACCTCCACACACTACTACCTAAAAAGTTTGTAGCAGCGTGTTCTTTTTCTGTAGGGGCAGTTTTAGATTGAGCCGCCCCCACAAATACTTCCCAAAACAAGCCGTCCCTACAAATTCATTTATAGGGGCTGCTGGTATTTCACGCCACCCCTACAAATGGCCCTATTTGTACGGACAACTCGGGATCCAGCCGCCCCTACAAATGGCTCTATTTGTAGGGACGACTCTAGATCCAACTACCCCTACAAATCATAAACCCTAAACCCTACAAATGGACGCAGAATAGTAAAATAACATATTGAAATTCGAATTTTTCAAATGACCACGGATGCAGAAACGACCAAAAGAAAAGCTTTAGATCTCGAAAATTTATACAACATTGTAGTTGACAACTTTTTCATTTAAAATAATTTTGTTAAGGAAAACTGTGTTTGAATTTCTCAAATTTAAAATTTAAAATTTTCAAACGACCTCGGATAGAGAAACAATCAAAACAAAAGTTATAGATCTCGAAAAGCTAGACAATTTTTAGTTGAGAACTTTTTTTTGAAATCATCTAGCTAACGATAACTACTTTTGAACTTTTTAAATTTAAAATTTTAATTTTTCAAAAGACCTCGGATGGAGACAAAAAAAAGTTGTAGAGATCTAAAAAATATAAACAACCTCGAATAGTAAAAATAACGTATTGAAATTCAAATTTTTCAAATAATCTTGGATGGAGAATCGACCAAAACCAAAGTTGTAGATCCCAAAAAGTTCTTGCCTCAATGGCCTCGACCTGGATCCTTATCCAAACCTAGGGGAAGAGAAGAAGAACACACTCTTTAGTCAAGTGAAACGTGGACACAGCTATACATATAGATCAATCAACTCTGCAGAGCGTATACACGTGTATCCACAAGATCGCCATCATTGGCAGGTGCCATCTAACCGGTATGATACCAACCTACACCTTAGCCCTGAGTCACCCTAGAGTACCACTGGCATGCTGAGACTATGAGACATACTACCAGGCCTCTCAGTGGTCACTACGCCGTCTTGGGAGGGTTAGAGGATATACCCTTACTCCCTACACTATCACCTACATCCTATGCAGTAGTGGTATCACCCCAGCTAGATCACATCCATCACCCGCCCGAACAGAAGTGAGTGGCGTGTAAGAAGGGTTCCTATGGATCCATTCTCCCAACTCAATCCTTAGAAGGACCGGACAAGATATTTCCACAGGTGGGAAGCTCCACTTCCGGTGCCCTCAATGACATCACCTTCCTCGGGACTCGTCCCACGAAGAGTCTCACCCCCGGGAACTACTCATCTAACATGTACCCACTACAGGTACCTCTAGAGAGGTTCAGGTCACATTGTCTCGGTAAGACTCATCCAAAGACTCGTCATAGAACCCTGCCTTGTCGACTCGACCCTCTCCACACACCCAAGACACACGCTAGATCTCTCTCCGACATTATAAACCCTATTAGTGGCACCAATAGCCTAAGCCACACACAAGAATATCTCCACTATGCATCACATCTCTAGATATCACGCATAGTAGTGGGAGTAAGTAGCAAGTGTATGTAAGCGAATGTCTATCCTATCAACGGGTTCGTAGGAGTAAGGTTGTGACAAGGTATAAGATTCAAGCAATTATACAATGCAACCAATCACATGTTCATTGCATAAAGTAAAGCGCTAGCATTCTAATTGCGTGCCTAAGTAGGATTCTACGAGGTTAGGCGGGACGTGGCACCTCCGGTCAGGTCATCTCTGAGCTCCTCGGCATAGCCATGGTCCTCCTCGTCAAGCTGGGGCTCCTCCGGTGCTCGCGACCTCTATAGATATTCACAAGGAACCAAAGGAAATTGAAAAGATCCAAATGCACTCAAACATAAGCCTAGTCCGATTTACCCATTTCATTTACAAAACCAATTGGTTAACCTCCTTCAACTTGTAAAACCATTTGTTTTTGCCACTCTAGCCGATTTTGATGGTGATTTTGGTAATGTGGCACCACTTTAGTGGACTGTAAATCACGTTAAAAGTTTAGAGAGGTAAATCGGGCTAGAAATATTTTTTAAATCTGAAAAATTATAAAAATATTTGAAAAAATGATTCAAATATTTTTAAATGAAAATACTGCAACTAAAAATTATAAAATTTGGCTTACTCTTAGAAAATAATATAATTGTTTAAACATGGATCATTATGAAAGAAGCTGCATTTTTTTCTAAAATCATGCTCCATCTTATGATGCGTAGCTTGAAATTTTTTGAATCTCGATGGACTCGTTTTGGTTCTTATTAGCTAGAAGCTTTCGTTATATATTGTAATTGGATGACATAGGTCATATCGTTCGAATTACGTAAAAGCACCAACAGAGCATCATTACGAACTATAGGATTTTCAAAGTAGTCGTGTTAGCTTGAATTGATGCATGCACCTTGACAAAAGGGAAATCGGTTTCATACTTTTTAAGCTAAAACAAAAATTATATGAATTTTCTAAGAGTAAGATAAATTTTATTATTTTTTACTTGCATTATTTTTTCCATGTAAAAACATTTGGATAAATTTTTGAACTTATTTTTATAATTTTTTTGGATATTTTTTAAATAAGTTTGATTTGCCTCTCTGAATTTTTATAACTAGTCCAATTTACCTCCCTCTGATGTGGTGCCACATCAGCAATACCACCATAAAAATCTAAAAGGATGTTAAAAGTTGAAGGAGCTCAAACAACCGGTTTTATATTGTTTTTCTGAGGGGTACAACCGGTTTTATAAATGAGGGTAATAAATCGGATCACAACAAAAGTTGGGGTTCGTCGGTTGTGCTATTGGATTGGGCCTGATGTGCGTATGGGCCAAAGCAGACTAAACGTGCATGCATGCACACGTGGGCCGGGGCTGCTATTTTAATTTAAACAAGGAATATATTATTTTTGTTGATGATCATATATAAAAGGTATAGATATATGGAAATGGAATCGTATATCATTTTTTTAAATGACCATACGTAAGATAGATTGCGAATTCCAATCAATGAATAATCCTTCTATATATTTTTCTTACCATAACATTCAGATCCTTATGGTCCTACATTTACCATACGCTCCAACGATCCACGGAGTCTATATATATAGGTACCAAAGACTAATGCAGACGACGAGTAGAACACTGCCAGCACCACCCGTACGTAGCCAAAGGGAGGCGATGGACGTGACGATCTACACGAGGAGGGACGGGAAGGTGGAGGAGTTCACCCTCGAGGTGTGGTACTTGGCCACGGTAAAGGAGATCAAGGAGGAGATCGGCAAGCGTAAGGACGTCCCGGTGGCCTCCATGCAGCTCTTCCTCGGCGGCACCGAGCTCATGGACGCCAAGAACACGGAGGACTACTCCATCGTGCAAGGCTCGCGCATCCGACTCGTCTACTACGATCAGTGATGATAATATGTGAGATATCCATCCTCTAGCTCGATCGCACCATATATATCTAGAGGATGGATATTTTTTTATAAATATCATTATATATAATAATAATAAGGTACCGTTACGTGCCTCGTCTCGCGCTTGCTTTCGTTTGTTCCTGTGCTAGAATAAACTTAATGAAACTATATATACTGGCTTACCAAGAATGGCCATTCATCGTCACGGCCGTCCGATTCGATCTTGTTCATCGATTATTGGCGCACGGTGCGCTCAGCGGTCGATTTTCTCGTGTCGATAATAGTATCTTCTTCGGTTTGAGGAATGAATTCGGATAATCTCTTGTTTTGATCTGCTGTTCACTTGTGATACTGGTCGAATTTCTGACTAGCTAGCCGGCCAGCTTGGGGAATGGGGGTGGAGATGCGGCAATGCCAGTTGCCACCGGTGGGGGGTGTGTTGACGTACGGAGAGGTTGGGCCGACGCTGTGCGATGGGCTGGGTAGAGCTGGGCTTGGTTTCGGCCTTTGGTGCCTGTATGGGCAAGCAAACTAACTTGCTCGCAAAGCATTTGTACTGCTTTTTATTTTATCACCCTCAAAAAAAATGTACGGACTTTGATTAATTTGGGTGGGACGCTGCGAGTGCGAGCAAATAATCCATGGCGAATATCAAAATGGAGATCCACAAAGCGTACCGTACCGGAAGCAAATACGAAGAACTGATGACCGGTTGACCGCACGTACGTTGGCACAGCACCACCCGTCTGCACGGACGAGGACACAGATACGCGAACTGCCGAACAACCTTTCCTGTCCTGCCTTGCATACTTGGGCCTCGTTCACTTCACTCCCAACCCAAAATATTTTCTCTTCCACCCATCACATCAAATCTTTCGACGCATGCATGGAGCATTAAATGTAGGTAAAAAAGATAACTAATTGCATAGTTTGTCTGTAAATGTCGGGACGAATCTTTTGAGCCTAGTTAGTCCATAATTGGACAAATTTTGCCAAATAACAACGAAAGATGCTACAATAACTTTTTCAGCTACTTTTCGCGAAGTGAACACACCCTTGTTTGTTGTTTGTAAGGCCGGCCACAATGTGCCACCGATGCTCCAAATTAAATGGGTACCACGTAAGTATTGGGTATCGGTGCCGGAAGAGCTGCAGTGGTCCAAATATTGGCACCGAAGCCATCAAATCTGACGGAACCCATGTCTTTGTGTCCAGCAGTTTCTCGCCACAAGAAAATCTTTCTTTATTGTTCAAGCATCGCCCGGCATCGACGCAACTACATGCGTCGCTCCGCGTTTTTCGGGCACCACTGGTTCTGGGCATCGTTGGCCACAATGAGAGGAGTCATGCTATAATTCTCTTTCTTTTTTGGGCATCACTCAAGCAGCATATTGTGGAGGGCCTTACTCCGTTCGTCCTAGAAATAAAGTCATTTTGGTGTTCTCTACAAAGAGTGTCATTTTAGACACTGCTCCCCGCTTGCACAAGGCTGCAGGCCTAGTGGGCTACAACCTTATATCTTTGTCCCCATCCTTCCATCCATCCCCACGAACGCACCCGTTCCCTCCTAGCATATCCCCACCGCCGCGCCCATCCGCATCCGTCTTCTTTTTCTCTTCCACATGCTGCGCTGAGGCGGAGGCCATTGGCATGAAGTTGGAGTGGGTCGGCGTCAACGTGGACCGGAGCAGAGCGGTCATCCCCAGGTGGAGCGCCTATAGTGTGGAGGTGGAGCGGCTCAACGGCGAGCCGGCGAGGATAACCCAAGTGGGCCACGCCCTCAGCACGCTGAGCCCACCCTCAGCACACCGGTGAGGAGGGATGGGAAGGTGGAGGTGTTCACCCTCGAGGTGTGGAACTTCGCCACGGTTAAAGAGATCAAGGAGGCCATCGGTGAGCGTAAGGGCTTCCCAGTGGCCTCCATGTAGCTCTTCCGCGGCGGCACCGAGCTCACGAACGACCTGAACACGGAGGACTTCTCCATCGTGGATGGCTCGCGCATCCGACTCGTCTACTACGATGAGTGATGATGATATGTGAGACATCGATCCTCTAGTTCGATCACAACCCCCATATATATGTAGGGCCTGTTTGGTTATAGGTGTTAAAGTTTAAGAAACACTGTAGCACTTTTGTCTTATTTGATAAAAAAATTTCAATTTTGGACTAATTAGGCTTAATAGATTCGTCTAGTAAATTACTCCTAATCTGTACCGACATACATGCAATTAGTCTACCTTTAGTATTCCATGCATTTGTCGCAACATTAATGTGATAGGAGTTAAACTGAATGATTCAAAAACCAAACAGGGCCATATATAATATAATCTATACCTAATAATAAAGAGACAAAATTTTAGATATTTTTTGTCCATCCATTTTTTTCGTCCACCTCCCCCTAACTACCAGTAGTTTTATATATATATATATATATATATATATATATATATATATATATATATATATATATATATATATATATATATATATATATATATATATATATATATATATATATATATATATATATATATATATATAACCCGTGCTCATACGAATTAGAATAGCTCTTGTCTAGCATGATACGGAGTATGTTTCCAAAACGTATTGGATTGTGTATGGTCTATGTTTAACCAACGAGTCCATACTCATGCACAAAAAAAGTCCATACCCAATATGATTACTATATATAGTAAATTCATTTTTTTCCTTTCCCTATTCCATCGTGTGTTTGGTCTTTTCTGTTTTTTTAGACTATCTCCGCTCAATTACTTATCTGATCCGTTTTTCATTTCGTATTCGTTTCACTTCTTTTCCTTATTTCGTCTTTTTGTTTTTCTTCTCCTTGTCGGGCCCTGTTTTAGGGTCAACTGTGCACCACGTATCAGTCCCTAGATCAGTAGCTGATACGCACAGATCGAATAAGATTGATATAAAAAACCATACTTTTATTGATAATGGGGAAACACCTTTCAAAGTTCATATTACATAGCTTGGGTCATTGGCCTGATAATATACATCAGAGTTCTAATACAGTGGTCCTATAATGACGTGGTTCCATTCCTACAGGCAACTTGGAGTGCGGACGTAAACCTTATTTCTAAACTTAATCATGTATCTTTATCCTAGCTTCCTCGAGTAGAGGCTTATGTGGGTGATTTGCGTTGTTGACGGGGTGCTTCTGTCGTGAAGGGGCAGCTGGGGGTGCTTTTATAGGCAATCGACGGCGGGATTTAAGGGGTCGGTGCGTGGTCGAGTGCGCGCCCTCATCGGCGGCATCGAAGGGCATCGGGTGCCGAGAGAATCGATGTCGTGGGCAAAACAGTAGCAGCAGCTTTCGGTGGTGAGGTGACAGCACGGGCAGCGTCGTGGGGCGGTGGTGCATGGTGCGGCGTGCAGTGTGGGGGGACAGCGGCGTGTGGAAAAAGTGCGCGGTGGCATGGACGGTGGAGGCGTGTGGGGCGTGGACGGTAGCGGCGTGCGCGGAATATAAGGCTTTCGCTTGCAACATACTGTGTATATTTTTAGGTTGCTCTGGTGCGACAAGGAATAGGCTGTTGGTGTAGTTGACTGGATCAACACTGTATTGGCAGTACTGGCATTGGTAGCTGCTGATTTCTTATTTCCCTCTTGTCTTCTAAAAATATTTTCCAATAGTTTCTGCCTTTTCAAAATATCTTAGATAGTTGTCTTCCTTTGTATGACCTCCAGAAAATATCCGTAGGATGGGAGAGAGGAAAGAGCACAAGGTGGGAAGAGAGATCTAAAAGGGGTAGTTGTAACTGGAACAAACAAAGGAATCAAATAGAGAACGAACAAGCGCAAACAAGGTTCATCATCTATTTTTGCGCAAAGTTTTCCGTAGGTTATAAGATTATTTTATTTATTCATTCATTTACTTATTTTTATTATTAATACTTATTATTATTATTATTATTATTATTACTACTACTACTATTATATAATTTATCTTGTAAAACCTAATCTTTATTTCAAACTTACGGGTACTACACCTATATTTTGAAGGGGATGAGAGAAGAGAAATAAATCATATTTTTGAAATAGAAGGTCAAGGCAAGGCGAGGGGCAAGGCTATAAGCAACGTTCTTCAAAATAGGTTTTTAGAAAAACAATCCTATCTAACGACCAGGCTAAGGGGTCGTCCTACAGTCAAAGTACGGCTCTGATATCACCCTGTCGGGCCCCTGCTTTAGAGTCCACTGTGCACCACGTATCAGTCCCTGGATCAGTAGCTGATACACACAGATCGAACAAGATTGATATCAAAAACCATACTTTTTATTGATAATGGGGAAACACCTTTCAAAGTTCATATTACATAGCTTGGGTCATTGGCCTGATAATATACATCAGAGTTCTAATACAACGGTCCTATAATGATGTGGTTTCATTCCTACAGGCAACTTGAAGTGCGGACGTAAACCTTATTCCAAAACTTAATCATGTATCTTTATCCTAGCGGTCCCCGAGTAGCTTCTTCGCATAATCATACAGCTCCGTCCTCATACATACTCCTGTCATCTCATCCTGGCGTAGCTTCGATAGCTTCATCCTCGTATGTACTCCTGCAGCTTGACTCCTAAAAATATAGAATGAAGGGGATTAAGTACATAAAGTACTCAGCAAGCCCTAACTGTGGGTTATAGGTAGGTAGATGGCAAATGTTATTTGTGGAGGTGGTCTTATGGAGGAATTTTATATGGTAGTAGTAGAGTTACATTTACATAAAATGGAGGTTTGAGCCCTGAGAGAGTATTAATCCTTCTCGCCAGTTCCCAGAGTTTATAAGTCATAGCTTACCAGAATTAATAACTTGCAACTTACTAGATTATCACAGTTTCTTTACATAAAAGAGTTTAATCATTTGAGACCTCATCCCAGCGGTTGTCCATTCCAAGGACGTGGCTATTCGAATAGATTCAATTTACTCTGCAGAGGTTGTACACTTTTCCCCACATGATAGGCGTAGCCGACACCAGGGCCAGTGGCGCGACAGGCCTAACAAGATCTCGTACCCGGATAGAATGACCTTAGGCATCCATACAATACTACCACGGCTTACCCAGGGGTCGAAAACTCAAAACGACTTGGATGATCACACAACATCCAATAGATAACGACTTGAATGATCACACAGCATCCAATATATAGATATATATAGAGGTGCTCGCACACGGCACAACGATAATTTTACATGGAAGATCACTTAGCATCCATGTCGACCAGACCACGGAAGATCACCCAGCATCCGTGTCGTCTCCTGGTAGTCCGTTGCCAACACCGGCCTCCTAGTAGTAGTTGTACTTGTACCTAACGGGGTGTGAGATCAAGTCTACCCATATAGACATGTGGCTGTATCTGGCTAGGCGAGATGGCAAATGAGCCGGTCCTTATGTGACCGAAGCGAGTATCTCCCAACAGGAACCCTCACTAGGCGATCCTGCCCAAAAGGATAGTCCACACCACGTGAAATATCCTCACTCGCCCCCGTCAAAAATAAGTCTTATTTTACCAGTTCAATTAACATCATGTTCTTAGGTTATCCATATCATAAAGCTCATAGCATATATATATATATATATATATATATATATATATATATATATATATATATATATATATATATATATATATATATATATATATATCACATTATTCATTATATATCACGACATTCGTCATATATCACAATATTCATTATATATATATATATATCACAATATTCATCATATGTCATATATGCTCATAACATTGGTTTCCATGATAGTATGAATAACATCATTTATGATTAACTTAATTAAATCATTAGTTATAAAGGAGTGGAAGGCTTTATGGTGGGAGTGGTGGAATATAGTGGGAGCGGTGGAAAAGGGAGTGGTTTATGAGTGGTAAATTTATGTGGAGGAGAAAGAGTAGCGGGATGGATGTGACATAATATATGGAGGAAAAAGGGGAGGTGGGAGTCAGTACTTGCCTCCGCTCGCTGTCGATTATATCCTTATTCCGAGATCCTGATTCTTGTGAGGTTCCATCGGGTCCTCTCCACGTCTTGTAGGCTACGCTGTCGAGCGTCGGCAGGCAAGAAACACAAACCAGAAAAATAACAAGCAAGACATGTAAAACAAGCATGGACAACCAAAGTGAAAGAAGTGATTCTAGATGGGTTGGTCCTATTAGGTGATGGGTTGCTATCTAAGGTTGTCATTATTATGTCAATTTGAAATAAGATTTGGATCAAGGGATTCCATCCACAGGGTAAGGCTTCTACGGGTTATTATTAAATGAAAGGAATAAAAAGCAAACAATTTTTATTTATGCAATATGAGTGGAAATTTTAAAAGTATGATCTTGAGCTACTCTAGTTTATTTAGAAATTGTCCTAGAATTTTTATGTAATTAATAAGCTTACGTTTTCACATACTGTGTACAAATCCCGGGTGCACATAGAAATTTCCCAGCTGGCTGACGCGTGGGTCTGGCCAGCGTCAGGGCTGACCGACCCTGTACTGTGCTCATGAGCCCTGAGCCAATCGGTGGACTAGCTCCCTCTCTGTCTTTGTTTTATGTGGAACACGTTCACACAGTAAAGAAGGAAGGAGATAGGTCACTTGTGGCTGACGGGCTGGGTCCACCAGAGGCACGTGGTGCAGCCATTGGCAACCACGACGTGGCCTGGGGCTGATGGCCTTGGATGCCTCGGATGCCGTCGTGTGTCCGCTCGTAACGAACGGAAAATCAGAAGAGGAGCGAGAGGGAGAGAGAGAGAGAGGAGGGAGTGGGAACCGAGCAGGGCTCAGCCAACGACGGCACCCGGCACGGCTTCGGCGCGCGCGATGTCAGGCGTTCGGCGTTGCGGCTCCGGTGGTTGCGTACTACAGCGGCGCTGGGCGGACAGGGGCGAGCGGGCACGGCGGCGCTCAACCGTGGCGAGAGAGCTCCGATGGCTGGCTGCGACGAGCACGGCGGTCGACCACGGCTACGACGAGCGGCTTCGGCGCGGCGCACTAGGACGGTGGCGACCTTGGCTCCGATGAGCAGAGGCGAGCTCTGGTGGTGCCTGACTCCGGCGGCTAGGCGGCGGCAGTGCCGTCCATGGCTCTAGCGCGGCGGCAGTTCCGTCCATGGCTCCAATGCGGCGGCGGTAGCGGCGTCTCCAGCTCCGGCGAGACTCGGCTCGCGGCGTGGACTCCCGGCGCTGTGGTGGCTCGGGGGCACGAGCGCTCTGGAGTTCCCTGTCTGACGTCATCTTTGTAAGCCACTCGACGTCGGCAGCCGAGGCGAGAGCGGCTCCATGCGTTGACAACCTGTGTCGCCGAGCTTCCCAGTGTGCTGTGCCCAGGCTCCGCGGAAGGAAGGAGCAGCGGCAAACCCGTCGGTTTTTATAGCCCAAGTATGGCGGTGCTCTGTCGGAAAATATCTGGGGAGCAATGAAGATTTTTGCCGGCCACGGTGATATTTTCCGGCAGCGATGCGTCGTCCACGCTGAGCACCGGAGCCTGCACGGGGTACGCATGCCTGAGCTGTCGACGGTATTTGCGGGGAAGGAGACAGGCCGCTTCAGGACGACGGGTTGTTGGGTGGCTGCCGATATTTTCCGGCAACAAAGCCATGCCGCGGCGAGCGTTCGGGGTGAGTTGGCTATGGCAGCTAGTGCGACTCGTGGCACGCTCCGAGCTTGAGCTGGCGCCTGGCAAGCTCGACGGGACATGACGAGAGATGAGGCGGTAGTGTGCTGGTGTGCTTCACGTGCTCCGGCTGTGGAGGATATTTTCCGGTAGCCATGGCAGAGCAGCAGCTGATTCATACTCGTGCTAGTGATACGTTGTCAACGGAATCGAGCAAGGCGACACATGGGGACGTACGGCACAGCTGCGCCCTTTGCTGGGCTGAGCCCATGCAATTAAAGCGTATAAGCCACTTAGGGATTTAATTAAGCCCGGAACGGTTTAGTAACTATTGAACAGTCTTTTGTATTTTCCCAGGAAAAAAAATCAAGGAGGGTTACGAAAGGCATTCATGGGATTAGCAATTCACGGAGAATAATGGGACTGGAAATATACAAGGAAAGTATTTTTTTTTGTTGGCGCCGCAGATAAATTCTAGAAAAGCAATCAATCATGCAATCAAGCAATCGAGCATTTCAAGCAAGCACTTAGGCATTCAAGCAAATAATTCAACGTTCCATATTAAATGCATATGATGAATTTTGATGCAGGGTTTTGGAAATAGATTTTTAAAATACTTTTGTGGAAAACAGATAGTCAAGTTTTAATTTGTTATAAAGTTTTAAAATTTTAAATTTCTAGTAGTTTTTATCATGATGCAAAAACACGGGTGTTACACTCCTTTTTCTCTTTTTTTCCTTTTCTGGACTATCAGGTTCGTTTCATGCCCTTTTCGTTATTATTTTGCATTTTATTTTTGTTTTCCCGATTCTCTCATATATTTTTATAAACATAAAAATAAATAATAAACACAATATTATGGATCTTTGGATCCTTGATCCTTCCCTAATCCTTAATAATCAAATATTACTACTATTAAATTATTGATGTAATTTGATTAAGAATAAGAATTATTCTTATTATAACCTAGATCAGCTAATGGTCTAATTAATTAAATCATGAACAGAAATCTTGCGCAGTTTATTGTCCAATCTAACCAGGAAGCGGCAACGGGGTTTGTGCTGCTAGCAGATGTGCCACCGCGGGAGGCGGTGGCGGTCGGGCGGCGAGGCGGCCACGACGACCTGTTGGGGGTGGGGAGGCGAGCGGAGAAGGAGAAGAGGGTGGGGAGGAGGTGGCGGACGCCAGCGAAGTAGTTGCCGGCTGCGGCAGCGACAGCGAAGCGGACGTAGCCGCTAGGGCTTCGCCCTAGCGAGTGAGGCGGGCTGCATGCATGGATTCCTCTTCACCACTAAACTTTTCTGCTCTATCATGGATAATTAAATATGTTTATATATTTAATTCAAAAATAATATAATTTTATATATTTCTACTTATTTTGCACGACCTAAGCAGTTTGCAAATTTGGCTGGCATTATTCCAAATTGCACTTTTATAGACTATCAATGTTCTAATGTAATTATTGCTTCATTGCCAATGGATTAAATGCAAAATATACATATCTTTAGTAACTAAGTAGAGATATAAGTCTTGATTTCTCCCGTTGCAACGCACGGGTATGTTTGCTAGTAATAATAATGTACCATTGCGTTCCTCGTCTCATGCTAAACTTAATGAAACTATATACGGTAATGATACAGTGAAGACGTCCGACGCGTCCGGACGCCTTCTCCCCACTCGCTCGCCTCCTCCCCGCCTTATCCACTTCCCTTTTTTTCTCGGTTGCTCCGCTCCGCCCGCGCGCTCGTCCAGCGCCGCGCCCGCGCGCTCCTCCCCGTGCGCGCCTTTGTGCTGCGCCGGCGGCGAGCCCACCCTCCTCCCTCCCCTCTCCTCTTCCTTCCTTCCTCCCCTCCCTGCTCCCCCGCGCCTTTCTCCCGCTGCGACATGCTCGGCCTCCTCGCCACCGGAGTGGGGGCGACGACGGCGGCATCTGGTGAGCCCGCCGACCTCCGCTCCCTCCCTGGTGCTCTCGTCCTCGCGCGCCGCGACCTCCATGGGCTCCGACGAGGTAGGTGGGGAAGGATCTGGATCTGAGGCGCCCCTTCCCCCTGCCTCCCCCCTCTGGATCTCGATTTGGTCCCTCCTCTTCCTCCCCTTCCTTCTCCTCCTCGCCCCCCTCTGGATCTATGGTTTTGATGGCGGCTACGGTTTTGTGGCGAAACAGATCTAAGCTACATGCAACAGATGATGTGAAGCACGATTCTCTGATGTTGCAGTAGCTTCTTCTCCTTTGTTGCAGCAGCTTCTTCTCCTTGTGGCGACTCAGATCTAAGCTACATAGCAACAGATGATGTGAAGCATGATTCTCTGATGTTGCAGTAGCTTCTTCTTGTTGTAGCATCTTTTTTCTCCTTGTTGCAGTAGCTTCTTCTCCTTTTTGTTGCAATAGCTTATTTCTCCTTGTTGCAGTAGTTTCTTCTCCTTTGTTGCAGTAGCTTCTTATCCTTGTTGCAACAACTTTTTCTCCTTTTGTTGCAATAGCTTTCTTTTCCCCTGTTAGCTATCTTCTTCTTGTTACAGTAGCTTTTTCCTTTGTTACATTAGTTGTTTTTCAATGTTTCAACAGTTTTTTTGGGTTTGTTTCACCAATTTCTGTTTGTGTTTCATTATGTGTTTTTCGATGTTTCAACAACTTTTTCCTTTTTGTTTCAACATTTTTTTTTATTTGTTTCATTAGGCGCCCTTCGATGTTGCAATAGCTTTTTTCTCCCTTGTTTGCAGTTCGGGGGGTGGACTATGGTGGTGAGCTGGTAGCAGGGGCAGAGGTGCTAGGGTCGGCGAGGTTGGGGGCGGGACAGATCCGTGCGCGGGGGAGGTGGGGGGCGCCTTTCTTCTCCGTGCAGGTGGGCGGGGCGGTCTTCTCCGTGCGGGGCGAGACGGGGGGTCACGATTTTTTTTTCTCCGTGGGGGGCGGGGCGGGGACGTGCGGGGCGGGACAGGCGGTGGCGCTCGCGGGGTGAGGGCAGCGTCCGGACGCACCCCTGGAGCCGGGCGTCCGGGCGCTAGTATATATAGGGCGTGATTGGTTCCATGACGAGCTTGGCCTGGCTCGTATCTACACAGCCTGTCTCCCCTCCCCCAGGCTGAGATCATGCAGCTGCGTTTGTTTGGTTCCCGTTTCAGTTCAGTCGAGCAACACAGCAACAGTGTTTGGTTGGGCAGCTCACGCGTATGCCTGCTCTCTCACACGTGCAACTTGCATGTGCCCGACGCACGCAACCAGCCAGGCTGAGGGGAAACGAAGTCCTGCTGCGTTTTTGGCGAGCCTGGCCGGGAGGGAACTTTTGCATCAGCTGAGACAGGCCCAAAGGAGCATGCAGCGAACCAAACGCGAGGGCAGTGCATCAGAGGAGCCAGGCCGGGGCACATTCAGGCTACCAATCACGCCCATACTGGCTTACGCAAGAATGCCCATTCATCGTCACGGCCGTCCGTTCGATCTTGTTCATCGATTTTCTCCAATCGATAATAGTATCTTCTTCGGTTTGAGGAATGAATCCGGATAATCTCTGGTTTTGTTCTGCTGTTCACTCCTGATACTGATCGAATTTCTGACTAGCTAGCCGGCCAGCTTACCACGGTGGGGGGTGTGTTGACGGAGAGGATGGGCCGACACTGTGGGATGGGCTGGGTAGAGCTGGGCTTTGAGTTCGGCCTTTGGTGCCTGTATGGGCGCAAGCAACCTAACTTGCAAAGCATTTGTACGCAAACACGGGCCGGGCTGCGTTGACTAGACATCATCTTGCAAAGCATTATTTGTACTGCTTCTAGCTATCACCCTCAAAAAGGATTGTACGGATTTCATAAAAAATTGGAGTGGGACGCTGCAAGTGCGAGCAATAATCCATGCCCAACATCAAAGCGTACCGTAGCGGAAGCAAACGCAAAGAACTGATGACCGCACATACGTTGGCACAGCACCTGTCTGCACGGATGACGACACAGATACGCGAACTGCCGAACAACCTTTCCGGTGCCGCCTTGCGTACTTGTTTGTTACTCCCTCCGTCCTAGAAATAGAGTCATTTTGGCATTAAGATGTTGTTCCGCAAAGAGTGTCATTTTAGACACAGCTCCCCGCTTGCGCAAGGCTGTAGGGCTACTGCGTTATCTATTCGTCCCAATCTTTCCATCCATCCCCATGAACGTGCCTGTTCCCTCCCAACATATCACGGTCGCTGCATCCGTCCCACCTGCACCGCTGCATCTTCTCCTCCGCATGCGGCGCCGAGGCTGAGGCCGTCGGCATCAAGTTTGAGCTGGTTGCGGCGAACTGGAGCAGAGAGGTTGTCCCCAGGCGGAGCGGCCAGCGTGGAGGTGGAGCGGCTCGATGGCGAGCCAGTGAGGATAACCCAAGCAGGCCACGCCCTCAGCAGGCGGGCGACACCAGTGTGCACCCTCGCACTACTAAAATGGTGGACTTCTTCTAGTGTTTTTAACTAGTAATAAAACACTATCACTAGTCATAACACAAAGGAATCTCACTTGGAGATATTTAGTAAGAAAAGTTTGTACTAAATTTTGAATATCAAAACACTAGAAAAAGCCCACACCACTGGCAGAAATCTGAAATTCTAGTTGTGTCGGCACGCCGGCGAGCAGGAGCCCTCGAACGTCCCACAAGCCGCTGATTGGTCTTTGTTCCCATCTCTAGAACGACGGTATTTTTGGGAGTGAGGGAGTAGATCGTTACCTAGTAGATCGTACGTTCCACACAGTTTCACCCGTAAATTGCTCGGCGCACAACACACACGCGTACGTTGCACGTAACGATGGTCACCTTATATATGTTGTTGGTTGCTAATTTTTGCACGTGTCTAGGTCGTGTTATTCAACACAACTGAAAACCGGCCTGATGGCGAGTTGGCGACTGGCGTTTTGGTACGTAGCCTCCGTCTTGCTGCCTTCTCTCTGTACTTGCGCGTGTTGAGTCTTCACGTACACAACATGACTGACTCTGATGATGCTGGTAGCTACACGGGCATTGGAATAGCCGAGTTCGTGTTACTGGTAGTCATGGCGATCATCCTTCAATTTGTGTGTGTGGCGGTGGCGGAGGTGGAGGTAGACGCAGACATGGAGGAGGAGCAACGTAACCGGTCACCACGGTAGTAACCCTTGATTTTGATTTCTCTCCCCTAATTTTGGTCCGGTCCCTTTTATTCCGAAACAACACAGCAGAATTGTAACCGATACGAAATACCAACAAAGAAAACAAAACAAACTGTATTAGAACTCCAACACCGCATGTCTTCCACCTCCTGGTTGCCTCCGTGTCACCCATACGACCACATCTCATCTTCCGCCCTCACCATAATACGCATTGTACAGGGATCGAATCGGTTTTCGCTAGCAGTGGACGACACTCTCTGGGAAAAAGAAAACGTTGGTAGCACAAGGACCTAATCGGTTTGCTCTACCGGGAACGTGCTATGCCTCGCTCCCCAATTGGATTTGTTGTTAGCTTGACGATGTGACCGCGATGTCATACCTATGCAATATACGGTTGTTTTCTTTATAGAAAAAAAATCCAAATGTAACATCTGAATACATATATACACGAGGACATCCTTAGTTGTCCATTACCTGATCTTATTATGACACAAAATAATGTGCATTTATTATTATCATTATGGTTACTACTGCTACTATTGTTTAGAGAAGACTCGTTCTTATACTCACTTTACCCAAAATGAAATCAACTTTTAGAATCATCTTAAGTAAAATTATTTTAAATTTGACCATATTTTATAGAAAAAGTATGTTATGACATAATGATGAAAAGCTAGCTGAAAAGTATTGTTCTCTGATTTGTTGCGAGAGAAAAGCACTGTACCTTAGCTAATAAGTTAGGCTGATAAGTTCAAGCAAACAGGGCAATAGGAAAGAAACACGTACTCTAGATTTGAGTTGTAGTATCAATGGTGGAAAGTGAGTTACGGAGGAAGGTGACGTGATCATTTAGGTTGAATAAGTCTACTGGCCTAGAGATATTATTTTTTTCCTTCTGTTGCAACGCACGGGCATCTTTACTAGTTTATAAAAAAGAAAACAAATGTACTCCCCTCGTCTCTATAAAATATAAGGGTTTCAAAGTTCAAAGTTTGTATCAAAACACAAATGGACTTGCTAGCGCTCGACGTCGATCCGGAGCACTAGGGTCAGATGGTGCCTCGTGCGCAAGAGAATTGGAGCCCGTACAACCTATTTTCCATGTGCCCCACCACGTGGCCCTCATGTATGTGCTCAATTTCTCACGCGCCCGTCTGCGCCCGCTCGACGGTGCCCTAGTAGTGGCCCTGCGCTGCCCGAACATCACCCAACAACTATAGCATGTGTCTGCGGCAAGTAGGACCTATTGCAGCATGTGCAAACACTAGATCTACTTTTGCAACACCTAAATGAAACACCTACAATATACGTGACAACGGAAACACTTGCAACGTAGGTCTGAAAATACTTGCAAAACACATGAAAAACACTCGAAAGACATTACAAATGTATGCAACATCTAGATCAAAACACCTGAAACACTTTAAACTTACGCTTGCAACATGCATGCATATGCAACATGTACTTGCCAACAACGTGGAGATTGGCGGCGGTGCATAGAGGCGGGGTGGGGCGGCATGGGTGCCGATGGCACCAGAGCGCACCCTCGCACTACTAAAATGGTAGACTTCTTCTAGTGTTTTTAATTAGTAATAAAATACTATCACTAGTCATAACACAAAGGAATCTCACTTGGAGATATTTAGTAAGAAAAGTTTGTACTAAATTTTGAATATCAAAACACTAGGAGATGCCCACACCACTGGCAGAAATCTGAAATTCTAGTTGTGTCGGCACGCCGGCGAGCAGGAGCCCTCGAACGTCCCACAAGACGCTCATCGGTCTTTGTTCCCATCTCTAGAACGACGGTATTTTTGGGAGCGAGGGAGTAGATCGTTACCTAGTAGATCGTACGTTCCACACAGTTTCACCCAGAAATTGCTCGGCGCACAACACACACATGCGTACGTTGCACGTAACGATGGTCACCTTATATATGTTGTTGGTTGCTAATTTTTGCACGTGTCTAGGTCGTGTTATTCAACACAACTGAAAACCGGCCTGATGGCGAGTTGGCGACTGGCGTTTTGGTATGTAGCCTCCGTCTTGCTTCCTTCTCTCTGTACTTGCGCGTGTTGAGTCTTCACGTACACAACATGACTGACTCTGATGATGCTGGTAGCTACACGGGCATTGGAATAGCCGAGTTCGTGTTACTGGTAGTCATGGCGATCATCCTTCAATTTGTGTGTGTGGCGGTGGCGGAGGTGGAGGTAGACGCAGACATGGAGGAGGAGGAGCAACGTAACCGGTCACCACGGTAGTAACCCCTGATTTTGATTTCTCTCCCCTAATTTTGGTCCGGCCCCTTTTATTCCGAAACAACACAGCAGAATTGTAACCGATACGAAATACCAACAAAGAAAATAAAACAAACTGTATTAGGACTCCAACACCGCATGTCTTCCACCTCCATACGACCACATCTCATCTTCCGCCCTCACCATAATACGCATTGTACAGGGATCGAATCGGTTTTCGCTAGCAGTGGACGGCACTCTCTAGGAAAAAGAAAACGTTGGTAGCACAAGGACCTAATCGGTTTGCTCTACCGGGAACGTGCTATGCCTCGCTCCCCAATTGGATTTGTTGTTAGCTTGACGATGTGACCACGATGTCATACCTATGCAATATACGGTTGTTTTCTTTATAGAAAAAAATCCAAATGTAACATCTGAATACATATATACACGAGGACATCCTTAGTTGTCCATTACCTGATCTTATTATGACACAAAATAATGTGCATTTATTATTATCATTATGGTTACTACTGCTACTATTGTTTAGAGAAGACTCGTTCTTATACTCACTTTACCCAAAATGAAATCAACTTTTAGAATCATCTTAAGTAAAACTATTTTAAATTTGACCATATTTTATAGAAAAAGAATGTTATGACATAATGATGAAAAGCTAGCTGAAAAGTATCGTTCTCTGATTTGTTGCGAGAGAAAAGCACTATACCTTGGCTAATAAGTTAGGCTGATAAGTTCAAGCAAACAGGGCAATAGGAAAGAAACACGTACTCTAGATTTGAGTTGTAGTATCAATGGTGGAAAGTGAGTTACGGAGGAAGGTGACGTGATCATTTAGGTTGAATAAGTCTACTGGCCTAGAGATATTATTTTTTTCCTCCCGTTGCAACGCACGGGCATCTTTACTAGTTTATAAAAAAAAGAAAACAAGTATACTCCCCTCGTCTCTATAAAATATAAGGGTTTCAAAGTTCAAAGTTTGTATCAAAACACAAATGGACTTGCTAGAGCTCGACGTCGATCCGGAGCACTAGGGTCAGATGGTGCCTCGTGCGCAAGAGAATTGGAGCCCGTATAGCCTATTTTCCGCGTGCCCACCACGTGGGCCCTCATGTATGTGTTCAATTTCTCACGCGCCCATCTGCGCCTGCTCGACGGTGCCCCAGTAGTGGCCCTGCGCTGCCCGAACATCACCCAACAGCTATAGCACGTGGCTGCGACAAGTAGGACCTATTGCAGCATGTGCAAACACCAGATCTACTTTTGCAACACCTAAATGAAACACCTACAATATACGTGACAGCGGAAACACTTGCAACGTAAGTCTGGAAATACTTGCAAAACACATGAAAAACACTTGAAAGACATTATAAATTTATGCAACATCTAGATCAAAACACCTGAAACACTTTAAACTTACGCTTGCAACATGCATGCATATGCAACATGTACTTGCCGGCAACGTGGAAATTGGCGGCGGTGCATAGAGGCGGGGTGGGGCGGCATGGGCGCCGGTGGCACAGAGGGTGGGTGGAAGGTCTGGGTGTTCAGACGCCTTGGCCATAGAATTTCTGAAATACAAATTATTTGGGTCCTCAACCCCCCTTTTCCTTTTTTTGGCACAAAATATTGTGGTTTCTTTTAAATTTGACGTCATTCAAATCAAATAGTCTATAGTTTAGGAAAATAACAATTGAACTACCCCCGATTCCAACTAATGACGAATAATGTGCTCTTTTTTCAGACTCAGGTCCTTATTTTATCTAAAAATCGCCTGGATTTCTTTTTTTTAAAGGAGAAGGGAGTATTTAATTAATCGTATAGAAAAAGTGTGTATACGAGGTTCAAACTTAATTAACTTTGTCTTCTAATTTTGTCCTATTTTCAACCATAGTTTGACTCAAATTATATAAACAAGATACCAATAGTTATAGGATAACAAATTTATAACATTTTAACTTAGACGAGATAACTAGTTGTGAGTGTCTGCATTGTACTGTGTAATTCTTAAAATTATACATATCCATGATAAAAATAACTATACATATCCTATACATGGGCCTAGTGCCTATTGTATATAGATGATTTTTTTGTGCGACACTAGAGAAACGTGTAATTGGCCAGATCATACCGCCAGACCAAGAATTTGTCCAAAGACAGCGCAAATTCATGGGTCTTTGCCCACACACACTGCACTAATTATTTTATGGGGGAAATGTCCAAACTACCATCGTCTTCGAGCTCTGGCTCTACACTAATATTTGTCGTTGCCACTGCCTTTTTCTTCTCCGGTGAGGTCTTCCATGGTTGGCAATTTTGTTGTTCGTTTTTCTAGCCCATCTTGCGCAGCAACAGCGCTATTTTCGTGCTCGAGAAGAGCAGCCGCGCCACATGGAAGCATCACCGCTGCTATGAAATTGACACGCGAGCACTACACCGGCGAGATAAGAGCTCATCGTTGCCTCGTGCAAACCCAGCATCGGTGTGGAGGGCTAGAGGCCGGGGCCAAGGTGGCCGCCGCCGCCAGTGCTGCAGGGTTATTAGGGGACCAGAAGGAGGCACGGGGCGGCTCGATCTGGTGGCTAGCTGGCAGCGGAGCCGTGGCGACCAGGGCACGAACGGAGTAGGTACCGGCAGCAGCACTGAGGCCCAGAAGTTGGGGCCAGGGTGGCCACCGTTGGCGACGTTGGGGCTCTGCTGCTGCGCGAGGGGGGCTAGAAAAAACAAACAACCGAATGGCCGGCCGTGGAAGACCAAGAAAAGGAGGAACCGGTGGTCAAAGATGAGGGTAGTTGAACATTTCTCCTACCTTCTCTCTCCTGAAATCTTTGACATGATTAAATAATCGGTGCGGTGTGTATGAAAAAACAATGAATTTGCGGTGTCTTTAGACAAACTCTTGGTCTGGTGGTTTGATCTGGCCAATCACATTTTTCTCCCGTGTCCCATAGCAAAATTCGCCTTGTATATATGTATATTTGAAGACTCCAGAATAAGAGTGATGGAGTAATTCCAGTTTCTTCTAGCGGGTATCATATAGGAGTATCCTTCTGCTCGTCATATTCGTATTTTTCGTGATGTCAACTTTGTCGAGTCTTATCCTTATTTGCACTCACCCATATCAAAATCATAATATTTATGTGACTCTATTTCTTTCCTTTGCTTACCTCCTATGTATATTTACGCACCCTCATCTTCCTCATCTACTTCACTTGTGGATTCTGTCACACCTTCACTTGATATTCATATTTCCCACAATCTTCATGTTTCTTCACAATCTAATTCCTACACATCCTCCCTGTGTTCCTTCAAATCCTAAGACACGTACTAGTATTCCTAATCCTAAGGCCAGTAGATGCTCCTTCCTATGATTCCTCTCTTCTGGTCTAGACCTGCATGACAATCTTAGAAATCGACCCACCATTCTTAAGCTCGACAGGCTTGGTTTCCTCACTGTTGGTGTTGTTAGTGAACCTTCTTCATATTAGGAGGCCACGTGTATTCCCGACTTCTAGCTTGGGAGAAGGCTATGTCTGAAGAACTTGCAGCTTTGGAGTGCACTAGTACTTGTGAGGTGGTTCCTTACATGCACATGTTGTCCCCGTTACATGCAAATACGTGTATAAAGTTAAGGCCAAAGTTGATGGATCAATCAAGTGATACAAGCTCTCTTAGTTGCTCATGGTTTTCTGCATTCTTATGCAGTGTTTGACAAGGTGACATTCCACGATCGCCTAGGCGCTCTTATGGCTAGTCGACGGGGTACCACGGAGCTTAATGGGTAAGTGGTACATAGGCGCGGTGCCCATCGGTTGTGGTGGCAAGACAAGTCGTCCCATGTCTCTACGCGTAGATCCATGATGGAAGCGATCCTGAGCAGTGGGGGAGAAGGCAAGGACGATGAGGGACGTGCAGGATGTGGATGTGGACGACAAAAGATGGTGCTACGGATAGCGACAAAGATGGTAGACGTACAGTCACGGTGGCAGCGAAGATGGCAAGCCTAGAGGTGGCAGTCCTAGCCTAGAGGAGGCGAACAGCCGTGGAGATGAAAGGTAGGCATAGAGAAAGAAGATTCGGCGACTCGGGTGCATCGTGCTTGCGTTTGGGAGGAGGCAGATGGATAAAGTAGGAATAGATAAGGTGGGTGGGGCTCTTTGATTGGATTTCTGGTCCAACTTTATGTGCACATTTCTCCTATTTTTTCTTTTTATTTAAGGTAATATATACATGTGTGTAAAAACCCAGGAACCG
Source organism: Saccharum hybrid cultivar R570 (assembly GCA_038087645.1). Taxonomy (NCBI): domain Eukaryota; kingdom Viridiplantae; phylum Streptophyta; class Magnoliopsida; order Poales; family Poaceae; genus Saccharum; species Saccharum hybrid cultivar. Next base: position 4,014,234 of record JAQSUU010000743.1, on the reverse strand, counting down.
CCTTGTAAATGACTAGGTGCGCCTTGTCTTCCTAAGCACTAAGCGGAGGTCACCGCCTATACAGTGCCTAGCTCCTAATGCAATCTCGGCACCTTTGCTCCTATTGCTCATATGGCTACTGCTCGAACTCTAATTGTTGTGTACGCCATTATCATGGAATATCTATATGGTAGATGTCAAAAATGTTTTTCTTTATGGTAATTAATTAATTTACATGAAGTCTATGGGCAACCAGCCTCAAGTGTTAAGCAACCTCGAGCATGGCTTGAATTGTTAAGGCTGCTAGTTTTATTCCTAGTGATCATAAGCCTTCACTATTTATCCATGTTTCCGAGCATGGGCACAGAATCCTTTTGCTTCATGTGGATGATACGCTGATTACTAATGATGATAATTAATATATTGCCTTTGTAAAGGCGCGTCTCCATGAACAATTTGTTGAAAAATAAACTTAGACACAAAAAAGATCTTATCGTAAACTAAATATGATCACTAAGGTAACATAGTGTGGAAATCTTAATAAAAATGATCCAAACTTATATGTATATAGGAGATTCTGTCCATGTATGAAATGACAAGAACACATAATCAAAATAAAGCAAAACTGAAACATGAATGAATGCTTAAGGCGATTAAGATAATCTGATGATGGAGCAAAGGGAATAATTCATCCATCCCTGGATTGCTAGCTACTTTTCACTGAATTGAACTCTGGCAGGTCAGTTTCAAACGCTTTCACGAGGTTCCCAAAGTAGTTTCGAGTTACTTTGGTGAGCTTCACGAGCTGTTCCTTGTAGGCCCTGTACATCTCGTTCATGGCGGATCCGCCTTGGCCGCCGCCGCAGAACTTCATCCTCTCCACCTCGGCGGAGTGGTGCAGGTCTTCCAGCCGCTGGTTGGCGTCGTCCTGCAGCTGGTCGAGCAGGTTACGCTTGGCCGCATCACGCTCTGGGTCCAGGTAGTACCCGTACGCATACACCCAGCGCATCACCCGCCGGCCATAGGCGATCAGCTCATAAGCCATGGTCAGGAACTGAAGATCCTCCACCTGGATTTCCAGCGAGGCCGCCATCTTCTCGAGCGCCGACCTCTTCAACTCGTCCATGTCCGCGAGAGCTTTCTGCAGCGACTTAGCGTTGCCTGCCCACCGCTCGTAGTGGTACAGGTACCTGTCCAGCGACGCCTTGGCGTGCTGCTGCCGTTGCTGTGCAGCGTCCATGTCACTCTGCTTGTAGCTCGAGCAGCTGGACTGATGCGGCCACGGGTCCAAGCAGAGCCAGCAGAACTCGTGGTGGCAGGGGGGACGGCACGTCATGTGGTTGCACCCATGGTTCTTCTCGATCGGCCGGCGGCACATGGGGCAGAGCTTGGTGTTGGTCAGCACCCAGTTGGCCGTCTCCGAGTCGGAGACGTTCTTGGCCAGCCACGCACGCACCGTGTCGCACGACACCGGCCGGTGCGCCTCCTCGCCGCAGCTCCAGCAGAATCCGTGCGTGCACGCGCAGAACACGTCCGTCGCGTCGCCGGCGCAGCCGACGAACTCCACGGCGCGGCCACAGCCGCGGCCCGGGCACCACTTGATCCTGCCGCCGCTCTCATCCATGAACGATCAGAGCGCGATCGGCGCGTATCGGGCCTTCTCCTCGGCGTCGGCCACCTCGTCAACCAGCTCCCGCACGACGGCCGCCGAGCAGGACGGGTCGGGGCACTGCAGTGATAGGCACCGTGGGCCGTCCTCCACCGCCGCGCGGATGTACCCGCGCCAGCACTCGTCGCAGTAGAAGTGGGTGGAGCACGCTGCGGACCTCGTCCTTCCGGCTGGGAACCTTCTGAAGCAGATCGCGCAGACGAGGCGCTTGCGGCTGAGCGCCGTGGGCACGAGGACGCCGCCGTCCGCCGGCAGGCCGACGGCGTCGCGGATGCGCCGGTCGTCGGTGAACCACTCCTCCTGGACACGCATCGCCCGCCACTTGTAGTGACGCAGCAGGACCGCGGCGAAGCCCGGCGTGACGGACAGCACCTCGGCGACCTCGGCCGTGTCCGCCTCCTGCCGCGCGCGGATATCATCCTGGCTCAGAACGATGTACCTCTGCTCGGCGGGTTCCACCGCATTGGCGTCGTCGACCTCCGTCTCCGCGTTATCGTCGCTGTAGCAGTAGATGAAATCCTGGCCCGTGCTGTCGCCGCCGTCGTCCGTCTCGTCACAGTTTTTGTTGTAATCTCCCGTTCCGTTGCCGGTACCGGTCTCGCCATCGTTGCAGTCCTCGACAACCCGGCGTCTCTTGCCGGCGCCGATCTTGCCAACGCCATGTCAGGATTACACCTGGTAAAGATGGGCCAGGATCGAGCAATGGGCCGGTGACAGCCAAGGCCAAGCGAACCAGGAAGCCCAATCCCAAATATGCCGATGCCAGTTGGGCAACGCTGAAGGCAGGAAGCGCGAAGGGATAAAAGGAGGAGAGGGGATCAACGTGGGGGACACGAAAAGTAGAGAACAGAGCACTTGCTCTTAGGCCGGCTGCGTCCGGAGATCGGCAGGGAGCAATTTGCTCGCCTGATGTATCGCTCTGTTACTCAAATCAGATTCGTGTTAAACTCCAGTTCATCGATCTATCCTAGTTACATTCAAACATTCAGTCGGTACTCTTACATTTGGTATCGGTTTTCCTTTCGATCCTCGGCGAAGTGGTTGTCGCCGATAGTCTCGCCTCGCGGCGGCGACATTGGTGACCCTGGCTTCGACCCCAGTACCAGACTACCTGCTGCGACCACAGTACCAGACGCGGGAAAGTAAGAGGTTGGTGGCCATGGAGAATCAAATCGGCGACCTCACCAAGTTCCTGCAAGGATTCGAGTCCCGGATGGAGGAACAACAACGTTCGATGCAGGCTACACTTGAGGCCAACACTGCAGTCCTCAAGGATTTCACCACCTGGAAGCCGATGGTTCAAGCCGATGTGCTGCAGTTGCAGACTGACCTACGAGATCTCCACATCAAGCTCGACAAGTTCATCCAGAAGGACGAGCACCCACCGCTTACTGCCCACAAGGTGTTCGATGTGGGGGATCTGAGGATTCCACCTCGTCAGCAGACTTCTGAGGTCTTCAAATCGGCTTCTACCTCACCTCGTGATGAGGGAACAACTGAAGATGCTCCTAGCCGTGATGTGGGAAACGGTTTGGTTTTCACCGTTGCTCCTACACCGGTCAATGGTGAGAACACATCCAATCCTATTACTGCTATGCAACCATTTTATTTTGGCAACCCTGTGTTTCCTACTCCTACTAGTCAGTTACCTGTTAATCATGCCGTACCTTTGATGGAGTTTCCTGAGTTTGATGGCACTAGTCCTAAAGTGTGGGTCAGGAATGCTGAAACTTATTTTGAGTTGTATTTTGTACCTGATAAACTGAAATCAAGAGTGGCTTCCATGAAGTTTACTGGCAATGCTAAGTTTTGGACACAGTCATTGGAGTCACCAGTTCATCAGTATCCTTGGCATATTCTGAGTAAAATGGTCTGTGAGAGATTTGAGAAAGATCAACATAATATTCTGATCCGACATTTCTTCAGAGTTAAGCAAACTGAGTCGGTTGCTGATTACATTGAGAGGTTTGATACTCTGGTGCATCAAATCCTCGCATATGACCCAAAGTTCAGTACTGTCACTATCACTAATCGATTTGTCGATGGCCTGAAGGATGAGATCCGAGCTGTGGTACTTGTTCATAACCCACCAAATTTGGATGCTGCCTGTGCATTAGCCTTATTGCAGGAAGAAACCACTAAAGATGCCCCTTACAACGTTAAGAAAGATTATAAGAAATCAGAGTACACCCCCTTCAAGTATCCTCACAAGTCTGTAGCTTCCTCCTCTAGTGCTGCAGCTCCACCTCCTTCTGCTAAAAAGCTTTCTGAAAGCAACAAAGGTTTCTCTGTTGATGACAAAGCCAGTACTCTGATGCAATACAGAAAAGCTAAAGGCCTCTGTTATAAGTGTGGACAAAAATGGCATCATGGCCATAAGTGTGCTGCTCAGGTTTCTTTGCACATAGTTGAAGAGATGTGGGATTTCTTGTCTAGTACATCAGTTGCTGACAACATCAATGCAGATTCCGAAAATGACTCTGACTCTGATGAATTGTGTGTTTTGTCTGCCAATGCTGAACATGGTACTGATGATCAGACCAAAACAATGCGAATGTTAGGCAATGTATGTGGTAAAGATGTTGTTATTCTTATCGATTCTGGCAGCACTTATACTTTTATCAGCGAGTCTCTTGCAGCTCGATGGCGCGATTGGTCAACTCTGGATAACCCCATGCAGGTTCAGGTTGCTAATGGTCACATCCTGAAATGCACACATCAAATTGTAGCTTGTCCTGTCTGGATTAGTGGCTATGCTTTTCAGCTTCCTCTGAAAGTATTACCTCTACAATGTTATGATATAATCCTTGGTATGGATTGGCTTGAACAACACAGCCCCATGCATGTTGATTGGAAAGCCAAGTGGATGTCCTTTGCCTACCAAGGTGGAACAGCTATGTTACAGGGTATTTTGCCTACTCCTCAGTCTTGCTCTCTTATTACTTCATCTGATCTCGCAAAGTTGGATACTCAGGATCAAATCTGGTGTTTGTTGGAGCTGCACCCAGTTGACAACACTAAGAATATGTGTACAAAACCCTCAGAGATTCAGCAGTTGATTGATGAATTTGCTGCTCTATTCTTGCCACCTACTGGATTACCACCTCGAAGATCTTCTGTGCATTTCATACCATTGATACCTGGAGCTCAGCCTTTCAGGATCAGACCTTACAGGTACAATGCAGCTCAAAAAGATGAGATTGAGAGGCAGGTTCAACAACTGTTGGACAATGGTTGGATCCAGGAGAGTCAAAGCCCCTATGCCTCACCTGTGCTGTTAGTCAAGAAAAAGACTGGGGATTGGAGATTGTGTGTTGACTATAGGAAGCTAAATGCTCTCACAGTCAAAAACAAATACCCACTACCCGTGATTGATGAGTTATTGGAAGAACTTGTTGGAGCAACATGGTTCACAACTTTGGATCTTTCTTCTGGGTTTCATCAAATTTTGGTAGCAGAAGATGATATCTCCAAAACTGCCTTTCAAACACACCATGGTCACTATGAGTATAGGGTCATGCCTTATGGGGTCACAGGTGGGCCACCAACTTTTCAACATGAAATGAACACAGTTTTGGCACCTGTGTTAAGGAAATTTGCTGTTGTCTTTATCGATGATGTGCTTATCTATAGTAAGACCTGGCCAGATCATGTTCAGCATGTCAAACAAGTGTTCACTCTGTTGCATCAGCATCAATTCAAAGTAAAGTTGTCCAAGTGCTCTTTTGCTCAGAAATCATTGTCTTATCTTGGTCATGTCATTAGTGCGCACGGCGTAGCCACTGATCCTTCTAAAATAGATATTATTCAAAATTGGCCCTGTCCACAGTCTGTCAAGGATGTTAGAAGTTTTTTGGGCCTTGCTGGTTACTACAGAAAATTTGTACCCAACTTTGGCACCATCAGCAGACCCTTAACTACCTTACTCAAGAAGGGATCTATCTTTGTTTGGACTCATGAACAGGAGGTAGCATTTTCTATCTTAAAGTCAGCCCTTGTATCAGCCCCTGTTCTGGCAATACCAGACCTCACTAAACCCTTTGTCGTTGAGACAGATGCCTCTGACGTCGGCATTGGTGCTGTGCTCCAACAGGATGGGCACCCCATTGCTTTTGTAAGCAAAGCTCTTAGTCCCAGAAATCAAGGTTTGAGTACTTATGAAAAAGAATATTTAGCCATCCTCCTTGCTGTTGATCATTGGCGACAGTATCTGCAGCATCACGAGTTCATTATTAGAACTGACCAGAAAAGCTTAATACATCTCAATGATCAGAGGGTCAGCTCACCTTGGCAGCAAAAAGCTCTTACAAAATTGATGGGTTTCAGATATCGAATTCTGTATAAGAAAGGCATTGACAATAAAGTTGCCGATGCTCTTTCTCGAGTTACTAACCATCCCATGCAAACTGTTATGGCTATGTCTGTCATTCAACCTCTTTGGTTCCAGGATTTGGTGGATGCCTATGCCTCTGACCCTGCTTCACAAAAATTATTGGCAGCCTTAACTCTGCAGAGCCCTCAGGGTCACTTTACTCTGGTACAGGGAGTCATACGGTACAAAGATAAAATTTGGCTGGGCCACAACTTAACCATGCAGCATAAGATTATGCAAGCTTTACACTGCAGTCCAATTGGGGGACACTCTGGGACCCCTGTCACTTACAGGAGGATCAGGAATTTGTTTGTTTGGCCAGGTATGAAAGCTATGATTAAAGAGTTTGTTTCTCAGTGCACTATCTGCCAACAAGCAAAGCATGAAAGGGTTAAATATCCTGGATTGTTACAACCTCTTCAAGTACCTGATTATGCTTGGCAAATTATCAGTTTAGATTTCGTTGAAGGTTTGCCCAAATCTCATCATTTTGATTGCATCTTGGTAGTGGTTGATAAGTTTTCCAAATATGCTCACTTTATCCCATTGAAGCATCCATTCACTGCCCTTCAAGTTGCCAATGCTTTTATGGATAATGTATTTAAACTGCATGGTTTACCTGAGGCCATCATTTCTGATAGAGACAGGATATTTACCAGCCAATTTTGGCAACAACTGTTCACTAGAACTACCACTGATTTAAGGATGAGTACTTCTTATCATCCCCAAACAGATGGGCAAACAGAACGGGTAAATCAGTGTTTGGAAGCCTATCTTCGATGCTTTGTTCATTCTTGTCCAACTCAATGGAAACAGTACTTGTCTCTAGCAGAATTTTGGTATAATGCTTGTTACCATACATCTCTTAATGCTACTCCTTTTGAGATCCTTTATGGGCAACATCCACGGCATTTGGGAATTGATGTGGTTGACTCCTGCACAATCTCTGACCTGGAAGAGTGGATGCAGAACAGACACCTTATGGTTGGTCTGTTACAGCAACAGCTCCACAGAGCTCAACAGCGACAAAAATTTCAGGCTGACAAAAATAGAACTGAAAGATCATTCAACATTGGTGATTCAGTTTATCTCAAGTTACAGCCATATGTGCAGACATCCATTGCTACCAGAGCAAGTCATAAACTCTCCTTTAGGTACTTTGGACCTTACACTATTGTTGCAAAGGTGGGCAGTGTGGCTTATAAGTTGAAGCTTCCCGACCATTCCACTGTCCATCCTGTCTTTCATGTTTCTCAGTTGAAGAAGGCCGTCTCACCATCCATACAGGTTTCTTCTGACATGCCTCCTTCTCTTGAACTTGATGCATTTCGCTATCCTGTTAAAGTGTTACAGCGAAGACTGAAACCCCATGGCGATAATGTTGCTTCGGAGGTATTGATCCAGTGGTCCTCTTGGCCTGAGTCCATGGCTACCTGGGAACTAGAAGATGAATTGAAGCTGCTCTTCCCACATGCACCGGCTTGGGGACAAGCCGGTTTTCAAGATCGGGAAAATGTCAGGATTACACCTGGTAAAGATGGGCCAGGATCGAGCAATGGGCCGGTGACAGCCAAGGCCAAGCGAACCAGGAAGCCCAATCCCAAATATGCCGATGCCAGTTGGGCAACGCTGAAGGCAGGAAGCGCGAAGGGATAAAAGGAGGAGAGGGGATCAACGTGGGGGACACGAAAAGTAGAGAACAGAGCACTTGCTCTTAGGCCGGCTGCGTCCGGAGATCGGCAGGGAGCAATTTGCTCGCCTGATGTATCGCTCTGTTACTCAAATCAGATTCGTGTTAAACTCCAGTTCATCGATCTATCCTAGTTACATTCAAACATTCAGTCGGTACTCTTACACGCCATATCCCTCGTCAACCCGGCATCTCTTGCCGGCGCCATTCTCGCCATCGCCGTCTCTGCTTCTCTTCTTCCTGACGGAGCGGCGGCGCTTACCGCCTTCGGCTGTCGACATGCCGCGCCGCGCCGCCAGGTCACTGGCGAATGGTTAGAGTTGCGGGTGCCATGCATGCGGACGGACTCTCCTAAAATATTGTTGACGAGAGGATTTTGCTTCCAAACAAACTCTCGTGGATATCGTTATGATTTGGTGAAACCGATCAGCTTTGTAACTAAATTATTGCATTCCCCGCTTTGACTAACGAAAAATCTTCGAGCCTGGACCCACAACATCTATACCTAGGATTGGTAAACTCAAGCGCATTATGGATAACGGCATAGTGATTCATGCAATATATATTTAACTAATAGCATACCAAAAAGGCATTATGAGTAAAAATCTATTGTTTGATTAGTATTAACTAGGGATGAAAACGGATCGGATAGGGACGAATATCATTGATATCGTATTTGTTTTCATATTTATGTTCGGATTCGGATTCGAATACGGATAATATCAAAAATGTCGGATATAATATGATTGGATATCGACATCATAAATATGCGATTTAAATATTCGGATACGAATACGGTATCGGATGTTAAATATCCGGACTTAGATATAGACGGATTAAAACGTCTCTAAACGAATTCGGTCTTGAATACGATCGGAAAAATATCTGTACCGTTTTCATCCCTAGTATTAACATAGTGATTCATGCAATATATTTAACTAATAGCATACCAAAAAGGTGTGTATACTAGGTCTAAACTTAATTTTGTCCATCAAAAAACATATATACTCTAGCAGTGGGTGACATAACAAACTTATTATAGTTTAACTTAATTACTATTCCCCCCTGTCCATTTTATCTGGCGCACATGCATATCAAGATTCAAACTTTAAAAACTTTAACTAATAATTGGGCTAATAATAATTTTTAACTATTATAATATAAATTTTATATGATTAGATTTGTAAGGAATTATACTATCCAATGATTATAAGTTTATAAGCATAAATAATATAATATAAAGCAAATGAATGATCAAAGTGTAATCTAGGAGACCGTATCATTTTGACTTGCGTTAGATAAAATGGACCAGAGGGAGTAGATAACTAAGTGTCAACTATATACATATCCTATACATAGTCCTAGTTTGGCCTATAAGACTCATGGCCTGAGTGCCTATACTGTATACATATGTATATATCTTCCTCTAAAAAAACATGTATATCCGAAGACTCGAAAATAAGAGTAATGAAGTAATTCAGTTTTTAGAAAACTAGATGTCCTTCTAGATTTAAAAAATGTCTCAGAAACTTGATGGTTTATCTATTGGACAATAGATCTGGCCATGTATCAGGTTGAGATTGCGCTCTGCATACCTGCATGCATTCCTTTGAATAAGGAACTTATTCCTTCATTAGTATGATTCACCTTTAATAAATTGGGGGTTATATGGGTAATTTCCAATGAACCGTAATTTGTCTGCATGCTTGAGCTATGGTAAAATTTCAAGTTCATTGGATACATAATGACTGAGTTGTTGATTTAACTTGTTTCAAGCCTATTAAATGGTTTATAAATAATAAAAGCGTGTAATAAAAATATAATATATGGTTGCATTACCCTAGAATGATGTTATGTCGTAAAGGACTTAATATGGCAATGTGTTACAGAAGTATGCAAGCTGTATTAGTTCATGCCTCGAGCCCACTGTTGAGGCTCAAACAGGTAAAAAATGCTTCAGGTGCATGATGATATATCAGGTGCAGGATGATATATACTAATCCTGTTCAAGTACTGTTCATATACTAGGGTACAAATCCTGTTCAAGTACTGTTCATATACTAGGGTACAAATCCTGTTCAAGTACTGCTCAGAACATCAATAGACCTTTTGTCATTTCAATGAAAAGTGTCAACAAGACAACCATATAACATCAAATAAAAACAAGTTAGCTGTAAAATATTACTTTCTTCGTCCAAGAAAGAATGCAATCTGCGTTACCGAGGTGAGAGCAGAGACCAAGCAAAATTACTCACTATACCCCTACGTTCCCAGTCTCCTAAGCACTACGCATGCGGATCAAGGTGTCTCTCTTCTTTTTTACTACACGCTGGAGTCTGGAGCAGTGGAGTCGGAGTGGACGAGGGAGGCCGGCAGTGCATTCATGAGGACGTCAGAGGAGCATAACAGCTAACCTATAGCCCTGCAGGGTCTAAATTTGCATTCATGCCTAGACACGATACTGCTCCTAGAATTGCATGCTTTACCGGACGGAGAGAGTAATTTGTCATTGCAAAACACGATAAATTTGTAACCACTTGATATGAGCAAATATACCTCTAGACTCAAAATCATTGGGTCCTCTGAATAGCATTACCAAGACTACCAGATTTTGCGTAGTACCCGAGTGCTAAAGAGTTTCCCGAGTGTTTTATAAAAACACTCGGGATTATCCCCGAGTGTATAAAAATGCACTCGGGATATGATAAAACGCTCGGGATAGTTTACTTTCCCCGTGTGTTTGTATTTGCCCTCGGGATACTTTCACTTTAGACCAAAAAAAAATTAGACAGAAGCGGCAAACCTAAACGGCGTGAGGAGATTGCCGAGTGTTTTGTGCTAGCAGGCCTTCGGGAACTAGTTTTTGCGAACGTGGCAACAAAAATGGCGCGCAGCTGTTGCCCTTGGCGCCGAAAGCCGAAATTTTTTTGGCCTGGGAAAAACCCTCGAAGCCTCCTCCAATAAAAGAAAGACATTCCGGTCTCCACACAAACCCGCCGCCACCGTCGTCTCGCAACACGGCGCCGTCGTCTCCGAAGCCAGTGCCACCGTATCCCACTCCCACCCGTCTCAGCTCCAGGTGCTGCTCCCGCCGCCACCCCATGGGCAAGGCCCCTAGTGCTGCTCCCGCTGCCACCCCATGGGAAAGAAGCTAGCAGCACCTAGCCGCACACCATAGTTTCAGATTTCCCCCAAATCATAGGGCTCGTGCTCCATTTTGCTGACCCCCTCCGATTTCCTCTCTCTTTAATCCCCACATCCATAGATCTCATCCGTCACTGCAGATCTGTACTACATCCCCCCATCTCTGGATGCAAACGGAGCAGCCAAGGTGAGAGAAAAGGTGGGAAAAAAGGAAATTTTGTTTTTTTTATTTGTTTTCCTATCATTCGGAGGTCTTGATTTGACTATGAATTTCTGATTTTTTATATGAATTTCTGATTTTGATGAAACCGTAGGATTTGAAGAAATCCGTCCCCCCTCTTTGGTTGCAAATGGACCAGCCAAGGTGAGAGAGAAGGTGGGGGGAGGAAATTTTCTTTTTTTATTTGTTTTCCTATGATTCCGAGGTCCTAACTGGACTATGATTTTTTGATTTTGATGCAAGTTGTAGGATTTGAAGAAATCTTGCTCCGTCCCCACTACATGGATCCAACTAAAGCAACATAAGGTAAGGGAGAATGTGGAAGAAAGAAGCAAACTTGTAATTTTATTTCCCTGTTTGTTCTTATGATTGTAAACTCACGACTTCCATTTGGATTTGTGGTTATAAAGGTAACTGTGTAATCTGATAAAATCTTGAGGCATCACATTTGTATTTCGTATAACTTTGCATCTTTAAATATTTTTCTGTAATTTAGCTGTTCCAAAATTAATCCTTGTAGTATCTAAAATGAATACAAACTACTAAAAATCGTGGGGGTAACAGATACTATAATATTTTTTATTTCCTCAAATTTCATTGGATCTGACATTTTCCATGTTCTTGTATTTTATCTTGCTGATTTACTACAAATTGTTTGGTAACAGGTACTATATAGATTCAGCTTTTTTCACTAAATTTCATTAGATCTGTCATGTTCCATGCTCTTGAATTAGTCATCATGCTGCAAGACTACAAATATGTGCAGTAACAGATCCCTATATTGATTCAGGTTTATTGCCAAATTAGCTCTGAAGTCACCAAGTTTGCAAAAAGGAGTTGTTGCTTATTAATACACCATCACTGCTGGTGCACTTGAACTTGCTGTGAGAAGGTAAATCATAGTTGTAATTATCTTTCCACTTTGCAAGTTTCTGATAAATCTTCTCTACTGCCTTTGTGTGTTGAATATGCCTGAGTTGATCATGTTGAATATTGCTTGTTTTTAGCTAGAACATAGAGGTAGATAGCTCAGATGGTGAAGAGCATAGAGGATGTCAATGAAGAACCAATGTTGATTTCAGATAGTGATAATGAAGAGGCAATGCAAGTCGATCCTTTAGTAGATGATTTGGCCTTGGTAATTTTCCTCTTACTCCAATACCAAGATTTGTTGCTTTACAACATGCTTTGGTGCAGTTCTGAACTTTACTAAGACAAACAGGGTTAGTACAGTTCAACATGTCTCTTATATCTTCATTTATAAATTTTTTCTGTAGATTATCCAAACACATCTGAATGTTCCAGTACCTCCGCTGGTACTTCCATCACAAAATAGATCATCTCATCAGGTTAGTACAGTTCGAATCACTTGACTGCTACTTTAAACTTTAGAAATCTCACTTGCTTTTAAAAATGAAGGGTACTGGAGAAACTAGAGGCTCGAACATAGGTGCTGCAGAAACTGGTACTGCTAGAGAGGATGGAGAAGGTGAAAATGCTGACAATGGATCTCATATAGATGAATCTATGCCGATCCATTAGCCAATCTATTGTGATCTTACATTTCAATGTTAAAATTAGTGTTGTTGTCAAACGTGGAGTTGTCATGCCCTATTGTGAACCTTTAGAACCTGTGACTTTTGTTGATCTGATCATGTTAGCCCTTTTGGGAAATCTAAACATGTAGAACTGCTCATAAGGGAGTGGATGGCCATTTTGTGACTTCTCAAATTGTAGGACATGTAATCATTGAATGTGCTTTGAACAATGGAGTGTGGAAATTGTGAATGTAGCCTGATATGTTATATGTTTCATATTCTAATTTATGAAGTGCATGGGAGTGAATATGGATTAAAACTATGGTGAAACCAGTAAGGCAGTTATTGAGTGGAATTAATAAAAAAAAATCTGCGTGGAACAGTATGGCTGCAGCCTAAAACTTAAGTATCCCGAGTGTTTGTTAATTCCAAGCACTCGGGAATAGGTACATGTGGAACATTATCGTAGCACCTTGGAACTTATCTTTCCCGAGTGTATCGCATTCTTCAAGCACTCGGGAATAGAAGTAAAGGATGACGAGTGTTTGCTAACACTCGGGAAATAACTCCGTTATCATGGGACGGAGCCGTTACCATAGATGATTCCTGTGTGCTCTATGTCTCCCGAGTGTTCTGTGAAACACACGGGGAACTTTTAATTCACCGAGTGTTTTGGGTTTGACACTAGGGAAACATTTAGTTTCCCGACCTGACACCACCGAGTGTTTGCCCCCGAGTGTCTACTCTCGGGAAAGTATATCCCGAGTGTTTGTCATTGTTTTCCCGAGTGTTTGCAGCACTAGGGAGCTCCGCAGAATCTGGTAGTGAACGCCTCACTCCGAAGGTATAATCCTTCAAAGAGTTCTACTTCTACAGCAAATGGTCAAGATTGAGGGAGCCTCAGGGCAAAACAAAAATACAAGTTTGCATGCTGTTAATTTATTTAAACTTTTAATCAAAGGAAACATATTGGATAAGCTTACATGTATTAATCAATCTTATCATATTTCTCTTGCTAAAGCCTTGTATTTAATATTCTCAAATTCCACGTAATAATACAAAAGACAAGAAGGCTGAAATATACGGAGAAAATAGTGGATGTACGCTGTATATTATAGCTCGGTATTTTGGGCCACGACGGGCTGACCGATACAAAGGACATGCGACTCTGAACGTAGGCCCACAGGTGACAGGCCACAGCCTCAGGCCCTCAGCTTGTCACAGACAGCCCCCCCGCTCCCCGTTCCTCATTGTGCTGCGGGCCCTACGTGTCAGTATTTACATCTCCGACTCCGAGTGTACCCCACCAGTCGGTCAACTCTCCTTCCATTTGTTTCAGTCCCAATCTATTCCATTCCAGGCCAGCACCGCCGCCGCCGGCTCGCCCACCCGAGCCACGCTACGCCGCCGCGGACACCCATCTGCGACAGCCGCCGTCTCGCCCAGCCTCGTTGCCCCCGGCCCCCGGCTGGCCCTCCCGCGACTCCGTCGGCGGCTTGCCTTCCCGCGCCACGCCGGAGGTCCCGCTTGCCTGCCACAGCGGTGCGGCGCAAGCTTCCCCAGGCGCTTCTCATGTGACGGGAAGAAGATAGAGGGGGAGAAGGAGGCTGGCGTCAGCGGGTCCCCGGACAAATCGGCTAGACAGCTGAGTGATGTCTCGCAAGCGATGAGGGTTTTTTTTTCCCCCACATTGGATTGGAAATCAGCTCAGCTAGCTTGGAGCCTCCCGTTGAAGACGCCGTAGCGACTAGCGAGTACTAGTATTATTATAATATAAGTGATAAGTGATGGTTGGTGAAGGTGTGTTCAATTCGCGAAAAGTAGCTGAAAAGGTACTGTAGCATCTTTCGTTGTTATTTGACAAAATTTATCTAATTATGGACTAACTAGGCTCAAAAGATTCGTCCCGACATTTACAGACAAACTATGCAATTAGTTATCTTTTTTACCTACATTTAATGCCCCATACATACGTCAAAAGATTTGATGTGATAGGTGGAAGAGGAAATATTTTGGGTTGGGAGGGGAAGTGAAAGGCCTGAGTGCTTGACAGCCTCATGAGATCGGATCGGAGACCATCATTCGACGCACTTGTGCTGATGGCCTCGCTTGGTGCCCCAGCTAGCTAGTGGCGAAGCAAGGAATCTAGTGAGAAGAAAGGAGTAGAGCAAGTAATTTTAAGGTTGGTGTGCTTCCTTCTTGATAATGGAAAAAGTCTACCTTTAGAATTTTCCAGTATCTTTCTCCCTTTATCATTTGGATTCTTATGAGGGTGTATATAAGCTGTTACTCGAAAGGTCGTCACTCGATTTGTGCTCATGAGTTCATCAATCAGTTGTCCGTGACCTGATCTGACGCGCCTTGATCTAATGATGTCGCAGATTCTGGTCAACATATCTACAGCAAGATGGCTGACATTGTAGTCCGCGACTTGGAGAGGATAGTCAAAGTTGCGCTTGCCATCAAGAAGGCTGTGGAAACGGCTAAGCAGAACAAGGAGGATTGCGTTAAGATCGGTGAGCGTGCGGCTGAGGTCAGTACTCATATGAAGCGGCTGAAGGAAAACTCAAAAGCTATGGAGGACCCTTCGATGAGCGATACACTCAAGAGTATGGAAGAGACCCTTGAACGTGCTCTCAAGCTCGTCAACGAGTGCCAGAGGAAGCACGTCGTGCTTCGTTACTTCAATGCCAGCGGCATGTCCAAGAAGCTGCACCAGGTGCAGGATGATATATCGTATAAATTGTGGAATGGGGTCTTGGCCACCGTTATCGACACAAGGATTGCTTTGGAAAAGCAGATCCAATCTGCTATTGACACCCCTCTGCACCAACACCAACAGGTAACTTTAGTGTTGCTTATTTCAAATTTTACCAAGTAATACTGCACAGTCCACGCTATTCTTTATTTAGAGATAACAAGGCAAACACAAACATGATTAGGAAATGATGCAAGGCCCTACAGTAGTTCTATCCATCAGGGAATGATTTCAACACACAACATATGGTACATCTATACATAGTTTGGCCCTATGGTGCTTCGATATATTACTGCCATGGGATACATGGTTCCAGTCTTCTTCTAGACCAACCCGATCTAAAAATTGAGCCTACCAGATCATTTGTATTGAGTTGCCAGAGTATCTGTCTCATTTGCCATATGTTCTTTTTGGATGTTTTCGCTTTGAGAAATTGAGATTATGGGGCTGTTTGATTGGGACCCTGACCTTGGGAATGCTGTCCGTGCCAGACAGGTTTTCTAGATCACGAACAAACTTCCCCTATGGAATGGTAGTTTTAGAATCTAGAGACATACAAAACCACAATTTAGAAAACATAGGCAAGGACAAACATAAACACACCAACACTTTCGTTTTGTTCTATGGACTAGACTCTATAAAATTTATTTAGTCAACCTTTTGTTTTAGAACTATGCGTAAAGTGTTTCCAACAATGAAATCAGCTGCCACTATCCCAAAAGATATTCAGACATCACCTAGAGATTGATTATGTAAAGATAACTTCTCCAGGGAGATATACTCCTACATAATTAAGGTTTGTGGTCGTTGTGTGAACTTCTCGTCTTCTTAACTGAGTGGCAGAGCTCCTGCCTTTTTGTTCAAAAAAAACCCCTAAGTTTGTGTCTTAATACATGGAGTACATACAAAGCAAGAGCTAATTGTCCATTTCCCTGTGTATGAGTATCTCTTCAATTCGTTCAACAAAAAGAGCTAGTTTGCTTCTCCACGTTCTCTTTCATGGGCATGGCACTACTCTCAATGCACCTATCTGACTTGTCCTTGTTTGGGATGCTTTAATAAATAGGAAATTCATGAGGTTGTATGTGTACCTCCGATAACTGTTCAAGGGAGGTTGTATCTTGTGAACGTTCTCTATGCAATTATATGGCGAGCACATTGGCAGAGTTATTGACTGAATTAATTGATTATACAAGTCATACGGAAGACTCAGACATTATCCCTTTTCTAGATTGGGCCATGCAGAACCCATAAACTAGGCCCACAAAACCTACTAATCGACCACAAGTATTCAAGTAAGATCCAAAAACGACTCTATGTAAGGCTGCAACCAACTTGATCCTGCATCGAGTAGCTATCCCCACTATCTGTGTTGAAAATTATTGAGGATTTCTTATCTAATATGATAACCAAACTGTTCTAGATAGACCTGATATGTTTTGTTTATGTGAATGTGACTGCAGATAATTGAGGATTTCTTTTGTGATTCCTTTCCTTTTTTGCACTTCAGTATGCAGGGCAGGTGGAAACCTCACAAAGTAGTCATTCAAGAACCGATCAAGCTAGGTACATATGTAAGATATCTATGGTGCAAATTCATGAGTCATGCATTCTGTAGTAAATGTAACACTTAAGAGTAAATTATATATAATGTGGGAGACTGAAATCTTGTAAGGGTTACCCATAGTGATTGAGAAACTGAACTTCACAATTCTCGAAATATACAAATTATACAATTACGTAGTTACGTGTCATTTGGTTTTCATTTGGATGAAATACATGTTAAAGTCCATTTGAGCAAGGAAATAAACCATGCCAACACATAAGTAATAACCAGTAATATTTTTTTAAAAAATCACTATTCGAATGGGTTCAGTTTTATACACCCTCCCATTATTGCTGCACCAATTAACTTCACAAGTCCCCAAAATTACTAACTTCTCAAAGATTATTAGACATCAGTCCAAAGCAGGAAACCATGATGCTGAAACCAGGACACATTGCTGATCGCTCTAAATCGAGCACAATGTTACTGAGTATAATGCCGCATATACCCTTTTTCGTCCGGATGAAATAAAGGTTATTAAGCAATTTGAATAATGGGGGGGGGGGGGGGTCACAAACATAACACACACAAATTTATTCTTTTACTGCACTGCTTCAGGAACATTGTCAAACTAATAAATATATAAGGTACAATATCCACATATTCTGATAGATTATTCGTATGACTGTTCACACAAGTAAATTAAGTACGTAATCACCCACGTAAGTTAAATACATTTCGTCTGCCCTAGACATTGCGAGCTTTTTCAAATGCACCTTTCATCTCTGTATCGATAATTTTTTATAATTGGAATCTGAACTTACAAGTTGGAAGGCCTCTTATTTTGTGTTTTCTTTGGCAATGGCAGATCTGTACTTGTGAACAGCGAGAAAGGAAAGACCATGGCAGCAAGATTAAGAAGGGAGCAGTCTGAACTTTTGTCTGGTAAGGTGGCATTTCTGTTTACATAATTATTGTCCACAGCTTTAGACCTTGCTTGACCTTCACCATTGCCATCAATCAATCAATCACCAAGTATCTCTAATGCCTGCACATACACAACCAAGAGACATGTTGTATCACCACCACGTCCCCATAGACAGAACAACTCAACAGCTAGGGCTTACCAGCCTTGACAATCACTCATCATACAAAACTTGACAATCACTCATCATACAAAACAGCAAGAGCAAATCACAAATCTCAACTTTACCTTCTCACTTGTGTTTTGTGTGCCCCAGGAGGCGCTACTAAAAAATGATTTTAAGAGGTGCCTTCTTTATGTCTCAAATGTGGTTGCTATTCTCGCTGCCTATGAAAACAGAGAGAAGGGCCTGAGCTTAGCAATCGTCTCTAAAAATGAACTTATAGAGGCGGTTGATTTTTTTAGCCGCCTCTAAAGATAGGGCCTTAGGTGGTTGCAAACACTAGTAGTCTCTAGAAACAGGGTCCAAAGCAGTGGCGACACCACCACCACCATCACCACCACCAACAACAAAGCCCTTTAGTCCCAAACAAGTTGGGGTTAGACTAGAGTTGAAACCCAACATGAGCCCCTAGACACTATTCAGGCACGTCGATAGCTGCTTTCCAAGCACTCCTATCTAAACAAAGATCTCTAGGTATATCCCAACCCTTTAAATCTCTATTTATTGCCTCCCCCCATGTTAGCTTTGGTCTTCCTCTACCTCTCCTCGCACTAGTAACATGACTTAGGATTTCACAGTACACTAGTGCCTCTAATGGTCTCCTTTGGACATGGCCAAACCACCTCCACTATCTAAAAACACCAACACTATCTAAAATTTCAAGGCAAAAAGCTATGGGTCCAGCACTACCACCATCCTCCCTCCTCCCACTGTATCTTTTCACCTACCCACTGTCTCCCACACGGAGTTCCCTCTCATCCTTATCTCTTCTTTCTCCCTTGGCTCCCCACTGCTCCCTCCTCTATCTCCTAGGCCACACTCCCTCTCTCTCTTTCTCTCTTTTCCTTGGCTCCTCTTGTGGGAGTGGTGGTGGCGAGCGGCAGACGCACAACAGGGTGTGACAGTGCAGGTGGCGGCAGGGTGTTGCATTGTGCGCGCGGCCTAGAACAGTGCCGGGCTGCCTTTTTTCTGTTTTTTTCCCGCTTTCTAGAAGTGGGTCATTTTGCCACTCGCCCTAGATAGATTTTTAGGAGCGTCTGTAAACCCACCTCTAGAAATAGTCAATTTGTAGAGATAGATGGACAGCAATGGCTGGAATAGCCATGGCTAAAGATCAATTCTGGCCGTTTCTGTAAATTGGTTGTATGGTAGTGAGGGATGGCCGGGGAGGTCCATTGGATGGACTGCAGGCATTAATGTTTAGTGAGAACGAGTGAACGACTCACTTTCAGGTTATTAGAGGAGCCCATGCTTGAGGACGATGATTCCGACAATAATGGCATTGCTGGAGCTAGGTGTGGGGGAGCATGGGTCCCAAGCTGGCATCACTGATGAGTAGTGCACGGAGGAGTGAAATAGGAGGGAATGGAGGCCTACAAGCAGAGGACCTTGCCAGAGTTGGGGCCGGTGAGGGGGCAGTATGCACAGTGGGTTTGCATTAGTTTAGTTTATATTGGGGGCTGCTCTTGGATGTTAGATCTAGATTAATCACTCCAAAATTTGAGTGCATTTGAGAGGATACGGATAAAAGTATCATGAAATGGAGAATTAGACAGGCCCTATCATCTACCAAAGTTTAATTTACCACTTCACTCTTTTCAATTCATTGTATATTGCGACAAACTTATGGTTTCATGTTTGGTATGCATTTGCTTCCCATGACAGGTGTTGCTCAGTTCAGTTTGTGTGAATTGAGCGATCCTACAAACGAATTTTCAGAAGACTGTGTGGTTGAAAGAGGCTACTACAAGGTACTCCCTTGCCTGGTTAGCTAATTTTATTTTGGGCTCTTCTTATGAGGATTTTCATGGGCCAATTTGCTATAAAAGTACAATCATGCATTTGGTAAGATGCAATTGCTTTCATTTTTTTGGTAACAAGTTTTTTTTTCTTGACACATACCTATATTTTGGGTGTCATCATCATCATCATTTATCTTAAATTCACGTCATATAGTGAAAAATCATACTCTCACCATTCCATATTGTAAAACGTGTTCGCTTTTGTAGATATATAACTTTTACTATGAATGTAGATATACACTTTGGCAAGATACATAGTAAAAGCAATATATCTAGAAAAGCCATATATCTAGAAAAGCCAAAACGTCTTACAATTTGGAACGGGTGGAGTAAATGGCAAGCTAAATAACAATTATGATACTAGCACTGTGAGTAGTGCAGACAGACAATGTTGACTATAATGAGGTCACCTTTGTTCTAGCTTTTATTTCTAAGGCATTTTTGGGCATTTGTATTTGTTAAAGCTCTAACTTTACAAATTGTATAGATTTCTTACTTCTTAGAGCTAGGTATTCCTAACTCCGGAAATCTAAGAACTTGCTAGAGCTATGTATAATCATGAGTTATTCAGTTGAGCTGTTTTCATTATTTTCTAGATAGCAAGGTTGCAATATTAAGGTTCTTGACTTTAACATAACGAATTTTAGATCTAAGTCGGACCTCGGAGCCAGAGTTAAGTAGTGAAGGAGTAATGCTCCTGATGTTAATAAGCACAAACATCACATTGTGCTCTAAAATCGCGGCATGGTACTATAATAAGGGAAAATATACCATGCACGTTTCTGCTGTTTGGTATAGGAAAATTTATGTCTTATATAATCCCTCTGTTCCAAATTGTGAGCCATTTTAGTTTTGTGCTAAGTCAAACTTGTCTAACTTTTAGTAAGTTTATACTAAAATATATTAATATTTCCAATATCAAACAAATACACTAGCAAAATATGTGTCATGGTATATATAGTTAACCAGTTTGATATTGTTGATGTTTGTGCATTTTTTCAGTAGACTGGGTAAAAGCTAGAGAAGTTTGACTTAGAATAAAGCTAGAATGACTTACAATTTAGAAAGGAATATACCACTTTCCCTAGACAATTGATCTTACATGTGCAGTTATAAGAACTATCAGCGGAGCAAACTGGTCAGGAAGGGTTTAGGGCTAATACATTTTTCTTCTGGTTTTAGTTTTGTTAAAGGAACTATCTTTTCTGTGAAATAGTAATTTTCTTTATTTATGCTTTTAAGGGTGTATTACGCGACGGACGAGACGTTGCCATCAAGAAGTTATCAGTCTATGATGAACTTCAAGAGAGGCGCCTACAGCATGAGCTTAATATTCGTGCAAAGCTTCAACATGGAAACATAGTTAAACTTCTGGGATATTGCCTCAATGTCCAAGAAGAAGAAAAGCTATCCTTTTTGGTCGAAGAATACATACCAAATGTTGAAAGCTTGGAAAGGATTATTAATGGTATGTCTCGGCAGGAATTCTAGTTCACATATGGACCTAATAACTTATCTTTTCTCACTAAGTAATGTTGTTTGCTTCTTGTTTTGCATTATATTGTGCAGTCTCTCGACTTGATTGGCCATCCTGTTTCAAGATAATTCAGGGGATAGCAAAGGGCTTACATTGCTTACATAAGCATCACATTATCTATATGGATTTGAATCCAGCCAGCATCCTCATCCGTTCAGATATGAATCCTCTGATCATCAATTTTGGATCATCAATAGTGGTGGATGGTGATGATGATAAGATCACTGGGGATGCCATAGCAGGCACATTGTAAGATGTTCCATGAATTTTTTTCCATTAGGATGAACCTGATGGCATTTTAATCCTGCAGTAAAAGAAACTCCACGAAGCTCATTTGTTTTCTAATTCTTATGAATCTTCTGAAGTTATTCATTATTATTGTTGGACTCAGGGGTTATGTTGCTCCAGAAAAACTTATGGAAGCTTATGCATCAATGATGTCTGATGTGTTCTCTTTTGGAATCATCATCATTGAGATCATTACTGGCAGGAGAGTTTCACCTTTCGTTGATTTACCAGAATGGGTAACATATTTACAAGCTGGACAGGAATATCAGCTTCTTATTATTTCTCTTAGAACTAGCCAATTAGCTCACATAGTTGAATGACTAGTGTGTGTGTGTGTGTGTGTGTGTCTATATATATATATAGAACTACTACCCTATAGCTGGCTACAGAATAACTTATTCTGTAGCTACTTGGAGTTACGATAATTGCTATGCTAATTTACGAGATTATAGTAACTCCTTACTATGTGATTTACTATAACATTATGGTAAATATCCCCATGTGTTAAAGTAATTCAACTATCGTAAATATATACTGACATTGTCGTAAATTAGTATATAAAATTATCGTAAATAGAGGTAGCTATAGAATAAGTTATTTTATAGCTAGCTATAGAGTATACTCTCCCTTAAAGTTCATTATATGATAATAAGCCCTATGCTTACAAGTGCAATTTATGATCATCATACAACTTAATAATGCTAGAAATGAATATATAGGTAATGTAGACCTAAAACATGAACATGGCACACCCATATAAACCAAGTCTTCTTCTTAGAATTTTCATAAATTATTTTTATTAAGACTATTAAGGTCCTCTGTATTATTATTTGTTTTCTTGAAGGATTTATCTTCTTAGTGAATGGACTATGCAACTTCATTCCTTTTATTCGATTTCCTGTGAAATAGTTAATAATTATGGTTTATCTTTCTTTTGGTATGCCCCTAAGATAAAGTACTTACTGCACGCGCCCTTGAACTGTAAAATATTATCAAGAGTACATGTGTCCCTTATTGATATCTAAAACCACCATTAGATAAACATGGCTTGAACAGGTTGCTGCCTTTGTCCCCACCACAGATATCTACCAGACAAGGACAGTGGTGGATCCAAATCTGGCAAGTTTTTTTTAGTGAAACCAAAAATGTGAAGGTTGCTGTAACAAATTTGATTACTGTTGCAATGGGATTTTTTTTAGATGTAATCCGATAATGTGTTTGGGAGCAAATTTGGTTGTTGCAGTAGGAATTTAGGATGTTTTTCTATACATTTTTTTTATGATGAAAAGTAACATCGGGCTTCATAACGTGACTTGAGGAATCAAACAATACCTATTACAAGGTTCATCGGTCACCACACAAAAAGTCACACCTTCTCAGACACATTTGATTAATAACCAAGTCGAAAGTAAGGGTCATCTGTGGGAGGCAAAGAAGATCCTCGCTGTAGACTCCAGCTTACGACATGCCTGTATGATGCATTTTTTTCTCTCATCACTTTGCTGTAATTGGGCCCAAAAGCATAGCCGATGTCTCTCTGAACATAACCTGTAAATATGTTTTAGTTTGAGATTTATCAAAAACTATCATTCTTTGGTAGCCATATAAACCAACAAACAGCTACAACGTCAGTTAGTAGCAGTGAATTATACTTATTACTTCCTTGTTTATACCATGGATTGAATAAATTTTCCATACTCAAATGATCCATTACACCTAACACAGTGTAAAGCATGCCACAGAAATCTAGCACAAAATAGGATGTTTTCTTTACACTGCATTGTTTCTTATTCATGATTTATGATTTTTCTTGTTTCATGTGCTGTTCGTTAATGTTGCAATGGGAGTCGGAACGTTTTACCACCAGACGTTTAGGAGCTAGCTTTTCCTATGTTTATTTCCCCATGTTGCACCGCATTGATTATTTGCAAAACTATACTTACCTTCATTGATGCAGTTTTTTTTTCGTTCTTGTAGGGTTCAGTTGATGAGATGATTACATCAGTGAATGGGTTATTTGATCCGGCACTTGCTGACAAGTCTCAGCTAATGAAGATTAACAGGTGCAGAGAGGTCGGACTGAAGTGCATTGAGCGGGATCCAAAACACCGGCCTACCATGGCAGATGTTCTTGAGATGCTAAGTAGCTAAGAGTTGCCGGCACAATAGAGCTAGCCCAGAGCGCACCCATTGAAGTGCCTGGTCAGACCGATCGATAAGCTATGCTTCATGCCCACCACACGGACAGCTTTTGTGGCATCCTTTGTAGCCATATGCATATGGCATTCCCCCGTTCATAAATACGTGACTTTGACTATAATCTGTTCAGATATTTAAAACGTTGGCCATTAATGTATTTGAACAATTTAGTTTGATGTATAGATTTTTTCATGTACTTAGTTCAACTACAAATTGATCATTTGTATTCAAAATTTATCCACGAATGCAAGCATTTCTAGCCTAGTATGAAAGGTCCCTCTGTCATTAATTAGTGTAAATGCTCTGTAGACGTGGCTACACATGACCTTAGGACAGCCCCGACAGTTCCGGATTAGCTGTGTAGAAACGACCAGCAAATGATAGGCATGTTAGGCCCGAGCCACTTGTTGGCAAGAAAAAATGATCGTATGATGGGGCAGAAGTGACATGGTGGAGGTTGGACTATCTTCGCATTTATTTATTTATTTATTTATTTATTTATTTATTTATTTATTTATAATAGATCTTGGTGATTGGGGCAGAATCTAGGGTGAAATTTTGTATTTCATATCTCTGTTTTGGTTTTTTCTTTTTCTGATGACCGGATCAGCCTCGACGGTCCCATGACCATCCGACCAGCATCCAACGGTAGCAGTCCCGTCCTCGGAATCTTCTCAGAACCCGCTCCTGACGTTGCTGGATACAAAAATGCTCGCGCTTTCTTCTTCCTTCCGCAGTTCCCACTCCTCTGCTCCCACAAAGCAATACAGCCGCAGCGGCCATTTCACCGTCCTCCTCCAGGCCGCCGAGTAAGGATCGGAGCAAGGCAGTACCATGGCCGGACAGGACTATGGACCCTATGGTCCTGCCATCGGGATCGATCTGGGCACGACCTACTCCTGCGTCGGTGTTTGGCTGAACAACCGCGTCGACATCATCCCCAACGATCAAGGCAACCGAACCACACCATCCTACGTTGCTTTCACCGGCTCCAAGTGCCTCATCGGAGAAGCTGCCAAGAACCAGGCCGAAATGAACCCCAGCAACACAATCTTCGGTGGGTACGGGTTAGACGAGTCTCATTTTTCCAAGTCAACCCCTTCCTCCCAGATCTCCCCATCCTTCTGACCTGTTTTTGATACTTCTTGAATTAGATCCGTGGCCTATTAAAATTTAAATTTAAATGCATACGTAACGTAGCCTCTGCTCGTTTGGATCTGTTGATTCCGATGAAGCTTCTTCCAGCCGTTTAGTACAGAAAGGCTTTCTGTTGGATTATTAGGCGCTTAGGTCTATCTCAACCGATCTACGTGCATTTGATTTATTTCATCACTTTGGCAACTTAGATCTTTGGATGGTTAATGGATAGCTTGCTCCAATCAATTCTCTCTTGCTCCCTGGTTATTTAATTGACTTACTATTGCAACTACCTCCATTCCAAATTATTTGACATTTTGACTTTTCTAGATTTATAGCTTTTGCTATATATACACTTATATATATATATATATATATATATATATATATATATATATATATATATATATATATATATATATATATATATATATATAGACACACACACACACACACACACACACACACTATGTCTATGTCTAGATGCAGAGTAAAAAAGATGTATCTAGAAAAGTCAAAACATTTTACAATTTGGGACAGAGAGAGTATAACGTTAATTGTATCTTCTATCAATAATCTGTGTGTTACGTTAACTAGATATTTGGCAATAGCTTTGTGGCCTTGTGTTTTCATGCTGCAACATTAATGTTGTTGTACCTGCGTTTGTATTTCTCTTACTTTAGCTATTGCTAAAAAAGGACAAAATTAGTTATTTCGAGGAACAAATGATGATGCTTTATCCCCACGAGACGAACTTGGCTGCTGGCTTACGACGACATGAACATTCCACACTGCGTGTCTGCAGCTCAGATGGCGATGGCTCTACTACATTCTGATCTGATCTTCCCTCTTCACAGCTATGTCTTTGTTTCTTTTTTTTTAAAATGTTTCTTGTTTCTTGTCTACGAGCTGAGATATGATGTAGAAAGAACGAGAGATAAGGAAAAAAAAAACATCTTACTAAAAGGCATCTAATATACAAATATATTGTATATCGACTGATTGATACTAATGGTCAAATGGTTGACTTTCCAAATCCTAATACTCCCTACATTCTGAAGTGGAGGAAGTTTTTAATGCTTGTACTGCCATATTATTTAGTAGTAACTTCTATTCAAGTTTGGGTGAATAATTTGTATTGGTGATGTTCTCTATTTACTACATGCACCATTGTACTAGTAAAAGTAGTACTGCAGCTACATACTGACATCTAATCCTTCTGCTGCAGATTCCAAGAGGCTCATTGGTAGGAGATTTAGTGATGCTTCTGTTCAGAGTGACATTAGGCACTGGCCCTTCAAGGTCATTTCTGGACCTGAGGACAAGCCTATGATCGTTGTTAAATACAAGGGTGTCGAGCAGCAGTTTGCAGCCGAAGAGATCTCCTCAATGGTTCTCGTCAAGATGCGGGAGACTGCTGAAGCCTATCTTGGCACCACCGTCAAGATTGCTGTTGTCACTGTTCCTGCCTGTTCCACCGACTTGCAGAGACAGGCCACCTGCAATGCAGCAGTGCTTGCAAATATTCATCTTATGCGCATCATCTCTGAGCCGACTGCTGCTGCTGTGGCTTATGGTCTTGACAGGAAGCTTGCTGAGGTTCAGGGGCAGGATGATGTTCTTGTGTTTGATCTTGGAGGTGGTACCTTTGATGTCTCTGTTCTCACCATGGAGGAGGGTATCTTTGAGGTCAGGGCCACAGCTGGCGCTGCTCACCTTGGAGGTGAGGATTTCGACAACAGGATGGTAAACCACTTTGTCCAGGAATTCAAGAGAAAGAAGAAAAAGGACATCAGTGGCAACCCCAGGGCTCTCAGGAGGCAAGGACGGCCTGCGAGAGGGCGAAGAGGACCCTCTCCTCCTATTTAGAGGCCACCATTGAGATTGACTGTCTGTACGAGGACATCGACTTCTACTCAACCATCACCCGTGCCAGGTTTGAGGAGCTCAACATGGATCTCTTCAGAAAGTGTATGGAAATTGTGGAGGAGTGCCTCAGTGATGCAGGGTGCATAGGCTCAATTCATGATGTCGTCCTTGTTGGTGGCTCCTCTAGAATACCAAAGATCCAGCAGCTTCTCCAGGAGCTATTCGACGGAAAGGAGCTTTGCAATAGCATCGACCCTGATGAAGCTGTTGCCTACGGAGCTACTATCCTGGCTGCCATCTTGAGTGGAGAGGGGTACTACGAGATCCAGGATGTTCTCCTGTTGGATGCTACCCCTTTTTCTCTTGGTTTGGACACGGATGGCGTGATGACCGTGCTTATTCCAAGGAACACCCTCCTCCCCACCAAAAGAGAGGTGGTCTTATCGACCGACTCCGACAACCAGCCTTGTATCCGTATCCAAGTGTACGAAGGTGAGGGGACCATGACTCGCGACAACAACCTGTTGGGCGAGTTTGAGTTCTCTGTTCCTCCAGCACCCAAGGGTGTTCCACAGATCACAATTACCTTCGATATCAACGCCAACAGTACCCTGAATGTCCATGCCGAGGACAAAACCACAGGCCAAAAGATGAGGAAAACCATCACCAAGAGGTTCCGTTTAATGCATTAATTATCTAATATAAGTAATTACACGACTACACAATTTCGTGTCCGTTTATAACATTGATCGTCTCCAAGATCAGGGCATGTACATGTTTAGACGGCTGCTGTTTCTTAGTTTACTTGCCAAGCTAAGTAGACAGCTTATACACTGAGAATTTTATTTGGATGTAAACTGTTTAATATGTATGTATCTACTATGCTCAAAGCATAAGTAAGATCTATGTACATCATTTGTTTTTTATGGAACGTCTTAATATATGCTAGGAAATTTCTCATTATTATTTTTACAGCACTGGCATCTAATCATAACTTAACTCTCCATATACAAAATAATACAAAATTAATGGTGACTTCAGAACATATCTTTTATAACATAAGTTATGATGTTCACTGCGGTCCTACAAAATTTGAATTTAAAATTCAACCTGTAAATAGAGAAACAAAAAACTAGAAAAAAATATTCTTATGGGTTGGATAGGATCAACTTTCCTGTGGGGTGTAATTTAGACTTTTCTAATAATAAATTAAGTATTTAGAAAAGGTACAATGTAATCAGGGGCAACTGGTGGTTAGTAACAGTCGCAATCAACTCATGCTTGTCTTCATCATTCTCCAATGCGTTGAATTCTAAACCGTGAAATCAAAAGCTACTACAAATGCACCACGACCATATAGCGTCTAGTCCCCAAGGGCGCAGCCACTGCCACAGCCCCTGCCTCCACCACCACTGGTCTCCCTCTCTTCCTCTCCTCTGGCAACTCGCCAGATGCCGAAGGGAGTAGGAATCCATGTCTAATAAGTTTTCCAGTATATCGACTACTGTTAGGGTTAGGGTTTCTCCATGTCAAGTTTTTTTCCTCCTTTTCGGTGACGGCGAATAGGTAGAGCGGATCTGGTTTCTCCGTGGCGACTCTGATAAAGATGAGGATGACAACTATGATGTCAGCAACTTCTTTGGCATGATGACATGCAGAATTAGATTTCCGGACGACGACATCAAGGCAGAGATGATATTGCTGCCATAGAATAATTTTCTCCAACCTCCTTTCCATTTTATTATAGTTAGATTTGACCATGATGATTGTCTAGTGAGAATAAGTCTGCTCTTCAAGCCAATTAATGGTATTGAGTTGGGGAGATTCACATCAGTTTTTCTTATTCTTCCTTCGGTGGCAGAAGGAAGACACAAGAAAGAAGAAATTTATGCTCAATTCTGCCTACATGAATGTTGGCCGCATGTTCTCAGGCCTTTTGCCGAGTATTTACCTATGCAGCCATCCATACGAATCGTCATACATATGTTTGGGATTGAGATTTGAAGCGCCTCTATAAATGACCAAATCAAATTTATAGATCTTGAAAGGATATAAAACATTTCAGTTGAGAACCTTTCTATTTGAAATAGTATTTTGTCAAAAAATTTAGCTTGAAGTCCTCACATAGTGAAATTCATATTTTCAAATGGCCTCATATAGAGAAATGATAAAACAAAAGTTGTATATTTTAAAGAGTTATGCAACTTTGCAGTTGACAACCTTTTCATTTGAAATCATTTACCCAAGGAAAATTATGTTTCAATTTCTCATGTTTCATATTCAGTTTTTTTAAATAACCTTAGATGGAGAAAGGACCAAAACCAAAGTTGTAGAAATCGATGATATCTACAACTTTATAGTTGAAAACCTTTTCATTCAAGTTTGACTTGTGGTGGCACGACTAGATGCTGCACAGTACTCTGATCGGAAGCAGGGCAGGCAGCGTCCGGTGCGGACCAGAGAGCATCTAGAGAGCCATTTTCTTGACCGGACGCGTCCGGTGGGGGCTGATCGGACGTAGCTCAACGTTCGGTGTGGCCGTAACGGCTGGTTTTTCAAAGCGGTAAGTTTCTATATACATGCACGTCCAGTGTCTAGCACGTGCACGTCCAGTGCTATCGAAACTTGCTGAAACTGACTGCAACGGTTGGATTTGGAGTTGGGAGATATATATACTTCTCCTACTCATCTATTTCAAGTCTCTTACTCATTTGTTCAGCTGAGAAATATCTTTGAAGTGCAAAGGAGTGCAAGAGCCTATTGGGGTGATTGAGATTTGAAACTCCAAGATTAAGGACCCCATTAGTGCATAGGGAGTAGCAACTGTGCATCCACCTTTCTCATTAGACTTGTCATGATCAAGTGAGAGTTTGTGCTTCTTACTCTTGGTGATCGCCATCACCTAGACGGCTCGGTGGTGATTGGAGACTTGGTGATCATTCGGCAGAGCTTGTGGATGACCCAAGCCATGATGTGAGCGGTTGTGGGTAATTCACCGCAACAGAGTGTCGAAAAATCAGCCCATAGAGAGCACTTGATCCTTGCGCGGATTAAGGGGGAGCTACACCCTTGCGCAGGTGCTCCAACGAGGACTAGTGTGGAGTGACGACTCTCCGATACCTCGGAAAAACATCGCTGCGTTCCTCTTCCTACTCTTTACTTTGAGCATTTACTTTGAGCATTTCAATTCTTATTTTTACATTCCTAGAATTGTCATGCTAGTGTGTAGAATTGGAACCTAGAGTGCAAAACTTTTGTGTGTGTAGAATCATAGACACACTCATAGGCACAAGGGGGTGAACATGGGCTAAGTGTAGGGTTTAATCTCCGCAAGAATTTTAGAAAAACCCAATTCACCCCCTCTTAGGCATCTTGATCCTTTCACCTAGTACCACTACTGCAACTTTTTGTTTTGTTTTGTTGCTGCCTTTTTCTCTCTTTCTTGGCAACTAACAATAGCTTGCCCAAAATACAATACATGAACACTGAATTTTAATATTTTAGGAACCGATTAGTTCATATATATGGTCAGCTACTGGCCTCCATTAGGTCGTAGTTTCTTCTATTATTCTTGTACTTTAGATATGTACACTTTAAATATGTACAGAAGCAATTTTTCTTTTAGCACCAAGTAATTTTTCATGTTGCGATTAGCAATTTTCTTAATTTGGTAAGGCAATTTTGCTGCTGTTTTTTAATAGACTTTTATGCAGTAGGTAACCTAGCTAGGATAGAGGTCACACGTGTATTGTGGCCTTCAAAAAACCATCTAAACCATCGTCATATGGTAAGTTCATATCTTCACATCTATTTTAGGTTTCTTCATGCATGGTCTTTTTCCACGTCGATGACATGCATTGATAATAACCAACCCAACATAGGTGGTGTTCCTGTGCTTCAAATGCTTGGAGATGGAAAATCTGTAGCACAAGTAGGACACTACTTTTTGCTTGCCCTGAACCTATGAAACAAAAGGTGTAGGGAGATTTAAGTGCATAATGTGTGTGCTACTTTGTATCTCTATCGCTTACAATGAAAAAGATAATTTGTTAGTACAGTGATATTTATGATTTTAGGCATCAAGTACAGTACTAATTTGGGCAACATAGTCACCTCTATTTGAAGCAGTAATGCTACTACTATCAAACAACTTATGGTTTCTATTTTTTTAACATATGCATCATGTGAGGTCAGGTGAAATGTAAGTAGTAGGGACATGTAAGATCAGATCTTCTTATGCAGTTGCAGTACTATTTTTTGTGAAATGAATTGCTTATGAAAAGCAATCGAATTGTTTATGCAAAAGAATTAAATTGCTTATTAGTTATGTCAGATCTGCTTATGCAATAATGTGTATGCAATATGATATCAAGTGATGCAAAAGAACTAAATTAGAGAATATACTGTTCTTGTGTGTCCTTTTTTGGAGAAAGTTGAAATTTGAGGCTCGGTCATTTTTTCCTCAGTTCTCACTGTACTTATGTGCTTATCCTGTACTTCTATTGTATTGCAGGTGTGAGGCCATCAAAGTGTCAAATGAACATGTTATGATGTCAATAGGAGTAACCATGTGTATCAACTAACAAAAGAAGGTTTAAGATGTATATCTATATAGTAAGCAGTAGGAACATGTAGGATCATATCTGTTTATGCAGTAAGTAGCAGAACTGCAGTACTATTTTTTTGAACTGAATTCCTTATGCAAAACAACTGAATTGCTTAAGGAAAAAACTAAATTGCTTGTGCAAAACAATTGAATTGCTTATCAGTTATGTTAGATCTGCTTCTAGTAACAGATCTAATATCTAGTGTTGCAAAATAACTGAATTGCTTCTAGTAACAGATCTGGTTGGTTCCATTTTTTGTGATCATTGTGTAATTATGGTGTCTGAGATGATAGTATTGCAGATGATAGTATCATATTCTTGCATATTTGTACATACCTGCTGTTTGGATGAATTGTCCTGCCTTGTTAGGTTGAATCGACCGGCCTGATGGTGGCGGCGACGTCCTAGACGCCCTCTGATTTGCATGTTTTTTAGCACTCCTCTAATTTGCGTGTTAAAAGGGAAAAGCAAAATATGGGAGAGGGGACGAAGCTTCCAGGTGGGGACGTGGGCCTTGCTTCAGTCCCAGGAAGCGCGAAGCGCGCACATCGCATTGCTTCCCGCACGCGCACGGTCGCTGCCTCCCCCACCTACCCCATGACGGAAAGTGTAGTTTTTGGTTATTTCCATAATTAGAGTGTGCGTGTGGCCAGCTTATTGCATGCACGGCCATGCATTAGCCGCTTCTTTATATACTGTGTTCCGCGATTTGGCTTCCTACTTAGGTAATCTATCCATCAACAGCTCCATTCCATAATTAGTATATCCAATAATTAATAAGCCATGCGACTACGACACATTATTCCAATTATATTACATTATAATGTAAAGTGTCCAAGGAAATAAAATTGAATTAATAAAACTATATTCTTTCCATCAACATTTCGCTTGTATGCCGCTGGCCCGTAACATCATCATAATATATATTAAACCCGTTCCAAATTATAGTTTGTTTGACTTTTTTAACCTTAAGTTTGACCACTCGTCTTTTTTAAAAATTTGTGCTAAATATCATTTCTTTTGTTGTGGCTTGGTTTATCAACAGAAGTTCTTCAAGAATGACTTAAATTTGACTTTGTTTGCACAAATCTTTTGAATAAGACGAGTGGTCAAACTTAACGTAAATCAAACGAACTATAATTTTGAACGGAGGGAGTACATATAAATAGGTGTGTTGTACCTCACTACATGTTTTTTTTTTCTTTTTGAGTGGATGTACCTCACTATATGTACCAAGACAAACCAGCACAGGAATCAAAAGAAAAGAAAGACAAACTTGCATTGGGTCAAACCATCTCCTTTGAGAAGCCCAATTCTGGCCCCTTCGATGCGCGTCCGTATTGGCGTTGGCGACGACTTTTCACATGTCTCCTGGTCAGCAAGCATAATGCCGTTATCTCTAGCTGACGTTGTCTCTAGCTGACTGCCGCGCTCCTTGACTCCTAAACGCGCTTGTAGGTGCAAGGTGTCCATCACCGATTGGTAGGGTGGGTATTTGTTTACTCTTTTTCTTTTGTTTTTTTGCGAGAAGTGGACTTTTGTTTACTGTGAACAGAGGATGCTACGGAGTACTTCCGACGTGCATCAATCCTTTAACAACATATTTTCTTTTTATTTATTTATCGATGTATAGGTTGAGTTTCAAGTAAGACCCTGTACCGTGATAGACTACAACATATTTTATAAAAAGAATACAATTTCATTAT
This sequence comes from Saccharum hybrid cultivar R570, assembly GCA_038087645.1. Lineage (NCBI taxonomy): Eukaryota > Viridiplantae > Streptophyta > Magnoliopsida > Poales > Poaceae > Saccharum > Saccharum hybrid cultivar. The sequence goes on along the minus strand of JAQSUU010000743.1, from coordinate 3,981,025 downwards.
TTCATTGTTATTTTTCAAAATAAATTAAGTATTTAAGGGAAGCCTCATCCTCATTAAGATACTCCAAAGCGTTGAGTTCCAAGAGCATCTCCAGGAGTACCCAAAAGTCTTTGTCGATGTGGGATCTATAGGGTTCCCCAGCGTCACGGTAAAAGGTCTGTGGGCCCTGGCCCATTCCACAGACAGAGCACATGAAAGGAGTAGCACCAATGACTCCGTTTCCAAGTAGAATAGGCCTGACTTAGCCGGACCCACAGAGAAAGTACCTTTTGTATTTAGATCAGAACCCTTTTTCCGGATCCGACTAGGATTGTAAATCGCACCTCGGCCTACTCTATCGATATAAAGAGAGGACTACGAGCACCCCTGTAACACACACAACATCTGTTGATGCAAAAGTGGATCTGCAAATACAAAGGGCTAACACCCGAAATCGATATCCAAAGCGTGCCAGTCGATTTGACCTGTTAATCGACAAGGATGAAGATACGAGCACTTTGGTCCTGACAACAGCGATACGCCCGGAAGTCACGGCCAAGAGGTACTCACGCGGAACTCGAGGATCGTCGAAGATTGCACTGAAGCAATACAACTCGCCGAATCGATGAGAACTCGTAAAAAAGGAAAAATATGCAAATTGACGAAGTCGCTGGAAAGTAAATAGATGTAAATAAGAGTAAAAACTGGTTTTTGATATTGATTGATTCATATTACATAGCCCTTCACTCTATATTTATACCCTGATCTACATAAACGTAACCAAATACGACTAGGACACTAAATCCAAATCTAAGGAAACATACGACTCTTATACAAATCAGACTCTAATAAACATAGAAAAGGAAATTAATTCCTATCTTATTCCCTTGTCCGCCTAAATTACGATGGAATTCCCATCGACCTCCTTTCCATCGGCACACCCCCTGTTTCATCGGCAGCAGCCTTCAAGTCTTCTTTCATCGGCACACTTCCTATTTCATCAGCAGCAGTCTTCAAACCTCCTTTATCGACATCGGTAATAATACCCTTAACCTTATCGGCAACACCCCAATCCAACCTAGCTTCTCCATACACCGCCACCATCCATCGGCAGCCTTCTTCACAAGCTGTCTTTTATCGGCTATACACAATAACTTTTCTTCTGCCGATTAGCCCACTTTGATTATCTCGACATGTGCCAAAAAAAACGGTGTCAACACATGCCCCCCAATTTCAGAGTATAAAACATTGATGCTCCGAAATTTACTCCAGACAATATTTGCCTTTACCTATTTTTCTCAACCCATTCTCCAAGCATGACATAATCCGTTACTGAATCTAATCAAATCTAGTTCTGATTCACACATATCAGCAAATATCGCACAATCCCCAACTACTCTTGCCCTAATTATGGTTAAGATACCGAAATAACAATCCATCGGCAAGATCTTAACATAATTAACGCCACCTTTTTAGAATCAAAAGATTTTGTACTGAGATCTTTTCCAAGTCATGATCACTTGCCTTCAAATCCCCTGTACAATCCCTTGATTGTCGTGCGAACGGTTACCATATCCATCTGAACCACCTCGACCTACACGCGCGCGGCATAGAGATAAGTCCAGAATACCCCTACTCCAAGCAGCCAATAAATAGATTTCTCCGGAACGCTCATCTTCTACCCTCAGACTCCAACCTTTAGCATTCTCTCTCTCCGGCGGCGACCTCAACGAACAACCGCGCAACCTCAACCAACAAGAGCTCCTTTCAGCATCACCTTTAAGTTCCCAGCCTGCGCCTTCATCTTCCTCAGAGCAATGGCGATCAACTTCAACATCCCCGCGGTTCGTTCTACTTCCGTTACTTTTACCTTGATTCTTTTGATCTTTGCGAGTTCATATAGTTAGTAATTTTTCCCTTTTTTCTCATTCTTTTGATCCTCCGAACTTAGGAACTACACAACAAACTGGTTATTCCAACCGACCAACCACACTTCCAATGCCTAGGTCCAATGGGCGACCTAGATCCAACTGATTTGATCAACGCAGAAGCTAACAGAATTCCCTTCAAAGCTCAAAATTTTTCTTTGAATCTATGGAAGGATACATTCCGATCCTGGCCCAAACCCACCAAAGGGTGGAAAGATTGATATTTGAGGGTTAACAGGTCGATGCAGGTGTACTGGGCAGAGCAAAAAATAGACCAATGCATTAGGCTGTCTATTGCCGATATGCAGAAGAATGAATCCATGATGATAGCTGCCGCTTACTTCTGGTCAGATACAACAAACACCTTCATGTTTGGCCATGGTCCATCCGCCCCTACTCTTGCTGATGTATACATGCTCACTGGCTTGGACATCTCGACTGTCGATGAGGCTTCCATCTATGGTAGGAAAGCCAAACATAGAGTGAACACACGCAACATCGGCGACTGGACAGGATATATCCAAGAATACCAAAAGACTAGCACTATTAACCAGAGGGAACACGCCATATTCTTGAATATGTGGTTGGAAAAATTTATCTTCTACGGCCGATCGGTAGGACCAACCAACGCCTTCCTCAATGCAGCCGAACTCTTGGCCAACGGTGTAAGGTTCCCGCTCGGTCGATACCTTCTGAGCTCCACCTACCACCTCCTCCACCAAGTATCCCAGAAGCTTTTGCTTGGTGAACCCATCGACACTCTGGGAGGCCCATGGTGGTTTATCAATATGTGGCTAAATGCCCATATGCATAAACATCTGCAGTGGGATTTCTTCGCCCAAGAATTCCCACGAGAAATCGTCGAAGATTACGTTCTTGGAGATGAGGAATCAACAACATGCCCCCCTCTCAACTTCGGTGAAGCCATAATTGTCCTCCCTGGAACAGAGGCCAATGAAGATCAAATCGGCAGATTTTTCTAGAACTTCTACAATGGTCTCCCTCGCGATCATAGGGCTTGGGTACCCTATATTGATGAAGAGAACAAGTTCTCCCTTCTCTTCAACTTTGCCGATGACGAGCTGAACGAAGACAATGAGCTTATGATGGCCATCATCACTCCTAGGGCAATCCCAGTGAACACATTTGGTAGTGGAAAAAATTCCAATACCACCTATGAGTTCTACAATCCATCGGTAGTATACCGTCAACTGGCTTTTGGGCACTGCCAATCAAGCTGTGCTTTGCCGATGTGATCAAGCCCAGAGAAACAATCTCCAGCGGAAAAGAGTGGAGCAGGGTAGTGAGGCTCGCCCCCGATGCCGATATCTCAGCCGTTGATCTTTCCGTCTGGTCACCAGCGTCTTTTATTACCGAATCATATAAGCAATGGTGGCGAGAATGGAAGGAACAATTATTCGCAACATCCGTCCATACATATCAGCACATGATCGATCCTGACTACGCCATTCCTGATGATGCAGTAAGTTTCTTTTAACTTTCTTTTGTTTCTCCTTTTTCATGTATCGGCAGCTAATCTTCCTTGTGACAGGCTGATGACCCAGTTCCATCCATAAGCAAGAGTGGGAAACCTTTCAACCTCCAACCTATCTCTCCAATTTCAGTGATCGGCTACAACGCCCCCACCTTAGCCGCTTTAACTTTCCAGAGGACCCGTGCCAAGGCCATCACCTCTAGATCAAAGCTAGCACCAGCTAGGGCTACTCCGTTAGCCGCCGCTTCAAGCCTAATCAAAGCTTTCAAGGTAATAAACTCATTTATTTTTACTCATGCTGATACAAACTATATTAATCATGTAACCATCAGGGTGTAAGAGCCGCTGCTGGATCATCATCGACAACTCTTCCAGCACCAAGCACCACTACCTCCAGTCAGCCTTCAGAGGTATTCTTTCAACTTTACATTTTATCTGTTAAACATCCAATCTTACACTTGTTTTGCAGCAACAAATAGGCACATCGGCAAACACACCAGGCGCTCAAGCTCCACGATCAACAAGTGCCGATGCCCCCAGCTAACTGTCACTGAGACCCAAGTAAAGCGTAAAGCTTTAACCGATGCCGAGGCTCAGCAAAAACGACAGAAATCTATGCCAGTCCCTGCATCTGCTCCAACACCTGTTAGTCAGCCAACCGATGTAGTCGAACAAGTTGACCCTTCTACACAAAATGTATCATCGACCATCATACCCCAAGGGCCAACTATTGATGAAGTCGTAGAAGACATCCCATCGGCCAGCTCTGCCGATCCCTCACATGGCCCCCTTCAAGCTGGTCCTTCTAGCCAGGCCCAAGAAATCGTCTTGAAGCAGGTAAACCGATTGACCTATTCGATTTATAATATCCATATCTATCCTTAGGTAGGATCTCTGACTTCCTTTCCTCTTCACAGGAACAAGATTCTCCCAATAGCTTGTTTTCTTTTGCTATTGACATCTTCGATGATGATGGAGAAGAAGCGAGTTCTTCCCTGGCACTAGGGACGATATCGGCAAAAATTTATGCCAAGCTAGAAGCCCTTCTAAATCTGTTACAACAAGATACTACTCAGTTGGTAAACGATTCAGATCCTGCAAAAACCATCTTCAAGACAATCCGTGGCCAAGTTCCTGCCGATGTTGAAGAAACTCTCTTCCCAGCAGTCCATCTAGAGAGCCGACAACTTCAATATCAACGGGCTGCTCACCGTATCACCGATAGAGCAGCTCAAGCCCAGCTCAAGGAAGAGATGCTGCAGCTAAAACAAACTGCCGATGAGAAGCACAAAAGCATCAGCAACTTGCAGACCTCAGGTGCCGATCTTAAGCAGAAGATCCTGGATCTATCGGCAAAGAGAGCAGCTCTTCTAGCTGAACTGGAAGAAGTTGAAACAGCCCTAACTCACGCCAGGCAAGAAGAAGACCAGTTTCCTGACGTCATCAAAGCCCTTCAGCAAGAAAGGGATGTCCAAGCTCGTAAGGCCTTGGCCTTAAAAAAGAAACTCAAGCCTGTGGAGGGGGTTGCCGATGAAGACGCTAAAGAATTGAAGGAAGCCGATGAGATTCGCCTGCGTGCAATATCGGCTATCCAATCTTTATTAAATTTGTAATTCTCATCTAGTGCATCGGCAATGACACATTGATGCTTTGTTTAACTCTAGCCGATAGGATTGTTATCGGTAATTATACTTTTATGCATCTATCCAGATACTAGGGTAATATTTCTTTAAATATTTTCCATTTAATGCTCTGGGAAACACAACCCCTTCGAGGGTTTCGAGAATATATGCATTACCAGGAACAGATTGATTTATCCGATATGGACCCTCCCAATTTGGCGACCATTTGCCAAACTTTGAACTTTTAGTCCTAATCGGTAAAATCAACTTCCAAACCAAATCCCCATCGACAAACTCCTTTATCTTCACCTTCTTGTCATACCATTTGGCTACCCTTTTCTTCTTCTCTTCGATACTAGCTAAAGCCTTTAACCGATGACCTGCCACATCTTCCAACTCATCTTTCATAAGGGTATCATAGTCATCAGCTGTCAATTGATCTTGAGAATGTATTCGCCTAGAGCCAGTTTTAATCTCCCAAGGCAATACTGCGTCGTGTCCATATACCAACTGATAAGGTGTTACCTTGGTTGCCCCATGACCCGACATCCGATATGACCATAAGGCTTCATTTAATACCGTATGCCACCTCTTAGGATATTCTTTAATTTTGCGCTTAATGAGCTTGATAATTCCTTTGTTAGAAGCCTCAGCCTGACCATTAGCTTGGGCATAATATGAAGAAGAATTTAAAACTTTAATCCCCATACTCACAGCAAACTCATCAAATTCCCCCGATGTAAACATGGTACCTTGATCGGTAGTAATAGTTTGGGGAATACCAAATCGGTAAACAATATGCTCTTTCACAAAATCAATCATATTAGCCGATGTCACCTTTTTCAAAGGAATTGCTTCAACCCATTTTGTGAAATAATCGGTAGCAACCAAAATAAATTTATGCCCCTTACGCGATGATGGATAAATCTGACCGATGAGATCAATAGCCCAACCCCGGAACGGCCAAGGCTTAATTATGGGGTTCATAGCTGATGCAGGTGCTCTTTGAATATTACCAAAATTTTAACATTCCTGACATCCTTTAAAATATTTAAAACAATCTTCGAGAATAGTCAGCCAATAATATCCATTTCTTCTGATCATCCATTTTATCTTGAAAGCCGACTGATGAGCCCCACATACTCCTTCATGAATCTCATCCATCAAGCTTTTTGATTCGTCAATGCTAACACATCTGAGTAAAACTCCATCTATGGTACGGTAATATAATTCATCATCAAGGAGCATATACTTGGTAGCTTAGAATCTTATACGTCTTTCAACCTTTTTAGATGGATCCTTTAAATAATCAACAATTTCCTTTCTCCATTCATCGGTATCAACTGCCGATGTTAATACTTCTTGAATAGGCTGATACCCTGAAGCATGCTGAGCTAATCGATTAGCCTCTTCATTATGCAATCGAGAAACATGTTCCAGATGAAAATTCCTAAACCCTTTCAACAATTGCAGACATTTCTCATAATATAAAATTAAAACTTCACTTCGGCATTCATAAATTCCAGCCAACTAATTTATAACTAGCATAGAATCACCAAAAATTTCAACAGCATCGGCACGTATCTCCTTAAGCAATTCTAACCATTTTATCAAAGCTTGGTATTCAGCCTGATTGTTTGTTGATGTAGCAACAATCGGCAATGAAAACTCATACTTCTTCCCCTGAGGGGAAATTAACACAATGCCGATGCCTGCTCCTTCACCACATGTAGACCCATCGAAGAAAGGTGTCCAAGGAGCAATCTCCAGAGAGTCCACTGTGTTACAATGTTGAGTGACAAAATCAGCCATAACCTGCCCCTTAATTGCCTTAACCGATTCATAACATAGGTCAAATTCTGATAACGCTAAAATCCACTTGCCAATTCCATCACTTAATATCGGCATCGACAACATATATTTGACCATGTCGTCTTTGCATATGACAGTACACTCAGCCGATAGTAAATAATGCCTCAACTTAATACAAGAAAAGTATAGACACAGACATAATCTCTCGATAGCTAAATACCTAGTTTCAGCATCCACTAACCGTTTGCTCAAATAATAAATAACACGTTCTTTCCCCTCAATTTTTTGAATAAGAGCTGAACCGATAACAGTATCATCAGTTGACAAATACAATTTGAAAGGTTTCCCGTGTTGAGGTGGAACTAGCACCGGAGGATTTGTTAAGTAGCTCTTAATTTCATCTAGGGCTAATTGCTGCTCATCTCCCCATCTAAATTCCTGATTGGCTTTCAATTTTAGTAATGGACTGAAAGCCTTGATCTTACCCGACAGATTAGATATGAATCTCCTGATAAAATTAATCTTACCGATCAAAGATTGTAATTCAGTTTTATTGGCAGGAGCAACCACCTTGTTGATTGCCTCAATAGACTTTCTACTAATTTCAATGCCCCGCTGATGCACCATAAAACCTAAGAATTGTCCTGCCGATACACCAAATACACATTTTTGTCATACCCATTTTTAAGGACAAAAATAGGATGCATAGAAGACTCATGTGCGCCCCAGGAAACAGTCGCACACATAAGTTGACAAATTACAAAGTATCATCACAGTGCTTATTACATAATGAATAAGTATTTAAGACATAGTCTTGAACGATAGGTAATAATAACTAATAGTAATTCTTCAGCGGAAACTCCACAGGGACACGGTTGACTGGTTGACACCAGGACTAGTACTCATTCCGATAATCTTCCTCTATATCTTCATCTGTTATTGTGGAAATAGCAAGGGTGAGTCCATGTCGAACTCAACAAATATAACACAGGGTTCATGAGGCTCAAAAAGGCTAGACATTGTTTAACTGCGTTTAGCTTTTAATCATATATTAGCAATTGAGTAGCATCAAGATAAACCGCTTCCCATTAAAGAACCAATGATCAATTGTAATAAGGATAATGAATAGCATTAACATGAGCAAATAATAATCAACAATAATTAAGCATGATATAACAATTATGATCAACTATTCCATAAGAATCCCCAAGGCCGCTCGTATCCGTGAGCACGGCTAGTATACCAGTTTTTAACTCTGCGCAGAGGTGTACACTTTCACTATGAGTCATGATTTCCAAATGAGTGGGGAGATCAAGCCCAAACACCCGAGAACCATATAAAGCCACTCAAAAGTTCGTCTAACAAGTTAGGGCCATTAGATTCACTCGGCAGGCAGATGTAGAACCCCCTTCCCTGTGGCACAACAACCGCAGCCTATACACACTAGGCCAGGGGCTCGCACTACACCCAACGTGGCAAGCCTTTCTTACGCCATTTAAGGTAACCACTAACAAGCTAGAAAAGGTCTCTTGAACAACTAGAGCCAGAGCCATATAGCCCTCACAGCTGTACTGTATATCCTGGTTATCACTTACAGATAAGTCCTTATGGAGAGAAACCAGAGCATAAAAATAATACACATGCTCTAGCCCCCTTTTAACAGTAATAAAATCATCTTAATAGTTGATTGCTTAATCCATTAATCAAATTACAAGATCATTGTTCTTAGTTTAAGAACTAGCAGTAGCTACCCATATGCATTCCCAAGGTTGACAAGGAATCAAGATAACAATCACTAAGTTATAATCTCTAAGGTTGTCAAGGTAAGCACATGCATATGTATGACAATTCAATGTATAGGTAACAAGGATAGTCCTGTGTTATACTTGCCTTGATCAAAGCTTTCCAAGTGATACTGCTGACTTGGCTCAAAGTAATACTCCGAATCGTCCAGATACTGCTCACCTTCTATACTCGATCATCAATCAACAACACACATGCATCCAATCAAACAAACACGAAGCAAACAAAGAGATACAATTAGAACAGTACACCAACAGTAGCAAAACAGTAATAAAAGTTTATAAAACTCTTCTACACGTTACTACGATCACACAGACGCAAAGATCACCAAATTCGGAGTTAAAACGTATAAGTTATGAATTTTCTAAAATTTCCTATAGATAAATAATTACTTTAATATAAATTCGAAAATAAATTATCACAAACCTACTGTACAATACTACCAACATGTAGAGCTCGCAAATACGAACCTAACGCAATTTGAACGGGTCAAATCGGAGTTAAAACGAAGATTTTATGACCAAAACAGTTCTAGTGGCAAAACTGTAAATACCTGAAAACATATTTTGAATAAACCGAAAGAAAATACGCTTTCCAAACACAAAAACGTACTTTCAGTTTTACGCTACGGACCGCGGGTTGCTAACTAAAAAGCTGAGGGTCTCTTTAACAAATTTACCCGCGAAGGGGTAAGTTCTAATCTGGGCCGTTGATCTCGATTTGGATGGCTCGCAATTATCTGCAACCCTATAGTGCTATTCCGGTCACCCCCCTCATGTCCGGTCGGCGGCTCCCCCATGGCCGGCGGCTCCTCCATGGCCGGAAATGATGGATCTCCCCACCGAGACCACCATTCAAGCCCAATCTTGAACCAATCGAACGAGATGCTTTGCACGAACTCCCCCAAGCAACAAAAACTAGCTACAACTACCCATATCCGACGCGCGGCATCAAGGAGACGGCGGCACCATTACCGCACTACGGTGAACTCCAAAAGCTCGATTCGAAGCCTCTCCAACCAAAAGAAAAGCATGAGAAGGTAGAGGAGAAGAGTGCGGTCTCACCAATGCAAAGAATACGGCCTCAAAAGCGCCCGAGAACTCCTCCCACGAACAACCGCCGTGCTCCAACTACCTCAAGCCCTAGACCTCGTTTTCTCGTGGTGAAGTTCACGGTTTAGATGAAAAACGGAAATAGGAAGGTCAAGGCGTCCTATTTATAGCTTCTATTTGCCGTGTTCGGGTAGGATTCTTTGGAAATCACAGGATCAACCGACGTCGTCCTCTTCCGTTCGGAGTCCGGCGTCTTCATGGAAGGTGGAAGACGACCGACAACCGGGCCCACCGGTCAGCGACCAAGAAGAGAGGGAAGGCGCGACTGCAGGCTCGGCTGGCTCGGTCTGCTGGGCTGGCCCACGCGGTCGCAGGCGCGGAGGAAAATGGGGCAGCGGCCCACTGCGCCGGCTCGGGAGAGCAGGCCGTCGGCCCGTTGGCTGCCAGGGAGAAGGTAAGTGTTTCCTTTTCTCTTTTTTTTCTTTTCTACTTTTCTTTATTTACTTGTTTTAATAAACTATTCCAAATACGATTTTTCAAGCCAAAACAAAATAAAATAAATCCACTATAGAAAAGAAAATAAATGCAGCAGCATGAATGCAACACCAAATAGTTTTCAAAATTTCAATTTCTCATTAATTGTTATCTAAATTATTTGAAACTCATTAATTCTAAAATTTAGAATTTTTGGGTGTTACAAATTCTACCCCCCTTAAAAGAATCTCGTCCTCGAGATTGAACTGCTTACTCAAACAACTGCGGATATGATTTCCTCAATTCATCCTCTCTTTCCCAAGTTGCCTCTGCCTCTGAATATCGATTCCACTGAACCTTGCACATCTTAATAATCCGACTTCGAGTAACTCTCTCAGCAGTCTCTAAAACCTTGATTGGAAATTCTTCATAAGTAAGATCCTCCTTAACAGTCAACTCTTCTAAAGGTATCTGCTCCTCAGGCACCCGTAAACACTTCTTAAGTTGTGAAACATGGAACACATCATGCACTCCAGATAAATTTTCAGGCAACTCTAATTGATAAGCAACTTCCCCACGTCTAGTAATAACTTTAAATGGTCCAACATACCTTGGTGCTAGTTTACCTTTCATGTTAAACCTCTTCACACTTTTCATAGGTGACACCTTCAAATAGACATGATCACCTACCTCAAAAACTAAATCTCTTCTTCTATTGTCAGCATAACTCTTCTGACGAGACTGTGCTACTCTCAAATTCTCACGAATCACTCGCACTTGATCTTCTGCGTTTCTAAGAACATCTGTACCAAACACTTGAGATTCACCTGTCTGATCCCAAAACAATGGAGTTCTACACTTACGTCCATACAAAGCTTCAAACGGTGCCATCTTAAGACTCTGTTGATAACTGTTATTGTAAGAGAATTCTACATAAGGCAAACTCTTATCCCAACTAGTTCCATATTGCAATGCACAAGCTCTCAACATATCCTCTAATACCTGGTTGGTCCTTTCAGTCTGTCCATCTGTCTGTGGATGATATGCTGTACTAAAATTCAATTTTGTTCCCAATGATTCATGCACAGCTTTCCAAAAATGCGACGTAAACTGCGATCCTCGATCAGATACAATCTTCTTTGGTACTCCATGCAAACAGACTATTCTCTCCATATACAACTCTGCCAATTTTGGTCCATGGTAAGTAGTCTTAACTGGTATAAAATGAGCAACTTTAGTTAACCGATCTACTATCACCCAAATAGAATCATAACCTCTCTGAGTACGCGGTAACCCTACTATAAAATCCATACCAACTTCCTCCCACTTCCATTCAGGAATCTTCATTGGTTGCAACAATCCAGCAGGTCTCTGATGCTCTGCTTTCACCCTCTGACAAGTGTCACACAATGCCACATACTCAGCCACATCTCGCTTTAATCCAACCCACCAATATTTCTGTTTAAGATCCAAATACATCTTAGTACTACCAGGATGAATAGAATAAGCTGACTCATGAGCTTCGCGAAGAATTGCCTATCTAACAGTTTGATCCTCAGGTACACACAGCCTCTTTCCAAACCACAAAATTCCATTATCATCCATTCGAAAGCCTGGTGACTTACCAATCACTATATCTTCCGCTATCTTCTTTAGTTTCTCATCCTTCAACTGACCCTTGTAGATTTCTTGCTCTAATGTAGGCTCTATCACTAATTCCATTGTATTAGTAACAATGCCCAAATTCAAATATTCAAATTCAGCACATAACTCACTAGTCATAGACAACGTCCGTATCTCATTGGCATAACTTTTCCTACTAAGAGCATCAGCTACTACATTAGCCTTACCAGGATGATAGTGTATCTCAATATCATAATCCTTAATCAACTCTAACCATCTGCGTTGCCTCAAATTCAGATCTGACTGAGTGAAAATATACTTCAAACTCTTATGATCAGTATATATATCACTCTTATGTCCAATCAAATAATGTCTCCAAATCTTTAAAGCATGAACTACAACTGCTAACTCCAAATCATGTGTAGGATAATTCAACTCATGCTTTCTCAATTGCCTAGATGCATAAGCCACAACTCTACCTTCTTGCATAAGAACACATCCCAAACCTTGACGAGAAGCATCACAATAAATAGAAAACTTCTTACTCAAATCTGGCAAAACCAAAACAGGCGCTGTAGTCAACCTCTTCTTCAATTCCTCAAAACTAGCTTGACATTTATCTGACCACACAAACTTGGCATTCTTCTCTAACAGAGATGTCATAGGTTTAGCAAGTTTAGAAAACCCTTCAATGAACCGTCTGTAATATCCAGCTAATCCCAAGAAACTACGAATCTCGCTAACATCAATAGGTGGTTTCCAATCTAATACATCCTTTACTTTACCTGGATCCACTGATATCCCTCCATTAGAAACAATGTGACCAAGGAAAGAAACTTCCTTCAACCAAAACTCACATTTACTTCGCTTCGCATACAGTTTATGCTCTCTAAGTTTCTGCAATACCAACCTCAAATGTTCAGCATGCTCTACCTCTGTCTTGGAAAATACCAGTATATCATCAATAAACACTACCACAAACTTATCCAAATATTCCATGAACACCTTATTCATCATGTACATAAAGTATGCAGGTGCATTGGTCAATCCAAATGACATAACAGTATACTCATACAATCCATACCTTGTAGTAAAAGCTATCTTTGGAATATCAGAAACACGAATCTTCAACTGATGATAACCAGAACGTAAATCAATCTTAGAGAACACACAAGCACCTCTCAACTGATCAAACAAGTCATCAATCCTGGGCAAAGGGTACTTATTCTTGATAGTTACCTCATTTAGTGATCGGTAATCAACACACATCCTCTGACCGCCATCTTTCTTATCAACAAAAATAACTGGTGCTCCCCAAGGTGATGAACTAGGTCTAATAAAACCTTTATCTTGTAATTCTTTAATTTGTTTCTTAAGTTCTTCTAATTCATCTACTCCCATCCTATATGGTCGTTTGGCTATAGGTGCAGTTCCAGGAAGTAATTCAATAAGAAATTCAATGTCTCTGTCAGGTGGCATACCTAGCAATTCATCAGGGAAGACATCCGGAAATTCCTCAATCACTGAATTCTCCTTAATAGTATCTTCAAGCTGATTCACCACAGCGGTTGGTTGCTTCTGCACTGCTACATCCACATTGATTTTATCTCCATTAGGTGCAGTCACAACTACCACTTTCTGCTGACACTGAATCTCTGCCTGATTTTGCTTCATCCAGTCCATACCCAATATCACATCAATACCAGATGTCCTCAACACTATAGGAGTTATCTTAAACTCTACCCCCCTTAATACCATACTAATTGGAAGACAACGATTACTGGTTTGCATGGTACCTCCAGGTGAATTTACTAAGAGAGGTTCTTTCATAGCTAGCATGGGTATACTATGCATTTTAACAAAAATGTTGGATATGAAAGTATGAGATGCTCCAGAGTCAAAAAGAACAGTTGCAGGAGTGGAATGTACATTGAACGTACCAATCATAACTTCTGGTGCATCATGAGCTGTATCAGAAGACACGTGATTCACCCTTCCAGTACCAGATTGCCTCTGGTTGCTCTTCTGGCTCTGAGGAGTCTGCTGGTTCTGCTTCTCAGGACAATGGTAAGACATATGCCCCTCTTTACCACAGACAAAGCATCTAGTAGGCGTGCTGGGAGCACTATTCTTCATGGGGGTAACATTGGAATTTCCAGTGCGAGGAGTCTGTTGTCCAGTCTGCTGATACTGTTGACGCTGTGGATATGATGAACGCTGTTGTGACTGATTACTTTGCCAATTCTGGGACCACCTCTGATTTGGATTGCGATTCCATTGACTAACCGGTCCCTGAAACTTCTGATGGAAACCATGCTGAGAATTAGTGCGTTGACGGTTGTTGCTTCCTGAGCTTTGTACCTTCATCTTCCTCTTCCTGTCCATCTCTCTGCGCTCATTATCAAGCACAATAGCTTTATTTACCAGCTCTTGAAAACTAGCATAGTTGTTCCCCTTCAACTGCAAGCGAAGATCATAATAAATTCCCTTCAAGAAAAAACGCTGTCTGTCTGCATCTTCCCTCACTTCATTAGGAGCATAGCGAGCCAACTGGGTGAACCTGTCATGATATTCACTAACGCTCATCTGTCCCATCCTAAGGTTTCTGAATTCTTCCTGCTTCAGCTCAATTATACCTTCAGGAATATGACGAGCTCGAAAATCTCTAACAAACTCATTCCAAGTGATAGGAGGAGCATTGTCAGGGCGTGCAGCTTGATACGACTCCCACCAAGTCTGAGCTGTCCCCTGTAACTGACCAGATGCATATAACACCTTCTCCATATCAGTGCATTGGGCTATATTCCGCTGTTTCTCCACTGCCCTCACCCAATCATCTGCCTCTAAAGGATCAGCAGCATGAGAAAACACTGGAGGACGTCCCTTCAAAAATTCCCCACGCTTATCCCTCACTTGCACAGGCGGTGGTCCTCCTGCAGGGGGATTGTTCTGCATGTGCTGCATAAACATCTGCATCATCTAGTTCTGAGTTTGCATGAGTTCCTCCATAGTAATGGGTAGGTTAGCACCTCCACGACCTCTGCCACGTCCTCTGCCTGACATCTGTTTCCAAAAACACAGAAGATGAAATTCAGTACGATCCGAGATGATGTATTCAATAGATAAGCAAAATCTGATTTTTCTGGGCGAACTCCAATTTCAGCAACTCAGTAAAACTGTCATATCTCGAGCTACAGACGTCCAATTTAGATGATCTTTACATGGTTGGAAAGCTTACAAAATTATCTACAACTTTTATTCACAACACTTTTTCTGATTCTGTCAATAAATTGGCCAAAAACTGATCTTAACCAAAACTGTTTCAGAATTCCAGACTGTGCAGTAACTCTAACTTCGAACAGGTATATCTCTTAGCTCATAATAGATATTAAAATAATTCTTGCGGGGTTGGAAAGATATAGAAGTCTGATTATTTTCAGTAAAATTTCTTAAATTTCTCATGAACGGATTTTAAGTTATTTCTAAAACATCCCAGACTGATCCAAAAATCAGCAAAGGACAGAACTAAGTTAACCTCATATTCAACTAATATATTTTGATCAAACTTAATATTCTTAACCATGGAACTTGTAGGCATGTCTACAAAACTCCAGCACACATTACAAAGATCCAAATCACATATTATCATAATAACAATCCATCAATCACACAATTGTTCACACCACAAACTGACTCTTAAAACAATCCAAACTTAAAATTAACTCGCAACTATTATCGTTCCTATTACATAGGGATTTTTCCTATTTCCTAATTAAGCTTCTCATAAATCTTGGGATGACCTAACTCCGCCCTTAATTGGTCAATCTCCTTATAAGCTTGCTCCTTAAGTTCTTTTTCCTTCAGCAACTCATCCTTCAAATCCACCTCATGGAGAGCCAATTCACGAGCTAATCCCACCGTAGCTTGTAAAGTCAAGGAGGAATCATTTGCAAGCGGCACGGTCCAAATACCCTTGTCATGTAAGAAACAAGGAAAATGCCGGAGTGCACCCTTTAACGTCTTGTCCGAACGTAGACCATGGTAGTAAACAAATGCATTGAAAGCAACATCCTCCATGCTTGTCTCCACGGTTGCCCGGCTCACTCTGGTAATGAACTTTGACTCCACCTTAGACTCCTTAGTGGTAGGATCCCTTTTCTTAACCCATAACTCCGTTTCCCAATAGGAATCCATCCATGGATGACTATACTCTGCACTACGATACTCCAACGTAGCTTCCCAGTCGTAGTAGTAGTTGTCCAAGGTTCTTATCAACATGTCATGGAAGAAAGCATCAGCTTTAGGAACCATGATATGAAGCTTCGTAGTCCACCCCATAACTACATTCTCCATTGGTGTATCACCAACTCTTGATTCCGCATCAGATAGCTCTTGATCACCATCTTCATACGGCTCCTGAGGTTTGAAACGGGCAACGTACTGTGCAGCTGACAGACGGGGATAAGGAGACATCTACAAGATTTAGACATAGATTAGATAGAATCAATGTATTTTTCGCAATAGAATAAAGTAGAGGAAGCATAAAACTTTAGTAATTAACAAGGTGAAAAGAGGAAGCATGAATTAAGTAAAGTATGGATGCTATTAACGACCATTCTAACTAGGCTCGCGTCCTACAGTCAACACGGCTCCGATACCAATCTGTCACACCCATTTTTAAGGACAAAAATAGGATGCATAGAAGACTCATGTGCGCCCCAGGAAATAGTCGCACACATAAGTTGACAAATTACAAAGTATCATCACAGTGCTTATTACATAATGAATAAGTATTTAAGACATAGTCTTGAACGATAGGTAATAATAACTAATAGTAATTCTTCAGCGGAAACTCCACAGGGACACGGTTGACTGGTTGACACCAGGACTAGTACTCATTTCGATAATCTTCCTCTATATCTTCATCTGTTATGGTGGAAATAGCAAGGGTGAGTCCATGTCGAACTCAACAAATATAACACAGGGTTCATGAGGCTCAAAAAGGCTAGACATTGTTTAACTGCGTTTAGCTTTTAATCATATATTAGCAATTGAGTAGCATCAAGATAAACCGCTTCCCATTAAAGAACCAATGATCAATTGTAATAAGGATAATGAATTGCATTAACATGAGCAAATAATAATCAACAATAATTAAGCATGATATAACAATTATGATCAACTATTCCATAAGAATCCCCAAGGCCGCTCGTATCCATGAGCACGGCTAGTATACCAGTTTTTAACTCTGCGCAGAGGTGTACACTTTCACTGTGAGTCATGATTTCCAAATGAGTGGGGAGATCAAGCCCAAACACCCGAGAACCATATAAAGCCACTCAAAAGTTCGTCTAACAAGTTAGGGCCATTAGATTCACTCGGCAGGCAGATGTAGAACCCCCCTTCCCTGTGGCACAACAACCGCAGCCTATACACACTAGGCCAGGGGCTCGCACTACACCCAACGTGGCAAGCCTTTCTTACGCCATTTAAGGTAACCACTAACAAGCTAGAAAAGGTCTCTTGAACAACTAGAGCCAGAGCCATATAGCCCTCATAGCTGTACTGTATATCCCGGTTATCACTTACAGATAAGTCCTTATGGAGAGAAACCAGAGCATCAAAATAATACACATGCTCTAGCCCCCTTTTAACAGTAATAAAATCATCTTAATAGTTGATTGCTTAATCCATTAATCAAATTACAAGATCATTGTTCTTAGTTTAAGCACTAGCAGTAGCTACCCATATGCATTCCCAAGGTTGACAAGGAATCAAGATAACAATCACTAAGTTATAATCTCTAAGGTTGTCAAGGTAAGCACATGCATATGCATGACAATTCAATGTATAGGTAACAAGGATAGTCCTGTGTTATACTTGCCTTGATCAAAGCTTTCCAAGTGATACTGCTGACTTGGCTCAAAGTAATACTCTGAATCGTCCAGATACTGCTCACCTTCTATACTCGATCATCAATCAACAACACACATGCATCCAATCAAACAAACACGAAGCAAACAAAGAGATACAATTAGAACAGTATACCAACAGTATCAAAACAGTAATAAAAGTTTATAAAACTCTTCTACACGTTACTACGATCACACAGACGCAAAGATCACCAAATTCGGAGTTAAAACGTGTAAGTTATGAATTTTCTAAGATTTCCTATAGATAAATAATTACTTTAATATAAATTCGAAAATAAATTATCACAAACCTACTGTACAATACTACCAACATGTAGAGCTCGCAAATACGAACCTAACGCAATTTGAACGGGTCAAATCGGAGTTAAAACGAAGATTTTATGACCAAAACAATTCTAGTGGCAAAACTGTAAATACCTGAAAACATATTTTTGAATAAACCGGAAGAAAATACGCTTTCCAAACACAAAAACGTACTTTTAGTTTTACGCTACAGACCGCGGGTTGATAACTAAAAAGCTGAGGGTCTCTTTAACAAATTTACCCGTGAAGGGGTAAGTTCTAATCTGGG